>CM038224.1:72122402-73429902 GCA_021442155.1 Cymbidium sinense | reverse complement strand
TTAAATATAAATAAACTTGAAATGAATTTGAAAGAGACTTGAGTACAAATAAAATTGAAAATCATATTTCAAATAAGAAAATAGGGATCAAACTCAAGTGAACCTATAAAACTTGAAATAAACTTGAATTCCTTTGATATACATGAATTGAAACTCACAAGAGACTTAAGATAAATTTGAAGTCTAGTTACTAAATAAATATGAAACTTGATCTGGAGTTGAGGATAAATTCATATTAGATCTGAAGTCTTTTTGTGTGAACAAATCATATTTAATATCAAATGAAGTAAAGATCTCAATTGAATATTAAATGACAAATGATTTGTGGTAAGCCTAAATATTCAATTCCAAATTGAGAATAAAGTGTGCAAGAAATTCGGTAGCTTTCTTATAAGCACAAATTAAATTAGCAACTCATGATTACTCATGAATGTGACATTTAAAAGGATCATTTTGATCTTGCGCTTAAAGTTAGGTTTGAAGCATAAGAGATTTGTTGAGTGCTATTTTCAAGCTAAAGTGAAAATCAGATGAGCTTCATAAGAGATTCTCACTAAAACTAAATAACGTATTAGCAAGTATGGTCAAGACTTCTTAGAGAATAATTGACTCATATTTGAAAAGAGCTTCAATTTGGATAAACTTGTTTAAAGAAGATATAATAGCTTGCTTAGGGAGAATAAAAAATTGAATGTGATGAATAATGGAGAGTTAAATGTTTGTTAATAAGTCAAGCAAAGATGCAATGTTTTTGAATTATAAATAGAAACTTAGCTTTGTTCTTCTATGCCACCGGATCTACAATTATTCGTACAAGCAGATAGAAGATGATGCTAAATTAAATTATCCATGAATTATGGAGCTTCTTTCAATCCAAAAAATTAAGGAATTTTATTTTCAATGATTTCATTAATTAGATGAAATTATCTAAGCTGTAAATTCCTGCATGTGCTCGGACATAGAGATTTAAAGTGCAAATTTTAATGTCTGAAAAGGCTGCGCAGGCTAAGTTAGAAATAAATAAAAATATGAAATCAATCTCATAATTCAAAAATAAAAATGACCTAAATTATTAAATATCTGCATGGGCCTCGACACTGTGCTAAATGCTTAAACTCAGTGTTTGAGGATGTTGCATGAGTTGCATCCCAGTTTAGTCTTAAGACCGGGTCTGGGTTAATAAACCTTAAAATCTAATTAATATAAAATTTTCAACTTATTAAAATATCTAAGAAGCTAATTCTGTCATATGATAGTAGATCTGATCCTCTGCTAGGAGCTAAACAGAGTGGATATGATCTAAAGTTCTTAAATATATTCAAATTAATCAATTAACAACCCCGATGATGACTGTGTTAAATTGTGTTTTCAACCGGAGGGGATACTTCCATCAAAATGTGATTCTAATTTTAAATCAAATTAACTCAAATTAAGTATCAATCTAAATTCAAAATCTAACATGTCATTAAGTGTTAAATGCTTAAATGAAATTCAATCTTTAAAAACTTGAAGCAAAATCTAAGCCAATCCACTTTTCACAATTGTTGTCAAAGCTGACAAATTAAAAAAACTCTAGCTCACAAAGGAGCCAATATCAAATCAAGTATTCTATTATGTTCACTCTCAATCAATCTCACATCAATAAGGATGTGACCCGTGTCCTATAACTATGTGGCTTGGCCAGTTGGCTCCACATATGATGCAGTTACAACCAGAGTCTTCTGATCGGGTGATTGTTGCCAAATTAAACCATTATATTACAATCATGACCGCAACCCGTATGCTCCCCAATGACTTTGCCTTTGAGTTGTGAATCATAGGGTATACTTGATAAGGCAAAAAGCCCTATGTCAGCTAAGGAAGACTTAAGCCTATCTCCGTATACAAACACCACCACAGGTCTACAAGAATTTCTTGGATGATGTAACCCATGTGTTACTGATAAAGATCATTTGGTCAGGTTGGGTCGACTACCTCTTCTAATTAAGTAGACTAGGGACCACGACGATCCGGGATGACGAAACCATGGGATCTAGATCAGGCACATCATCATTCCCCCAACCATCCTCTTTAAGTTAAAATGGTGAATTTCATAAATTCTAAACCCCAAATTTCAAAACTCCACATGCTGCTACTATACGTTAGGCATTAAACGACCTAACGATTAGCCTTAATCGAAAGTTCTCTCTTAGAATTGGGAGGGGTAATTAACTATAGGGGCTTGCGCCTATAGGAAACCTAGAACCAGATCTAAAGTTCTCACCAAATGAGGCTGAAATCTTTGGGTAGTGTCTCATCTTCTATTCCATCTACTTTTTGAAAATTATACCAACACTAAAATCATACTCTCTTCAATTGTGAGAGATCGGTGGCAAATTTTCGGAGCTCACATTTTTCATTGATGTGTAGAGAACATAATAGATATATATGTGTGTGTAAAGAGTTGCTATTAAAAATGACAAAAATTGTAATCATAATGTGAGCTAGTATATTCCAAGAATGGTGATAGCTCCAAGTGTCTGCAGCACATGGGAGGTTATATCTGCACGATGGTGTTTGAGAGAAATACTTATAAGATACAATACATAACTCCTTATGAATATGTTGTGCTTAACCGTATCCAATGAAATAGTTGAACTAGTAAAACACAATGCTTGGCTTGTTAGCATCAAGAATAGATTTCACCTTACAAAAAGTCAAGTGGCTGGAGGTACACTAGAATAACCCAACTTTAGTGAGCTCGATGGAGTGCTCCTTGATGAACAGGCTGGAAATATGCACAGCAAAGAAGCAACAATTACCTGGATGAAGAAGAAGCGCGGGGTTAACTGCGTTAGTAATGGGAACCGAACAAGGTTAATTGCTAGAGATAGAGGCGATAGGATGAGAGATAAATAAATGGAGAGTAGCTTTTTTATGTGTTCAGAAAAAAATCATGTGGTTGGTTTGAAAATACCAAGGTTTAGGTGTTGGGCATGAGAGACAAATGTTTTAAGTAATAAGTATGTAAATCTCTCTTTATTTTATTAAATCGCATGGCTAAAATTATGTTACACCAATGACATAAAATTTCCTGTTAGCCAACTTGCTGATCTTGATGGTGCACCCTTTGATCTGATGGTTCAACTTATCCTCACTTAAGATCTTACTACATAGGTCGTAAATAGCTCAGTAGAAAGTCACAACGTGTAAATCTCAGCCCACTGAGCAGCTGATTAGGATAAAGTAGGAAATTGATAATAGAAATTAAAGAAAGTGGTCACGAACTTTGAAAATCAGTATAAATTAAAAAAATATCCACGTAATTTCTCTTTAGGACCATCATTCAGAGGAGAATATAACAAAAATATAAGTCCAATTTTCTTTATTTTTTTAAAAATTAATTAAAGAAATAAAAAACACTAAAATTAATAAAATTAAACCAAATATATGAAATTAAATCATGTGAAATTTTAAGAGAAGGCTTCTTGAATCATTTCTAGCCATTAGAAATTTTTTTCTAAATTTGGATGAAATTATTATTTCAAAATAATTATCCAAGCCAAAGAAGGTGAAAGATGTATGTGTAAGTTAGCTAACCAAAGAGATAGGAGAAGTAAAGATCTAGCTCAATTGAGGTGTATTAAGGATGAAAATCATAAAATACTTTTCTTAGAAAAGGGTATTGAAAATAGGTGGACGAGGTATTTGGATAAAATTTTCAATGAAGGATATAAAAATACAATTGATTTTAGCAACCTTAATACACTAAACAAAAATAAAGAATTTTGTTTTTATCATCGTATTAGTAAATCTGAAGTTAGAGAAGCTTTAAAGAAAATGAAATGTGGAAATATAGTAGGAACTGATGATATTCCAATAGAAGTGTGGAAATGTTTAGGAGATCAAGGCATTTCTTGGCTTAAAATCTTTTTAATGTTATTTTAAAGACTAAAAAGATGTTAGATGGGTGGAGAAAGAGTTTATTGGTTTCTATATTTAAGAATAAAGGTGATACACAAGAGTGTGCAAATTATAGAGAAATTAAGTTAATGTGTCATACTTTAAAATTATGGGAGAGAGTAATTGAGCATAGGTTATGATGTGATTTAAAATTTTCTCACAATCAGTTTGGTTTCATGCCAGGTAGATCTACTATGGATGTTATACATTTGTTAAGAGGTTTGATTGAGAAGTATAGAGAAAGCAAGGAGAATCTACATATGATATTTATTGATTTAGAGAAAGCTTATGATAAAGTTTCAAGAGATGTTCTTTGGAGAGTTTAGAAGAGAAAGGAGTTAATATTGATTATATTCAAGTCATTAAGGATATGCATACTAGGGCTTTTACTTGTGTCTAAACATAAGGAGGATTGATAAAATATTTTCCTATTTCAATTGGACTACATCAAGGATCAACTTTAAGCTCTTATCTTTTTGCTTTAGTTATGAATATTCTTACTAGGTATTTACAGAAAGATGTACCATGGTGTATTCTTTTTGCTGAAGACATTCTTCTTATTGATAAGTCTAGAGAGGGAGTCCAAGAGAAACTTGAATTATGGAGGTCAACCTTAGAGTTTAAGGGTTTTCATTTAAGTAGATCTAAAACTGAATATATAGAGTGTAATTTTAGTTGTAAAGGTTATAGTGGTAGTGTTGTGACATTATGTGAACAAGTCATTAAAAAGAGTGAGTGATTCAGATATTTAGGCTCTATTATTAAAAATGATGGTGAAATAGATGGAGATGTTTTTAGTAGAATTCAAGTTGGATGGTTGAACTGGAGGAATGCATCTGACCTATTGTGTGATAGAAAAGTATCGCTTAAACTTAAGGGGAAATTTTATAAGATGATGGAAACACCTGCAATGATTTATGGTGTAGAATGTTGGGCAGTAAAAGAGAAGCATGAGACTAAGTTAGGTGTTGCAGAGATCAGGATGTTCATGTGGATGAGTGGCTTTACTCTTAGAGATAAAATGTGAAATGAGTATGTTTGGGAAAACGTTGGAGTAGCTCCAGTGGCAGATAAGATTAGAGAGAGTCGCCTTAAATGATTTGGCCACATAAAGCGTCGGCTATCCAATGACCATGTTAGGAGAGTAGATGCATTAGATTTGCCTTATGTTAAGAAAGGTAGAGGTAGACCTAAAAAGATATGGTTAAGATATATAAAAAAGGACCTTATTATACTTGAATTCAATGAGAATTTGACACATAATAGGACACAATGGAGATGAAGGATTCATGTAATTGACCCCACTTAGTGGGATAAAGACTTGTTGTTGTTGTAATTAAGTCAAAAAAAATCAAGAAATCATTAAAAGATAGATTTAGAAAACTATTAAAAATATGAAAATTTAAAGACATCATCTACAATTCATTTAATAAAAAAATAAATCTTCATAGAAATTACTTAAATCATCTGAACATGATTAAATAAATCTATAATAAAATAAATCATTTAAATTAGGAAAATCAAAATTGGGTAGCATAATTAATAACAAAGATCTTTGAAAATTTATAAATAATTCATAATAAATTCTAAAAATATAAAATAAACTTTACCAAAAAGCAAATAAAATGTAAAATAAAAGAAAATTAAATGAAATTGCAGAAGAATACACTAAAGAAGGCTTGCTTACTGATGAAGAAATAGGAAGGGGCATTTTTTTATAGAAAAATGTAAAGTGTAGTTGAAAAGAGAAGAGAGTGAGTAGGTAAGCGTTAAATGAAATATAAAAAATTAATATTTTATTAGTAATACTAAATGCAATAACTTATTGTAGTTCAATAGTGCAATTTTTAATTTTTTTTAACAAATTGATAGTAAATTTAATAAAAAGAGTTCTTGAAATGTCATAGAGAAGCATTTTTACAAGCATTAAGAGAAGACGTAAATGTGTTTGGCTATACTGCTATGGAAATACTAGATATTGACATTAATATCTTTTATCATCAACTTAATATCAGGAATGATGCTCGATCAATCAAACCGAAAATAAGGTATTAAAATATAAATTATCTTATAATTAATCAAGGTGTTTCTCTTAGTGTACTTAGAACAAATACTCTTATATATTTATCAAGTTTTTTAAAATAGTATCTATTTTTCTTAAAAAATAATTAATTATATTACTTATTTATTAAATATTAAATCTTATATAATTCTATAACTATATAAAACTTTATGGAATGTTCTTGAGGTCTCCGTTGACTTTAAGAAATAGTCCCATGAGGTTTGGAGGTGATTTGGTCAAATTTAATTTTAAAGATATATGTATTTATTTTGATATCTAAATTACATTAATTTTCTTTAAAAAATTTATAATAACCAAAATAAATATAGAAATGTGGTGTTTAAAATTTATGAAGAGAGACACTATATAGATCGTATGAGATACTTAATGAAATGATTGAGTACGATATCAAGGAATAATATACTACCTTGAGAGGTAGAGATTGTTAAGAGTTTGTGGTATCTAAGAGAGGGGTGAATTGGGTATTTTAAATGATTATCAAATTAAAACTGAATTTTTAAAACTTTGCATAAAAGTTAATTGTAAATTATGATATTAAAATAAAGCACAATAATAAATCAAAATAAATGCAAAATTGTAAGGAGATAAGAGGCACAAGAATTTTCATGTGATTTTCATGTGGTTCGATCAAACCCGAAAATCAGCCTATGTACACGTCCAATCACCCTAACTAAGAACACTAAACAAAATGAGATTACAACCAATCTCTCATACTTTCCCACACTAGGTAAATACAACCCCAACGTGTACTTTCCTACAACAGACAAGTGCAACCCTAACACCGTACTTTTCTACACAAGTAAGTACAACCCAACACCGTACTTTCCTACATGGGCAAGTAAAACCCCAACAAAGTATAAGAGAACAAAAGATGAAAAAGATAATAAAGTGTCTAACTCTCAATTTAAAAAGATTTTGTACTCAAGTCCCAACTAAAATAATATTAAGATAAATATTAATGAGAGCTCAAAATAATTAAATTTCTTATTTAATTAAAGTTAAAATAATAATATGGACTATGTATAAAATAATTGAAGTAAACAAGTCTTTAAAAAATTATTTTACTTGAAAATAAATGAAGACTTGAAATGAAAGAACTTGAAAAGCTATAAGATGTTGAATCACTTAGATAATTAAAGCCTTTGCATGAATATGTAATCTAAGAGACTTGTGCAATGAATACCTTCAAGTAAACAGGCTAATGTGAATTCCTTAGTTGTAAAATTACTTTGAAACAATAAAATAAGAAATCCCTTTAAGAATCAATGCAGCTTTATAAAACTTTATATGATATGAAAGCTATAACACATGAAAGAAAAAAATGATTTTAATCCAATAAAATTAATTATTTTCAAATCACTTGAGATGATAATGAAGAAGCTTAACAAGAAAACTTTAACAATACTTTATAAAAGTCCTTTTCATTCAAATCAACAATCTAAAAACTAAAAATCAAAAGCATATAATGGATTGAAAATTCTTACTCAAATCTTTGTATATGTAAACAATGAGGGCAAAACTTGAGTTGATTTTTTTCAAAGCTTGAAGAAGCACCAAAGTGAGTTTTGGACAAGTAAGAATTCAATGGGATTTACCAACTTATTAGCACTATCAATCCACCAAATAATTTGTAAGGTTTCAGCCAAAGGATTCTAATGATAAAGAAAAGAGATTTGGCACTTAATCTTCAAGAGACATTTCAAGAAATTTTTTTGCAAAGGTTCAGCCTAGAGGGTGGAAGCAAGTGGATTTAAGTCATGAGATCATCTCTCTAAATAGATTTAAGATCAAGAGAATTTCAGCTAAGCTAAAGAAGAACCCAACGATTTGGTTGACCACTAATTGAGAATCCTCAAAGATGTTGATGTTCTGGATGCTTAACGAGATGGCTAACTCTAGACCAACAATTAGAGCCTCATATTTGACTTTGTTGTTGGTGCAAAGATCATATTGATAATATCAGAATCTCATCATATCACAGTCTGGAGTTAAGTAAACTATTCCTACCGCTACCTTTCTTGGAAGAGTAAATTGTGGTTCTTCTTCTCTTTGAGAGGGAGCTGCACCATCGAGGTACATCTCCTAGCGGTGAATGCTAGTATCCCCTAAGTTCATGATTTTTTTATCGGGGAGATCATCACTAAGCAGAGAATCAACAAGAGGTGGGTGTGCTGCTAAGAACTCTGTGAGTGCTTATCCTTTCACCGCATGGAGGGGGTACGAAAGTGATGTCAAACTATGATAAGATCTTGGACCAATGTGCCAACCATCAGGATAGCATCGGTCGTGTCATGAGATATTATAGTGGATTGACTATAGAAATTAAGTTGACTTTATGAGAAAGTATGTAATGCCATAGCTTTTGGGATGCAAAGATTAAATATAGGAAATGCTTCTTAATGGGTGGATAGTTTGCTTCAACAGGGATTAGACGATGGCTGAGATAGTATAGTGCATTCTCTTTCCATTCCTCATTGGCTTGGGAAAACAAAGCACCGAGGGAGTCATCTAATGTAGTAGTGTAGAGAATAAGTGGCTTGCCCCGGATAAGGGGGACTAAGATTGGTGGCATCCTCTTGACATCTTCAAAAGCATACTGACACTTGTCGTCCCACTTGAACTTGGCATCTTTCTTGACAAGTGCTAAAAATGGCTGACATCTTTCTGATATGTTGGATATGAAGCATATTAGATACGCCAACCGCCCTTGGAATGATCTAAGTTGAGTTAGACTTTTAGGGGGTGGAATTTCTAATATCTCTTTAGCCTTCTTTGGGTTGATTTGTATCTCACAGTGTCGGACAACAAACCCAATGAATTTCTCTGAAGCTACTTCGAATGCACACTTTAAGGGATTCATTTTGAGGTTAAATTATCTTAACTATTTAAAAACTACTCTCAAGTCAAAGAGATGGTCTTCCTTTTCTTTAATCTTAACCATGAGATCATCAACATAGCATTCGACTTGATGATGAATGAGTTCATCAAAGATTTGAGTCATGGCTCACTATTATGTGGCACTGACATTTTTAAGGCCAAAAGGCATGACTTTATAGCAACAGATTCTGATCGGGGTTCTAAAAGTGATATTTTTCTCATCTTCAGGGCCATCTTTATTAGGTTGTATCTAGATGAAGCATCTATGAAAAAGAAGACTACATGAGATGAGGCAATGTCCATCATCAGCTTTGGTATTGGTAGTGAAAATTCATCTTTTGAATATGCCTTATTTAGATCCATAAATTTGATGCATATGCAAATTTGGCCATTCTTTTTCTTAACTGGGATGACACTAGCCAACCAGGTGGGGTTTTTTTTCTCCCAGATGAAACCAACATCGATCAATTTATTGACTTCAGAAATGACTTATTGTTCAATGTCTAATCGCATGAGTCTAGGAGCATTCTTGATAGAGTAGCATCCTTATGGACTGCTATGTTAAGAGCCAATCCATGTATCTCTTCATAACTCTATGCAAAGTAGTCCTTAAACTCAGTAACCTAACTAAGTCATTGGATTCAGTTTGGTTTAATAAGGAACTGATGTACATTGGGTGTAGATTTTCTTTGGTTCTAAGTTAATTTCTTTGAACTCGTAAGTGGTTGACTTGATTTCTTCTTTGAACTCTGACGGTGCATCTTTGACTTAAAAATCATTCAGATTATCTAAATTTTCTAAGCACACCTCCTCATATGAGTTAATATGATTTGAACAAAATATATCAGATTCCAAATGATTAGTGATGACTAAGCAGTAATCATCATCGTCGATTGAGCCTATCGTGCCAAAGCCTAGTCCTGGTCTTGATTGAGAGCTTTGTCATTTATTTCTCCATATCCTTTCAAAGTAATCCGACCTGTGCTTAGATCATGTATGTGGAATTAATCATTTCTTTGCTAATTTATGAACATAAGATGAGCACCAATCAAAATGTAATTCTATTAAATATTTATATGAATCATCCTCAAGTTCTACATCAACTTCTTGACTTGAGGATGGCGCTATAGGAAAGAATCTCTGAATCTTCACAACTGTGGATGATTTTAGGGCCTCCTTAACTACCAAACTCTCAACTTTTTGTGAGAAAAGTAGGGTTACAGCTATGGTTCCCAACTGATGCCAAATAGTTTCACATAAAGAGGACTTGGATACACTTATGCTTTGCTTAGAAATCTAGTCTTCATCACTGTTTGGCTCGAGTGTCACCTCCAATGGGATTTGCTATCGAGAAGAGCTTGACGGTGTGCTAACCATATAGGACTAATCCTTTGAACTAGATTCTAAGTTTATATGGATAATAGGTGTACTCTTGGTAGCTGGGAAAAATCATCTGATTGGTGGTAGGTATGGAGGTCCTCAACCCCTGGGATTGCCTCTTCCTCATCCTAGAGGGAGGTCGGGTCATCCTCCCCACTTGTTCGAATGGAGTAACAAACTGTGGGTGGAATATAATCTCAAGCTCTACTTGCTCCCCTGAGTCTTTTTCTCGCTCATTTTTATTTTTAATTTCATTTTCTTTTCCTTTTCTTTTTCTTTTTCTTTTCTCTCTTTTTCTCTTACATGAGGATTTTGACTAGGGTTGCAAATGAACCGAGCGTTCAACATGCTACTCATGACTCAGCTCAATTAGATCTCATTTATGTTCGTTCATTTAACTAATCGAATGAGCTTGAACATTTTTGTAAATACATGATTTCTAAATGAACAAGCTTGAACAAGTTGTTGTTCAGTTCATTTATGTTCATGAACAGTATCATTTAAAGCTCATGAATAAGCTTGTTAAGGAGCTCAATAATGGCTCAATTAAGGCTTGATTAAGGCTCGATTAAGGCTTGTTCATAAATGATATTGTATAAGATTATTAATGATATTGTATAAGGCTAGATTAAGGCATGATTAAGGCTCAATTAAGGCTCAATTAAGGCTCATTTATTTTATAAAATGAGCTGCTTGTTAATAGGCTCGATAAGCCTAATCTGAACTAAGCTCGCAAACAAGCTCGAGCTGAGCTCAAACATGATTTTTTTAAACGAGCTCAAGCTTGAACACTATCCTAAAAGCTCAAATCGACCTCAAGCTGAGCTCAAGCTCAATAATGGTAAATGGGCTTGAACTTGAACAAGCTTCAGCTCAGCTCAGCTCAGTTTGTTTGTAGCCTTGATTATGACTAAGTTTACGAGAATAGAATTTTTGGTTTTGGGGGAGGTAGTAGGCCGTATCTTCATATATCTCAATCTCGTGAACTGAAAAGGGTTTCAAATCTCCTTTGATACAATACTCGATTCCACCTCTCATGAACTTGATACACTGATGTAAATAGGATGGAACCATGTTGTTCTTATGTATCCATGATCTCCCAAGAAAAGCATTGAAAGACATATCAAAGTCAATTATGTGAAACTTGTCTTCAGTCTTCTAATCATTTACCTCTAGTGGCAATACTATGGAGCCTAAGGCCCTCTCCCCTAGTTCATTGAATTTTTCAACATCATCCTCTCCTTTTAGAGTTAGAGATGTCAATCCTCAAGTGGGTAAGGGTTCTTAGAGTCATAATATTGACTAATACACCTGGATCAACCAAAACTTTGGATAACTTGAATCTATCAACATCCATTGTAATATAGAGAGGATGGTCATGCTCGATCATCCCTAGAAGTAGGCTTTCATCACTAAATGTAACTCCTAAGATATCCTTCGAGTAGTGTGCATCCTCTTCAGTAGCGATCAACTGAGCTAAGCATATCTCTAGATCGAGTAAAGCTATGACTAGAGATTCTTTACATAAGACAAGGGCATCATATATGCTTAACTTAGCTGGCAACTTTCTAAGATGTGCTAGGATGTTATAATCAACTATAGGTTGGTCTTCCGAAAGCATATATGTAGGTGGAGCATCTTGTAGAGGGGTTATCTGCTCACTAGAAATAATGACCTATTTACCCTTATCCATAGGTTTTACCATAGGAGGTAGAACTTTGCCACTATGGAGGTTGACTTCAGTGACTTCTTGGAATGACGAGTCTGTGGAAAGTTCTACCTGCTCATCTGGTATACTTACAGATTCTCCTAAAGGATCCTCAGATTCAGATGACTCCAAGTTAATCTGAAGAGGTAAACCTATTGATTCAGAGAAGGAAAATTCAATTTTGAATCTGAACTATTTGAGCTATTATTATTTTTACTTGGAGAGCTTTCAATAAGAATAAAACTAGGAGCATTAGAAGTAGAGAGAATGTAAGTGGAATTAGTTTTCTTCATTGATTTCTTTAATTTTGGAGGTAGTACATAATACAAATCAAGTAAAGTAAGTGGAGTGAGGGGTTTGGTGCCCTCATCCATAGATATAATGCTTCTGCTGATAGAAGAAGAGCCGATAGAAGTGTTAGTAGCTGCAATGGTGGGAAAAATGCTGGGCTCGGGTGGTGGTTGCAAGTGAAGGCTATTGCAGCTACTTCTGGGCTTCCACCCTCCCCGAGTTATCCTGCATAACTAGTAAAGCTTCCTTGGTATTGAAGGTTTGAGCTACTTCAGGCACCTACAGAGAAAGTTTCTTAATTTTAGAGATGCTTTTTTTAGAGGTTCGGGATAAATAGATATCCCAACCTTCTTTGGTATTAAGAGGATCAGAAGTATCCTAAAAGATTACTCTAATAGAACTAGATAATTTTTCCACTAAGTATTCTTTAGGAATGCCTATAGCTCCTGACATGTAGCTATGCTCAAGCCAGCCCTTGAAAGTAATGAAATCCTCTAAGACATGTCCAAATATGCAGTGGTAGGGGCAATAGCTAGGATGATCGCTCTTGCCCACTTCCTCCAGCCTTTTAGGCTCGGGTAACTGGAAATCAACCTTCTTTAAGAGATTCTTGAAGATCTTTCTTACTACCTCCTTCATGAATGAGTATGGCTTTAGAAAGAGTAGGTGGAAAAAAACTACATGATTGTGGATATTGATACCGCTACTGAGTAGGCTGCTGTGGTGGTAGTGGTGGCCGTTGTGGTAGTGGTGGTGGCTGGTATAGCAATTGAGGTGGTGGAAGAGAAGGTGGAAGTGGAGTTTGTTGAAATCTGGGCCTCTCAAATAGTACTCTGGCTAGTTGTTTCCTCTTGTCCACTGACACAACTATCACAGGCTTCTTTTCAAATATCTTCTATGGCTTGGGTTTAGATGACTAGTCTAAAAAGGGTAACTATTTGGCTTCTTCTTGTAGATTAGCCGTCTTGTTGATTAATTTCTTAAATGTATTTATAGTGAAGCCCTTAAGCATGAAGGTGACCGATCCATGGATATTCTTGAGTAGAATTTTAATGGCATGTTGTTCAGATAGCTATGATTCACATTTCATACTCAAGTTGTACCATTTAAGTATGTAATCAAGAAAGGACTCATCGGGTTTTCTTTTCTATACGATGAGATCATCTATAGTTACCTTTTTTTAGTTCCTGTGAATCTCTTAATGAAGAGATGCTCTAACTCTATAAAGGTTTTCACTGAACTGTTGGATAGTTTGACATACAAATCAAATGCAATACCTATTGAGCTACTGACAAGGAGGCAAAAAAGAAGTGCATCACTGCCATAGGTGTTGCAATAATTAGCTCAAAAATGTGCAATATGCTACATCGGGTTCCCACTGCCATATAAAATTTTGAAAGATGGTGGCACAAAACCCGTAGATTTTGAACTACATCAAATTTCTCTGGGTAAGGTACAAATGAGCTCCCCTGGGCTTGCGCCAATGCTTCATTCACTTGCTGCTCTACCATCTACTTAATATCCTTTTCATACATTGAGCTGCTATCGGTGACCTTTCTATTCAAGCTACTGACATCGTAATCCATGGGAGTGCACTTAGTGCAATCTAAGGTATGTACTAACTCAGGCCGATCAGCCACCATGGGGGAAGGCTATGAAATTAGGGTGGTTCTACAAAGCTAGAACAACTGCCATCAACTCTTCTACTTTCTTCTCCATTCTATTGATCTGATTATCCTTCTATCTAATTTACTGGAAGAGGTGTTGAGTTGAGTGAGATGTGTCACCTTCCTCAATTACAACACCTTCCTGCTTGCTTTCTCCCTATGTAGAGATCCCTGAGTATTAACCATGTGGACTTCTACTAAGTCATCGAACATGTCTTCCTCATTAGGGTCAAAGTTGATCGTACCCTCTTCCTGATCAGAATGATTACTCACAACTATCTATCTAACTGTAATGCAACAGTCTTCTAGAATCCTATAAAGAACAATCTTTTACTCGACCTTGCTCCATCGGAACAAAGGCTGCCTAATGACTGACTACTGGAATGAGCTATGTAGACTCAATGCACTGAACACTCTGAGCTAGTGGGGTGCACTCCCTAGCTGGATCAACTATCACGGGGACCATATCGGTATCACCACTCATTCTTTACCACAACTGAAATGGAAGGTCGAATAGGGGAACTCAGCCTCACCTCAATGGGTAGAATAGATGAAGTGGAATCCTTGGGCCATAGCCAGATCACCAGTGGAGAAACTCTTTCTCCGGGTGCTTGGAACTTTATGGGACGTGGATGTTAGGAACTGAGCGATGGTGGCGGTAGTAGAGGCTGTAGTGTGGGTGACATTGGCCCACCCTAGATCTCCTCTACGATTGATGGTACCGATAAGGACTATGCGGTCATTATGATCAACTCTAATAGCTCACCGATCAGGGATTCATCAAAGTGAAAGCCGTTGATTATCTAGCAAACCTTCTCTTCTCTCTCTTGCTCGCCTGGGTAGTAACTCTACCCTCAGAGGCCCTCTCTCTATGTATATGATCCCTAACACTCCTAGGGATCAGGATCCTCAGATCATGCAATATATCAAACTCTGAGCGTTCGTGGGCTCTACTAACTCGGTAAAGAATAGATCATAGACCAGCATAGAGCTTCCTCTTATCTTTAGCTGGTGTCTCATACTTTGTAGGAGGTGGGGGGTGACACAGCGATCCTGTGATAATCCTCCTCTCCCTCTGAAGCTGAGAGAGGATGGAACCTACTACCACCCAAGAATGGAGAGGTCTCACGAGGGGAAACCTCTTTAGTAATATGAGAGGCCTCATCTATCTGTTTTGCCTCGTGCTTGTACTACCACTTGATCTTGCAATTCTTCTTGTGGCACTGAGTCTTAGTGAGCAGGGTAGAGCAGAAACTAGAACCTACCTTAAAGGTAAAGGAGACTATCAATAAGGCCAGGATAGCCTTCCCCTTCAGAGTAGGGGGAACCAATGAAAAGGTACTAGCCCATGCTAGAACTATAATAGGGGCAACAGACTATACTACTAGCACTAATACTAGTACTAGCACATATGGCACTATCACTAGCACTGACATAGGTGTGGGAACCATAATGGCCTTCCTCTTCAGAGATGAGGACTCAGAATCACTGTGCACGTCGAATTGGAGAAATGGCTTTTTGCCTGCCACCTCCTCTCTGCTAACAGTGGTGAGGGCTGGTCCCTCTCAGTTGACCTTAAATTGCTCGAATCCAAAAAAGAACTTAATGATAGGGGACTCGATGAGTATGGCCTAATCCCTGGTCAACTCCACATTAGATGCGAAGGAGAAAATCAACTTGCTAAAGACATGGTGATGAACTGATAGAAGGAAGGAAAAAAGAATTGGGCTGGTATCTTTACATTATTGGAAGAGAGAACTGAATTAGACCCTTGCCTTGAATTATTGACTTGAATTGTTAAGTTTAATTTAACTTTTTGAGTCAGAACCCTCATTCAACAAAGTTAGGTATGCTAAATGGGCTTTTATTGGAGAGATTTAGAGATTTGGAGTAGAAACTTTACCTTCAATTGTATGTTGCTTTTTTTTTTATTTTGGAACTAATACTCAACAAATTTAGGTATGTTGAGTGAGGTCCAATTATTTTGGAGAGATTTTATTTTTTTTTAAAAATGTGTCTATCATTTTCTTTTGTTGAAACTTGATTTTGGAATCCTGACATAGCAAATTTAGGTACGCTAAATGGGATTCAATTATATGTTTGAAAATTTTGAAAGCTTTTTTTCCTAATGGTTTAATTGTTGATTGTTGAAGTGTTGATTGTTGATGTGTTGATTTGAATTTGACAAGAAGAACTCTCATTTGACAAATTTAAGTATGTTAAATGGAGTTTAAATGTGTGTTTGATGTTTGTTGTTGATTTGATTTTTGAAAAGGGAACTCTTATTTAACAAAATTAAGTATGTTAAATAGAGTTCAATTGTATGTTTAATGTTGATGTTGGTTTGATTTTATTTTGAAGATGAGACTCATTTAACAAATTTGGGGTATATTAAATGGAGTTCACTTGTATGTTTGATTATTTTTTGTTGATATGTGGTTTTGTTTTGATTTTGAGAATTGAACTCTCGTTCAACAAATTTAGGTATGTTAAATGGAGTTCAAATGTATGTTGGATGTTTTGATTTTAATTTGGTTTTGAAGATGGAACTCTCATTTAACAAATTTGGATACGTTAAATAGAGTTTAATTTTATGTTATTTATTTAATTTTGTTTTGAGAATGAGGCTCTCATTGAACAAATTTGGGTATGTTAAATGGAGTCGGTCTTGTTTAAAAATATTTTGTGTGTGTTTGATTTTGATTTTGAAAGGGGACCCTCATTTAATAAATTTAAGTATGTTAAATGGAGTTAGTTGCTTAATTTTTTTTGAATATGTTCATTTTTTGAAAGAGATGTTTGTTGTTTTGATTTAATTTTGATTTTGAAAAGAGGAATCCTCATTCAATAAATTTAGATATGCTCAATAAGGTTCAATTTATTTTGTTTGGGAAAAGGGTATGAAAGTTTTTTTATTTTGTTTAACTTGACTTTAGTTTTAAAAGAGAGCCTTTACTTACTGGATTTTATTATGTTAAGTGAAGTTCACATGATTTTTCTTTGAAAAGATCTTTTGGAAATTTTACAAAATGTTTTACTTTGGATTTCATTGAAGTTTTGTTAAGTATGAAATGAACCTTTCTTCACTGTGGTGTTTATTATTGGTTCATTTGTATTTTGGGTTATGCCATGGGGAGGGGACTTATTGAGTGATTAGTACGATATTGAGGAATCGTGTACTATCTCGAAAGATAGAAGTCACTACCCTCCAATGGACCAAATCACCTAATAAGGACTCCTAAGGCATGATGGGTCTTCGAATATACCAGAGTTTTTCCCTTACTTTACATGGATGAATAAAGTGGGGTTTATTTAAATCAGGTTCTAAAGTTCTCTATGGAGGTAAGCTCTCACAATTAATTACATCTTAAAGAAAATAAATATCTTAAAAATACTCTCGATTAAAGTTGGCAATTATTGTCTCCAAAGAATTCAAAGATATGACTATCAATAAATTGGTTGTGTTTTAGAAAATCAAGTGGGATGGATCAAAAGGGAAGAGTTATTATCAAAATCAAAAGAGATGAGTAAGGAGTGCTCATGATACTAGGAAGCCTAGTGAGCACTTCAATCTATCTTATGGTTGGGGTTTATATATTTGAAATTGAGGAGATTTATTATTTGATTCAAAATTTTATTAAAAATCTAGGACTTATAATTCCACAATACAAGATCATGAAAATGCCTAAGAGGTGAGAATTTATGCTTGTAGCTCGTAAAGAGAAACAACAACCTCAAATCCTAAATCTAGGGAGCTTTGGTGAGAGCCAACACATGACCTCCTAAATCTAGGGAGCTTTGGTGAAAGCCAAAGCATGACCTAAATCTAAGGAGAAAGTGAGTATATGGTTTACATCCATAAGAGAGAGTAAACAACTCGACTGCTGGACTTATTACAACCTAGAGTGGCCACCAGCCAACTCCTCGTATGCTTTAAATCCATGTAGGCAAGTCATATACTTTTACAAGATAGCTAGGCTATTATTATTTAGAAAAGAAACTAAGTCCTTAAACTCACTCCCTAAGAGACTAGAGCATGAGGGGTATGAATAATGACTTAAATCTAAAACAAATTTTTATCACATTTCATTTGATTTGGGAATCTTTATATTTACACAGGCTATGGGATTTTGTATGCCTAAATTCAAAAGAAGTTGATTATGTGCCAAATCAAAAGGGGGAGAAGCGTTCTTCCATCATAGGATCTCAAAGGCTAAGCCCATTCTATCTGGCAAAGATGGAAGCCCTCACTTAACAAGAGTGAAACAAGATGGTTATGCATGATATTAAACATACAACATCCAACTAAGGGGTTGCTAAATATTTTATTATCTTGATTTAGTGCATAGGCTTTTATATGATGCTATGAGTTATTTTAGAGGTTTAGTTATGAGTTTTTTAGTTTGGGTAGAAAAATTAATTTTTATCCTAGGAGCCTAATCACATCCAGGGCATACAACAATCACCAATCATAAACAAACTATAAAAAGGCATGCTTTTTCTAAGGCACAAGCTAAATAAATCATCAAATAATTTTATAAAACTATTGTAAAAGAATAAAAGACTGATGTAGTCGGGTACCACTGTATAGCCCGAAAAGAAACATGGGTAGCCGAGCTCTACCATTATACAGCCCAGATTATAAGAGAATAATTATAATAACAAATGATGAATGTTATGGGGTCTTCATTCTTCATTCTTCCTTCTTCATTTCTTCATCTTCCATTTCTCCATTTGATTTGCACTCTTTCTTTCTTCATTTTGGTTTGATTTGAATGCCCTTGCTCCAAAGGCATCACATGGTATATAAGACTCGGTCTTATAACCAATGCTCATCCTAACCCCCCATTACACTCATCTTAATCCTAATGCAAGATTACATTAAAAGAAAGAAAGTAAATCTAGCTATACTTACAAAATAAATATTAGCTAAACACATGATATAACCCAAGAAGTTATATGAATAATTTGGACTTAGCACCCCACACATGGGTAACCAATCTAACTTGGATATGCTAGAGGCATTTGCACAACAAAAGCATTTATATTTTATATTTAGCGGCCCCTTAAGCACAACCCCCTATAGAAAATATAATTAGGCTAATATTGGCCTAATCTAGCTGAACACTAACATCATCTAAAATAATACATCATAAAATAATCATACATCAAACCATACACCACCCTAACATAAAGTTAGAAATGATGACTTAATCTAATGTGTGTGAATTAAAGCTTCTGTAGTATGTCCTAACTAGGCTTTAGAGTTGTAATTTGCTAAGTGTGAGGGTTTTAATTTATAAAGGGGTTGATTTCTCTTTAGGTAATTTAACTGATTTGAAGATTTTACTTAGCATTTTCTTTTGTTCATATGGCCTACACTTAACAATTAAGTGTTATAAATAGAAGAAAGAGAAGGAATCTCTCTTTCATCTCTACCTTAAGTCACTTCTAAAGCAAGTTAATCAACTAATTTCTTTTAGTGAATGACTTGCTATATGTTTTGATTAGTCCTAAGTTTAGATTTAATTTAAATAAACTCATTCAATAAGAAAGGAATCTTAAGATTAATTGGAATGAATTACTATCACATAACATGTGTTTGTTTATTTCTTTTCATCATATATAGCATGCATATGGTTAAGTCCTAAACATACTTATACATGCAATTTATGTTTTAGCACACTTAAATAATGAATGCAAGGAAGTATGTTTGGAATTTAGATATTTCATTTGATTGGATTATGAATGCATGCCTTTTTAATAGAAAAGAGGGATTCTTCATCCATTAGCTAAATACACATTCACATGTAGAAAAGTTCTAAGTGAGCACGTCGACATTATTCTGCACCAAGGGCGTAAGGTACAAGACCTACTTAAGGCTACTTAAAGCCTCGCATCCCCAGGGTGTCTAGACTGATATACTACTTTTCTTAGATACATATGGATGAATAATCAACTAAAATGATAGAAAAACCCATGCAAAAGTTGTATTTGATTCACTTGATTTATGCTTCTTATTCATTGGTCATACCACACATACATATGTATAAAAGTTTTAAGTGAGTACGGTGTCATTATTCTGCACCACGGGCGTAAGGTACAAGACCTACTTAGGATGGCTTAATGTCTCGAAGCCTCAAAGTGTCCAGACTAATAAACCACTTTTCTTAGATACATATGAATGTACAAAAAGGAAACACAAGAATGAGAAGTCATGCAAGAAGTGATGTTTGACTTGACTATATAATTTACATATATGATATGAAATTCTTCCCAAGTCATAACATGGAGGTGCATAGGAATAGATTTAAACAAATGTTGTGTTCTTTCCAAATGAACTATGCATTTGTGAATCCTATATAAATCCATGTAAGATAAGGAAAGAGAGCTTCATATTACATATCCTATATTACCAACACATGCAAATTTATAGATATTTGTAATTAGCTTTACTCTATATGTTATAATTGATTCATACACTTTGAAAAATAATTTTTGATTTAGTTGTGATAATAACCACACTTATTTTTAATTTAAATCACCACATGCAATTTTACATAAAAGAAACCATTTCATTTAATTAATTTTAAAATAAATGATTGCATGATTACACATGGAAAGCAACATTTAGCATGATTGGAAAGAAATAAAAGAACATAAGCACATGATCTCATTCATTCTAATTAATTCCTAAAGATAATCATACTAAATAAGGCTACTTAAGATAAACCAAAGTTTTTTAATAATATTTCATTTTGAGTTTGACTTGATTTAGATAATATGAAAGAGGTTTGCTGGTCATAATCCCATTTCCCATGTGTGAGTAGATTTTGGTTCAATCAAGGAGTAATTAAGTTGATTTTATGGTTTAATTAGGTTAAGGTATAGATTAAGCTAATTAATTTACCCTTACTTACATCACCTTAAGTTAATTAACTAATTAATAATGAGCCAATATGATATGCAAATACACCGAAAGTAAATTTGTAATGCTCCTAATAAATGAAAGGGGTCTAATGCAATTGGCTCATGATTTATAGTTAATTAAGCTTAAGGGATCTCACTTAACTACTTTTATGGTTTTCTCACACATGTGAGCAAATCATAATTTCATCATCTCTCATTTTGAGTTATTAAATACCTAAAGAGCTGCCCAAGATTAAATTAGGGAAATATATTCAATTGAATTAGTTAAGTTTATTAATTAAGTAATTAAGTCTTAATTAACCTTAGCTAATCAAAATAAGATGAGCTTAAAGAATAAGGCAAAAAATGGAGCCTAAATCTCAATCCCTAAATCCTCTCAATTAGTTAATTAAGGTTCAGGTATGCTTTGAATTTTTTTAATTAATCTTGTTAATTAATTAATTTGGGGGTGTTAATTAATTAATTATTTAAGGGATTGGAGAAGGCTTAAAGAAAAGATTGGAAGAGGGAACCCCAATCCATTTCCTTGGGCTTCATCACCATTAATAAAAGTTAACGAGCTTAATTGATTGATTAATTTATTATTTATTTGATTAATTATCATTAATTAAGTTAAGAAAGTGATTAAGACTTAATCAATTGATTCCTCTAATTAATTGGATAATTAATTAGAGAGTAATTAGGCTAATTATATTTGTAACTAAACTTTAATTAAACCAAATCTACTATTTAAAATCAATTAATAATAATTTTCCTGTATTCTACTCTAAAATATCTTTAAAATGAGCTTGTTTGTATTTTTTGGATTTTTCTAGAATTAGTTATAAATTTAGGAAATTTTAGGATTAAAAATAAGTTAACTAGCCATAATTAAAGCCTTAATCCCATCGGGCCACGTGGCATGATAGTATTCACTATTTAAGCTATCACATCCAAGTCTTCTGGATGGCGTCTGTAAGAGCATCTAATCTAAGATCAGATTAGTGTTGGGATTAATCAAAGGTTCTAAGCATGATTAGATCAGGACCAACCATTTTGATCATGTGGGATGGATGGTCCATGATCTATCTCCTCCTAAGTGTTGAACAATGACTACCGTCCATCGATCGTCGCTCGATCTGAGATCACCCGAGCTCGGATGGAGATGAAAATGTGCCCACACCTTCAGGGAAGTACAACAATCAAATTTAATGGTGGAAATTGCATGACATTGAAATTTCTTTCATAAAAGACCAATCTATTTTCATTAGAGGATCGATTTTAATGGCACAATGCACCAGAGCTTGTGACCGGCAATTCGAACGATTGCAAAAGCTTCATTTGGTAAAAATGAAGCTCTGTTGAGCTGCACGAGCTTTGATTTGGTGTGGTTTGCTCGGAAGTCCAAAGCACTAGACGTAGGTACTCTTCTCTCCTGCAATTAAGAAGCTTGGGAAAGGATTCGTTCTTGCTCATTTAGCTCTAAAGAAGGTTTGTGCAAAGTTAATTACACTTTGGTGGAGATTTGAGCAAATGAGAATCAAAGGTGGCCTCCCCTATTTCAATTTTATGTAAAATTGAGAATGGGGATTTTGGGGAGCTTGGAAAAGCTTGGAAATTACTCTGGGAACTCTCTCCTTGGCTGTTAGGGTTGAATCAAGTGTGTCCCACTGAGTTTGAGTGAGAATGAGGGGGGTATACCCCCCTCATTCCTTGGACTAGACGGTCACAGCTTGCTTGGCTTCTTCTTGATTAATTGGCTATTTCAAAGGGTAGTCGAGCTCCTTGGGTGCATAATGTGGCTCGGTTTGGTTGGGTGAGGGTGTGGAGATGGATGCCAATGGAGGAAGTGATTGTCCTTGGTGGTTTGAAAAGCTCAAATGGGGATGGGGAGGTGATTTCACCTCCTCATGGATCATGGACAACTCAACCACCTTTGGGTCAGGTCAGCCATGGTCTTAGGTGCCTAAGTGGACCTATGATTGGGTGCTAAGTGACTAAGGTGAGAAAATAACTCAATGTGCATGTGTCTTATCTCATGGGATGCCCTAAACTTAAGAGCAAAATAGTCATTTGGCTATGGGTTTGACTTGGGCAGATTTGAACTGGGTCAAAAGTGAGTTAGCCTAAATTTCAAGTTGTTTGGAGTTTGTTTGGTTTGACCTATTTTGATCAAATTGGGTTAGGTTGGGTCAAGTTGACCAATTGGTCAAATTGGGTCAAACTAAGGGTTGGGTCAAGTTCACATGACCAATTGGAGTGTGTCAATGTCATTAGGTTGATTCAATTTACATTGGATTTAATTATGGTTCATTTGGGTTCATATAGGTCAAATGGGTCAAGTTGACCAATTTGACCAATTTAACAAATTTGACCAAATTGGGTTAGGTTAGGTGTTGAGTGAGGTTCAATTGGCTAATTGAAAATGATTGTAGGCCTTCATTTGGTTTAATTTGGATTTTGGATAATTTAAACCCTTTAGGTCAATTTGGGCTCAATTATGGCTTTGGTCAAGTTCAATAATCAATTTGGAAAGAACTTGAGTCATTGGTTGCAATCAATTTGAATCAAATCATGATTTGAACCATTTTAGTTTTTAGGCAAATTTGGGTCAACTTGGATCAAATGGTAAATTAGGCTTGGTTTGGCTCAAGTGAAGGTTTGGTCATGTTCAATCATTGATCATGAGTTGGTTTGAGTCAATGGTTTTAATCAATTTTGCATATGATGGATTTTGGCTAGTTTGGGTTTCATTTGGGCTAAATGTTAACTTGGTTAAAGGCTAGGTTTGACTTAGTTTGACCCAATTTAAGGCAATTGATTACCCTAAGGTGGTTATTGGTTATGTTGTGAGGTTTGGATGGGCTTAGTTCAATCCAATTTAGTTGGATTAAAACTTGGCTTAAAAAGGTCCTTTAAGTCACTTTGGGTCAAGTGAGCCTAAATGGGTCAATTGCTTTGATCATGGCTTGATTCAAGTTTAGTTGAACTCACATATGAGCCTAGGATTAAAATATAAATCTAATTGCAATTGGTTTGAAGCCAAATGGGTTTTGGTTAATATGATAATTTCAAGTCAAAAGGGCTAACTTGGGTTTGATTTGGGTTAGCTTAGATTTAGTTTGAGAATGGTGGTTTATGTTTATATTTGGGTTAATGATTATAAGAATGATTGAATCATGAAGGAATCCATGAGTTTTGAATTTATTTTGGTATTATTTAGTCAAGTTCAAGAATTTGGCTAAAAGGGCTAAAATTGGGAATCTGATTTGATTTGGGATTCAATAATTTGGAGTTTGGAATTGATTTATGATTTGGAATTTGATTTGAGATTGAATTTGATAATTGAGAAAATCAATTGGATTGGGCTCAATTTGAATTTGGTTAAGGGTATGTCCATAAGATAGAATCAAAGGGCTTAGGATGGGATTTGGAGTTTGAATTTGATCATGGGTTTCAATCATTTAATAGTTGGATTTGATTTTGAAATTTTAGATTTGAATTTGAGATTTGATTTGGAAGAAGGAAGCAAGGATTTGGTTTGGGAAATAGGGTAGGCAAGTTCTCTTAAATCACTGAGGCACAACCTATTCCTTTGATTAACTCTTTTAAGTCTCTAGGGTTAGGTTAAGTGTTCACCTAATTAGTAGAAGTTTCTTAAGACTAAGGAACTCTTAGTGTTACAGGAGTCCTAAATCTTTTATAAGGAAGTTGAGGGCTCACTCCAAAAGTGAGGTCAATAAGGGTAATAGGTGTGGTGTGACAAAGCACACACTTTATATTGATGTCAGATGATCAACAACATCACGGATCACAAACACTAATAGAAATGATCTACTCTAAACCCGGTAGAAGGAATCAAGATCTTGGTGCAATGCAACTCCACTCATGAGGCATAAGGGAGAAAGAAAGGATCCACTAAGGGATCAAGCATGTGAACCTTCCACTAGGGAAGTAGGTTTGGGTTATCCACTAGGGATACGGGGTTTGGATTTGAATGCAAGAAATAGTTTATGTAGAGTATCCGCTGGGGATTAGAATGTATAACCCGCTAGGGATAGATGCATGAACCTTCCACTAGGGAAGCAGGTTCAAGTTATCCACTAGGGATAAGAATTTGATGAGATTTCTTTTGAGGGTGCACTAATTAGGGAATGCAAGTTTGAATTGAATTTAATTGACTCAATTAGGGATGTTGGGATGATTGATGTCTTGCTGGGGAGAAGTTGGTTGATTTTTTATTTTAAGTTTACATTTTGTGATGGACCTTGTCAATTTGTGATTGATCGCACTGAGAAGGGGCCATGTCAGTCTTGGCCTATCTTAAATTTACCAATCCAAAGGGATAGTCCACCAGCCTCATGGTAGAACTATCTGACCTAAGGGGTTGCCATCTGGTGTACAATAGCTTTAGCTGTAGGTCAAAAACATAGAATACTTATATCTCTAAAAGCAGGGGACAACCGTTGGGGTGATATTTTTGATGCAACAAATCAAACCTGACCTAAGGCGACTACTGAGTAAATGCCGCTATAGGACTTATATCAGCTCAGAAGTAGTCAAGATAATGTCATTTGATTGAATTGCATTTATTTTAATTTGATGGATCTCATCAGTGTGCGATGGATCGACTAAGAAGGAGCTAATATTAGCCTAGACCTGTCTTAGATTTATAAATCTAAAGGGTTAGTCTCCCAGCCACGGGGTAGAGCTAACCAACCTAGGGGGTGCCTTTTAGTTTGCAATGGTTAAGTTAGGAAGAAAGGATGGGGATTCACATCATCCTACATAAGGAACCATTGAGGTAATCAGTTTCTTGCACAATAAATCGAACCTGACCTAAGGCTACCCGTCAGTGCACAATGGTCGTGCTGGAAAGAATGCATAATAGACTT
Source organism: Cymbidium sinense (assembly GCA_021442155.1). Taxonomy (NCBI): domain Eukaryota; kingdom Viridiplantae; phylum Streptophyta; class Magnoliopsida; order Asparagales; family Orchidaceae; genus Cymbidium; species Cymbidium sinense. The sequence continues at coordinate 73,404,150 of CM038224.1, read as the reverse complement.
ATATCTTTCAAAGCAAAGATGACTTCCAGGGTGACTTGTTAGTGGCACAACAAGTTGAACCTGACCTAAGGATGAATTTTGAGAGAGTGCCGACCCGGGGACTTATCTTAGCTCAAAGTAGTTAGGCAATTCCTATAGGGAGTTTTGCTGACACTGCTCTAAAGGTTGGATGCTTACTTGGGAAAGGGGCCACTAGGGGCTTGAATTCTTAATCTACAAGTGAAGATATATTTTATTTATTTTATGTTATCATGGACCATGTTAGTTTGTGAGGGACCACACTAAGAAAGAGCTCATATTAGCCTAGTCCTATCTCAGACTTACTAGACTAAGGCAGAATCTGCATATCCGTAAGACAAATTCTTCAACCACAAGGTTGGCTACTAGGAAAGGGGAATTATCCAATCCAAGAGTAATTAGGGTAGTGTCTAAATGGGGTTGCTAAGGACATGATCCAAATAGAGTGTCCACATGGGAGGTGCCGTTGGGGGCATTATCCAAAACCTTATAAAAGAAAGTATATAGGTATACAGTGGCCAACTCAAGGAGAAGGTGCGGGGACTCACATCTGCCAAGAGTGGTGTATCCACCATGTGGGTCACCATCAATATGGAGATAACCAACCAACCTAAGTTATCGTCGGTGTGTGACAATCGGCCTAGAGAAAAGGCGTATAGACTTACATCTCTCTAAAGCTAAACTGATCACCAAGATAGTCGGTCTTCTACCCGACATGGGCTATCCGACCTAGGGTAACTACTAAGCGAGGAGTCCTATGTAAGGACTAAACCCAAGCTTGAAGTAGTCAAGAGGAAAGGAGCCCCTGGGGGACTTATTTTAAATACCAAATATACTCGACCTAGTTAGTGCGTGATGGCTAGTTCAAGAAGAAAGCATGTAGCCTTACATATTCTTAAACAAAGTCAACATGGGGTAGCTTACTGGCTACACAGTAAGGCCTACCAAACTAATAAAGTGCTTGTTGGTTTGTAATGGTCAAGTTAGAAAGAAAGTGCTGGAACTCACATCCACCAGATAAGTGACCACCAGGGTGACACTCTAATAAGGTAGCATATCGGCTCGACCTAGAGCAGTTAATGAGTGAGTGCCACGAGGGGCTTGCTACCACATCAAAAATAGCTCGAGACAAAAGATATGCATTCATCTATATTATGAAAGAGGGAATAGGATGCCGCTTGGGTTTACTTACACCTACTCTAAACACATAGAAGAATTGATGAAATGGTTCCATAGGGGAAATTGTGACTCCACCAAGAAAGGATGTCGCTTGGGTTCTCATACACCTAACTTAGTTGCATTAGTTGAAATAAGATGCCTCTTGGGTTCTCTTACACCTAACCTAGTAGCATTGGAGGATTATTTGTAGTCTGTGTTTGTGTTGTGGAGGGAGCGGATGCTACTCGGGTTCTCTTACACCTACTCTAACACATCATGGCAGATTCACAATCGAAAGATATTTCTAACACATAAGAGATGGAATTTGATATGAAAAGAAGTTTTATTGATGATTATTTTCAAACAAGATTTATGGATAGTATTTCTTTAAGTAGAGCCCATTGATTAGAAGCATCGGGTGCTCTCCCTTACAATTTAAAAGCTGATAAGATCCTCCTTTGTAGGCATTCTCTATGGAAAAAGGGCCTTCCCAAGTGGGTTCAAACTTTCCTCCCATCTTTCAATGGGCAATAATTGGTCTTCTTAGAACTAAAACAAGCTCTCGTACTTGAAAAGCTCTAGGACGGACAAACATGTTGTGAGCTTGAATCATTTTGGCTTTGTACAGATCAAGGTTCTAGCGTGCCCGGTGGTGTCTCTCCTCCAAACCTTTGAGCTCTTCCAATTGCAACTTGGCATTCTACTCTATTGTGATCTTACTACCCACAGCTATCCTTAATAATAGGAGTTGGACTTCTAATGGCAGAATGGCTTCGGACCCATACACTAAGGAGAAAGGGGTAGATTGAGTTGGAGTTCTATATGAGGTACGATAAGCCCACTAAGTTTGAACTAATTTCTCATGCCACTGTCGCTTGTTGTGGTCGACTATCTTCTTTAATATTTGGATGAGAGTCTTATTGAATGCTTTTGCTAGACCATTTTCCCTCGGGTAGTAGATGGTAGAGTATCTCCAATCTATGCTATGACTCTGGGTAAAACTGTTGATTTTAGTGCTCTTAAATGTAGTACCATTACCAGATATAATTCATCGAGGCACCTCAAACCTATATATGATATGGATCCTGAAAAATTGGAGCACATGCTGAGTTGTGACCTCTTTAAGTAGGATTGCCTCCACCGACTTGGAAAAGTAGTCAGTGGTAGCTAGAATGAATAGGTGACCCTTGGAAGAAGGAGGATCGATCAGACCCAATATGTCAGTACCCCAACACTCAAATGGTGATGATGCCAATGTAGGATGTAGAATGTAGAATGTTGGGTGGTTGATGTAGGACCATGCCGTCTACATGACATTAGTAGCATTTTCTAGCTATGTCCATGCAGTCTGTGATCATCAAAGGCCAATAGTATCCTATTCTTTTGATCTTGGCTTTCATCTTTAGATCGGATTGATGCGCTCCACATAATCTTGAGTGTTTGTCCGGATGTAATACTGATGCCAGATAAGGTCGCCTATGAATGCGTAGGAAAGGGCTCACTGCTTTACCTGATGTACTAGAGATTTATCTTAAGGTAGTTTGCTAGTATATAGATAATCTATGAATGGTTGCCTCTAATCTAACTCATCATCCATTTTTATAATGGCAACCTCCCCTTCAAGAGAGAATCTCTCGATGAGTTTAGCATCAACAAGAGATAAGACTTGTCTATTTTGGACCCTTATTAGAATTGACTCATCTTCCGGACATGCCAACTCTTTGGCAGGCTTGGCTAATGCATTTACTACTGCGTTCTCTCCTCACGTAATCTTGTAGATGGTAACCTCTGGGTTTTGGGCCATCAACTCTATGAGACACTATAGCACCCAAGAGGTGGGGTGAATTGGGTAATATTAAAATTTTCAAAACTTAAATTTTAATTTTAAATAGAAAATTAGATTTTGATTTTATAATGATAAGATATAATTCTAAATGCAGCAAAAATAAAAATACAATAAAGTAAATAGAGACAAGAGGCACACTTTTTAGGCCAAACCCCAAACCGGCCTACATCCACACCCTCTAGGAATCCACTAAATAAAAATGGTTTACAAAAGTATTCTCTCTATGGCGGTACAACCCTACAACAATATGTACTCTCTACAAGGTATACAACCCCAAAATAAATTTTACAACACAAAAGAAAATACAAAATAATAAATTTTGATAAAATAAATCTCTCACAAATATACCAAGCTATCCAATGATATCACAACTTATAAATGATCACTCACAACTTAAAAATTTTGGCAAGATAATATGCTCACTTAATATTGAAAAAAAATATCTTAAAGTGATCTTACTAAGATGTTTAAAAATGATTTCAAAATAAATTTCAGCAAGAAATAATTTATTTTATTTTTCCAAAAAGATTCTTTCAATAAATTCTAATGATTTCAAAGTACTTAAATAAAATGAGTATATAATAGATCTAAGTATGCTAGTAAGCTTTTAATTAAAAAGAGAGATCTAGTACATATAAAAATAATTTCAGCACAATAATTTATTTTTAAATGCTTAAAAATATACTTCTAAAATAGATCTAAGAATAAATGATCTTTCAAAATAAGACCAAAGAAGAAATATTTCAAGAAACCAAAAGAAATTTGTAGGAAGCTAAAAATTTCAGCAAGTTGAAATAGATCCTACAAATTATCACAAGAGTTTTCACCAAAAAAATGATTGAGAAACTTTAATGTGAAAACCAATGTTCAAAGACTAATCCACCAAAAGTATAAATTAGAAAGAAGAAATAGATGGTGAAAATAGCATGAACAACTAAGAAGTATTAAGATCAAGAAAACAAACTCAAGTAATTTAAAAAGGCTTGCTTCGTTGAAGATGTTGAAGCTTCCAAACCAAGGATTTGATCTTGCAATATTTGGAGAACACTTGGAAGGAACATTTAAGAGATTTTCTCTTAGATTTGCTGGAGAGATTTTGAATTTTGAATGAGGGATGCTTTCATGAAGAGAATGAGGGCTATTTATAGGCAAGAAGGTCTTTTAAAAATTATTTCAAAGAAATATATTATACAAACCTCATGCTATCATGTGATAATTTAATATTCAATAAAAATATAATTTATATTAAACAAATATTAAATTTAGCAGGAAAAATTCGGCTATTCACATGGGAAAGTCAAAAGTAATCAAATGTAGCTCTTAATATATTCAAAGCATGTAGCATGCATCCATTATTAAAATCAGTAATGTTTAAAAAATCATAATAAATTCAATTTTAATGCAAAGTGGGTCATGTAACCACTTATTTTAAAGGAAAAAATCCAAGGAATCGGATGGAGATAAAATCAGATATGAATTCTTTGATTAAACAATGACTTTGGCTAAAATACAAAATTTTATATATTTTTGTTAATTTTGACATGTGACATTTAAAATTATGATATAATTTATATATAATCATAAATATGTTAGTTATCTTATAACCAGCAAATTAAATTAAAATACTTAATTATATTAAGTAAATAAAATAATTATACTTAATAGTTTTTATCATTTATTACTTTGACAATTTTAATGCTATGTATCAAACATATAATTGAATGCTAATTAAATAAAGCTTTATATAAATTAACCTCATTAAAATAATATGTTAAGTTGTGAGCAAATTGATTCATGCCAATGACTCATATGAATAGTCATATAACCCAAAATATTGTATCTTGAGCTTCACATTATCCTTTTCATTCTTCTACTCTTGCAATTTCCTCAAACATATTATGAGATGTATTGGATATGTAATTAGCAATTGATATATCTGAAATACATAAAAATATTTATTAGAACATCCAAGCATTTGTTTATTATCATCAAAATTAATCGAATTGAGCATGAGGCTAATTAAGCCAACAATCTCCCCCTTTCTGATGATGACAAACTAATGTTGGGTATTGATTTTGATGAAGGTGCAAATTGACCTTTCATCATGGTTTTGAAAAAATTCTCTTAAAAAAAATTTATGCAAGAGATGAATAATGTTGCTCCCCTAAATGTATGCATGAAATAGACTTAATACTAACCAACATTTTACTTAATACTAACCAACATTTTACTTAATACTACATTTTACTCTTCTCCCCTTTTGACAACATCAAAAGTGAGAACAAACTATACAATTTTAAATATTAGGATATAACATTCCAAGCATCCGTCTTAAAGTACAAAAAGCGTTCTTACGGTAAGGGTTTTGTAAAAATATCAATTTATAAATCGGTGCTAATAAAATTAATATTAACATCACCTTTCAAAACATGATCCCTAATAAAATGATGTCTAATTTCTATATGCTTGGTTCGGTGAGTCTTTGGGATTTTAGTCAAACTAATAGCACTAGTATTGTCACATTGAATTAGAATATGATCTTGCTTAATACCAAAATCTTCTAATTGTTGCTTTAACCAAAGGACTTGAGCAACACAACTTCTACTATGTTTCGACCTCCAGTGGATAAAGTTACAATTTTGTTTTCTAGATGACCAAGACACAAGCGATGATCTAAAAAATGACATGGATGTACTTTTCTATCTACTTTGCATCCCAAAGTCGACATCGTAAACAACCAAATCACATGATAAAGAATTTTTAGGGTACCATAAACCTAACTAGTAGTGCAAATCAAATACCGAAGATAAACTTGGCTATTAAATGAGATTCTTTTGGGTTGGCGAAAATGAGCACACAAAACACCAAACATAATATCGGTCTTAGCGGTAAGGTATAAAAGTGAACCTATCATACTCTATAAAGTTTTTTGATCAACGATTTTCCTAATTCATCTAAATCCAATTTTGTAGATGGGCTCATAGGAGTTTTACTAGATTTAAATCTTTTCTTGTCAAACCTCTCAATTCATTTGTGTACTTAGTTTGACGGATGAATGTGCCATTTTCTTGTTGCTTTTGAAGACCTAAGAAAAAATTAAGTTCTCCCATCATACTCATTTTAAACTCTTTAGACATCAAAGATGAGAACTCATGGCATAAAGATTCATTTATACTTCCAAATAATATATCATCTACATACACTTGTACCATAATCAAATCATCATTTATGCTCTTAAGAAATAAAGTGGTATCTCTACCTTTCTAAATCCATGATCTATCAAAAGTTACTTAACCTATCATACCAAGCACGAGGAGCCTGTTTCAAACCATATAAAGCTTTCTTTAATTTATACACATGATTTGGATAATCAAGGCTCTCAAATCTAGGTGGTTGCTCTACAAATACATTTTGGTCAATAAATCCATTCAAAATGCACTTTTGACATCCATTTGAAAAGTTTAAAATTTCTAAAACAAGCATAAGCAAGGAGTAACTTGATAGCTTCTAGTCTTGCTACGGGTGCAAAGATTCTTCAAAATCTATACCTTCAACTTGTGTGTACCCTTGTGCAACTAACCTAGCTTTATTTCTAACAATACAACTGAATCATCTAGCTTATTCCTAAAGATCCATTTTGTTCCAATGACATTTTGATCTTGGGGTCTTGGGACTAATTCCCAAACATTATTTCTTACAAATTGATTCAACTCCTCTTCCATAGCAATAATCCAAAAATTATCATTTAATGCTTCTTCTAAATTTTAGGTTCAACCTCGGATAAAAATGTGAATGATCTACAACTTCTCTACTATGTCTTCTAGTCATAACTCCTTTTGAAGGATCTCCTATAATTAGTTCCTTTGGATGATTTTTATTATATTTCCATTCTTTAGGCAATGAATCATCCATATTATCTTCTAAAGATATTTTCTTAAAGTTATCAATCTCTTCATCAATCACTTCATTTCTAATAGGATCAATCAAATTTTCATCAAAAATAACATGTATTGATTCTTCTACAATCATTTTTCTTTTATTGTAAACTCTATAAGCTCTACTAGAAAGAGAGTATCCTAAGAAAATACCATCATCGATTTGCAATCAAACTTACCTAAATGATCTTTTCCATTATTCAAAATAAAGCATTTACATCCAAATACATGAAAGTGTTCAATTTTCCAAAAAAAAATTCATAAGGTCTTCTTCAAAATTGGTCTCAAATAGATCCTATTCACATAATAACATGTAGTACTGCCCAAAATATTTTGGTAATTTATACTCATCAAGCATTGATCTACTTAATTCAATTAATATTCTATTTTTCTCTCAACTCCATTTTGTTGGGGAGTTCTTGGTGCAAAAAAATTATGTCTAATCCCATGTTCATCATAGTAATCCTCAAATAATTTATTTTCAAATTCGCAACCATGATCAGTTTGAACCCTATTAATCAAGAGTCCTTGTTCTCTTTGAATATATTTAGAAAACTTTCTAAACTCACAAAAAATATCATCCTTGTAAGTTACAAATAAAACCCAAGTATATATCTAGAGAAATCATCAACAATAAAAACCATAATTTTTACCACCTAAGCTAGTGTTAGGACCAAATAAATCCATGTGCAATAATTCTAGAGGTCTAGAAGTAGAAACAATATTTTACTTTTAAATGAGCTTCTAGAATGTTTACCATGAATACATGCATCACAAACATAGTTTGAATGAAAATTTAATTTAGGCAAACCAACTACTAAATCAATTTTAGCAATTTTATTAAGTGTGTGCATGTTAATATGGCATAGTCTCCTATGCCATAACCATATATCATCATGAGTGCTTTTAAAACAAAGTAATTTTAAATTTACATCATGAAAGCTATCTAAATCAATGACATAAATATTTTTTATCTTTTCCCTACTAGCAAAACATTTTCATTATTTTTTATAATGCAATATGATGCATGGAATACTACATTCAAACCTTTATCACATAATTGACTAATAGAAATTAAATTATGTTTTAATCCTTCTACTAAAAACTTTATCTAAAGTGATAGAATTCTTACAAATAGAACCAATGCCAATGATTTTTCCCTTAGCATTATCTCCATATGTAACAAATCCTCCATCACTTGATTCTAAAGTTATGAATTTATCTTTATCTCCAGCATATGTCTTGAACATCCACTCCAAGTACCACATGCTTTCTTTGATTTTGCTTTGAAGGCATTCTACAAAATAAACTCACATGTTAACTTTTGGAACCCAAACATGTTTGGCTCCACATTCTAAATTTGAAGTAAGATATTTAGCATGCACGGTTTGTGTAGAGTTGTACCTTTTGGTACCCATACATAAGATGATTGCTTAGTATTTTGTATTTTATGCATAGCAATCAAATGAAATATGCCCTTTTTATTGCAATAGTTACACCAAACATTAGTGTTTGCATATGATTTAGAATGATAATTATAAGGTATATGAGTGGGATGTGTATGATGCAAATAATTTTATTAAATGTTTTCTTGATGAAGTATTATAATGAACTTGTGATTTTAAACATAATTCTAATCTTGCTTTTAATAAGATATTCTCTCTTTCTAGTTTACCTACAACTAAGGAACAATTTAATAAAGAAAGTATTTTACTTTTAAATTATCACATTCATTTTTTAAATCAAAAAATGCATATCTAAATTTTTTTATGTTCTTTTTCTAAGGTTTTGTATTATCTTTTAATTTTTATATTCAATAACTAAATCATTAAAAGCATCATCTAATTCATCATAAGATATATCATTACATACCTCGAGAATCTAAGTCGATTCTCCATTTTGCCATAAGACATATGTTGACCTCTTCATCAAAGCTAGTACTTGATTCATTTGAATCGATTATTATAAAGTGTCTTCTTCTTCTTATGGTACTTTTTCTCCTTCATATTTTTCTTTTGTTTACATCAATTTCTTTTTTCTTTGATTCAACAAGTTGGACAATCACCTCTTATGTGTCCAGCTTTTTTACAATGATAGCAAATGATCCCTTCACTTGGGAAATTTCTTAGTTTGAAATTTATAATTTTAGATTTTTTACCTTTGATTCTTCTTCCTTAGCAAGTTCCCAAGCCTTTTGGAAAGCATGACCACCTCATCACAATCACCATTAGCTTGAGGTGTTATGCTCATCACTATCATCAACTTGTAGTGCAATGGCTTTTCCTTTCTCCTTCTCCTTTTTTTATTTGAGTTATCCATCTTATCCCTTTGAGCAATAACCTTCATGTGCTATCAAAGAACCCAAAAGCTGATCAAGTGGATAAGTAGATAAATCTTTAGCTTCACTAATATTTAGCTTCCCATTCTTTTGGAAGACATCTAAGAATCTTATAAACTAAGTCTTGATTCTATATGTTTTCCAAGAGAATGTAATGTGTTAATTATTTTCATAAATCTAGTATACATATCGAAATAGATTCAAAAGGAGACATATGAAATAACTCATAATCATGAACAAGTCTATTTATGTGAGCATCTCTAACTTCACTAGTTCCTTCATAAGTTATAATAAGTTTATCCCATATTTCTTTTGTACTTAACATAGAAATTTTCATGTAATCATCGGTAATAAAGCACAATGTAAAGTATTACAAGCTAGCATTTAATTAATCAAGTTCTCTTTTAGCTATAGACCATTCCTCAAAAGGTTTTCTACTTTAATGCCATTTACTTCTCTGGGTGTGATATTGATGTGTCAACATATACCACATGCGTGAATCTTGACCTCTTAAGAATGTACTAATTCTATTTTTCCAATAATCAAATGGTACACTATCTAAAAGTGCAGGTCTATGAGTGGATTATCCCTCTGGTAATGAACCCTTTGTGAAATCTTGTGCCATAGTGAAAAGATTTACTCTTGGATGTTAAGAAAAAAAAGAGCCCTCATACCAATGTGAGACACTATAGCACCCAAGAGGGGGAGGTGAATTGGGTAATAAAATTTTCAAAACTTAAATTTTAATTTTAAATAGAAAATTAGATTTTGATTTTATAATGATAAGATATAATTCTAAATGCGACAAAATAAAATACAATAAAGTAAATAGAGACAAGAGGCACACAATTTTTGGTTGACAAACCAAACCTAAATCCCATACACTGGGGAATCCTAAATGAAAAATGGTTTACAAAAGTATTCTCTATAACGGTAGTACAAACCTATAATATGTACTTGCTAAAGAGTACAACCCCAAAATAAATTTTACAACACAAAAGAAAATACAAAATAATAAATTTTGATAAAATAAATCTCTCACAAATATACCAAGCTATCAATGATATCACAACTTATAAATGATCACTTACAACTTAAAAATTTTGGCAAGATAATATGCTCACTTAATATTGAAAAAAATATCTTAAAGTGATCTTACTAAGATGTTTAAAAATGATTTCAAAATAAATTTCATCAAGGAATAATTTATTTTATTTTTCCAAAAAGATTCTTTCAATTATTGCTAATGATTTCAAAGTACTTAAATAAAATGAGTATATAATAGATCTAAGTATGATAGTAAGCTTTTAATTAAAAAGAGAGATCTAGCATATAAAAATAATTTCAGCACAATAATTTATTTTAAATGCTTAAAATATACTTCTAAAATAGATCTAAGAATAAATGATCTTTCAAAATAAGACCAAAGAAAAAATATTTCAAGAAACCAAAAGAAATTTGTAGGAAGCTAAAAAAAGTTGAAATAGATCCTACAAATTATCACAAGAGTTTTCACCAAAAAAAAATGATTGAGAAAATTTGATGTGAAAACCAATGTTCAAAGACTAATCCACCAAAAAAGTATAAATTAGAAAGAAGAAATAGATGGTGAAAATAGCATGAACAACTAAGAAGTATTAAGATCAAGAAAACAAACTCAAGTAATTTAAAAGGCTTGCTTTGGGTGAAGATGTTGAAACTTCCAAACAAGGATTTGATCTTGCAATATTTGGAGAACACTTGGAAGGAACATTTAAGAGATTTTCTCTTAGATTTGCTGGAGAGATTTTGAATTTTGAATGAGGGATGCTTTCATGAAGAGAATGAGGGCTATTTATAGGCAAGAAGGTCATTTAAAAAATTATTTCAAAGAAATATATTATACAAACCTCATGCTATCATGTGATAATTTAATATTCAATAAAATATAATTTATATTAAACAAATATTAAATTTAGCAGGAAAAATTCGGCTATTCACATGGGAAAGTCAAAAGTAATCAAATGTAGCTCTTAATATATTCAAAGCATGTAGCATGCATCCATTATTAAAATCAGGTAATGTTTAAAAAATCATAATAAATTCAATTTTAATGCAAAGTGGGTCATGTAACCACTTATTTTAAAGGAAAAAAATACAAAGAATCCGATGGAGATAAAATCAGATATGAATTCTTTGATTAAACAATGACTTTGACTAAAATACAAAATTTTATATATTTTTGTTAATTTTGACATGTGACATTTAAAAATTATGATATAATTTATATATAATCATAAATATGTTAGTTATCTTATAACCAGCAAATTAAATTAAAATACTTAATTATATTAAGTAAATAAAATAATTATACTTAATAGTTTTATCATTTATTACTTTGACAATTTTAATGCTATGTATCAAACATATAATTGAATGCTAATTAAATAAAGCTTTATATAAATTAACCTCATTAAAATAATATGTTAAGTTGTGAGCAAATTGATTCATGCCAATGACTCATATGAATAGTCATATAACCCAAAATATTGTATCTTGAGCTTCACATTATCCTTTTCATTCTTCTACTTGCAATTTCCTCAAACATATTATGAGATGTATTGGATATGTAATTAGCAATTGATATATCTGAAATACATAAAAATATTCATTAGAACATCCAAGCATTTGTTTGTTATCATCAAAATTAATCGAATTGAGCATGATGCTAATTAAGCCAACAAACTCCATAATGTACTTGTGGTAATGATGGAGCTTAGGCTTTAGAACTTTGTAGGACCCAACGATTTGGTTGATGATAAGCTGAGAATTCCCGACGATGTTGATACTCTAGATGCATAGTGTAATGACTAACTCTAGACCATAATTAGAACCTCATATTCAGCTTTATTGTTGGTGCATGGGTTGGATAGATGATATGAGAATCTCATCACATCACAGACTGGAGTTAGGAGAACTATTCCTACCCTTACCTTCCCTAGAAGAGTAGATCATAGTACTTCTCCTTTTTGAAAGAAAGCTACACCATCAAAATACATATCTCAGTGGCGAATGCTAGTGTCCCATAAGGTCATGATTTATTCATCGAGGAGGAATCACTAAGCAGGGAATCAACAGCAATTGGGTGTGTTGCTAAGAAATCTACTAGTGCTTATCCTTTTACCACATGGAGGGGGACGAATGTGATATCGAATTGTGACAAAATCATAGACCAATGCACCAATCGTTCGGATAGCATCGGTCATGTCATGAGATATTATAGTGGATTGATCTTGGAGATCAGATTCACCTTATGAGAAAGCATGTAGTGTCATAGCTTTTAGGATGCAAAGATTAAAGCTAGGCAGTGCTTTTTAATAGATGGGTAGTTTGCTTTAGCAGGAATTAGATGATGCCTGAGGTGGTATAGAGCATTTTCTTTCTCTTCATCATTATTTTGAGCCAACAAAGCACCAAGGGAGTCATCTTATGCAACAGTAAAGATGATTAAAGCCTTCCCTAGGATAGGGGATGCTAGAACTAGCACCGTTATTAGGTAGTGCTTGATGCCTTCAAAAGCATGTTATCACTTGTCATCCCACTTGAACTCGATGCCCTTTTTCACAAGTGATGAGAATGGCTGGCATCTTTTTGATAGGTTGGATATGCAGCATCTTAGATATGCCAACCACCCTTGGAATGATCTGAGTTGAGTTAGACTTTTAAGGGGTGGAATTTCTAAGATAGCTTTGATTTGCTCTAGATCGATCTCTATTCCTCAGCGTCGGACAATAAACCTAAGGAATTTCCCTAAAGCTACTCTTAAGTTGAAAACTACTCCCCTAAAGCTACTCATGCATACTTCAAAGGATTCATTTTAAGGTTAAATTATCTCAACCATTTGAAAACTACTCTTAAGTTGAAGAGATGGTCTTATTTTTCTTTACTTTTGACTGCTAGATTAACAACATAGCATTCAACTTGATGATGAATGAGTTTATTAAAGATGTAAGTCATGGCCTGATGGTATGTAGCACAGGCAATTTTAAGGCTGAAAGGCATGACCTTATAATAATAAATTTTGATCGAGGTTCAAAAAGCAGTATTTCTTTCATCCTCGGGGGCCATCTTAATTTGGTTGTAGCCAGATGTCCCTTCCATAAAGGAGAATACTGCATGAGATAAGGCAATTCCCACCATTAATTCTGGTATAGGAAGTGGAAATTCATCCTTAGGTATGCCTTATTTAGATCCTTAAAATCAATGCATATGCGATTTTGACCGTTCTTTTTTTTAACTGGGATGACATTAGCTAACCAGGTAGGATTTTTTTCTTCCCTGATAAAGCCAGCATCGATCAATTTCTTGATTTTAGAAGTGACATGTTGTTCAATGTCTAATCGCATACGTCTAGGAGCTTGCTTGATAGGGTTAGCATTAGGTTTTATTGCTAGTTTATGGACTGCCATGTTAGGAGATAAATTGAGTATTTCTTCATAATTCCATGTGATGCAGTCCATAAACTCAGCTGATATCCTAACTAAGTCATTGATTTCTTCTTCATTAAATAAGGAACTGATGTATGTCACACATGGATTGTCTTCGGTTCCCAAGTTAATTTCTTTGAGCTTGTTGATGGTTGATCTGATCTCTTCTTTGAACTCTGGCAGTGCCTCTTTGACTTCAAGCTCATTTAGGTCATCTAAAGTTTTTAAACATTTCTCCTCATAAGAGTTAGCATGATTTGAGAAGAACCTATGAGACCCCAAATGAGTGGTGATGATTAAGCAATGGTTGTCATCATTGATTGGGCCCATTATGCCAAATCCTAGCCCTGGTCTTGATTATGAATGTCTACTTTGGTTATCTCATAGCCTTTCAAAGTAGTCTGACCTGTGTTTAGACCAAGTATGTGGAATTAATCCCTTCTTTTCTAAGTTAAGAACATAAGGCGAATACCAATTAGAAGGAAATTGTATTAAATATTTATATGAGCTTCTTGACTTAAGGATGATGCTCCCAACAAAAATCTCTTTGGGTTGATATATGTGGATAACTTGGGGGCCTCCTTAATTACTAAACCTTCAACTTTCTGGAAAGAAACTGAGGTCAGAGCTAAGGTTCTCAACTATTGTCTGATTGCTCTACATAATAATGATTTAGATACATTCATGCTTTGTTTGGAGGCCTGGTCTTCATTGCTGTCTAGCTCAAATGTCACCTCCAAAGGGACCCGCTGAGAGGGGCTGGTCAGCATGCTAATCACATGACACTCATCCTCTAAACTGGATTCTAAGTCTATGTGGATAGCGAAGGTACTCTTATGAGTTGGAATATAGCTCTTATTAAGTGGGCAATAGGGAGGAGATCTTCCACCTCTAGAACTGCCTCTACCTCTACCTGGTGGGGGTCGAGTCATCCTACCCATGTGTTTGTGGAGGAATGACGAATCAATATCCTCTACTTCTTCCTCAGTGTCTGATTCTCGCTCACTTGTATTTTCATTTTCCTTTTCTTTTTTTCTTTTCTTTTTTCTTTTCTTTTTCTTTTTCTTCATTTTTTATTTCTTTTTCTTTTGTTTTTGAACATTCACCAAGTTCATGAGAATAAACTTTTTGATTTGGAGGAAGATAGTAGGTTGCATCCTCATATATCTCAAACTCTCTAACTGAGAATGGCTTTAAGTCTCCTTTGACAAAATACTTGATTCCACCTCTTCAAAATTTGATGCACTAATGTAAAGAAGATGGAACCATGATATTTCCATGTATCCAAGGCTTATCGAGAAAAGTAGTCAAAGATGTGTCTAAATTAATTATGTAGAACTTGGCTTCTGTCTTTCATTCATCTATCTCCAATGGTAACACTATAGAGCCTAAAGCCCTCTCGCCTTGTTCATTGAATTTGAATCCTCTCAACATCATCCAATCTCCTCGGAGTTTGAAAATATCAATCCTTAAGTAGGCAAGGGTCTTTAGACTTATAGTATTCACTGATGTGCTTGGATCAATTAACATCCTAGAGAGTCTGAATCTGCCCATGTCTAATGTGATGTAGAGGGGACGATTATACTCTATTGTCCCCAAAAGAAGGTCTTCATAGGTGAATTTAACTCCATGAGCTTCTCTTGAATAACATGCCTCCTCTCCAATAGCGATCAGCTGAGTTAAGCATATTTCTAGATCAAGAAGGGCTTTATTCAATGACTTCCTCATCTCTTAAGATAAGACAAGGGCATCATATATGGTTAGTTTAGCTGGCAACTTTCTTAGGTGAGCGAGGACATTGTAGTCAACTCTGGGCTGGTCCTCCACAAGCATATTCATAGGTGGAGCATCCTGTGGAAGGGCTTCTTGATCACTTGAACTAATGACTTATTTACCCTTATCCTGAGGTGCTACCCTTGGAGGTAGAACTTTGCCACTATGGAGATTGACTTCAGTGACTTCATGAGATGTTTTAGCAAAAAGTTCTACCTACTTATTAGGTTCACCTACATCTTCTCTTATGGGATCGTAGGAGTCAGATGACTCCAAATCAATCTCAATGGGAGAACCTGAATGATTCAAGAATAAAAAATCCATTTCTAAATTAAAAGAGAAAGAGTGATCAGAACTAGAGTTATTATTGATTAGACTTGGAGAGCTATCTAAAGGAATAAACTCAATAAGATCATCATAAGTGACATAGATGCAACTGAAATCAGCTTGCTTCATTGATTTCTTAGATTTGGATGAAGATACAAAATATAAATCATTTAA
Organism: Cymbidium sinense; assembly: GCA_021442155.1. NCBI lineage: Eukaryota > Viridiplantae > Streptophyta > Magnoliopsida > Asparagales > Orchidaceae > Cymbidium > Cymbidium sinense. The sequence continues at coordinate 73,388,115 of CM038224.1, read as the reverse complement.
AGTAAATAGAGTGAGGATTTGGCACCCCCCCCCCCCCCTCCACTAATACAATGTGGCTACTAGAAGAAGAGTTGACTGGAGGAATTACAGTTACAACTATGGAAGGAGTGCTTGACTTGATCTGTGGTTGCACTACTATGCTATCTCGGGCAAGTGGAGGCTATCGTTGTTGCTACTGGGCTTCTATCTCCTTCAAATTATCCGTAGCAACTTGCAAACCTTCCTTAGAGTTGAAGATTTGAGCTATTTTAGGCACCTGTAAGAGTAACTTTTGATCTAAGAAATAATTTTCTTGGAGGTTCAGGATAGGTAGATATCCCAATCTTCCTCTATCTTAAGAAGATCGTGTGTATCCCCAAGGATTACCCTAACTGAACTAGAGGGTTATTCTAGTAGATATTTCTTAGGGATAACAATGGCACCTGACTTGTAGTTGTGCTCAAGCCAGTCCTTAAAGGTAAAGCAATCTTCTAAGACATGTCCTAGCATATGGTAGTAGGGATAATAGTTTGGATTGTGACTCTTGCCCACTTCTCCGGTCTCTTAGGCTCTGATAACTGGAAATCAAGCTTCTACAAGAGATTCTTAAATTTTTTCCTAATCGCCTCCCTCTTGAATGAATATGGTTTATTCAATTTGTCAACAAGAGTAGGTAAATGATAGATACCTGGTGATAAGTAGGAATACTGCTACTGATGATATTGATGAAGATACTATTGAGGATACTACTGAGGAGGCAGTAATGGAGACCACTATGGCAACTAAGGTGACCAGTATGATAGCCAAGGTGGTAAAGGAGGTGGTAGAGGAGATTGCTGAGCTCGAGGCCCTTTTGACTGAACCTTAGCTGGTTACTTCCCCTTATCAACTGCTATGACTACCCCTGGCTTCTTCTCAAATGCCTTTTGTGATCTGGGCTTGGCTGACTGATCTTGAAAAGGTAACTGTTTTACCTCCCCTTGTAGACTAGCTACCTTATTGATTAATTTCTCAAATATCTTAATGGTAAACCCATTAAGCACGAAGGTGACTAGGCTATGGATATTCTTGAGTAGAATTTCAATGGCATATTATTCAGATAGCTATTGTTCACATTTCATACTTAAATTGCACCATCTAAAAATATAATCAACAAGGGACTCACCGGGATGTTGTTGAGCTACAATGAGATTGCCCATAATTACCATTTGCTTAGCTCCAGCAAATCTCTTAATAAAGAGCTGCTCCAACTCAGCAAATTCCTTCACTGAATCATTGGGTAGTTTAGCATACCAATCAAATGCAATGCCTGTTAAGCTACAGATAAAGAGGTGGAATAAGAGTGCATTACTGCCACCGGCATTGCAACATCTAGCCTTGAAATACATTATGTACTGGAGAGGGTTCCCACTACCATAAAAAATTTTGAAGGATGGAGGTACAAAACCCTTAGGATATCAGATACCATCAATTTCCTCTGGGTAGGGTCTACCCTTTGGAATGGATGAGCCACCTCAGGCTTGTGCCAACACATCCCTCACTTACTATAACACCATATTTTTAATGTCTTTCTCTTGCATGGAGGTGCTGTCCACCACCTTCCTATGCAAGCTACCACTATCCTGATCTACTAGAGAAGTGCTCTTGGTTTGATCTAGGACATGTGCTGACTCAGGATGATCTATCTCTATCGATGTATGCTGCGAGACTGAGGTCTGATTTTGGAGTGCATGGAGAGCTGCTAATAAGTCTTCCATCCTCTTCTCCATCTGATTGTTCTGATCATCCTTCTTCTTAAGCTATTGATGGAGGTGTTGGGTTGAATGGACATCATCATCTTTCTCAACTACAACACCTTCCTGACTATGATAATCTCTATGGAGGGAGCTCCTAGTATCAACCATGAGGACCTCCGCCGAATCCCCAAAATGGCCATCCTCATCGGGATCAAAGGCTACCCTCTCATTCTTCGAGTATGTGCGATCACTACCTAAAATTTCTCTCTTTTTGGCAAATTATTATGCTAAAATGTCATCTAAAGAGCAGTTTAATCATGCCAGCACAAACACATAGAGGGACTATGCTCACTGACAGAGATACATCTAACACTGTCTGCCACTGGAGTGCTAGCTATGGGAGGGTCATGCTCACTGGAAGAGATATGCTAATGACTGCTCATTGGTGGAGTGGTATCCCTGGGGAGATCTACTACCATGAGAACTATAAAATTGTTACATTCCCCCTCTGCAACTGTCGCTGCCACCAGCTCTGATGGTGGTGGTGGTGGTACGACCATGACGTTACGTGGTCGCCACTCCTGCCAAACCACAGCTGGGGTATAGGGTCGATCAAGGGTGCTCGATCTCGCCTCAACATGTAGGATGGAGGGAGCAGGATCTCTAGGCAGTTGCCGGATTACCAGAGGAGAAGGTCTCTCCCCGACAGGGGGCTTCTGAATCTTGGCATGAGTGGTGGATGCTGTGAGCTATATGGGTGATGGTGGATGATAAGGGGAGCAGTGTGAAGGCAACATTGACTGCCCCTCAATGGGAGATCTCTGCCTATGGAAGATAGCACTAGTAAGAATAATCTTATCTAATTATGGGGGGATGATCAGGAAAATCCATCAGAGCGGGGGTTGTCGACTACTTGGCATACCTCTATCGCTCTCTTCTGTCTACCTGAATAGATGCTCGAGCCTCCATGGCTATCTTCTTATGAATCTGACCCCTAACACTTTGAGAGATCAACGATCGCAAATCAAACATGATATTGGACTCTAAGCATCTATATGCTCTACCAACCTGGCGTAGGATAGTCCTAAGCTTAGCATAGGGCCTCCTGTGCTCCCTATCTGGTGTCTCATAATATGCTAATGGTGGAGGAGAAGTACCAATCCTTTGGTAATCTTTCTCTTTGTCTGAGGCTGAGAGGGTGTGGAACTTGTTGTTGGTCAAAAGTGGAGAGACCTCTCAGGGAGAACCCTCTTGGCTATATGGGATGCAGCCTCAAGCTCTATGGCTACTGGCTCATGCTCCCGTTTAAACTTTTAATTTCTATTATGACGTCGAGTACGAGTGAACAAGGCAGAGCAAAAACTAGTACCTACCTTGAAAGTGGAGGAGACTATCTCAGAAGCTAAGATAGCCTTCCCCTTCGAGGTGACCAATGAGGAGATAGTAGCTCTCATTGGAGCAATGGTAAAGACAATTGGATGGGTAGGTGCTAAAATTATTGCAAAATGGGGTGTAGGGACCACTGCAACCTTCCTCTTCAATGGAGGGTACTTAGAATCAAAGGGCATGTCAATACGGATGACTAGCTTTTGTGCAGCCACCTCATCCTGATTGACGGTAGTGAGGGTTGCCCCTCAAATCCTGGCTGAAGAAAACAAGGTGAGTGGAGTCGGTCTCAGGGAGGCTGGCCCGATCCAAGGCCAAATCCATCCTGAAGGGGAAAGTAAAAATGACCTTCTATGAAGCCATGTGCTGACTGCAAAAACTAATTGTACTAACCGACTGCACTGTATGTTTGCATGTGTTGAAATATAATCTGAGTCAATTTTTTGCTTTAATAATCGTCCTGAGAGAGTTATATAGATTTGGAGTCCTGAGCCCACACTCAATAATCTAAATATGTTAAGTGGGGTTCATTGGAGAGATTCTGATATTAAGGATCTTTGCCTTTGATTTTGATTTGGAACCCATACTCAATGAATTTAGCTAGGTTGGGTGGGGTTCAAAATTTTGAGGAGAGATTTTCTAGGAGATATTTATATTTTTTGCAACTTGTTTGAAAATATTGATGATTTGAAAGAACCTCTACTTAGCAAATTTGAGTATGCTAAGAAGTGGTTGTGATTGTGTGCAAAAAAAAAAAAAAATTGTAGAATGTCTTTGCTTGTTAAATGGGGCTTCTTACTTAACAAATTTGATATGTTAAGTAGAAGCCACACATGTTTGATTTATGTTTTAAAATAGGGCTTTCACTTAACAAATTTGTTATGTTAAATGAAAGCCAAATGTGATTGATGTATGTTTTGCTTTTCTTTAAAATGATACTCTCACTTAACAAATTTGGTATGTTTAGTGAAAGCCCAAGTGTGATGTGATTTGAAAAAGAGATTCTCACTTAACAAATTTGGTTTGTTAAGTAGGAATCAAATGTGTATTGAAAATGAGACTCTCACTTAACAAATTTGGTATGTTAAGAGAAAGTCAAATGTGATTGATATATGTTTTGAAAATGGAACTCCCACTTAACAAATTAGGTATGTTAAGTGGAAGTCAAATGTGACATGGAAATGAGACCCTCAGTTAACAAATTTGATGTGTTAAGTGGGGAGTCAAATATGTCTTGAAAATGAGATTCTCACTTAACAAATTTGATATGGTAAGTGAAATCAAATATGATTTATGAAAATGAGACTCTCACTTAGCAAGTTTTATATGTTAAGTGAAAGTGTATCATGGAAATGAGATTCTCACCTAGCAAATTTAATATGTTAAGTGGGAATCAAATATATATATATATATATGAAAGTGAGATTCTCACTTAACAACTTTGATATGTTAAGTGTAATCAAATATGACATGAAAATAAGATTCTCACTTAACAACTCTGATATGTTAAGTGGGAATCCAATGTGACATGAAAATAAGATTCTCACTAAACAACATTAACATGTTAAGTGTAATCAAATGTGACATGAAAATAAGATTCTCACTTGATAGCCTTGACATGTTAAGTGGGAATCAAATGCATATGAAAATGAGATTCTCACTTAACAACTTTGATATGTTTAGGTGGGAATAAAATATATTTGATTTGCTCTCTTTCTTTTTTAGAAAGAGTGGGGGATTATTTGTTTGACAAATGTGGCATGTCAAATAAGATTCCAAAATAGGGGTGAAACTTATTTAACAAATCTTAAGTATGTTAAATAGATTTCAATGACATGTTTTGCTGCCATGTATGTGTTTTCATGATTTTGGAAAGAGAGAAACTTCAACTCTAGCATATGAGAAATATGTTGAGTGGAGTTTCAATTTTATGCTATGATTTGAAAGTAGAATCTTCATTCAACAAATTTGAATATGTTAAATGAAGGTGGCTATTTTAAAAAAAAGTGCTTTTGGAAAGTGTCATTTTGTGAAAGAATTTATTTTCTTAAATTTTATGATGAACCTCGCCTCACCAAGCCAGTGGTAAGGAGGTTCTAAATTTGTATTATCTCTCCCTTCATTGATAATTTTTTTTTTTTTCACCTATTGGGGAGCCCAATAGGGGTTTCAAGACCTACATAGAGTGAGGTCTTAAAACCTAAAGGATGTTGGCTAACTTTGCTTAAGAATGAAATAAACTAAGTGCCAATAGAAGGAAAGATATTATTGGACTCAAACAAAATGCAAGTCCACTATCGATGCTTGGAGACAACAATATTCTACTAGAGATGGAGAGAGGAACCATTCCCAGTGAAGTCGCCAAAAAAATCTGTGGTGTTTATTTTTGGTTCATGATCACGCAGATCTAAGGGTGTACTTATTGAGGTGATCGGATATGACATTGAGGAATAGTGTACTATCTTAGAAGATAGAAGTCACTATCCTACAATGGACCTAATCATCTAATAAGGACTCCTAAGGCATGATGGGTCTTCAAATATACAAGAGATTTTTTCTCTACTTTACATGGATGAATAAAGTTGGGTTTATTTAAACCGGGTTCTAAATTTTCTTATGGAGGCAAGCCCCCATAATTAATTACATCTAAAGAAAATGAATCCCTTAAGAATACTCTCTATTAAAGTAGACGATTATTGTCTCCAAAGAATTCAAAAATAGGACTATCAATAAATTATTATATTTTAGAAAAATCAAGTGGGATGGATCAAAAAGGAAGAGTTATAATCGAAATAAAAGGAGATGAGTAAGGAGTGCTCATGATACTAGGAAGCCTAGTGAGCACTCCAATCTATCCTATGGTTGTGCTTTATATATTTAAAATTGAGGAGATTTATTTATTTGATTTGAAATTTTATTAGGAATCTAGGACTTATAATTCCACAATACAAGATTATGAAAATGCCTAAGATGTAAGGATTTATTCTTGTAGCCTGTAAAGAAAAATAACAACCTCAGATCCTAAATATAGGGAGATTTGGCAAGAGCTAAAGCATGACCTAAATCTAAAGTGAAAGTGAGTATATGGTTTACCTCCACAAGAGAGTAAATTACCCGACTGCTGGACTTATTACCACCTGGAGTGGCCGACAGCTAACTCCTCCTACGCTTTAAATCCATGTAGGTGAGTCATATGTTTTTACAAGATGGCTAGGTTATTATTATTTAGAAAAGACTCTAAATCCTTAAACCCACTCCCTAAGAGACTAGAGCATGAGAGGTATGAATAATGACTTAAATCTAATACAAATTTTTATCAAATTGCATTTAATTTGGGACTCTTTATTTTGACACAAGCTATAGGATTTTGTATGCCTAAATCCATAAGAGGTTGATTATGGGCCAAATCAAAAGGGAAAGAGGTCTTCTTCCATCATAGGCTATCGAAGGTTAAGCCCATTCTATCTAGCAAATATGGAAGCCCTCTCTTAACAAGAGTGAAACAAGATAGTTATGCATGATATTAAACATACAACATCCAGCTAAGGGGTTGCTAAATATTTTATTATCTTGATTTAAAGCCTGAGCTTTTATATATGTTATGAGTTATTTTAGAGATTTAATTATGAGTTTTTTATTTTGGGTAGAAATATTAATTTTATCCTATGAGCTTAATTGCATCCAGGTTATACAACAATCACCAATCATAAACAAACTATGAAAAGCATGCTTTTTCTAAGGAACAAGCTAAACAAATCATCAAATAATTTATAAAGTTATCGTAAAAGAATATAAGGCCGATGTGGTTGGGTACTGTCATACAACCTGAAAAGAAATGTGGGTAGTCACGCTCTACCCTTATACAACCTGAATTATTAGAGAATAATTATAATTACAAATGATGAATATTATGGGGGTCTTCATTCTTCATTCTTCCTTCATCATTTCTTCATCTTCTATTTCTCCATTTGATTTGCTCCATTTCTTTTTTTCCTTTTGGCTTGATTTAAATGTGCTTGCTCCAAAGGAATCACATGGTACATAAGACTTAGTCTTATAACCAATGCTCATCTTTACCCCCCATAACACTCATCCTAATCCTAATGCAAGATTACATTAAAAGAAGGAAAGTAAATCTAGTAATACATGCAAAATAAATGTTAGCTAAACACACCATACAACCCAAGCAGTTATATGAATAAGTTTGACTTAGCACCCCATACATGGGTAACTAAGCCCACTTATCATAACTTGGATTATGCTTAGGGCCTAAGCAACCTGCATAGCAAAAGCATTTATATTTTTTTATTTAGTAACCCCTTAAGCACAACCCCCTACAGAAAATAAGATTAGGCTAATATCGGCCTAACATCCAAACTACGCACATACACCCTAACATCCAGTCTAAAATAGTAAATCATAAAACAATCATACATCAAACCATACACTGCCCTAACATAAAGATAGAAATGGTAACTTAGTCTAATGTGTGTGAATTAAATCTTGTGTGGTATGTCCTAACTAGGCTTTAGAGTTATAATTTGCTAATTGTGAGGGATTTAATTTATAAAGGGATTGATTTCTTTTGAGGTGATTTGACTAATTTGAAGATATTACTTAGTGTTTTCTTTTGTTTCATATGGCCTACACTTAACAACTAAGTGTTATAAACAAAAAAATAAAGGGAATTTCTCTTTCATCCCTACCTTAAGTCACTTCTAAAGCAAGTTAATTAACCAATTTCTTTTATTGAATGACTTATTATATGTTTTAATTAGTCCTAAGTTTAGGTTTAGTTTAAATAAACTCATTCAATAAGGAAGGCATCTTAAGATTAATTGGAATGAATTTCTATCACATAACACATGTTTGTTTATTTCTTTCCATCATATATAGCATGCATATGGTTAAGTCCTAAACATACCTATACATACAATTTATGTTTTAGCACACTTAAATAAAGAATGCAAAGAAGTATGTTTGGAATTTAGATATTTTAATTGATTAGATTATGAATGCATGCCTTTTTAATAGAAAAGAGAAATTCTTCATCCATTAGCTAAATACACATTCACATGTATAAAAGTTTTAAGTGAGTACATCGCCATTGTTCTACACCAGGGGCGTAAGGTACAAAACCTACTTAGGGCTACTTAAAGCCTTGCAGCCCTGGGGTGTTCAGACTAATATACCACTTTTCTTAGATACATATGGATGTATAATCAACTATAAGGATAGGAAAACCCATGCAAAAGTTGCATTTTATTCACTTATTTATGCTTCTTATTCATTGGTCATATTATACATACATATGTATAAGAGTTTTAAGTGAGTATGGTACCATTATTCTGCACTAGGTGACAAGACCTTAGGGCGCTTAAAGCCCTCGACAGATGTTAATATACCACTTTTCTCAGATACATATGAATGTACAAAAAAGAAACCATAAGAATGAGGTGTCATGCAATAAGTGATATTTGATTTGACTATATGATTTACATATGTGATCTGAAATTATTCCCAAGTCTTAACATGGAGGTGCATAGGAATAGATTTAGACAAATATTGTTCTTTTCAAATGAACTATACATCTGTGAATCCTATATAAATCCATGTAAGATTAGGAAATAGAGCTTCATATTACATATCCTATATTACCAACACATGCAAATTTATAGATATTTGTAACTAGCATCACTCCATATGTTATAATTGATTCATACACTTTGAAAAATAATTTTTGATTTAATAGTGATAATAGCCACACCTATTTTTAATCTAAATCACCACATGCAATTTGATATAAAAGAAACCATTTCATTTAATTAATTTTAAAAGAAATGAATCCATGATTACACATGGAAAGCAACATGTAGCATGATTTGTAAGAAATAAAGGAATATAAGCACATGATCTCATTCATCCTAATTAATTCCTAAAGACAATCATACTAAATAAGGCTACTTAAGATAAACCAAAGTTCTTTAATGTTATTTCATTTTGAGTTTGACTTGATTTAGAAACTATGAAAGAGGTTTGCTGGTCCTAATCTCATTCCCCATATGTGAGTTAATTTTGGTTTAATGAAGGATTAATTAAGTTGATTTTATGGTTTAATTAGGTTAGGGTATAGATTAAGCTAATTAATTAACCCTTACCTACTTCATCTTAAGTTAATTAAGTAATTAATAATGAGCCAATATGATATGCAACCACTTGGAAAGTAAATTTGCAATGCTCCTAAGAAATGAAAGGGGCCTAATAGAATTGGGTCATGATTAATAGTTAATTAAGCTTAAGGGATCTCACTTAACTATTTTTATAGTTTTCTCACACATGTGAGAAAACCATAATTTCATCATCTCTCGCTTTGGGTTATTGAACACCCAAAGAGCTGCTCAAGGTTAAATTAGGGAAATAGATTCAATTGAATTTGTTAAGTTCATTAATTAAGTAATTAAGTCTTAATTAACCTTAGCTAATCAAAATGAGATAGGCTTAAAGAATAAGGCAAAAAGGGAGCCTAAATCTCAATCCCTAAATCCTCTCAATTAGTTAATTAAGGTTAAAGTATGATTTGAATTTTTTTTAATTAATCTTGTTAATTAATTAATTTGGGGTGTTAATTAATTATTTAAGGGAGGCTTAAAGAAAAGATTGGAAGAGGGAACCCCAATCCATTTCCCTAGGCTTCATTACCATTAATAGAAGTTAATGAGCTTAATTGATTGATTAATTTATTATTTATTTTCTTAATTATCATTAATTAAGTTAAGAAAGTGATTAAGACTTAATCAATTGATTCCTCTAATTAAGCAACCAATAAAATTACAGAAAAATAGGGGAGGCAAAGGTCATCCCCCTAAACATACACATAATTTATAATGAATGAATACCATAGGGGGTCTTCATTTCCTCATTCTTCATGTCTTCATTTCTTTCCTCCTAGCTTCTTTGATTTAGTAGGTTTCAAGACATCACTTGACACCCCAAAACAAAGCCTTCTAGCCAATGCTCATCCTAATCCCCCATAGCAACAATCCTAATTCCTAATGTGAAATTAAATTAAAAATTGAAAGAGTGAATCTAACTATACCTGCAAAATAAGTGTTAGCTAAACACACACATAATCCTAAACAATTATATATAATTTGGACTTAGCACCCTGCCCACCTATCCTAATATGGATTATGCTTTGGAGTTTAAGCAACCTGCAAAGAAAGCATTCATATTTATTTTTAAGCATCCCCTGCAGAAAATATGATTAGGCTAACATTGACTTAAAATCTAGTCTACAAAGCATACACCTTAAGATTCAGTCTAAAATATTATATCACAAAACAAAACATACACCATACATACATCATCCTAACTTAGGACTAGAAGTGGTGACTTAGTTCTAAGGTGTGTGATAAGGCTCGGTGTGGTATGTCTTACTAGGCTTTAGAGTTATGATTTCCTAAGTTTGGACGAATTTAATTTAGCATAAAAGGTTGGTTTTACTTCAAGTTGTTTAATTGATTTGAAAGTTTTAATTTATGTTTTCTTTTGTTTCATTTGATTATGCTTAGCAAATAAGTGTTATAACAAGAGGAAAGAGGATTTCCCTCTTTCATCCCTACCTTAAGCCACTTTCTAAAACACATTAGCTTGATTTAGTTGTCTTTAGTGAATGGCTTATTACACATTTTTAATTAATCCAAAGTATAGGTTCACTTATAATAATTTTATCCAATGTGAAAGGCATCTTAAGATTAATCTAATTGGATTACTATCACATGACACATGTTAAATCATTCTTTTCCATCACATGTAACGTGCATATGATTTAATTCTAAGTGTGTCTATGCATACAATATGTTTTAGCACACTTATATGATGAATGTAGATATGTACTTGAAGTTTATATTCTTGTATGTGATTGAATTATTTAATCATATTAGTTTAAAGCTCAATCTAAATTCTTATACAAAAGTATATAAGGATGAAATTAAATAGGTATGCGTCATTGTTAACTAGGGAAGTGAGGTAATAAAATGACTATCTTGGGGCTAATTAAAGCCTCATATTCTCAGGATGTCAAAACTATATACTCATTTGCATTCAAACATATGTAAATTTATATGCATGAACCATAGGAAAGAGAGCATTAACTTATATGTAACACATGTTAATCATTTAGATAATCATAGAACGCATGTATCCTTGATAAAAGAGAAGAGTTCTAATTCCATAATTAAATACACACACATGTATAAGATACATAAGCAAGTGTGTGCCATTGTTAACCAAGAAAGTGAGGTAATCAGATGACCTCCTTGGGGTTACTTAAAGCCTTGTATTCTCAGGATGTCCAGACTAAACACTTGCATTTATTAAATACATATGGATGTGTACAAAAATGAAGGAAAGAGAAACCATGCAAATATTGTATTTTTTATTTGATTGAAATATTTATGCATGTGAATTAAAGTCCTATCCAAATTCTTAATGCAGAAACACAAGTAAATGAAATCAAATAAGTACGTGTCACTATTAGCCAGGGAAGTGAGGTCATCAAATGACCTCCTTGAGGCTAATTAAAGCCTCATGTTCTTGGGATGTCCGGACTATATACTTATTAACATTCAAGTACATGTAAAACTATATATGAATTAAGAAAAATAAACCTTTACTTCACATGTTTAAACTATAAGCACTTGCAAACCAATATAATATCACTCTAACCAATATAATTGATTTATAAACTTTGGAAAGTAATTTGAAGTTATTAGTGATAATAGCCACACATATTATAAATTAATCCAACACATACAAGCTTACATAAAAGAAAACCATTTGATTTAATTAACTTTGAAAAGATGAATGTATGATTTCAAATGACATACAACATTTTACATAAGTGGAAAGGAATAAATGAACATAAACACATGATTTCATTTAATCAAATTAATTCCTAAGAATAATCATATCAAATAAAATCATTTAAAATAAACCAAAGTTCTTTTAATGCCATTTTTAATTTCATGTTTTGATTTGATTTAAGGATGTGAGAAAAGGTTTGTTGATCCTAACCCATTCCCATGTTTATTAATTAATTTGGTTTAATGAAATGTAATTAATTTGATTTTCTGGATTAATTAAGTCATAATATACATTAAATCCATTAATTAGCCCTTGCTTATGTTACCTTAGCATAATTACCCAAATAATTATAAGCCAACATGATATGCACATGCATTGGAAATAAAATTAACAATGATCCTAAGAAAGGAAAGGGGCCTAATGTAATTGGCTCATTATTAATGGTTAATTAAGCTAAAAAACTTAATTAAGTACTCTTATTATTCTCCCACATATGTGGGCTAATTATAATTTTCTTAGGACTTCCTTTAGGTTATTCAACACCTAAAGATCTACCCAATATTTCATTAATTAAGTTATGATTTGATTATAATTTCAAATTGATTTGATTTAATACTTTAAGTAATTAATTAATCCTTAATTAGTTTTATTTTAATTAATGGAGTAAACTTAAGGTAGGAGATTAGAAAAGAGGTCCCAACCTTATTCCATAAGTCCCTCACTGTTAGACAATGATTAATGAACCAAATTAATTAACCAGTCACTGTTCATGTGACTAATTAATTGTTAATTAAATTAAGAAAATAATTAGGGCTTAATTAACTAATTTCCCTAATTAATTAACCAATAAATCCTAAGAAAATTAGAGGAGGCAAAGGTCATCCCCTTAAATAATCTCAAAAAGTTTGGGATTAATTAATTAATTAATTAGGGAGTAATTAAGCTAATTACTTTTTTAATTGAGCCCTAATTATTATTCAAAATTGATTAAGGATATTTTTAATAATTCTCCTTTAAAATACCTTTAAAATGAGTATTTATTCATTTTTTAATTTTTTTTATAATTAATTATGATTTTTTACAAGTTTCAACCATTAATAAACATTAATTAGGTAATTAATAATTAAATCTTACATGGCATGCCGTGGCGCTTTTTCTGTGGCATGGGATTGGTTATTTAAACATTATCTTAGTCAGCACTTGCATGGTGGCTGCGGACGTGCTTTATTGGGTGTCGTTCGATCTAAGATTAGACGGCCATGATTAATCCCACGGTGCTAAAAGATTAAACTGGATAATTTTGATGGATCTAATCATGATCGTCCATTCTGATCATGTAAAATGAATGGTGCGTGATCTATCATCATGCAAGCGAGGGGGAATGGAGTCCATCTTCCATTGCTCGCATGATCCGAGCTCACCTAAGCTTGAATCGACTCCAAAAGAATCCCACACCTTCACGCAAAGGATCCATGGGATCCAACGACTAGGAATGTGCGGGATGAAAGTTTTCTTTAGAAAGCTCCAACGCATTTTTATATAAAGATCGATTCTAATGGCATTCAAGACTGGTGAAAATCTTGATTAAGGAACTTTGTCTGGTGGAGATGAAGCTATACAAATCAGCACGAGCTCTAATTTGAGGTGGTTTGCTTAGAAGGCCAATACCTGAAGTGTAGGAGGTCGGGGTTAATCAAAATTGATCTTCTAGTGGCCGAAGGGCTTGAAGGCAATTTGTTCTTACTTAACTAGCTCTAAGAATGGTGTGCGCAAAGTTAATTTCACTTTGTTGGAGTTTACAGTAAATGGGATCGAATGGGAGGGTTCCTTATTTTGGCTCAAAGGAAACTGAGAATGGGGATTGTGGATTGAGCTTGGGAGCTTAGGAAATGTCTCTGGTGGCTTATCTTAGGTAGCTAGAGCCCTGAGAAGTGAAATCGTGTGTCTTTGAGTAGAAATGAGGTGGTATACCCGCTTGGATCGAGCTTAGGTTGATTGATCATCCGGCCACCTTAGAGGGTCGTGGGTGTCCTTAGTGTTTCAAGTGCTCCAATGGGGAAGGAGAGGTGATTTCACCTCCCCTTTGGTCATGGTTGACCCAACCACCTTTGGGTCAGGTTGGGTAGTGTCATAGGGGCCTAGGTGGACTAATGGGAGAGTGTCAAGTGATCAAGGAATGGAAATGACCACTTACATGGGTGATTTTCTTCATGTGATACCCCTAGCCCAAGGGTAGGATGGTCATTTAGCATTGGATTATACTTGAGCAAATTTGAAATGAGTCAAAAGTGGTTTGGGTCAAATCAATTCATTTGGAGTTGGTTAGGTTCAATTTGGCTCAATTTGACTTATTTAGGTCAAATTGGGTTAGGTTGGGTCAAGTTGGCCAATTGGTCAAAGTGGTTCAAACCAAGAGTTGGATCAAGTTTATATGATCATTTGGAGTATATTCGTGTCATTGGTTTGGTTCAATATGATTTAGAGTTGGTTTTGGTTCATTTGAGTTCATTCAGATCAAATGGGTCAAGTTGACCAATGTGACCCAATTGACCAAATTGGCTTGGGTCATGGCTTGGTTTGGGTTTGGTTAAGCATTTGAAATAGGTTGTAAGCTTTGGTTGAGTTTAATTTGGATTTGATTAGGTTATATGTTGGTTCAACCCTTGTTAAGTTAGGTTTAATAGGTCATTTGAGTCTAGTGAGTCAATTGGGCTCAATTGAGGCTTTGGTCAAGTTCAACAATCAATTTGAAATGAACTTGAGCCATTGGTTGTAATCAATTTGATTTAGATTTTGGTTTGACCCATTTTGGCTATTTAGGTCAAATTGGGTCAACTTGGGTCAAGAGGGCCAATCGGGTTTGGTTTGGCTTAATTGAAGGTTAAGTGATATTCAAGTATTGATTTTGAGTTGGTATGAGTCATTAGTTTTAAGGGATTTGGCTTAGTTTGCAATTTGGCTAACTTAAGTCCATATGGGTTAAGGGATTGGGTTTGGTCAAAGGGATAGGTTACTTGGTTTGACCTAATTTATGATAATTGAATAACCTAGGATGATCAACAATCATGTTGTGAAGTTTGGATTGGCTTAATTCACATTGATTTGGATTGAATTGGACTTTGGTTCAAATAGGTCAAATTGGTGACTTTGGGTTAAGTGAGCTGATTGGGTTTAGTTGGCTTGATTTTGGGTTAAGTTTGATTTAGTTGAGTTGATATATGGATTTAGTATTGATATATAAATTCAATTCCAATTGATTTGGGTTCAAATGAATTTTAATTCATTTGAATATTTCAAGTCAAATAGACTATGTTGGATTTGACTTGGGTTGATTTTGGTTTGGTTTGATTATTGTAGATTTCATTTATATTTTTGAATGTGATTGAAATAATAATTGATTTATGAGAAAATCAATTGAATTTTGGTTTTGGAATGAAGGAATTTGGCAAATTCCATGGAGTTGGATCATGTGGCTTAGGTTTGGATTTTGATTTAGTTTGATTTAGTTTTAATGGTTTAAATGTATATTTCATTTATTCTTGTGAATATGGTCGAAGATATAATTGATTCATGAAAAAATTAATTGATTTTAGATTGATTTGAGTTTGATATTGGCTAAGCTCAGGAAGGTTGATTCATATAATTTAGGAAGGATTTTGATTTAATTTGATTTAGTTTGATTTAGTTTTGATCATTTGGATGTAGATTCGATTTATATTTAGGAAGATGATTGAAGATATGATTGATTCATGATAAATTCAATTGATTTCAATTGATTTAGATGGTATTTTGGCTAAGCTCATGAAGGTAGGTCACATGCCTTAGGAAATATTTTAAGTTTGGATTTGATCATGAGCTTCAATCCTTTGGCTTAGAATTCAAATTTATATTTAGATTTGAATTTGAAATTGAGTTTCAATGTAATTTTGTTAGATTGATTGAATGGTTGAATTGATATTTAATAAAATCAATTGAGTTTCGATTGATTTGAATTTTGCTAAACCTAAGTTCATAAGATAAAATCATAGGGCTTAGGTTGATTTTGAATTTGGATTTGATCATGAGCTTCAATCATTTGGCTTGAAATTTGAATTTGAATTGGATTTGAAGTTTTGTTTGAGAAGGTGAACAAGGATTGTATTTGGGTTGTAGCCTAGGAGGATTATGTTAATCCCTAAGGCATAGCCTAATCCTATGATTAACCCTTCGAAGTCTCTAGGCTTAGGTTGAGTGTTCACCTAATTGCTAGAAGTATCTTATGACTAGGGAAGTCTTAGTGTCTAGAGGATTCCTAAGTATAAGAAGAAGAGATTGAGAACTCACTCTAAAAGTGAGGTCAACAAAAATACCCTCAATAGGTGTGGTGTAACTGACAAGGCACACTACACATATTGGCTTTGACCGAGATGATCAACAACGTCCAACGGATTATAAGTACTAACAAAAACCATCTAATCCAAAACTAGAAAGCTAGTTAGAATCACAATCTTAGTGCAATGCAACTCAACTTATTTTAAGAGCATAAGAGAGGGAAAAGGATTTGATTAGAATTTCATGTCAAGGACATGAAGGAAGATCTGCTAAGGGATCACACATGCGTTGGACATGACATGTGAGAGGTTTATGCTGAAAGCATAAAAGGAGGAATCGATTAGAAATTGAGTACATGAACCTTCCACTAAGGATGCAAGTTTGGGCTATCCACTGGGGGATAAGAGTTTGAGCTTGATTTTGAATATGATTTGTTAGAAAGAGATCCATTGGGGATAAGAGTTTGATTTCATAGATTCGTTTGGAGATGTATCCACTAGGGATAAAAGTTTGTTTGGATTTATTTTGGCTCCACTGGAGAGGATGATTTTAGATTGTGGGCACGTCCACTGGGGATGTGAACTTGGTTGAATATGATGGATTTGATTCATGGACCCTGTCGGTGTGCGAAGGACCCACTGAGAAGGGGCTATGTTGGCCTTGGCCTATCTCAGATTTATAAATCCAAAGGGATAGTCTACTAGCCACAAGGTAGGACTATTCATTCTAAAGGGTTTCGTTTCGGTGTGCAATAGCCACACTAGGAAGAAAGTGTAGCAGACTTACATCTTCTAAAGCAAGGACCAACCATTGGGGTGACCTTTTGATGGCACAACAAATTGAACACGACCTAGGGAGATTACTGAGTGAATGTTGTTAAGGACTTATGTTAGCTCAAAAGTAGTTAAGGTTGACTTCATTTGATTTATTTTAATTTGATATGGTGTGCTTTCATTTATTTTAATTTCATTTGATGGATCTCGTCGATGTGTGATAGGCCACACTAAGAAGGGGCTATGTCGGCCTGAGCCTATCTCAGATTTACTAATCTAAAGGGGTAGTCTACCGACCGAAGGGTAGGACTATCCGACCTAAGGGTGCCTTCTGGTGTGCAACGGTTGTGCCAAAAACAAAGCATAATAGACTTACATCTTTCTGAGCAAAGAACAATCATTGGGATGACCTATTGGTAGCACAACAAATTGAACCTGACCTAGGGCTACCCATCGATGTGCAACAGTTATGCTGGAAAGAATGTGTAGCAGACTTACATCATCCAAAGAAAGGATGATTGTCGGGGTGACCTGTTGGTGGCACAACAAGTCAAACCTAACCTAAAGGCAACTACTAAGAGAGTGCTGCTATGGATTTATCTCAACTCAAGGGAAGTCAAGCAATTCCTATATGAAGTTTTGCTGACATTGCCCTAAAGATAGGATGTCTGCTTAGGAAAGGTGCCACTAGGGGCATTCTTTTGATCCACAAGTGAATATATATTTTGTTTGTTTTATGTTTTCGTAGACTCTATTGGTGTGCAAGGGACCACACTGAGAAGGAACTATGTCGGCCATGACCTATATCAAATTTACTGGATTAAGGAAGAATCTATGCATCCGCAAAATAGAATCTCCAACCATAGGGGTGGTTACCAGGACAGGGTTATTGTCCAATCTAAGAGTAATTGGGGTAGTGTCTAAATGGGGTCGCAAAGTACGTGATCCAAGTAGAGTGCCCATAGGGGAGGTTCCACAAGGGGAGTTAACTTAAACCCTGAAGAAAATAATGCCTGTAGGTATATGGTAGCCAACTCAAAGAGAAAGCGTAGCAGACTTACATATATCATGAATGATGTATCCATCGGGTGGGTCTTTGTCAGCATAGAGAACACCAGCCAACCTAAGGTGCCTGTGAGTGTGCGATGATCAGTCTAGTAAGAAGGCGTGTAGACTTATATCTACATAAAGTGGAACTGATAACTAGGATAGTCTGTCATCAGCTCGATAGGTGCTATCAGACCTAGGGCTGTCTATCAGTGTGCAACAACTATGATAGGAAGAAAGTATAGTAGACTTACATCTTCTAAAGCAAGGAACAACCGTTAGGGTGACCCATTGATGGCACATAATCGACCCTAAGACTCTAAGTAAGTCACGAAGGATGGACCCACTTGAAGTTAGAAGGAAAGAGCTCGGGACTTACCCTAAACCTCAAATATACTCAACCGAGTCAGTACATAATGGCTAGTTCAAGAAGAAGGCATAACAAACTTATATCTTCTTAAACGAAGTCATCATGAGGTAGGTTACTGGCCATGCAGTAAGGTCTACCAAACTAATAGGGTGCTCATCGGTGTGCAGTGGCCAAGTAAGGAAGGAAACCATAGGATACTTACATCTTCCAAAGCAAGAAGATTTGGGGTGACATTGTGTAAATTAGCCCATCATTTGAGTGCCACAGGGGGCATTATTTCAACTCAAAGTAGCCCGAGACAAAAGATATGTGTTTATTTAATATGTGTTTGTGTGTAGTTTGTGTTTGTGTTGCGTTGATGAAGGATATGATGCCACTTGGGTTATCTTATACCTACTCTAAACACATCGAGGAATAGATGAAATGGTGCCATAGGAGCAATGTGACTCCACCAAGAAGGATGCCGCTCAAGTTGCTTACACCAAACTTAGTTGTACTAGTCGAAATAGGATGCCTCTTGGGTTCTCTTACACCTATCCCAATAGCACTGGAGATAAATATTGAGTTTTAGATGTAAGTTTGAAGGAATGTTTAGATTGATAAAGAATTTTGAAGGGTGATTATAGATTTATTTTATTATTATTTTTTTGAATTTAGACTCAACCAATGTAGGCATGAGAACATAACTTTACTAAAAAACTGATTTTGATTTTTTTTTGAAATTTCTTTAGGTGTGTGCAAATGGAACAAGAATAACTAAGACTAGTGTTCTTTCTCCAAAATCCTTGGAACCCAGTCAAAGTAATAGATCATCCTTAGTGAAAGAAATTCACCAAGGCTTCTCGAATATTATGGTCTAATTTGTATTTGAATGAAAGAAATTTTTCATTCTAATTACTTGGATTATTCTCCAAATTTAAAATTTGATTCCAAGTGTAATGGCTTTTGAGGTAGTGTTTCTTGACTAGAAATACAAGACACTCTCCTATCATAGTGGTTTAAACTACTTTCTGTCCTTCCAAACACCAAAGTAGGCCTTTTAATGATTATAAGCAAAGTCTTGATTTGGATAGTTTTGAGATAGGCTAACTTTGAAAGAGTTTAAACCATCTATATTCAATGTTAATTGAGGTCTCTCTCTCTCTCTCTCTCTCTCTCTCTTCCTTTTTTATTTGCAAGACCTTCAATTTTTTCATTTCCCTTCTTTTCTTTTTCTTCTTCTTCATTTTTTTTGGAGGTTGCATCTCAAATATCACTTTAATATCTTTTTAATCAATTTTTTGTTATCCCATGATGCTTTAATACAAGCCCTAGAAACTTCCCTAAAGTCATCTGTGGTGTTTATTTTTAAAATATGTGTATGAGAGGGATACCATGCAAATTTGAGGGTGTACTTATTGAGGTGATCGAGTGTGACATTGAGGTATGATGTACTATCTCAAAAGATAGAGGCATCACCATTCAATGGACCTAATCACCTAATAAGGACTCCTAAGGCATGATGGCTCTTCAAATATACCAGAGATTTTTTTCCCTACTTTATATGGATGAATAAAGCAGGGTTTATTTAAACTTGCTTTTAAAGTTCCCTATAGGGGAAAGCCCCTATAGTTAATTACATCCTAAGGAGGTGAATCCATTAAGAATACTCTCAATTAAAGTAGGCAATTATTGTCTCCAAAGATTTTAAAGATAGGGCTATCAATAAATTAGTTATATTCAAAAAATCAATCAGAATAAATCAAAAAGGAGAGACTTATTATCGAAGCCAAAGGCGATAAGTGGGGAACACTCATGATATTAGGAAACTTAGTGAGCATTACAATCTATCCTATAGTTGGGCTTTATATATTTGAAATTGAAAAGGATTATTTGTTTGAGTTGAATTTTATTAGAAAGCTAGGACTTATAATCCAACAATACAATATTGTGAAAATGCCTAAGAGGTGATGATTTATGTCTGTAGCCCAAAGAAAATAGCAATCTCAAATCCTAAATCTAAAGAGCTTTAGCGAGGGCCAAAGTACATCCTAAATCTAAGCAAAGATGAGTATATGGTTTACCCCCACAAGAGTGAGTAAATCACCTGACTGCTAGACTTATAATCACCTAGAGTGATAGTCAGCTAACTCTTCCTATACTTTTAAAACTATGTGGTCAAGTCATATGATTTTGCAAGATAAGTGGATTATTATTATTTAGAAAGAAACTAAAGTCCTTAAACCCACTCCCTAAGAGACTATAGCATGAGTGGTATGGACAATGACTTAGTCTAATGCAAATCTTATCAATTTTTATTTTGTTTTTGACTCTTATTTTGATAAAGGCCATAAGATTTTTATATGTCTAGATGCATGATAAAATAAGATTTTTGGATAAATCAGAAAGAAAGAGGTATTTTCCACCATAGTGGAGACCCTCAAAGGTTAAGTCTTCGCCTATCATGCAAGGATGGAAACTCTCTCTTAACAAGAGTGAAGCAATATAGATGCGTGATATTAAGCATATAACATTCAGCTAAGGGGTTGCTAAATCTTTTAGTTATCTTGATTTAATGCTTAAGCTTTATGTGAGATTATGTGTTATTTAGAAAATTTAGTTATGAGTTGTAGTTGGGGTAGGAAGTTGTTTACTTAAGAGCTAAATCCAATTTAGGCCACACATGAAATCACCATATAAGTAAGAAACTAAGAAGAGGCATGCTGTTTCTTTTATGCAATTATAAACAAAACATCAAATAATTTATAAATCCAATGTAAAAGAATAATAGACCGATGCAGTCGGGTACTGCAGTACAACTCGAAAAGAAAAATGGGTAGCCGAGTTTTACCCTTATACAGCCTGGTATATGATGGAATAATTATAATTTTATAGATAAATAGATGCTATGGGCATCTTCATCCTTCATATCTCATTCATTTTTTTATTTGATTTGATTTGCTTCAAAGGAATCAAAGGGCCTCTCAGGACAATTCCTTTTAGCCACTGCTCATCCTAATCCCCCATAACACTAATCCTAATTCCTAATGCAAAATTACATTAAAATAAAAAAAAGTAAATGCAACTACATGTGCAAAACAAGTGTTAGATAAACACACCATACAACCTAGTAGTTATATGAATAATCTAGACTTAACACCCTGCACATGGGTAACCAAGTCCACTTATCTTAATTTAGATAGTGCTTAGGGGTTAAGCAACCTACAAAAGAGAGCATTTATATTTATTTTAAGCACCCTTTAAGCACAATCTCCTGTGAAAAACATAATTAGGCTAATCACGAGCTAACATCTAGTCTACAAAACATATACCCTAACATCCAGTCTAAAATAATACATCATAAAATAAGACATTCATCACACCATGCACCACCCTAACATAAAATTAGAAGTGGTGACTTAATTCTAAAGTGTGTGTATTAAGGCTTGTGTGGTATACCTTAACTAAGCGTTGTTGTAATTTTCTAAGTATGAAAGGATTTAATAATAAAGGATGGTTTCACTTTAAGTAACTTAATTGATTTGCAAGTTTTACTTAATATTTTATTTTGTTTCACTTAGTTTACCCTTAGTAACTAAGTGTTATAAAGAGAAGAAAATAGAGGATCACTCTCTTTTATCTCTACCTTAAGTCATATCTAAAGCATATTAATTAATATATTCTCTCTAGTAAATGGCTTATTATATATTTTAAATTAATAATAAGTTTAGGTTCACCATAAATAAACTCATTCAATAAGAAAGGCATCTTAAGATTAATTGGAATTAATTACTATCACATAACACATGTTTATTCATTTCTTCCCATCATATGTAGCATGCATATGACTAAGTTCTAAACATATCTATACATGCAATATATTTTTGCACACTTAAATGATGAATATGAACATGTACATTTAAAGTTTATATTTTCTTTTTAATTGAATTCTTTTTATCATATTGAGTTAAAGCTCTATTTAGATTCTTATGCAAAGATACATAGGAATGAAGTTAAACAAGCACACATCATTATTAACTGGGGAAGTGAGGTAATCAATTGACCTCCTTGGGGCTAGCTAAAGCATCTTATTCTTGGGATGTCCATACTAAATACCATGTGCATTCAACCACATGTGAGTTTGCTTTGTAAGAAGGAGATCTTTTGATCACATGATTAAATAATTCTATCACTTAAATAATTGCAAATGCATGTATTTTGGTAAAAGAAAGAGGGCTTTTGACTCCATAATTAAGTACACACACACATGTATGAGGGACATAAGCTAGTACATTCCATTGTTAACTAGGGAAGTGAGGTAATTAATTGACCTCCTTGGGGCTAACTAAAGCCTCGATTTCCTAGGATGTCCAGACTAAATATTTGCTTTTCTCAAATACATATGAATGTATACATAACTAAAGGAGAGGAAACCATGCAAAAGTTGTACTTTTATTTGATTGAAAAGGTTTATGCACATGGAGTAAATCCTTACTTAAATTCTAATATTGAAATATGTAAGAATGAAATCAAATGGAGTACATGTCATTGTTAAAACCAGGGATGTGAGGTAAACAAATAAGCTCCTTGGGGCTAGCTAAAGCCTCGTATTCCCATGATATCCAAACTAAATACCCATTAACATTCTTACTTACACAAATCAATATATGAATGAAAGAAAAAAACTTTGATTCATATAATTAAGCTATAATCATTTACATTTCCCATGTATTTATAACTAACATTCATAGCATATGTAATCATTTATTTTTATGGTTTGGATTTAATAATGATAGTAGCCACACATATATTAATTTGAATCAACACATGCAAGCTTGACATAAAGAAAATAATTTATGTTTAATTAATTTTTGAAGAAATGAATGCAAGAATCAAGTAGCATATAATATTTTAATATGATTGAGAAGGATTAAATGACACAAGCATGTAATTTCTTTCAATCCAACTAATTCTTGAGGACAATCTTATTAAATAAGCTTATTAAAATAAACTAGAGTTTCTTAATGTCACTTTTAATTTTATGTTTAACTTGGTTTAAGAGATGTGAGAAAGATTTTCTAATCCTAATCTCATTCCCCATATGTGTGAGTTAATTTGATTTAATAAGAAGCAATTAGATTGATTTTATGGATTGATTAAGTTAAGCATAGATTAAAACAATTAATTAAACCCTTACCTATCTTACATTAAGGTAGTTGATTAAATGATTATGAGCTAATGTAATATGCAAATAAATTGGAAAGTAGATAGCATTGCTCCAAAGAAATGAAAGGGGTCTAATGCAATTAGCTCATAATCATTTATTAATTAAGCTTAAAGAACAATTTTAATTACTTTTATGATTTTCTCATGCATGTGAGCTAATCATAATTTGATTAAGCCTATTTAGATTCTTGAACACCTAAAGCTCTACCCAAGATTAGTTAATTAAGGTTTCATATGATTATGCTTCCAATTTGATTAAATAATTTGATTAAGGGATCAAGCTTTGATTAATTTAATTAAGGAAGATGAACTTAGGGAAATAGATTAGGAAAGAGGCCCTTAACTTATCTCTTGAGATCACCCATTGACAAGGAACATTTAACCACTTAATTAATTAATCCATTACCGTTCACATGATTAATTATTTATTAATTAGATTAAGAGAGCAATTATGGCTTAATGAATCAATTCTCTTAATTTGGCATGCAATAAATCCCTAGAAAATTTGAGGAGGTAGAAGTCATCCTATCAAACAAGCTCAAAAATTTTAGGATCAATTACTTGAGTGATTAGGAAGTAATAAAGCCAATTAAGTTTTTAATTAAACTTTAAGCTCTATTTGTTGTTCAAAACTAATTGGCAATATTTTTATTAAATTTGCCTCTGAAATATCTTTTAAATGAGCCATTATTTGTATTTTTGGATTTTTCTACAATTAGTTATGAATTATGAAAGTTTCAACTTCAAAATATATTATTTAAACTTAATTAAACCTAATCCCACCAACGCTACATGGCACGCTTTCCACGTGGCACCACAGGATTGGTTATTTAAGTTGTCACATTCATCGTGTCGTTGGCGAGATGCGATTAATCCACCATTAGATCTCGGACGTGCAAATCAAACCCGTGGCATAAGGGAAAAAATGTGGAAGACCTAGCGTGATCTGATCAGAGTCATCCATTCTAATCATGCAGAATGGATGGCGCATTATCCTTCTTACTATGAACGATGAACAACAAAGTGCATACGCCATAGATCACTCGATTCGAGCTCATCCAAGCTCAAATTCACTCCAAACTCAACCCACACTTTCACGCGAAGGATCCAACAACTACGATGAGCTCAAATGCAAATTTCCTTCACAAAAGACCAACAAAATTTTCCTATATCTATGATTTTGAGGAATTACCTCACTATAGCTCAAGACTAGTGGTGGGATTGATGGAGGTAGCTTCTTCTAGTAGAGATGAGGACTTATTGAGAAGCAATCAAGCCAATTCCACATGGTTCGCTAGATTGGCCAAGAATGGAGATTTAGAGTTTTGATATTGACTGAACTCCTTACTCTGAGGGGTTGGAAGCTTGGGAAACGAGTTGGGTAGCCTCAATGAGGTATGGAGATGGTGTGGGAATGAGCAATTGAAGTTTGGTGGAGAATTAAGAGAGTTTGGATCGAAGTTAGCCTCCCCTATTTTGGTTATGCATTGGAAGAGGGAATGTCAAATGTGGGAAGCTTGGAATCGCTCTAGAACTCATAAGGAAGCTCAGCTTGATGTTTGAAATCTCTCACGAAGTGAACTGATGCAAATCTCATTCGAATTGAGGAGGTATAACCACTGATTTGTTGAGTTGGATGGACGGGATGGCTTCGCATTTTTTTTGTCGGCCAACCATCGTCAGAGTGTTAGAGGGGTCTCAATTGGGTCCACATGGCTCGATTGGGTTAGAGGAAGTCATGGGAGGTGGCTCTAGGTCTGATATGAGGAGATCTCCTTGGCTTGATCCCTTGGGTGCTCGAGTTGCAAGGGAGGTGAGTTGGCTCACCTCCCTTTTGTCCATAGCTGTTAGGATGGCTGGGTGGGTTATCAACCCTCATTTGGCAGTTGGATGGCTACCAAAGTGATGGGAGAGTGGAGTTTGCCATTTATGTGTGGAATCCTATGTGAGGAGGGCTTAACCAATGAATTATGGCTTGGATGGGTCCCATGTGGCTTTCGAGCTAACCTAGGGTTAGTTTGGGTCAGGTTTGGTCATCCATCAAAGTATCATGGGTTGGTTTTATGGGTTTTGGCTTCATTTGGTAAAATGGGTTCATGTTCAATTGGGTTGACCAATTGGTCAAATTGGGTCAAACCAAGGCTTGGGTTGGGTTCAAATGATGCTTTGAAGAGCTTTAGCTCAAGTGGTTTCAATCAATTTGGCCTAGGTTTGATTTTGGCTCACTTGGATTCAGATAGGTCAAATGGGCTAAGTTGACCAATTTGACCAAATTAGGTTGGGTTAGGTGTTGGTTCAAGTTCAATTGGCCAATTAAAAATGATTGTAGGCTTTGGTTTGAATCAATTTAGATTAAATTTGGATTTTGGCCAATTTAACCTTTTAAGTCAATTTGGGCTAGGTTGGGTCAAGTTAACTAATTGGTCAAATTGAGCTTAGTT
This sequence comes from Cymbidium sinense, assembly GCA_021442155.1. Lineage (NCBI taxonomy): Eukaryota > Viridiplantae > Streptophyta > Magnoliopsida > Asparagales > Orchidaceae > Cymbidium > Cymbidium sinense. Next base: position 73,362,002 of record CM038224.1, on the reverse strand, counting down.
ATGGCTTTGGTCAAGTTTAATAATCAATTTGGAATGAACTTGAGCCATTAGGTGAAATCAATTTGGGTTAGATCATAATTTGACTCATTTTGACCTTTTAGGCCAATTTGGGTTAACTTGGGTCAAATGGATAATTGGACTTGGTTTGGCTTAATTAAGGGTTTAGTCATGTTCAATCATCGATCATGAGTTAGTTTCAATAAATTTGGTATATGGTGAGTTTTGGCTAGTTTAGGTTTCATTTGGGTTAAAGGTTGACTTGGGCAAAGGACCAAGTTGACTTGGTTTGACCTAATTCAAGGTGGTTGATCATCCTAGGGTGATTGTTGATCATGGTATGAGGCTTGGATGGGTTTGGTTCAATCCAATTTGGGTTGAATTAGAACTTGGCTCAAAAAGGTCCTTTAGGCCACTTTGGTTTAAGTGGACCTAGATGGATCAATTGGCTTGATTTTGGCTTGATTCAAGTTTAGTTGAACTTATATATGAGCCCAGGATTGAAATATAAATCCAACTGCAATCAATTTGGAGTCCAATGGATTTTGGCTCATTTGAAGTTTTCAAGCTAAAAGAGCTAACTTGAGCTTAACTTGGTTGGGTTGACTTGAGTTTGGTTTGATAATTGTAGTTTTTATTTATATTTGGCTAGATGATTGAAAGAATGATTGATTCAAAGAAAATCGATTAGTTTTGGTTTGATATTGGACTTGGTTTTGGTCTTTTTACTTTATACTTCAATTATATTTGAGAATATAAATAAAGATATAAATGATTCATGAGAAAATCACTTGAGTTGGGAGTGATTTGGAAGCAAATTTGACCAAGCTTAAGAATGTAGATCAAAAGGCCTAAGGAGGAAACCAATTTAGTTTGATTTATTTTGGTTATTAGGGGTGAGTTTTATTTATATTTATGAATATAAATAAAGGATTAATTGGTTTATGAAAAAACAAATTGATTTTGGGCTGATTTATATGAGATTTGGATAAGTTCATGGAGGTAGATCCATATGGCTTAAGATGGGTTTTGATTGGATTTGGATTTAGTTTGATTTAGTTTGCCTATTTGAGTTTATATCTCATTTATATTTATGAATATAAATGAAGATATAAATGATTCATGAAGAGATCAATCAAATTTGTATTGAATTGGGTGGAGATTTAGCTAAATTTATAAAATTCAGCCATAAGGCTTTAAAGGGGATTTTGATTTTGGATTTAATTATGGATTCTAATCATTTGGTTTGGATTTGGTAAATGATTGAGGGATTGAATTGATCTTGGAGAAGGTTAACTGAATTTGGATTGATTTGAAGTTGGTTAAGGCTAAGTCCATAAGATGAAATCAAAGGGCTTAAGAAGAATTTTGATTTTGGATTTGATTATGGGTTTCAATCATTTGGTTTGGAATTTAGATTTAGATTTGGTATTTGAGTTGAATTTGATGTTTGGTTTGAGCAGGTAAGCATAGGTTGGATTTATGCCATAGGATGGGTAAGTCTCCCAAAATTCTTAAAGCACAACCTAACCTTTATAGCCAACCCTTCTAAGTCTCTAGGCTTAGCTTAAGTATTCACCTAATCACTAGAAGTTATTGGTTAATGAAATAATTTCCTCCTCAACTTCAGGGAGTCCATCTTCTACTTGAAAGTCTTCAAAATTCTTTGAGCAAAGTAGGTAGACTAGGCAAAAGATGATTTTATTACTTCATTTGAAGGTCTATCTAGAAGCATTGAATCCTCTTTCGAGCTTGAAGAAAGAGATATGAAGTGAAAATTTGATATCTCATTATATATTTGTTAGAGATTAGGAGAAACTCTTAATGTCCAATCCTATAATAATATCATGAGATAGAAGAATTGACCTAGCATACCTACTAAGTTTCTAGTCATATCATACATGAATCATCCTTTCAGAATATTTTTATTGCCATCTAACTCTAGAAACTTGTCAAAATTTGACTCAACATTTATTTTGTATATTCTTTTCTCTTTTTTCTTGAATTTACACCTCGTACACATGATTCATCTTTTGGATTCCAAATCAATGTGAATTATTGGTGCTTTACTTTTCTCTTTTTCTTCTTCTCTTTCTCATCTTTTTTTTTAATTTCATTTTTTTTCTTTCTCTCCATTTTTTAATTTCTTTTTTTCTTTCTCTCCTTTTTTTTGAGTCTTTATTTATATTGTGTTCTCTGGAGTAGATTGCTTGTTTTTCTTTTCCATAGGATATTCTATGTTAAGTATGACTTGAGGAGGTTGCCACTAACTGAGCAAGGAAGAATCAAGTTAAGTTTCAATCAAACACTTTTCTATCTCTTGAGAGAATGTGAGATTGCACTTATTATTTAGCCTAGTGGGCAACCTTCCAAGATAGTTTAAGACCTTAAAATTAACCTTCAGAATAGTTTGATGCCCTTATTTTGGATTGTGAGGTGTATCTTAAGAAGGATTTAAAATTTGATTATTTCTAATGACTAGTTTGTTTCTTCATATAGTGTTGATCAAAGTGGTAGGACCCTACCATTGCAACAATTGACTTATGTGATATCTTCTAAAAGAGAGGTGGAATTGATGTCTATCTACTCTTTTTGGTGCCTAAAGTTTTCCTATTATACCTTTAAAATTTGATGATTCTAACTCTTTATTGATAGTGACACCATGAAAGCTTAGAATGGGGGCATCTCTACCTGAGTTGGAATCATCAAAGACATCAAGTCCATAGATACTACTATTTTATGGATTATGATCGTTATTATGATTGTCATTTTGAGATTTGTCTTCTTTGGAAATTAGAATTCAATCCATTTCAGTTATACTTATCTTAAATAGATAAGTCATACTCAAAATTCGTATCAATTTCATTCTTAGCCCCTGAAAGATCCTCTTTAGCCTTTCTCCTTTTGGGTGAGAATTCACATTTTGGTTTGAAGTTGAATTCCATCATAAACTTCTTAATAACCATAATTTTGTGACCCATAATAGTGAATATTGAATTATCATAAGTCATCTTAAAGTTTTCAATCTCTATGTCAAATTTGATTCAAACATGTTTGATAGATTTAGAGAATTTAAGCCCACACTCATCAAATTTGAATATGATAAGGGGGTTCAAATAATTAGATCTTGATTTGGAGAAATTTTGAAGAGAATTTCTTTAGAACCCCACTAGTCAAATGTTGGTATGACTACAGGTTCAGAGCTCTTTGATTGGGACTTAAGAAATTTTGGAACCTTACTTTTCAAATATGATAGTAGGTTCAAAAATTTAGGAATTTTTTGTTATTGTTTGTTGATGTTTGTTTATTTTTTTCTTATTTTACTTTGAAAATGGAACTCTCACTTAACAAATTTGGGTATGTTAGATGAAATTTAATTGTATGTAAGTATTGATTATTGTGTGTTGATATGTGATTTTATTTTGATTTTTGAAAAGAAAACTCTCATTTAACAAATTTAGTATATTAAATGGAGTTAATTTTGTTTGAAAATATGTTTTGAAATTTTGTTTGGAGAATGTCTTAGTATTTTTAAGAAGAATTTTTTGTTTGATCTTTTTGTAGTGTTTATTTTTGGATGTGGGAGACACCACACAGATCATAGGGGGTACTCATTGAAGTGATCAGGTACAACATTGAGGTATGATGCACTATCTCGAAAGATAGAGACGTCATCCTTCAATGAACATAATTACTTAATAAGGACTCATAAGGCATGATGGGTCTTCGAATATACTAGAGATTTTTTCCTTGCTTTACATGAGTGAATAAAGTAGTGTTTATATTTAATCGGTTTATAAAGTTCCCTATGGAGCAAGCCTCCAAAGTTAATTACATCTTAAGGAATGAAATTTTCTAAGAATACTCTCGATTAAAGTAGATAATTATTATCTCCAAAGATTTCAAGGTTATACTATCAAAGGATTGGTTATATTTGGAAAATCAATTGGGAAGGTTCAAGGAGAAGACTTATTTTTTGAATCCAAACAAAATAAGTATGGAATGCTCATGATACCAAGAAATCTAGTGAGCATTCCAATCTATCCTATGGTTGGGCTTCATATGTTTGCAAGTAAATAAAATTATATGTTTTGAGTTAAAATTTTATTATATTGCTAAAGCTTATAGTCCAACAACATAAGATTGTGATAATGCTTAAGAGATGAGAATTTATGCTTGTAACCTGGAGGAAACAGCAACCTCAGATCCTAAATCTGGGGAGCTTTAGCATAAGCTGAAGCATGACCTAAATCTAAGTGAAGATGGGCATAAGTTTTACCTCCATGAGAGAAGATAAACTGAATGATTGCGGCCACACTACCTCCTCTTGCTTTAAATCCATGTAGGCAATTCTTATGAATTTGCAAGATAGTTGGGCTATTATTAATTTAGAATGAGACTAAAGTCCTTAAACCCACTCCCTAAGAGACCAAAGCATGAGTGGTGTGAATAATGGCTTAATTTAATGCAAAAAAAATTTTCAACTTTTATTCCAATTTTTATACTTCATTTTGACAAAGGCTTTAGGGTTTTGATTCTATATGCATGTTGAAATAAGATTGTTGGCTAAATCAGCAAGAAATGGGTGTTTTCCACCACAAAGGATGCCCTCACAAGTCAAGCATTCCCCTATCATGCAAGGATGAAAATCCCCTATTTTCAAGAGCAAAATAATATGATATGCATATTATGAAACATTCAACCATTCAGGTAAGGGGTTGCTAGCTAAACACGCATACAACATAAGCAGTTATATTTATAATTTAGACTTAGGACCCTGCACATGGGTAACCAAGCCAACTTGTCTTAGCTTGGATTATACTTAGTGGTTTAAGCAACCTGCAAACAGAACATTCACATTTTTTTAAGCAACCCCTTAGGCACAACCCCCTATATAAAATAAACTTAGGCTAATATCGACCTACCATCCAGCTAGAAAATATACATCCTAACATCCAGTCTAAAATATTACATCACAAAACAAAACATACATCATATCAATCACCATCCTAACATAAAGCTAGAATTGGTGAATTAATTCTAATGTGTGTTAAGGCTTGTGTGGTGTGTCTTACTAAGCATTAGAGTTGTATTTTCTAAGTTTGGAAAGGTTCAATTTAACATGAAAGGTTTTTTTCACTTGAAGCTGTTTAATTGATTTGAGAATTTTAATTTGTGTTTTCTTTTGTTTCATATGATTACACTTAGCAACTAAGTGTTATAAAGAAAATTGGGAGGATTGCCCTCTTTCATCACTACCTTAAGCTACTTTCTAAAGCACATTAATTTGATTTATCTCTCTTTAGTGAATGGCTTATTAAATGATTTAATTAATCCTAAGTTTAGGTTTCACCTTAAATAACTCTATTCAATGTGAAAGGCATCTTAATGATTAATCTAATTGAATTACTATCACATGACACATGTTGAATCATTCTTTTCCATCACATGTAACATGCATATGATTTGATCCTAAGTGTATCTATATATGCAACATATTTTAACACACTTAAATGATGAATGTATATGTACTTTTAAAATTTATATTTTTAATGATTGAATTATTTAATATGTGTAAATTTAAAGCTCAATCAAAATTATTATACAAAAGTACATCAGAATGAAATTAAATTGGTACGTGTAATTGTTAAACCAGGGATGTCAGGTAATCTAATGACCTCTTTGGGGTGACTTAAAGCCTCGTGTTTTCATGAAGTCTAGACTATATACCCATTTGCATTCAAATATATGTAAATTTGCATACATGAACATAGGAAAGAAAGCTCCAAATCACATAATTAAATAATTCAATCACTTGAACAATTATGGATGCATGCATTTTTAATATAAAAGAGGGATTCTCATTCTTTAATCACAAGTATGCACATATGTATGAAAACATAAACAAATATGTGCCATTATTAAACCAGGGAAGTGAGGTAATCAAATCACCTCCTTGGGGCTACTTAAAACCTTATATTCCTGGGATGTCCAGACTATGTACTTGTTTATTTAGATACATATGAATGTATAAATAACTATGATAATGAAAATCATGCCAAACTTGTATTTTGTTTAATTAGATTATTTATGTATATGAATTAAAGCTCTATTTAAATTCTAATTTTAAAATACATAAGAATTAAATCAAATGGGTGCATGTTGTTGTTAGACTAGAGAAGTGAGGTAATCAAATGACCTCCTTGAAGCTACTTAAAGCCTCGTATTTTCTGAATGTCCAAACTATATACTCATTATCATCCAAACTTATGTAAATTAACATATGAATGAAGGAAAGAGAATTTACTTCATACACTTCAAACTATTAGAGCATACATTTCTTATGTATTCATAACTATTATTACTACACATGTAATCATTAATTTATAAGCTTTTGAAAAATGCATTTGAATTTAATAGTGATAATAGCCACACATATATTAAATTAAATCAACACATGCAAGCATTACATAAAGGAAAACCATTTGATTTAATTTAACTTTCAAAAGATGAAAGCATGATTTCAAATGACATACAACATTTAACATGATTGGAAAGAAATAAATAAACATAAACATATGATTTCACTCAATTAAATTAATTCTTATGGACAATCATATTAAGTAAAATCATTTAAGATAAACCAAAGCTTCTTTAATGTCATTTTTAATCACATGTTTTGATTTAATTTAAGGATATGAGAAGAGATTTGCTGATCCTAACCCACTCCCATGTTTGTTCAATAGATTGATTTAATGAAATATGATTAGGTTGATTTTATGAGTTAATTAGGTTGTAATATGCATTAAATTAATTAATTAATCCTTCTTTATGTTACCTTAACATAATTACTCAAATAATTATGAGCCAACATAGTATGCACATACATTAGAAAGTAAATCAGTAATGATCCTAAGAAATGAATGGGGCTAATGGAAATGGCTCACAATTAATGATTAATTAAGTTAAGGAACTTAATTAAGTATTCTTATAATTACCCCACACATGTGGGTTAACTATAATTTCCATTGGGCTTCCTTAGATTGTTGAATGCCTGAGGGTCTACTAAGATTTAATTAACCAAGTTCTGGTATGATTATCATTTTAATTTAACTAATTCGACCATTTGATTAATTAATTAAAAAAGAGAAATGAACTTAGGAAAATAGATTGGGGAGGTGGTTCATTCACTATTGGACAGTAATTAACCACTTAATTAACTGGCATTTTATAGTTCATATGATTAATTAATGATTAATTAACTTAGGAGGGTAATTAAAGCTTAACTAGTCAATTTTTTTAATTAATTAAGCAAAAACTCCCAAGAAAATTATGGGAGGCAGAGGTCATCCCATTGGATTAACCCACAAAGTTTGGGATTAATTACTTAAGTAATTAAAGAGTAATTAAGTTAATTAATTTATTAATTAAATCTTAATTAAGCTCTAATTATAACTCAAAATTAATTAAGGATATTTTAATGAATTTTCCTCTAAAATACTTTTAAAATGAGTATTTATTTGTATTTTTATGATTTTTTATTATTAAATTAATTAAGTGTTCACTAATTTGAGAAGAGTCTTATGACTAAATTAGTTTAAGAAGTCCTAAATCTATAATCGTTCAGTTACACGTATTGCTAAAGTGAGGTCAACAAAAGGACCCCCAATAGGTGTGTTGTAACTAATAAGACACACCGCACATATTGGCGTTGACTGAGACAATCAACAACGTCCAAAAGATTGCAAGCGCCAATCAAAATGATCTATATCTAAACCCAAAAGGTAGATAGAATCGCGATCTCAGTGCAATGCAACTCAACTTATGCTGAGGGCATAAGAGAAGGAAAAGGATTTGGTTAGAATTTCATGTCAAGGACATGAAAGAAGATCTACTGGGGGATCACACATGCATTGGATATGACATGTGAGAGGTCTATGCCGAGGGCATAAGAGAGGGAAAAGGATTTGGTTAGAATTTCATGTCAAGGACATGAAAGAAGATCTATTGGGGGGATCACACATGCATTGGATATGACATGTAAGAGGTCTATGCTGAGGGCCTAAAAGGGGGAATTCATTGGGGATTGAGTATATGAACCTTCCACTACGGAAATAAGTTCAAGCTATTCACTGGGGATATGTATTTGTGTTGATTTTGAATATGATTTATGGGAATAAGATTCACTACAGATAAGAATCTATAATCCATCGAGGATTCAAAATTGAAATAATTTTAATTTTTTTAGTTATATTGATGTAAAGGCATATTCACTAGGGATATGAGCTTGAATCTACTAGGTATTGGAAATGTGAACCTTCCACTAGGAAAGCAGGTTTGGGCTATCCATCAGGGATAAGGGTTTGGTCAAATTTATTATGGTTCCACTGGGGAGCATGATTTTGATCTAAGAGCTTATCCACTGGGGATGTGAACTCAGTCAAATGTGATGGATTTAATTGATGGACCCTGTCGGTGTGCGATGGACACACTAAGAAGAGGCTATGTCGGCCTTAGCCTATCTCAGGTTTATAAATCTAAAGGGATAGTCTACCAGCCACAAGGTAGGACTATCCAACCTAAAGAGTGCCATTCAGTGTGCAATGATTGTGTTATAAAGAAAGTGTAGTAGACTTACATCTTCCAAAGCGGGGAGCAACCACTGGGGTGACCTGTTGATGGCACAACAAATCAAATCCGACCTAAGGCGACTACTTAGTGAGTGGTGTTGGGGATCTTACCTCAACTCAAGCGTAATCAACATTAATTTAATTTGATTCCATTTGATCTATTTTAATTTGACTTCGTTCTTTTTTATTTGTTTTGATTTAATTTGATGGATCCCATCGGTATGCGATGGACTGCACTGAGAAGGGGCTATGTCGACCTGGGCCTATCTCAAATTTACCAATCCAAAGGGGTAGTCTACCGACTTAAGGGTAGGACTATCTGACCTAAAGGGTGTCTTTCAGTGTGCAACAATTGTGCTAGGGAGAAAGTGTAGCATACTTACATCTTTGAAAGTAAAGAACAGCGCTGGGTGGCCTATTGGTAGCACAATAAATCAAACCCAACTTAGGGCTGCCTGTTGGTGTGTAATGGTCGTGCTGGATAGAATTTGTTGTAGAATTACATCTTCCAAAGCAAGGATGACCACTAGGGTGAACCATTGGTGGCACAATAAGTCAAACCCAACCTAAGGGCAATTGAGAGGGTGCTGCTGGGGACTTATCTTAACTCAAGAGTAATCAGGCGATTCCAATATGGAGTTTTGCTGGAACTACCCTAAAGATAGGATGTCTGCTTGGGAAAGGTGTCACCTAGGTGTTCTCTTAATCCATAAGCGAATATATATATTTCATTTGTTTATTATCATGGACCCTATTAGTGTGCAAGGGACCACACTAAGAAGGGGCTATGTCGGCCTTGACCTATCTCAAATTTATTGGACCAAGGGAGAATCTGTGCATCCGTAGAATAGAATCTCCAACCATAGGTGTGGTTACCAGAAAAGGGGGACTGTCCAATTTGAGGGTAACCCAGGTTGTTTCTAGATGGGGTCATAAAGGACGTGTTCGAAATAGAGTGCCACAGGTAGACCGCCAAGCGTTATCGTTCAGTTACGTATTGCTATAAGTATACGGTGGCCAACTCAAGGAGAAAGCATAGCATACTTATATCTGCCATGAGTGGTGTATCCATCGGGTGGGTTGTTGTCAGTATAGCAAACACCAGCCGACCTAAAGTGTTCATCGGTGTGCAACGATTAGTCTAGGAAGACTGTGTGTAGACTTACATCTCCCTAAAGTGGAACTGATCATCGAGATAGTCTATCATCGGCTCGATAAGTGCTATCCAACCTAGGGCTGCCCGTCGGTGTGCAGTGGTTTTGTTAGGAAGAAAGTGTAGCAGATTTACATCTTTGAAAGTGGGGAATAACCACTAGGGTGACCCATTATTGGCACAACAGATCAAACCCAACCTAAGGGCGACTACTAAGTAGGGAGTCACAAAGGAGGACTGAACCCAGACTTAAAGTAGTCAGGAGGAAAAGAGCTGCTAGGTGACTTACCATAGTCCTCAAATATACTCGACCAAGTCAGTTCACGATGGCTAGTCTAAAAAAAAGCATAACAGACTTACATCCTCTTAAATGAAACTATCATGACGGTAGCTTACCGACCGTGCAGTAAGGCCTACCATGCTAACAAGGCGCTCATCAGTGTGTAGTGATCAAATTAGGAAAGAAAGTATAACAGACTTACATCTTCCTAAACAAGGGATCACTGGGTGACACACTAGTAGGGTAGCACGTCATCCCAACCTAGAGCAGCTAATTAGTGAGTGCCACTAGGGGCGTTATCCCATCTCGAAGTAGCCCGAGACAATAGACTTGTGTTTGTTTATGTGTTTGTGTGTAGTTTGTGTTTGTGCTGTGTTGATGAAGGATAGGATGACTCTTGGGTTCTTGTACACCTATCTTAAACATGTTGTGGTAGATTCACAAACAAAGATGTTTTCAAAGAAGAGGATATTTGACTTGAACAAGAATTTTTATTGATAATGAAGATTTTCAAACATGATTTTAAAGATAATATTTCTTTAAATAAAGACTGTTGATCAGAAGCATTGGGCACTCTCCTTTATGATTAATAAGCTGATAAGATCCTCCTTAATAGGCTTTCTCTATGGCAAAGGGATCTTCTCAAGTGGGTTTAAACTTTCCTCCCATCTTATGATGGATAATAATTGGTCTCCTTAGAACTAAAATAAGCTCTCTTACTTGAAAAGCTCTAAGACAGACCAACTTGTTGTGAGCTTGAATCATTGTGGCCTTGTACAACTCAAGGTTCTGGCATATCCGTAGGTGTCACTCCTCCAAACCTTTGAGCACTTTTAATCTCAACCTGGCATTCTTCTCCATTATGATCTTGCTACCCATAACTATCCTTAGCAATAGGAGTTGGACCTCTAAAGGTAGAGCAGCTTCGAACCCATACATTAAGGAGAAAGGGGTAGACTGAGTTGGAGTTTTATATGTGGTGCAGTAGGCCCACAAGGCTTCAACTAATTGCTCATGCCACTGTCACTTGTTGTTGTTGAGTGTCTTCTTTATGATTTGGATGAGAGTTTTGTTGAAGGCTTCTTCCAGGCCATTTTCCCTCAGGTAATAGATGGTGGAATATCTCCAATTTATGTTATGTCTCTATGCAAAGTTATTAATCTTGGGGCTCTTGAATGTAGTACCATTATCAAATATAATTTATCGAGGCACCCTGAACTTATATACAATATGGTTCCTGAAACACTAGAGCACATGTTGATCTATGACCTCTCTGAGTAGGACCACCTCTACCTAATTAGAAAAGTAGTCAGTAGCAACTAGGATAAATTGATGACCCTTAAAAGAAGGAGGGTCAATTGGACTCACTAGGTCGGTACCCCAACACTCGAATGGCCATGAGGCCAATGTACAATGTAGAATATTAAGTGGTTGGTGTAGGACTACATAGTGTACCTAACATTGGTAGCATCGCCTAGCTATGTCCATGCAATTTATAATCATTAATGGCCAGTATTATCCAAGTGTTTTGATCTTGGCTTTCATCTTCAGACTGGATTGGTGCTCTCCACATAATCCTGAGTGTGCCTCAGTCACGATCTTATGGGCTTTGTGTTTGTCTAAACAATGTAACCACATATGATCAAAAGACCACCGGTATAAGGTGCCACCCATGAGTGCATAAGAAAGGGCTCTCTGCTTCACCTAATGTGCTAGTGACTTCTCTTGAAGTAGTTTATCTATATTTAGGTAATCCATGAATGGTTTCCTTCAATCTATCTCATCATCATTTTTGGCAATGGCAACCTCCCTTTCAAGAGAGTACCTCTCAATAAGTTTAATATCAATACGGGATATGACTTTTCTATTTTGAACCCTTATTGATATGGACTCATCTTCCAGACATACCAACTCCTTAGTAAATTTGGCTAACACATTTGATACAACATTTTCTCCTCGAGGAATCTTGTAAATGATAACCTTTGAGATTTGGGCCAACAACTCTATAGTGTACTTGTGGTAGTGATGGAGCTTAGGTTTGAGAACTTATAGGACCCAGTGATCTGATTGATGACTAACTTAGAATCTCGTAAGATGTTGATGTTCTGAATGCTTAGAGTAATGGCTAACTTCAGACAGGCAATCAAAGCCTCATATTCAACTTTGTTGTTGGTGCAAGGATTGGATAGATAATATGAAAATCTCATCACATCATAATCTAGAGTTAAGAGAATTACTTTTACCCTCTACCTTTCTTAAGATAACAGATTGTGGTTCTTCTCCTCTTTGAGATGAAGCCGCACCACCAAAGTACATCTCCTAGTGGTGAATGTTAGTGTCCCCTAAGTTCATGATTTGTTCATTAGGGAGGTCATCACTAAGCGGAGAGTCAATAGGAAGTGGGTGTACTGCTAAAAAATTCATCAGTGCTTATCCTTTCATCACTAGAAAGGGTATGAAAGTAATGTCAAATTGTGACAAAATCATGGACCAACGTGCCAACTGTCTGGATAGCATAGGCCATGTTATGAGATATTACATTGGATTGATCCTATAGATTAAGTTTACCTTATGAGAAAGCATATTATGTCATAGCTTTTGGGTTGCAAAGATTAAAGTAGGCAGTGCTTCTCATCGGGAGGATAGTTTGCTTCAGTAGAGATTAGACGACGGCAGAGGTAGTAAAACACATTCTCTTTCCCTTTGTCAATGACTTAGGCCTACAAAGCACCAAGGGAGTCATGTAATGCAGCAGTGTATAGTATAAGCAGCTTGCCTGGGATAGGGGCTACTAGAACTGGCGGCGTCATCAGGTAGTGTTTGATGTCTTCAAAGGCATGTTGATACTTGTCATCCCACTTGAACTTGGCATCATTTTTGATAAGTACTGAAAATGGTTGGCACCTACCCTTTAAAGCATCTTAGATATGCCAACTACCATTTAAATGATCTGAGTTGAGTTAAACTTTTAGGGGGTGACATTTCTAATATCGCTTTGATCTACTCTAGATTGACCTCGATTCCATAGTGTTCAACAACAAGCCCAAGGAATTTTCTAGAAGCTACTCCGAATGCACACTTCAGGAGATTCATTCTGAGGTTAAATTATCTTAACCATTCAAAAACTACTTCAAGTCAAAGAGATGGTCTTCCTTTTCTTACTTTTGACTATGAGATCATCACTCAAATTGATGATGAATGAGTTCATCGAAGATTCGAGTCATGGCCTGCTGGTAAGTAGCAACATCATTTTTAAGGTCGAAAGGCATAACCTTATCGTAATAAATGGATTAAAAAAGTAGTGTTTTCTTATCTTCAGAAGCCATATTTATTTGGTTTTATCCATATGAGCCATCCATGAAGGAGAAGACTACATGAGATGAGGCAATGTCCACCATCAGTTCTGTTATTAGTAATGGAAATTCATATTTTGGACATGCCTTATTTAAGTCCCTAAAATCGATGCATATGCAAATTTGGTCATTCTTCTTATTAATTGGGGTGACACTGGCCAACCAGGTAGGATATTTTTCTTCCTTGATGAAGCCAGCATTGATCATTTTCTTGACTTCAAAAATGACCTGTTGTTCAATGTCTAATCACATACATCTAGGAGCTTGCTTGATTTAGCACTTGGCTCTATTACTAGTTTGTGTACTACTACATCAGGAGATAAATTGGGCATCTCTTCATAACTCCATGCAAAGCAATCTTTAAACTCAATCAATAGTCTAACTAAGTCAATGATTTCAGCTTCATTCAATAAGGAACTGATGTATGTTAGATGTGGATTGTCTTTAGTCCCTAAGTTGATATCTTTGAGCTCATAGATGGTTGACTTGATCTCCTCTTCGAACTCTTGTGGTGCATCTTTGACTCAAAATCATCTGGACCATATGAAGTTTCTAAGCACACCTCATCATATGAGTTAATGTGATTTTAAAAGAACCTATCAAATTCTAAAAGATTGGTGATGACTAAGCAATAATCATCATCATCTATTGGACACTCTATACCGATTCCTAGCCCTAGTCTTGATTGAAAATGTCTGCATTTATTATCCTATAACATCTTGAAGTAATCTAACCTGTGTTTATGCTAAGCATGTGGAATCAATCCTATCTTTATTAAATTTAGAACACGCGATGAGTACCAATCAAAAGGAAATTATATTAAATCTATATATGAATCATCCTCAAGTTCTACATCAACTTCTTGACTTGAAGATAATGCTCCCAAAAAGAATCTCTGAGTCTTCACATCTGTGGATGACTTGGTGGCTTCCTTAACTACCAAACCCTCAATTAGAGCTAAGGTTCCCAACTAATGCCTATCTTTTTCACATATAGACTTGGATACATTTATGCTTTGCTTTGGAGTATGATCTTCATTATTTTTTGGTTCAAATGTCACCTCTAAAGGAATCTACTACTGAGAAGAGTTGGCTGGTGTGCTAACCATATAAGACTTATCCTCTGAATTAGATTTTAAGTCTATATGGATAGTGGGTGTACTCAAGGTAGCTAGGATATATCTTTTATTGGGTGGCCAATAAGATGGTTTTCCACCCCTAAGACTACCTCTAAACCAGCCTTTTCCTCTGTTTGGTGGAGGTCAGTTCATCTTATCCATGTATTCGAATGGAGTAATGAACTATGGGTGGAATCTAATGTCGAGCTCCACTTCCTCCTCCAAGTCTATATCTTACTCTTTTTTTATTTTCTTTTTCTTTTTCTGTTTCTTTTTCTCTTTCTTTTTCTTTTTCAATTATTTTTGAACCTTGGAGACTTGTTAATTTTAAGGGAGGTAGCAGGCCGCATCCTCATATGTGTACACCTCGTGGACTGAAAATGGCTTGAGATCTCCTTTGACACTATAGGTGATCTCACCCCTCACAAACTTCATACACTTATGTAGAGAGGATGGGACCATATTATTTTCATGTATCCAAAATCTCCCAAGCAAAGCGTTGAAAGATGTATATCAGTCTATAATGTGAAACTTAGCTTCAGTCTTCTAATCATCTATCTCAAAAAAATAACACTATGGAACTTAAGGCTTTCTTGCCTTGTTCATTGAATCCTCTCAATATCATCCTTTTTTTGGAGTTTAAAGATGTTGATCCTCAAGTAGGCAAGGGTTCTTAGGCTCATAATATTGACTGATGCACCTAGATCAACCAACACTCTTGATAGCCTGTATCTTCCAACATCCATTATAATGTAAAGATGACGGTTGTGCTCGGTCATCCCTAGAAGTAAGTCTTTATTGCTGAATGCAACTCCTAATATGTTCTTTGAGTGGCATGACTCCTCTTCAGTAGTGATTAGCTAAGCTAAGCATATCTTAGGATCAAGTAGGGTCTTGATTATTGATTCTCTCATCTCTTTGGATAGGACAAGGGTGTCGTATGTGCTTAACTTACCTGGAAACTTTCTAAGCTAGACATTGTAATCAACTCTGGCTTGGCCCTCCACAAGCATATCCATAGGTGGAGCCTCCTGTGGAGGGGCTTATGGTGTTTATTTTTGATTCATTTATATGGCGAGGAAATAATGCAGATTTGAGGGTAGACTTATTGAGGTGATCGGGTATAACATTAAGGAATAGTATACTATCTCGAAAGATAGAAGTCACTACCCTATAATGGACCTAATCACCTAATAAGGACTCTTAAGGCATGATGGGTCTTCAAATATACTAGAGATTTTTCCCTTGCTTTACATGAATGAATAAAGTAGGATTTATCTAAACTGAGTTCTCAAGTTCCCTATGGGGGCAAGCCCTTATAGTTAATTACATCTCAAGGAAAGTGAATTTCATAAGAATACTCTCGATTAAAGTAAGTGATTGTTATCTCCAAAGAATTCAAAGATAGGACTATCAATAAATTGGTTATATTTGAAATATTAAAAGGAGAGATTTATTATCAAAGCCAAAAGGAGATGAGTAGGGGATGTTCATGATACTAGGAAGCTTAGTGAGTCTCACAAACTATCCTATGGTTGGGCTTTACATGCTTGAAATTGAGGAGAATTATATATTTGAGTTAAAATTTTATTAGAAATCTAAGATTTATAATTCCACAATACAAGATTGTGGAAATGCCTAAGAGGTGAGGATTTATGCTTGTAGCCTGCAAAGGAAAATAGCCTCAAATCCTAAATCTAGGGAGCTTTAGTGGGGGCCAAAGCACGACCTAAATCTAAAGCGGAAGTGGGTATATGGCTTACTTCAACAAGAGAGAATAAAGCACCTGACTGCTAGACTCATTATCGCTTGGAGTGGTAGACAGTTAACTCTTCTATGCTTTAAATCCCTGTAGGCAAGTCATATGATTTTGCAAGATGGCTAGGTTGTTATTAATTAGAAAAGAAATTAAGTCCTTAAACTACTCCCTAAGAGACTAGAGCTTGAGGGGTATGAATAATGACTTAAATCTAATGCAAATTTTTATCAAATTTCATTTAATTTAGACTCTTTATTTTGACACAAGCTATGGGATTTTGTATTTCTAAATGCATGAGAAGTTGATTATGGGCCAAATCAAAAGGGAAAGTGGTGTTCTTCCATCATAAGCTCTCAAATGTTAAGCCCTTACTATCTGGCAAAGATGGAAGCCCTCTCTTAATAAGAGTGAAATAAGATGATTATGCATGATATTAAATATACAATGTGTAGGTAAGGGGTTGCTAAATATTTATTATCTTGATTTAATGTTTAGGCTTTTATATGATATTATGAGTTATTTTAGAGGTTTAGTTATGAGATTTTTTAGTTTAAGTAAAAAAAATTAATTTTTATCCTAGGAGCCTAATCACATACAGGCCATACAACAGTCACCAATCATAAACAAACAAAGAAAAGGCATGCTTTTTCTAATGCACAAGCTAAACAAAATATCAAATAATTTTATAAAGCTATTTAAGAATAAGCAATATCGGTAATCGTCATTATAACCCAAAAAGAAATGTGAGTAGCCAAGCTCTACCCTTATACAACACGGATTACAAGAGAATAATTACAACTACAAATGATGAATGTTATGGGGGTCTTCATTCTTCATTCTTCATTCTTCATTATTCATACTTCATTTCTTCATTTGATTTGCTCCATTTCTTTCTTCCTTTTGGCTAGATTTGGATGTGCTTTCTCCAATGGAATCACATGGTACATAAGACTTGGTCTTATAACCATTACTCATCTTAATCCCCCATAATACTCATCCTAATCCTAATGCAAAAATATATCAAAAGAAGAAAAATAAATCTAGCTACACCTGCAAAATAAATATTAGCTAAACACACCATACAACCCAAGCAGCTATATGAATAATTTGGACTTAGCACCCCACACATTGGTAACCAAGCCCACCTGTCTTAACTTGGATTATTCTTAAAGGCATAAGCAACCTACACAGCAAAAAGCATTTATGTTTTTATTACAGTAACCTCTTAAGCACAACCCCTACAAAAAATATGATTAGGCTAATATCGACCAAACATCCACACTATGCACATACACCCCAACACCTAGTCTAAAATAATACATCACAAAATAAGTACAAATCAAACCATACACCGCCCTAACATAAAGCTAGAAATATTGGCTTAGTCTAATGTGTGTGAATTAAAGCTTATGTGGCATGTCCTAACTAGGCTTTAGAGTTGTAATTTGCTAAGTGTGAGAGTTGATTTTTCTTTAAGTGATTTAGTTGATTTGAAGATTTTACTTAGTCTTTTGTTTTGTTTCAAATGGCCTACACTTAACAACTAAGTGTTATAAAGAGAGGAAAGAGGAAATCTTTCTCTTATCCCTACCTTAAGTCACATCTAAAGCAAGTTAATTAGCTTGATTTTCTTTAGTGAATGGCTTATTGTATGTTTTAATTAATCTTAAGTTTAGGTTCACCCTAAATGACTTTATTCACTAAGGAAAATATCTTAAGATTAATTGGAATGAACTATCAACATATGAAACATATTCATTCATTTCTTTTCATCATATGTAACATGCATATGAATTTGTCCTAAATATACCTACACATACAACATATGTCTTAGCACACTTAAATGATGAATGCAAAAAATGTATTTAAACTTGGATATTTCATTTAATTGAATCATAAATGCATGTCTTCTTTAATAGAAAAGGGGATTTTCATCCATTAATTACATGCACACTCAAAAGTACAAAAGTTTCAAGTGAGTATGTCACCTTTGTTCTACACCAGGGGCGTAAGGTACAAGACCTACTTAGGACTACTTAAAGCCTCGCAGCCCCAGGATGTCCAAACTAATATATCACTTTTTTTAGATACATATGGATGTACAAATAACTATAAGGATAGAAAATCATGCAAAATAAATTTTTATTTTAATTGGATTATGAGTCTCATTCATTGGTTATATTATGCGTGCACATATATAAGAGTTTTAAGTGAGTACAATACCATTGTTCTATACCAGGGGTGTAAGGTACAAGACGTACTTAGGGCTACTTAAAGCCTAGTAGCCCCGGGATGTCCAGACTAATATACCACTTTTTCTTTTATATATATATATATATATATATATATATATATATATATATATATATATATATATATATATATATATATATATATATATATATGAATGTATATAAAAGAAACACAAGAATGAGAAATCATACAAGAAGTCATGTTTGATTTGATTATATGATTTACATATATGATGTGAAATTCTTCCTAAGTCTTACTATGAAGATACATAGGAGTGGATTTGAACAAATATTGTGTTCCTTTCAAATGAACTATACATTTGTAAATCCTATGTAAATTCATACCATATAAGGGATGAGAGTTTCATTATTACATATATTAGATTATAAACACATGAAATTTTAAAGATACTTGTAATTAGCATCACTTCATATGTTATAATTGATTCATACACTTTGAAAAATAACTTTAAATTTAGTAATGATAATAGCCACACTTATTTTTAATTTGAATCAGCACATGTAATTTGACATAAAAGAAACCATTTTATCTAGTTAATTTTAAAGAAATGAATGCATGATTGCATATGGAAAGCAACATTTAACATGATTGGAAAGAAATAAAGAACATAAGCACATGATCTCATTCATTCCAATTAATTCCTAAGGGTAATCATATTAAATAAGGCTACTTAAAATAAACAAAACTTCTTTAATATTATTTCATTTTTGACTTTGACTTGATTTAGAAAATATGAAAGAGGTTTACTGATCCTAATCACATTCCCCATGTGTAAGTTAATTTGTTTTAATAAAGAAGCAATTAAGTTGATTTTATGGTTTAATTAGGTTAGGGTATGAATTAAGCCAATTAATTAACCCTTGCCTATATCACCTTAAGTTAATTAACTAATTAATAATGAGCCAATATGATATGCAACTACATGAAAAGTAAATTTGCAATGCTCCTAATAAATGAAAGGGGTGTAATACAATTAACTCTTGATTAATAGTTAATTAGGCTTAAGGGATCTCACTTAACTACTTTTATGATTTTCTCACACATGTGAGCTAACCATAATTTCATTATCTCTCACTTTGGGTTGTTAAACACCCAAAGAGCTACCCAAGGTTAAATAAGAGAAATAGATTCAATTAAATTAATTAAGTTTATTAATTAACAAATTAAGTCTTAATTAACCTTAACCAATCAAAATGAGATGGACTTAGAGAAAGAGACAAAGAAGGGAGCCTAAACCTCAATCCCTAAATCCTCTCAATTAGTTAATTAAGGTTCAGATATGATTTGGATTTTTTAATTAATCTTATTAATTAACTAATTAAGGGGTGTTAATTAATTAATTATTTAAAGGATTGGTGAAGGCTTTAAGAAAAGATTGGAAGAGAGAATCCCAATCCATTTCTTTGGACTTCATCATTATTAACAGAATTTAATGAGCTTAATTGATTGATTAATTTTCTATTTATTTGCTTAATTATCACTAATTAAGTTAACAAAGTGATTAAGACTTAATCAATTGATTCTTCTAATTAATCAACCAATAAAATTCCAAAAAAATAGGGGAGGCAAAGGTCATCCCCCTAAACATACACAAAAAAATTTGAGATTAATTGGATGGTCAATTAATGAGTAATTAGGCTAATTGTATTTCCAATTAAACCTTGATTAATCCAAAATCACTATTCAAAATCAATTAATAATAATTTTCCTGGATTCTACTCTGAAATATCTCTAAAATGAGCCTAAGTTTGTATTTTCTTTTTTTTGGATTTTTCTAGAATTAGTTATGAATTTAAGAAGTTTTAGGATTAAACATAAGTTAATTAAGCCTATTTAGAGCCTTAATCCCATCGAGCCATGTGGCGGCTGACACGATGCATTTTCCTTATGGTGCGATGAGATTCGCTATTTAAGTTATCACATCTAAGTGCTGACTCGGATGGCGACGCACATGGTAACTCTATGGACCGTCTGATCTAAGATCAGACGACCATGATTAAAAATGCATTTTGAAGGATTCATCTGAGGATCTACACGTGATTGGATCAGGACCGTCAATTTCGATCACGCGGGATGGATGGTCCATGATCTATCTCATCCCAAGCATCGAACAATGGCTACCATCCATCGATCACCACTCAACCCGAGCTCACCTGAGCTCGAATGGAGATGAAAATGATCCCACACCTTTAAGGAAGCACAACAAGCAAATCTAATGGTGGAAATCGCATGACATTGAAATTTCTTTCATAAAAGACCAAGTTATTTTTATTTAAAGAATGGTTTTAATGGCATACCCCATCGGAGCTTATGATCTATAGTTCCAATGATTGAGGAAGCTTCATTTGGTAGAAACAAAGCCCTGTTAAGCCACGCAAGCTTTGATTTGGTGTGGTTTGCTTGGAAGCGCAAGGCACTGGGCGTAGGTGGTCGATCTCCATCCAACTCTTTCCATAACCCATCAGGAAGCTTGGGAAAGGATTTGTTCTTGCTCATTTGATTCCAAGGAAGGTGTGTGCAAAGTTAATTGCACTTTGGTGGAGGTTTGAGCAAATGGGAATCGAAGGTGGCCTCCCCTATTTTAGTTTTGCATAAAACTGAGAATGGGGATTTTGGGGAGCATGAGAATCCTTGTAAATGGCTCTGGGATTCCTCTCCTTGGTTGTTAAAGTTGAATCGAGTGTGTGTCTATGAGTTTGAGTGAGAATGAGGGGTGGTATACTCCCTCATTCCTTGAATCAAATGGTCACAGCTTGATTTAATTTGGCTTAATTTGACCTATTTAAGTCAAGTTGGGTTAGGTTGGGTCAAGTTGATCAATTAGTCAAATTGAGTCAAACCAAGGGCTGGGTCAAGTTAACATGACCAATTGGAATGTATTGGTGTCATTGGTTTGATTCAATTTCCTTTGGATTTGATTATGACTCATTTGGGTTCATATAGGTCAAATGGGTCAAGTTGATCACTTTAACCAATTTGACCAAACTGGATTAGGTTTGGTGTTGAGCCAAGTTCAATTAGCTAATTGAAAATGATTGTAGGCTTTGGTTTGGTTTAAGTTAGATTTAATTTAGATTTTGGCTAATTTGACCATTTAGGTTAATTTGGACTAAGTTAGGTCAAGTTGACCAATTGGTCAACTTGGACTCAATTATGGCTTTGGTCAAGTTCAATAAGTGATTTGGAATAAGTTTGACTCATTGGTTACAATCAATTTAGATCAAATCATGATTTGACCAATTTTAGCTTTTTAGGCTAATTTGGGTCAACTTGGGTCAAATGGCCAATTAGGCTTAGCTTGGCTCAAGTGAGGGTTTGGTCATGTTCAATCATTAATTATGAGTGAGTTTGAATTAATGGTTTTAATCAATTTGGCATATGGTAGATTTTGTCTAGTTTGGGTTTCATTTGGGTTAAATGTTGACTTGGTCAAAGGCTATGTTTGACTTTCTTTGACCTAATTTAAGGCAATTGATCACCCTAAGGTAATTATTGGTTATGTTGTCAGGTTTAGATGGGCTTAGTTCAATCCAATTTAGGTTGGATTAGAACTTGGCTCAAAGGGTCCTTTAGGTCACTTTGGATTAAGTGAACCTAAATGGGTCAATTGGCTTAATCATGGCTTGATTCAAGTTTAGTTGAACTCACACATGAGCCTAAGATTCAAATATAAATCCAATTGCAATTGGTTTGGAGCCAAATGGGTTTTGGTTCATATGATAATTTCAAGTCAAGAGAGGTCAACATGGACTTGACTTGGGTTGACTTGAGTTTGGTTTGATAATGGTGGTTTATGTTTATATTTAGGTCAATGATTGTAGGAATGATTGAATCATGAAGGAATCCATGAGCTTTGAATTAATTTGGGTATCATTTAGCCAAGTTTAAGAATTTGGCTAAAAGGGCTAAAATTGGGAATTCGAATTGATTTAAGTTTCAATCATTTGTAGTTTGGAATTGATTTATGATTTAGAATTTGGTTTGAGGTTGAATTTGATAATTGAGAAAATCAATTGGATTGGGGTTGATTTGAATTTGGTTAAGGCTAAGTTCATAAGATAAAATCAAAAGGGCTTAAGAAGGGATTTGAAGTTTGAATTTAATCAGGGGTTTCAATCATTTGACTGTTGATTTTGATTTTGGAACTTGAATTTGAATTTGAGGTTTGGGTTGGAAGAAGGAAGCAAGGATTTGGTTTTGGCTATAGGGTAGGCAAGTTCTTCTAAATCTCAAAGGCACAACTTATTCCTATGACAAACTCTTCTAAGTCTCTAGGGTTAGGTTAATTGTTCACCTAATCACCAGAAGTGTCTTAAGACTAAGAAACTCTTAGTGTC
This sequence comes from Cymbidium sinense, assembly GCA_021442155.1. NCBI lineage: Eukaryota > Viridiplantae > Streptophyta > Magnoliopsida > Asparagales > Orchidaceae > Cymbidium > Cymbidium sinense. The sequence continues at coordinate 73,339,102 of CM038224.1, read as the reverse complement.
TATGAGAGTCCTAAATCTATGATAAGAAAGTTGGGGCTATCTGCTCAATAGAACCAATGACTTGCTTACCCTTATCCTAAGGTACTACCCTAGGAGGTAGAACTTTGCCACTGTGGAGGTTTACTTCAATGACTTCATGTTGTAGGTTAGTGAAAAGTTCTACCTTCTTGTCGGGCATATCTACATCTTCTTCTATGGGATCTTCAGAGTCGGTTGACTCTAAGTCAATCACAACGGGCGAACCTGATTGACTCAGAGAAGGAAATTTTGATTCTAAATCATAAGAGAAAGGATCATAATTATTTGTGTTATTATTGTTATTTAGACTTAGAGAGATTTTAGCTGAAATGAGATCATCTTGACTATCAAAAGTAGAGAAGATATAAGTGGAAATCTACTTTCTTTATTGATTTCTTTCTAGGTTGAGGTACATGATAAAAATCAAGCAAAGTAAGCGAAGCGAGGGGTTTAGTACCCTCATTTGTAGATACAATGTTTCTGCTAATAGAAGAAGAGCTGGATGAAGTGGTAGTAGCTACAACGGTGGAAGAAATGTTGGACTAGGATGGTGGTTGCGCTACTTTACTATCCCGAGCAAGTGTGGACTGCTGCTACTGTTGAGCTCCCACACTCCTTGAGTTGTCATTGGAGACTTGCAAACTTTCCTTGATGTTGGCGGTTTGAGCTATCTTAGGCACCTACAAGGAAAGTTTCTTGATCTTAGAAATGATCTTTTAAGAGGTTCGGGATAAGGAGATATCTCAACCTTCTTTTATTTTAAGAGGATCACATGTATCCCCAAGGATTACTCTAATAGAGCTAGATGATTGTTCTAACAAGTAATCCTTAGGGATAATTATGTCACCCGACTTGTAGCTATACTTAAGCTAGTCCTTAAAAGTGATACAATCTTTTAAGACATGGCCTAACACTCAGTAGTATGGTCAAAAGTTATGATCATCACTCTTGCCCACTTCCTATGGCCTTTTAGGCTCTGGTAGCTAGAAATCAGGTTTCTTTATGAGATTTTTAAAGATTTTTATGACTATCTCCCTCTTGAATGAATAAGATTTGTTTAATTTATCTAGATGAATCGATGGATAGCATCTACCTAGAGGTGGATATGTATACTGCTATTGTGCATACTGCCATATAGGTCATGGCGGCGACCGTTATGGTAGTTATGGTGGTCGGTATGATGACCGAGGTAGTGGAAGAGGAGGTGGCAAGGGTGGTTGTTGAGCTCATGATCTATCAAATAGAACTCTGGCTGGCTGTTTCCCCCTGTCTACTGACACAACTATCCCCGGCCTTATTCTCAAATACTTTCTATGATTTGGGCTTGAACGACTGGTCTTGGAAAGGTAACTATTTGACTTCCTCTTGTAGACTAGATGCTTTGTTGATTAATTTCTCAAAGGTTTTAATTGTGAAGCCCTTGAGCATGAAAGCAACCAGGCCATGGATATTTTTGAGAAGAATTTTGATGGCATGCTGTTAGGACAGCTGTGATTTATATTTTATACTCAAGTTACGCCACCTGAGAATGTAATCAATAAGGGACTCATTGGGACTTTGTTTTGCTACAACGAGGTCACCCATAGTTACCCTTTCCTGGGCTCCAGCAAATCTCTTGACAAATAGCTGCTCCAACTCAGCAAAAGTCTTCACTAAAATATTTTGCAATTTGGCTTACTAATCAAATGCAACCCCTGACAGACTGCTAACAAAAAAGTAAAAGAGAAGTGCGTCACTGCTACTAGTGTTGCAACAGCTGGCTCTGAAATGTGTCATATGTTGCTACGGGTTCCCACTTCCATTAAAAATTTTGAAGGAAGGTGGTACAAACCCTTTGAGCCATTGGACTACATTGAATTCCACTACGTAAAGTCTACCCTTTGGAATGGATAAGCTACCTTCGGCTTGAGCCAACGCTTCCCTCACTAGTTGCTCCACCATTTGCTTAATATTTTTTTCATGCACGAAGGTACTATCTATGACCTTCCTATGCAAACTACCACTATCCTGATCCATACGAGAGGCACTCTTGGGAGGATCTAAAACATGTAAGAGCTCAGGCTGATCGACCTCCATAGGACTGGGCTGGGTAACTGGAACTTGGTTTTAGTGTGTTAGAACTACTGCCAACAAATCCTCAACCCTCCTTTCTATTCTATTGATTTACTCATCCTTCTGCCTGAGCTGCTGAAGGAGGTGCTGAGTCGAGTGAGAGGTGTCTCATTCCTTGATCATAACTCCTTTTTGACTTTGATGGTCTCTATGGAGGGATCTCTGAGTATCGACCAAATGGACTCCTGCTAAATCCTCTAATAAGTCATCCATATCAGGGTCGAAGGCTACCCTACCATCTTCTTGGCCTGAATGACCACTCCTAAGAAGTTGTTTCTTTTTGGAAAAGTAGTTTTCTAGGATATCATCTAGTGACTGATCTCCTACTTTGCCTAGCTTAATACAACCATCCACTAATGGTTGACGGTTAGACTACACTCATTTGAATCTATACACTGGATGCTACCTATTGATGGTAGGAGGATTAATTGCCATAGGACATGCACCAGTATCTTTCCCTCCCTTTGCTATTACTGATGGTTGAGATGGTGGCACGACCATGACACTTTTGGGTCACCACTCCCTCTTTACCATGGCCTAGGTGGGAGGTCAAATGGGAGAGCTAGACCTCATCTCAGTTGGTGGGATAGATGGAGTGGGATCCTTAAGCCATATCCGAATCACCAATGGGGATGTCCTCTCCCTAGATGCAGACTTTTGGACTTTGGTAGGAACTATGGAAGGAGGGACTTGGACAGCTGATGATGGATGGGGAACAGAGTGGTGTGGCTGTGGACTAGGAGTGGAGCAGTGTGGTTATGGAGACACTGATTGCCCTCCTACCAAAGCTCTCCTCCTATGACTGGTGGTGCCTATCAATACTATATTATATCTATGATATGCATGAGTAGCAAGCCAATCCAAAAAATCAATAAGGGTGGAGGTCACAGACTACTTGGCATACCTCCTTCTCTCCTTCTTGCCTGCTTAGGCTGATACTTGAGCCTCAGTGACTCTCTCCCTACGGATCTGATCACTAATGCTCCTGGGGATCAAGGACCTCAAATCAAATAATGCGTCAGACTCTGAGCATCTGTAGGCTCTACCAACCTAGTTAAGAACAGTCCTAAGGCTGACATAGGGCATGCTCCTCTCCCTAGCCGGTAATTCAAAGTGAGCTGGTAGTGGAGGTGATGCAGCAATTCTCTTGTAATGCTTCTCTCCATCCGAGGCTGAGAAGGGGTGGAACATGCTACTGTTCAAAAGTGGAGAGGTCTCATGGGGAGAACCCTCCTTAGCAATGTGGGAGGCAGCATCGATCTCCCTGGCTACTCACTCATGGTGCCACTTGATCTTGTTATTCTTGTTACGGCATTGACTGTGGGTTAGTAGGGCAGAGGAAGAGCTGGAACCTACCTCAAAGGTAGGGGAAACTATCTTGAAAGCCAAGATAGCCTTCCCCTTCAAAGTGGGGGAAACCAGTGAGGAGGTGCTAGTAGGGACAACAACAGACTGCAGTAGGGACAACAACAGACTGCACTAGCCTGGAAACCACTAACACTAACACTATTGGAGCTGGTATAAAAGGAATTAGAACCGATGCTACTGTAGTGACCTTGACAACCTTCCTCTTCAGAGAGGAAAACTTAGACTTAGACTACAGGTCAAAGCGAAGGAGTGGCTTCTATCCAGCCACTTTCTCCTTAGTAATGCTGGTGATGGGCCCCTCACAAGTGACCCTGACTGCCTTGAAACCATGGCCAAACTGAATCAAATGGGTTGTGGTCATGGCATGTATGGCCTGATCCAAGGCCAGATCCACACCCAATGAGAAAGAGAAGAACTTGTCAAAAGTCATAGTAACTGAACTGAAGATGGAGAAAGAATTGACTGTACTGACACCTAAGGCATGATGGGTCTTCAAATATACCAGAGACTTTTCCCCTATTTTACATGGATGAATAAAGCAGGGTTTATATTAAACCAGAATATAAATTTTCCTATAAAGGCAAGTCTCCATAGTTAATTACATCTTAGGGAATGAAATTTCCTAAGAATACCCTTGATTAAAGTAGATAATTATTATCTCCAAAGATTTCAAAATTAGACTATCAAAGGATTAGTTATATTTGGAAAATCAATTGGGAAGGTTCAAGGAGAAGACTTATTTTTGGAATCTAAATGAAATAAGTAGAGAATGCTCATTATACCAGGAAACCAAGTGAGCATTATAATCTATCCTATGGTTGGGCTTTATATATTTGAAAGTGAAGAGAATTATATATTTCAAGTTAAAAGTTTATTAGATTGCTAGGGCTTATACTCCAACAACATAAGATTGAGGAAATTCTAAGAGGTAAGGATTTATGCTTGTAACCCGGAGGAAATAGTAACCTCGAATTCTAAATCTAGAGAGCTTTAGCATAAGCTAAACAGTGGCCTAAATCTAAGTGAAGATGGGCATAAGGTTTACCTCCATAAGAGAGGATAAACTGCTTGATTGCTTGGCTTACAACCTTCTCGAGTGGCTGCCAGCTAACTCCTCCTATGCTTTAAATCCATGTAGGAAAGCTTATGAATTTGCAAGATAGTTGGGCTATTATTAATTTAAAAAGACACTAAATTCCTTAAGCCCACTCCTTAAGAGACTAGAGCATGAGTGGTATGAATAATGACTTAATCTAATGCAAAAAACTTATCAAGTTTTACTCCAATTTTGGCAATTCATTTTGAAAAAGGCTTTAGAGTTTTGATGCCTATATGAATGATGAAATAAGATTATTGGCTAAATCAGTGAGAAAGGGGTGTTTTCCACCACTAGGGATGCCTTCACAAGTAAAGCATTCCCTTATCATGCAAGGACGGAAATCCCCTATTTTCAAGAGCGAAATAATATGATATGCATATTGTGAAAAATTCAACCATTCAACTAAGGGCTAAATATTTTAATTATATTATTTAATGCTTAGGATTTATGGTGAGGTTATGAATTATTTAAAACTACGGTTATGAGTTGTAGTTAGGTAGAAAATTTATTTTTTATCCTAAGAGCCTAATCATATACAAGCCACATATTAAAGCATCAATCATATGAAACTATGAAAAGTGTGTTGTTTCTAAGGCACAAGCTAAACATAACATCAAATAATTTTATAGCTACTGCAAAAGAATAACAGGCCGGTGTGGTCGAGTATCGTCATACAACCCAAAAAAAAAAGATGGGTAGTCGAGCTTTACCCTTGTACAACCTAAAATATGAAAGAATAATTACAATTTGTAAATGTTATGGGGGGTCTTCTTTCTTCTTTCTTCATATCTTCATTTCTTCTTCCTTCTTTGATTTGGTAAGTTTCAAGGCTTCATATGGCACCCCAGAATAAAGCCTTCTAGCCAATGCTAATCATAATCCACTATAGCATTTACTCCTAATTCTTAATGCAAAATTACATTGAAAATAAAAAAAGTAAATCTAACTACACCTACAAAATAAGTGTTAGCTAAACACACATACAACCTAAGCAGTTATATTTATAATTTGGACTTAGCACCTTGCACATGAGTAACCAAGCTCACCTATCCTCGCTTGGATTATGCTTAGGAGTTTAAGCAACCTACCAAGAGAGCATTCTGTTTACCTCATTTTTAGGATGAGCTCTCAACCCCTCCATCTGAGACATAGGACTTCTCTTTGACACTATGAGTTTCCTTAGTCTTAAGACACTTCTAGTGATTATTAGGTGAACACTCAACCTAACCCTAAAGACTTAAAAGAGTTAGCCATAGGAATAAGTTATGCCTTAGGTGTGTTAGAAAATTTGCTTACCCTATAGCTTGAACTAAATCCTCACTTCCTTCTTCCAAGTCAAACTCCAAACTCATATCAACTCCAACTCTAACTCAAACTTTGAACCAATTCAATGGATTTTTTTTCAAATCATGAATTAATTCCAAATGATTAAAACCTATGATTGAAATCCAAAACCCAAATCAAATTCCAAAATATTTTCGAAGTCCTTTTATTCCTTCTTATGGACTTAGCCCAAATCAAATTCAAGAAATTTTCTCAACAACCCATTTATATTCTCATTTATATTCACAAATATAAATGAAATATAAATTCAAATCAATCAAACTAAATCCAAATTTCAAAAATCTTTCCTAAGTCCTTTGATTCCCTCTTATGGACTTAGCTCAAATCAAATTCAAGAAATTTTCTCATAACCAATTTATATTCTCATTTATATTCACATATATAAATGAAATATAAGTTCAAACAATCAAAACCAACACCAAAACTCAAATCTAAATTCAATAAAAATTCAACCTAAGCCTTTTAAGTCAAATTCTTGAACTTAGCTAAATCAAATTCAAATCAAGCTGAGCTCTTGATTTTTCTTCATGATTCAATCAATCCTTCAATCTTGAATCCAAATATAAACATAAACTTTAATCATCAAACCAAAACTAAATTCAAAAATCAAACCCAAGTCAAACTCATGTTCACTCTTTTGAACTTGAAATTGTTAAGTGAATCAAAACCCATTTGACCCTAAAGCTCTTGCAAATGGATTTATATTTCAATCATAAGTCCATATGTGAGTTCAATCAAACTCAAATCAAGCTTTGACCAAGAGATTTGACCCACTTATTCTCACTTAACCCAAAGTGGCCTAAACTATCCCTTATGAGCCAAATTCTAATCCAAACCGAATTGGATTAAACTAAGCCCACCTAAGCCTCACATTATGAGCAACAATCATCATGAGATGATCAATCACTCAAATTAGGTCAAACCAAGTCAAACCTAAGGATTGACCAAGTCAACATTTAGCCAAAAATTAAACCTAAACTAGCCAAAATCCATCATAGGCCAAATTGATTGAAACCATTGATCAAAACCAATTCATGATAAATGTTTGAACTTGACCAAGTCATCATTTGAGCCTAACCTAGCCCAGTTAGCCACTTGACCCAAGTTGACCCAACTTGACCTAAAAAGTCAAAATGTGTTTAAACTTGATCTAAGCCAAATTGATTGAAATAAATGGGTCAAGTTCATTCCAAATCACTTGTTGAACTTGACCAAAGCTTCAATTAGTCAGCTAGACCTAACCTAGCACAATTGACCATGAACCCAACTTGATCTAAATGGTCAAATTGAACCAAAATCAAAACAAACCAAAATTGATTAGAAACAAAGATGCCAAATCATTTCAAATGACCAACTAAACCTAAACTAACCCATGACCTAACCCAAATAGGTCAAATAGGTCAAATTGGTCAACTTGACCCATATGACCTAAATGAAATCAAATAAACCAAATCCAAATATAAATAAAATTGAACCAAAACAATGATGCCAAAACATTTTAAATGGTCATATGAGCTTGGCCAAACCCTTGGTTTGACCCAATTTGACCAATTGGTCAACTTGACCCAAGTTGACCCCTTTTGACCTAAATGGGTCAACATGTGCCAAATCATATCAAATCAATTCCAAATTCATTGAAACTTGTCCCAACCCATTTTTCAATCATGTCAAACATATTCAAACTAAAATCCAAGCTAAATGACCATTTTCCCTTAGGTCAAAGGGTAATTTTTGGCCAAATTCACTTGGAATTTGGTCAAATCCTCTTCATGGCAACTTCGCACACTCTTAGTGGACCCCATGGGCACTAATAAGAGTCGTGCACTTGACCCATTGGGTTTTGGTTAGCCAAACCAAACCTAAGGCAAAAACTGACCACTCCCTTCATTTCAAGCACATGGAAATCACTCCTCCACCCAAAATCAGCACATGACACTCCCTACTAGCTCCCTTTGGGCAAACCAAACCATGTGCAAGTTTAAACAACCTAACAAACCCATTGCATCTGATCAATTGATCCAAAATAGCAAAGGGATGCTCAATTGTCTGATCCATTTAGGGGGAGATATACTCCCCCTAATTTCATTTTATTTTCACACTCTCACACTCGATTGAACCTAAGGTATCCAGAGAAAGCAATTGCAAGCTCCTTTAATCCTTTTAGAGCTACTTACATTTCTCATCTTCTCGATTTCTTCAGCCAAAAATAGAGGAGCTCCACCATTTTTCAAACTCATCCAATACCCAAATTCAGCTCAATTGCTCTTGCAAGCACCTTGAGGGAACCCAAATTGAGTTCACTCAAACCTTCTTCCAAGCTTCTAAGGCAAGGGAGGTGGTTTCTAGACCAAGACCGCAAGCTTAGGAGGATCACCTTGGTCAATAGAAGGATCCACCCAATACCAAAGCGTCAAATCTTTAATAGGTCTTCGTCTCTATTAGATGAAGCTATCTCGATGGATTGGAGTGTCGATAATAGCCTTCAGTGAGGTATGCCTTTAACCTGAGCTTAAAATAGAGAGTGTGTGGTCCTTTGTGAAAGAAATTTTCACCTCATGCAAAATTGATTGTTGGATTTACTTGTGCTTACTCCTAGATGGCGTGGGTAAAGTTTGAGTTCAATCTGAGCTCAATTGAGCTCGGATCTTGCCCTAGAGTGTGGATGGTTCCCCTCTCCCATAGGCAAACTCAGTGACGGATCATGGACCGTCCATTCATGTGTTTTGGATGGACGACCATGATCAAGACGCATAGGATCCTCTAATTTATCCTATTAATACCTTGGGCTTAATTCTGACCGTCCGATCTTTGATCGGAGAGCGGTAGTCGCCGACGCAAAGACGGAATGTGACAACTTAAGTGATGAATCCCATAGTGCTGTGGAGCGCATGCCATCCATGTGCCGACGGATAAGTCTTATAATTAGGGATTTAATTACCTAATAAACATGAAAACTTTAAAATAACATAACTAAATGTAGAAAAGTCAAAACAAATAAAATAAAATGCATTGTGAAGATAATTCAAAGGGGAATAATCTAAAATTAACTTTGATTGATTTTGAATAGTGATATTTTCTGAATTTGGGTTTTATTGGGAATGTAATTATGTTAATTACTTCATAATTATTCCACTGATTAATTCCAAACTTCTCATGTGCATTTAGGGGGATGACTTTTGCCTCCCCTAATTTTCTTGGAATTTATTGATAGCCTAATTGGGGTAATTGCTTAATTCATTCCTAATTTCTCCCTTAATCAATTAAAAGATTAATTAGCCTTTTTAAATAGTGATAAATTCATTAATTGAGTTTGCTAATCACCTTAGAATAGTGAATGTACTTAGGGAATGAGATTAGGGGTTCTTCCCCATATCTTTTTCCCTAAGTTTATTTCATTTGGGTAAGAATTTAATTAAGGTGCAAATTAATTAAATGGTTTAATCACTTTATTAAATGGCTTAATTAATCAAAATTTTAAAGTCAAATCAATCTAGAAATATAATCACTTAATCATTTCCTTCTTGGGTAGATTTCTTAGGTGTTCAATAACCTAAGTAGCTTAAGGAAATCGTACCGAACCGACATGTGTGGGGAGTGTTACGAAAGTACTTGAATTAAACTCTTTAGCTTAATTAATCATTAATTATAAGCTAATTGCATTAGGTACCTTTCTTTCCTAGGATGCATTGTTGATTTAAATTTCTCGTGGTTTTATGTCATACATTGGCTCATAATTACTTGATTAAATATGTTAAAGTCGTGTAGGTAAGGGGTAATTAATGAACTTAATGTACACCTTAACCTAACCAAAGCATAAAATTGATCTAATCATCTAAAAATTAAACTAAAACATCATACACATGTGGGAATGGGTTAGGACCAGCAAACCTTTTTACACTTCCTAAATTAAAATCAAACTCAAAATAAAACTAAAAATTCCTTTAAATAACTTTTTGTTTGATTTAAATAATCTTATTCCATAAGATTGTCTTTAGGAATTAATTAGGGTGAATGAATTTACATTCTTTCATCACTTTATTTTTTCCCAACATGCTAAATGTGTATGTCATATGAAATTCATGCATTCATTCCTTTTAAAAATTAAATTAAAAATGAATTGCTTTCTTTATGTCAAAGTGCATGTTTTGGCTAAAGTAAGAATATGAATGGCTATTATCACTATTAAATCCAAAATTATTTTCAAAACTTATAAATCAAAAATATCAAAATTGAAAGAAGTGCTACTTATAATAATTTATAAGTTTGCATCTGAGTATAAATATAAAGATGTGCATTGTGTTACTTTCCTTCTCTTCACTTTTAGCATAGTTTTGAATAGGATTTGCAAAGTGTACAGTTCATTTGAAAAGAACATAACACTTGCTTAAATCTATCCATATTCATCCCTATGTTATCAATTAAGAAGGACATCCACACTTACACATATAAATTGCATAAACAAGTCAAACAAACAAACAAAAACTTTGCATGATTCTCTTTCCATGCATTTTCTTTTTGTACATGCACATGTATTTAAGAAAAGTGGTATATTAGTCTAGAAAATCCTAAGGTTGTGAGGCTTTAAATAGCCCTAATTAGGTCTTGTGCCTTACACCCCTGGTGCTAATAATGGCACCGTACTCACTTATGTCTTTATACTTGTAAATGTGCATCACAAAAATGGATAAAAGAATCACTCTCTTCTACTTAACAAAATCATGCATACATGAAACATTCCAAATTTCCTTCAGCAACCTCTCTTAGCATTCATCATTAAGGTGTTCTAAATACTTGCATCACATGTATAGATATGCTTAGGATACATCCATATGCATGTTACACATGTTGGGAAAGAAATGAAGTATTGTGTGTTTTGTAATAGTAATTCACTTCACTTAATCTTAAAATGTCTTTCTTTTTGAATATATTTATTTAGGGAAAATCTAAACATAGGATTAATTAAAACACATAATAAAATATTCACAAAACAAAAATCAATAATGAATCTATCTTAGAAATTACTTAATGTAAGGAAGAAAGAGAAGTCCTCTTCTCTTTTTCTTCTCTTTACAAACTTTAGTAATTAAACAAGTTCATTCAAACCAAGCAAAATAATCAAATACAAAGCAACCCAAATTAACTAAACAACTTAAATGAAATCACTCTCTAAGTTGAACATTTTTATACTTAGAAATTCTAAACCTTAAAGCCTAACTTAGCATACCACACTAACCTTTTAAAGCACACACATTAGATTAAGTCACCACTTCTAGTCCTATGTTAGGGCGGTGCATGGTTTGATGTTTGCTTTTATTTTATGGTGTAATATTTTAGTCTAGATGGTAGGGTGTATGTACATAAAATGAATAGTAGGACGATTTAGTCTAATCCTTGTCTTCTACAGGGGGTTGTGCTTAAGGGGCGCTGTAATAAAATATAAAATCATATGAACCCCATTTTATACATGCTTGGGATTTGTGTGGTTTGTTTAGCTAATCTCTATTTTTAGGTTTTAGCTAGATTTCCTTTTTCCCTTTTCATGTAATTTTGCAATTTGAATTTTAGAATAATTATTATGGGGGATTAGGATGAACATTGGTTATAAGATTATGTACCATGTGAAGTCTTTTGAGCATTCATATTCCAACCATCCAAAAGAAAGAAGAAAGAAGAATGAAGACCCCCATAACATGAATTTTCTCGCTTAATTGTAATTAGTTCATTTGTAATCTGAGTTGTATAAGGGTAGAGCTCAGCTATCAAATTTGTTTTTAAGTTTGTGTGAAGGAGCCCGACCATACTTGGCCTTTTATTCTTTTGAGCTAGCTTTATAAATTGATTGATGTTCGTTTAGCTTGTGCATTAAGATGACATCTTTTCTTAGTTTCTTCCTTGCTTTGATGCATGGCCTAGATGACGATTAGGTTCTTAGAGAAAAATAAATATTCTACCAAATTAATCAACTTAAAACTAAAAATTAACAACTCATAACCTCATTTAAATCTTAGGTTATAAACCAAGATAAAAGAATTAGCAACTCCTTAGGTCGATGTTATATTTTCTTTCTCACATCATGCATAAAAAGCATATTATTTTGCTCTTGATTTACAGGGCTTCCACCCATGTCAGGGAACTTGGCTTGACCTTTAAGAGCCATGGTGGAAACACACCTTCTTTTTAGCTGATTTTAGCTTATTATCTAATTTCTCATGAATTAGGCATATGAATCCTATAAGCCTGTGTCAAATGAGTTATCTAAAATGAAAATAAAACATATGAAAAATTTGCATTATATTTAAGTCATTAATTATGCCCTACATGATCTAGTCTCTTAGGGAGTGAGTTTAAGGACTTAGCCTCTTTTCTAAATAAATAATAACATAAGTATCTAGGAAAAGCACATGGCTTGCCTACATGCATTTAAAATTGTAGGATGAGCTAATTGGCGGTCACCCCCAGGTGGTTGTAAGTCCAAACAGTCAGGTGATTTATCCTCTTTTGTGGAGGTAAACCATATACTCATTTTTGCCTTAGATTTAGGTCGTGCTTTGGCCCTCGCCAAGCTACCTAGATTTAGGATCTGAGATTGCTTCTCCCCTTTGCGAGCTACAAGCATAAATCCTCGCCTCTCAGGCATTTCCATGATCTTGCATTATGGAATCGTAAGCCCTAAATTTCTAATAAAAATTCAACTCAAATAAATAATTCTCTTCAACTTAAAAAATATAAAGCCCAACCATAGGATAGTTTGAGATGCTTTCTAGGCTTCCTAGTATCATAAGCATCCCCTACTTATCTTCCTTTAGTTTCGATAATAACTCTCTCCTCTTGATCAGTCCCACTTGATTTTTCAAAAATTAAACTAATTGATTGATAGTCCTATCTTTAAAATCTTTGAAGACAATGATCATTTACCTTAATCGAGAGTATTTTTAAAGAATCTTATTCCTTAAGATGTAATTAACTATGAGGGCTTGCCTCCATTAGGAACTTAACGAACCTGGTTTAAAATAAGCCCTGCTTTATCTTTCTATGTAAAGTAGAGGAAGAATCTTTGGTACAAATGAAGACCCATAGTCCTTAGAAGTTCTTATTCAGGTGATTAGCTTTATTGTAGGGTGATGACTTTTATCTTTCGAGATAGTACACCTCTCCTCAATGTCATACCCAATCACCCTAATAAAAATATCTATGGATCTGCATGGTATCCCAACTAAAGGCATATATTTCTATTTTTATTTATCCTCTTCAAAAAGAATAGATGAAGGCAGAAATATTTCACCACACATTCATATTTATTTTTAAGCAACCCCTTAGGCACAACCCCCTATAGAAAATAAGGTTAAGCTAATATCGACCTACCATCCAATCTACGAAACATACATCCTAACATCTCATCTAAAACATTACATCACAAAATAAAACATACATCATACTAATCACCGTCCTAACATAAAGCTAGAAGTGGTGACTTAATTCTAATGTGTCTGTTACGGCTTGTGTGTTGTGTCTTAGTAAGCATTAGAGTTGTATTTTCTAAGTTTGGAAGGTTCAATTTAACATGAAAGGTTGGTTTCACTTGAAGCTATTTAATTAATTTGAGAATTTTAATTTGTATTTTCTTTTGTTTCATATGATTACACTTAGAAACTAAGTGTTATAAAAAGAAGAGAGAGGATTTCCCTCTTTCATCTCTACCTTAAGCTACTTTCTAAAGCATATTAATTTGATTTATTTCACTTTAGTGAATGGCTTATTAAATGATTTAATTAATACTAAGTTTAAGTTCACCTTAAATAACAAGGCTTCATAAAGATTAATCTAATTTAATTACTATCAAATGACACATATTAAATCATTCATTTCCATCACATGCAACATGCAAATGATTTGATCCTAAGTGTATCTATATGTGCAACATGTTTTAACACACTTAAATGATGAATGTATGTGTACATTTGAAATTTATATTTTTATTGATTAAATTATTTAATATATGTAAATTTGAAGCTCTTTCAAAATTTCTTATACAAAATATAAGAATGAAATTAAATAGGTACGTGCCATTATTAAACCAGGGAAGTGAGGTAATCAAATGACCTCCTTGGGGCTACTTAAAGCCTCGTGTTCCTAGGATATCTAGACTATATACCCATTTGCATTCAAATATATTAAATTTTTATACATGAACATTGGAAAGAAAGCTTTGAATCACATGATTAAACAATCTAATCACTTGAACAATTATGGATGCATGCATTTTTAATATAAATGAGTGATTCTCATTCTTTAATCGTAGGTACACACACATGTATGAAAACATAAACAAGTACGTGTCATTGTTAAACCAGGGTGGTGAGGTAATCAAATAACCTCCTTGGGGCTACTTAAAGCCTTGTATTTCTAAGATGTCCAGACTATATACTTAATTGTTTAGATACATATGAATGTATAAATAACTAAGAGAATGAAAATCATGCAAAACTTATATTTTATTTAATTAATTATTTATGTATATGAATTAAAGCTCTATTTTCATTCTAATGTTAAACTACATAAGAATGAAATCAAATTGGTACATGTTATTGTCAAACCAGGGAAGTGAGGTAATCAAATGACCTCCTCGGGGTTACTTAAAGCTTCTTATTCCCAAGATGTCCAGACTATATACTCATTACTATCCAAACTTATGTAAATCCACATATGAATAAAGGAAAGAGACTTTACTTCATACACTTCAAACTATAAGCACATACATTTCTTATGTATTCATAACTATCAATACTACACATGTCATCATTCATTTATAAGCTTTCAAAAAATACATTTAGATTTAATAGTGATAATAGCCACACATATATTAAATTAAATCAACACATGCAAGCTTTACATAAAGGAAAACCATTTTATTTAATTTAACTTTGAAAAGATGAATTCAAATGACATACAACATTTAACATGATTGGAAATGAATAAATAAACATAAACATATGATTTCATTCAATTCAATTAATTCTTAAGGACAATCATATCAAATAAAATCATTTAAGACAAACCAAAGCTTCTTTAATGTTATTTTTAATCTCATGTCTTGATTTGATTTAAGGATGTGAGAAGAAATTTGCTAATCCTAACTCACTCCCATATTTGTTAATTAAACTGATTTAATGAAATATGATTAAGTTGATTTTATGAGTTAATTAGGTTGTAATATGACATTGGAAATTAAATCAGTAATGATCCTAAGAAATGAAATGGGATAATGCAATTGGCTCATAATTAATGATTAATTAAGTTGAGAAACTTAATTAAGAACTCTTATAATTCCCCCACACATGCAGGTTAACTATAATTTCCTTAGGGCTTCCTTAGATTGTTGAACTCCTAAGGGTATATCCAAGATATAATTAACCAAGTTTTCATATGATTATCATTTCAATTAATTAATTAAGCCATTTGATTAATTAATTAAACCATTTGATTAATTAATTGAAAAACAAAAATGAACTGAAGGAAATAAATTGGGGATGAGGCCACAATCCCATTCCATAGGTTCATTCACTGTTGGATAGTGATTAACCACTTATTAACTAGTATTTTATTGTTCATGTGATTAATTAATGATTAATTAACTTAGGAGTGTAATTAAAGCTTAACTAGTCAATTTCCCCAATTAATTAAGCAACAAACCCTAAGAAAATTATGGAAAGCACAGGTCATCCCATTAGATTAACCCATAAAGTTTGAGATTAATTACTTAAGTAATTAAAGAGTAATTAAGTTAATTAATTTCTTAATTGAACTTTAAATAAGCTCTAATTATCATTCAAAATTAATTAAGAGTATTTTTAATGAATTCTTCTCTAAAATCTCTTTAAAATGAGTATTTATTTATTTTTTTATGATTTTTCAATAATTAGTTATGATTTTATGAAGTTTCAGCCATTAAAACACATTAATTATGCCTAATTAACCTCCTAATCCCTTCGGGCCATGTGGCGTGCTGATGCAACGCACTTTCCACATAGCACCGCGGGATTGGCTATTTAAGTTATCGTCATCAATGCAGATTCATATGGCGGCAGAATGTGCTTTCTCATGCGCCGTCTAATCTAAGATCTGACGGCCATGATTAATATTATGGTTTAAAGAGGATTTACTCAAGTCGATCTAATGGATCTAATCACGATCATCTATCTGATCACGTGGAACAGATGGTGTGTGATCTATCATCCACGAACGAGGGATAACGGAGCCCATCCACCATTATTTATGTGACCTGAGCTCACCCGAGCTAGGATCAAACTTAAATCGATCCCGCACCTTCACAAGGAGGATCTGAATGGATCCAACAATCAAGATCGGGTGGGGTAGAAGTTTTCTTTAAAAAGCTCCAACAAAATTGTACTCTAAGGTCAGTTTCAATAGCATACCTCACCGGAGCTCAAGACCAGTGCTAAATTCGATTGAGGAAGCTTCGTCTAGTAGAGACGAGGCCTGTTGATCAACATAAGCTCCAATTTGAGGTGAATAGCTCAGAAGGCCAACTCACAAGGCATAGGTGGTCCCTCTGACTATCGAGAAGCTTGGGAGGTGATTCATTCTTACTCGATTGCCTCCAAGGAAGGTGTGTGCAAAGTTAATTACACTTTGGTGGAGAAATAAGCAAATAGGAATCAATAGGATGCTCCCTTATTTCAACTTGAAGAGAATGTAGAATGGGGAATATGGAAAGGGCTTAGGAGCTTGGGGATGTCTATGGCGGCTTAACTTGGATAGACAGAATGCAAGTGGTGATTGAGTGGAAATAAGGAGGGGGGGGGGGGTGGAGGTATACCCCCCTCTCCTTGGATTGGATGGATTGGGCTAGTTTAGCATCTTCTTGATCATTTGGCCACCTCAAAGGGTTGTGGAGGTCCTTGAGTGGATGAGGTGGCTCAGTTTAGTTGAGTGAGGGTGTGGAGGTGGCTGTCAAGAAAGGTAGCGGATGTTATTGGTGGTTTCAAATGCTCCAATGGGGGAGGTAAGATTATTTCACCACCCCATGGGTCATGGTCGACCCAACCACCCTTGGGTTAGGTTGGGCAGTGTCCTAAAAGCCTAGGTGGACCAATGGGAGAGTGTCAAGTGGTCAAGAAATGGAAATGACCACTTGCATTGGTGATTTGCCTCATGTGATACTCCTAGCCCAAGAGTAGGATGGTCATTTGGCATTGGATTTGATTTGGGTAGATTTGAAATGAGTCAAATATGGGTTAGCCCAAATTTCAAGTGTTTGGAGTTCATTTGGTTTGATTTGGCTCAATTTGTTTCACTTAGGTCAAATTGGGTTAGGTTGGCTCAAGTTGACCAATTGGTCAAATTTGATCAAACTAAGAGTTGGCTAAGTTCATATGATCATTTGGACTATATTGGTATCATTGGTTTGGTTCAATTTGGTTTAGATTTGGTTTTGGTTCATTTGCGTTCATTAGGGTTAAAATGGGTCAAGTTGACCAATTTGACCCAATTGATCAAATTGGCTTGAGTCATGACTTGGTTTGGTCTTGGTCGATCATTTGAGATATGTTACGAGCTTTGGTTGAGTTCAATTTGGATTTGATTGGATTTTAGGTTGGTTTGGCTCTTTAGGTCAAGTTGGGTCAATAGGTGATTTGGGTATGGTAGGTCTTGAGGCTTTGACCAAGTTCAATAGTCAATTTGGAATGAACTTGAGCCATTAGTTGCAATTAATTTGGCTTAGATTTTGATTTAATTCATTTTGGTCATTTAGGTCAAATTGGGTCAACTTGGGTCAAGAGGGCTAATTGGGTTAGGTTTGGTTCAATTGAAGGTCAAGTCATGTTCAAGTATTGATTTTGAGTTGGTATGAATCATTGGTTTCAATGTATTTGGCTTACGTTGTAATTTGGCTAGTTTAGGTTCATATGGGTTAAGAAGGTTGACTTGGTCAGAGGGCTAGGTTGACTTGGTTTGACCCAATTTATGATCTAGGATGATCAATAATCATACCATAAAGTTTGGATTGGCTTAATTCACTTTGGTTTGTCTAGAATTGGATTTTAGTTCAAATAGGTCAAATTGGTCACTTCAGGTCAAGTGAGCTAATTGGGTTTAGTTGGCTTGATTTTGGGTTGATTTTGATTTAGTTGAGTTTATATATGGATTTGGGATTGATATATAAATTCAATTACAAATAGTTTGGATTCAAATGAGTTTTGGTTCATTTTAATATTTCAAGTCAAAATGGGCTAAGTTGGGTTTAACTTGGGTTGGTCTTGATTTGGCTTGATGATTGTAGATTTCATTTATATTTGAAATGGTGATTGATGGAATGATTGATTTGTGATAAAATCAATTGAATTTGGCTTGAATTTGAATGGCATTTGGCTAAGTCCATGAAATTAGCTTAAAGAGTTTAGATTTGGGTTCTAATTTAGTTTGATTTATTTTTGATAATTTAAATGTATATTTTATTTATATTTGTGAAGATGATTGAAGATCTGATTGATTAATGAGAAAATAAATTGAATTGGAAATGATTTGGGCAAAGATTTGGGCAAAGATTTGGCTAGCTCATGAAGGTTGACTCATATAGCTTAGGAAAGGATTGATTTAACTTGATTTGGTTTGATTTAGTTTGATCATTTGAATAGAGATTTGATTTATATTTAGGCAGATAATTGAAGATATAAACTAATTATAAGAAAATTGATTGATTTTGGATTGATTTTGATAGAATTTTGGCTAAGTTCATAAAATTGATTCAAAGGACTTAGGAAAGATTTCAAGTTTGGATTTGATCATGAATCATTTGGCTTGGAATCTGGATTTGGATTTGCACTTGAATTGTAGGGTAGGAGGGTTATCCTAATCCTAAGCCATTGCCTAATCCTATGATTAACCCTTCTAAGTCTCTCGACTTAGGTTAAGTGTTCATGTAAGTGCTATAAGTGTCTTATGACTAGGGAAGCCTTAGTGTCTAGAAGAGTCCTAGACCTATAATGAGAGATTGAGAACTCACTCCAAAAGTTTGGTCAACAGTTGTATTTGTTGTTTGAATTTGATTTTGAAATAGAACTCACATTTAACATATTTGGGTATGTTAACTGGGGTTGGTTAGTTTTGTTTGAAAAAGGGGTTTGATATTTATTTTTGAAGAAGAGGTTTTATTTGATTTAGTCTTGATTTTGAAAAAAGAAAGTTTCGCTTAACAAATTTGGGTATGCTAAGTGGGATACAATTAATTTTATTTAGAAAGGGGTTTTGAAAATTATATATATATATATATATATATATATATATATATATATATATATATATATATATATATATATATATATATATATATATATATATATATATATATATATATATATATATATATATATATATATATATATATATGTCTTTGTTTAATTTTGATTTTAAAGAGAAAACCTACACTTAACAAATTGAATTATGTTAAATGGGATTCATATGATTTTTATTTTGAAATGACTTTTGAAAATTTTGTAAAAGATGTTTTATTTTACTTTGGATTTTATTGAAATTTTTTAAGCATGGGATGAACCTTGCTTCACCAAGCTAATGGTAAGAGGTTCTAAATTTTATGTGTTGTTATTTTTTCTTTCTTTAGTTAATTTATTTTTACCTATTGGGGGACCCAATAGAGGTTTTAAGACCAATATGGAGTGAGGACCTAAAACCTAAAGGATGTTGGCTACATTTGCTTAATGATGAAATAAGCAGAGTGCCAACGAAAAGAAAGAGTCTTGGGCTTATATAAAATATAAGTCCACTATCGATACTTGGAGACAATAATTATCTACTAAAGATGTAGATAGGAACCATCCCCAGCGGAGTTGCCAGAAAATCTGTGGTATTTATTTTTGGATGTGGGGGACACCATGCTGATTGTACAGGGTACTTATTGAAGTGATCATGTAGGACATTGAACTATGATGTACTATCTTGAAAGATAGAGGCATCACTATTCAATGGACATAATCACCTAATAAGGACTCCTAAGGCATTTTGGGTCTTCAAATATACCAGAGAATTTTCCTCTACTTTACATGGATGAACAAAGCAGGGTTTATATTAAATTAGGTTTGAAAGTTCTCTATGGATACAAGCCTCCATAGTTAATTACATTCTAAGGAAGATGAATTCCTTAGGAAAACTCTCGATTAAAGTAGATAATTAAGATCTCCAAAGATTTCAAGGTTAGACTATCAAAGGATTGGATATATTTATAAAATCAATCGGGATAGATCAAATGGAGAGACTTATTTTGGAAGCCAAAGGAGATGATTACTAATAAGTCTAGTGAGCATTCTAATCTATCCTATAGTTGGGCCTTATATATTTGAAGTAAAGAGAATTATTTTGTTTGAGTTTGAAATTTCATTAGATTATTGGGGATTATAATCTAATAACACAAGATTATGGAAATGCCTAAGAGGTGAGCATTTATGCCTGTAGCCTGAAGGAAAAAACTATCTTGGATCCTAAATCTAGGGAGCTTTAGCATAAGCTAAAGCATGACTTAAATCTAAGTAAATATGGGTATAATTTTATCTCCACAAGAGAGGATAAACCGTCCGACTACTAGGCTTATAACTTCCTGGAGTAACCGCCAGCTAACTCCAATGCTTTAAATCCATGTGGTATGGTCATATAAATTTACAAGATAGTTGGGCTATTATTTATTTAGAAAAGAGACTAAATTCCTTAAACCTACTCACTAGAAGACTAGAGCATCAGTAGTATTTATAATGACTTAATCTAATGCAAAATCTTTTCAAATTTTATTTCAATTTTGACACTTAATTTTGACAAAGGCTTTAGGATTTTCATGCCTGTAAGTATGATGAAATAAAGTTGTTGGCTAAATCAATCAGAAATTGGTGTTTTCCATCACATGGGATGCACTCACAGGTCAACCATTCCCCTATCATGCAAGGATGAAAATCCCTTATTTTCAAGAGCAAAATAATATGCATGCATGAAGTGAAATATATAATATTTGACTAAGGGGTTGTTAAATCTTTTAATTATCTTGATTTACATTCTAAGCTTTATGGTGAGGTTATGAGCTGTAGAAAATTTTAGTTATGAGTGACTACTTGGGTAGAAATTTTATTATTTACCTAAGAGCCTAATCGCATCCAGGCCACACATTAAAGCATCAAATATTTAAAAAACTAGGAAAAAGATGCAATTTCTAATACACAATATAAACAAATCATCAATAAATTTCTATAACATCCAGTCTAAAACATTACATCACAAAATAAAACATACACCATACATGCACCATCCTAGCTTAGGACTAGAAGTGGTGACTTAGTTCTAAGATGTGTGTTAAGGCTTGGTGTGGTATATCTTATTAAGCATTAAAGTTATGATTTCCTAAGTTTGGAAGAATTTAATTTAGCATAAAAGGTTGGTTTTACTTCAAGTTGTTTAATTGATTTGAGAGTTTTAATTTGTGTTTTCTTTTGTTTCATTTGATGACACTTAGTAACTAAGTGTTATAAAGAGAAGAAAGAGGATTGCCCGCTTTCATCCCAACCTTAAGCCACTTTCTAAAATGCATTAGTTTGATTTAGTTCTCTTTAGTGAATATCTTATTACAAATTTTTAATTAATCCAGAGTTTAGGTTCACTTTAAATAATTTTTATCCAATGTGAAATGCATCTTAGGATTAATCTAATTGAATTACTATCACATGACATATGTTAAATCATTTATTTCCATCACATGTAACATGCATATGATTTAATTCTAAGTGTACCTATACATATAATATGTTTTACACTTATTTGATGAATGTAGATATGCACTTGAATTTTATATTCTTTTATGTGATTGAATTATTTAATCATATTAGTTTAAAGCTCCATCTAAATTCTTATAGAAAAGTACATAAGGATGAAATTAAATATATATGCATTATTATTAACCAGGGAAGTGAGGTAATCAAATGACCTCCTTGGGGTTAACTAAAGCCTCATATTCCTGGGATGTCTAAACTATATACCCATTTACATTCAAACATATGCAAATTTATATGCATGAACCATAGGAAAGAGTGCATTAACTTATATGTAAAATATGTTAATCATTTAGATAATCATATAATGCATGTATCCTTGATAAAAGAGAAGGGTTCTAATTCCATAATTAAATACACACATACATGTATAAGAGACATAAGCAAGTACATGCCATTATTAACCAGGGAAGTGAGGTAATCAGATGACCTCATTGGGGATACTTAAAGCCTCATATCCTCGGGTTGTCTAGACTAAACACTTGCTTTTCTCAAATACATATGGATGTGTATATAAATGAAGGAAAGAAAGCTATGCAAAGATTGTATTTTTATTTGACTGAAACATTTATGCATGTGGATTAAAGTCCTATCCAAATTCCTAATGTAGAAATACAGGTAAATAAAATTAAATAAGTATGTGCCACTATTAAACAGGAAAGTGAGGTAATCAAATGACCTCCTTAGGGCTAACTAACGCCTCGTGTTCCCAGGATGTCCAAACTATATACTTATTAACATCCAAGTACATATAAAACTACATATGAATTAATAAAAATTATGCTATACTTCACATGTTTAAACTATAAGCACATGCAAACCTACATATGTTCATAACTACTATCACTCTAACCAATATAATTTTATAAACTTTGAAAAGTAAATTAAATTTATTAGTGATAATAGGCACACATATTATAAATTAATCAAACACATGCAAGCATACATAAATGAAAATCATTTGATTTAATTAACTTTGATAAGATGAATGTATGATTTCAAATGACATGCAATATTTAACATGATTGAAAAGGAATAAAGAACATAAACACATGATTTCATTCAATAAAATTAATTCCTAAGGACAATCATATCAAATAGAACCATTTAAAGTAAACCAAAGTTTCTTTAATGACATTTTTAATTTCATGTTCTGATTTAATTTAAAGATAAGAGAAAAGGTTTGCTGATCCTAACCCATTCTCATATTTGTTAATTAATTTGGTTTAATGAAATATAATTAAGTTGATTTTATGGATTAATTAAGTTGTGATATGCATTAAATCCATTAATTAACCCTTTCCTATGTTACCTTAACATAATTACCCAAATAATTATGAGCCAACATGAAATGCACGTGTATTGGAAATAAAATTAACAATGATCCTAAGAAAAGAAAGAGGCCTAATGCAATTGGCTCATAATTAATGCTTAATTAAGCTAAAAAACTTAAGTATTCTTATAATTCTCCCACACATGTGGACTAATTATAATTTCCTTAGGACATCCTTTAGGCTATTCAACACCTAAAGATCTACCCAAGATTTCATTAATTTTTTTTGATGTGATTATGATTTTAATTTGATTTGATTTAATACTTAAAGTAATTAATTAATCTTTGATTTCTTTGATTTTAATTAATGGAGTGAACTTAGGGAAGGAGATTAGAAAGGAGGTCTCATCCTTATTCCATAAGTCCCCTCACTATTAGACAATGATTAATGAGCCCAATTAATTAATCAGTCACTCTTCATGTGACAAATTAACTCTTAATTAAAATAAAAAATTAATTATGCCTTAATTAATTAATTTTTTTAATTAATTAACTAATAAATCTCAAGAAAATAAGGGGAGGCAGAGGTCATCCCCTTAAAAATCTCAAAAAAGTTTAGGGTTAATTAATTAGGGAGTAAGTAAGCTAATTAATTTTTCAATTAATCCTTAATTACTATTCAAAATTCATTAACATTATTTTTAATAAATTCTCCTCTAAATACCTTTAAAATGAGTATTTATTAAGATTTTTCCAAATTATTTGCAATTAGTTATGATTTTTAAAAGTTTTAGCCATTAAAATACATTAATTAGGCCTAATTAAAACTTAATCCCATCAGGGCCACATGGCATGCTAAAGCGGTGCACTTTCCATGTGAAGTTGTGTGATTGGTTATTTAAATATAATCCTAGTCAGCACTTGTGTGGAGGCGGCGGATACATTTTCTCGTGCACCATCCAATCTAAGATCAGACGGCCACGATTAATCTTGTGGTCCTAAAGGATTAAATTGGATAATTCTAATGGATCTAATCACGACCATCCTTTCAACGGTGTGTGCTATATCATCATGCAAGCGAGGGGGAATGGAGTCTATTTTACATTGCTCACATGACTCTAAACGGATCCCACACCTTCACGTGAAGGATCCAAAGTGATCTAACGGCTAGGATCATGTGGGATGGAAGCTTTCGTTAAAAATCTCCAATGCATTTTCATACAAGGATAGGTTTTAATGGCATACATCACTGGAGCTCAAAATTGGCAGAAATCTCGATTGAGGAAGCTTCGTCTAGTGGAGATGAAGCTCTATTGATCATCACAAGCTCCAATTTGAGGTGGTTTGCTCGGAAGGCCAATACTTGAAGTGTAGGAGGCTGGTGTTGATCAAAATTGATTGTCCGATGTTTAGAGAGCTTGGGAGGCAATTTATTTTTGCTCAACTAGCTCTAAGGATGGTGTGTGCAAAGTTAATTGAACTTTGGTGGATTTTGGAGCAAATGGGATCGAATGGGAGGGTTCCCTATTTTAGCTTGAAGGAAATTGAGAATGGCGATTATGGAGTGAGCTTGAGAGCTTGAGAAATGTCTCTAGAAGATCATCTTGAGTAGCTAGGGCTCTAAGGAGTAAATTCATGTGTGTTTGAGTTGAAATTACGGGGTATATACCCCTCCCCCTCCTTTGGATCGAATGGCTTAGCTTGATTTGGCTCTATGTGATCATCCGACCACCTCAGAGGGTCATGGGAATCCTTGAGTGGATGAGTTGGTTTGGTTTGGTTGGCTGAAGGTGTGGAGGTGGCTACCAAGGAGGGTAGTGGTTTCCTTGGTATTTCAAGTGCTCCAATGGGGAAGGGGAGGTTACCTCCCCTTGGCTCATGGTCGACCCAACCACCTTTGGGTCATGTTGGGCAGTGTTCTAGGGGCTTAGGTGGGCCAATGGGAGAGTGTCAAGTGATCAAGGAATTGAAATGACCAATTACATTGGTGATTTGCCTCAAGTGATACCCCTAGCCCAAGGGTAGGAAGGTCATTTGGAGTTGGTTAGGTTCAATTTGGCTCAATTTGACCCTTTTGGGTCAAATTGGGTTAGGTTGGGTCAACTTGAACAATTGATCAAATTGGGGCAAACCAATTGTTGGGTTAAGTTCATATGATAATTTTGAGTGTATTGGTGTCATCAGTTTGGTTTAATTTGGTTTACATTTGGTTTTGGTTCATTTGGGTCAAATGGGTCAAGTTGACCAATTTGACCCAATTGACCAAATTTGCTTGGGTCATGGCTTGGTTTGAGTTTGGTTGATCATTTAGAATAGGTTGTAGGCTTTGGTTGAGTTTAATTTGGATGTGATTAGGTTTTATGCTGGTTTGACCCTTTAGGTCAAGTTAGGTTCAGTAGGTCATTTGGGTCTAGTGAGCCAATTGGGCTCAATTGAGGCTTTGGTCAAGTTCAACAATCAATTTGGAATGAACTTGAGCCATTTCTTACAATCAATTGGATTTAGATTTTTGTTTGACCCATTTTGGTTATTTAGCTCAAATTGGGTCAACTTGGATCAAGAGGGCCAATCAGGTTGGGTTTGGCTTAATTGAAGGTCAAGTCATGTTCAAGTATTGATTTTGAGTTGGCATGAATCATTGGTTTCAAGAGATTTGGCTTAGATTATAATTTGGCTAACTTAGGTTCATATGGGTTAAGAGATTGGGTTTGGACAAAGGGATAAGTTGACTTAGTTTGAACGAATTTTTGATAATTGATCAACCTAGGATGATCAATAATCATGTTGTGATGTTAGGTTGGCTTAATTCACTTTGATTTAGATTGAAATAGATTTTGGTTCAAATAGGCCAAATTGGTTACTTTGGGTCAAGTGAGCTGATTGGGTTTAGTTAGCTTGATTTTGGGTTAAGTTTGATTTAGTTGAGTTTACATATGGATTTAGTATTGATATATAATTTCAATTGCAATTGATTTGGGTTCAAATGAGTTTTGATTCATTTGAATATTTCAAATCAAATGGGCTAGGTTGGGTTTGACTTGGGTTGATTTTAGTTTGGGTTGATGATTGTAGATTTCATTTATATTTGTGAATGTGATTGAAGTTATAATTAATTTATGAAAAAATCAATTGAATTTGGGTTTTAGGATGAAGGAATTTGGATAAGTCCATGGAGTTGGGTCATGTGGATTAGGTTTGGATTTTGATTTAGTTTGATTCAATTTTGATGGTTTAAATGTATATTTCATTTATACTTATGAAGATGATTAAAGATATAATTGATTCATGAGAAAATCAATTAATTTTGGATTGATTTGAGATTGATATTGGCTAAGCTCATCAAGGTTGATTCATATGGTTTATGAAGGGTTTTGATTTAATTTGATTTAGTTTTGATCATTTGGATGTAGATTTGATTTATATTTAGAAATATGATTGAAGATATAATTGATTCATGAGAAAATCAATAGATTTTGGATTGATTAGATGAGACTTTGGCTAAGCTCATAAAGGTAGGTCACATGGCTTAGGAAAGATTTCAAGTTTGGATTTGATCATGAGCATCAATCATATGGCTTAGAATTTGAATTTGGATTTGGATTTGAATTTGGAATTGAGTTTGATTGTAAGTTTGATAGGTTGATTGAAGGGTTGAATTAGTATTTGAGAAAATCAATTGAGTTTGGATTGATTTGAATTTGGCTAAGGCTAAGTCCATAAGATAAAATCATAGGGCTTGGTATATTTTGAATTTGGATTTGATCATGAGCTTCAATCATTTGGCTTGGCATTTGAATTTGAATTGGATTTGAAGTTTGGTTTGAGAAGGTGAACATGGATTGGATTTGGGTTATAGGGTAGGAGGATTATCCTAATCCCTAAGGAATAGCTTGATCCTATGATTAACCCTTCTAAGTCTCTAGGCTTAGGTTGAGTATTCACCTAATTGCTAGAAGTGTCTTATGACTAGGGAAGTCTTAGTGTCTAAAAGATTCCTAAGTTTAAGAAGAAGAGATTGAGAACTCACTCCAAAAGTGAGGTTAACAGTACCCCAACACTTGAATGGTCACGAGGCCAATGTTGGATGTAGAATGTTAGGTGATTGTTGTAGGACCACTCTGTGTACTTGACATTGATGGCATCGCCTAGCTACGTTCATGCATTATGTAATCATCGTCGACCATATCCGAGTATCTTGATTTTGGCCTTCATCTTAGGACTAGATTGGTGAGCTCCGCATAATCCTGAGTGTACCATGATCATGATCTTATGGGCTTTGTGCTTGTCTAAACATCGTAATCACATATGATCGAAGGACCTCCTGTATAATACACCATCCATGAAGGCGTGGAAAAGTGCCCTTTGCTTCACTTGATGTGTTAAGAACATCTCTTAAGGTAGTTTTCCTTTATTTAGGTAATCAATGAATGGTTGCCTCCAATCCAGTTCTTCATCCTTTTTGGCAACGAAAACCTCCCCTTCAAGAGAGTATTTTTTTATGAATTCAATATCAATAAGGGCCAGGACTTGCCTATTTTGAACCTCTATTGATACAGACTCATCTTCGGACATGCCAACCCCTTGGCAAGGTTGGCTAAGGCATCTATTATAGCATTTTCTTCTTGAGAAATCTTGTAGAAAGTCACTTCTAGGATTTGGGCCAACAACTCCATTGTGTACTTGTGGTAGTGATGGAGTCTGTGATTTAGGACCTTATAGGGCCCAACAATTTGGTTGACCACTAGTTGGGAATTCTCAAAGATGTTGATGTTCTAGATGCTTAGTGAGTTGGCTAACTCTAGACTGACAATCAGAGATTCATATTCAGCTTCATTTTTAGTGCAAGGATCAGATAGATGACATAAGAATCACATCATATCACGGTCCAGAGTTAGGAGAATTATTCTTACCCATGTCTTTCCTAGAAGAGTAGATTGTGGTTCTTCTCCTCTTTGAGAGGAAGTCGCGCCATCAAAATACATCTCCCAATGGTGAATGCTAGTATCCCATAAGTTCATGATTTATTCATCAGGGAGATCATCACTAAGCGGAGAGTCAGCAAGAAGTGGGTGTGCTGCTAAGAAATTCACAAATGCTTATCCTTTCACAGCATGGTGGGGTACGAAAGTGATATCGAACTGTGACAAAATCATGGACCAATGTGCCAACCGTCCGGATAGTTTTAACCTTGTCATGAGATATTATAGTGCATTGATTCTAGAAATCAAGTTTACTTTATGAGAAAGCATGTAATGCTACAGCTTCTGGGATGCAAAGATTAAAGCTAGGTAATTCTTCTCAATGCGTGGATAGTTTGCTTCAGCAGAGATTAGATGATGGCTGATATAGTAGAGTGTATTCTCTTTGCCTTTGTCATTGGCTTGGGCTAAAAAATTACCATGGGAGTCATCTAATGCAGTAGTGTGGAGTATAAGCATATTGCCCGAGATATTTGCGGCTAAGATTGGTAGCATCATCAAATATTTCTTGATGCTCTTGAAGGCATGCTAGCACTAGTCGTCCCATTTGAAGTTGGCATCCTTTTTGACCAGTGCTGAAAATGGTTGGCTTCTGCTTGATAGTTTAGATATAAAGAGTCTTAGATATGCCAACCTCCCTTGGAATGATCTGAGTTAAGTTAGAATTTTAAGGGGTGGCATTTCTAATTTCGCTTTAATCTTCTCCTGGTCGATTTTGATTTCACGGTGTCAAACAATGAACCAAAAAAACTTCCTTGAAGCTACTCCGAATGCACACTTCAAAGAGTTCATTTTGAGGTTACATCATCTTAGCCACTCAAAAACTACTCTCAAGTCAAAAGATGGTCTTCCATTTCTTTTCTTCTAACCATGAGATCATCGACGTAGCATTCGACTTGGTGATAAATGAGTTCATCGAAGATTTTAGTCATGGCCAGCTGGTATGTGGAACCAGCATTTTTAAGGCTGAAAGGCATTACCTTGTAGAAATATATTCTGATCAGGGTTATAAAGGCAGTGTTTCTTTCATCTTCGGGTTTCATCTTTATTTGTTTATATCCAGATGAACCAATCATGAAAGAGAAGACTGCATGAGATGAGGCAATGTCCACCATCAATTATAGTATTGGTAGTGGAAATTCATCTTTTGGACGTGTCTTATTTAGATCCCTAAAATTGATGTATATGTAAAAGTGTCCATTCTTATTCTTAACTAGGACGACACTAGCCAACCAGGTGGGATATTTTTCCACCTAGATAAAACCAACATCGATCAATTTTTTGACTTCAAAAATGACCTATTATTCAATGTCTAATCACATGTGTCTAGGAGCTTGCTTAATAAGCTTAGCATCAGGTTGTATCGCTAGGTTATGGGCTGCTACGTCAGGAGCCAATCTAGCCATCTCTTCATATCTCCATGCAAAGTAGTTCTTAAACTTGGTGAGTAGCCTAACTAAGTCATTGGTTTCAGTTTCGCTCAATAAGGAACTAATATATGTCGGGTGTGGGTTTTTTTCAGTCCCTAAGTTCATTTCTTTGAGTTTGTTGATGGTTCACTTGATTTCTTCTATGAACTCTGGTATGCATCTTTGACTTGGAAATCATCTGGATCATCTAAAATTTCTAAGCACACCTCCTCATATGAGTTAATGTGATTTGAGAAGAACCTATCAGATTCCAAATCATTAGTGATGACCAAGTAGTAGTCATCATCATCGATTGGGCCTACCGTACTGAAGCCTAGTCTTGGTCTTGATTGAGAGCTTTGCATTTGTTGTTCCATATTCTTTTGAAGTTATCTAACCTGTGCTTAGACCATGTATGCAGAATTAAACCTTTCTTTGCTAAATTTAGAGCACAAGGTGAGTATCAATCAAAAGGTAACTTTATTAATTCTTTATATGAATTATCCTCAAGTTCTACATCAACTTCTTGACTTGAGGATGATGCTGCAATATAGAATCTTTGAGTCTTTACAATTGTGGATGATTTAGAATATTCCTTAACTACCAAACCCTCAATTTTTTTTGAAAAAATTGGGGTCAGAGCTAAGGTTCCCAACTGATGCCTAATAATTTTACATAATGATGACCTTGATACACTTATGCTTTACTTGGGAACTCAGTCTTCATCACTGTCTGGCTCGAGTGTCACCTCCAATGGGATCTGTTGTCGAGAAGAGCTGGCTAGTGTGTTAATCGTATATGACCCATCCTTTGAACTAGATTTTAAGTCTATATGGATAGCAGGTGTACTCTTGTTAGTTTAGACAAATCTCCTATTGGGTGGTAAGTATGGAGGTCTTGCACCCCTAGGACTCCCTCTAGGCTTATCTCTTTCTCATCTTAGTAGAGGTCAAGTCATCCTCCCTACTTGTTCAAATGGAGTAACAAACGATGGGTGAAATATAATCTCAGACTCCACTTCCTCCCTAAGGTCTATTTCTCATTCCTTTTTTTTTCTTTTTCATTTTTCTTTTCTTTCTTTTTCTCTTTCTTTTACATTTTCTCTTACATCATAATTTTGACTAAATTAACCAAAATAGACTTTTATTTCTTAGGAAGGTAGTAGACCGCATCCTCATATATTTCATCCTCAGGAACTGCAAAGGGTTTGAGATCTCCTTTTACACAATACTCGATTTCACCTCTTAGAAATTTGATGCACTGATGTAAAGAGGATGGAACCATGTTGTTCCCATGTATCCACGGTCTCCCAAGCAAAGTATTGAAAGATGTGTCCTTATCTATTATATGAAACATGGCTTCAGTCTTCCAATCATCTATATCTAATGATAATACTATGGAGCCTAAGACCCTCTCACCTTCTTCATTGAATCCTTTCAACATCCTCCTCTCCTTTTTGGAGTTTAGAGATGTCAATCTTCAAGTAGTCAACATTTCTTAGACTCATAATGTTGACTGATACACCCAAGTCAACCAGAACTCTTGATAGCCTAAATCTTTTAACATCCACTATAATGTAGAGGGGATAGCTATGCTCGATTGTCCCTAGAAGTAGGCCTTCATCGCTAAATGTAACTCCTAGGATCTCCTTTGAGTAGTATGCTTTCTCTCTGGTAGCAGTCAGTTCAGTTAAGCATATCTCTGGATCAAGCAAGGCTTTGATTAGAGATTCTCTTATCTCTTTGGATAAGATAAGGGCGTCATATATGCTTAACTCAACTAGCAACTTTATAAGATATGTGAGGACATTGTAATCAACTTTGGACTAGTCCTCCACAAGCATATCCGTAGGTGGAGCATCTTGTGGAGGGCCTATCTACTCACTAGAACCAATAACTTATTTACCCTTTGTTGACCTCACTTTTAGAGTGAGTTCTCAATCTCCTCTTCTTAGACTTATGAATCTTCTCAATACTAAGACTTTCTTAGTCATAAGACACTTCTCGCACTTAGGTGAACAACTAACCTAAGCCCAGAGACTTAGAAGGGTTAATCATAGGATTAGGCTATTCTTTAGGACTTAGAGAGATCCACCTATCCTATAGCCTAAACATAATCCATGTTCACCTTCTTAAGCCAATACCAAATCTCAAATTCAATTCAAATACCAAATCCAAATTCTAAGTCAAATGATTGAAGCCCATGATCAATCCCAAATTCAAAACCAACCTAAGCCCTGAGATTTTAGCCAAATTTAAATCAATCCAAAATCAAGTGATTTTCTCACATATTAATTCATCTCTTCAATCAATCTATTAAACTTACAATCAAACTCAATTCCAAATCTAATTTGCCAAAATCTACAATCAAATCATGATCCCTCTTAAGCCATATGAATCAACCTTCATGAGCTTAACCAATATTTAATTCAAATCAATCAAAAATCAACTATTTTTTTCATAACCAATTTATATTTTCAATTATCTTCCCAAATATAAATCAAATCTACATTCGAATGATCAAAACTAAATCAAATTAAATCAAAACCCTTCTTAAGCTATATGAATCAATCCCATGAACTTTGCCAAATCTTAACCCAAAATCACTTCAAATTCAAATGATTTTCTCATGAATCAATAATATCTTTAGTCATCTTCACAAATATAAAATAAATATACATTTAAATCATCAAGACTAAATCAAACTAAATCAAAATCCAAATGTAGGCCACATGAATCAACTCCATGGACTTAGCAAAATTCCATCATTCCAAAACCCAAATTCAATTGATTTTCTCATAAATCAATTATTCCTTCAATCATCTCTCTAATTATAAATGAAATATATAATCATCAAGCCAAATCAAAATCAACCCAAGTCAAATCGCACTTAACCCATTTGACTTGAAATATTTAAATGAACCAAAACCCATTTGAACATAAACCAATTGCAATTGAATTTATATATTAATCTCAAATCCATATATAAACTCAACTAAATCAAACACAACCTAAAATCAAGCTAATTAAACCCAATTGGCTCAGTTGACCCAAATTAACCAATTTGACCTATTTGAACCAAAATCTAATTCAATCTAGACCAAAGTGAATTAAGCTAATCCAAACTCCATAACATGATTATTGACCATCCAAAGTTGATCAATTATCTTAAATTAGGTCAAACCAAGTCAACCTAGCCCTTTGACCAAACCCAATCCCTTAACCCATATGGACCTAAACTAGCCAAATTCCAATCTACGCCAAATTAATTGAAACTAATGACCCATACCCATCCAAAACCAACACTTGAACATGACTTGGCCTTTAATTGAGCCAAACTTAACCCAATTGACCCTCTTGACCCAAGTTGACTAAATTTGACCTAAATGGTCAAAACAGGTCAAATCTTGTTGCAATCCAAATTGATTGCAACCAATGACTCAAGTTCATTCCAAATTGATTGTTGAACTTGACCAAAGCCTCAATTGAGCCAAATTGACCCACTAGACCCAAATGATCTATTGAACCTAACTTGACTTAAAGGGTCAAACCAAACTAAAACCCAATCAAATTCAAATTAAACTCATCCAAACCCAAACCAAGTCATGACTCATGCCAATTTAGTCAATTGGGATAAATTGGTCAACTTGACCCATTTGACCCAAATGAACTCGAATGAACCAAAATCAATCTAAACCAAATTAAACCAGATCAGTGATACCAATACACTATAATTGATCATATAAACTTGACCCAATTTGACCAATTGGTCAAACTAACTCGATTTCACCTAAATGGGTCAAATTAAGCCAAATTGAACCTAACCAACTCCAAATGACTTGAAATTTCGTCTAACCTACTTTTAGCTCATTTCAAATCTACTCAAATCAATTATAATGCTAAATGACCATCCTACCCTTATTATAGGGGCATCACATTTCACAAATCACCGATATAAGTGGTCATTTCCATTCCTTGGCCACTTGGCACTCTCATATCGGTCCACTTAGCCTCCTAGGACATTGTCCAACCTGACCCAAAGGTGGTTGGGTTAGCCATAAACCAAGGGGAGGTGAAATCACCTCACCTCCCCCATTAGATCATTTGAAACACCAAGGACACCCACTACATTCCTTGGCAGCCACCTCCACATATTCACCCAACCAAATCGAGCCAACTCATCCATCCTTACCACCCATGAACCTCTGAGGTGGTCGGATGAACACAGAAAGCCAAATTCAACCCATTTTTCCAATCAAGAGGAAGGGGGTATGCACCCCTCATTTCCACTCAAACATAGATTAATTCATTCCTCAGAGTTAGAGAACCCTGAGGCGATCCACTAAGAGCTTCCTAGAGAGTTCCTAAGCCTCCCTAAGTTCCCCATTCTCAGTTTCCTTTAAACCAAAATAAAGAAACCTTCTTCTCATTCCCATTTTCTTAAGGCCCAATCAAAGTGCAATTAACTTTGCACACACCATCCTTGGAGCTAGTCGAGTAAGAATGAATCGACTCCCGATCCCTCTGATTATCAGACAATCTATTTCAATCAATGCTGACCACCAACGCTTCAGGTATGGCCCTTCTGAGAAAACCACCTCAAATTAGAGCCCATGTTGATTAGTAGAGCTTCGTCTCCACTAGACAAAGCTTCATCAATCAAGATTTTCATCGGTCTTGAGCTTCGGTGAAGTATGCCATTGAAATCAACCTTTGTATGAAAATTGGTTGGAGCTTTTTGAAGAAAACTTTCATCCTATGAGATCTTAGTAGTTGGATCCCTTCGGATCCTTCGCATGAAGGTGTGGGATTCATTTCAAGTTAATCTGAGCTCGGATGAGCTCGGATCACACAAGCAATGGCGGATGGACTCCATTCCCCTCACTCGCATGATAATAGATCACACACCGTCTATTCCGCATGATCGTAATGGACGAACGTGATTAGATCTGATAGATCAATCCGATTTAATCTTTTTGCATCATGGACCATCCGATCTTAGCTCAAACAGTGCATGAGAAAGCATGTTTGTCGCCACCATGCAAGTGCTAACTAGAATTATGTTTAAGTAACCAATCCCACAGCACCACATGGAAAGTGTGCCACATCAGTGCGCCATATGGCACCAACGGGATTAAGGGTTAATTAGCCTAATTAATGTGTTTTAATGGCTGAAACTTGTAAAAATTATAACAAATCATAGAAAAATTCAAAAATACAAATAAATACTTATTTTAATAATATTTTAGAGAGAAATTTATTTAAAAATATTCTTAATTATTTTGAATAATAATTAAAGCTTAATTAGGATTTAATTAGAAAATTAATTAGCTTAATTACTCCTTAATTAATTAATTAATTAACCCCAAACTTTTTATGATTGTTTAAAGGGATGACCTCAACCTCTCCTAATTTTCTTGAGATTTATTGGTTAATTAATTAGAAAAATTAGTTAATTAAGCCCTAATTACTTTCTTAATTTAATTAAGGGTTAATTAATCACATGAATAATGATTAATTAATTAGTTGGGCTACTAATCATTGTCTAATAGTGAGGGAACTTATGGAATAGAGTTGGGGCCTCCTTTCTAATCTCCTTCCCTAAGTTCACTCCATTAATTAAAATCAAATTAATTAAGAATTAACTAAGTACTTAAATTATTCAATCAATTAAATTAAAACCATAATCACATCAGAACTTGATTAATTAAATCTTGGGTAGATCTTTAGGTGTTGAATAACCTAAAGGAGTTTAATGAAATTATGATTAGTCTATATGTGCGGGAAAATAATAAGAGTAATTAATTAAGTTTCTTAGCTTAATTAACCATTAATTATGAGCCAATTGCATTAGGCCCCTCTCCTTCCTTAAGATCATTGCTAATTTTATTTCCAATGCATGTGCATATCATGTTGGCTCATAATTATTTGGGTAATTATGTTAAGGTAACATAAGGAAGGGTTAATTAATAGATTTAATGCATATTATAACCAAATTAACCCATAAAATCAACTTAATTATTTTTCAATGAACTAAATCAATTAACAAATATGGGAATGGGCAATGATCAGCAAACCTTTTCTCGCATCCTCAAATTAAATCAAAATATGAAGTTAAAAATGGCATTAGAAAAATTGGTTTACTTTAAATGGTTTTAATGATTGTCCTTAGAAATAAATTTGACTGAATGAAATCATGTGTTTATGTTTATTTATTCCTTTCTAATCATGTTAAATGTTGTATGCCATTTGAAATCATGCATTCATCTTTTCAAAATTAAATTAAATCAAATAGATTTCTCTTATGTAAGCTTGCATGTGTTGGATTAATTTATAATATGTGTGGCTATTATCACTAATAAATTTAAATTACTTTCCAAAGTTTATAAATCAATTACATTGATTAGTGTGATAATAGTTATGAACATATATAGGTTTGCATGTGCTTACAACTTAGATATGTGAAGTAAAGCTTTCTTTTCCTTAATTCATATGTAGTTTCACATGTATTTGAATGTTAATAAGTTTATAGCCTAGACATCCTGAGCATACGAGGCTTTAGATAGCCCCAAGGAGGTCATTAATTACCTTACTTCCCTGGTTAACAATGACACATACTTATTTGATTTCATTTACATGTATTTTTATATTAGAATTTGGATAGAACTTTACTACACATGCATAAATGTTTCAATTAAATAAAAATATAATCTTTACATGGTTTTCCTTTATTTATGTATATTCCCAAATGTATTTGAGAAAAGCAAGTGTTTAGTCTGGACATCTTGGGAATACGAGGCTTTATGTAACCCCAAGGAGGTCATTTGATTACCTCACTTCCCTAGTTAACAATGGCATGTACTTGCTTATGTCTCTTATACATGTGTGTGTATTTAATTATGAAATTAGAACCCTTTTCTTTTATCAAGGATACATGCATTCCATAATCATCTAAATAATCAGCATGTGTTACACATAAGTTAATGCTCTCTTTCTTATGATACATGCATACAAATTTACATATGTTTGAATGCAAATGGGTATATAATTTGGACATCTTGGGGACACGAGGCTTTAGTTAGCCCTAAGGAGGTCATTTGATTATCTCATTTCCCTAATTAACAATGACACATACCTATTTAATTTCATCCCTATGTATTTTTGTATAAGAATTTAGATAGAGCTTTAAATTAATATGATTAAATAATTCAATTAGAAATGAGAATATAAATTTTAAATATATATATATATATCTACATTCATCATATAAGTGTGATAAAATATATTGTATGTATAGATATAGTTAGGATTAAATCATATGCATGTTACACATTATGGGAAGGAATGATTGATATATGGCATGTTAAAGTAATTCAATTTGATTAATCTTAAAAAGCCTTTCATATTGAATAGAGTTATTTAGAGTGAACCTAAACTTAGGATTAATTAAATCATTTAATAAGTCATTCACTAAAGAGAACTAAATCAAATTAATATGCCTTGGAAGATGGCTCAAGGTAGGGATGAAAGAGGGCAATCCTCTTTCATCTCTTAATAACACTTAGTTGCTAAGTGTAAATCAAATGAAATAAAAAAACACAAAGTAAAATCTACAAATTAATTAAATCACCTTAAGTGAAATTCTTCGTTCATGTTAAATTGAATCCTTCTATACTTAGAAAATGCAATACTAATGCTTAGTTGAAACATACTCAAGCTTTAACACTAACATTAGAATTAAGTCACCATTTCTAGCTTTATGTTAGGGCAGTGTATGATGTGATGAATGTTTTATTTTATGATGTATTATTTTATACTGGATGTTATGGTGTATGCTTCGCAGACTAGATGATAGGTCAATATTAGCCTAATCATATTTTCTACAGAGGATTATGCTTAAGGGGTTGCTTAAAAAAATTTAAATGCTCTCATTGCAGGTTGCTTAAACCCCTGAGCATAATCCAAGTTAGGACAAGTGTGCTTGGTTACTCATGTGCAGGGTGCTAAGTCCAAATTATAAATATAGCTACTTGGGTTGTATGTGTGTTTAGCTAACATCTGTTTTGTAGACGTAATTAGATTTACTTTTCGTATTTTTAATGTAAATTTTTTATTATGAATTAGGATTAGTGCTATGGGGGTTGAGAATGAGCATTGGCTAGAAGGATTAGTCTTAGGGTGTCATGTGATGCCTTGGAGTCCACCAAATTAAAGGAGAAAGGATGTGGAGAAATGAAGAAATGAAGGAGACATGAAGATATGAAGACTTGAAGATCCTCTATAGCATTTATTCATTTATAAATTTTAATTATTCTTTTATTTTCTAGGTTGTATAAGGGTAGAGCTCGACTACCCATCTTTCTTTTTCGAGTTGTACGGCGACACTCGACCGCACTAGCCTCTTATTCTTTTACGGTAGTTATAAAATTGTTTGATGTTATGTTTAAACTACGCATTAGGATGGCATGCTCTTTCTACTTTATTTATGATTGATGCTTTAATGTGTGGCCTAGATGCAATTAGGCTCTTAGGATAAAGTTTTCTACTCAACTAATCACTCATAACTAAATTTTAAATAACTCATAACCTTATCATAAAGCTTAGGCTGTAATCAAGATAATTAAAAGATTTAGCAACCCCTTAGTTGTATGGTTGTATGTTTCACATTATGCATGTATATTCTTTCTCTCTTGAATATGAAGGATCTCCATCCTTACATAATAGGGGAATTCTTGACTTATGAGGGCATCCCTTGTGGTAGAGAACACTTTCTTCTAGCTAATTTGTCCAATAACCTATTTTCATCATGCATGTAGGATCAAAATCCTAAAGCCTTTGTCAAAATGATGTGTCTAAAATAGAATAAAATTTGAAAAGATTTTGCAATTATAGATTAAGTCATATGCTCATATCACTCATGCTCTAGTCTCTTGCGAGGTGGGTTTAGAACTTTAGTCTCTTTCTAATTAAATAAATTATCCTGGCGATCTTGTAATTTTATATGACCAGACCACTTGGATTTGAGCCATATGAGGAGTTAGCTGGCGGCCACTCCTGGCGGCTGTAAGCCCAGCAATTGGGCAGTTTATCCTCTCTTATGGAGGTAAACCTTATGCCTATCTTTGCTTAGATTTAGACCATGCTTTAGCTTATGCAAAACCTCCCTAGATTTAGGATCTGAGGTTATTGTTTCTTTCAGGCTACAAGCATAAATCCTCACCTCTTAGGCATTTCTATAATCTTGTGTTGATGGATTATAAGCTCTAGCAATCTAATAAAAATTCAATTCAAATAAATAAATCTCTTTACTTTCAAATATATAAATCTCAACCATTGGATAAATTTGAATGCTTACTAGACTTCCTAGTATCATAAGCACTTCTTACTTCCCCCCTTTAAATTTTGAAAATAAATCTTATCCTTGAACTCTCCCAATTATTTTTTTTCCAAATACAACCAATCCTTTGATAGTCTAACCTTAAAATCTTTGGAGATTATAATTGTCTACTTTAATCAAGAGTAATATTAGAAAATTTTATTTCTTAAGATATAATTAACTATGGAGGCTTGCCTCTATAGGGAACTTTAGAACTCAGTTTCTTATAAACTCTATTCTATTCATCCATGTAAAGCAAGGGAAAAATCTCTGGTATATTCGAATACCCATCATACCTTAGGAGTCCTTATTAGGTGATTAGGTCCATTGAAGGGTGATTCCTCTATCTTTTGAGATAGTACATCATACCTCAATGTCATACCCGGTGACTTCAATAAGTACACCCTACGATCTGCGTGGTTCCCCCCACATACATCTAAAAATAAACACCACACCCTTATCCTAATGTGTTACCTTAGGAAGTAGAACTTTGCCACTACAGAGGTTGGCTTTAATGACTTCTTGGAATGATGAGTTTGTGGAAAGTTCTACCTACTTATCGAATATACCTATAGCTTCTCCTAAAGGATCCTTAGAGTCGGATGACTCCAAGTCAATCCCAAGAGGTGAACCTGATTGATTCAAAAAAGAAAAATCTATTTTTGAATCAGATTGAGATTGATCAGAGTTATTTGAATTACTATTATTTTGACTCAGAGAGCTTTCAAGTAAAATGAAATTAGGAGCATCAGAAGTCACAAATATGTAAGTGAAATTAAATTTCTTCATTGATTTCTTTAATTTTGGAGAAGGTACATAATAGAAATCAAGTAAAATAAGCGGAGCGAGGGTTTGGTGCCCTCATCCACTAATACAATGCTCTTACTATAGGTGGAGGAGCTAGTAGAGGTGGTAGTAACTTCAATGGTGGAAGGAGTGCTGGAATTGGATGGTGGTTGTGCTATTGATCAATGTTGGGCAAGTGAGGTTGGTTGTTGCTATTGTTGTTGGGCTTCAACCCTCCCCGAGTTATCCTTCACAACTAGCAAATCTTCCTTAATGTTGGAGGTTTGAGCTGCTTTAGGCACCTATAGAGAAAGTTTCTTGATTTTATAAATGATCTTTTTAGAGGTACAGGATAAGAAAATATTCCAACCTTCTTTTATCTTAAGTGGATAGGAAGTATCCCCAAGGATTACTCAAACAGAACTAGACTATTGCCCCACTAAGTATTTGTTACAAATGACTATAACTCCTAACTTGAAGCTACGCTCAAGCCAATCATTGAAGGTAATGCAATCCTCTAAGACATGGCCTAACATGTAGCGGTAGGGGCAATAGCTATGATTATCACTCTTGCCCACTTTCTCTGCCTTCTTAGGCTCGGGTAGCTGGAAATCAAGTTTCTTCAAGAGATTCTTGAAGATTTTCTTGACTACATTCCTCTTGAATGAGTGTGAATTGATTAATTTCTCAACAAGAGTATGTATAAAATAACTACCTGGTAGTGGATACA
This sequence comes from Cymbidium sinense, assembly GCA_021442155.1. Lineage (NCBI taxonomy): Eukaryota > Viridiplantae > Streptophyta > Magnoliopsida > Asparagales > Orchidaceae > Cymbidium > Cymbidium sinense. The sequence goes on along the minus strand of CM038224.1, from coordinate 73,298,767 downwards.
GATACCGTTGTTGAGTAGGCTATCATGGCGCTGGTGGTGGCCGTTGTGGCAGTGGTGGTAGCCGGTATGGCTTCCAAGGTAGTGAAAGAGGAGGTGGCAATGGAGGCTGCTTAAATCTAGGCATCTCAAACTAAACTATAGCTGGGTGCTTCCTCTTATCCATTGACATAACTATCCCAGTATTCTTCTCAAATACTTTTTGAGGATTTGACTTAGATAACTGATCTAAATGGGTAACTATTTGTTTTCTTCTGGTAGGTTAGTTATCTTGCTGATTAGCTTCTCAAATGTCTTAATGATGAAGCCTTTAAGCATGAAGGTGACTGACCCATGGAGATTCTTAAGTAGAATCTTAATGGCATGTTGCTCCTATAGTTTTGGTTCACATTTCATACTCAAGTTGTGCCATTTAAGAATGTAATCAATAAGGGACTCGTTAGGTTTTTATTTCTCTTTAACGAGGTCAGCTATAGTTACCATTTGTTGAGCTCCTGCAAATCTCTCAATAAAGAGATGCTTTAACTCTACAAAGGTCTTTACCAAACTGTTAGGCAGTTTAGCATACCAATTAAATGCAACACCTGTTAGGTTACTAACAAACAGATGAAATAAAAGTGCATCTCTGCCACCGGCGTTGTAATAACTAGCCCTAAAGTGTGTTATGTACTTCCTTGGGTTCCCATTGTCATCAAAAATCTTGAAGGATGGTAGCACAAAACCATTAGGGTATTGAACTACATCAAATTCCTTCTGGTAAGGTCTACCCTTTGGAATAGATGAGCTCCCCCGAGCTTGTGCTAACACTTCCTTCACCTGCTGATCTACTATATGCTTTATGTCATTTTTTAAAATGAAGGTACTATCAGTGACCTTCCTATGCAAGATACTAGCATCGTCATTCATGGCAGTGCACTTAGGATGATATAGGGTGTGAACTAGCTCAAGCCGATCAGCCTCCATAAGGGAAGGTTATGAAATTGGGGTTTGGTTCTGCAGGGCTAGAACTACTACCATCAACTCTTCTAGCATTCACTCCATCCTATCAATCTGATCATCTTTCTATTTAATCTGCTAGAGGAGGTGTTGAGTTGAGTGAGATGTGTCACCTTCCTCAACTACAACACCTTCCTGGCTATTCAACTTCCTGTGTAGAGATCCTCTGGTGTCAACCAAGTGGACTTCTGCTAGATCATCTAACATATCATCCTTCTCGACATCAAACTCTAATCTACCCTCCTTTATCTGCCTCACAGTGGCATGATAGTCCTCCACAATGTCATCTAATGAACGGACATCTACTCGACCCTGCTCTATTGGAACATAGGTTAGCTAATGACTGATGATTGGACTATGTTGTGTAGAATATATGTACTGAACACTCTATACTGGTAGGGTACACTCCCTAACTAGCTCAACTATTATGGGGACCATCTCAGTATCTCCTCCCATCTCCTCCTCCTACTACTGCGATGGTAGGGCGACCACGACACTCTTGGTTTTCCACTCCTTCTCACCTCTGTTGGGATGGAAGACTGAGTAGGAGAGCTCAGCCTCACCTCAATGGATGGAGTAGATGGAATGGGATCCTTGGGCCATAACTAGATCACTAAAGGAGAAGCTTTCTCACCATATGGGGTTTGTGGAACTTGGTGGGGATTGTAGATGGTGGAACCTAAACTAGTGAAGATGGATGGCGAGTGGAGTGGCGTAATGTAGGGGAACACTGGCTGCCTCTCTGCTGGATATCTCCTCTTGTGACTAATGGTACCGGTAAGGACAATGTTGTCAGAATGATTAGCTCTATCAACTCATCGATCAAAAAATCTATCAAAGTAGAGGCTACCGACTGTCTGGAAAACCTCCTACTCTCTTTCTTGCCCACTTGGGCAGTCACCTTAGCCTCATAGACCCTCTCTCGGTGAATTTGATCCCTAACACTTCTAGGGATCAGTCTCCTCAGATCATGTAGTGTACCAGACTTTGAGTGTCTATGGGCTCTCCCAACTCTACGGAGAATAGATCATTGACCAGCATAAGGCTTCCTCCTCTCCCTAGCTGGTGTCTCATTCTCTGTAAGAGGTGGGGGTAATGTAGCTATCCTATGGTAGTTCACCTCTCCCTCTAAAGCTGAAAGGGGGTGAAACCTACTACCACCCAAGAATGAAGAGGTCTCACGAGGGGAACCCCCCTCAGCAATATGGGTGGATTCATCTACCTCCATGGCCGCACACTCATGCTACCGCTTAATCTTACATCTCTTGTTGTGGCATTATGATTTGGTGTACAGGGAAGAATGAAAATTATAACAAACTTCAAAGGTGGGGGAGACTATCTCAAAGGCCAAGATAGCCTTCCCCTTCAGAACAAGAAGAACTATGGAGTCGGTACTAGGCCGTGCTGAAACTGTAGTAGGCACAACAGACTGAACTGACACTTACAAAATTGGCATTGGTACTAGTAGGGAAGCCTTAACTACCTTCCTCTTCAAAGAGGGAAACTCAGAATCAGCATGCAGATTGACCTGAAGAAGTGGCATCTTGCCTGCCACGTCCTCTCTACTGACCGTGGTAAGAGTGGGACTCTCACATTTGACTTTAAAGTTCTCAAAGCCAAGTCTAAATTTGATGATGGGGGCATTGGTGAGTATGGTCAAATCCAAGGACAAATCCACACCAGAATTGAAAGAAAAGATCAACTTGTCAGAAGACATGGCGGAAGCTGATTGAAGAAAGGAAGGGAGAAGACGGGCTGGTATTTCTGCTGCAATGTTTGAAAAGAGAATCAGATTTGTTGACTTGAATTGTTAATTTTGATTTGATTTTTGAATTGGAACCCTCATTTAAAAAATTTAGGTATACTAAATGGGGTTCACTTATATGTTGGAGAGATTTTGAAATTTTGGAGGAGAAACATTGTTGAAGTTTTTGCTCGATTTGATTTTTGATGTTGGAACCCACATTCAACAAATTTTAGTATGTTGAGTAGGGTTCAATTATCATGGAGAGACTTTTAAAAATGAGATTATTATTTTTGTTTGTTGGAGTTTGATTTTGATTTTGATTTTAAGTTGGAAACTAGATTTAGCAAATTTAGGTATAGTAAACTGGGTTCAATTATATGTTTGAAAATTTTAAAGGCTTTTATTTTGTTTGATGTTTGATTGTTTCGTGTTGATGTCTAGTTTTGATTTGACTTAAAAATGAAACTCTCACTTAACAAATTTGAGTATATTAAATGGAGTTCAATTGAATGTTTGTTGTTGCTTGTTGATGTGTGATTTTGTTTTGATTTTGAAAATGTGATTTTTATTAACAAATTTAGGAATGTTAAATGAAGTTTGTTTTGTTAGAAAATTTTTTTGAATTTTTGAAGATGAAATTTGTTTAATGTATGTTTGATTTTGATCTTCAAAGAAGAACTCTTATTTAACAAATTTGGGTATGTTAAATGGAGTTGGTTAATTTTGTTTGCAAAAGGGTTTTGATATTCATTTTTAAGAAGTGATTTATTATTGTTGTTTGATTTCATTTTGATTTTGAAGAGGAACACTCACTTAGAAATTTTGAGTATGCTAAGTAGGTTTATTATTTTTTTGTTTGGAAAAGATTTTGAAAATTTTTGAAGAAAATTTTCTTTTTATGTCTCATTTATTTGATTATGGTTTTAAAAGATAGCCTTTGTTTAACAAATTTTATTATGTTAAATGGGGTTCATTAATTTTGTTCTGAAAAGAGGTTTTAAAAGTTTTTATAAAAGATTTATCTTTATTTTACTTTGGATTTTATTAAAGTTTAGTTAAGTATAGGATGAACCATGCTTCACCAAGCTAGTGGTAAGAGGTTATTAACTTTGTTTGATTTATATTTGATTATTTTTCTTTCTTTAGCTAATTTATGTTTACCTATTGGGGGACCCAATAGGGATTTTAAGACCTACACGGAATGAGGTCCTAAAGAATGTTGGCCACCTTTGCTTAAAGATGAAATAAGCAAACTGCCAATGGAAAAAAAGATAGCCCTGGGTTTATATAAAATATAAGTCCACTGTCGATACTTGACAATAATAATTGTCTACTACATATGGAGAGAGGAACGAATCCCCAGCAGAGTCGCCACAAAATTCTATGGTGTTTATTTTCAGATGGGTCGAGTGGACATTATGCAGATCGTAGGGGGTACTTATTGAAGTGGTCAGGTATGACATTAAGGTATGATATACTATCTCAAAAGATAGAAACATCACCCTACAATGGACCTAATCACCTAATAATGACTCCTAAGGCATGATGGGTCTTCGTATGTACTAGAGATATTTTCCCTACTTTACATGGAAAAGTAAAGTACAATTTATTTTAAGCTGGGTTCTTAAGTTTCCTATGGAGGCAAGCCTCCATAGTTAATTATATCCTAGGAAATGATATTTCCTAAAATACTCTCGGTTAAAGTAGACAATTATTATCTCCAAAGATTTCAAGATTAAGACTATCAAAGGATTGGCTATTTTGAAAAATCAAGTGGGATTGTTCAATTGGAAAGACTAATTTTTGAATCAAAAGGAAGATAAGTAGGAAATGCTCATAATATTAGGAAGCCTAATGAACATTCCAACCTACTTTATGGTGAGACTTTATATGTTTGAAAATGAGAACATTTATTTTGCTTTAGTTGAAATTTTATTAGATTGTTAGGGCTTATAATCCATCAATATAAGATTTTAAAAATACCTAAGAGGTGAGGATTTATTCTTGTAGCCTGGAGGAAAATAACAACCTCGGATCCTAAATCTAGAGAGCTTTAGCACAAGCTGAAAGTGCAACCTAAATCTAAGTGAAAGAGGACATAATAGTTTACCTCTATAAGAGAGAATAAACCCGTCTAACTCTCGTGGACTTACAACTACCTAGAGTGGCAACTAGCTAACACCTCCTATGCTTTAAAATTATGTAGGCCAGTCTTATAAAATTGCAAGATGGTTAAGCTTATTATTTAATTGGAAAGCGACTAAAGTTCTAAACCCACTGCCTAAGATACTAGAGCATGAGTGGTATGAGCACATGATTTAGTCTAAAAATGCAAATATTTATAAATTTTATTTCAATTTGACACAGTATTTGGACAAAGGCTTTGGGATATTTATGCCTAAATGCATGAAGAAAATTATTTATTAGCAAAATCAAGAGAGAAAGAGGGTGAAGCTCCATCATAAAGGGTTGCTCTCATAAGTTAAGTGGTCTCCAAAGTGCAAGAATGGAGGCTCTCATTTAGTAAGAGTGATTCAAGATGGTATGCATGATGTTAGACATACAACATACAACTAAAGGGTTACTAAATCTTTTAATTATCTTGATTATAGCCTAAGCTTTAAAATGAGGTTATGAGTTATTAGTTGAGTAGAAAAATTAACTTTATCCTAATAGCCTACCACATCTAGGCCACACATATAATAAATTAAGCTAACACATGCGAACTTAAATAAATAAATTTTATTTAATTTATTCAGATTTTGAAAAAGATGAATGCATGAAATCACATGATATACAACATTTAAGCTGATTGGGAAGGAATAGCCAAACATAAACATGTGATTCATTCAACCACACTAATCCCTAAGGAAAATCACATCAAATAAAATTACTTAAAGAAAATCAAAGTTTCTTATTAACTTAATTTTGGATTTGAATTGAACTTAAAGAAGAGAGGTTATTTATAATTTTAATCCCATTCCTAAGTTGGCAATCTTAATTGGTTTAAGGGAAGATAATTAGGTAGATTTTATGAATTAATTAAGTTAAGTCATTAATCAAATCACATAATTACCTTTTCCTATGCTCTTTTAATTTGTTTAATCATTTAATCATGAGCCCCAAATGATATAAACATGTGAGAAAATGATATTACAATGCTCCTAAAGGATCTAATGCAATTAGCTCATAATTAAAGATCAATTAAGTTAAAAAAAATCTAATTAAGTACTTTTATGATTTTCTAACACATATGGGTTAATCATAATTTCTTTAAGGGTCTTTATGTTATTAAACACATAAAGAGGAACCCTCAATTTCATTATTGATTATCTGAAGTGATTAACATTCCAATTTGATTTGATTTAGCTATTTAATTGATTAATTAAGCACTTAATCAATTCCCATATTAATTAATTCTCTTTAATGAAATGAATTTGGAAAAATTATTTGGAAAGATGTTTTAATCACTCTCCCTCACAATCTCATTGTTAATCATTGATTAATGAGCTTTAATTAACTAATTTTTTATTATTTGGAATGTTAATAAATTATTAACTTAATTAAAAGGAGTAATTAAGGTTTAAAATATCAATTTTCCTAATTACCTAAGCAATAAATTCCAAGAAAATCATGGGAGGTAGAGGACATCCTATTAAATCAACACACTATGTTTGAAATTAATTGCCTGAGTAATTAGGGATTAATTAAGTTAATTAAGTAGAAAATTAAACCCTAATTAGGCCTTAATTATTGTTCAAAATTAAATGAAATCAGTTTTAATAAAATCTCCTCTATTTTACCTTTCTACTGTGTATTTATTTATATTTTTTTATTTTCTATAATTAGTTATGATTTTTCAAAGTTTCAGCCACTAGAATGGATTATTAACTCTTAATTAAGCCTAATCCGGTCACACCATGCAGATTGCTAACATGGATGTGCATTCCACATGGCATTGTAGGATTGGCTATTTAAATCATCTAACGCACTACTGATGTGGTGGTGGCGGACATGCTTTCATCCCCATTGTCTGATCTAAGATCGAACGGTGGGGATTAATCCTGTGGTTCTTAAGGGGTTAAATTAAATTAATTCTAACAAATAATCATGGACTTCTGTTCCAATCATGCTAAACATATGACATATGTTCCTTTATCCCCTAAGCGACGGAAGATGGACACTCCACTTGATATGAGCTCATCAAAGCTCGTGGAGGCTCGGGATCGATCCAAAATATTCATGGGATGGATCTAGAAGGATCTAATGGTGGGAATCGCATGGCATCATAATTTTCTTCGAAAAGGCCAAACAAAAATTAAAAAATCTATGGTTTGCCAGAACTTACCTCGTTGGAGCTCAGGACTGGTGGCTAATCGACCGAGGTAGCTTCATCTTGAAGAGATGAAGCCCTACTAAGAAGATGGCACCTTGCCTCCTCGCCAGTGGCTTTATGGATCAATCGCCATTGAAAAACTCATCAAAGTTAGGCTTGGAGTGGTCTCCGGTGCTCAAATCGCTCAAGAGAAGATTCGTCCACCTTGTTGGAGCTCGGTGAACATGTGAGTGAAGTTAATTTGGGATTGGTTAGGATTTTGTAGGTTGGACGAAGCTAGGCCTTGTCTTATCTTGGGATGGTGTTTTCTGGGGAGGGGAAGGCTTGGGAATCTTTTGAAATCACTTAGGGAGGTCTCTTTGAGGTGCTTGAGCTCTGAGAATGATCACTTACTCAGTTTGAATCAAAATTGGTTGGCCACTGCAGGTGGCTGGAGGTGGCAGGAATGAGCTTAGGTAGCTCAGTTTTAGAGGAGGAAGGTCTGAGTTGGCTGCCCTGACTTGTCTCCATCTCCTTTGGATGAGCCAATGATGGGAGGTGGGCTAACCCACCTCCCCTTGACTAATGGCTGACCTAACCCCTTTGGGTTAGCTTAGCCACATAGCCAGGGGTCCATTTTGAGCTTTGGGTGGCTGCCAATTATAAAGGAGGGTTGTTGACCACCTAAATTTGGATTTTATCCTATATAGGGGGCTTTAATCATTGGGTAATGGGTTAATTTGGGTTCAAATTAGGTTAGGTTTGATTTGGGCTAACCCAAGATGAGCCAAGGATGGGTAATGCCAAGTTTCAATGGGTTTGTGGTTGGTTTGGATGGGTTTGGCTCAATTTGATGTATTGGGTCAAATTGACTATCAAATTGGATCAAACCAAGTTTGGTTCAAATGAGGTTGGGACTAATTTGGCTTGGATTTAGGTTTGACCCATTTGAATTCATATGGGTCAAATGGGTCAAGTTGACCAATTTGTCCAAATTGGCCAAATTGGCTTGTGTTAGGCATTGATTCATGTTCAATTAATCATTTGAAGATGATTATAGTCTTTGACTTCAATCAATTTTGATTTAGGAATGATTTAGACCAAATTGACCCTTTAGGTCAATTTGGTTCAATTGGTCAAATTGAGTTCAATCAAGGCTTCGATCATGTTCAATAATCAATTTTGAATGAACTTGAGTCATTGGTTCGACTCAATTTGGATTGGATTTTGATTTGACCAAATTTGGCCTTTTAGGGCAAATTGGGTCAACTTGGGTCAAAGGGCCAATTGGGTTTGGTTTGGTTCAATTGATGGTCAAGTCATGTTTAAGGATTAATTTTAGGTTGATATGAATCATTGCCTTTTAATTGATTTGGAATAGGGTGAGATTTTGTTCATGTGGCTCATGTAAGTTAATTAGGTTAATTTGGTCAAATGACTAATAATCCAATTGATGGCAACTGATCAATCAAGGATGATCAACAATCATCATAGGAGGTTTTGATTGGTTTGACTCAATCCAATTTGGGTTGGATTGAGACTTGGTTCAAATAGGTCCTTTAGGTCACTTTGGGTCAAGTGAGCTTAATGGGTCAATTGAATTGATTTTGGGTTTAATTGAGTTGAGTTGAGTTTATATATTGATTTTGGGTTAGTTTATGGCTTTGGTTTCAATTAATTTGAGTTTAATTAGATTTTGGCTCATTTGAACATTTTGGATTCAAATGAGCTAACTTGGGTTAATTGAATTGATTTTGGGTCAATTAGCTTGATTGGCTTGATTGGCTTGATTGTAGATTTTGCAATTTTGGTTTTCAAATGGTTTGAGAAAATTACTTGAGGTTGGTTTGATTGAAGTAGGTTAGGGTTTAAATCCATAGGATAGGTTTAGGATTAGGTTGGGTTTGATTTTGGCTTGGAGTTTGGATACAAAATTGAATTAGATTGGAATTTAGCTTGATTTGAGGTTTGATTTGCATTGATTTGAAGTTGGTTTTGGACTTAAGGTTAGGCATAAGTCATGGGTAAGGCCATAGGGTAAGTTTGTTTCCTCATTCCTAAGTAATAGCCTAATCCTATGGTTAATCATTATAAGTCTTTAGATTTAGGTTTAGTGTTCACTTAGCCACTAGAAGTGTCTAATGACTAAGGAGCTCTTAGTGTCTAGAGGACTCCTAGATCTAAGATAAAGAGATTAAATCCTCACTCCAAAAGTGAGGTCAATAAGGCAAACTACCTCAAGAGAAATCTTAAGCCCATCAAGTCAAACAAAAGGCGCTCTCTTATTCCCTCGTTGATGTCATGTTGTGCCACTGATCCTTCAATCATATGTGGTTATGCTATTTAGACAAATAAGAAGCCCATAAAATTATGACCGAGATATATTCAGGATTATATTGAGCTCATTAATCTGGCCCTAAGATGAAAGCCAAAATCAAAAGACTAAGATACTATTGGCCAATAATGATCATATATTGCATGGATGTGGCCAAGTGCTATCATCAGTGTCAGGTGCATGGAGTAGTCCTACATCAACTATCCAACATCCTACACCAGACTATAGCTTCATGGCAATTTGAATGTTAGGGCACCGATATGTTGAGTCTGATAGACTCTCCTTCATCTGATGGTCCTCGCTTCATATTAGCAGCTATATATTACTTTTCCAAATGTGTAGAAGCAATCCCATTGAGGGAAGTCAAAGAACACCATGTCCTTCAGTTCTTCAAGAACCATATCGTATATAGATTCGGGTTACCTCGTTGAACCATATATGATAATGGTATTGCATTTAAAATTACAAAGATCAACAACATTGCTAGAAGATACAATATAAACTTGAGGTATTCTACTATCTACTACCCTCATGCAAATAAGTTAGTAGAAACCTTTAACAAAACTCTCATTCAAATCTTGAAGAAAATGCTCTATGACAACAAGTGATAGTGGCACAAGCAGTTAGTTGAAGCCTTATGGGCCTACCGCACTACAAATAAGACTCTGTCACAGTCCACCCCCTTCTCCTTAGTGTATGGGTCCGAAGCCATTTTCTCCATGGAAGTCCAACTCTCATCACTAAGGATAGCTGTGAGTAGCAAAATTATAACTAAGCAGAATGGCAAACTTTGGTTTGAGGAATTCAAAGGTCTTGAAGAGAGACACCTACGGGCATGTTAGAACCTTAAATTATATAAAGCTAGGATGGTTCAAGCTCATAACAAGTTATTCCACCTAAGAGTTCTTGGGATTGGAGAGCTCATTTTAGTTTTAAGGAGACCAATTTTTGCCTGTCATAAAATGAGAGGCAAGTTTGAACCAAGATGAAAAGGCCTTTTTATTATAGAAAATGCTTACCAAGGTGGATCATATCAATTGATCAACCATAAAGGTGAACATCCAATGCTCCTAGTCAACAAACTTTACCTAAAGAAATATTATGCATGATTATGTTCAAAATAAAATACTATTAATAAAATATTTCTTTTAATCCAAAGAATCGTCCTTTTAAATTAAGATCATTTTTGCCTAGTTACTAGCTATCAAGAGTGTTTCCTATCTTTTGGTGATTTTAGGATAGGTGTAAGAGAACCTGAGCAGCATCCTAGTCTTAATTTATACAGCATAAACATAAAATCACACATTGTGGTGTTTATTTTTAGATGATATGTGTAGATGGGGACCACGAAATGAGAGTGTACTTATTAAGGTGATCGAGTCAAGGAATAGTGGCACTACTATGTCGAAAGATAGAAATCACTATCCTATGATGGACCTAATCACCTAATAAGGACTCCTAAGGCATGATGGGCCTTAGAATGTACTAGAGATTTTTTCCCTACTTTACATGGATGAATAAAGTAGGGTTTATTTAAACTGAGTTCTAAAGTTCCCTATGGAGGGCAAGCCCCCATAGTTAATTACATTCTAAGGCAGGTGAGTTCCCTAGAAATACCCTCAATTAAAATAGAAAAATATTGCCTCCAAAGATTTCCAAGATAGGACTATTAATAAATTGGTTATGCTTGGAAAATCAAGTGGGATAGATCAAAAGGAAATACTTATTATTAAAGTTAAAAGGAGATGAGTACCAAATGCCCATGATACTAGGAAACCTAGTGAGCATTCTAAACTATTTTATAGTTGGGATTTATATATTTGAAATTAAGGGGAATTATGTATTTGAGTTGAAATTTATTAGAAAATTAAGACTTATGATTCCACAACATAAGATTTTGGAAATGCCCAAGATGTGAGGATTTATGCATGTAGCTTGAGGGAAAACAGCAACCTCGGGTCTTAAATCTAGGGAGCTTTAGTGAGGGCAACTAGCTAACTAAATCTAAGCTAAGATGGGTATATTTTTCACCTCCACAAGAGAGAGTAAATCACCGACTACTGGACTTTTAACCGCCTGGAGTGGCAACCAGCTAACTCCTCCTACATTTTAAAACCATGTAGTCAAGTCATATATTTTGCAAGATGGTTAGGTTATTATTATTTTACATGCCTAAATGCATGATGAAAAAGTGTTATTGGCTAAATCAGAGAGAAAGATGTGTTTTTTACCACAGAGGAGACTCTCAAAGGTCAAGTCTTTCCCTATCATGCAAAGATGAAAACCCTCTCTTAGCAAGAGTGAAATAATATGATATGCATGATGTTAAGCATATAACATCTAGCTAAGGGGTTGCTAAATTTTTTAATTATCTTGATTTAATGCCTAAGCTTTAAATGAGATTATGAGTTGTTTAGAAAAATTAGTTATAAGTTATGATTGGGGTAAAAAGTTTATTTTTATCTAAGAGCCTAATCGGATCTAAGCCACACATTAAATCATCATACATGAAGAAACTATAAAAATACATGACATTTTTATTGCACAATGTGAACAAATCATAAACTCGATGTGAAAGAATAATAGGCCAGTGTGGTTGGGTACCGCTGTACAACCTGAAAAGAGAGATGGGTAGCTGAGCTCTACCCTTATACAACCTAGTATATGAAAGAATAATTACAAATTATAAATGATAAGTGTTATTGGGGAGTCTTCAAGTTTTCATGCTTCCTCCATTTCTTTATTTGATTTGCTTCATTTGATTGGTAGGCTTCTAGGTATCACATGGCACCCCAAGATTAAACCTTTTGGCCAATGTTCATCTTTAACCCCCATAACACTTAACCAAATTTCTAACGCACAATTACATTAAAAGAATGGAAAAATAAATCTAACTATACCAGCAAAATAAGTGTCAGCTAAACACACCATACAACCCAAGTAGTTATATGAATAATTTGGACTTAGCACCCTACACATGGGTAACCAAGTCCACCTATCCTAATTTAGATTATGCTTAGGGGCTAAGCAACCTGCAAAAGAGACCATTTATATTTATTTTAAGCACCCCTTAAGCACAATCTCCTACAAAAAAAATATGATTAGGCTAATCACGTCCTAACATCAAGTCTATAAAGCATACACCTTAACATCCAGCCTACAATAATTCATCAAAATAAACATACATCAAACCATGCACCGCCCCATCATAAGGCTAGAAGTGGTGACTTAATCTAATGTATGTGTATTAAGGCTTGTGTGGTATATTTTAACTATGCTTTAGAGTTATCATTCTCTAAGTATAAAGGATATTTAATTATAAAGGGTGATTTTAATTTAAATGGTTTAATTAATTTATAAATTTTACTTAGTATTTTCTTTTATTTTATTTGACCTACACAAAATAACTAAGTGTTATAAAGAGAAAGAAAGAGAGGATCACTCTCTTTTATCCCTATCTTAAATTACATCTAAAGCAAATTGATTAATCAATTCTCTTTAATGAATGGCTTATTACATATTTTAAATAGTCCTAGGGTTAGTTTCACTTTAAATAATCTCATTCAATAAGAAAGGCATCTTAAGATTAATTAGAATTAACTACTATCAAACAACATGTGTTTGTTTATTTCTTTCCATCATATATAGCATGCATATGATTAAGTCCTAAACATACCTATACATGCAATTTGTATCTTAAAGCACTTAAATGATGCATATAAGCAAATGTACTTGGAATTGATGTTCCATTTGGTTGAATTATTTTATCGTATTAATTTAAAGCCCTATCTAAATTTTATATAAAAGCATAAGAAAAGAACTCTAAATCATATGACTAATCAACCCAACCACTTGAATAAAAATATGTGTACATGTCTTTTTAATAGAAAATTAGGGTTTTCATTTATTAGCTAAATACACAACTAAATGTATGAAAGTTTTAAGCAAGTACGTCGCCATTATTCTGCACCAGGGGAATGAGGTAGGAACCTCCTTGGGGCTACTTAAAGTTGTGCATCCTCAGAATGTCCAGACAAATATACCCACTATTCTTAAATACATATGGATGTATAAGCAACTATAAGAATAGAACGACCCACACAAAAGAAGAATTTGATTTGATTAAATTATGATTTTCATTCACTAGTTATATCACACACACACACACACACACACACACACACACACACACATATATATATATATATACATAAACTAAAATTAAGGTTAAAATACACCTTAATAATTTTTTTTCATGATTTACCTCAAACTAAATAAAAAAGATATTAAGTTTCAAGCTCTAAACATCAATTTTAATGAAATAAGTTAATATTAAATAAGATAAATCATGAAAATGGATCAAATAACTTTAAATCAACATAACAAACACTAATGAACTTAAACACATCAATGAAACCCATTAAAACTTAATAAATGATTAAATGGTCTAATTTGGTAATTAATTAAATTAATTAATTTAAATATTTAGCCTGAACTTAGGAAAAATCACAATAAATCAACAAAGTTTTCAAATATTATGAATGAACCTTCTATAGATGTATTTTTCAGAGAGGAATCAAAGAAAAATAAAATCCCCAAATAATCCTCAATAACTTAAGCTTAATTTGAGTTTTAATAAAATAATTAAAACTTTAATTATACTACAATAATACATCTGATTAAAATGAAACTTTGGAAATATGAAATTGGCATAGAACCCCACTTGCCATAAAAATTTTAAACCCAATTGATCTTTGGATTGGGAATAGTTGAATTTTCAAATCTTTAGGTCAATATAAATTAAATAATAAATTAAAAATAATTCATAACACAAAATTTATAAAATTAATTTGAAATAATCTTCATTAACATAGAACACTAACAATAATTCTCCAACATCCTAAATCAAAGAAGTTGATCACTTCCATGCTTAAGGTTTAATGAAAATAATAATGAATATTAAGTTTAATTAAACCTTAAGGCTAATGAATTCATAATCAAATAATTAATGAAATATTCATCCACAATCAATGCAAATTAAGAATAGATTAAATCATTAACCTAAGTGTCTTAGGTTAACATAGTTCAAACAAAATGAACATGAATTCAATAAAAATAGAATACAATTCAATAAACATAAACATAATTCAAACTAAACATTAATGAAATAATTATTAAACCAATCCAAATCAAATGAAATAGAACAAATCAAAATGTAAATAAACTAAACCAAGAAAGAAGAATAATTCAAATCATAAAGAAAGTAAAAAAGAAGAATTAAATTTCAAAAGAATTGAAATTACAAACTTAGCTTAAATCCAAATCATTTAAATAAAACTAAAAGGATTAATTAAAATACTTAAGGATCTTAGTTAGGCCTTTGGGATGAATCTTCACCTTAAGATGAAGGTTTCATTTCATTAGGGCTTATGAAGTTGAATAGAATGGGTTTCACCCAAAAGTGAAATCTATTCTGCTCTCCATTCTCGAAAACTTAAACTTCACTTTAACATAAGAATGTGAACTTGAAAATGAAAACAAAGTCATAAATCATTAAATCACTTGAATTGAAACCATCCAATGATAAATCAACAAACATCAAAACCCAAATTGAAAATTGAAATTAAAAGACCTAGCAAAGATTTTCCACACAAGCTTATTTTCTTCACACAATAGATCATTAGGTCATGGACCCTAGACTTAGGTTAGGTCATTCAGTGATTATATATATAAGTTTTAAGTAGGTACAGTGCCATTATTTCGCACTAGTGGAGTGAGGTAGGAACCTCCTTGGGCTTGGGGCTACTTAAAGTCGTGTGTCCCTGGGATATCTAGACTAATATACATGATGCTCTTATATATATATATATATATGAATGTACAAGCAATGATAGGAATAGAAAACTATGCAAGGGCTGAATTTAACTCAATTGATTTATTTGTGTGATTGAATTAAAGCTCTATCCCAATTCTAATGTCAAAGTGCATAAGAATGAAATCAGACAGGTACGTCGCCACTATTCTGCACTAGGGGAGTGAGGTAGGAACCTCCTTGTGGCTACTTAAAATTGTGCATCCCCGAAATGTCTAGACTAATATACTCATTAATATTCAAACTTATGCAAATCAACATATGAATATAAGAAAGAGAATTCACTTCATACACTAAGCTTATATTCATATGCACCTCCTATGTATATGTAACTAAAGTCACATAATATATATCATTATTCATTAATAAGCCTTTGAAAACACATTTAAGATTTAGTAGTGATAATAGCCACATATATTCTAAATTTAAGCCAACACATACAAAATGTCATAAAGGAAATTATTTCATTTAATTAATTTTTGAATGGAATGTATGCATTACTACAAGTGGCATACAATATTTTAACATGATTGGAAAGAAATAAAGCAACACAAGCATGTAATTTCATTCTATCGAATTAACTTCTAAGGACAATCACATTAAATAAGCTTATTTAAAATAAACCAAAGTTTCTTAAATCCATTTTTAATTTCATGTTTTATTGGATTTAAGGAAAAAGAAAGAGGTTTACTAATCCTAATCCCATTCCCCATATGTGAGTTAATTTGATTTAATGAAAATAATTAAATTTATTTTTATGGCTTAATTAGGTTGAGGTATGAATTAATTTAATTAAGTAAACCCTTACCTATATCACCTTAAATTAATTAACTAATTAATAATAAGCCAACATGATATGCAATCACATGAAAAGTAAATTAGCAATGCTCCTAAGAAATGAAAGGGGCCTAATGCAATTGGCTCATAATTACTAGTTATAATTAATAGTTAATTAAGTTTAAGAGACTCACTTAATTACTTTTATAGTTTTTCACACATGTGAGCTAACCATAATTTCATTAGCTCTCTCTCTCTCTCTCTCTCTCTTTAGGTTATTGGACACCCAAAGAGCTACCCAAGAGTTAATTAAGAAAGGTAGGTTTAATCAAGTTAATTAAGTTCATTAATTATCTAAATAAATCTTAATTATTCTTAATCAATAATAAGAAATGGACTTAGGGAAGAGAAAAAGAAGGAAGCCTAAGTTCCAATCCTTAAATATTTTCAATTAGTTAATTAAAGTTTAGATATAATTTGGGTTTTGATTGATTTGATTAATTAATTAATTAATAAGTCTTAATTAATTAATTTTAAAGAGGGAAGGAAGAAGACTTAAGAAAAATATTAAAAGATGGGTCCCAACCCATTTCCCTAAGTTTCTCCACTATTAACAGAGGCTAATGAACTCAATTGATGGATCAATTCGCTGTTCATTTGATTAGTTATCACTAACTAAGCTAAGAGAGTAATTAAGGCTTAATCAATCAATTTCTCTAATTAATTATCTAATAAATTCCAAGAAATATAGGAGAGGCAAAGGTTATCCCCCAAAACATCTCTAAAAATTTTGAAATTAATTGGATGATTAATTAGAGAGTAATTAAGCTAATTAAATTTAATTAAATCTTAATTAAGCAAAAAAATTATTATTCAAAATTAATTAATAATAATTTGAATGGATTCTCCTCTGAAATATCTTCAAAATGAGCCCTCAATTATATTTTTTGAATTTTTTAGGATTACCTCTGATTTTAGAAAGTTTTAGCCTTATAAATTAATTAAAATAGCCCAAATTAACCCTTAATCATGTCGGTGCCACGTGGATGCTGACGCAGTGTGCGCTTTCCACATAGCGCAACGAGATAGGGTATTTAAGTTGTTAAATTAGGAAGTTGACTTGGATTGCGGTGGACACACTTTCCTGTGGACCGTCTGATCTAAGATCGGACAAAAATGATCAGAACTCACAATTAAAGAGAAAACAAAGGTGGATCTAACGTGATCAGATCAGGACCGCCTATTTTGATCATGCAAAATGGATGGCCTGAGATCTATCTCCTTCGTGAATGGTAAAAGATGGATATCGTCCATCTATCTCCATTCGATCTGAGCTCACTAGAGCTCAGATTGGGATCAAATTGATCCCACACCATCAAGAGAAGAAGGAAAGCATATCCAACGATCAAGATTGACCCACATGAAAATTTTCTTCAGAAAGGACCATAAAAAATTCACCTAAGCTATGATTTTTAAGAATTACCTCATTGGAGCTAATGTCCGGTGGTAGGATCGATCGAGGTAGCTTCGTTCGATAGAAATGAAGCCCTGTTGAAAAGTTTGGACCTTAATTTGAAGTGAGCCGCTCAGACGACCAATCCATGCATGTAATAACTTTGGCTTCGATCGAAAGCTCTGGTAGCTTGGAAGCTTGGGAAATGGCTTTGTATTGATCGACGAGGTATGGTGATGGTGTGTGCAAGATTGATTGAGATTTGGTTGAGTGGAGAGGAAATAAAACTTCGAACTAACCTCCTATATTTTAGCTATGCATAGGAGAAAGAAATCTGAGCTCAAGAGGCTTTGGAATGCTTTAGGGAACTCTCTGGGATTTTGAAATCACTTAAGGGGCTCTCCTAGTGTGAATGGTGATAATTGACACTCAACTTAAGGGAGCATACCCCGAAATCGAGTGTGATGGATGGATGGGACCCGTCCCTGAAATACCCCTAATTCACTACCATCGAGGCATCGGAGGGGTCATCATCAGCTCCACATGGCTCTCCAAGAGTGGAGGAATCCATGGAAGGGAGCTCAAGGAAAGATATGGGAGGATTGAGTTGGGTTGGTCCTTTGGGTGCTCGAGTATTAAGGGAGGTGACTTGGTTCACCTCCCTTTAGTCCATGGCCGATCCTAGTGGTTCTAGGGTGGGGTAAGGAGGCTAGACATACCCCATTTGGCAATGGGATGGCTGCCATGGTGATAGGAGAGTTGACCTTGCCACTTATGGCAAGAATCTAATGCAAATGAGCTTGTCCAATGGTTAATTCCCTTAGGTTGGGTCTCACTTGAATTTTGGATAGTTTGGGAATAATCTAGGGCTAGTTTGGGTTGAGTTTGGCCAGCTCCTAGGGTCCCATGGGTTGGTTTGGGGTGGTTTGGCTTCATTTGGTCAAATGGGTTCATTTGGGTTCAAGTTGATTTGGAACCAATTGGTCAAATCAAGGCTTGGGTTAGGTTCAAATGATGTTTTGAAGAGTTTTGGCTTAAGTGGTTTTGATTAATTCGGCTTAGGTTTTATTTTGGCTCATTTGGATTCAAATAGGTCACATGGGCTAAGTTGACCAATTTGACTAATTTGACCAAATTGGGTTGGGTTAGGTGTTGGTTTATGTTCAATTGGTTAATTTAAAATGATTGTAAGATTTAGTTTGGTTTGATTTAGGCTTAATTTAGATTTTGGGCAATTTGGGCTAGGTTGGGTAAAGTTGACCAATTGGTCAAATTGAGCTCAATCATGGCTTTAGTCAAGTTCAATAAATGATTTGGAATGAACTTGAGCCATTGGTTGTAATCATTTGGATCAAATCATGATTTGACCCATTTTGACTTTTTAGGCCAATTTGGGTCAACTTAGGCCAAATGGCCAATTGGACTTGGTTTGGCTCAATTGATGGCGTGGTCATCTTCAATCATTGATTATGAATTAGTTTAAATCAATGGTTTCAATTAATTTAGTACATGGTGGGTTTTTGCTAGTTTGGGTTTCATTTGGGCTAAAGGTTAACTTGGTCAAAGGACCAAGTTGACTTGGTTTGACCTAATTCAAGGTATTGATCATCCTAAGATGATTGTTGATCATGATATGAGGTTTGGATGGGCTTTGTTCAATCCAATTTGGGTTAGATTAAAACTTGGCTCAAAAAGGGTCTTTAGGTCACTTTGGATCAAGTGGACCTAAATGGGTTAATTGGTTTGGTTTTGGCTTGATTCAAGTTTAGTTGAACCCATACATGAGCCTAGGATTGAAATATAAATCCAATTGCAATTGGTTTGGAGCCAAATGGATTTTGGCTTATATGACAATTTCAAGTCAAAAGGGATTCACATGGGCATTTAACTTGGATTTGGTTTGATAATTGTAGTTTGTGTTTATATTTGGAATAATGATTGAAGGAAAGATTGATCCATGAAGAAAACCATAGGTTTTGAGTTGATTTGGATGCCATTTAGCCAAGTTCATGGAAATGGATAAAAGGGCTAAAGTTAAAAATTTGATTTAATTTGATTTGAGTTTGGTTTTAGCCATTTAGATTTATATTTCATTTATATTTGTGAATATAAATGAAGATATAAATGATTCATGAGGAAATCACTTGATTTGGAGTGATTTGAAAGCAAATTTGACCAAGTCTAAGAATATAGGTCAAAAGGGATTAAGTAGGAAATTGATTTAGTTTGATCTATTTTTATCAATGAAAGGTGGGTTTCATTTATATTTGTGAATATAAATGAAGTAATAACTGATTTATAAAGAAATCAATTGAGTTTGGGTTGATTTGGGTTGAGATTTGATCAAGCTTATGGAGGTAGGTCCATATGGCTTAAGAAAGGTCTTAATTTGGTTTCATTTATTTTGATTTGGTTTTGGCTATTTGAATTTGGATTTTATTTGTTTTTGTGAATATAAATGAATGAGTGGTTGATTTATAAAGAAATTTACCAAGTTTGATTTGATTAAAATGGGATTTTGGCTAAGCATTTGAAGGTGGTTCATATGGCTTAAGAAGGGATTTTGGAACTTGAATTTAATTTTGGGTTTCAATCACTTTTAGTTGGATTTGGTTTGGAACTTGAAGGGTTGAATTGGTCTCTTAAGAAAATCAATTGAATTTGGGTTGATTTGAATTTAGTTAAGGCTAAGTCCATATGATAAAATCAAAGGGCTTTAGGAAGGGTTTTCAAATTTGAATTTAATTTTGGGTTTTGATTATAAGTCTTGAAAATTTGGTTTGGTATGAATTTGAGGTTTGGTTTAAGAATGAAAGCATGGGTTGGGTTCGGGCTAAAAGGTAGGCAAATTTTCCTGTGTCCCTAAGGCATAACATATTCCTATGGCTAACTCTTCTAAGTATCTAGGCTTAGGATAAGTATTTACCTAATCACTATAAGTGTCTTAAGACTAAGGAGCTCTTAGTGTCAACAAGAGTCCTAGATCTATGATGAGAAAGTTAAGAGCTCACTTCAAAAGTGAGATCAACACATATAAATATAAAAATAAATAAACACAAATCCAATTACTTTAGCCTACTTTAAGTTGAGATAAAACCCCTAGTGGCCCCCACTTAGTAGTTTTTCTAGGTCAAGTTCGATTTACTACTTGGATAGTGGATCACTCTAGTGGTCATTTCTACTTAAGAGGATGTGAGTCCCCATGCTTTCTTCCAAGCTTGACTTTTGCAAACTGATGAGCACCTCATCAGTCTGGTATGTCCTATTGCATGACCAATAGGCTATCCCGACAATGGATCATGCTTAAGAAGATGTGAGTCCCCTTACTTTCTTCTTGAGCTAGCCATTGTGCACTGACTGGGTCCAAATATATATTTGAGGATTAGGGTAAGACCCCTAGCAGTTCTTCTTCCTTGAAACTACTTCAAGGTTGGGTCTAGTCCTCCTTTATGACTTCTCGCTTGGTAGTCACCCTTGGTCAGATAGTAGTTGTCTAGCCGACGATGGACTATCCCAATGATTAGTTCCATGTAAAAAGATATGAGTCTCTGATGCTTTCTTCCTATATTGATCATCATAAACCAACTAACACCTTAAGTTAGTTGGTGCTCACTTTGCTAACAATAACTCACCTAGTAGATAACACCATTTAGGTAAATGTGAGTCCCCGTGCTTTCTTTCTGATATGGCCATAATATACCTACAAGCTTTATATGATTTAAGGATTAGGATAAGACACCCACTGGCACCTTTCCTTATAGGAATTTTATTTGGATTACATCTTCTTGATCCCATCTAGACATGAACCAGGGTACTACTAAATTATATAGTTCCCCTTTCCTAGTAGCCACCCCTTTTGTTAGATAGTGTTGTTCTGCAGATACAGGGACTATCCCATTGGGCTAGTAAATCTAAAGTCAGCCCATGTGGCTCCTCTTAGTTGTGGCTCCTCTTAGTTATGACTCATTACAAACAAATAGGGTCCATACTAAATAAATAAATAAACAAAAATAAAATCTCTTGTGAATTAGGATGAGACCCCCAATACCACCTCTTCCGAAGTAGGTGTCTTATTTTTTTGGGCAGTGCCAGCAAAACTCCCTATAAGATTGACCTTGACTACTTTATGTTGAGGTAAGACCCTGAGTGACTCTCACTTAGCAGTCATCCTAGGTCAGGTTCGGCTTGCTACATAATCAGTGAGTCACCCCGATGGTTGGTTCCACTCTGGAAGATGTGAGTCCCCGAGCTTTCTTCCTAGCTCAATCCTCGCAAATTGATTGAAAGTAAATCTATTCACTTGAGTCAGTAAATCTATGGTAAGTTCAGGCTTCTGTAGCCCTTTCGTAGTGTGATTCATCACAAACTGATTAGGTCCATTTTCATGCATTTAGGGTCAGGATCATGCCCTCAAAGCCCTTTTCCCTAGTGACTACTTTAGGTTAAGATGAAGCCATTATGCCCCTCTTCTGATAATTTCCCTTTTAGGCTGGGTAGTATCATTTTGTGAATAAACTGATTATTCTTTTGGGCTAGTAAATCTAAGGCAAGCCTAAGCTTTCATAACACCTCCATAGTGTGGCCCACCACAAACTGATAAGGTCCATGTTCATTCAATAAATCAAAACAAAAGAAGAGAAATCAAAATTGACATCAATCATCAAAATCAAATAAGATTTATCGATTAAATATATTAAATCAACCACAAATTCAGTTAAGTCTCATCAATTCCTAATAAGTTCTCATTCATGCCCTCAACATGAATCAATTTATCAATCCAATCAAACTCACATACTATCCCTAGCGAATCTCCTTTTGTGTCTTTGGCATGAAGTCAATTCTCAAATAAAAATAAATCAAATCTACCTGATTTCCCTTCATGCCCCGGCAAGAAATAAAATGAATCAATCCAATCAAATGATGATTCTTTTCTAGATGAGATTTTCCCCATTCGTCTTCTCGATAAATTTTGATCATAAATTTCTATGAGCTGAGGACTATCTTGAGTATCACTGATACTTGCTTCAGAACTCCCAAGGTGTTCTGACTTTTCAAACAATGTCACCCATTTGGATTATCCGTTGGACATGTTTGGCCAGCTCGATCAACATCAATATGTGCGGTGTGTCTTGTCAATTATACCGCACCTATTAGGAATCCCTTTGTTGATCTCACTTTGGAGTGAGTTGACTACCTTCTTCTTAGACCTATGATCCATATAGGCACTAAGACTGTCCTAGCATTAAGACACTATTGATAGTTAGGACAACACTCACCCAAGACTAGAGACTTATAGGGTTCAACCCTAAGGTTAAACCTTCGTTTAGGATAGGTAGAGCACTATCTACCTTGAACCCAACCACATCCTATAGTAAACTAATGGACCCAAACTAAATCAAATGATTACCAATCAAAACCTTAAACCAATTTTACTTAGTCTCAACATGATTTATCATGGTTCAATTGGATTAGGTAACCAATCTAACTTAACTTGGCTCATTTGGATTCAAGAGGGCCAAACCCAATATCAATTCAACTCCAACTTAAACCTTATCAATCTGAATTCATTTAAATTCTAATTGAGCTTGAGAAAGCCTTGACTTCAATCCTATTAAACCAAAACCAAATCGACTTGGCCCTCGACCCGACTTAACCCATTTGAACTCCATAGGGTCAAAACCTGATTCAACTTGATCTAAGACAAATTAATTTGATATAAACCTCATGATTTTTCCAAAGCATCTAATCAATCATCCCAATTCATTTCAACCCATTGGGCCCAACTAATTTACCCAAGTTGACCAATTTGACCTAAAGAGGTCAAATGGGACATAACCATGTCTAACCCAAATTGATCAAAGCCACCAATCAACTCTAAATCCATCATTGAACCCCTCTCAACACTTAATTGACACCAACTCAACCAAATTCAACCTAATCAACATAATTAGTTCAATTGACCCAATTATACCTAAATGACCAATTTGATTCAAACTTTAATTCAACCCAAATTAGATTAAATCAATCAATCTAATCTCTTCCATAATGAATGTTGATCATCTTTGATTACCCAATTGCAATCAATTTGGTCAAACTAAACCAATTTGGTCACTTAATCCAACTTGGCCACATTTGACTTAAAGGGCAAAATTGGGCCAAATCTCATTCCAATCTAAATTGATTCCAACCAATGCCTCTAATCACTCATAAATTGATTATTGAACACCTTTCAATCATTAATTAAAGCCAATTTGACTAAGTCAACCCAATTGACCTAATTAGCCTAAATTGACCTAAAAGATTAAATTGAACCACAATTCATTCTAATCTAAATCTATTTAAACCAACACCTACAATCATTCTTAAATGATCAATCAAACATAGACCAACCCTCCATTCAACCTAATTTGACCCATTTGGCCTAAATGAACTCATATGAACTAAACCCAAAACCACTCCAAATTGAATCAAATCAATTGCACCAATGCATCCCAAATGACCAATTAAACATAACCCAAGTGCTCTCTTGACCCAATTTGATCACTTGGTCAACCTAATCAAATTGAACCCAAATTGACCTATATAGTCAAATTGAGCCAAACTTAACTAAAACTAAGTCCAAACACAACCAAATTTGGCATAACTCATCCTTAAATCCCCATTGACCAGCCCAAGTGGACCCAACCCAAGGTGAACTCAGTTCAGCCCAAACCAAATAAACCAAAGATTTCAAATAAGGTAAAAATTTTAAATATGAAGGTCCAACCCCTCCCTTTAGCTTAGGTAGTCACCTTAACATATTTTGAGCTCCCCATGCTGACTGGACTTGACTCAAAGTCATTGGGCTTAGCTATTGACTAATGTGAGGTCCCTCTCACTTTGGCCTATCCTTGGTTCATCCAAAGGGACTTGTCCCTCTCATTACTGTCACCAAATTCAAGCAACCACTAAGGGACCTCCACCTCATCAATCCCATGTCATTTTTGGTCACCCTCGCTGGTCGGTCAGTTGCCATGACCTAAACCAACCTCTTTGGTTGGTTCACATAAAGAGGAGGGTATACACCTTCTCTCCCATCCAAAATGATCAGAGAGCTTACACAGAGAAGGTCGATCAGTCCCAAGCATCCTTAGAGCTCCCCAGTGCACCGAACCGACAACGAGACCAGCTTCTCCCTCAGCCCGAGCCCATTCTATCTAAACTCACCTAAACTCTACCAAAATTAAATTAATTCTACCCACACCTTCCTCAAGCTCCGATGAACCCAAACCAATTGAATCCCAATCAATTCGATCATCGGAGCAATGAATTCGACCAACTCTGGTGAGTTTTGTGGAGACGCTTGGTCCATAGGATGAATGGTGGGGAGGCAGCTCACAAGCTACTCAACAGGGCTTCACCTTTTCAAGTTGAAGCTATCTTAGTTGATGAACTGCCCGTCATTAGCTCAGGTGAGATAAATTTTGGCAAATCATAGAAAATTGTAAGATTTTTAGTCTTTATGAAATGAATGTGATTTTTATACGAATCCCATCGTAGGATCCCTTTAGATTGCTCCCCTAATCATTTTGGAGTCAATTTTATCATCGAACGAACTCCGACGAGCTCAGATCAAACAACAAAAGGCAGACAGTGTACATCTTTCTCTACAAGACGATGACGGATCATCAGTTGTCTATTTCATGTGATTAAAAATAGATGACCATAATTAATCAAGTTAGATTCCCTTGAATTTTCTTTTTAAAATTACAAGATTAATCTCCACCATTTGATCCTTTATCGACATCGAGATGAAAGCATGTTAGTCGTTGAGTCAACAAAGTAATGATTTTAAATATCCAATTCTATGACACCACATGAAAAGTACTGCCACATTAGTTGTTGCATGATGCTGATTATGTAAATGGATTAATTAGAGTTTAAAATGTGATTTAATTAACCAGAACTTCAAAAAATTATAATTAATTATAAATAAATTAAAAAATATAAATAAACCCATTTTGGAAAGTCTAAACAAAGTAGAATCTAAGAAAAATAAATTCCTTTAATTTTGTCTAGTGAATAGTGTTTAAATATGCTTTGAAGTTTTAATTAATTATCTTATTTAATCTTTAATTATTTGGTTAATTGGCTTGATATTTTATTAGATTATTCTTTTGGATGGCCTCTACCTCGCATAATTTTTTTGGGTTAATTTATTAAGTGGATTAAGAGAACCTATTTTCAAATCCTAATCACCTATTTTAAGCATTTAATAATTATTAAAAATTAAAAAATTATGAAATTAAATAGGGATGTTTAATTAATCATAAAAATAGTAAGGGTGGCCAAAGAAAAATAATTGTGACTCGTTATCCTAATTATTTTTCCAAAATCACCCATAAAGGTATTTAATGAATAGTTAAATAGTTTAATTAAATTAGGAAATAAATAACCTTTGTAATGAACAAAGAGGGGTAAGGGTAATCCATATCACTTAATATTTTCCTTAGGTTTAAATAACTCAAAATCCCAAACTTAAGTCTAATCAATTTGATGAAGTTTAGGATATTCATGTGGGTGTACTTTGTCTTTAGGAATTAATGAATCCAGAGCTAATGTTTAATGAAGTTTCAATTGCTTTATGTAGTGCATTCATCTTATATGTGTTCACACATTCATGGCTTTGAAATCATGTATGAGATTAGATAGGAGAGAGAGAGAGAGAGAGAGAGAGATGTATTATACATTCATGCTCATTTTGAATGAGTCAACTTAATTCAAAATCCATTTTAATAGTGACATTCAAAATTGGTATTGAAAATAAATTCTAATGGACTTATATCGTGAATGAGTTTAGATTATTTTTAACTACCATGCAGTAAGAACCACTGATCACATATTGCAAATGAAATTTTTTTCTATTTTTTGTGCAAAAATCTTCTTTAATTATACCTTAGCCAGCACAAAATTCTAAACATCCTCACCAGCCTAAAAACATGGCATTAAAACATTATAGGTATAAGTTAAAAATAGAGCAATACAAAAATAATGTAAAATAAGTACCTCATATTAATGAGCCAAATAG
Source organism: Cymbidium sinense (assembly GCA_021442155.1). Taxonomy (NCBI): domain Eukaryota; kingdom Viridiplantae; phylum Streptophyta; class Magnoliopsida; order Asparagales; family Orchidaceae; genus Cymbidium; species Cymbidium sinense. The sequence goes on along the minus strand of CM038224.1, from coordinate 73,272,208 downwards.
AGGAACACAATGCCATCATCCAATTCTTACAAAATTATTTACTTCAAGTGCTCATTTTTAAACAGAAAAAAATTAACACTCCGATATGTCAATGCCTCAAGTATGAAGAGTGCAACACTAAGAGGAAAACAATAACTAATATCTATTAAAGTAACCTTTGTGATTTGGAAAATTGTCATATCTTGTTTTGCTTATTTTTCATTTTGTAGATTGAAATTGTCATACTGCTAAACTTTGTTTGATAAGCTTAATTTTTGCATTACCAGATGAAAGCAAAAAAAATTTCTTTTAAGAAGACTTCAATAATATTTAAAATTCTTTATATATAGTTATTAATTAATTATCTTTCTACTTACTTTCAAGCAATACTTAGAAAAATAAATTACTAAAAATATCAATTCTTGTTTGATAATGTTGAGTCATAAAAGCTTTAGATTGCCTGAAATAATGTGATAAATCTACCTGAGGAAGAAGGTTTTCTCTTCTTAAATAAGATCTATTTTTACTATCTTCAAATTGAGTTAGACCATATTTATGTATAAGGAGGTTTAAAAGTTTAGCACTCTTATACAAACCTCATTAATGGATTCTTATCTTCAACTTGATTTGATCGAAGTCTCTCCATTTTAAAAAAATGCAATTGCATCTGCCTTTATCCAATTTCAAGTAGAATCCAACTTCTTTCAAGCTAACCAACTTAGAACAAAAGCAAATTGATTTTCATTTGTTATATGAATATATCATTGCCATTTGTTGTTACAAAAATCAAAGTTGTTGAAGCAAGAACTGACACCTTCTTCATTTTTATTTGAAATTTGGGGAATTGAGTGAATCATATAAGTTGTTAAGGTAAGTCTCAAAGCAGGATAAATTAAAGAAGTTGATGATGAATTTCCATCAACAATTGTTCAAGAAGAAATCATAGGATAGTTATCAAACTAATATTCTTATAAGTCATCATAGTAGATTTATGAATAGATGGTTTATTAAAGTCATGAAATTGGTTTACAGAATTAAAAACTAACATGAATTATTGAAATGGTCTAAAGCATTTTTAAACAATTCCATTATCTACAGCAGGGATTTGAACACTACAGCCTTAAAATCAAGTGCTACAATTTTGAATTCGAGTAGACTTGCAACAAATTTGAACTATGAACATGATTGCAAATTGTATAAATAGAGATGCAATGTAGAACTTGGACACTACAATCTTTTTGCTTATTTGAATTTAAAAAGTTACTATAAACTCTAGAAAACCTTTTAAATTTCCTCCAAAACATGATTTTCTTTCCAATAGAGATTATAAAAGTAGTAAAAATTAAATTAGTTTTCAATTTACAAGCAAAGGAGGCCTTGAAATCTTGATTTCATGCCTGCCAAATCAACATCATAACTTCTTCAAAAGGGAGTGATGAAAAATGAACTTTTAAATCTTATTTATTTTGCAATGAAGTTATCGACATGGCAACATCTGAGTTTAATTTGATAGTCTACAAAAATTAGAATAAATAATGTATATTCATGCATGTGTATATATCAAAAACTTCTCTATATGCTTTCAATCTCAATAAGATTAATCTCTCAGTTAAATATTAGTAACTTCTCAATTTGCTAAACTTGATAGGTGGACATTACTGAACTACTTCGATTACTCTCCCTAATTGTTTCCAATACATAATTGATCTTGCCAAATTAACATTACACATGCAAATAGTCAATAAGTAAATGTCCCCTTTATACTTTTCTAATGATTTTGAAAAGATTCAACAAATAAAACATTTTGCTGAGAATCTATTTTCCAAAACATTTTTAGAAAATCCATTACAATTTTGGGAAAAAGATGAACCTGTTGCTCACATTGAACCAATTAACTTTACTCTTATCATATGCGTACACCCAATGAAATATACTATTGAAGATAAACTTGAATTCAAAGCTCAAATATCTAAACTAATACAACTCAAACTTATCGAACCAAGTAATAGTCCACATAGTAGCCCTGCTTATCTTGTTTGAAATCATGTTGAACAGCTCCGACAAAAAGTTCGAATGGTTATTAACTATAAAAAGTTAAATGATAATACTAAATTTGATGGGTATTTTTTACCCAATAAAGAAGTTTTAATTAATCAAATAAAAAATGCTAAATGGTTTTTTAAACTAGATTATAAATTTGAATTTTGACAAATAAAAATGCATGAAGACAGTAAAGAATTTGTTGCATTCAGTATACCTCAAGGACATTATCAATGGAATGTAATGTCTTTTGGATTAAAAATTCATCACAATTATTTTAATGATGAATGGATTATTTATTATCTAAACACGGTCGAAGCTCGCTCACCCAGTGTGAATTTAATACTTTTGCCTTAATATATATCGATGGCATTCTTATTTTTAGCAATACCATTCTCATGCATTTAAAACATTTAACAATCTTTTCACAAAAAGCATATAAACATGGTATTGTTCTAAGTAAAAAAAAAAGTAATTTTTGTAACACAAAATATTGACTTTTTGGGACTAAAAAATAGATCAAGCATCCATTGCATTACTAGTTTCTCCTCAAAAGAAACTTCGAAAAAATATGGCCTGGAGCTAGGATAAAAAAATGAAAATCTTTTACAAACCATTAAAACAACCTATAAAAATCTTCTTAAATTAAATCATCCCAATAATGACAAAAAATTAATTATTGAAATAGATAGTTTAGAAACTTGTTGGGGTGCAATTTTAAAAACAAAATGACATGATAAAAAAATTTTATGTCAATATGCTTCTGGAATGTACACCTCTACTAAACAAAATTATCATATTAATCAAAAAGGAACTTTTAGCCATTAAAAAGCAATTAAAAATTTTAAAATATTCTTAAATAAGCATTTTATTATTAGAACTGATAATAAAACAGCTATTTCTTTTATTAAAAAAAAGTTGATTTACTCACTAATAAACAACTTATTCGATGACAACGTTAGTTTTCAGCATATAGTTTTGATATTGAATATATTGAAGAAAAAAATAATTGTCTTGCTCACACATTAACTCGAGAATTTTGCAAGATATGAGCTTTAAAACATATATAAAACTATAAATACCAGATATACCAGAACATATGAAATCATACTTAATTTCGGACAAAAATTCAACCAAATCAGATGATCTTTTTATTGATTGTTATGTTCAAATAATTGAGTTTCAAATATGAAAGCTCAAATGTGAAATATCCAATGGAAATAAAGTATTATCCGAATTACAAAAGTAAAAGATTATTTTTCTCGGAAAGTAGATGAAGAGGATTTATCCTCTGTTTCATAATTACGAACTTTGTACAATTATAAAAAAGCTAGTCCTTCTATAAGTGTGGACATAGCAAAAAATCAAAAGCCACACATAGAAGTCGATATGTATTCTTTAATTCTACTTAAAGAGCCAAAGAAACAAAAGAATATATTTGAAATAGCAGATGAATGGCAACAATTTTTTTTATTCCAAGAAAGAATTAATTCACAAATATATTTCCATAGACAAGGAAATATAAATGTAAGTTACATTTATGGAGACGCAGATCCAAAATTAGTCCAAGAATTATATCTTAGTAGAATGCTAAAATTAATATATCTAGAAAGTCTCAAGAACAATCAGCAAATTACCAAAATTAATTATTGATGCAACAGAAACATTCCAATCAATTTTAAAACATTAGAATATCTATGCCAAAGTATCCTAGACATATTCAGAATTAACTAAAATAACAATTACAATATTATAGCTCAAAATCAGCAGTGAACCGTTTCTGCCAAAATATATGGAACATAAGAAGCCTATTAAAAGAAATAAAGAAGAAGACCTTTATCAACTATGGCTAGAGACAAAGAAAATAGATGCATTCAACTAATGGGTATACCATTGTTCAAATACAATATTTATCTACAGCCACTACAGACAACAAACAAAAATGATACATAAAGTTATGTATCAAAAATGGAATAACATATTGTTAAAAAATAATGTACATGCAAGTACAGAAGTAAAAGAGAAATTCTGCAAGAAAATACAAAAAGAAAAATTACATGTATATTCTGCAAAAATAAAAATACCTTATAGGCAGTAAATGAGAAATTGGAATCCAAGCTTCTCGATAACTAAAATGTAAGCCATGACATCAATAATTAAATGGCATAAGCCATGACAACAGTAATTAAATGACGTAAGCACTTACGTCATACTCAATTAAGTAAAGATACTCCACAATGTCTATATAAGAGGGAGAAGCATATAAAGGAAGGCAGAAGAGAGGACATCTCTTAAACTTTTTTGAAGATCTCCTAGGAGGACTTATGTGTCATAGCCGTAGAGGCTATAACTTATCTTTTCTCTAGTTGATATTTGTAAGTATGCTTTGATTATTGTACCTATATGTGATACTATTATGCGTCTGTATTATGTTTGATCTAAGGATTTCTAAATGATATATTATGCTTTTTATAGTTTTTATATGATCTGGTTATGCTTAGAGTAGGAAACGAACTAAAGTTGTGCTATAATTCTTTGAAGTGATCATATAAGGTTGTGGGCTTTATGTTGAGCATGTATCTCTCCTAGAAAGTCACGGGATTAGGAGAATATGAAAAGAATCGAAGAATTTACGGTCAAAACTCAGGTCAGATAATAAGCATAATTGCATAATATCTTTTTTTTTAATTCATTAAGTTCAGAATAATTGGAAGCAAGATGGACCCTTATAGATAAAATAAGAAAAGTTTAGTTTATAGACACGACTAGAGAAAAGACTATTTTTTATGGATTCAGATTTTGAGTCTATTAAAAGTAAACTTCTTAATATTGAACAAGAACTAAAACAACTTAGAAAAATTAATAATAAAATTGAACATTACTCTACAAGAAAATAGGTAGAAACCACCTCCAAACAAAACTGTACAAGAAAACAGGTAGAGATCACCTCCAAAATGATACCAGAGCTTAAAAAAGATATTATAATAAATACTCAACATTGTGATGAACACTATGCTTGTTTATATACTCTTAGTTACTCTTAAATACTAATTTTCCTTCTTACAAATAAGAAATAAGAGAAGAAAAAGAAACCTGTAAGCATCTTAAATTAAAAGAATTAAAAGAAGATATTTTCTCATCTAAATGATAAATATAACTAAAGAATACTTAAAAAAAGAATTCAAAAATATTCAAGAACAATTAAAAATAAATATTTCTAATAATGAATTAGAAGTTTTTATAATTGAACAAATCTTTCATATAAAAGCTCCTTTAGGAAACTTCAATGAATGTACAGTTATTAGTTATATGTTTTTAAAATAATATTATGAACTTGGAATCAGTTCGAATACGTCGAACAAAATAACAACTTGTGATATATGAAATTAAATCAAATTCAACATAATAAGCCTTTAAAAATATATTACAAAAAAGATATAAATCTATACTCTATACCAAAAGCACGAGTAATATATCTGAATTAGGAAAAAAAAATTTAGAAAATCAACAAATTTTTAACAATAACATCGCTACACTAGCAATTTTTGCAGAATGCATCTGCACTAAATTCGATTTACAAGAACTTAAAGAAAATTTACCTTGGTATTCTAAAAAGTTACTACATCAAGCAGAAGTAATATCCAAGGAGCTATAAGGATTAACAAAATTATAAATATTAATGAATCCTCTCAAGAATTAGATGATTTAATCTCTATATTACATCAACATCAGTTTATGAATAATACTCCACAAATCACTTCCGTGGATAGACCTATTTCAGAATTAACTTCTCAAACTCCTCTACCTAATACAAATACTGGAGCCTCTTCAAATACAAGACAATAATTTATTCCACCTAGCGTTAAGCGAATTCTTACACCTATAAATAATCAACTAGACAAAAATCTTCAAAAAGACTATTTTCATGAGCCAATTAGTGGACATGGAGTCTATTAAGTTTAGATTGTTGTAAAAATATTATAGAAATAATTAACAAATAGACTAGAAAATAGTCTAGCCATATATAACTACAATCTTTAAGGAGAAGACACATATAACTCTATTGAAAATACTTTTTAATAGGTATTTATAAAAAATGATTTGTTGGACAGCGACAAGTTCAAAAACAATAAGTCAGAAATACTTGTCTAGCTAAAGCTACTAAAAGTTTTCCAGAAAAAGGGGTAAATATATATATATATATATATATATATATATATATATATATATATATATATATATATATATATATATATATATATATATATATATATATGTATATTTTATTAAAAGTGAATTCCTTGGATACAGAATTAGATTCTCTACGAAATCTGAAAAAGCTAAGAAACAATCTGAAATTACAAAGCAACAACTTACAATCCTCACTATTTGCAATATCTGTTATTTAAATTAATATAGTTATGAATATCAAAAATTCTTCTATGATATTATGTCTGAGGAACGTAGTCAATATCTAGATACATATTTTTATAAACTACCTGAATCATATAATATAATATGGAGTCAAGCATTTCTTCAATAATACCCTATAGATATAATCTTAGGAAGTAGAATTTTATTTGTTGAAGAAAAATTAGCAGAAGCGTGTCAACAAATAGATTTGCATAAACATAATAAAATATATAAAATATCTTTATGTTGCAATGAAAATGATTTAGTTGCATATCAATGGAGATGTTTAAAAAATACAACTTCATGTTCAAGATCAAGCTGTAATTAGGGCTGTCAAAAAAGCTCGTTGTTCACAACGACTCGTGTTATCGATATTTCGTTATTCGTTAGTTAAGTAAATGAGTAAACAACAGCTCGATTTATAAATGAGCGAACAATCCTTTGTTCGATCGTGTTCGACTCGATTTAGCTCGAAATAAATAAATAATTTATATTAAATTTTATTTAAAATATAATTTATGTCATTAAATATTTTTAAAATTGATATTTAATTTAATTATAAAATTAGTTAAAAAATTTTTAAATAAAATAAGCTAAAATATATTAGTAATTATTATTATAGGTTTTTTTATATTTATGCATTTATGCTTAGTGTTTACTGTTTAGGTTTTAGGTCAGATAGTTAATCCCACCGTAGGAATTTATATTAAGGGGATTTAAAATAAGAACGGCGACAAGCGGCGATATCGATATTGCCCTCTCTCGACTCATTCCAGATTTTACCACGTCTCTCGACTCTCTCCTCTCGACTCTCTCGACTTTCGCTAATCCTGTAAGTCCCTGACTCCCTCTCTCGTCTCAATGTTTTGGCCGCCGAATTTCTACTCTTCTTAGCAAGAGTCTTACAAGTTGTGAGTTTTTGAGTTGCAAATTGCAATGGTAATATCGTAAGCAATAGCCAGAACCTTTGGATGCGATCTCCGGATTTCTGTGGTTTGATCGACCATTATTTTCTTGTTTTTATGAAGCTTCTACTTGGGACTCGGTCGACTTTGCATGCTTGCTATCATTATTTTCTTCTTTTATCAAGCTTCTACTTCGGTTTCATGTTAAAAGGAGAAATGCTCTTAAGCTTTACAATTTGTGACTCGATTTTTCATTCAGACTTGAGTCACTTGATATCTGCTATATGTTGTTGTCTGACCTCGGTATTGAAATGCTTGAAGTGCTTATTCGGTTATGCCATGTATATTCTACATCTTATGCATATGTTTGTTGTGGATGATTCGGTTATTCTTTGTAGGTTATTAAAATGCACGAAGTGCTTTCGGTTTGTCTGTCTATTATTCTCTGTTATTTGGGAGCTATATATTCTTTGTCTCTGTTTGATTTCTCATTTTCTTTTACTCTTCTCAGTTCTCATTCTAATTTGTCCTGTCCGGCCATTACTCTGCTATCTCGGTTTGTCCTGTTCGGCCATTATTCTGCTGTCTCTATTATTTTGAAAATATATGTTGCAGGCTCTATTTGATTTTTCAGTTTCTGTTGGCATGGATAGTTGGATACTATTTATTTTGGTTTGGCCATTACTTTGTTGTCTCTGTTGGCATGGATACTATTTATTTCTGTTCGGCCATTATTTTGTTTAGTCTGTTGGCATCAATGGCATGGATACTATTTATTAAGCTGATTTGTTGCTGATAGTATATTAGCTTAATTATGTATATCTTGGAGTTGCAATTTTTTTTGAGGTGATTAAATGAGAAGAGTAGCATATTGAATATGGAGTTTAGTATGGAGATTGGAGAGTGTATGTGTATGTGGTCCTAACTCATATTTTCTTTTTATTTAGTGTACAATCATGTCTAATGTGGATCATTCTCAGTCTGCATCATGTGGTGATGATTTAGTTGTAGGTAATGATATACCAAGTACTTCACAACAAGTTGAATCAGAGGAGCATACACTTGAGACTACTAGTGCTGATGTCAACCCTAAGAGAGGTAGGAAGAGAGTATCTTCAGTGTGGGAGTATTTTATAGAAACCACTTCTGTATTTAAGGGGGAGAGTATACCCTCTTTACAGTGCATATATTATCGCAGGAAATTTCATAAATCAAAAACTGGCACAACTTCACAACTTTTGCGGCATGTGAAGGAATGTGAAAAAATCAAGGCCAAGAATAAGCAGGTTGTTGAATTGGCAGACAAAAGGCAAAAAAAATTAAATTTTATGCCTTTTGATGTCAACTCTGAAATTGAGATTCCATTATTCCATGACCCCAAAAATTATGATCATCTTCAGATTAGGGAGATAATTGCAAAGATGATTTTTGTGCATGAATATCCATTTATGATGGTTGAGCATATGTGGTTTAATATTTTTTTGAAGGTATTGAATCCCAATTATGAGAAGGTATCTAGAAACACAATTAGAAGTGATTGCATGAAAGTTTATGAAAAGGAAAAAGAGAGATTGAAAACTTTTCTTAAGAGCATTCATAGAGTTTCTTTGACTTGATTGTTGGACATCAAATCAAACGAGGCTACATGTGCTTAACAATTCACTTTATTGATGATTCTTGGCAGTTGCATAAGAGAATCATCAGCTTTATTGAGCTTGATCCTCCACACATAGGTACTTTTATTTGTGATGCTATATGTGATTGTTTGCTAGATTGGAATTTGCAGGATAATGTATCTACTATCACACTGGATAATGCTAGTAATAATGATGTTGCTGCAAATGCTTTAAAAAATAATTTTTAGTCAAGAGGGAAGTTACATTTTTAGGGTCATTTCTTTCATGTTAGATGTTGTGCTCACATCTTGAATATACTGGTTCAAGATGGTTTGAAAGAGGTGCAACAAATAACCATTAAAATAAGGGAGGCAGTTTCTAAAAGATATTACTGCTTGGAGTATCTTACTTACCTATGTTATTTCTATGCATTGTATTAGTGTTCATTATGCTGGTTGCAATACTTATTTTGATGATTTACTGTTTGGTTGTTGGATTTTAGCTGATAATGATTGGTGGCTGGCTTTTGACATGCTGCTTGTCTCACCTATTAGTTCTTGGGCTGCTGCTGATATTCACTTTAACTCTATCTTTGAGCTGACATTTTCCTTTTATTTCTGGGAGTTATCTTTTATTTTATTTTTCAGCATGAAGAGGCTTTTTGGCATTTTTGCTGACATTTTCTGATTCAGCAGGGTCCCTTTGGTGGGATCTTATTGTGGGAGGCTTTCTTCTTTTCTTCCACCTACCAAAGTTGTTTTTTGCAGGCTTTCTTACAGGCTAAACAGGAATGAATTTTTTGGTAAATTTTATCTAGCCTAACTAAGCATGTGCCCTTACAATTTTCAGGTTTTGCTCAATAAAATTTTACTTGCCAGTTTTCAGTTTTCTGTGCAAGTTATTTATGTGATTCTTTTGAGTGCAATCCAAGTGCTTCAGATTTTGTTCAAAATGATTTTATGGCAATTCAATTACAATTCTTGGTAATTTTACATAGTTGAAATTTCTTATCATATATATATTTTTCAACCCTTTACCTATTTCTTCTAATCTGCTGTTGTATTCCCATCTCTTCTCTGATAGACTTCTGTAATTCCTGTGGTAATTTAGGCTGGGGGTATGCTGTCTTCCTTTACAATGCTAGTTTCTAACTTCTGCAACAAGGAGGTTCTTTGGTGGTTCTTTGTTCTTTGGTTTGGTTCTTTGTTTGCTTGCTGGTTTTACTCTTTCTACATTACACATTTGCTGGCTGGTTTTGTTCTTTGCATCCTTATTGGGCTATGATAAGATCTTTTGATGCTACACTTGGTCAATTTAGAACAAATGCTACATTATTAATGTGTATATGATATTACACATTAATAATATGATGAAAACTATAAATAGATGTATGAGATGCAACTTAGCTTGATATTTGGCTGTATGTATTTTCTAACATTTAATTTAATTTTTTGTGATTACATTTTGTCAATTTTTTGAATGTCTATCATTTAATCAATGATAGTTAGCTTAATAGTTTGGAATTTTGGAGTTTGGATGTGTTGCTCGAGCCTTTGATTGGTGCTTAGGCCCTGTAATGGCTATTTGGGCCTCTTGTGGCATTGGTTGGGTGTTTGTTACGGTGTTGGTAACTTGGAGCTCTTTCTCTCTCTTTCTTTCTCCCTCTTTCACACTCTCTTTTCCTTGTTCCTTAGATCCCAACCTTCAATCGATGTTTCTTTTGTGCCTTGTTTGTGCCTCGATTAAGTTGCGTGAAGCCTTTATTGGCCATTATTTTATGCTCTTATTAACCACTATTTGCTATATATATTGATGGTTTGGTTTTGCTCTTTGCATCCTTATTATGATAAGATCTTTTGATGCTTTGTCAATTTAGAGCAGTCTTTCATTATTAATGTAATATCACTTGTGATATTACACATTAATCTATGATGAAAACTATAAATAGATGTATGAGATGCAACTTAGCTTGATATTTGGTTGTATGTATTTTCAAACATTTAATTTAATTTTTGTGATTACATTTTGTCAATTTTTAGTCTATCATTTAATCAATGATAGTTAGCTTAATAGTTTGGATTTTTTGGAACACATATTTTTAATTTTTTTTTGTGATTTCATTGTCATTTTTTTTGAGATTTCATTTTTGTCAATTTGGAACAAATGCTACACTTATTTTCATGTTTTTTACAGATCCTAGTCTTATTAATATTAATCTTTCATTTTATCATCTTTTGTGATTTCATTGTCATTTTTTTGTGATTTCATTTTGTTAATTTGGAACAAATGCTACACTAATTTTCATTTTTTTTACAGATCCTAGTCTTATTAATATTAATCTTTCATTTTATCATCTTTTTGAATGTCTAATATTCATACAGCCATTAAACTATTGACGACATCAATGATTATTTATTTTAGTTTAGACTCATAATATTTATTTTATAATTTTTGTTAGTTTTGTTAACATAAAGTCACATTCAGTTTGAAGATTCAAGATTGATTGGATTTTGAAGATATGAAAGCTTGAAGAAGTATAAAGCTTTGATTAGAAATTGATATTTGGAAATTGTAATTTCATTATTTTCTTAGCTTTTATTTTTTTTGTAATGTAAATTATATAAGTTTGAATTTGTAAATTTGTATATGCATATATGGTATATGATCTTGTAAATTTTGTTAGGTTATAAATTAATATTTGAAGTTGTGTTCAATTATGTGTAAAAAAATGATTTTTAAATCTCTTATTGAAAATCATTTAATTTAATAAAATAAATTTTAACTGTATATAATTTTGATTTTTAAATCTTTGAATGAATCTCTAATTCTAATTTTTTTGTGTAACAAAGTTTTTTTTTTAGTGTAAAAATAATAATTATGATTGTATATAATTATTTTGTATAATTGTATATTTTTTTGCTTTAATTTTTGTTAATAGTATTTCAGTTTTTCACTGCATAAGATTTTAATAATTATTTTTAATTAAAAATAAAAAAATAAAAAATTATTAAAATATAAAATCGAAGCTAATTTCAAACACGAGCCTAAAATGAACGAATATTTTTTCGGTAACACGACAGATAGCTATTTTCAACACCGAGCCAATTTTGAAAAAAAAAATAATAACGAGAATCTGAACAACTGGCTATTCAGTTACTCGTTTACACTCTTTAATAACAAAATAAAATTCTTTAAGAAAATAAATAAACATAAACTAAACAAAAAGAAAACAAACTTTAGAAAGAAAAAATTTAATAAAAAATCAAAAATTTGTAAATATTGGTTATGTAAAGAAGAAGGATATTATGCTAATGAATGTCCTAAACGAAAGAAAATTTCAGGAATAAAATATGTTCAAATTATAGATAAATAAGAATTAGAACCCATCTTTGATATATTTGAAATCGATTATAAAGAAGAAATCTATGAATTATCTGATCAAGAAGATCTTATTGATCAATATTATGATTCGGATAATGACTTGGAAGAATACTTATATTTCGATTAATGAACTTGAACGAATAAATAGTACAGATGAAATTATAGATGACCAATCAGAATACAGTAGACAATTAACTCTTCCTGAAAAAGAATATAAAAAGACTAGAAAAAGAAAATTATCTTTAGGAATAAAAGACTGTTTTGATATGCTAATATTAAACTGGAAAAAATTAGTTCATTATAGTATTCTACAAGGAGAACATTCTATTAAAATTACTGAAGCTCAAGAAAGTACAAAATTTTTTTTATATAATTATATGATAAGGAATGAAGATTTACAAAGATATCTCACCCAGAAAAATATAGACATGTATTCTTTAGAGGAATCCAAGTATTAATAAAGGCATACTTTCACAAATGTATTGACAACCTATCACTCGATGTATACGATGATAGAATTATTCGTTCGAAAAAGATGCTTTATTAAGAGTTATTCAATGAAACTTATGTTATCAAACATTAATATTTCATTTACATCCTAATTATGCAATAAATATTAATGATAGACATATAGACCAAACTCTAACTCTTAAGCATAAATTAGATCGAGTTCAATTAAGACAAGACAATGATGTTTATAGTATTATGTATCAAGCAACATATGCTTATAACAATTAATATAATATTGTAGTATTCAAAACACATAATAAATCTATTCATTTAGATTCCATGTTCTCTCAAATAGGACAAACTATCCAACTCGAAGAAGTAGATTATACAAATTTAACACCACCACATGATAATTTATCTCTTGATTTTGGAGAAAGTAGTAGTTTAGGAAATAGCTTTAGGCGACCTAAAAGATAACTCTCATTTAATGAACATATTTGATAGTTTTAAGTGCTAGGTATGTAAATATGATATTTAGGTGTTAGATATGTAAAATAAGAAGTCTAGAGTGGTATGTATATAAATCCCCTAATATTTTAATTCATAATATATTATTATCTAAATAAACACAACTTATATCAATAAATATCAAATAATTCATTGCGGAAGTTTGCTCACAACCTATTAGCTTACAGCCTCTTAATGATTCGATCTGGAGACTGGTCCAGTTTGAAGTGTTAGAACGGCACGGTTAAGAGAGTGCGGGCCGTGAGGAATAGCCAGGAGATCGGGGCCTCGTAGGGTTCCTGCCTTCAGTGTTCAACGACCAGTCGAGATTGACCGGAGGTTTTCTTTATTCCTTTCTATCTCTGTTACCCTCTATCTTCCTTTTCTTGGCTTTCATTTCATGAAATTTTTTTTTTTTTTTTGGTTTATCTCTGCAAGATAACTTAAGTTGTGATAAAAAGTAAACTGTTGGATATAAAATCCATATGTTTTGCTTTAGCATTCGTATTTAATGTTTGGCATGTTTTTGGGGCTTATTCATTATTCAATTCTGTAGCTCTTTCTCAACAACGCTGTTTGTTTGCTTGGTGAAGTCAGCCGTGAATTGTTCTATATATTATTCACGTAGGCTTTTACTTGGGCATTTAATTTCATTCCATCAGAAAATAAATTATGAAAGGTTTACGGTTTAGGGTTTATAACAAAATAATTGAGGATTTAATACCGACAGACAAAAAGGAAAAACTTTATCAGTGTATGGTTTCTTGTAATCGTGGGACTTCAACTGAGCACTTTATAGTTTGGTTGAGAAACTGGTATAATGTCTCACCTGAAAAAGGGAAGGTTTTTATCTAGCTGGTCACTCTTGTTCCTTGTCAGACTCTTGTTTTTCTGATAGTGCTAATCTAAGTAATCCTCCTTCCTTTCTCTTCTTTCTTTATATTTGAACTTTCTTTCTCTTCCAGTTACTTGGTGATCGTAGTAAGGGTATTTTGCAGGAATTGCAAACATCATCTCGTCATCACTTGCCTTATCACAACTATGTGAGGTCTTCTTTACGAATCCGTCTCCACACATTCTTGTTCAGTGCAGAATGAGGTGTTATATCTGTTTTGCTCAAAATATTTTTGCATTAACTTCTAGCTAGATTACCTTCGGATTATTTCTTTTATTTACCTGAATGGTGTGAATGTGCGTAAACAAGAGAAGACTGCAGTCATATTTGGAACCATTTTTTGTGTTATTTTTTTCTGTTTTCTGAAAACAAGCAAAGTTATTTTTTGTGTTTTTGAAACAAATCAATATATTTTAAAAATTAAAACAAAAATAAGTATGCAAACATGTTTTTATTAATTTGCTTTTATTTTTTATTTTTTAAAAAATAGTTGGTTTCAAACAATCCTAAAGTATTGTTTGGTTCACTGACATTTAGCATACAATGCCATGTTATTAATAAATGTTAATTATTTGATTCACTATTATCTTTAAATACCAATTTCATAATTGTCATTTATGTCATATTCTGATGGCATTTAGATGTTGGCCAAATCTGTTAACATCTAGATGCTTGGCTATTTGATGAGGAAAATGAATAATAACAAAAAGAAAGAACATTGTTTAAGTATATTACTGAGCCCAAAGATATTGTTATGCACCTATTTTAGGAATAATTATCCAATTTCATAACTTAATTTTTTTTTCTATGGCATAGATTACCATCATATGGTTAGGATTGAATACCCTATTACAACTAGGTGGATCCAACTTAATTCTTTGGTGCTTGAATTACGACCTATACCTTGATATAGTTCCAAAACTCAAGAGCCATAAAAGTTTGGGTTAGTTTCTATAAGAACTGATCTGATTAGCACCTTATTGTTTTTAGTTGCTCATTTTCTTTTCTACCTCGTACAAATTTCCATATACAACATGAAGCATTTAATAATCATGCAAACATCAAATGTATGATATCTTTGCCATTCCCATTAAGAACTTCTGAACTCAAGCCCATATCATAAAGGTGAAGATATGTACAACTTGAAATAAATTGCTCACCTAATAACTGAGTTTCTGTTCATAAATACAATATAAGGCAAGAACAATTCAGAAGGATAAAGAAATTTATCTATAATGTGTATTATTGATGATGACATTGTTTGCTAATCAGATGTTTTTTTACATTTACTAAGAATTTTACATATGAATGAGAATGGCACACATAATTTATTTTGTGTACTAATTCAATCCTAGCAAAAATAAGGAATCTTTGAGAATACTGAGAGGTAATTTTGTATTTTACTTTCAGTTGTGTTTCGTGTGCTTATTACTTGGAAGCTAACTCTTGTTTTGTAAGTGGTTAACACCTCTTTCTTTCTATGGATACTGTTTGGTTTACACAACAATGGCTCTAAGTTCAATGGAAAATTTCATATATAAAATGTTTATCAAATCTAGCTTTTTTGGGGTTTCATTGAGCTTCTATTGAGGTGCATGTTCTTCCAGGAAATAGAGTTTAATTATGGTTGATTTCCATGTTTCTGAGAAGTTGTTCTACTATTTGTTTGAGCTTTCGTGCTACAATGATATTTAAAGTCCATTACAAAGCAAGGATAAAGATTTTATAGCTCCCCCAAATTGATTTCTAAATGTTCCTTAATTTAATCAGTCACTTTGTTGTAGCTGTTTTCAATGTTCAATGGATGTTGTTATAGAGGTCCAAAATGATGATCAAGGATTTTTCCGTTGTACTATGAGAATGGTTAAGCCAGCATATCATTTAAATGGTGTGAAGACTATAGAAATATGTCTTTTATGGTCAATATTAGTCATTTCTCTAAATTATTCTTGCACTAGGTTTTGTTGTGGCACATTTTTGAAATGAACAGAATTTGGAGAGCTTTATTGTTTAAGATGAAAGGCATGAATTTATGGAATGCAAGATTCTTCTAGGAAATGGTTTATGTTGAGCTTTCATTACCTTTTTACATTACATAGCTTCTTAGTCTTAGTTTCTATATTTCAGCGCTTATGGATCCTAGAAAATATTTATATTATTTTATGGAACTTCTTCTGTGAAGTAACAATGTTTAGTTTTATAAAAGAATAGAGGCTTGATAATCTTTTGAGGGGTTGCACAACATGTGAATTTTTGCAACATATATCACCAAATTCATTAAACAAAAGGATAATTTTTTGTGCATTTTATATCAATTTCAATGACCAGATAAGGATTGCTAAGAACAAGGCCTTCGCATAACGTACGAACTAAGTTATTAATTAGATATGAGAAAGTGAACTGACATATTGTAGCAGTAGATATGCTACTATTTCTTTTCAATTTTGTTCTTCTATTCTTGTTTTGTAAATAGTTTGATGTAACAAACTTTGTGTTGCCATAGAATTTGTTAATATTCGAATTAAAGGATTGGGAAGAAATGTTTATAAATATAGGGATATATTTGGGAGGAATCTTATGAAAAGTATTATAATAGATATATAGAGTTGGGTTATTGATATGATAATTTTTGTAATTCTTATATCAAGAATTTCAAATTTTAATGCAAAACAATATTACTTATTTACTCTCAAAGTTTGATAAATTTGAGAGCTAGATAAGGTTTGGAAAAACTTAGGAAGCAATATAAATTAGCTAAAAGAAACACTACTTGGTGCTACAAAGCTATGGGACAGAATTGAACATATTTAGAAGATTTAATTTTATTTATTTTATGTGGGGGGCTGGGGGCAGTGGCTAACAAATTTTCTTTCCTGTCCATGCGCATTTTATTCTTTCCCATCCAAGGTTAGGATAATCGTAAAGGTGGTACCCAGTGAATGAGGATTGTATAAGGAGAGTTCTGCCGTCTATGTTAATTCAATGTTTTGGGCAACTGATTCAATTCAAATGGATCTACTTTGTTTTAGTAACACGCCTAGCATCCCTAAAAGAAAAAGAAGAATGGTGATAAGTCTTCAAAATTGCTATCAACAAAATAATCTGGTAACTTCAGAAGTAAAAATTGGTGAGTATAAGTTGTTCGTACTTAGGCATTTTGTCATATTGCTGGATTCATTCACTAAGCAAGGTACTGATAAGTTGAAGGGTATACTTGAATAACTGATGGGTGAATGTTGTTTTTTTTTTTTTTTTTTGAAAGTTTATCATGGTGGTCTTATTTCTTTCTCTTTAAGTGGTTTGAGAATTCATGATAATCTTGACATACCGGTTGAAAAAAATAGGCTTATTCCAATGAATGTGGAGAAGAACCAAAACCAAAGGTGGTTCTTCCTTTGCAAGCTCAATGGGAATACTTCCTACTCTTCAAGTCTTACTATTAACACTATTTGTCACTTTTATGTCAGAAAAATATTTAACAAGAACAAAGAAGGTTGCATCTCCAGGAACACATTTTAGATAATTCCTTTACTACTGTCAAAGATTTTTTTGTTTCTTTTTAAAATTTTATTTCTATCAAAGATAAGAAACTAGGAAAACTGCAATCACCCTTCTCAGAAGGTCATTTCTTTTTGTTTGCAAGTCATCTTTATATGTTAATTAGACCTATGTCTTTGGGTCCCCTACATAGAATTAGAAGGATTAAACTACCTGATAGATTTTCAGAGGTAAATTACAGAATACTATAAGATGGACCTTGCATAGGTCTCATCTCTCAGAAGAACGCATAGAATATCCAAAGCTTCGTCTTTGAAGCTGAAACAATTATGACCACAATATAAAAGGAAAAATTATGATGGTGTTTGTAATGACATTTGGTGGTGTATCCTTTGGGATAGAGATCAAGGCAGAGATCCCCATAGCATTCACTTATATTAATTAATTGCTTTTTTTTTTAAAGGGTAGATAAGCAACCGAAGCCAAAATAAAGAGGTGACTATTGATATTACCCAAATAGTTCATGAAGACAGTTGGCCTGACAGAATGCATGCCTTGACTCTTGGGAACCACATTAATTTTTTTCTTTCTTCAATCTTTACCGATGGCCAACATATTAAAATAAAGGTCATCAATTTGATCAATCGATTTGGAGAAATTGATCATCTTCTCTTTGTTTTGGGGCGGAATTATTATTATAATATTGTTATGAAGGTCCAGTTGTTTCCTTTCCCAATAAGCATTTTTCTCTGTTTCAAAGAACCCAGCATAGTAAGGTGTAAGTTGCAACAGGTTATTAAGGATAATGGAGAAAGAACACTTTGAAGAGAATCCAGTGAATTAAATCATGAAAATCTATTTAAACTTTTGTTATTTAGTTGAAGGTGGTTGTCTTAATAGTTAAATGCATAGAGGGTTTGAGATAAAGAAAGATATTCTAAGAAGTGGTTTATTGAAGTTTTTAAGAGGAAGCACGTCAAATAAAGCGCAATATAGAGTAGGTTGGCTACAATGTGCTGATTGCCAATGCAATATTTTTCTAAGGGAAGGGCATGATTAATTTCATTGCCGTTATTCTGTAACTGCTTGATGCGTTTTTGTTACTACGATGATGTTCTTAAACTTTCAGAAAATGGATATCCAATAAGCTGTCTCGTATTGCACCATTTTTCTCCTCCTGAAGACGTGGAGTATCAACAACTTTCTTTCTGGTTCAGTCCTACAAAAACTTGCAGTTATGACTTACATTTACTTAATCTTTAGCCACTCATGTGTAATTGCATGTCATCATGTCCCATGAAATGCTTTGTAAAATAGAATAATTTTCTTTTTTAGATGCCACTTTTTTGTTGTTTATTTGTTTAAGCTTTGTCAATAAACTTAGTTGTATCAAATTTGGATTAATGAAATTGTTCCACATAGTACACTCATTATTGTGCGTCGATATTACTCGTCTTGTTGGAAGCATACGCCACATCCTTTCAGTTTTCAAGTCTTGAGTGCTTTGTCATCTCCTTATGCTTGTATTCTCCTTGGAAGACTCTTTAATGATCAAGCTTGTAATGGTTGGGCTTGATTGAACCAACTGAATTAGATGGTATGATAAAGAGTGCAAAATTAAATGAAAGGTAGTGTGAAACCTAAAATGTGTTGAATGAATGAAAATTTAATTTAGGTATTAGATTTATCAAAATTGAGGAGGGTAGCTCTGAGGTTTAAAAAGTTGACTGGGATGTCAATTTGTTAGTCATTTTTATGTTATATAGGCTTTGATAATCATGCTAGATGCAATATTGATTGATGCAACCTTTAAACATTCTAGAAAATAATACATTCTTGTTTGATTTGACAGATACAAGTGCATCATGTTGCCTTTAATGCGTGCACAAGGGGAATCCTGAATCAATGCACCCCCCTTACCTCAATCAGAGTGTTACTTCGATATCATGCCATCATTAGGGTCAATACCATCTTAATTCGCTAACTAATATACATTTTTAGGAATTGGCCAAACATTTATGATTTATTTGTACCATGCCCTTTTAATTAATTTCAATTATAGCTAATCAAACTTATCAATTCAAGCGGGTCTTTGAATCGTCTCTCTAAGGCTCTGGACACTAAAGGCACAAAAACTAATCTCTTGGAGTCAAGGTGATTGTAGTTCAAGATAATGGTGTTTGAGACATGATGGTGGCAAGTTGCATGGAATGAGTAAGATGGAGTAAATGTTGCCTTCATTATTGGAGAAGAGAGCGAGAGTGGAATAGCTGTGAAGAATTCAAATGATTTTCCTTGACACTTTGAAGATCGATGGTTGGAAGGGTTTTCAAGATCTGATGAGTTCCTTTTAGCATCTTGATCATCATGCTCGAGGGTTTTGGTGTAGATACCTCTGGGTGTAGCACATCGATCATTGTTAGTATTCACCTACCTATTAGCAAGAGATCAATAGAAGTGTTGCACACTATTTGATTGTAGAATCAAGTTTAGTGATTATATGATGGATGGTGTTGTGTCAACACCCTTATTAGCTTTCAGGATTGTATTGACTACTCTTTAGCATATCCCTTGGAACACATTTGAAAGGCATTTGGGATTAATAATCAAAGTATATCATGCTTAGAGAGGTAGCCTAGAGGCTAGTCTTTGCTTCTCTCATAACTTTAAAGATTGCCTCTAACAAGCCTTCTATGACTTATATTTTGGGCAAGCCATGGGTGTAAGAAATCTTAGCTAGGCATGGCATTGGTTCTTTATCTTTTTGATCTAATTTGTTTTTTTTTCCTATCTATCCAATGAAGTTATTGAGCATCATCTATATAAAACATTGTGATCAATTCTTTTTGTAAGTTATCTAGAGGCACCTCCTATTTTGGAACTTCTTTTGGAAATCCCAAATTACCTAATCCAAATTACCAATCGGCTATCTTATTTTGTATTATAGATTCATCCTAAAGTAAACTAGTAAATAATTTTATATTTTAGTTTGATGCACTCCTTGCTTGAAATTAGATGTGAATCATCGAAACCGCATTAAGTCCATTATTGAATCATTAACTTTGAGATATTATAGGTTATCAAGTGCATGGACTTGATGCAATTTCTAGAATATGGGGGAATTACATTCTTCCAAATATTTGGAATCAAGAATGATCTTTTATCATCTTGACCCGATTCAAAACTTGAGTTGAAATTTTATTTTGGATTATAGATTCATCTTCAAGTAAACTTCTAAATTTTTTTATATTTTATCTGATAGCGTCTTATTTTGGATTATAAATTGATCTTATAAAAATATTATAGGTGATATAAATAGGCATCTTATTTTGGATTATAGATTCATCCTAAAGTAAAATTCTAAAAATTTTTATATTTCAGTTTGATGCACTACTTGATGGAAATTAGATGTGAATCTCAAAACCTCTTTAACTCCATTACTGAATCATTATTTTTGAGATATTTAGGTTATCAAGAGCATGAAAATGATTCAATTATTATTGATCTTGATTTGACTTAAATTCTTGTGAAATTTACGGAAAACTTTCTAATAATTTCATCCTTCATGTAATTTTTTTTTTTTACAATTGAATTCCACTATATTTTACAATCAATGATGCCTATAATTTGGTTACCATCTTGGTAATTATTGATAATGACTTTGAAAAAAAAATTTAATCTTAATGTAGTATGTTATTTCATAATATTTCAAGAAAAAGTTCTCTAAATAATGTAGATGTTTTTTTTTTTAACTCCAAATAGTTTTCACTACAAACTTCTACCATTCTAAAAAGTAAAATTTGATTTTTCTTGGTTAACATGTAGAAGTTATGGTTGTTAGTGAAATGATCAGTTGAAGGGTTAAATATATGATTTTTATAGACGAAGCTGTAGTTGTTTTGGAAAGCAGGCTCAAAGAGCTTTAAAATCATGAAATTTTTTACTTTAAAGCTATAATACATGCTAAGTTATGACGGCTTTTGGCTTACCAAGACTATTCTACGCTACACCTTTTGCACTTGACTAGTGAGAGAAGGATTTCTGTTTAGGACTCAATAAAACCTTATGTAGATGAACATAGGCTTTCTAAAAAGAGAACTTGATGCAAATGTGGATAACTACTCGGCCAATCTATTTTCTTGAGAAATGAATTTGTAGTGAATCTTCAAGTTGCTTATAATTTTCCATCAGAGACTTTTGCACTCTCACAATCCATTGAAATATGGTTTACACTTTATATTGTTATTTATAACTTATAGTTTGTTAGTGTTGATGATGGCCTTTTAATGTAATATGAAGCCATTATCTTAGATCCATCCAAGTAACACAATAAGATTCCACACTCTATCTTTAGAGTATGCTTGTCAATAATTTTATTCAATTGTAATATTAATTTGATTATTACTATTAAAAATAATAATTGGTATTATCCTTTTTTATCTAATTGGTAGTAATTATCTTTTTTTAAGGATTTTCCTCTTTTTGATTTGGATAGGATTTAAATTTGCATTAGTTTAAACTGTCACATTTCTATGAATATGAATGTTTGCCATCATCATTTGTTAAATTCAAACCTTTTTCTTTTATGCCTCCAATTGTCTTTCCTCTCACCCTCCCCTAGCCTTTCTATGGAATTCTCTCTCTTATTGTAATTTTTTTACCTTGATAATTCTAATATGTTTCTCTTGTCATATTTTTTTCTAATCTTGTTGATCCCTTATACTTTTTCTCACTAAATTTGCAAGGATTAGAATTTCTCAATCTCAAGTTCTCTCCAAAGTGAGGCTACATTTTCATGTTCTATTTAGCATTCTCTCTTTATAAGCCTAATTCATTCCTCTCTCCATGAAAGGTTAATTTGATAAAATGTTCCAAGAATTATAATTCTAGTTTGGGAGAAGGAAGAAGATTTAGAAGAAGAATGTCATCATTGCTCTATCATCACCTTTTTCTATTTAACAACTCATTCAAGGCATCCATCCCATGCAATGTTGTTGAAGAGTTTAATGAAGTTGAATGTGGAAGTCAAGTTGTTTGAATGCCTTTCATTTGGAAGGAACCAAAAGCACAAAATTTCTTGCCCCTCCTATCTTTTAATACGCATGTTATGATGTTGATTGTTAAGTTACCTCCCCATATGGCAATGAAATTGAATGTAGAAGTAAAGGTCAAAACTACTCAACTATGAGCCTCTCCTAGGGCATCATATTTGGTGGTGGTTCTCATTTTTCAGGATGCCTCGTTTTGGACCTCTCTAGGAAGTTAAGGTCAAACCCATTTAACTACAAGCCTCATTTGGGTGTTTTAACTAATGAGGGATTGGACAGCTTAGGATGCATCCTCTTAGAGCTCTTTAAGCTAGTCATAAGGCCAAACCCACTCAACTACAATCTTGTGGAATTTTATTTGGCAATAGCCTTTTCTGCTTTTTAAAATATCTCCTTTAAAGATTTGTTTGGTTGGATGCAAATCAAATGCATTGAAATATTATTTTATATTTGTTATGATATGGTTTAAATGCATTAAAATATGATGGATGGAAATGATTGGTGGAGGGGGCAAGGAGTAGTAAGGGGATGGGTGATTATAGATGATTGTAGTGGGATTGGAAGAGGCAGTTTTTGGGGGCGATGAGTGATGGCAAACTACAATGAGTGATAGTGGTGGATGGTTGGATGGTCACCAAGGATGAGAAATCTAAGGTTGTTGCCTGTGAATTTTCCTATATTTAAATTCTCTTGTGTTTCAAATATCTCACACAATAATGATTTTTATTTGGCTAATTGCAATCCAAATAATAAAACATGAAAGTTCTAGCATTTCTTTTACTTTACACTCATAATAATTGCAAATAAATAAGCTGTTGGAGTTTTTAGGCAGTGAATGTCAAAGCACTCAATTATGAGATTTTTCTTGTATAATTTATTGAAACCTTTGCCACATTTTAGTATGTCTCAACCTCTACTTGACCACAAGCCTAATCTAGGTCATTGTAATGGTTTTAAATATCACCAGCCACCTTGTTGAGGTGAGGATATTAAAGATATTCTTCTTTATTATAAAAATTAATGCAACATACTATTATGAAATTTGTAAATCAACTTTTTAACCATTCAATGTTGATTATATAAAAAGTAATATAAAACTAAGGTGATGATAGAAAAGTCTTTTGCATTATAGTAGCAATTTGTGGATGAATTGATTCATCATTAATATATCATGACACATGCCATTCCATTGTCATTGATGAGATACATAATGATGAGAAATCAAACAATCTATTTGTTTTTAATGTAAATGGAGATCTTTTGTTAGGTGGTAGTTCATCTTATGGAAAGCAATTGCACTTTTTGGTCCATTGATCATTGCATTCGATTTGATAAACTCTTCAACTCAAAATTAGCCAACTCAAATTGCTTTATAAGAGTAGTTTGATGTGGGATTTCTATGAGGATCAAAGATTGGTTATGGTCCCCATGACTCAATTATGTCGTTGCTAAAGCAATGAAGTTGTTCTAGAAGTTATTGAATATTTGCATGAGTAAACTTGGGGTTGCAAAGGTTGAAGGAAAAAAGAGCATTTATAAAGCTTTCAAGTTCACCTATATCTTTATGTCGTATGGATCCTCAATCTTGAAAATAATAATAATTGGAGGATCATTATCGGGAGTTATTATCTCATTTTCAAATAGTTGCCATGTTTATGTTTGACACATGTTGGAGACAGATATAGCTCTAACATTCCCCAGCACATGTTTGATGCTTTAGAAATCATGTCGTAGGTTTTAAGTATAAAATTAGGCTTTGACATGTGTGTCATCTTATAGCCCTTAGCCTTTTAAAGGTAAAGTTGAAATCATCTCCACTTAAAGCTGAACCCAAACTTGTGTTGTATCTCTTTTTTTGAAGTCATCTTGTATCATTATTGAACATGATGCCATCTTTGAGGCACTCTCCAAAGCGGGAGTCGAGTGTCTGCTCAAAGCCAAACCTGTGAACTAGTGCAATGACCTTTGACGAAGCTGAAGCCTTGTAGTTGTGAATCAGTTCATTTAACTATTTATTATGAATCAAATGATTAGGATCAACACTTATCTTTCTAACACATTACTTGGTTTATTTCGTATTGCTTTGTTTATGGTCAACCAAGTAATTTATGTGCTAATTTGATTTTGATAAAAAAAAAATACTTCCCCATAAATTTTGGTAATTGGACTTCTTTTGTTACATAGATATATTTCAAATAAAATTATCATAAAATTTTAGAAAAAAATCTAACCCTTTGTGTTTAAAAAATCTACCCCTTCGATTGTTTTGATATAACTTAAAATTTATTTATCTATCTTTTTATGAATGCTCTTACCTGATTTTTTTATTATTAGTATAAATTTTTTTATGATATTATATTTTATTTTTGTGATTGTCTTTAGTAGAGGATACTGAAAATTATGCATTTTTATATTAATAATTTATTAACTATAACAAGACATGTTCATGGCATGTTGTGTCCTATTTTTTATAATTATGTTGTGTTGCAATGTATGTGTTTGTGCTTCATAATTGTCTCATTAAAGTCCCATTTTTAAACTCAAATGGGTCATTGATCCTTTTTGGATTGGTTGCTCAAATGAATAGAAATCTCTAGCTCAAAAATTCAGTTTTTGGTCAATATTCTAGACCACTCCCGCAATTCAATATTCAATTTATCTTGCTAAAGTTCATGATGTTATAAAAAGCATCTCAAATATCCATGTCAAATGAATTTCTCATTCATCCTTTTGGATGACGTGATTTAGTGGAATGTCTTCTGGTGTGGTGGAAATTATATTTTGACTCTAACCTCATTAATTTGCCTTGGAATGCAAGCTTTAAGTTGTTTCTCATTTTGAATTTCCATGATGTTGTTGGCTTGAGAGGTATTTAAGTTGCCTAACTTTTTAGAGAGATTAGGAGCTTTCAATTGCTATAGAGGTTATTGAGATTGTTGTTTATTATATTGTGAAGAGTTATGAGGATGTCATATTTGATATTTTCTATTGTTGACTAGGTTCATTGGCGGCTTATTTGTTCTTGCACTTTTGTTCAAACTCTAAAAAAATATTTGATATACACTTTGATCACCTCCATGGCAATGATCTTAGCTTTAATAAATTAAAAATGCTATGGAGATTAGTAGTTCATTTCTCTCATTTAAGTTGAGGGCCTACCTATGAAACCTCTTAGATGTCCAAAATTTTGTCTCGCAATCATTGATAAAATATTGAAAAAAAATCAAAGAGATTTCATTTTTTTTTATAATGTCGAAAATGTGAAAGGTTGTGAATTGGTCAACAAAGAGCTTAGCAAGTTCAGTGAAAGTCATTATGACCATCATTATGATCGGTTGTGGTGGAGTGCAAGCTTACGCAATTGACTATGTCAAATATCTTGGAGGATGCAAAACTTTTAGTTTGGTGCTCTTCCATGTCCATGACATAATGCTTTTGTATTGTCATCCTAGCTCTAATTTCCCTCTATCACATGAATGATTCTTAAAAAGTTCTGATGCTTTTGGTCATGTGAATTTTATGTATGCCAGAACTTGCTTTCAATCCACTAATTATAACACATTTGTTATTGTGCTTAATCCTTTAGGCCATAACTTCAAAAAATCTAGTTTATTATAAAAACTATGATGCTAATGATAATGATAAAGGTATTGAAAAGTATGACAATATATAAGGCTTTATATTAAGATATCTCTATGACAATAACAAATAACTAAATAACCATCTAAAATATCATAAGTATGCATGCGATGAAAATAATAATATACGTGATATAAATCTAGCTACATAGCAATTAGGCACAAGAATATTTATGTATTTAGACTCAATCTAGGTTACATTCATACCTAATTTAGGACTTATTGACAATCACTCATCTCACAAGATGATGAAGAGTCTGTCACACTTTCCTTCACAATGGAATGATATCTTCATCTTGATTATGGATGAGGGCACTCTTCTAAGCTAATGCTTGGAATAACTTCTTCCAAAGTTTTCCAAGACTTGGTGGTGACTAAGACTATTACCAATAATTATGAATGGAATATAACTTTCATATAAAATGATCTCAAAGTATAGAAAAATATACATATAAATTTTAGTAGAGATTGAAAGAGATTACACTGACTAAGGAACCAAGAAACTTTTCTTTCTTGATTAGCATTTGGTATTTTATTTGATATGATAAATTTTTAAGCACAATTTTATTTTGGTTTTTATTTTATTTTATAAATTTTGAGTGGAATGATTAGTTATTGTGCTATTATAACCCAAAACATCAATTTTTGGCCATGCAAATAATAAAAATGCTCAATTCTAAATGGCTTTAAATATTAGTAGTTCAATGATAATTTCATAAATAAGTGCAACTTTGTTTTTTTTATCATAACTCATTGATTTTCAATATGAAATATATGATATTATATAAAATTGTACATAAACAACTCAATGAATTTAATGAAATAAAAATCAAGTTCAATCATTTACCAAATAAATTAATAATTATAATTAATTAATATTTATGATTAATCACTAATTAACATAAAGTCAGATTTAGCAAATTTAATGGATTAAATGGGACACTTAGGATCAAATAGATTTGCTAAGACAAGAGATATTTAATTAAGAAATATTTTATTGTATATGGATCTAAAAACAATTTCCTTAATTGAAAAATAACAATATAATTAGTTAATAATAACTAGCACAAAATAAGCATTATTAACAAATGTATTGGAATTATTGGGAAATTAATATTGCATAATTTTGTTAAACATATGAGCAATCAAACTTATATTCAATAAATTTTGCAATTAATTGTTAATTTTATAAATAATATAATAAAAAATATAAATAATTATTTTTTAAAATATATAAATAGTAAATTTATTATTAAAATTATATAATGATCTTAAATAAATTTATAACAAGTGAAATATAATTTTGAATACTTGCAAATAAAAATAAATTCATTTTAATTTTGTTGTCATCATCTTTGAATCCTTAGTAAATCTTAATCGATTTGATAATGAATAATTTAAACATGCACACACAAAATTATAGTGATATTGGATTGACCTTGAGTCTTTATGAGTACTTAGTCTATCCCTTTAAGTGATCGAAACTCCAAGCCAGTATGTTGGTAGATGTTTCACCTAAAAAAAATATTTAGCTAACTATTATATGATATCATATATGATTTTTTTTCCAGCAAATCACTATTGAGTCAATTCTATCAGATGATATATACCAAAGCTCATAGGTCAACATTACATGCATGGATAGGAGGGGGTCGAGGAGGTGCCTCTCTTCTTGCAATTGTAATGGTGGCATCCATTAGTGAACAACATCAAGCATATGGTAGATTTAGGAAACAAATGAGAGGTTGTTTGTAAAAATTGGAGGGTTAATGGAAATATTGGATGTTACAATTGCTTATATCTTTATGAGATATCCAACTATTAGTTTGGGTTGACCCAATTAAAATATATAAGTTGGGTTTTGGTCTAAAATATTGACTGATAAATTTTTGAGTCATGTTTAGGTTGACCTGAAATCTTGAAATCAACTCAAAAATAATCTTGCTACTTATGACTTATTGTAAAATCACGATGTTGGCTCTTAGTGCAATATAATAAGTTGGTTGAATAGGTTAGGTTCGAGTTAATCGAGTTCATGTAGAATATGTTTGGATTAGGCATTCTTTACCGTGTAATAAATAGGTCTGGTTTTAGATAAAGCATGTATGGGTTGAGTCAAATTTTGATCAAACTTGAACATGACATGTGAACCTGAATGGACACCCTTAGATCTATCCACATGGTTTAGGAACTTGACCCAAGCTTAGACTGGGTTGAGTTGGCCAAGCTTGGCCCATTCAAATGTGCAGCAAATGAAGGCAGTATGCATTGTCTACGATGGTGAGATTGGGTTTTCATATTAAATCATCATTACGTTTTTTTTAGAGTCTATTAGGATGACAAGGATGATTATGATTTTTATAATAATAATAATAATAATAATTATTATTATTATTATTAGTAGTAGGATTAATTTCAAACTTCACAAATAAGGACAATAATTTGGTATATTTTTTTAAGCACAGACAACTAATGTTGGCTTTATATTCTGGTCCCTTGAAATATAGGTGATACTTTAAGATTTTTTATGAAACCTGATATATTATCATACTTGGATACATAACGAATCCTAGTAGTAGTGTCATAGTTTTACGAAATTTTGACATAGTTAGGATTAGTTGTCCTTGTTTAGAAAGATACGTTAAGCTATTATCCTTAGTTCTGAAACTATTACTCTTTGTCAAGAAGGCTAAACTACTTAAAGAGTTTCATACACATAATTTTTATTATTTATATAAATAGATTATTATTATTATTATTAGTATTATTAGTAATAATAATAATAATATTATTATTATTATTATTTTCTTGTATTTTGGAGGATGATTCCTTCATCAATTGATCATTTGTTTTCATATGTTTCGCTCTTTGTTGAATAAAGCGCCATTTTTTGATTAATTAGAAATCCATACGCTGGCTTCTTCTGTTATTACTTTTGTAGTTCTGTCTTTGTCATTATTTTACTTGCCGGACAAATATTTTACTGTTCATGTGTTATGTCATTCTTTCCCAAATCTTCCAGCATATGCTAGAATCCATTTTGTGAATTTCCCTCCCAGTTGTTAAACCTTGAGAGAAATCTTTTGTTCAGCTGCTGTCATTTCAATGCTTCTCTTTTCCTATTAATTATTTTTTCTCGATTTTCACCATCTTCCCATTTTACCCAAGCATTGATGTATCATTGTTCCCAGGATTGATTTTTTTTAACTACCCAATGGGTGAATCGTTTACCATTCAAATCAGCACTGACCTTGTTCGTCGACTCACAAACACCGACTCGAAGCCTAAAAAGTCCAAGAAATCCAAGCCAAAGGCTTCCCAAGACCAACCACCTCAGCCACACGGCAAGACAAAGCCAGCTTCAATTGCTGGGAAAAGCAGCTCTCCTCCAATATGGTCTCAGCAGACGCCTATTTTTCTTCCAGCTCCAGTGATCCCTCCCGTGCCCTCACCTGCCATTGCAGAGTTGGAAACTATCAAGTCCGTCCTCCAAGAGAGCGAAAAGGTTGTGGAGAAGCTAGAGAAGCAAGAAAACAACATGGTTCAAGAGCTAACTCAGAGGGCAAAGGAACTCCGTGAAAAGGAGTTCAAGCTACCTTACCAGAAACCCATGCCCTGCTCGAATGAGAGAGAGGATTGCCTGCAATGTTACCGGGAGCATCTCAATGATCCTTTAAAGTGCGCATCAGCAGTTAAAAAGTTTGCCGACTGTGCTCGCCAGGCTCGGCAGCAGGCTGGCTAACTAGGCATTAAAATCCTTAAATCGATCTGTGGGAGTTCTAAGAAACGTTGCTCACTGTATTCAGAACCAACCAAATATGATTTGTAATAACTTGGATATCATGTTATTTTTAGCATCCAATTTTTTTTTTCTGAGTTCGGAAAATTGTTTTGTACCAGTCGCTTCTGGAAGCCTCCAGGCTTGTTTTCCATCTCTCAAAAGAAAAAAAATTAGAGTACGAGGAGAAGGTTTTCCAATAACCTAACCAATAACTCTTCCTTTGTGTTCATTGCTTCCATTTTGATATAGAAATGCTGAAATTACACTAATAGCAGTTTAATATAATTCTTTTTCCTGGATTGCTGACTATGAGTTCGTGCAATCTTGCTTTCATTTTTGTTTGGAAATTAATTTTACAATTATTTAGTACAAGAAGAATATATAATTAGTAAGTCAGAGAATTTTTTAGTACAAGAAGAATATATATGCTCTTTTTTTTCATTTCAAACATGGATATCTAAAATTTTCTTAAAATTAAAAATAAGTTGTTTTGGAACTCCTTTAAGATACTCATTAATTTATTAATTTTTTTCAAATAATATTTTATTATACATTCATGTTCTTTAATTTCTAATATCCATGAGTTGTATTCATTTAAGATATCAATTCTTCTAATATATGAACTAATATATACGATTAAATTTTATACACACATATTATGTTATTACAAATCAATGTGAGATGACTAAATAATACAAGCAACATTTAACTATGTTAATATATTTTATATATACATGCAAAAAAAATCATAAACTTTATCATAATAAATAAATATAATAGTAATAAAAAGAATTAACTTAGCTAATATTAAAAAACAATGAAATTAAATTGAAATCTGCACATAATTATTTTTAAAATTAAATACATTTAATAAAAAAATTTGTAATCATAATCTTAATAAATTAACATAATATATATTATATTTTTTTGTTAGAACTTTAAATTTTTTTTTCTAGTAGATTTATATTTTCATTCATAGATTTAGAATTTTGTATTACATTATTATCGAACTAATGCAATTCATAATGATCTAAGGTTTAATTTTCATGTTACAAAATTATGATTAAATTAATTATTTTTTGTGGATCTGAATTTCTTTCACATGTTTTATATTAGAAGTATATATATTATAAAATTTAAATTATATATTGATTATTATTATGTTAAAAAATTCTTTTATTGTATGTAAAAATTTACTAAGATATTTATATGAAAGTTTGAAGTTAAATTTATTTTTGTTTTTGATTATTTATCGCTTTAGTAAAATATATATTATGTTAATTTATTAAGATTATGATTACAAATTTTTTTATTAAATGTATTTAATTTTAAAAATAATTATGTGCAGATTTCAATTTAATTTCATTTGAAAATCTAAAAATCTCATCATTTTATCATAAAGTTCGCATCTCTAAACTATAAACAATCATCAGCAACTAGTTTAAGCCACTAATCCCATCAAAAAGAGTAAGTAAAGCTCAAGGAACAAAATAACTTCTTAAAAGATTTTAAGAGATTCATCAAAAGCAAATGACTAGAAAAGTAAAGCACGTAAATGGTTTATACTATTTGGAAATTTTGAATAATGAAAAAAGAAAAAAAAATCCCATCACATGATAAAAAGTTTAAAACATTAATAAAATAAGCTTATTATAAGCTTCCAATAAAAAAAAGAACAAAATTGAAAATATTTAAATGAAGATGCTTATCACATAAATCATTAAAAATATTTTCATGATTTCTTTTTATTTAATAAATTAAAATTTACATTTTTCTTAGCTTAAGAAAAATAAATATTTTCATCTTTGATAATAATGAACATTATAAATTATAACTTAACATTATCAACTGATACATTAAGCATTTCATAATATTTTATTATGAAAATTTAGAATATATAATATGTATTTAAATAATATTTTAGCAATAAAAATACCATTTAAATATATAGTAATTAGATGCAAAAAATATGATTTTGAGGATGATATGCATCAAAATAAGTGTGCTTCAAGTTTAGTGTGTATTAACGTTAACGCAAGAATTTAAACTGTGCACAAGATTATGTAATGGTTTATATTAACATATTTTAGTGGAAGGTATTTTTATATTGAAAATTAATATTACAAATATTAATTAATATTTACAATATTAATATTTTTTTATAAATAAGATTAATTAATATTAATTTTTATACTTAACTTATATTAAGAATCTTTTAAATTTTTTTTTTTAAAAACATCTAAAGGCTTGACAAGGCATCCCAGAACTTTGCCTTCTAGCCACTGCTCATCCCAAACCTCATAGTACTAATCCTAATTCTTATTACAAAATTACATATTTATGAAAGGTAAAATCTAACTACACTTGCAAAATAGATGTTAGCTAAATGTACATGCAAATTCAAGCAGTTATATTATGTAATTTTGACTTAGCACCCTACACAAACCAACATATCCTAATAAGATTATACTTAGGGGCATGAGCAACCTGCAAGCAAAAGGATTTAAATTTATTTTAGCGGCCCCATTAGCATAATTCCCTGCAAAAAATAACATTAGGCTAATAACGGCCTAACACCCACTCTACAAACAACAATCCTAATATCTAGTCTAAAACATTATATCACAAAATAAAATACAACATCATTATATACACCATCATAACTTAAAGCTAGAAGTCGTGGTTTAGCATTCTAATGTGTGTGCTTAGGTTTAGTGTGGTATGTCTTAACTAAGATTTAAAATTATAATTATCTAAGTTTGGAATTATTTAAATCAACCATGAAGGATGGTTTCACTTTAGATTGTTAAAAAGATTTGTAAATTTTAATTTATATCTTCTTTTGTTTCATTTGATACTTAGTATCTAAGCATTGTAAAGAGAAGAAAGAGGCTTAACCCCCTTCATCCCTATCCTAAGTTATTTTTTGAAAGCATGTTATTAAGACTTGGTTTCTTTTAGTGAATGATTTATTAAATATTTTATTGATCATAAGTTTGGGTTAACCTTAAAGAATCTTATTCAACATAAATGACATCTTAAGATTAATGTAATTGAATTGCCATCACATAGAATATGTTTCACCATTCCTTTTGATCATCAATAGCATGCATATAATTTAGGACTTAATATATTAGTACATGCGATATATTTTTGACACACTTAAATGATCATGAATGCATATATTTTGGTAGAAAAGAGAAATTTTATTCTTTAGCTAAATGTACATACACATGTATTAAAGTTTTAAGCAAGTATGTGCTGTTGTTTCAACCAGGGAAGTGAGATAATCTAAGACCTCATTGGGGCTACTTAAAGCCTCCTATTCTTAGGATGTCCAAACTATATATTTGCTATCTTAAAAACTTATGAATGTACACACAACCATGAGAATGAAAATCATGTAAAATATTGTATTTTAGTGAGTTATTTATGCATGTAAAGTAAAGTTCTATCTAAATTCTAAAAGAAGTACACATAGGAATGAAATTAAATAAGTATGTGACTTTGTTAGCTAGGGAAGTGAGGTAATCTAAGACCTCTGTGGGCTACTTAAAGCCTCGTATTCTCGGGATGTCCAGACTATATACTTATTACCATTCAAATATATGTAGACCCATACATGAATCATAAAGATAAAATAATACTTTAACATGTTTAAGCTATAGATAAATTTAAATCACATAGAATATTCATATCCAACATCAATTTAAATTTTCATTTTTAATTTATAACTTTGAAAGTAAATTTTGAAATTTATTAGTGATAATAGCCACACATATCATAAGATTAATTCAACACATGCAACTTTACAATAATATATTCATTTGATTTGAAAATATAGATACATGATACAAATGACATACAAATTTATGATGATTGAAAAGGAATAATCAAACACTTCCACATGATTCATTCAACTACATTAATTCCTAAGGATAATCAAGTTAGATAATCATTTAAGGAAAACCAAGGCTTCTTATGAAGTTTGATTTTGGATTTGAATTATTAAACTTAAAGAGGAGAAATAATATTTGCTATTTTTACCATCCCATGTTGGTGATTTAACATGTTTAAAGAGAAATAATTGAGTGGGTGATATGAATTAATTAAGTTTGAATCATTAAGTAATTAATTTTATTACCCTTTCATATGCTTCTTTAATTTAATTAATCATTTATTTATGAGCTTCTAGTGATATGAAAATGAGAAATTGAAATTGCAATGCACTTAGAGACCTAATGCAATGAAGCTCATAATTAAATATTAACTAAGTTGAAGAATCTAATTAAGCACTTTTATGATTTTTCCACACCGATGGGTTAATCATAATTTATTTAAGGTTCTTTATGCTATTAAACACCTAAGGAGAAGCCCACAAGTTCAAATTAAATTATCTAATCTAATTATCATTTTAATTTGATTTAATTTGGCCATTTAAATTGCTTAATTAATCTTAATTAAATTATGAGTTAATTACCCTCCTTAATGAAATGGATTTAGGTAAATAATTATGAAAGAGATCTTAATAACTCCCCATCATTATTTCGCTGTTAATCAATGATTAATAATCATTAATTACTTAAATTTTACTCTTTGGCATTTTTCATAATTATTAAATTACTTAATGAGGGTAATTAAGATTTAAATTTTAAATTCTTCTAATCACCTAGCCTATAAATCCCAAAAAAATTATGAGAGGAAGAGGACATCCCATTAGATCAACATTTCAAATTTGGGATCAATTGGCCAAGTAATTAGGGCTTAATTAGGATAAATAGAAAAAATTTGAAACCCTAATGAATCATTATACACTATTCAAAATATAGGGAAAATATTTTTATTAAATTCTCCTATGTTTACCCTTTCCAAAAGAGGTTTACTCATTTTTTTAAAATTTTTCTATAATTAGTTATGAATTTTTGAAGTTCAGAGTAATTAAACATATTTTAGAGCTTAATTAATCCATAATCCTGTCTGCGCCACATGGGAGCTCACGTAGCCACGCTTCTCACGTGGTGCGACAGGATTGGCCACTTAAATCATCCGACGTGGCATGTCGAGTCAGTGGTGGCGGACATGCTTTCATCCTCGCCATCTGATCTTGGATCAGATGGTGGGGATGGATCCCGCGATATTAAAGGATAAAATTGAATTATCTAATAAATTAAATCACGATTGTCTATTCCAATCACATGGAATGGATGGCGGATGATCCTTCATCCCCTGAGCGCTGGAAGACAGACAGCGTCCGCCCTCCCCCACTCAGTCTGAGCTCACCGGAGCTTGTGAGGCATCGGGATCGACTCCAAAATGTTTAAAGAAGAGATCTAAGAAGATCTTATGGTGGAAATTGGACAAAATTATAATTTTTTTTATAAAATACTAACACCTAGGAAGATTTCTATGGTTGTCAGAATTTACCTTGCCGGAGCTCAAGACCAGCAGTCCAATGACTGAGGTAACTTCATCTTGAAGAAATGAAGCCCTGTTGAGAAGCTCGTGAGTTTCCTTCTCGCCAATGGCTTTATGAACCAAATGTCACCGCAAATGTCATAAGAGTTGGTCAAGGAGTGATCGCCAGTGCTTGAATCGATCAAGAATTTATTCGTTTTGGTTTGTCGGAGCTTGTAGAAGGTGTGGGAGAAGTTAATTAGAGTTTGGTGAGGTTTGAGTGGAGTTAGACGGACATGGGCTCAGTTTTGCTCGAGTTTGGTGTCCCCAGCGATGGGGAGCTCAAGGGAGGTTGGGAATGCTCTAAGGATGCTCATCTCGACTCACTAAAGCTATGTGTATGGTTAGAGTGGGATGGGGAGGAATATACTCTCCTCCCAAACTAATGCAATCATTTGGATCGAATCAACCTTTGGTAGGTGTCCGGTTGGCATGGGCGATCGAAGACGTCAAAGCTCAGCTGAGGTGGAGGTCTTTGAGTGGTTGAAGGTCTAGGATGGACTGAGGTGGTGTGCACCACCTCCCCCACTTAAGCCAATGAGAGGACATGGGTTAGCTCACCTCGTTTGGCCCATGGCTGAATCCAATCGGTTTTGGATCAAGTTAGGCAGTGGGTCAAAGGTCTAAATCAAGCTTAGGATGACTGCCAAGGGTTGATGGGTAGGTTTGACCACCCAAATGAGAATTTTATCTCATTTAGAGGGGTTTACCCTATAAATTTTTGCCTAATTCAAGTCAATAATGGGTTGGGTTTATTTAGGCTGACCCATGGTGACCCAAGAATGGGTCATGCCAAGTTTGGTTGGGTTTGAGCTTGGTTTGAATGGGTTTGACTCAAATTGATTCAAATTAGGTTAGGTTGACCCATGGGTCAAATTGATGATTGATAATCATTTGGAATGTTTAGGTTCAATTTGTTTGATTTGATTTTAAGTGGATTTGAATTTGGCTCAGATGGGTTCATATGGGTCAAATGGGATAAGTTGGTGAATTTCATCAGATTTGCTAAATTGGCTTGGGTTAGGGGTTGGTTTAGGTTTAATTGATGATTTGAAAATGATTATAGGTGTTGGTTTTAATTAATTTGGATTTGAGAATAATTTAGATCAATTTGACTCTTTAGGTCAATTTGGGCTAAATGGGTCAATTAAGTTAGTTTGATCAAATTGGGTTCATCAAGGGTTTGATCATGTTCATTAATCAATTCATGATTTATTGAAAGCATTGGTTTCAATTAATTGGGTTTGGAATGATATTTGACTCAATTTGGCTCTTTAGGTCAAATTGGGTCAACTTGGGTCAATGGGCCAATTGGATTTGATTTAATCCAATTTGTGGTCAAATTATGTTCAATGGTTAATTTGTGATTGATTGGAGGTATTGATTTCAATCAATTATGTTTAGAATGGAGTTTGGTCCAATTTGGTTCATATAGGCTAATTGGGTCAACTTGGGTCAAGTGATCTAATTAGCTTGGTTCGACCCAATTGATTATAATTAGTTAATCAAGGATGATCAACAATCATCATAGAAGAAGTTGGGTGGGTTGATTCAATCCAATTTATGTTGTATTGAAGTTTGGTTCATTTTGGTTAGAGGTGTAAACGAGTCAAGTCGAGTCGAGTTTTGGCTTAATCGAGCTAAGCTTATTTAAACGAAGCTCAAGCTCAAACTCAACTTGAGCTTATTTACCAGGCTCGAGCTCGACTCTATTAAAGAAAGTCAAGCTCGAGCTCGACTCGAATGCTGGATCTTGTTTAAAAAGCTCAATAAATTATTGAACTGATAATGTGATACACGATTATAATTTATCATTATATAAATGAGTCAGCTCGATAAGCTATCGAGTCGAGTCAAATCAGGCCCGAACTCAATGTGGACCTTACATTTGGGAGTGAGCTCTCAACTTCCTCATCATAGATCTAAGACTCTTATAGACACTAAGAGTTCCTTAGTCTTAAGATACTTCTAGTGATTAGGTGAACACTTAACCTAAGTCTAGAGACTTAGAAGACTTAGCCATAGGAATAGGTTATGCCTTAGAGATTGAGAAAGACTTGCTTAACCCATAGCCTTAAACCCATTCCTTGCTTCCTTCTTCCAAACAAAACCTCAAATTCAAATCCAAAATCATAAATCCCATCCCAAACCAAATGATTGAAACCCATGATTGAATTCAAATTCCAGATCTCAAGTGATATTCTCATAAACCATTTATATCTTCATTTATATTCGCAAATATAAATGAAATATAAGTCCAAATGGCCAAAACTAAACCCAAATCAAATCAAATTCCTAATTTTAGCCCTTTTAGCTAAATTCTTGAACTTGGCTAAATGATATCCAAATCAACTCAAAGCCCATGAATTTTTTCATGATTCAATCACTCCTTCAATCATTATTCCAAATATAAACACAAACTAT
This sequence comes from Cymbidium sinense, assembly GCA_021442155.1. Lineage (NCBI taxonomy): Eukaryota > Viridiplantae > Streptophyta > Magnoliopsida > Asparagales > Orchidaceae > Cymbidium > Cymbidium sinense. The sequence goes on along the minus strand of CM038224.1, from coordinate 73,234,179 downwards.
AATAATCAAACCAAACCCAAGTCAACCTAAGTCAAGCCTATGTTGACCCCTTTTGACTTGAAATTATCATATGAACCAAAATTCATTTTGACTCCAAACCACTTGCAATTGGATTTATATTTCCATCCTAAGTCTATATGTGAGTTAAATTAAACTTGAATCAAGTCAATTCCACTTGACCCAAAGTGACCTAAAAGGCCTTTTTGAGCCAAGTTCTAATTCAACCCAAATTAGATTGAACTAAGTCCATCCAAACCCCATGTCATGATCAACAATCATCCTAGGTTAATCAATTGTCTTGAATTAGGTCAAACTAAGTCAACCTAGCCCTTTGATCAAGTCAACACTTAACCTAAATGAAACCCAAATTAGCCAAAATCCACCATATACTAAATTAATTGAAACTATTGACTAAAACTCACTCATAATCAATGATTGAACATGACCAAGCCATCAATTGAGCCAAACTAAGTCCAATTGACCATTTGACCTAAGTTGACCCAAATTGGCTTAAAAGCCAAAATGAGTCAAATCATGATTTGATCCAAATTGATTGCAACCAATATCTCAAGTTCATTCCAAATCACTTATTGAACTTGACCAAAACCATGATTGAGCCCAATTTGATAAATCAGTCAACTTGACCCAACTTAGCCCAAATTGACCTAAAGGGTCAAATTGACCAAAATCTAAATTAAATCTAAATTAAACCAAACTAAAGCCTATAATCATTTTCAATTAACCTATTGAACTTGACTCAACACATAACCCAACCCAATTTAGTCAATTGGACAATTTGATTGATTTGACCCTTTTGAATCCAAATGAGTCAAATTCAAACCTAAGCCAAACAAAACCAATTGAACTAAAATATCCCAAATCATCATATGAACCTAACCCAAGTCTTGGTTTGACCCAATTTGACTAATAGGTCAACCCAATGCAACCTAACCCAAATGAACACATTTTGATTATATGAAGCCAAATCACCCAAAACCACTCTTTGGAACCTTGGTGGCTGACCTAACCCAACCCATATGAACCCTAGGTCAACCCCAAGCTAGCCCAAATCCATGTGGGACCCATCCCAAGGGGATTAACCAGTGGACACCCTCTCTTTGCATTGGATTCTTATATAAGTGGCAAAGTCCACTTTGCCTCCCCCATGGCAGCCCTCCACTTGCCAAATGAGGAACTCCTAAGCTTCCTAGCCCAACCAAAGCCATCCTAGCATCTGCCATGGACCAAGGGAAAAAAGCCAAGACATTCCCCCTCATGGCCGAACCCAGTGGATGTAAGGAAGATAAATCCCACACAATCTCCCCATATTAAGCCTTGAGACTCCTGCCACCACTTCGTCCACTCATGGAGTGCCACGTGGAGCTGACAGTGATCCCACCGATGGATCGACAATGACCAATCGATGGACTTTGTGGATCAATCCCATCCATCAAACATGGGCAATTGATTGTATACACCCTAAATTCGAGCGGGATTCGATACCAATCACTTGGTGTGAGTCCCTGAGGCCATTTTAAAATCCCTCAGAGCTTCCTAGAGCATCTTAAGCCTTCCTCGATTGGTATTCCTCCTCCCGAGCAAAGCTGAAATAAGACATCACTCTTCCGATCAATACTCCCTCTCCGCTAAATCAAGCTTCAATTCCTCGCACCCACACCATTCTCGTACTCCGTCAAAGCCAACTGAAGCACTCCCAAGCCTTCCCGAGCACCAGAGATTGGAGTTCGATCAGAGCCGAGGCCTTCACACACGTGGATTGGTCAACCAAGAACTCTACTCCAAATCAAGCTCAAAGCTTCTCAACAAGGCCTCACCTCAACTAAGTGAAACTACCTCCGTCGACCCACCAATGGACATTAGCTTCAGTGAGGTAATTTTATAAACCGAGCCTTGTATGAAAAAATTACTTGGTCTTTTATGAAGTAAATTTGCACGTCATATGTTTTTAGCCGTTGGATGTGTGCGCCTCCCCTCCCCGAAGGTGTGGAATGAATTTGAAGCAATCCGGGCTCAGGTGAGCTCGGATCTAATGAAGAAAGATGGACGACATCTGTCTTTCGCTGCTCATAAATGGAATAGATCATGAGCCATTCGTTCCACGTGATCAGAAAGAACGGCTCTAATTAGATCTCACATTAGATCCTTTGATTCTCTTCCTAAACCATGGATCTAATCATGGCCATCCGATCTTAGATCGGACAGTCCACGGAGTTTGCGCATCCAACTTCATCCGAGTTAGCCTTCGGATGTGACAACTTAAATAGCCAATCCCGTTGCACCACATGGAAAGCACACTGCGTCAGCCGCCATGTGGCCTGATGGGATTAATGCTTTAATTAGGCCTAATTAATCTATTTTAAGCCCGTAATTTCCTAAATTCATAACTAATCCTATAAAAATCCAAAAATACAAACTTAGGCTCATCTTAAAGATATTTCAGAGTAAAATATGAGAAAATTATATTACTTGATTTTGAACAATAATTTTTGGCTTAATTAAGGTTTAATTGAAAATATAATTAGCTTAGTTACTCCTTAATTAATCACCCAATTAATCTCAAATGTTTTGTGGATGTTTAGGGAGATGACCTCTACCTCTCCTATTTTTCTAGGATTTTATTAGTTGCTTAATTAGGGAAATCCATTGATTAAGCATTAATCACTTTTTTAATTTAATTAGTGATAATTAGTGAATGAATAGTGGCTTAATTAGTCATTTAAGCCTAATTACCTCAGTTGAATAGTAAGGGAGCTTAGGGAATGTGATTGGAATTTTTTCCAAATTCATTTCCTAAGTTTTCCTTCACTTTTTGGAATTTGAGTAATTAATGATTAATGAGCTAATTAAGTGCTTAGCTAACTAATTAATCTCCAAGATAAAATCAAAGCCTAAATAATCAAATATGGGACTTAGGGATTGAGATTAAGGCCTCTTTCTTGATCTCTTTTCTTAAGTTAATTTCATTAATTGAAAATGTTTAATGCTTAACCAAATGGGTTAATGAGCTTAATTAACTCAATATAAAATCCACTTCACATCTAATTACCTTTAATCCATCTTAGGTAGCTCTTTGGGTGCTCAATAACCTAAAGAGAGAGCTAATGAAATTATGGTTAACTCACATGTGTGAGAAAATCATAAAAGTAGTTAAGTGAGATCCCTTAAGCTTAATAAACTATTAATCATGAGCCAATTTCATTAGGCCCCTTCCATTTCTTCGGAGCATTGCAAATTTACTTTTCATGTGGTTGCATATAATATTGGCTCATTATTAATTAGTTGATTAACTTATGGTGATGTAGGTAAGGGTTAATTAATTGACTTAATTCATATCCTAACCTAATTAAGACATAAAATCAACTTAATTATTCTTCATTAAACCAAATTAACTCACACATGGGGAATGAGATTAGGATTAACAAACCTTCTTCATATTCCTTAAATCAAATTAAACATGAAAATGAAATGACATTAAAGAACTTTGGTTTATTTTAAATAATCTCATTTAGTTTGATTGTCCTTAGGACTTAGTTGATTTGAATGAAATCATATGCTTGTGTTATTTTATTTCCTTCCATTCATGCTAAATATTGTATGTCATATGTACTCATGCATTCATGTCTTTCAAATTAATCAAATTAAAATGATATTCTTTATGTCAATTTGCATGTTGATTTAAATTAAAAATATGTGTGGCTAGAATCACTATTAAATCCCAAATATATTTTCAAAGGTTTATAAATGAATGAATAAACATATATGTTATAAATTTAGATATGTATACATAGGAAATGCAAGTGAATATAAATCTAGTGTATGAAATCAAGTTTCTTCCTTATATTCTTGTTGATTTGCATAAGTAAGAATGTCAGTGGTATATTAGTCTGGGCATCCCAGGGATGCACAATTTTAAGTAGCCCTAAAGAGGTTCCTACCTCATTCCCTTGGTGTAGAATAATGGAAATGTACCTGCTTGATTTCATTCTTATGCATTTGGATATTAGAATTTAGATAGAGCTTTAATTAATTTTCATAAAATAAATTAATCAAATAAAAATACAATTTTTGCATAGTTTTCTATTCTTGTAGTTGTTTATACATCCATATGTGTCTATGAATAGCGATATATTAGTCTGGATATTTCAGGGACACATGGCTTTAAGTAGCCCCAAGGAGGTTCCTACCTCATTCCCTTGGTGCAGAATAATGGCGACATACTCTCTTAAAACTTTTATACATGTGGATGTGTACTTAGCCAATGAATGAAAACCCTCATTTTCTATTAAAAAGGAATGCATTCACACTTTGTTTATTTGGTTGAGTTGAGTAGTCATGTGATTTAAGGTTCTTTCATTATGCTTTTGCATAAGAATTTAGATAGAACTTTAAATTAATATGACAAAGTCATACAAGCAAATGAATTATTAATTCCAAATATATTCACTCACATTCATCATTTAAGTGTGCTAAGATACAAATTGCATGTATAGCTATGCTTAGGCTCTAATCATATGCATGATATACATGATGGAAAGAAATGAATAACATGTATTATATGATAGTATTTCATTCCAACTAACATTAAGATGCCTTTCTTATTAAATGAGTTTATTTAAAATGAATCTAGACTTAGGATTAATTAAAACATGTAATAAGCCATTCACCAAAGGAAATTGAATCATTAATTTATTTTAGATGTGACTTAAGGTAAGGATAAAAGGGAGTGATCCTCTCTTTTTTTTCTCTTCATAACACTTAGTTATTTTGTGTAAGTCAAATGAAATAAAAGAAAACATTAAGTAAAATTTACAAATCAATTAAACCACTTAAAGTGAAACCACCCTTTATGATTAAATGTATTCCATACTTAGAAAATCTTAACTCTAAAGCCTAGCTAGGACTGGGTGTATAGTTTGATGTATGTTTTGTTTTGTGATGTAATGTGAAGACTGGGTGTTGGGGTGTATGTGCGTAGACTGGATGTTAATCTGTGATTAGCTTAATCATATTTTATGTAGGATATTATGCTTAAGGGGTGCTTAAAATAAATATAAATATTTTTGCTATGTAGGTTGCTTAATCCCTAAGAATAATTTACATTAGGATAGGTGGACTTGGTTACCCATGTGCAGGGTGCTAAGTCCAAATTATTCATATAACTGCTTAGGTTATATCGTGTGTTTAGCTAACACTTATTTTGTAGGTGTAGTTAGATTTACTTTTTCTATTTTTAATGTAATTTTACATTAGAAATTAGGATTAGTGCTATGGGGGCGTAGGATAAACATTGATTACAAGACTAAGTCTTATGTACTATGTGATCTTATGGAGCTTGCCCAACTAAATGGAAGAAGGAAATGAAGGAAAGAAGAAGCTTTGAAGATTTGAAGATCCCCCATAGCTCCCATTCATTTGTTGTAATTAAATTGGAATTATTCTTTCATTATACATGGATGTATAAGGTAGAGCTCGGCTACCCATTTCTTTTAGGGTTGTACGACGATACCCGACCGTAATGGCCTCTAATTCTTTTACGATAGATATATAAATTATTTCATGATTTATTTAGCTTGTGCATTAGAGCAAGCATGTCTCTTCATAGTTTATTTATGACTGGTGATTGTTGTATGACCTAGAAGCGATTAGGCTCTTAGGATAAAAATAAATTTTCTACCCCAATAATAACTCATAATTAAACTTTTAAAATAACTCATAACCTCATATAAAGCTTAGGCATTAAATCAAGATAATAAAATATTTAGCAACCCCTTAGATAGGTGTTGTATTTTTAACATCACATATATTATCTTGTTTCACTCTTGTTAAGAAAGGGCTTCCATCTTTGCTAGATAGAATGAGCTTAACCTTTGAGAGTCTATGATGGAAAAACACCTCTTTTTCTTTTGATTTGGCCCATAATCAACTTAAGCATGCATTTAGGCATATAAAAACCCTCAAGCCTATGTCAAAATAAAGAGTCAAAAATCAAATAAAACTTGATAAGATTTGCATTAGCCTAAGTCATTATTCATACCACTCATGCTCTAGTCTCTTAGAGAGTGGGTTTAAGGACTTTAGTTTCTTTTTTAAATAATAACAACGTAGCCATCTTGAAAAATCATAAGACTTGCTTACATGATTTTAAAACATAGGAGGAGTTAGCTAGCTGCCACTTTAGGCAATTATAAGTCCAGCAGTCGGGTGGTTTACTCTCTCTTGTGGAGGTAAACAATATAGCCACTTTTACCTTAGATTTAGGTCATGCTTTGACCTTCGCTAAAGCTCCCTAGATTTAGGATCCGAGGTTGTTGTTTCTCTTTGGAGCTATAAGTATAAATCCTCACGTCTTAGGCATTTCCACAATCTTATATTGTGGAATCATAAATCCTAGGTTTCTAATAAAATTTTAACTCAAACATATAATTCTCCTCAATTTTAAATATATAAAGCCCAACTATAGGATAGTCTAGGATGCTCACTAGGTTTCTTAGTAACATGAGCATCCCCTACTTATCTCCTCTTGGTTTTGATAATAAGTCTTTTATTTTGATCTATCCCATTTGATCTTCCAAATATAGCCAATTTATTGATAGTCCTATCTTTGAATTCTTTGCAGACAATAATTGCCTACTTTAATCGAGAGTATTCCTAAGGAATTCACCTTTCTTAGGTTGTAATTAACTATGAGGGCTTACCCTCATAGGGAACTTTAGAACACATTTTAAATAAACCCTAGTTTATTCATCTATGTAAAATAGGAGAAAAATCTTTAGTACATTCGAAGACCCATCATGCCTTAGGAGTCCTTATTAAGTGATTAGGTCCATCATTTGGTAGTAATTTTCATATTTTGAGATAGTGCACTATTCATTGATGTCATACTCAATCACCTCAATAAGTACATTTTTAGATCTGCTTGGTGTCCCCATATACACATACATACACATTAACCGAAAATAAACACCACAGTCGAGCTCAAAATTTTTTTGAGCTTGTTTATGAGCTCGAGCTCATGGCTCAATAAGCTTGGCTCACGATCTCATCAATGAGCTGAGCTCGAGTTAGCTTGACTAGCTTACACCCCTAATTTTGGTCATATTGGCCACTTTGGGTTAAGTGGATCAATTGGGCTAATTGGGTTGGTTTGATGGAATTGAGTGTTGAATTGAGTTCAATGATGGATTTAAGGTTGATTGATGGCTTTGATTGTAATTGATTTGGGCTTGGTTGGACTATAGATTATTTGGACATTTTGGGTTCACATGGCTTAAAATGGGTTAATTGGATTGACTTGATTCAATTCGTTTGATTGTAGATTTTGGAAGAGTTTGAAATGATGTGTTAAATTATTGGAGTGCTTTTGTGAAAATCAATTGAGTTTGGTTTAATTGAATGGGCTTTGAGGTTAAGATGGGTTTGGGTTTAAATGATTTTGGATTGGAGCTTGAATTTGTAATGAGATTCAATTGGGCTTGATTTGATTAATTAGAGGTTGGATTTACGTTGATGGATAAGCATGGGTCTTAGTCTAGGCTATAGGATAGATAGGTCCCCTTACTCCTAAGGTATAACCTAAGCCTAGAGCATATCTTCCTAAGTCTCTAGGCTTAGGTTTAGTGTTCCTTTAATCACTAGAAGTCCTATGACTAGGAAAATCCAAGTCTCTAGAAGACTCCTAAGTCTAAGATAGGAAGAATGAATCCTCACTCCAAAAGTGAGGTCAACAAAAGGACTCCTAATAGGTGTGGTATAACTGAAAAGACACACAACACGTATTAGTATTGATTGAGACAATCAACAGCATCCAAGAAAGTCATAAGCACTAAGGATGGATATCCATACCTAAACAGAGAGGTAAATGAAACCATGGATCTTAACTTGATGCAATTTGTTTCATGCCAAGGGCATGTGAAAGATAAGTAGATTTGGTTTGATTTTGGTTAAGAATTGTATTTGTACCTAAGGCATGAAGGAAGATTTGTTGGGGATTTGTACATGGATTTGGCTGGATGATAGATTGATTTATGCCAAGGGCATAATGGGGAATCTGTTGGGGAAATGAGGTTTGATTGAACTTATTAATTTATGTTGATTGGGATCCACTAGGGATATAGATTCGATTGAATTTGTTTTGATTTAATTTGATTGATTTTGATTAGTTTTATTGGAATTTTAATTGATTCAGGGGAGGATCCAGTAGGGAAATATATTCGATTGAGTTTGTTTGATTTATTTTATTGATTTGATTTGATTTTAATCGATTTAGAATTGGTTTGTATTTGGGTTTCTTTTTGGTTTGGATTTGACTCCACTAGGGATATAAATTTAAACTTGACTTCATTTTGATTTTGGATTCTGTTTAATTGATTTAATTTGGACCTTATCACTTTGCGATGGACCACACTAAGGAGGGGCTACATGAGCTTGGACCTACTTTAGATTTACCAATTCAAAGGGGTAGTCTAACGGTCGAAGAGTAGAGACTATCCAACCTAAGAGTTGCCCGTCGGTTTGCAACAGCTATACTAGGAAGAAAGCTCAGTTGACCTCACTTTTGGAGTGAGCTCTCAAATTTCTCATGATAGATCTAGGACTCTTATAGACACTAAGAGTTATTTTATCTTAAGATACTTCTAGTGATTAGGTGAACACTTAACCTAGCCCTTAGGGACTTAGGAGAACTTGCCTACCATATAGTCTAAACCCAACCCTTACTTCCTTCTTTCAAACCAAACCTAAAATTCAAATTCAAATTCTAAAATCAATTCCAAATTCAATGATTGAAATCCATCATTAAATTTAAATTTCAAATCCCTTCATAAGCCCTTTGATTTTATCTTATGGACTTAGCCTTAACCAAATTCAAATCAACCCCAAATTCAATTGATTTTCTCAATTATCAAATTCAATCTCAAAATCAAATTCCAATCCAAATTCCAAATTCAAATCCAACTTCCAATGATTGAAACCCATGACTAAATCCAAATCTCAAAATTCCTTTCTTAAGCTTATGGACCTACCTTCATAACCTTAACCAGATCTCAATCCAAATTGAATCAAACTCAATTGATTTATTTATAAATCAATCATTCCTTCATTTATATTCACAAATATAAATAAAACCCACCCTCCAATGATCAAAAATAAATCAAACTAAACTAATCCTCCACTTAAGCCTTTTTTTGACCTACATCCTTTAACTTGGTCAAATTTTCTTCCAAATCACTCCAAACTCAAGTGATTTTCTCATAACCCATTTATATCTTCATTTATATTCACAAATATAAATTAAATATAAATCCAAATGATCAAAACCAAACCCAAATCAAATCAAATTCCCAATTTTAACCCTTTTAGCCAAACTTTTGAACTTGGCTAAATGACACCCAAATCAACTCAAAACCCATGGATTTCTTAATGATTCAATTATTCCTTCAATTATTGACTCAAATATAAACATAAATCACAATTTTCAAACCAAACCCAAGTCAACCCAAGTCAAGCCCATGTTGACCCTTTTGACTTGAAATTGTCATGTGAACTAAAATCCATATAGATCGAAATCACTCGCAATTGTATTTATATTTCCACCTCAAACTCATTTATCAATATAGCTAAACTTAGATCAAGCCATGATCAAGCCAATTAACCCATTTAGATCCACTTGACCCAAAGTGACCTAAAAGACCTTTTTGAGCCAAGTTCTAATTCAACTCAAATTGGATTAAACTAATCCCATCCAAACCTCACAACATGATCAACAATCATCCTAGGTTAATTAATTATCTTGAATTGGGTCAAACCAAGTCAACCTAGCCCTTTAACCAAGTCAACATTTAGCCCAAATGAAACCCAAACTAACCAAAATCTATCATATGCCAAATTGACTAAAACCATTGACTCAAACCCATTCATGATCAATGATTGAACATAACCAAACCCTCACTTGAGTCTAACCAAGTCCAATTGGCCATTTGACCTAGGTTGACCCAAATTGACCTAAAAGGCTAAAATAGGATAAATCATAATTTGATCCAAATTGATTGCAACCAATGACTCAAGTTCTTCCCAAATCACTAATTGAACTTGACGAAAGTCATAATTGAGCCCAAGTTGACCAATTGATCAACTTGACCCAACCTAGCCCAAATTGACCTAAAGAATCAAATTGGCCAAAATTCAAATTAAATCTAAATTAAACCAAACCAAAGCCTACAATCATTTTAAATTGACCAATTAAACTTATCTCAACACCTAACCCAACACAATTTGATCAAATTGGTCAAATTGGTCAACTTGACCAATTTGATCATTTTGAACCCAAATGAGTCAAATCCAAACCTAGGCCAAACCAACCCAAATTAATTGAACCAAAACATCCCAAATCATCATTTGAGTCTAACCCAAGCCTTGGTTTTGCCCAATTTGACTAATTGGTCAACCCAACCCAACCTAGCCCAAATGAACACATTTTGACCATGTGAGCCCAAATCACCCAAAACCACTTTGGGGGAACCTTGGTACTGGACCAATTGGACCCTAGCCAAACCAAAGTCCATGTGGAACCCAACTCAAGGGGATTAACCAATGGACACCCTCTTATTTGCATTGGATCCTTTCCTTAAGTGGCAAAGTCCACTTTATCTCTCCATGGCTGCCATCAAATGGCCAAATAAAACACTCATACGACTTCCTAGCATAACCTAACTCACCCTAGCATCTTCCATGGACCAAGAGAACAAAGCCAAGCCATTCCCCCTCATGGCCGAACCCATTGGATGCAAGGGAGGTCAATCCCACACAATCCTTCCATATCAAGCCTTGAGACTCCTGCCACTGCCTCGACCACTCCTGGCGAGCCAAATGGCACTGACGGCGACCCCTCTGACAACTCGACGATGGCCAATCGGTGGAAAGTACATGATGCATCCCGTCCGTCCATCATGAGCAATTGAGGGGCTTGCCCCTTAAATTCGATCAGAAAATAGAGCGAATTGCTTTGGGAGACTTCCTAAGGAAATTTTGAAATCCCACAGAGCTACCCAAGTGATCCCAAGTCCTCCTGGATCAGCATTCCTCTTCCCCGAGCAAAGCCAAAACATGACACCACCCTTTCGATCAGTACTCCCTCTTCATCCAACCAAATCTCAATTCCTCTTAGCCACACCATCACCATACCTAGTCGAACACAAATGAATCAATTCCCAAGCTTCCAATGGGAGGAGTGTGAGTTAATCAAGCCAAAGGAGAGGGAGCTTGGTCCACGAGCACTCCCCCAAATCAAGCTCAAAGCTTACAGCAGCTCATAAAAGGACATTAGCTAGCTGGTGAGGTAATTTTGCAAATTGAGTCTTGTATGCAAAAATTGGTTGGTCTTTTGTGAAGTAAATTTGAATCCCATGTGAATTTGACCATTGGATGTGCATCCCCTCCTTTCGAAGGTGTGGGATCAGTTTGATCCCAATTCGAGCTCGGGTGAGCTTAGATCGAATGGGGAAATACAGACGGTGCTTATCTTTTGCTACTCACGAAGGAGAAAGTTCACATGTCGTCTGTTCTACGTAACTGGAATGGACGGTTGTAATTAGATCATAGTACATCCCCACTACTTTCTCCCTTAACTCGCGGATCTGATAGTGCTCGTCTGATCTTAGATTGGACGATCCACAGGAAAGCGTGACCGCCGCTGGCTGAGTTAGCATGCAAATGTGAACTTAAATAGCCTATCCCATCATGCCACATGGAAAGCACGCCGCGTCAGCCGCCAAATGGCCCGACGGGATTAAGGCTTTAATTAGGCTATTTTAATTAATTTTTAAGGATGAAACTTCCTAAATTCATAACTAATTGTAGAAAAATCTAAAAAATGCAAGCTTAAGCTCATTTTAAAGATATTTCAGCGTAGAATCTAGAAAATTTATTATTAATTGATTTTGAATAGTGATTTTGGCTTAATTAAGATTTAATTGGAAACCTAATTAGCATAATTACACCTTAATTAAATATTCGATTAATCTTAAATTTTTTGTGGATGTCTAGGGGGATGACCTTTACCTCCCCTAATTTTTTTGGAATTTTATTGACTGCTTAATTAGGAACATTAATTGATTAAACTTTAATCACTCTATTAATTTAATTAGTGATAATTAGTGAATGAATAATGGTTTAATTAATTATTTAAGCCTAATTACCTTTGTGAAACAGTAAGGAAACTTTGGAAGTGTGATTGGATATTTTCCTAATTTATTTCTTAGAATTCCATCACTTTTGGAATTAACTTAATTGATGATTAATGAGGTAACTAATTGCTTAATTAATTAATTAATTAATTTCTAATTTAAAAATCAAAGCCTAATTGAGTGTTTAAAATGGCTTAGGGATTAAGGATTGAGGCCTTGTCCTTGATCCCATTCTTTAAGCTAATTTCATCATTCTAATCAAAATATAATCAAATAATTCAATCAACTAATTAATAAGCTTGATTTAACTCAATCTAAAATCCATTTCACATCTAAACAACCTTTAATTAATCTTGGGTAGCTTCTTGGGTATTGAATAACCCAAGGTGGGAGATAAAGAAATTATGGTTAGCTTACATGTGTGAGAAAATTATAAAAGTAGTTAAGTTTGATCCCTTAAGCCTAATTAACTATTAATCATAAACAATTGCATTGTTTCATTTCTTAGAAAGCAAATTTACTTTTCATGTGGTTGCATATCATATTGGCTTATTATTAGTTAATTAACTTAAGGATATAGGTAAGGGTTAATTAATTCACTTAATTCATACCTAATTAAAACATAAAACCAACCTAAATATTCTTCATTAAACCAAATTAACTCACACATGGGGAATTGGATTAGGATTAGCAAATATCTTTCATATTTACAAAATCAAATCAAACTCAAAGTTAAAAAATTGTCTTTAAAGAATTTTGGTTTATTTTAAATAGTCTTATTTAATGTGATTGTCCTTAGGAATTAATTGGGATCAATATGATTATGTGCTTATATTCTGTTATTTCTTTTCAATCATGCTAAATATTACTTTCCATATAAAATCATGCATTTATTTCTTTGAAAACTAATTAAATGAAATCGTTTCTTCTATATCAAATTGCATGTATTGACTTAAATTAAAAATAGGCGTGGCTATTATCACTATTAAATCAAATAATATTTTTTAAAGCCCATAAATCAATAATTATATATGAAATAATGTTAATTACAAATATCTATAAGTTTGCATGTGATGATAATATAAGGTATGTAATATGAAGTTCCCTTTCCTTACCTTACATGGATTTACTTAGGATTTACAAGTGTATAGTTCATTTGAAAAGAACACAACATTTGTCTAAATCTATCCTATGCATCACCATATTAAGACTTAGGAAGAATTTCATATCACATATGTAAATCATACAATCAAATTAAAAATGACTTCTTGCATGACTTCTTATTCTTGTGATTCTTTTTGTACATTTATATGTATCTAAGAAAAGTGGTATATTAGTGGACTCCTGTGAGAGGTTTTCTGGTAGGTCTTGTAAGCCCTAGAAAATAATGTCTTTTACTATATTATCATACATACATATATATATATATATATATATATATATATATATATATATATATATATATATATATGTATGTATGTATGTATGATGTGGACAATGAATGAGAATCATAAATCAAATAAATCAAACACAACTTTTGCATGGGTTTTCCTATACTTATAGTTGCTTATACATCTACATGTATCTAAGAAAAGTGGTATATTAGTCTATACACCCCGGGGTTGTAAGGCTTTATGTATCCCTAAGTAGGTCTTGTACCCACTCTGTAAAATAATGGCAATACTCACTTAAACTTTTATACATGTGAATGTGTATCTAGCTAATGGATGAAAAATCCCCCTCTTCTATTAAAAAGACATGCATTCATTACCTAATCAAATGAAACATTTAAATTCCAAGCATACTTCTTTTCCCCCATCATTTAAGTGTGCTAAAAATATAAATTACATGTATAGGTATGCTTAGGATTTACTCATATGCATGATGTACATGATGGAAAGGAATGAATGAACATGTGTCATATGATATTAATTCATTATAATTAGAATAAGGTCATTTAGGGTGAACCTAAACTTAGGGTTAATCAAAACATGTTATAAGCCATTCACTAAAGAAAATTAATTAATTATTTTTCTTTAGAAATGACTTAAGATAGGGATGAAAGAGTGGTTCCCTCTCTTTCTTCTTTTTATAACACTTAGTTATTTTGTGTAGGTCATATGAATCAAAATAAAACACTATGTAAAATCTTCAAATCAACTAAATCACTTAAAGAGAAATCAACCCTTTATAAATTAAATCTCTCACACTTAGCAAATTACAACTCTAAAGCCTGTTTAGGACATACCACACAAGCTTTAATTCACACACATTAGACTAAGTCACCATTTATAGCTTTATGTTAGGGTGATGTATTATTTGATATATGCTTATTTTGTGATGTATTATTTTTGACTGAATGTTAGGGTGTTTGTGCGTAGTCTAGATGTTAGGTCGATATTAGCCTAATCATGATTTCTATAGGGGGTCATGCTTGAGGGGCCGTTGTAATAAAAATATAAATTCTTTTTGTATTGTTTATCCCCTAAGCCCAAGTTAGACATGAGCTTGGTTACCCATGTGGGTGCTAAGTCCAAATTATTCATATGCATTGTATGGTGTGTTTAGCTAAAATTTATTTTGTAGGTATAGCTAGATTTACTTTCCTTCTTTAAATATAATTTTGTATTAGGATTAGGATAAATGTTATGGGGGATTAAGATAAGCATTGGTTATAAGACCAAGTCTTATGTACCATGTGATGCCTTTGGAGCAAGCACATCCAAATCAAGACAAAAGGAAGAAAGAAATGGAGCAAATCAAATGAAAAAATGAAAGATGAAGAGTGAAGAATGGAGGATGAAGAATGAAGATCCCCATAACACCTATCATTTTATAATTGTAATTATTCTTTGTAAACCAGGATGTATAAGGGTAGAGCTCGGCTACCCAAATTTCTTTTCAGGTTGTACGATGGTACCCGACCGCATCGACCTCTTATTCTTTTGTGATACCTTTATAAAATTATTTGATATTTTGTTTAGCTTGTGCATTAGAAAAAGCATGCCTCTTCATAATTTATTTATGATTGGTGATTGTTGTATGGTCTGGATGCAATTAGGCTCCTAGTATAAAAAATAAATAAATTTTCTATCCCATTAACAACTCATAACTAAATCTTTAAAATAACTCATAACCTCATGTAAAAGCCTAGACGTTAAATCAAGAAAATAAAATATTTAGCAATCTCTTAGCTGGATGTTATATGTTGTAATATCATGCATAATCATCTTGTTTCACTCTTGTTAAGAGAGGGCTTCCATCTTTGCTAGATAGAAATGGGCTTAACCTTTTAGAGCCTATGATGGAAGAACACCTCTTTCTCTTTTGATTTGACCCATAATCAACTTCTCTTGCATTTAAGCATACAAATATCTATAGCCTGTGTCAAAATAAAGAGTTCAAATTAAACAAAATGTGATAAAAATTTTCATTAAATTAAGTCATTATTCATACCCCTCATGCTCTAGTCTCTTAGGGAGTGGGTTTAAGGACTTAGTTTCTTTTCTAAATAAATAATAGCATAACCATCTTGCAAAGCATATGACTTGACCACATGATTTTAAAGCAAGGAGTTAGCCACTCCACGATAATATAAGTCAGGATTTATTCTCTCTTGAAGAGATAAATAATATACCCACTTTCATCTTAGATTTAGGTCATGCTTTGGCCCTCACCAAAGCTCCCTAGATTTAGGATCTGAGGTTGTTATTTTTCTTTGCAGGCAACAAGCATAAACCCTCACCTCTTAGGCATTTCCACAATCTTGTATTGTTGAATTGTAAGACCTAAATTTCTAATAAAATTTCAACTCAAATAAATAAATCTCCTCAATCTCAAATATATAAAGCCCAACCATAGGATAGATTTGAGTGCTTACTAGGCTTCCTAGTATCATGAGCACTCTTACTCATCTCCTTGGTTTCATAATAACTTCTTTGATCCATCCCACTTGATCTTCTAAAATACAACCATTTATTGATAGTCCTTTTCTTGAATTCTTTGGAGACAATACCTACTTTAATGAGAGCATTCTAAGGATTTAATTTTCCATGATGTAATAACTATGGAGGCTTGCCTTAGGAACTTAACAACCTGATTTAAATAAATCCCACTTTTAATGTAAAGTGGGAAAAATCTCTTGTATAATTCATGACTCATCATGTCTTTGAGTTTTATTAGGTGATTAGTCTTAGGGTATGACTTCTATCTTTGAGATAGTACACTATTTTTTGATGTCATAATCAAAGTACATCTCAGCATGGTGTCCCCTCACACAAATCAAACATACCAAAAAATAAATACCACACTGACTCACATCTTCAAAGTAAAATCACTATGGCAATACAACAAGTCCAACTGACCTATGAAAAAGTGATTCGCTATCTTATTTCAACTCAAAGTAGTCAATGATTCCTATTGGGAGTTATCAATCAAAAGATGATGCCCACTAATTGCCTCTTCTTTTTCCTAATCCACAAGAATTTCATTTCTTGTTTGTTTTTTGTTTGAGACACTTAGAAGGAATTAAATATAAATTTCTTAAATTCTTCCTTATAAATCCACATAACAATCATTCAACTACAAAAGAGAATCAATCAAAAGTAACCCTCATGTCTAGATGTCAAAGAGTAATCAAAATGAATGCCCATAAAGGTGCCTTTTTTACAATCCTTGAAAAATAAATCTAAGTATCTCCAACTCAAAGAAAGCATACTCACATATGCCTTGAGGTGTTATCCACTTGAGTTGCCCAAGGCAAACACCAACCTAAATGCTATTGATTTTTTCACCAATCAAAGAAAGCATCTACTCACATCTTCCTCAATCGACATCATGATAGTCATGATATCAAATATAAATCGACCTATGACCAATCACAAAGAAACCATGCCAAGCTTATATCAAAAAAATTCATCAATATAAACTCACAAATTCATCATTTTTAGAATGAGCCTCAACTCCATCTTTACATGGGACTTCTTAGACTTAAAGTTATAGTCTTAAACACATCATGATTATGGACACTCAACCTAGCCAAATACTTAGAAGAGTTAGCCATAAATATGCCTTCCTTGTTAAAATATTTTACCTTATTTAACCATTCATCACCTTCCTTCTTTCAAGTCAAATGCCAAATCAATCTTATTTGATTTTCTCCAAACTCAAATCAACTCCATGTGATTAAAATTTATAATTGAAATCCATGACTAAAACCCTTGAATGAAATCAAAAACTCCAAAATTTCCTAAGTCCTTTAAATTTCCTTTTAATGGACTTAGCTTAAATCATGATCAAATCACTTCAAATTCTTAAAATTTTCTTCTGACCCATTTATATTCACATATATAAATGAAATATAAATTCAAATAATCAAAACCACTCCCAAAAATCAAACTCAAATCCACTCAAAATCCAACCTAAGCCTTCCAAGTCAAAATCTTGAACTTAGCCAAATCAACTTCAAATCAAGCCAAACTCTTAATTTTTCTTCATGATTCAATCACCCTACAATCATGAATTAAAATATAAATGCAAACTTCAATCACTTAATCAAAACTGAATTCAAAAATCAAACTCCAAATCCATTCATATTCTTCATTTGAATATGAAATTATCAAATGGATTAAACCATTTGACTTCAAACCACTTGCAAATGGATTTATATTTCAATCATAAGTCCATAGACAAGTTCAATCAAACTCAAATCAAGCTTGACCAAGCATTTGACCCAATTTAGGCTCACTTGACCCAAAGTAACCTAAAGTATCCTTAAGATCCAAATTCTAATCCTAACCAAATTAGATTGAATCAAACTCACCTATGCCTCTTATCATGATCAACAATCACCATGGGATGATCAATCAATCAAATTGGGTCAAACCAAGTAAAACCTAAGGGTTGACCAAGTCACACTTAGCCAAAATAAAAACTAACATAGCCAAAATCCACCATAGGCCAAATTGATTGAAACCATTGATCTAGGTTAATTCATGAACTATGTTTGAACTTGACCAAGTCAACATTTGACCAACAGCCACCTTGGAATTTAACAAGACATACCCAAAATTTAAACCTGAACCCAACTTGATCAAAGGTCATGTTAAGCCAAATTCAAACTAAAATAAAATTGATTGAAACAAAGATATTAATCCAATTTCATATGACTAACCACACTAACCAACCCACCCAATGACCTACATATCAAATGGTCAAAATAACGACCCATTTGACCTAAATGAAGTCATATTCACCCAAACCAAAACCAAAGACACCAAAACATTTTAAATGGTCATATGAACTTTACCAAACCCTTGATTTGATCCGATTTTACCAATTGGTCAACTTGACCCAAGTTGACCCATTTTGACCAAAATGGGTCAACATGAGCCAAACCATATCAAATGGACTCCAAATCCAATGAAACTTGGCCAAACCTATTTTCTCAACATACACAACATATTCAAATTCAAAAATTAGCCAAATGACCATTCTACCCCTAGGCCATAGAACAAAATTTGGTCAAATCCATGGGGAATTTGGTCAAGCTCTTCATATCTACTGCACCTTCCTATAGGTCAAGTGAACCCTTTTGAGGGTGGTGCACCCAACCAAATGGGTTGAGCCCAAATGGACCCATCAAAAACGAGCACATCGCTCAAATTGGCCAAATAGAAAACTTCCCTCAACTCAATTTGAAGCACATGGGAGGTTACAAATCCACTCCTTAGCTCAAACCAACCATGTGCCAACTTCTAACAACTCAAATAGACCTTTCCATATAGGAAATTGAATCAAAATGGCAAAGAGATTTCCATCATTATGGGGAGATATACTCCTTAATTCACTTCAATTTTCATGCTCACTCATTAAGATTGAGGAAGCATTCATGAGTGTTCCTAAGCTTCCTAGAATGGTTTGAATCTTGCATTTCAATTTTCTAAAAATAAATTCCATTGAATTGCAAATTTTATACCAAACTCCACCAAATTCTTTGCAATCCATTGAGGGTAAAGTTGAGCTAACTCTTTCCTGCTCCAAAGGCAAAGATCCACTTTAATCAAATAGCTCACAAGGAGGAATTGGATTAGCAAGCTACTCAACCTTAGTAAATTTTTAAAAAGATCAAAATTAGGCTCTCCAAGAATAAAAATCACTTTCATATGATATTTTAATCACTAACGTGTGTGGTCCTTTGTGTAATGGCATAAAATTTTACCTTGATAATTGCCATTAGTTAATTATGTTGCAAAGTTTTAACCTAATCAAATTGATCAATGGATCAAAGTAGAACATGGATGGTCCCCATGGATTAGTTTCATAGATAATCTTTGGACGATTTTAAATGGAGTAATTAAATCATGTTTTAAATTCTATTTATCCTTAAAACCATGAAAAATTCACCATTATTGATCAAATGGAAGATGTAAAACTCATCATCACTTTTAGTGACATTTAAGTGGTATCTCATCGCTTGATGTGTGAAAAGTGCACATGACCGCCATTATCGCATGTCATGTGGATTAAAATAATTACTTTTAGATCATTAATTAATTCTTCATGCATTAAATTTAAATGTGTATTTTAAACCTCATTCTCATAATTATTGATTAACCTAAGGTGGTGTAGGTAAGGGTTAATTAACATGTTTAATCATACCTACTAATATAAAAATCAATCTAATCATCTAAAAATTAAACAAAATAGTCAAACACATGTGGAATGGGTTAGAACATAAAATCCCACATTTTCAAATTAAATCAAATTCAAAACAAAATTATTTAAATCTTTGATTTAAGCTTTTATTTCATAAGATTATCTTTAGATTTAGTGAATTACATTCTTTCATTGCTTTAGTTCTTTCCCAATATTAAATATGTATGTCATGATTTCATGCATCCATGCTTTTAAAAATCAAATTTAAAATGAAAATGTTTACTTTATGTCAAATTGCATGTGTTGGCTAAAGTAGAATATGAGTGGCTATTATCACTATTAAATCCAAATTATTTTCAAAATATATGAATCAATTATCAAAACTGAAAGTGTGTTACTTATATTTTAATTATAAGCTTGCATGTGTAAATATAAGGATGTGCTTAGTGTAGGTTTTCTTTCTCTTTAGTAGTTTTGAATAGATTTGGCAAGGTGTGTGGTTCATTTGAAAGAACCTAACACTTGCCTAATTTCATATTCTATTCATTCCTATACTATCATTTAAGAAGGATACCTATGCTTGCACATATAAATAGCATAAATGAAATAAATCAACTAATACAAATTTTTGCATTCCTTCTTTTCCATTTATTTCTTTTGTACACATATTTGTATTTAAGAAAAGTGGTATATTAGTCTGGACAACCCCAAGATTGTGAGGATTTAAGTAGCCCTAATTAGGTCTTGCACCTTACACCTCTGGTTAACAATGCACTCACTTATGCTTTCATACATTCATGTGTGCATGTGAAAATTGGATAAGAAATCCCTTTTCTACTTAATGAAAATCATGCATCATAAACTTTCAAATTTCCTTAAATGAATTACTTAGCATGCATCATAAAGTGTGTTAAACATTCTCATTTGTGTATAGATATGCTTAGGACTCATTCAGATGCATGTTATACATGTTGGGAAAGAAATGAAGTGATGTATGTTTTGTGAATTTGATTCATTTTATTTAATCTTAAAATTCCTTTCTTTTTGAATGGATTTGTTAAGAGTTAATCTAAACATAGGATTAATTAAAATACTTAATTAAAACATTCACTAAACAAAACTAAAAATATGAATCCACTTTAGAAATTACTTAGGTTAGGGAAGGAAAGAGAAGTTCTCTCTTCCTCTCTTTATAACTTAGTAATTAATTGTAGATTCACTTGAACCTAATAAAAACATGAAATAAAATCAACCCAAAATAATTAAATCACTTAAATGGAACCCTCCCTAAGTTGAACATGCTTTCACACTTAGAAAATCTAACCAAAGCCATAGCTAAGCATACCACACAACCTCCAAAGCACACATTAGGCTAAGTCACCACTTCTAGCTTAGGTATGGTTTGATATTTATTTTTATTTTGTGATATATATTTTAGACTGGATGTTAGGATGTATGTAGAATGAAATGGTAGTGATCTTAGTCTAACCATTATCTAGGGATTGTGCTTAATGTAATAAATAAAAATATAAATGCTTTTTGTTGTGCAGGTGCTTATACCCCTAAGCATAATCCAATAAGCCAGGTGGACTTAGTCAACCCATGTTTGGGGTGATAAGTCCAACATAGATGCTTGGGATTTTATGGTTTGTTTAGCTAATCTTTATTTTGCAGGTGTTAGTAGATTACTTTTTTTTTCATGTAAATTTTGCAATTAGATTTTGGAATGATTGTTATGGGGATTAGATGAGCATTGGTCATAAGACTCTATCTTATGCACCATGTGAAGCCTTTGGAGCATCCATCTTCCAACCATCCAAAAGGCGGAACCAAAGAAGAAAGAAGAAAGAAGAATAATGAAGAAATGAAGCTTGAAGACCCCATAACAATGAATTCCTTAATTGTATTTAATTCATTTGTAATGTTGTATAAGGGAGCTCGCTACCCAATTTATTTTTGGTTTGTGGTACACCACAATTATTCTTTTTATAAATTGATTGATGATTTGTTTAGCTTGTGCATTAAGTGACATCTTTTTTCTAGTTTCTTCCTTACTTTATGTATGGCCTAGATATGGATTAGGCTCTTAAGGAAAAATAAATCTTTTACCAAATTTAATACTTCAAAACTAAAATTAAAGAACTCATAACTTCACCTAAATATTAGATTAAAATCAAGATAAAAGAATTAGAAACCCCTTAGCTGGATGAGTACTTCTTTTATAACATCATGCATAAATGCATCTTATTTCACTCCTGATTGGAGGGCTTCCACCTTTTTCCAGAGAAACTTGGCTTGCCCTGTGAGAGCCATGGTGGAAACACACCTCCTCTCTTCTCACTGATTTTAGCCAATAACTTTATTTCATTAGTATGAATCCTATTAACCTTAGTCAAAATAATTGTCCAAAATAAAATAAAATGAAATCTAAATTGCATTAGATTTAGGTCATTTGAAGCATGTCCTTACATGATCTAGTCTCTTTAGGGTGAGTTTAAGGACTTAGTTCTCTTTCTAAATAAATAATAGCCTAGCTATCTTGCATAAACATATGACTTTCCTACATGAATTTAAAACAACATGAGGAGTTAGTTGGTGGCCATCCGCAGGAGGTTGTAAGTCCAAGTAATTGGGTGGTTTGTCCTCTCTTGTGGAGGCAAACCAAATAACCATTTTCATCTAAATTTAGGTTGTGCTTTCGGCCCTCGCCAAAGCTCCTTAGATTTATGTTCCAAGGTTGCTTCTTCCCTTTTTGGGCCATAAGAATAAATCTTCACCTCTAATGCATTTCTATAAATCTTATATTGTGGAATCATAAGCCCTAAATTTCTAATAAAAAATTCAACTCAAACAAACTAAATCAATTTCAAAAATGTAAAGCCCAACCATAGGATAGTTTGAGATGCTCGCTAGGTTTCCTAGCATCGTGGGCATCTCCTACTTATCTTCTTTTTGGCTTCGATAATAACTCCCTCTTGATCAATCCCATTTGATCTTCAAAATAAACTAATCAATTGATAGTCCTTTCCTATTGAAATCTTTGAAGACAATGATCATTTACCTTAATCGAGAGTATTCCTAAGGGATCCTATCCCTAGGATGTAATTAACTATGCCCTGTAGGAACTTAACAACCCATTTTAAAATAAACCCTACTTACTTTTCCATGTAAAGTAGAAGAATCTGTACATATGCAGACCATTATCCTTAGAGTCCTTATTTGAGTGATTAAGTCCATTTTAGGGTGGTGACTTTTATCTTTTGAGATAGTACACATCTCCTCAATATCATACCCGATCACCTTAATAAGAACATTTACGGATCTATGTGGTGTCCCAACAAGCATATATTTTTATATATTTATGTTTTTATTTATCCTCTTTTCTGAAAGTAGGGGGATAGATGAAGACATAAATGTATAAAGAATATTTTCACCATAGATTTTTTTGGCGACTCCACTAGGGATTGTTCCTCTCTCCATCTTTGGTAAATGATCGTTGTCTTCAAGTATTGATAGTGGGTTTGTACTTTGATATGAATCCGAGACTATCTTTCTTTCCGTTGGCACTTAGCTTATTTCATTCTTAAGTTGAGTTAGCCAACATCTTTAGGTTTTAGGACCTCACTGTGTTGGTCTTAAAACCCCCATTGGGTTCTCCAATGGGTAAAAAAAATAAAAAGATCTAAATAAAAAAAAAACATTTAAAGACTTCCTCCTTATCATTTTTATGATAAGGAAAGGTTCATTCTAAAATAATAAAGACAAAATAAATTTTCCATAAGAACTTTACTTTTCAAAAAAGCATTGTTTCAAAAATGCACATAATAAAATATTTAACACAAAAATGTCTTAAATCACCCTCATTTAACAATTCTCAAAATTGTTACATGTAGGAATTTTCAAAAATAAAACTAACAACTTTTTTCCAAAAAGCACAAATGGACATCTTCCTTCAATTCATTTTGATGAAGATTTCATTTTTAAAATAAAATGAACAATCATCTTTCCAAAAATCAAATTCAAAATTAAAAATAAAAATTTCAAAAAGCACATATGAACCTTTCCATTCAATACACTCATACCTATTGAATGTAAGTTTCATTTTCAAATAAAATTAAATTTTTCAAAAGCACATATGAACATCTTCATTCAATGTCCTCAAATTTATTCGATGAAGATTTCATTCAAAATAAAAACATCATTTGAAATCCCACTTAAACATATCCCATATATGATTAAGTTGGAATTCTCTTTCAAAAAGCAATAATCACACAAAAAAATTCACATTTCAAAATAAGATTGTTTTCCATTCCTACATACCCAAATTTGTGAATGGAAGTCATTTTAAAAATAAACTTAACAATCATATTTTCAAAATTCAAAACACATTTGAACTTCATTTAGCATAATTTCTTGGAAGTCTCCAAAAAAATCAAAAAAAAATTAAACACATTTGAACATAGCATACTCAAATTTGCTAAGTGAAGTCTCCAAATTTAAAATTAAAATTTTTTTCGAACACATTTTAGAACTTCATATAACATACTCAAATTTGCTAAGTGAAGTCTCCAAATTCAAAGTAAAAAATTTTCAAATACATTTGGAACTTCATTTAGCATACCCAAATTTGCTAAGTGAAGTCTCCAAATCCAAAATCAAAAATTTTCAAACACATTTGGAACTTCATTTAGCATACTCAAATTTTCTAAGTGAAGTCTCCAAATTCAAAACCAAAAATTTTCAAATTCATCTAGCATACCCAAATTTGCTAAGTGAAGTCTCCAAATCCAAAATCAAAAATTTTCAAACACATTTCTGGAACTTCATTTAGCATACTCAAATTTGTTAAGTGAAGTCTCCAAATTCAAAACCAGAATTTTCAAACACATTTGAAACTTCATCTAGCATACTCAAATTTGCTAAGTGAAGTCTCCAAATCCAAAATCAAAAAATTTTCAAACACATTTGGAACTTCATTTAGCATACTCAAATTTGCTAAGTGAAGTCTCCAAAGTCAAAACCAAAAAAAATCTTCAAGCACTTTTGGAACTTCATTCTTTAGCATACCAAATTTGCTAAAGAGAAGTTTCCATTTTCAAAACCAAATAAAAAATTTTGAACACATCTTTTGGAATTTCATTTAGCATACTCAAATTTGCTAAATGAAATTTCATTTCACAAAATTAAGTGGGACTTCATCCTTAGCATACCATATTTGCTAAAATAAAGTCTCCACTTTCAAACAAATCAAAACAAAATGAAACACATTAGATTTCCTTAGCATACCCTAAGGATCCTACTCTTTCAAAATCAAAACATCCAAAAATAAATGAAACACTTAGGATTTTCTTAGCATACCCAATTTGCTAAGAATCCTATTTTCAAAAAATCAACCAAAACACACTTAGATTCTTCATTTAGCATACCTAAATTTGATAAGTGGGAATTCCAATTTTCAAAATCAAATAACAATTCACAAAAAAAGAAACAATCATTTTCAAACACTTCACTTAGCATATCCAAATTTGCTAAGTGAGTAAAATTCCAAAATCATCAATCAAAAAATAAAATCAATTGACCCTTACTTTAACATACCCACATTTATTAAAGAAAAGGGTCCTCAAATCAAAGAAAATCTAAATTCAAACAAACATGAACCTATGGAAGCATCGTCTCAAAATATTTGAATCCATCTTTCAACATACCCAAATTTGTTGAAGTTGGATTCATATTCAAAATTCCTCTTCAATCAAATTTCTAAATCTCAAATCCATTTGAACCCCACTTAACACTTCCAAGATGTTGGATGTGGGTTCAAATTTTAAATTCAAAAAATCAACAAAGATAGAAATGATCCAAGCTCATTTCTATTGCAGATTCGACGACAGTACAGCTTTTTTTCATTCTTTATTGATCCAAATGGCGTGCTCATAGAAATTTGTTTTCATTTTCCCTCATGGCATGGATTTGGCTTTAGACCAAGCCAACTTCCCCTAATTGGATCATACACACCTTATCCATTTCAGTAGGGGATTTGAGGGAGTAAGGATTACATGTGAGCACTCCCCTCATTGGATTAGAGGACCGCAGTAAGCTAGTCATCGATTGATCTACCTTTGATTTTGACATCTCCTATTGAAGAGGAAAGCAATGGCTCCACTAGAGTGAGTAGTAGTACAACAGCTAGTTTCAGCCCCTGGTTTCTCGTGTTGCCCTAGTGAGGGCTAGCACCTCTTCAATACCCCTCTAAGGGTAAGGCTCCCATCTCGGATTGCCTCCCTACTTTTGAGTATGGGTCTAGCTCTCACCCCATCTCCAAAACACAAGAAGGGACAAGAATCACATGATGCCTATCACACTAGATTGTAGGGAGATGGAGGCAACGCTCATTGTGAGGAGTTTCCTTTTACTT
Source organism: Cymbidium sinense (assembly GCA_021442155.1). NCBI lineage: Eukaryota > Viridiplantae > Streptophyta > Magnoliopsida > Asparagales > Orchidaceae > Cymbidium > Cymbidium sinense. The sequence continues at coordinate 73,207,911 of CM038224.1, read as the reverse complement.
CATAACTTACAAAAAACCGCCCATCCTCTCTGGGTCAGACAAAGAGGATGTAGGAGGATTCATCACCTCCACCATTGGTCCAGATAGCCAAGAGTTACTAGAGTAGGAGGTTTGTCACCTCCGCCTCTGGGTAGGAGCTTTGGACGCTCGTGACCTGAGCTCAAGATCATCATCCCCCAGTGTGGGGAAACATATCTCAGAGAGGCCGTGAGAGGCCCATACATCTACACATTACCGTAGAGGAGAGTCAGATCCACCGCTTCATGTTGATTTTCTCTTCGCACTACCCGTGACCATCGATAACATCTTACTTATTGGGACCAATCATCACAAGAGGACAGCTCCTGTTCATAGAGAGTTGGTGGTGTCTCCACTCCACTGCTCTACCCCCCATTCACCATCACCAATCTAGGTCACAACATCTCCAATTCCATCAAAGGCCATGAAGGCCATATCCGGGGAGAAGCGCACCCCGTTGGTGATCTGGCTAAGACTGAGGGTTCCTACTACATTTACATTGCCTATCATGGTGAGGTCGAGCTCTCGTGCTTGACCTTCTGCCCTAGTGGTGGTGCGGAGGGAGTGGCAATCCTGAAGCATAGTGGTCGTCCCTTCACCAACTCGCCCAACAGACGGAGATGGTAGAAGTTATGGTAGCAAATGATAGCCTGCACCATGATAGTGGAACCTCCTAGATTGTCACCCTTTCATACCTAGTGACAGTAGTGTCTCTCATCTAGTGAGTACAGCCTCATAGATTGACTCCCAACAGAAGGAGGTCCGGTGCCTCTCGCAGACAAGGATCAATCACCGTAGATCATTTGTTCTGCTCAGAGATCATTCTCTGAGGAGATAGTAGCATTATTATCTTGTAGAGAAGAAGGAGATCTGGGGTATGATTGGTCGATGAGGAGAAGGTCGCCTTGACCCCAATGAAGATGATTTATTGGGAGACTGAGTCAGATGGTACTAGGGATCTCTTCAAGAACAAAGCCATGGAAGGTGATGAGGTTGATCGAAGACATAGCAATCACCCAACACCACACATATTCGAAAAATAAGAGTAGATAGATAGATGGATGGTAGCGAGGACTTAGAGTTTAGTACTTTAAAAATAAGCCCAATAACTCATCCTACTACTGACACAGAGTTAGTGCATGTCTTGGACCCAACCAAGACCTTTCCCATTGAGCAAGGTAGCACTAGCATGTAGGAAGGTAGTGAAAGTACCTCCATATAAGAAAAAAGACATAAAATCCATGGTGTGAAGGAAGCGTTGGCTCAAGCCCTGGGAGGATCATCGCCCAAAGGGTAGACCCTACCCGGAGGAATTTGATCAATCCAATATCCCAAGGGTTTTGTGCCACCTTCCTTCAAAAGCTTGATAGTGGAAACCCAGCAAAGATATAACACACTTGATTAATTGTTGTAACACGGTGGCGTGACGCTTGCTTCCACCTCTTCAAGTAGCTGGGATTATTTTGATTGGTTGAAGCCCAACAGTTCAAGAAAGATATTTGTTGAGTAAACTTTATCAAGAGGTTTGTTGAGCTCAAAGAAAGGTTATGGTGATTGTTGTAGCAAAATAGCACCGGTGAGTCCCTTATTGATTATATTATGGATACCGAGTATGAAATGTGAGCCATAGTTTGAGCAAAGATGCCATTGAGATTCTTTTAAAGAATATCCATGGCCTCCACCTTCATGCTTAAGGGCTTCACTATCAAGACATTTGAGAAGCTAATCAATAAGGCTAACTAGTCTGGAGAGGCCAAAAGTTGCCTTTTCAAGATAGTTGCCTAAAGCAAAGCCATAAGGTATATGAGAAGAAGGGAGCAGTAAGAGAAGGGGAAGTAGCCGCCTAGAGATTCGAGATAACGACCTAGAGCCTCCACCTCTTTGCCACCACCAAGGTATCCCCTAGCCTCCACCATACCCTCCATGGCCAGACCACCTCACCACCATACCACCACACCATACCGCCAGATATGGTCCACCTTCTTTTAGATAAGCTTAAACCTTATTCATTTAAGAGAGAGGTAATCAGGAAGATCTTTAAGAATCTCTTAAAAAAGTCTAATTTTTAGCTACCCGAGCCTAGGAGATCGGAGGAAGTAGGAAAAAGTCATGATCTAAACTTTTGCCCCTACCACCGTATGCTAGGTCATGTTTTGGAGGATTACTTCACATTTAAGGACTAGCTTGAACACAGCTTCAAGACCGATGCTGTAGTTATCCCAAAGGAATACCTTGTGAAATAACCATCTAGTTCCATTAGGGTAATCCTTAGAGATACATGTGATCCTTCCAAAACTAAAAAAAGGTTGGGATATTTTTTTATCCAAAGCCTATAAGAAGATCATCCAAGATCAAGAAGCTTTCCTTGTAGTCTAAGTTAGCTCAAACCTCCAACATCAAAGGAAGGTTTGCAAGTTGCCCAACTCGAGAAAGGGGGAGCTCGAAGCAAAGAACATGTGTCAGGATATAGCACAACCACCAATTGAATCCATTCTCTAGCCTATAGTTGCAGCTTTCACACCGATGACTTCTTCCACTTCAGCTAGCTCTTCTTCTTCTACTAGTAAAACTCTTGTATCAGTGAATAAGGGCATCAAATCCCTTACCCCATTCACTTTACTTGATTTCTAGTTTGTACCTCCAATTAATTCAAAGAAATTGAAGAATAAAGCTAGTTTGAATTACATCTATGTCACTTCTGATGGATTATCTTCTTCTATTCCTAATGATAACTCTTCAAGTCAAAATAACTATAATAATTCTGATCTTCTTCTTTCTGATTCAAAGTTGGACTTTCCTACTCTGAATACTATGGGTTCACCTCTTGAGATAGACTTGGAATCATCCGATTCTCAAGGGTCCCATAGGAGAAGCTGTAGGTGAGCCTGATGTGCAGGTAGAACCTTCCATTACCCTACCTCAAGAGATCATCGAAGTCAACCTCCGTAGTGGCAAGGTTCTACCTTCTAGGGCAGCACCTCAAGATAGAGGGAAACAAGTCATTTGTACAGAGGATCAAGAAGCCCCTCCATAAGAAGCTCCACACTTAGATATGCTTGGGGAGGACCAGGCCAAGGTGGAGTACAATGCCCCTTCTCATCTAAGAAAGTTGTCATCTAAGTTAAGCATATACGATGCTCTTATCTTATCCAAAGAGATGAGAGAATCATTAATCAAGGCTCTCTTTGATCCTAAGATATGCTCAGACCGCCATAGGTGAGGAAGCACATTATACAAAAGAAGCTCAGGGATCACCTTCACGATGAAGACCTTCTTTGGGGACTTGGAGCACAACGTCCTCATCATACACTGACATGGACAGTTCGCACTCACAAAGTTCTTGTTAATCTAGGTGTCGGTGAACATTATGAGCCTAAAGACCATTACCTATTCGAGGTTTGACATCTCTACACTTCAAGGAGATCAGATGATGTTGAGAGGATTCAATGAAGGTGAGCTGCTTAGGTTATATAGTGTTACCTTTGGAGATAGGTGACTAAAGATCAAGCCAAGTTTTTCATCATTGATTTGAATACTTCATTCACTGCTTTTCTTGGTGGGCCTTGGATACATTAAAATAAGATCATTCCATCCTCCCTCCATCTATGCATCATGTTTAGAAAGATGGGATTGAATAAAGTGTTAATGAAGATGAAAAGCCATTTTCAGTTAGAGAGGTTGAGATTTATGAGGATGCGACTTACTATCTTCCTCAACACATCCTTTTTCATGAACTTGGACAAAATTCAAACTCAAAATCAAAAGAAAAAGAAAATGAAGAAAAAGAAAAGATAAGAGAAAAAGAAAAGAAAAAGAAAAATCCAAGTGAACAAGAAAGGGGAATTGAAGAAGAAATAGATCCGCATATTACATTCCACCCATAGTTCATTCCATCATATGGACATGTGGGTTGGATGGCTCAACCTCTACTAGGTAGAGGTAGAGGTAGAAATAGAGGCAGTTCCAGAGGTGGAAGACCTCCTAGTTGGCCATCAATGAATAGAGGTCGTGTTCCGGTTCATAAGAGTACCCCTACTATTCACATAGACTGGAATCCAGCTCAGAGGATGAGTCTAATGTGAGTAGTATACCAGCCAACCCCTCTTAGTGGGTTCCATTGGAGGTGACTTTCGATCCAGGCAGAGATGAAGACCAGGCCTCCAGACAAAGCAAAGTATTTGAATTAGTTTATGTGAAACTATTAGGCAGCAGTTGGGAACCTTAGCTCTAACCTCACTTACATCTCAAAAAAGTTGAAGGTTTGGTAGTTAAGGAAGTCCCTAAGTCTTCCAATAACATGAAGCAGAAGAGATTCTTTTTGGGATCATCATCCTCAAGTCCTGAAGTTGATGTAGAATTTGATGAAGATACTTTTAAATAATTAATGGAATTACTGCTTGACTTTTACTCGCCTTGTGTTCATAATCTAGTACAGAAAGGTTTGGTTCCTCATTCATGATCCAAGCACAGGTTAGAGTACTTTGAGAAGCTATGGAACAATACAGGTAGGGAAGCACAATCAAGAGTAGGACTAAGATTCACACATAGTGGGTCCGATGACGATGATTATTGCTTGTTACCAATCATGAGTCCGATAGTTCTTCTCACACAACACCAACTCTTATGAGAATGTGTATAGAAATCTTAGATGATCCATGATCTCCAAATCAAAGAGGCGCTGCAGAATTTGAAGAAGAGATTCATTCAATAATTGACAAGCTTAAAGAAATCAACCTCAGGATATAAGAAAATCCATGCCCGACATACATCAGTTCGTTGCTGAATGAAGAAGAAACTAATGAATTAGTTAGGTTATTGACTGACTTTAAATACTACTTTGCATGGATTTATGAAGAGATGCTCGGATTATCTCCTCATGAAGCAGTCCATAAACTAGCAATAGATCCTAATGCTACCCTTATTAAGCAAGCTCCTAGACACATGTGATTAGAAATTGAACAATGGTCATTTGAAGTCAAGAAACACGATTGGTTTCATCGTGGAAGAAAAAATATCCTACCGGTTAGCTGTCATCCTTAAGAAGAAGAAACCAAATTCAGCCAATTTGGGACTTAAGGCATGTCCTAAGGTGAGTTTCCTCTTCATATACTAGAATTAATGGTGGACATCGCCTCATCTCATGCAATTTTCTCTTTCATGGATGGGTCATCAGGCTATAACCAAATCAAGATGTCTCCTAAAGATGAAAGAAACACTACTTTCCAAACCCCGATCGAAATCTTCTATAGGGTCATGCCTTCTTTAAAATGTGCTACAAACCAATGGGCCATGACTCAAATCTTGAATGAACTCATCCATCATTAGGTTGAGTGTTATATTGTTGATCAAGTAGTCAAGAGCAAAGAAAAGGAAGAATATCTCTTTGACTTGAGAGTAATTTTTGAACAGTTAAGATAATATAACCTCAAAATGAATCCTCTGAAATATGCATTTGGAGCAGCTTTAGGGAAATTCTTTGGGTTTGTTGTTCAACATCGGGGAATAAAAATAGATCAAAAAAAGATTATCTAGAAATGCCACCTCTAAGAGTTTAACTCAACTCGATCCTTTCAAGGATGGTCAAATCATGCTTTATCTCCAACCTATCGGAGATGCATTTTCAGACTTGTCAAAAGGATGCCAAGTTCAAGTGGGATGACAAGTGTCATGCCTTTGAAGACATCAAAGATTTGGTGAAGCGCAGTTCTAGCTCTACTCCGCAGCCACTCATCCTCTACTCAGATTGGATGACTCTCTGCTCTTGGCCCAAGCCAATGATGAAGTGAAGGAGAACGCTCTCTATTACCTCAGCCATCATCTGATTCATGCTGAAGTGAACTACCCATCTATTGAGAAACATTGCCTAGCTTTGATCTTTGCTTCCCAAAAGCTATGACACTATATGCTTTCTCATAAAGTAAATTTGATCTTTAGAACAAATCCACTGCAATATCTGATGACATGGCCAATGCTATCCAGATGTTTGGGATGATGGTCCATGATCCTCTTACAATTTGATATCATATTCGTAACCCTCTGTGCGGTAAAAGGATAAACACTAGCGGATTTCTTAGCAGCACACTCACTTCCTATTAATTCCCCGCTTAGTGACGATCTCCCTGATGAACAAATCATGAACTTGGGAAGCCAACAACCGCCGATGGGAGATGTATTTTGATGGTGCGCTTCTTTTCATAAAGGGAAGCACCATGATCTATCTCCGTGAAAGGCTGGGTAGGAATAGTTCTCCTAACTCAGATATATGATGAGATTCTCATACTATCTTTCCAACCCTTGCACCAACTAAGTATGAGGCTTATTGATCCAGTTAGCCATCACTATCTCAAGAGCATCATCTTGGGGATTCTCTTGGTCATCAACCAGATTGCGTCCTGGTTCTCAAACCCAAGCTTCATCATTACTATGAGTATACCATGAAGTGTGGCCCAAATTCTCAAGTCACCATCTACAAGGCCTCGGTGTAAGATAAGCTTTGGCCAAACTTGTTATAATTGGCATGTCAAGATGAGTCCATTTCAATAAGGGTCCAAAATAGACAAGTCTTATCCCTTATTGATGTTAAACTCATCGAGAGACTTTCTCTTGAAGGGAGGTGCCAAAATGGACAAGGAGTTGGATTGGAGGCAACCATCATAGATTACTTGAACACCAAACTACCTCAAGAAAAGTCACAAGCCCATCGTGAAACAGAGAGCTCTCTCCACGCTCTTGTTGATGGCACCTATCATCCTTTGACCAAAATGTGGTTATGTTTAGACAAACATGAAGCTTATGGCATTATAATTGAGGTACATTCCTATACCATCAATCAACCAAAGATGAAGATGAAGATCGACTTGGATACTGCCTTAATGATTACAGCATGGATGTAGCTAGGAGATGCCATTGTCGCATGGTGTGGTCCTCCACCAACCACCAACATTCTACACCCATTGGCTTCATGGCCATTGAGTGTTGGGTATACATTTTGAGTCCCATTGATCCTCCTTCTTCCAAGGGGCATATTCATCTTACACCACTACTTTTCCAAGGGTGGAAGCCATCCCACTGAGAGGTCACCATGTGCTTCAATTTTTCGAAACCATATATATAGGTTTGGGGTGCCTCGATGAATTATATCCATAATGGTACCATTCAAAAGCACAAAGATCAACAGCTTGCCAAGATATGTAGGAGATACTCCACCATCTACTACCCCAGCAAATGGTTTAGAAGCATTCAAGAAAACTCTCATCCAAATATTGAAGAAGACTTTTGATGATAATAAATGGTGGAATGAGTTGGTTGAAGCCTTATGGGCCTACCACACACATAACTCCAACTCAATCTACCCCATTTTCCTGGTATAAGCCCTACCCTTTAGAAGTTCAACTCCTCACTAAGGATAGCATTGGGTAGCAAGATCACTAAAGAAAAGAATGCAAAGAATTAGAAGAGCTCAAAAGGTTTGGAGGAAAGTCACCACCAAACCTCGTTGTAGAAGAATAAAATGTGATTCTCAGCTTGTCTGCCCAGGTCTAGGAGAACTTGTGTTAGTCCTAAGGAGACCAACTATTGCCCATCGAAAGATGGTAGGAAAGTTTGAACTCACTTGGGAAAGCCCCTATGTCATAGATAAAGCCTACCAAGGAGGATATTATTAGCTTATTGATTGTAAAGGGGAACACCCGATGCTTCCAATTAATGGACTCTACCTAAAGAAATATTACCCATGAAATAAATCATGTTTAAAAATAATTAGTAATAAAAGGAATAAAAATTTGATTACATTCATTAAATATTCTCTTCTTTCGAAACATTGTTTGCTTGTCTTACGAATCTGCCATAACGTGTCTAGGATAGGTGTAAGATCCCCCAGTGGCATCTTATCCCTCTTTCACAACACAAACACAATCTCCTGACACTATTAGAATAGGTGTAAGAGAGAACTGAGAGGCATCTTTAGCATTAACAACTAAGTTAGAGAGAACCCATGCATCCTTTCTTAGTGGGAAATCCTGCCATCCATCCATGACACCATTTCATCAAAATCCCTAGTGTGTTTAAGGGTGTAAGAGTCCCTAGGCATATTCCTTTAACACATGCAAAAAACATAACACAAATCTTTTATCTTGAGCTATTTTGATGTGGGAGCAAGCCCCTGACACTCACTCATTAGTCGCTAGGTCGCATACATACTACTCCAGTATGTCACCCTGGTCACTTGTTGAAGATGTGAGTCCTCACGCTTTCCTAACTTGACTATTACAAACCATGAGCACCTTGTTAGTGGTAGACTTCCCGCCAGAAGCTACCTCAAGTTGACTTCGCTTAAGAAGATGTGAGTTCCCGTGCTTTCTTCTTGAATTAGCATCATGCACTGACTAGGTTGAGCATATTTGAGGTTTAGGATAAGTTTCCCAGTGGCTCCTTTCCTCTTGACTACATTTGAGTTGATATAAGTCTCCCCTAATTACATTCACTCAGTAGTTGCCCTATGTTGGATAATTCGAGTCAAGATACTATCCCAACAATCATATAGGAGGATCCCGAGCTTTCTTCTAGATCAAAAGATGCACCTTAGTTGATGTCATATGTTGAATAACCCGGTGGATACACCACTCTTGGCAGATGTGAGTCCCTGAGCTTTCTCCTTGAGTTGCCCACAGAATACCTATTGGATAGATGACTAGCCATGCCATCTTCTCAAGGGTTTTGGATTAAGCCCTTAGTGGCCCCATCCTCTATGGCACTCTATCTAGATCACGTTATTTGCAATCTATTTAGACACTATCCGGGTTACTTTTGGATTGACATCTTTCCTAGTACCCCTGTGTTGAGAATTTGTTCTGGATGCAAGATTCTACCTTAGTTCAGTAAATCTGAGATAGGTCAAGGATGATATAAGCTCCTATCCAGTTTGATCCCTCGCAAACTAACAGGGTCCACGATAAACAAACTAAATAAAATAAAATAAAATTAATTCACTTGTGGATTAGAATTTCAAGCCCCCAAAGGGCCCCTCTTCCCATGCATCCTATTTTAGGCGGTCAAGAACTCCCCAAAGGAATTGCTTGAATAAAAGTGAGATAAGTCCCCTGCCCACACATACCCTAGGTTGGATTCAATCTATTTTGTCAAATAGGAACCCCATCTCGCTTTGGAAGATATAAGACTATGACTAATCTTTCTAGCATGACTATTCCAAATGACAAGCTCTAGATCGTTTGATTTATTGCCCAAAGCAGATCACCCCAAAGGGTCTTTTCTAGTGGAAGATGTGAGTCCTTGAGCTTTCTTCCCTTCAATTGATCATTGCAAACAGAAAGGCACTCCCTTGGTCGAATAGTTCTCCCATCGGCCGGGAAGTTACTCCCTTTGGTTCAGTAAATCTAAGATAGATCTAGGCTGATATGAGCAACTTCTCAGTGTGACCCATCACAAACCAACAAAATCCATCAAAATAAATAAAAAAATGAAATTAATCTTGACTATCCGTGAGCTGATCTAAGTCCCCCAGTGGCACTCACTCAATAGTTAGCCCTAGGTTGGGTTCAATCTGTTGTCATGCCAATAGGTTACCTCAGCAATTGGTCTCTACTTTGGAGGATGTATGTCTACTATGCTTTCTTCCTAGTGCAACTGCTGCATACTGAAAGACATCCCTTTGGTTGGCTAGTCCTACTACGTGCTTAGTAGACTACCCTTTGAATTGGTAACTTAGGTCTGGCCTCTGACTCTACTAGTGTGATCCACCGTAAATCAACAAGGTTCATCTCAAAATCCAAATCTAAAAATTGAAACAAATTCAACCCTTTTCCCTAGTGGAAATTTCTCTTTAGTGAGACCTAAATCAAATCAAATATCTCATCCCCTTCTGGATGACTTGAACCTACTTCCCTGGTGGAAGGTTCACACCTATCCCTTTGTGGATTCTTCCCTCTTATGTCTTAAGTGAGCCACATTGCACTAAGCTCCACATGATTGTTTCTTATTGTGTTCTTTCGTGTTGTTGATCATTTCTCCAACATTATGTGTGTTCCTTGTCCCACACCACACTTATTGGGCACCATTTGTTGACCTCATTTTTAGAATGAGCTCTCAACCCTCCATCTTAGATATAAGACTTCTCTTAGAGTTTAAGAGTTCCTTAGTCTTAAGACACATCTAGTGAGTAGTCGGACACTCAACCTAGCCCTAGAGACTTAGAAGAGTTAGTCAAATGAATAAGTCATGCCTTAGGGGTGTTAGGAAAATTTTCCTACCCTTAGCTTAAAACATTCCTCAACTTCCTTCCTTCAAGTCAAACCCAAAATCAATCTTATTTGATTTTCTCCAAACTCAAATCAACTCCATGTGATTGAAATCCATAATTGAAATCCATGATTGAAACCCATGAATAAAATTTCAAACTCCAAAATTTCCTAAGTCCTTTAAATTCCCTTTTAATGGACTTAGCTTAAATCATGATCAAATCACTTCAAATTCATAAAATTTTCTCATGACCCATTTATATTCTTATTTATATTCACATATATAAATAAAATATAAATTCAAATAATCAAAACCACTCCCAAAAATCAAACTCAAATTCACACAAAATCTAACCTAAGCCTTCCAAGTCAAAATCTTGAACTTAGCAAATCAACTTCAAATCAAGCCAAACTCTTGATTTTTCTTCATGATTCAATCAACCCTACAATCATGAATCCAAATATAAATACAAACTTCAATAACTTAATCAAAACTCAATTCAAAAATCAAACCCCAAATCCATTCATATTCTTCCTTTGAATATGAAATTATCAAATGGATTAAAACCCATTTGACTTCAAACCACTTGCAAATGGATTTATATTTCAATCATAAGTCCATATACAAGTTCAATTAAACTCAAATAAAGCTTTGACCAAGCCATTTGACCCTCTTAGGCTCACTTGACCCAAAGTGACCTAAAGTATCCTTATGAGCCAAATTCTAATCCTAACCAAATTGGATTGAATCAAACTCACCTTTGCCTCTCATCAAGATCAACGATCACCATGGGATGATCTATCAATCAAATTGGGTCAAACCAAGTCAAACCTAAGGGTTGACCAAGTCAACACTTAGCCAAAATAAAACTTAACATATCCAAAATCCACCATAGGCCAAATTGATTGAAACCATTGATCTAGGTTCATTCATGAACTATGTTTGAACTTGACCAAGTCAACATTTGAGCCTAACTTAGCCCAATTGGCCCCTTGACCCAAGTTGACCCAACTTAACCTAAAAAGTCAAAATGTGTCAAAACTTGATCTAAGCCAAATTGATTGAAACCAATGAGTCAAGTTCATTCCAAATCACTTGTTGAACTTGACCAAGGAACCAATTGGCCAACTAGACCTAACCTAGCCCAATTGACCTTGAACCCAACTTGATCTAAAGGGGTCTTGTTGAGCCAAATTCAAATTAAACTAAAATTGATTAGAAACAAAGATACCAATCCACTTCATAAGACTAACCAAATCTAAACCTACCCATGACCTAGCTCAAATAGGTCAAATGGGTCAAATTAGTCAACTTGGCCCATTTGACCTAAATGAAGTCATATGAGCCAAACTCAAAACTAAACCAAATTGAATCAAACCAAAGCCACCAAAATATTTTAAATGGTCATTTGAACTTGACCCAACCCTTGGTTTAACCCAATTTGACCAATTGGTCAACTTGACCCAAGTTGACCCATTTTGACCTAAATGGGTCAGCATGAATCAAACCATATCAAATGAATTCCAAATCCAATGAAACTTGGCCAAACCTATTTTCTCAACATACCCAACATATTCAAATTTAAAAATTAGCCAAATGACCATTCTACCTCTAGGCCATAGAAAAAAATTTGGTCAAATCCATGAGGAATTTGGTCAAGCCCTCTTCATATCTACTTAATACCTTCTTCATAGGTCAAGTGAATCCTATGGAGGGTGGTACACCCAACCCAATGGGTTTGGGTCACCCCAAATGGACCCAAGGCCAAAACTGAGCACATGGCTCAAATTGGCCAAATAGAAAACTTCCCTCCACTCAATTTGAAGCACATGGGAGGTCGCAAATCCACTCGTTAGCTCAAACTGACCATGTGCTAACTTCTAACAACTCAAATAGACCTTTCCATATTGGAAATTGGATTAAAATGGCAAAGAGACCTTTGGTCATCCGATTGCCATAGGGGGAGATATACCCCTAATTCTCTTCAATTTTCATATGCTCACTATCAATTGAGTAAGAGAGATTGAGAGAAAGCATTCTTGAGTGTTTCGAAGCTTTCTAGAAGGGATTTGAATCTTCCATTTCTCAGTTTTCATCCTTTGAAAATAGGGGAAGTCCATTGAATTGCAAATTTCCTCTATACTCAAACTCCACCAAATTCACTTTGCACACTCCATCAGAGGGCTCTCCCAACCTCCAAAGGTAAGGGGAGATCCACTTCAATGAAAACCGAGCTCACAAGGAGGAGGGGTTGGTCCATAGAGCAAGCTACTCAACCTTAGGAGCTAAATGTTTCACCACAGCTTCGTCTCAACTAAACGAAGCTCCTCCAAGGGAATCGAGCATCGATGATCACCTCCGATGAGGTATGGCATTTTTCGATCACTAGACTTAAGGTGTGTTGGTCCTTTGTGAAAGAACGTGTAATGGCATGAAATTTTGATCGTTAGATGGGATTGCCATTAGTGTTAGATGGTGTGTGCAAAGTTTTATCCTAATCTGAGCTCAATCGAGCTCGGATCAAAGCCTAGAACATGGACGGTCCCCATGGATCACTGGATTTGGCAGGGATAAATCTACTTTGGGTGATGCTTAGGTGTTTAAGAGTCTAAGTTCAATTAAGGAAATCAAAACTCAACTCATATGTGTGAGGGGTGTTTTGAAATTACTTAAGTTAAACCCCTTAGCTTAATTAACAAGTAATCATGAGCCAAATTGCATTAGGCCTTTTTGTTCCTAGGTGCATTGCAAATTTAAATTCCTTGTAAGGTTTTATGTCATCTCATTGGTTCATAATTACTAATCAACTAATACAAATTTTTACATTCCTTCTTTTCCATTCATTTCTTTTGTACACATTTTTGTATTTAAGGAAAGTGATATATTAGTCTGGACAACCCTGAGATTGTGAGGCTTTAAGTATCCCTAAGTAGGTCTTTTACCTTGCACCTCTGGTTAACAATGACGCTGTACTCACTTATGCATTTCTTACTTTCATGTGTGCATGTGAAAATTGGATGAGAAATCCCTTTTTCTACTTAATGAAAATCATTCATCATAAACTTTCAAATTTTCTTAAATGAATAATTTAACATGCATCATAAAGTGTGTTAAATATTCTCATTTGTGTGTCTAGATATGCATAGGACTTATTCATATGCATGTTATACATGTTGGGGAAGAAATGAAGTGATGTATGTTTTGCGAATTTGGTTCATTTTATTTAATCTTAAAATGCCTTTCTTTTTGAATGGGTTTGTTTAGAGTTCATCTAAAATTAGGATTAATTAAAAAACTTAATTAAAATATTCACTAAACAAAACTAAAAATATGAATCCACTTTAGAAATTACTTAAGTTAGGGAAGGAAAGAGAAGTTCTCTTCTCTTTCCCTCTCTTTATAACTTGGTAATTAATTATAAGATTCACTTGAACCTAATCAAAACATGAAATAAAATCAACCCAAAATAATTAAATCACTTAAATAGAACCCTCCTCTAAGTTGAACATGCTTCACACTTAGAAAATTCTAACTTAAAGTCATAGGTAAGCATACCACACAAACCTCCAAAGCACACACATTAAGCTAAGTTACCACTTCTAGCTTTAGGTTAGGGCGGTGTATGGTTTGATGTTTATTTTTATTTTGTGATATATGTTTTAGACTGTATGTTAGGATGTATGTACATAGAAAGAATGGTAGGATGATCTTAGTCTAACCATTATCTTCTGCAGGGGATTAAGCTTAAGGGGCGCTGTAATAAACAAAAATATAAATACTTTTGTTGTGCAGGTGCTTATACCCCCAAGCATAATTCAATAGGCCAGGTAACCAAACCCTATCCCAATTAAAATCAATTGAAACCAGTGATCCTAATCAATCCAAAATTGATTCTTGAACATGACTTGATAATCTATTGAGCCTAACCAAGTTCAATTGGCCTCTTAACTCAAGTCAACCTAATTTGACCTACAAGGCTAAATTGGGCAAAATCAAATACTACATCAAATTGATTACAACCAATGATTCAAATCTATCCTAAATTGATTATTGAATATGATCAAACCCTTGATTGAATCCAATTTAGCCAAGCCAACCCAATTGACCCATTTAGCCCAAAATGATCTAAATGGTCAAATTGGTCTAAATCATTCCTAAATCAAAATTGATTGAAATTACAACTTACAATAATCTTCAAATGACCAATTGAACTTAAACCAACACCTAACTTAAGCCAATTTGGTCAATTTGATCAAATTGGTCAACGTAACCCATTTGACCTATATGAACCCATATGGGTCAAATCAAAATGTAATCCAAATTAAATTAAACCAATTGCTCCTAAATATCCCAAATCATTATTTAAACTTATCTCAACCCATGGTTTGCCCCAATTTGACTAATTGGTCAACTTAACCCAACCTAGCCCAATTTGACCGACATGGGTCAAATTGAGTGAAACTTAACCAAATGAAGCCCAAACCCATTCAAACTTGGCATGACCCATTATTTGGTAACCATGGGTCAGTCCAAATCAAATCTAACCCAAATCAAACCTAATTTGACCCATTATTTATTGGCTAAAGCCCTCCAAACAAGACAAAATCCATTTTTGGGTGGTTAAGCCCCCTCCTTTGCACTTGACAGACACCCAAAGCTTAGTTTGGACCCTTGACCCTATGGCTAACCTGACCCAAGGCTAGTTGGGTCAGCCATAGGTCAAGGGAGGTGAGTTAACCCACCTTCTCCCATTGGCACACATAGGAAACCAAGGACACTCCACCTCAGCCCTTGGCAGCCCACCTCAGACCTTCACCCACTTAAGCTGAGACACATCAACACTTCTCTGATGTCCCACTTTGCAACATGTCAGTAGAGAGCTAATTCGAGCTATTAGATTTGAGGGGGAGGGGAGTATACTCCTCCCCATTCCACTCAAACACACATCAGAGCATTCTTAGAGCTTGAGAGAGAGTCAAAACGAACTCCCCCAAGCTTTCCCTAAGTCTTCCCATCCCCGGCAATGTCAAACTCAAAACAGGATTGAGCCTATCTCCATCCAACCTCACTTAACCTCCACCATTTTCAAATTAACTTCACCCACACATTCCCCTAGCTCCGATAAGGAGAAACGAATCAATTCTCGTTCAATTAGAGCACCCAAGACCACTCTTTGACCAACTCTAGCGAGGATTCCGATGACGTTTGATCCATATAGCCACCAGCTAGGAGGTAAAGCACAAGCTTCTCAACAGGACTTCATCTCTTCAAGACAATAGACCACCAGTCTTGAGGTTTGGTGAGGTAAATTCTGGCAAACTTTAGAAAATCAAATTTTTCTTTGGCCATTGTGAAGGAAATTATGATTTTGTGTGCTTCCAACCATAAGATCCCTTAAGATTTTCTCTCTGAAGATTTTGGAGTTGTTCCTGAGGTCTCACGAGCTCTGGTGAGCATAGATCGAGCGAAGGAGGGCGGATGGTGTCTGTCTTCCATCGCTCGGGGGAAGATCGATCATCAATCATCCATTTTGCATGATTGGAATGGACGGCCATGATTTAATCCTCTAGATAAATTAATTGTATTCTAATTAGAACTATAGGATTAGTCTCCCTATTAATCTCGATGGTGGGGATGAAAGTGCATCCTCATTCTGCATGTGACATTAATTTGGCCAATTCCACGTGTCGAAGTAACGCCATGTAAGCCTCTCGCTGATGATTAGGGATTAATTAAGGTTTAAAATGTGAATAATCATATAAAACTTCAAAAAATTATAACTAATTATAGAAAAATCCAATAAATATAAATAAATACATTTTGGAAAGCCTAAATAGAGGAGAATTTAATAAAAATAATTTCATTTTATTTTAAATAGTGATTATTTCTTTAATTAGATTAATTAAGCCCTAATTACTTTGGCAATTAATCCTAAACTTGGAATGTTGATTCTTAGGGATGTCCTCTGCCTCCTATATTTTTCTTGGGATTTATTGGCTAGGTAATTAGGAGAATTTAAATTCTTAAGCTTAATCACCCTCCTTAGTCAAATTAACTCTAACTAAAATTCTTAAAGATTGAAATATCAATGATTAATGATAATTAGTGGCTATTAACAGTAAGATGATGAGGGAGAGTGATTAGGACTTCTTTCCTAATTACTTTCCAAATTCATTTCATTTAAAGAGAAGTTAATTAATGAGAGGTTTAATTAAGAGATTAATTAATTAATTAGTAATAAAATCAAATCAAATTAAATTGATAATTACTTGAGATGATCAACATTTAAATTAAGGGTTCTTCTTTATATGTTTAATAACATAAAGATCCTTAAAGAAACTATGATTACCCCATAAGTGTGGAAAAATCATAAAAGTACTTAATTAGATTCTTTAATCTAATTAATCTCTAATCATGACCCAATTGCATTAGGTCCTTTAGGAGCATTGTAATTTTATTTTTCTCATGTACATACCATTTGTATCTCATGATTAAATGGTTAACTAAATTAAAGAAGCATAGGAAATGTTAATTAAATGGATTATTTAATGGTTCAACCTAATTAAATCATAAAAATCTTTTGATTATCTTTCCTTAAATAAATTAAAATCACTAACATAGAAATGGGATGAAAACAATAAATAATCTCTCTTCATTAAGTTCAATCAAAATCTAAAATCAAATTAATAAGAAACTTTGGTTTTCCTTAAGTAATTTTATTTAATGTGATTGTCCTTAGGAATTAGTATAATTGAATGAGTTATGTGGGGATGTTTGGCTATCCTTTTCAATCACCATAAATGTTGTATGTTATGTGATATCATGCATTCATATTTTAAAAATAAAAAAAAAAACCTATTTATGCAAAATTGCATGTGTTGCCTTAATCTTATTATATGTGTGGCTATTATCATTAATAAATTCAAAATTATTTTTCAAAGGTTATAAATTGATAACAACAATTGGAGTGATAGTATATTAATATATATATATATATATATATATATATATATATATATATATATATATATATATATATATATATATATTATAGGATTTTCATGTGTTTATAGCTTAAGTATGTGAAGGTAATGCTTTTCTTTCTATATTCATGTATGAATTTACATATATTTGAATGATAATAAGTATATAGTCTTGACATCCCGAGAATATGAGCCTTTAAGTAGCCTCAAGGAGGTCATTTGATTATCTCACTTTCTTGGTTAACAAAGGCACGTAGTTTTTTAGTTTCATTCCTATGTATATTCATATTAGAATTTTGATAGAGCTTTATGCTTTACATGCATAAATAATTCAATTAAAAATACAATCTTATGCATGATTTTTCTTCTTATAGTTGTATGCACATTCATATGTATTTAAGATAACACGTATAGAGTCTAGACATCCCGAGAATATGAAGCTTTAAGTATCCCCAAGGAGGTCATTTGATTATCTCACTTCCCTGGTTTAAAAAATGGCACGCACTTCCTTACATCTTTTATACATGTGTGTGTATTTGATTTAAGAATGAGAATCCTCTTTTCTACCAAATGTATGCATTCATTATCATTTAAGTATGCCAAAATATGTGCATGTATAGGTATAATAAGTATTAAATCATATGCATGTTATGGGTAATGGAAAGGAATGATTTAACATATTCTATGTGATGATAATTTAATTATATTAATCTTAAGTTGCCTTTCACATTGAATAGGATTCTTTAAGGTTAACCTCAACTTTGTGCTAATAAAATATTTAATAAATCATTCACTAAAAGAAATTAAATCATAAAAAAGTGCTTTTAGGAAACAACTTAGGATATGGATGAAAGAGGTTAAGTATCGCTCTTCTCTTTATAACACTTAGATGATAAGTGTAAATCAAATGAAATAAAACAAAATATAAATTAAAATTTACAAGCCTCTAAACAACTTGAACTGAAACCATCCATCGTGTTAACTCAAATCAAAAGAAGAAGGAAGAAAGAAGAAATGAAGAGTGAATACCCCCATAACATGTATTTAATTCTAAATTGCAATATTATTTTATAATTTCAGGTTGTATAAGGGTAGAGCTCAGCTACCCAATTCTCTTTTCATTTTTTTGAGGTGTAAGGTGGTACTCGGCCACACCGCCCTCTTATTCTTTATAGTAGTTTATAAAATTATTGTTATTTTGTTTAGATTGTGCAATAGAACAGCAAGATTTTCATAATTTCTTCATGATTGATGATTGAATGTGTGGCTTGGATGTGGTAGGCTCTTAGGAAAAAACTAATTTTTTCTACCCAATTAACAACTCATAACTAAATTTTAAAAAAATTTCAACATCATCCTAAAGCTTAGGCTATAATCAAGATAATTAAAAGATTTAGTAACGCCTTAGTTGTATGTTGTATGTCTCACTTCATGCATGTCATATTATACCACTCTTACAAAAATGAAGGCCTCCTTTTGAACACTTTAGGGACCGCTTAACCTATGAGAGGAACCCCTTATGATGGAGCTTCACCCTCTTTCTCTTTTGATTTTTCAACAATCAAATTTCATCATGCATTTAGGCATAAGTAATTCCAAAGCCTTTGTCCAAAATATTGTGTCAAAATTACAAAAAAATTATGAAATATTGCATTTTTAGACTAAGTCATATACTCATGTCAATCATGATCTAGTCTCTTAGAGAGTGAGTTTAGAGCTTTAGTCTCTTTCAAAATTAAATAACAGCTTAAACCATCTTGTAATTACATAAGACTGTCCTACATGATTTTGAATCGTAGGAGGTGTTAGCTGGTGGCCACTCCAGGCAGTTGTAAGTCTAAAAGAGTTGGAAGGTTTATTCTCTCTTATGGACGTAAACCATTATATTCCATTTTTGCTTAGAGTTTGGTCATGCTTTTAGCTTGCGCTAATGGTCCCTAGATTTAAGATATGAGGTTGCTTATTTTCTTTGGGCTATGAGCATAAATCCTTACCTCTTAGGCATTTCCACAATCTTGTGTTGATTGATTATAAGCTCTAAAAATCTAATAAATTTTCAACTAAACAAAATAACACCTCTCACTTTCAAACATATAAAGCCTCACATTATGGTACATTGGAGTGCTCACTAGGCTTCCTAGTATCATGAGCACTTCAAAATAAGTCTTCCAATTGAACAATCCCAATTGATTTTTCAAAATAACCAATTCATTGATAGTGTTAACCTTGAAATCTTTGGAGATAATTGATTGAATGTTTTAATCAAGAGTTTTCTTAAGAAATCTCATTTCCTAAGATGTAATTAACTATAGAGGCTTGCCTCCTTAGGGAACTAAAGAACCTGACATAAAATAAACCCTGCTTTACTTTTCTATGTAAAGTATGGAAAGAATCTCTAGTACATACGAAGACCCATCATGCCTTAGGAGTCCTTATTAGGTGATTAGGTCCATTTTCTGATGATTTTTCTATCTTTTGAGAAACTACATCATACCTTAATGTCATACCCGATCACTTCAATAAATACCTCCTAAGATCTACGTGGTGTCCACTTAGCACATCCAAAAATAAACACCACATACTACGAGATCATCAACATAGCATTAGACTTGATGATGAATGAGTTCATCGAAGATTCAGGTCATGGCCCACTGGTATGTGGCACCAGCATTTTAAGGTCGAAAGGCTTGACCTTATAATAATAAATTCGGATCGGGGTTCTGAAAGTAGTGTTCTTCTCATCTTCAATGACCATCTTTATTTGGTTATATCAAAATGAACCATCCATGAAAGAGAAAACTGCATGAGATGAGGCAATGCCCACCATCAGTTTTGGTATCTGTAGTAAAAATTCATCTTTTGGACATGCCTTATTAAGATCACTAAAATCAATGCATATGTGAATTTTCCCATTCTTGTTTTTGATTGAGATGACACCAGCCAACCAGGTGTGGTATTATTTTTCTCCTAGATGAAACCAACATTGATCAGTTTCTTGACTTCAAAAATGATCTGTTGTTCAATGTTTAATTTCATGTGTCTAGGAGCTTGCTTAACGGGGTTAGCATCAAGTTGTATCACTAGCTTATGAACCGCTACTTCAGGAGCTAATCTTGGCATTTCTTCATAACTCCATGCAAAGTAGTCATTAAACTCAGTGAGTAGCTTAATTAAGTCATTGGTTTCATATTCGTTCAATAAGGAATTGATGTACATAAGTTATGGATTATCTTTATTTTTCAAGTTGATTTCTTTGAGCTCGTCAATGGTTAATTTGATTTCTTCTTCAAATTCTGGAGGTGCATCTTTGACTTGGAAATCATCTAGATCATCTGAAGTTTCCAAACACACCTCCTCAAATGAGTTAATGTGATTTTAAAAGAACCTATCAGATTCCAAATGATTGGTGATTGCCAATAATCATCATCATTGACTGGGCCCATTATACCGAAGCCTAATCCTGGTCTTGATTGAGAGCTCTTGCATTTGTTGTTCCATAACCTTTTGAAGTATTATGACCTATGCTTAGACTATGTATGTGGAATCAAACTATTCTTTGCTAAGTTAAGAACACAATGTGAGTACTAATCAAAAGGGAAATCTATTAATTCTTTATATGAATCATCTTCAAAAAGTTATATATCAACTTCTTGACTTAAGGATGTGACTCTTAGATAAAACCTTTGTATCTTGGTGGTTGCACATATTTTGGGGGCTTCCTTAACTACCAAACCTTCAACTTTTTATGAAAAAAGTGGGATTAGAGCTAAGGTTCTCATCTGATGCCTAACAGTTTCACATAATAAAGACTTGGATACATTCATGCTTTACTTAGGGATCCATTCTTCATTACTATCAGGCTCAAGAGTCACCTCCAACGGGATCTGCTATCGAGAAGAGCTGGCCACCGTGCTAACAACATAAGATTGATCTTCTAAACTAGATTCTAAGTCTATGTAGATAGCAGGTGTACTCCTGGATGCTGGAATGAATCTCCTAATAGATGATAAGTATGGAGGCCTTCCACCTCTAGGACTCCTTTTAGACTTGCCTCTTCCTCATCTTAGTGGAGGTCGGGTCATCCTCCCCACTTGTTTGAATGGAGTAACAAACTGTGGGTGGAATCTAATCTCAGGCTCTACTTCCTCCCCAAGGTCTTCTTCTCATTCCATTTTCTTCTTCTTTTCTTTTCTTTTCTTTCTTTTTCTTGTTCTTTTTCTTATTCTTTTTCATTTTGATGAGGTCATGAGAGAAGACATTTTACTTTTTAGGGAGATAATAGGCCACGTCCTCATGAATTACAAAGAGTTTGAGATCTCCTTTAACACAATACTCGATTCCACCCTTTAGGAACTTGATGCATTGATGTAAAGAAGATGGAACCATATTGTTATCGTCTATCCATAGTCTCCCAAGAAAAGAATTGAAAGATATTTTGGAATCTATTATGTGAAACTTAGCTTCTATCTTCTAATCATGCATCTCCAAAGGCAACACTATGAAGCCTAAGGCCCTCTCGCCTTGTTCATTGAATCATTTTAACATCATCCTCTCCACTTAGAGTTTAGAGATGTTGATCCTCAACTAGGCAAGGGTTTTTAGACTCATAATATTAACTGATGCACCTGAACCAATTAAAACTCTAGATAGCCTAAATCTACCAACATCCACTGTAATGTAGATGGGATGGTTGTGCTCGATTGTCCATAGAAGTAGGTCTTCATCTGTGAATGTAACTCTTAGGATCTCCTTTAAGAAGCATGCCTCCTCTCCAATAGCAGTCAGTTGAGCTAAATATATTTCAGGGTCAAGTAGGTCTTTGACTAGTGACTCCTCTTCTCTTTGGATAAGACAAGGTCATCAAATATGCTTAGCTTCACTGACAACTTTCTAAGATGTGCTAGGACTTTGTAATCAACTCTGGGCTAGTCCTCCATAAGCATATCTATGGGTGGAGCATCTTATCGAGGGGTTATCTGCTCACTAAAAATAATGACATGTTTATCCTTATCTTGAGGTGCTACCCTATGAGGTAGAACTTTTTCACAATAGAGATTGACTTCAATAACTTATTGTGGTTAAGAGCTTGTGGAAAGTTTTACCTACTCATCAAGTATACCTACAACTTCTCCTGAAAGATCATCAAAGTCGGATGACTCTAAATCAATCTCAAGTGGTGAACCCTGATGATTCAAAAATGGGAAATCTATTTTTGAATTGGAATAGGATTGATCAGAATTATTTGAGTTATTATTATTTTGACTTAGAGAGCTTTCTATTAGAATAAAATTGCTAAGATCATCAAAAGTGGAAAAGATGTAAGCCAAATCATTCTTCTTCATTGATTTCTTTAATTTTGGAGGTGGTACATGATAGAAATCAAGTAAAGTATGTAGTATAAGGGGTTTGGTGCTCTCATCCACTGATACAATGCTCTTGCTAGAGGTGGAGGAGCTAATGAAGGTAGTAGCTATAGTGGTGGAAGGAGGAAAGCTAGACTCGAATGATGGTTGCACTATAGATCTATCCTAGACAAGTGCATGATGCTGCTGCTACTGGGCTTCCACCCTCCTCGAGTTGTCCCTCACAACTAGCATACCTTCTTTCATATTGGAGGTATGAGCTGAGTCAGGCACCTGTAGAGAAAGTTTCATGATTTTACAAATAATTTTATAGAGGTACGAGATAAAGAGATATCCCAACCTTCTTTTATCTTAAGAGGATCGGATGTATCCCCAAAGATTACATTAATGAAATCGGTTGGTTATTCTACTAAGTATTCTTTGGGGATAACTTTAGCTCCTGACTTGTAGCTATACTCAAGCCAATCCTTCAAAGTAAAGTAATCCTCTAAGACATGACCTAGCATACGGTGGTAGGGGAAGTAGTTAGAATTATCACTCTTGTCCACTTACTCCAGCTTTCTTGGCTTGGGTAGCTAAAAATCAGGTTTCTTTAGAAGGTTCTTAAAGATCTTCATGACTCCCTCCCTCTTGAATGAATATGGCTTGTTGAGTTTGTCAACAAGAGTAGATGAAAAATAGATATCTGGCGGTGGATATTGATACTGCTGCTGAGTAGGCTACTGTGGCGGTGCTCGTTGTGGCGGTCGAGGTAGTGGAAGAGGAGGCAGTAGTAGAGGCTACTGAACTCTAGGCCTCTCAAAATGTGCTCTCATTGGTTACTTCCCTTTGTCAACTGCCACTACAATCCATGGATTCTTCTCAAAAACCTTCTAAAGCTTGGGCTTGGATGACTGGTCTGAGAAGGGTAACTGTTTGATTTCTTCTTGTAAGTTAGACGCCTTGCTAATTAATTTCTCAATTGTCTTAATGGTAAAACCTTTGAGTATGAAGGCAACCAAGCCATGGATATTCTTAAGAAGAATCTTAATGGCATGTTATTCTTGCAGCTGTGGTTCACATTTCATGCTTAGGTACTGCCATCAAATCCTCTACCCTTATCTCCATCCTATTAATCTGATCATCTTTTTGCTTAATTTATTGGAGGAGGCATTTAGTTGAGTCTAGTGCCTCACCTTCCTCAACAATAACACCTTCCTAGCTTGGTTGCTCCCTATGCAAGGATCCTCAGGTATCGACCTTATGGATTTCAGCGGTATCATCCAGAAGGTCATCTTCATCGCCATCAAAGTTTGTCATACCCTCCTCTTGGTCGAACGGATCATCCCCTACTATCTGCCTCATAGCGGCATGATAGTCCTCCAAAATATTATCCAAGGTTTGGTCATCCACCTGACCCGGTGCTACTGGAACATGGGCTGACTAGTGATTGATCACTGGACTGGGCTCTACACAAGTGAGGCACTGAATGTTTTGGATAGGTGTGGTACTCTCTCTAGCTAACACAATAATCATTACATGATCCCTCCTTCTCCTCTTTCAGGGTGGTGACCATGACACTTTTGGGCTACCACTCCATCTTCACCACTATTAGAATGAAAGGCTGAGCGGGGGAGCTCAGCCTCACGTCAATGGATGGAGTAGATGAAGTTGGGTCCTTGGGATGTAGTAGGATCACCAAAGGGGATGCTCTCTCTCCAAATGTGGGCTTGTGGAACTTGGTGGGGCTTCAGATGGTGGAACCCGAACTGGTGTAGGTGCTCGATGATAGGAATGCTGTAATGGAGGTCACACTAGCTGGCTCTCTACTAGAGATCTCCTCCTACAACTAGAACCTGTAATAATATCCTAATAGAACTATTAGCTTTGTTAGCTTGCTGATCGGAATGATCAATCAAAGCAAAAGTCCCCAACTACCTGGCGAACCTCCTCCTATCCCTCTTGCCTCATTGGGCAGCTACATTAGCCTACATGGCCCTTTCCCTATGAATCTGATCTCTAACACTCCTAGAGATCAACCTCCTCAAGTCATGTAATGTGCTAGACTCTGAGAGTCCATGGGCTCTCTGAACTATTCTAAGCATCGATCTTAGACAAGCATAAGGCTTCCTCCTATCCCTAGCTGGTGTCTCATACTCTGTAGATGGTGGGAGTAATGCAATAATATTTCTATAATCCTCCTCTCCCTCTGAAGCTGAAAGGGGGTGAAATCTACTACCACTGAGAAGGGGATCCCTCCTAAACTACATGGGAGGCCTCTTCTCCCTCCTTTGCTATACACTCAAAATGTCTTTTAAATTTTATGTTCTTATTACAACATTGGTTCTTAGTCAATGGTGCGAGGTGAGAGCTAGAACTGATCTTGAATGTGGGAGAGACTATCTCAGAAGCTAAGATAGCCTTCCCCTTAGAAAATTAGCTTATCGATCGACATGGTGAAAAATTGAATTCTCGAAGGAAGAAAGTAACTGGGCTGGGATCTCTACTGCACTGTTGGAAAAGGACATATAGTTAGGCTTTTGCTTTAATTTTTTTTTACTTGACTTTACTTTTGATTTTGAATTGGAACCCTCATTTAAAAAATTTAATTATGCAAAATGGGGTTCATAAATTTCATTGGAGAGATTTGAGACTTTTGAAAGAAAATTTTTTGCTTTTCTTTTGAACTTCTTTGGATTCTTGGAGGATGTTGAATGAACCTTACTTTACCAAGCTAGTGATACGAGGTTCTTGATTTTGTTTAATTTAATTTTGAGTACCTTTTTATAGATTTTTTCTACCTATTGGAGGTCTAATAAGGGTTTTAAGACTTACTTGGAGTAAGGTCATAAAACCTAAATAATGTTGGCCAACCTTGAATAAGGGTGAAATAAGCGAGATGCCCAATGAAAAGAATGATAATTTTGGTCATATATGAAATATATGTCCACCATCGATGCTTGCAGATAATAATTGACTACTAAAGATGGATAAAGGAACCATCCCTATGATCTTTTAATTTTGAGTTGTGTGGACACCATGCAGATCTCAGGGGGCACATATTGAAATGATCGGGTATGACATTAAGGTATGATGTACCATCTCAAAAGATGGAAACATCACTTTACAATAGATCTAACCAGCTAATAAGGACTCTTAAGGCATGATGGGTCTTCGTATATATCAGAGATCTTTCCCCTACTTTATATGGAAAAGTAAAGTTGAGTTTATTTTATGTTAGGTCCTTTAATTCCCTATGGAGGCAAGCTTTCATAGTTGATTACATCCTAGGAAATGGGATTTTCTAAGAAAACTCTCGATTAAAGTAGTAAACCATGTCTCTAAAGATTTCAAGGCTAGACTATCAATAAATTGGTATTTTTGGAAATCAAGTGGGAATGTTTAATGGGAAATACTTATTTTTAGATTCCAAAAGTAGGGAGCACTCATGAAATTAGGAAGCCTAGTGAGTACTCCAATCGAACCTATGGTGAGGCTTTATATATTTGAAAGTGAAGATTAATTTTGATTTGAGTTGAAATTTTATTAGAATGCTAAGGCTTATAGTCCATCAACATAAGATTATAAAAATGCCTAAGAGGTGAGGATTTATACCCATAGCTTTGAGGAAACAAGTGACCTTAAAACCTAAATCTAAGATGCATTAGCACAAGCTAAAATATGACCTAAATCTAAATACAAAAAATAACATAATGGTTTATCTCCACAAGAGATGACAAACCTATCCTGACTCTACTTGACTTATAACTGTCTGGAGTGGCCGCCAGCTAACACATCCAACGATTCAAAATCATGTAGGCCAGCCTTATATAATTGCAAGATGGCTAGGATATTATTTAATTAGGAAGGAGACTAGAGTCTTAAACTCACTCTCTAAGAGACTAGATCATGACTAGTATTAAGACATTACTTAGACTCCAAGCAAAATTTTACAAATTTTTATATCATTTTGACACATTAATTTGGATAAAGGCTTAGGACAATTATGCCTAAATGCATGATGAAATAAAGTTATTGGCTAAATCAACAGGAGGAGGTGTTCTCTATTATAAGGGATGCCCTCATAGGTCAAGCATTCCTCTATCATGCAAGAGTGGAGACCCTCCCTATTCAAGAGTGAAGCAATATATTTTGTATGATGTTAGAACATACATCATTCAACTAATGGGTTTCTAAATCTTTTAATTATCTTATTTATAGCCTAGACTTTAAAGTGAGGTTACGAATTGATTTAAAATTTAGTTATAAGTTATTAATTATGCTAAAAAAATAAATATTTTTCTAAAGAGCTTATTGCATCCAGGCTACACATTCAAACATCAAGCTTAAGAAACCTATAAAAATTATGCAGTTTCTATTGCGCAACTTAAACACAATAATCAAATATTTATAGACTATCATGAAAGAATAAGAAGCCGGTGTGGTCGGGTACCACCGTACATCCCAAAAAAGAGAAAATAAAATTGAATAGTCAAGCACTACCCTTATACAATCTAGATTATAAAATAAATATTACAATTGAAATTAAATAAATGTCATGGTGGTCTTCATTCTTCTCCTTCTTTCTTTTCCTTTGATTTGATTTGCTCCAAGGCTTTACAAGGTATCGCAGGACTTTGCCTTCTAGCCATTGCTCATCCTAAATCCCATAGCACTAATCCTAATTTTTATTATAGAATTACATATTTATGGAAGGTAAAATCTAACTACACCTACAAAATAGATGTTTACTAAACATACAAACAAGCTAAAGCAGTTATATTATGTAATTTGGACTTAGCACTCTGCACATGGGTAACCAAGCCCACCTGTCCTAACATGGATTATGCTTAGGAGCATGAGCAACCTGCAAGAAAAAGCATTTCTATTTATTTTAGCGGCCCCATTAGCATAATCCCCTGTAAAAAAATAATATTAGGTTAATAACGACCTAACATTCACTCTACGAATAATAATCCTAACATCTAGTCTAAAATATTATATCATAAAATAAAATACAACATCATTACATACATCATCCTAACTTAGAGTTAGAAGTGGTGACTTAGCATTCTAATGTATGTGCTTAGGTTTAGTGTGGTATGTCTTAGCTAAGCTTTAGAATTATAATTATCTAAGTTTGAAATTATTTAAATCAACCATGAAAGATGGTTTCACTTTAAATTGTTAAAAGTATTTGCAAATTTTAATTTATATCTTCTTTTATTTCATTTGATACTTACTAAGCATCTAAGTGTTATAAAGAGAAGAAAGAAGCTTAACCCTCTTCATCCCTATCATAAGTTATTTCCTTAAAGCATGTTATTATGACTTAGTTTCTTTTAGTGAATGATTTATTAAATGTTTTATTCATCATAAGTTTGGGTTAACCTTAAAGAATCCTATTCAACATGAAAGACATCTTAAGATTAATTTAATTGAATTTTCATCACATAGAATATGTTGCACCATTCATTTTTATCATCAATAGCATGCATATGATTTAGGACTTAATATATCTATACATGCAATGTATTTTTGACACACTTAAATGATCATGAATGCATATATTTTTGTAGAAAAGAGGAATTTCATTCTTTAGCTAAATGCATATACACATGTATTAAAGTTTTAAGAAAGTACGTGTCGTTGTTTAAACCAGGGAAGTGAGATAATCTAAGACCTCCTTAGAGCTACTTAAAGCATTGTATTCTCAAGATTCCAGAATATATACTTGTAATCTTAAAAATATATGAATGTACAGACAATCATGAGAATGAAAATCATGTAAAATATTATATTTTTGTGACTTAGTTATGCATGTAAAGTAAAGTTCTATTCAAATTCTAGTAGAAGTACACATAGAAATGAAATTAAATAAGTGTGTGCCTTTGTTAGCTAGGGAAGTGAGATAATCTAAGACCTCTATGAGGCTAATTAAAGCCTCGTATTCCTAGCATGTCCAGACTATATACTTATTACCATTCAAACATATGTAAACCTATATATGAATCATAAAGATAAACTAATACTTTAACATGTTTAAGCTATAGATAAATTTAAATCACATAGAATAGTTATAGCCAACATCAATTTAAATTTTCATTATTGATTTATAACTTTGAAAGTAAATTTTTAAATTTATTAGTGATAATAGTCACACATATCATAAGATTATTTCAACACATGCAACTTTACATAAATATATTCATTTGATTTATCTGATTTGAAAACATGGATACATGATACAAATGGAATACAAATTTATGATGATTGAAAAGTAATAATTGAACACTTCCACATGATTCATTCAACTATATTAATCCCTAAGGACAATCAAGTTGGATAAAATCATTTTAAGGAAAAACAAGGCTTCTTATGAAGTTTGATTTTGGATTTAAATTATTAAACTCAAAGAGTAGAAATAATAATAATTATTTTTACCTCATCCCATGTTGGTGATTTAACATGTTTAAAGAGAAATAATTAAGTGAATTTTATGAATTAATTAAGTTCAAATCATTAAGCAATTCATTTAATTGCCCTTTCCTATGCTTCTTTAATTTAATTAATTATTTAATTATGAGCTTCTAATGATATTTAAATGAGAATTTAAAGTTACAATGCACTAGAGACCTAATGCAATGAATCTCATAATTAAATAGTAATTAAGTTAAAGAATCTAATTAATGAATACTTATATGATTTTCCCACACCAATGGGCTAATTATAATTTCCTTAAGGCTCTTTATGGTATTGAACACATATGGAGGAACCCACAAGTTCAAATTAAACTATCAAATCTAATTACCATTTTAATTTGATTTAATTTGGCCATGTAAATTGCTTAATTAACTTTAATTAAATTATGAGTTAATTGCCATCTTTAATTAAATGGATTCAGGAAAATAATTAGGACAGAGATCTTAATCACTCCCCCTCATCATTTCACTATTAATCAATGATTAATAATTATTAATTAATTAAATTTTACTATTTTGCATTTTAATAATTATTAAATTACTTAATGGGGGCAATTAAAGTTTGAGTTTTAAATTCTCCTAATCACCTAGCCAATAAATCTCAAGAAAATTATGGGAGATAGAGGACATCCCGTTAGATCAACATTCTAAATTTGAGATCAATTGGCCATGTAATTAGGGCTTAATTAATCTAATTAGAAAAATTTTAAAACCATAATTAAGCTTTATTCACTATTCAAAATATAGAGAAATAATTTTTTATTAAATTTTTCTCTGTTCACCCATTCCAAAATGGGTTTACTCATATTTTTAGAATTTCTCTATAATTAGTTATGAATTTTTTAAATTCAAAGCAATTAAACATATTTTTAAGCCTAATTAATCTCTAATCCCGTCGGTGCCATGCGAGAGCTGACGTAGCGATGCTTTCCATATGGCGTTATGGGATTAACCACTTAAATCATCCGACGTGGCATGCTGAGTCAGCGGTGGCGGATGTGTTTTCATCCTCGTCGTTTGATCTCGAATCGGATGGTAGGGATGAATCTCACAGATATTAAAGGATAAAATTAAATTATCTAGCAGATTGAATCACGACCGTCCATTCCAATCACGTGGAACGGATGATAGATGATCCTTCATCCCTCGAGTGCTAGAAGATGGATGATATCTACCTCCCCTACTCAATCTGAGCTCACCAGAGCTCACAAGTCATCAAGATCAACTCCAAAATGTTTAAGTAAGAGATCTAAGGAGATCTTACAGTGGAAATTGCAAGAAATTAAGATTTTTTTTCACAAAAGACCAACACATAGGAGGATTTCTATGGTTTGCAGGAATTTTCCTCACCGAAGCTCAAGTCTAGTGGTCCAATCACTTAGGTAGCTTCATCTTAAAGAGATGAAGCCCTGTTGAGAAGCTTGCGAGTTGCCTCCTCGCTGGTCTATGAGTGATCTCTAGTGCTCAAATCAATTGGTAATCAATTCATTTTGGTTCCTCATAGTTTGGGAAATGTGTGGGAGAAGTTAATTAGAGTTTGATGAGGTTTGACTAGAGTTGGATGGATAGGGGGCTCAGTTTTGCTCAGGTTTGGTGTCGTCGGCATGGGGAGCTCAAAAAAGGTCGAGAATGCTCTGGGGATGCTTGTCTCGACTCACTAAAGCTCTATGTATCATTTGAGTAGGATGGGGATGAGTATACTCTCCTCCCCAATTTGGTCCAATGATTTGGATCGAATTAGCCTTTAGTAGGCGTTCAGCCGGCGCAGGCGGCCAAAGACGTCAGGGCTCAACTGAGGTGGAGATCTTTAAGTAGTTGAAGGTCTAGGATGGGCTGAGGTGGTGAGTACCACCTCCCCCAATTGAGCCAATGAGAGGGCATGAGTCAGCTCACCTCCTTTGACCCATGGCTGAACCCAATCAGCTTTGCATCAAGTTAGCTAGTGGGTCAGAGGTCCAAATCAAGCTTAGGGTGGCTGACATTGGTTGATGGGTAGGTTTGATCACCCAAATATGTCTCATTTGAAGGGGTTTATCCAATGGGTTTTGGCTTGATTCAGGTCAAGCATGGGTTGGATTTATTTGGGCTGGCCCATGGTGACCCAAGGATGGGTCATGCCAAATTTGGTTGGATTTGGGCTTGGTTTGAATGGGTTTGGCTCAATTCGACCCATATAAGTCAAATTGGGTCAAATTGGGTCAAATTGAGAGTTGGGACATGTTCAAATGATCATTTGGAATTTTTAGATTCAATTCATTTGATTAGATTTGAAGTGGATTTGAATTTGTCTCATATGGGTTCATATGGATTAAATGGGCTAATTTGGCCAATTTGGTCAAATTGGCCAAATTGGCTTAGGTTAGGGGTTGGTTTAGGCTTAATTGATGATTTGAAGTTGATTGTATATGTTGGTTTTAATTAATTTAGATTTGGGAATGATTTAGATCAATTTAGACTAAATGGGTCGATTGGGTTGGTTTGATCAAATTGTGTTCAATATAAGGCTTGATCATGTTCAATAATCATTTCATGATTGATTGGAAGCATTGGTTTCAATCAATTGGGCTTGGATTGAGATTTGACTCAATGTGGTCCTTTAGTCAACTTGGGTCAAGGGGCCAATTGGATCTGGTTTAATCCAATTGGTGGTTAAATCATGTTCAATGGTTAATTTGTAATTAATTGGAAATATTGATTTCAATCAATTGATTTTAGAATGGAGTTTGATTCAATTTGGTTCATATAGGCTAATTGGATCAACTTAGGTCAAGTGATTAAATTAGCTTGGTTTGACCCAATTAACTGTAATTGATCAATCAAGGATGATCAACAATCATCATAGAATAAGTTGGGTGGGTTGATTCAATCCAATTTGCGTTAGATTGAAGTTCGGTTCATTCTGGTCATATTGGCCACTTTGGGTCAAGCGAACCAATTGGGCTAATTGGGTTAGTTTGATGGAATTGAGTGTTGAAATGAGTTCAATGATGGATTTAAGGTTGATTGATAGCTTTGATTGCAATTTATTTGGGCTTAGTTAGGCTTTGGCTTTTTTGGACATTTTGTGTTCAGTTGGGCTAACTTGAATTAATTAGATTGATTTGGTTCAATTGGTTTGATTGTAAGTTTTGGAAGAGTTTGAAATGATGCATTGAATGGTTGGAGTGCTTTTGTGACAATCAATTGGGTGGTTTGGTTTAATTGAAGAAGCTTTGGGCTGAGTCCATTGGATTGGATCATAGGGTTAAGATGGGTTCGGGTTTAGTTCATTTTGGCTTGGAGCTTGGATATGAAATGGAAATCAATTGGGCTTGATTTGATTAATTAGAAGTTAGATTTGCATGGGTGGATAGGCGTGGGTCTTAATCTAGGTCATAGGATAGGTAGTTCCCCTTAGTCTTACCTAATGTATAGCCTAAGCCTAAGGCATACTTTCCTAAGTATCTAAGCTTAGGTTTAGTGTTCCCTTAATCACTAGAAGTGTCATATGACTAGATAAATCTAAGTGTCTAGAAGATTCCTATGTCTAAGATAAGAAGAATGAATCTTCACTCCAAAAGTGAGGTCAAGGCTACGAGCTCAATCTTCTACAATACTGCTCTCATACATAAAAAAAATGGTGTCAAGTTTATGAACTATTTAATTTGTTGTATTTTAAGATTTCAATATTAATTTGGCATAATTAATTAGTATGAAAGTGATTTTAATGTTTGTTGACCTCCACACATGATCCAAGATTTTGACTGAATTAATAAAAAAATTTGACGAGATTCGGACGCAATATCACGCAAATCAAAGCTGCAATACACTGGATGTCATCAAAACTAGTAGAAATGATCTCCAATCAATGAATGGACTTTGCTATTACATTCAGAATATCGAAATTGATTGAAATATACATATTGCATAATCCGATGATCTACTGATCAAGAAGGAGAGCGGTTGATGCGCTTACACATATATCAGAGTCGAGAGGTTATGATGATGCTTGAACTACCTCTGTTCATGAAATTAATTAAATCATTAGTGCCAAAATATCAAAATCTATCAAATAAGACTACCTACAATCGATTCGGATGAGTCTGCATGAGTATCGAGTGATCGAAAGTGATGATGCGCAATATTAAATTAAAAGTGACATAATCCATCACCGAATTGAACCAAATGACCTCCGATAGTGAAACGGACTATGTCATTGCATCTAGAATGTTAAAATTATCTAGAATAGATATTCAATTTGACTAAAGTTGTTGCACTTAAATTTTTCTCAAAATTAGCATGAATTTTGAGGTAGAATCTACCTAATTATCCTCTGATTGCGCCTAATTATCACCTAGGAACTGGCAGCCACCATTCACATATTTTCACCACCCCATTCAGCCAATAGCCAGCTACCACATCATTTCTCCCTTAATAAAGAGCCGCCAACCTTTATTTTTTATGTTATCTGCCTCCAAAAGGGATTCACACGTGAAGAATTCAACGACGGGTTCTTCTCAGCAGATTCCCTCCTTGGCTCTTCTCTTGCATACTGAGGGGGGTCTCTTTTTCTTTCTCTCGACCAGCAAGGCCTCTCCCATCTATCTCCTCTATAGCAATCGAGCGAGCTACTCTGATTTCTAGCATCCAGCCAGCTGAGAAGGCTGTCCAACCTCCTGGCTTTACCTCCCTGCAGAGTTGAACCCAAGCATTTCGTTCATCTCTCCCTGCTGCTCATCTACAGTTGAACAAGTAGCTTCATTCCCTACTACACTGAATCCTCCCCTTCTCGGCTCCAAACTCTTGCCGCTCCAGCCCTGCCCACCCATTCTTCCATATAGCAGACTGAACAAGCCTCTCTTAAGCAAAGATAAGGTCGAAGCGATCTATGCTCCCCCGACTTCAACCATGAAGTAGATGATATCAGGACTTGATATAGTTGGAGCGCTATTGATTAATGATGGAGACTTGGAGGTTAATGCTAAAAAGGTAGTAGAAGCTTTCTATAAGATGAGGAGCTATCTTTCGATAAATGTTGAACATCATGATGTAATTGACACTGTTACTAATTTAAGTAGCGATGTGATTCAGTTTTTTTTTTAAAATATGAAATGACAAATTTTAAAAATGTTGAATCATTCAGAACCATTGTATATAAAACCAATCTTGAGAAGCTTGTGTGGAAGAACGGTTGCCTTTTTAGATGTGAATTGCCTTTAAATTTTTCCCATTTATGCTCCTGGAAATATAGCATCAGATATGGAAGACATGTGTTTTTCTTTGGCTGATCAAACTATCACTGAATTTAAAAAATCCTTGTGTTGCATTCTTAGTTGAAGGGCCTCTTGTAACTTCTGACAAAACATCTACTTCCATTATTTTGCATGGTTCAGATTTGGATTTTAGTAGATCTATTTGTAAAAAGGTGTCATCAATGAATAATTGAAAAGAATCAGATGCCATGGACTTAGCCTATTCACAACTATGCTCAAACAATAAGTCTTTCATTTTCCTCACCACAAGAGAGTATTTCCAAGTAGCAGAACCAACACGTTGTTGTATATGTTGATTTTTAGTTAGATGTGCTTTATTAATCTTCAAAAGAATGCCTATTACTTCTGCTATCTCCAAATTGGTTGTGTCAGGGTTGATTGACTAGTTAATAAACAATGAAGAATGATCAGAAGTTGCTTGCTAACATTCTTACACCTATAAGCATAGCAATAAATCATGACATTCTCGTGTCTCCTGATGAGACAGTAAAAACAAGTTTGTTGAGCAAGAACAAATAGGTCGAAGTGAATAGCAAAGCTTTGAGTTTATTTTCATATGGATAACAAGTGTCTCTCTATCATGGCCTATTGTTAGTGAACATAAAGTATGAATTTAAGAAAGACACTGATGGGAATATTTTGTTAATTTATGCAGGTGCGAAGATCCCATCATGCTCAATAGAGTTGACGGGTTTGAAGACCATGTTATGCTCAGTAGAGCTAACGGGTAGAAGAACATGACAGTATTGTCACAAGTCACTTACTTTTATGCTCAATAGAGTTGATGGGATGGTCAAACAGCCCCCGATGCAGCCCCCTATGGGGGAAGATGCTGAGAGGCTACCGAAATTCAGACTTATAGAGGATTTAATTAATTTAATGCAAAATGAACTCTAAGACTCAAAATTAAAATTGTAGGTTTTTGAAGACCCTGTTATGGTCAATAGAGCTAACAGGTAGAAGACTATGGCTATAGTATCATAAGACACTGATCGTTATGCTTAATAGAGCTTATGGGAAGGTCGAATAGCCCTTGATGCAGCCCTCTATACGGGGATGATGCTAGGAGGCTACCGAATTTGGAATGAAATGAAGCTTAAAGAGAATCAAATGAAAGTACTAATGTGCTTAAACTCAACTTAAATGAAAATAATAAATCAAATTTAAATTAACATACAAAAAAATATGTATGCATATCTTATTTTATGCAGGCGTTTAAAGACCTTGTTATGCTCTATAGAGCTAACGGGTAGAAGACCACCACCGTAGTGTTGCAAGACTCTGACAGTTATGCTTAGTAGAGCTAACGGGAAGGTCTAATATCCCCTGATGCAGCCCTCTATGTAGAGACAACATTGAGAGGCTGCCAAATTTTGAACTCACAAGAGACTTAAACTAGAACAAATAAAAGTGTTGATGAGATTAAATTGAGCTTGTTTGAGAATGATAAATTAAAGAATAAATCTATATATATAATTCTAAAAGTCTTTAAATAAGAATGATCTTATAGGAGACTCGACGGCTTGTTGACGATCATAAATATGTAAGAACAAAATTCAAGTAAAGCTTCTGGTTATCTTGATAGTTGCCTGCGAATGCAAACAAAACTTATAGTGGATTTGAAAGCTTGTGTTTCAATCAGAATAAGGATTAAATAAAATCTTTAGAGAACTTTTAAAGAATCCAACAATTACCTACATTCTTAAAGAGGTTAAAATGACTATTATACCAATAAGAATAAGCATCGAAAATATTGAACTAATAAGGCTTGAAAGCTCATCAATGAGCATAAATCATATTTCTTATTGAACAATCAAATTATGTTACGATTCATATTGAACAACTGGGTTGAGCTATATACCACATTAAAATTGTTCAGAGCAAAATGAATTTGAATGAGACTTGTGATGAGTCTATGAGCTTCTCAATGATCACGAGTTAAGTTTCATTGAAACTTAAAGAACTCAATCAATTATGAACTAAATGCAAACAAATGAATATTAATATAAATAATTGAACAAGAGCTGAAATGTCTAACGCCATCGAATCTGCATCACAAATTTAGAAGCAAACAGAAGGCGTTAATTTCAATTCTAAATAAACCACACATGCTTCATAGGGCGTCTACTAAATTCAGCTTTGATATTCTTAAAATTCATATAAATATTCAGATGAATTTAATTTGATAAGCCTGCATCATATGGTAAATTTCTAATCAAATTTAAGTGCTTTAAAATTCCTATGAATTTATTGGTATTAAAATATATGTGAGTGCTTTAGAAACAATAAGTTCTTTGAAAATTCATGTAAGCACTTGAATTGAGTCATCCGCATGGGCCTCGAACTATATTGAACATATGAATCTAGTGTCTGAGGATGTCATGTGAGTTGATTCCCAGTTGGGTATGTGGATCGGGTCCGGGTTAATAAAACTTAAAAATTCAATAATAATATCATAAGAATTTCAACTTAGTAAAATATCTTAGAAGCAAATTTTATCATATGACAATAGATCTGATCCTCTATTATTGAATTAATAGAGTTGATAGAATCTAAAATAGCAAATAATACATCCCCCCAATGATAGTTGAGTTGATTGAAGATATCAACCAGAGGGGTCATTATTATCAAAATATCTAAGATATTTATATTCAATAATCTCAAATTCAAAATCCTCAAAATATAAATCTAGATCTGGTCCTCTATTATTAAATTAATAGAGTCGATAGAATTTGAAATAATAAACTAAATGATCAAGCAATCATATACCCCCAATGATGATTTTGAAAATATCAACTTGAGGGTCATTTTATCAAAATATCCAAGATATTTATATTCGATAATCTAAAATTCAAAATTCTCAAAGTATAAATCTAAATATGATCCTCTATTATTAAATTAATAGAGTTGATAGGATCTAAAATAATAAACTAAATGACTAAGCAGGCTTATTTACCCTGATGATGGCCATGTTGACTGAATATTTTAACCAAAGGGATTTTTATAATAAAAAAAATCCATTCAAATTCTAATATCAAATCATTATATATTCAAATTCAAACCAATTATAAAATAATCAAATATTCAAATAAAAAATAAATTAAATGAAATTAATTATTTAAATTTAAAGTAAAATCCATCCACCCATCTGCAAATCATTTATCGAGGGTGACA
Source organism: Cymbidium sinense (assembly GCA_021442155.1). Taxonomy (NCBI): domain Eukaryota; kingdom Viridiplantae; phylum Streptophyta; class Magnoliopsida; order Asparagales; family Orchidaceae; genus Cymbidium; species Cymbidium sinense. The sequence continues at coordinate 73,170,406 of CM038224.1, read as the reverse complement.
AATTAAGAAAACTTTTACTCATAAAGAGCTAATGTTAAATCAAACACATAAATAGTTGCACACTCAAATAATCTTAAGCCTATAAGGACGTGACCCATGTCCTATGTTCGCATAATTTTTTCGTAAAATGGCTCCAAATAAATGACGGTTATGACTAGAGCCCTCTAACCGGGTGACTTGTCGCAAAATCACACCACTAAATTACGGTGACGGCCGCAGCTTGTATATTCCCCAACAGCTTTGCTCTTTGAGCTGTGAACTATAGAATGTATTTTGATTGAGAAAAAAGCCTTATGTTATGCAAAGCTAACTTATATTTGTCCCCTCAGACAAACTCCACCCAAGTCTACAAGGATACTTTGGACAACATAACCCATAGTTGCTGACAAGGATCCTTAGGTCAAGTTGGGTCAACTACCTCCTCTGACTAAATAGACTAGGGATCATGACAACTCGGGATGACAGAACCATGAGATCTTGATTGGGTGCGTCATCATTCCCCCAACCATCTACTTCAAATTAGAGGATGATGAATTTCATAAATCTAAATTCTAAAACTCCACATGCTACTACTATAGGTTATGCCTTTAGCGATCTAACGACTAGCCTTAATCAAAAGTTCTCTCTCATTATTGGGAGGGGTAATTAACTATGGGTGCTTGCACCTATAGGAAACCTGGAACCAGATCTAAAGTCCTCACAAAAAAAGAGTGAAATCTTTGGGTAGTGTCTTATATACTATTCTAGCTGCCTTTTGAAAATTACACTGAAATTTAAATCACTCTCTTCATTGAGAGGTCGGTGGAGAATTTTTAGAGCCCATAATATTTTTGTTTTAGTTGCAACATTTATTTGATTTTATTATTTTTGTATGTTGATCTGAATTAAAAGGCTTTTATCTCAAGTAATTTGGATATTGCTAACAACGAAATAAGGTTTTGAAAGAAAACCTTTATAAAAGAGGTTCTTGTTAAATTTGGCAATCCTTGCACTTTCATCAAGATATATTTTAATCTTTTATTCAAATGTGATTCATAACTTACCAATATATCAGTTATTATATCTTTGTCCAAAATTACTGTAATTTTATTCATTATTTTGAACATATGTTTCCAATATTTTAGTTAGGATTTAGCCATGAAAAGATTTTTCAAAAACATATCATGATCATAGTTATCAATAAATATAGAAGTTACAAATTAATGAGAACAATTCAAAAAAAAACATTATGTAGAGATCGAGTCATTATAAAAATATAGAATTAGATTTATAAAATTTTTCATTGGATCTTGAATTATGCAATCTAATTTGTGAGTACAAACAAGATATTCAAGATTAAATCCAACGAATATACTTACACAGATGCTTATATCATCTAAGTAATTAAAATTTTTAAAAAAGCAAATTTGGGAGCAAAGATTAATGATTTAATCCCAATAAGTTTGATAAGTATCCTTATTGGTTATATTATAGTGTCACCCAAAATAAAATATTTTGCTTATGTTTTTATCTTTTAAAAAATATGGCTAAGAAATAAAAGTTGACAAAGTGTTTAATAGAATGAGATTTTCAAATTAAAAAAAAAATAAGATGGATTTAAACTCCATGTTGGAGGGCCCTAATAATTCTCATAACAATGTACATTGAAATTATGAGGATTTAATGAAATAAAGGCAACATATTAGCTTTACTTTTAAAAAAATAAACTAATTATATTACAATTGAATATTATACTAATCTAAATATATTGGTTGATTGTGATATTTCTTCTAAGATAAGGATTAACCTTTTGGGGTCATAATGAGTTTTATAAATCTAAAGATCAAGAAAATTTTTTTGAACTTTTATAATTTTTTTGCTGATCATAATAGCATTGTGCTAAAGAATGCTTTAGAAAATTTAAACTTAATGGCTCATAACATTCAAAAGATTATTATCAAATCTATATTTATTGCAATAACAAACTTCATAATTAAAGAGCTTAGAGATGTTTTATCTCAAATTTGGCTGGTAAATCTTAAGATATAAGTGTAAGAAAAATGCTATTTTATTACATTATGTGAATGAACAAGGTTATATTGCTGAGTGTTTTTTTTTTTAATTGCCCAAGTTCCTGATACATTAGCTAGATCCTTGAAACTAATAATTGAACAAGTCCTCTCAACTTATGATTTATGTATTTCGCAATTACTTGGTTAAAGATATGACAAAGGTAGTAATATGAAGGAAAAGTTTGATGAATTGAAGGCATCATTACTAAATGAGAATAAGTCAACCCATTATATTCATTATTTCTTACATCAACTTCAATTAGCTTAGTTGTTTATTACAAAAAAATTATATTATATTTGGGAAGTTAAGCCCTAAGGGCAAATTATATGCACGCATCCCGCATCCACTCGAACCCGCGTCTCCGCCCTGGGAGCTTCGCGCCCATCCGACGGGATGCGATGTCTCGTGCAAAAATTATAATATATAATATAACTTTTTAGACATTAGTTTTAGCTCAACTATTATTTTTTTCAGACAACTGTAGATGTTCTAAACAAATATTTAGACTGACTGAGCTATAAGTATCAACATTGTCATTAATATGTAATTTTAAGAGTTGAACAATTATTTTACGAAGTTAGATACAAAATTACTTATGTATGTGACATTTTTGAATTCAAATAATTTTTTTAGAGTATTCAATAAGGATATATTAATTAGGTTGATACATTTCTATCCAGATGATTTTACTATAGCAAATTTAAAGATTCTTGACAATCAAATAGAGGATTTTATTATGGATATGCAATATGATGCATAATTTTATCTTTAAAATATATTGAAAGATATTTCATACCTTTCATCTGGGCTTACAATTTCTAAAAATGATTCAGAGTGAGAAAGATATTTTATACTCTCTTATTTTCAAATTACTGAAAGTAGCTTTAGTTTTTCCAGTTGCCACAACGAGTGTTGAAGGAGGTTAGTCATGACTATTAATAACAATCAATAATAAAATAAAATTGGAGATCATGGATGAATGATATTTAATTATTTATATTGAGAAAATAATATTAGATGATATTAATAATGATCTAATTATTTAATGCTTTTAGAATATGAAGACTATACATTATAAATTATAAGTTTAATGAAAAAGGTTGAGGAAATTTTTGAAAAAAAAATTGTTTGCGCTCTCGCTAGAAAAAATTTGTAGCTCCACTACTCATCATGAAAAAACTATTAATGTGGCGTAATCTAAATTATCCACATAAGTATTGAAAAAACTAAATTTTTTTAATGTGTAATTATGATTGAAATTGCATTAAAGAATATCACCCTTTCGGGAAACTTTCTACAACCAAGGGCTTATTACAAATAAATATTTTTTATCTAACAATTAAAATATTTCTTTCATAAAAAATTATATATTAAATCATAATTGTATTTTATATTATTGTGTTTAAATTGGATAAACTTATTTATTTATTTAAAAAATTAACACTACTTAGTTGAACCATAGAAAAACTAAGTGTACTAGCCAAAGTTGCTATTTCTCCTCGTCACATGGTTATATACCCATGGAACCTATGCAGGGCATTAATGCTAGTGATGGTGTTCGATATCATTATTCAAGTCTACCATTAAGATGCTAACTAATGACAAAGAACATATTGAGAGCAACCCTAATGTGAGGATTTAAGAATATTGGTTGAAAACTAGTTAATTTCTTGAATGATTAGTTGTCAAATTTGCTTTATGTTTAGTCAAATTGAATTTGGATAACTGATGTAAATATTTTCACAATACTTGTCCAATTAAAAAGTTTCATTGCATATATGGATTAACTAAGATTAATGACTTGTCCTGATTAATTATTGTTGACCTCACTTTTGGAGTGAGGATTCAATCTCCTCTTCTTAGACTCACGGGGCCTTCCAGATATTAAGACTTCCTTAGTCATAAGACATTTTTAGCAATTAGGTGAACACTTAACCTAAGCCTAGAGACTTAGAAGGGTTAATCATAGGATTAAATTATGCCTTAGGGATTAGGATGATCTACTTATCCCATGACTTAAACCCAACCTATGTTCACCTTCTTAAGACACAACCAAATTCAATTCCATTCAATCCAAACCCAAATCCAAGCCAAATGATTGAAATCTATAATCGAAATCCAAACTCAAAATCCTTCCTTGGCCCTATGATTTTTATCTTATGGACTTAGCCAAATCTCTCTCCAAATCAATCTGATTTCAATTGATTCTCTCAAAGATCAATTCATCCTTTCAATCAAAATCCAAATATCAATACCAAATCTCAAATATGAATCAAATATACATCCAATTGATCACAACCCAAAACCAAAATCAAATTAAAATTTCTACATAAGCCACATGATTTTTTCCATGGACTTAGCCAAGTTTCAATCCAAATCAAGCCAAATTCAATTAATTTTCTCATGATTAATTCATATCTTCAAGTATCTTCCCAATTATAAACCAAATCAATGAAATCTACAATCACATCAAACCATAATCAAACTCAAATCAAAATTAAACATAAGCCACATGATTTATTCCATGGACTTAGCCAAATCTCCATTCAATTCAAACCAAATTCAATTGATTTATTCTCATGAATCAATTATTCCTTCAATCATCATCTCAAATATAAATCAATCCTTCAATCCAAATCAAGCCAAACCCAAAATCAACCCAAGTCGAACATAACCTAACCCCTTTTGACTTGAGATATTCAAATGAACCAAAACTCATTTGAACCCAAATCAATTATAATCAAAGCTATATATCAAACCCAAACCCATATATAAATTCAACTAAACTCAAACCAACCCAAAATCAACCCAACTAAACCCAATAGGCTCACTTGACCCAAAGTGGCCTAAAAGACCTATTTTAACCAAGTTTCAATCTAACCCAAATTGGATTGAATCAACTTAACCAAAATCTCATATGATGATTGTTGATCACCCTAGGTTGATCAATTGTCATTAATTGAGTCAAATCAAGTCAACTTGGTCATTTGATCAAGTCAACCCTCTTCACCCATATGAACCCAAACTAGCCAAAATTCATCCTACACCAAAACAATTGAAATCAATGATTCATACCAACCTATGATCAATGATTGAACATGACATGACCATTAATTGAGCCAAACCTAACCAAATTGACCCTTTGACCTAAGTTGATCTAAAATTGACCATAAGATCAAATTGGGTCAAATCATGATCGAACCTAAATTGATTGTAACCAATGACTCAAGTTCATTAAAAATTGATTATTGAACTTGACCAAAGCCATAATTAAACTGAGTTTGACCAATTGGTCAACTTAACCCATTTTAGTCCAAATTGACCTGAAGGGTCAAATTAGCCTAAATCCAAACCAAACCCAAATTGATTCAAACCAAATCCTACAATCATCTTCAATTAACCAATTGAACATGAATCAACCCAAAACCCAAGTCAATTTGGCCAATTTGGTCAAATTGGTCAACTTGACCCATTTGACCTACATGAATCCAAATGAGCCAAAATCAAACCTAAGCCAACTTGATTCAAACCAATTGAACCAAAACACTTCAAATTATCATTAGAACTTGACCTATGTCTTGATTTGGCCCAATTTGACCAATTGGTCAACCTAACCCAACCTAGCCTAATTTGACCCACCTATAAGGGTTAAATTGAGCCAAACCCACTTGAACCAAGCCAAGACCCATTGGAGCCTCATCCAACCTGACCCAAACCCACCTAGGGTCAGACCAAAACTAAGCTCAACCCGAATTGGGTTCAACATAAGGTAAATCCCCCTTGGATTCTCCTCCCCACATGAGATCTTGCCTAAATTGGCAAAGTCGACTCTCATTTCTCTCTTTGGCATCCATCAAACACCCAAATGAGAGTCTAACATACTCACCTAGCCCAACCCATGTGGGTTAGGTCTAGAGGTGTGCATTAGTTGGTCTGAACTGAAAAACTGAATCAAATTGAGCTTATTTGGTTAATCTGGTTTGGTTTTCATGATCATTGTTTGGTTTTTGATTGAATTTGTGTGTTTATTCAATTTTAAATTTTTTGTTCGATTTTAATTAAAAAAATTTTAGTTTTATCAAAAAAATTGATTAATTTGTTAGCCTGGTAGACTCGAGTCCTTGATAGCTTGACCCGTCCACATGAGTCGTGAGCCATGAGTACTGAGTTGTAACCCCGTGTCTGTCTTGGTATCTCGTGTAAAAAAGGCTTTAATATACTTCTTCAACTCTTCAAATCAATCTTTTGACTGACGTTTCATTCCTTAGGAGTTAGGGAATTAGGCATTCCGACGATTCCGCATTTGACTTTCCTATTTAGTTATTTCTATCTTTTTGCCCTAGCCCCCTGGTTCTGACTTCATGTCTGATTTTGACTCTTTGAGAGAAAAGAACTAAATCCCATGATCCTATCTCATCTCAGTCACACCATGGTTGTTCTTTGTTGTCATTGTTGATGGCTTGATGCTGTGTCATGGCCTGTATGGATTTATCTTTGGGGTAATCGTTGTAGACCCGTAATCAAGGAAGAATCAAAGAAGGGGAAGCTTTCGTAGGTGTGTATTTTAATTGTTGCATTGGGATTATCTTTCGCTTCCTTATTTCTTTGTTAGTTTTTGATTTTGATGAAGCTAGAGTTTGAAGTTGAAGTTGATGTTTGATGTTTTTACTTTTAGTGATTGAATGAGCTACTATTTGCACATATTTATGCAAGGTATATTTATATTCACTGTAATGAGTTGATGACTGAGCAAAAAATGCATTTTTTTTATTTTTTTATGTTGTTGGATGACTGAAAATAGGATATTTATAATTTTTTGCAACCCTATGACTTATAAAGCTTGAATCTAGATGTTGCCTTCAAACATATATATATATATGCATTACACATTTCAGTTAGTTGGGAGTTGTGATTTGACCCATTTGGGTGGTCGAATTTTATAATTGTGATAGAAGAATGAATAACTAATTTTCTTGTTTCTTTGGGTTGCCGGCTAGCAGTACCGAACTTTTCCTGATTTTTTTTTATGAAAGGTTGAAAGCATTGTGATGTTATCAAGTCGAGAGCACAAAGAACTTTTCCTGATTTTTTTGGGAAAGGCTGAAAGCCTCATTAAATCCTACCATGCAAGCATCTAATTACTTATTGTGGTGTATGTCTTACTTATTTATTTTTCTTATTACCATGCAAGCATCTAAGTATTAAATCCTACCATATAAGTCTTATGAATTATGATGTAAGCTGTATGATGTTATTTTTTTGCCTCTTATTATTTTTTATGCAACTATGCAAGTAATATTATTGGGACGATTTTAATGCAAAAAATACTGAATGGTAATGTTGAGAAATGTGGCATTATATGATAATGTTTGGAATACATTACTTGATGGAGTTGATTGAGAATTGTGATTTGCAAACATGAAATAACACTATTCAATTATATGATTCATGCCTTTTTTTCTCCACAATATTATAGTGACTAATCATTCTTTAATTGAAAGAAGTTTTGTTGATGTAATTTATTAAAGCATGCTTTATTTTTTTCATTATTGTTTAGATTTTTTTAGAGTCTAGACACATGTCACTAGTAAAAGATAGTTCAAATATTATTAGTTCCTCCAAAGCTATGACCACTACTCAACAACTTGAAGTTACAGGAGATGCAAGTGTCAGTAATGAGAAACCACCAATTGCAAAGAAAATAAGAAAAGCTTCTAAACCTAGATCTGAGGTTTGGGATCACTTTATGAGATATACTAATGAGGAAGGAGAAAAAAATGAGCAAATATAATTATTGTGGAAAGTCATATTACAGTGATCCAAAGATTAATGGCACTTCAAACTTAAGGGCACATCTTTCTTTGTGTCAAAAGAATTCTCTAAATAATGAACCAAATCAAACTACACTAGCATTACAATTTGGTGTTAAAGGTGAAGAGGTTTGTCCAAGCCTTAAGGTATGGAGATTTGACCAAAAAAATATAAGGAAAGCTTTAGCAATGATGGTTATTGCCGATGAATTGTCTCTCAAGCATGTAGAAGGTTGAGGGTTTAAATATTTCATGTCTCAATGTTGTCCAATGTTTCAAATACCTTCACAATGGACACTAACAGGTGATTGCTTTCAATTTTATCAGAATGAGAGAGCAATTTTAAAACATCTATTCAAGAAGTCACCGAGTTTTCTTCTGATTGATACTTGGACATGATTCAACAGAGAATTGCTTATATGTGTATAACTACACATTTCATTAATGATGACTGGAAACTCAATAAAAGAGTTATAAACTTGTCTTATCTATAGTCACACGAGAGAGTTACTTGGGCAATAAGTTGAGAAGTATCTTGTAGATTAAGGGATTGATGCAATTTTTACTGTGATAGTTAATAATGCAAGTTCAAATAATGACATCATCACACACCTACAAAAAAAAATGGTAAGAGAGGAGGCAATATTCTTGATAGTCGCTTCTTACATATGAGATGCATAGCTCATATTATTAACTTAATTGTGCAAGATGGGCTGAAAGAGATATATGAATCTGTCCATCATGTTCGAGGAGTAGTAAAATATATTTGTCAATCACCTACAAGGCTACAAAAATTTAAAGATAACATTGAAATAGAAAAAATAAAAACTAAAAGCATGTTATGCTTAGATATTCATACTAGATGAAATTCCACATTTTTAATGTTAAGTACAACAATTAAGTTGGAGAAAGTTTTTGAAAGATATGAGGAGATTGACACCCAATTTAAATCAGAACTAGATAAGGAAGATGTAGAAGGTCATAATATAAAAGGCATTTTAAGTGATAATGATTGGAATAATGTTAAAAGATTGCTCCCTTTCTTGGAAAAATTTTATGAGCTCACTTTAAGAATTTTTGGTTCTTTGTATGTGACATCAAATTCTTTTTTCCATGAAATTACAAAAGTTCTTTGTCTTCTTCAAGTTTGGCAAATGGATGGTGATCCAAATGTGAGAAATATGGCTTCCAAAATGATGGCAAAATTTGATAAATATTGGGGTAGCATAGAGAAAATGAATTTGAATATATATCTTTTTGTTATTTTAGATCCCTGATTCAAGCTTCGTTGTGTAGAGTTTACTATTATGGATATGTATGAAGGGTTTGATGGTGTTGCTTTGGCAATATGTTTCATGATTACAAAATTAAAATAGTAAGTGGAAGCCAAGTAGAAACTGGTCAACTTGAGAAATAAATTTTTCTAAAGAGTCTAGTGTTTTACAATTGCAATCTTCTGGGAGAAGATATTCAATGATAAAGAAATTCAAAAGATCTAATTTTGGCAAGGATGATCTAAATAACAAATCAGCTCTAGATAAATATTTGGCTGAGGAGTCTGAAGTCATGAAAGATCATTTTGATATTCTAAATTAGTGGAAGGTTAATGCACCGAGATTTTTTATTCTCTCATACATGGCTCGTGATGTTTTAGATGTTTCAATTTTTATTGTTGGCTCAGAATCAATTTTTAGTATACGTAGTCATATTCTTGATGCATTTAGAAGTTCATTATCCCTAAAGATTGTACAAGCTATAATATGTGCACAGGATTGGATGCAAGCAAAATGGACAGTTAATTCAGTAAATGTGGAAGAAAATATTAATTACATTGACAAATTTAATGAAGGTATTTCTTATGCTTAAATTCATAATTGTTTATTCTATTCAATCTTATTGATTAGAATAATTAATTATTCATTTGCATTATAGATTTAGCAAAATTTACAAGTGAAACACAAACTTCTTGGCTTGGCTTATGATGTTTATTCCAATATGGGTTATAGAATTTTGAATTTTAATGGTCTTCCTTGCTGTTAGCCTGTTACTTTACTTATTCACTTACTCAGTTTGCTATTAATTTATCTTTTGCTACTACTTGTTTCCTTTCATCTCTTGTAATTTGTTGTTGGGTGGTAATTTGGTTCAACTGCTATGTTGGACTTTGGTAACTTTTTCTAGTATATAGGAGGTCAATATAAGCTAGTTTGTTTTGGCTGTTATGTTGGAAAAACTATTGAGATTACATTGTTAGTAGCCTGGTTGGTCGAGCTTCGAGTGCTTCACTGCCTGGTTTGGCTTATGATGCAATTTTGATTCTTTTGAATATGTTGTCACTTCTGAATAAGCCTATTAGCCTATTACTTTACTTATTAACTTGCTCATTTTACTGTTTATTTATCTTTTGTTGCTGCTTGTTTGCTTTCATTTCTTGTAATTTGCTATTGGATGGTAATTTGGTTCGGATGCTAGTTGGACTTTGGTGAGTTTTGTCGGTATATGGGAGGTCAATATAAGTTGACTTGCTGGTTTGTTTTGGCTATAATTCTTGGTGGTTTGGCTGGATATCCTGGATTTGCTAGTTTGGTCCATTTGGCTATTTGTTGTGGTCTCAGGTCTATATTTTTTTTTTCTAAACAATTTACTTACATGATAATGAAATACTAAATTTACATGCAGGCTTTTTTTAAGGTTTAGGGGCAATGATAGCAATGATGAAATGATCAATATATACATATGGGTGATGACTTTTTTTGGGTGTTATTGCCCTCTTAAGTCTTAAAATCTTAGAGCTGGTGATTTGTCAAAATTATTATTACCCCATATGTATATATGGTGATCATATTTTTTAAATATTACACTTGAATTTTGTTAACAAAAGATAATTTTATAGCTGAGCTTGAGCCAAACTATATATATATATATATATATATATATATATATATATATATATATATATATATATATATATATATATATAGAGAGAGAGAGAGAGAGAGAGAGAGAGAGAGAGAGATTGTTTATTCTTGTATATTTGAAGTCTTTGGAGACTTAGAGTGCTTGAAATTGAAGATTTTAAGGAGAAATGCTTGGAATGCACTCAACATAAGTGATATTTCTATAGTTTACTCAAATTTATTTACTTAAATATTGTCACTTGCCAGTTGTCAATAAATATGAATCATGTTGTACTCCTTTTTTTTCTCTTTTTTTGTTAGTAATTTATCTTCTTATTTGGTGTACATTAAATTGCATCAATATGAAATCCTCTTTACAATATGTATATATTTAGTTTAGTTAATAAAATTTCTCCTTTTTTGTTTATAACTTTGAAATCTTTATTTTTTTTAATATGCTCATGTTATTCTGTTTATGAAAAACCAAACCGAATAAACTGAAGTATAATTCGATTTATTTGGATCGGTTTATTCAGTTTTTTTGTACTTATTTGGACGGTTTGATTTTTTTATTTTAGTTCGGTTTATTTTATTTGACCAAAACAACAACTGAAACAACCAATCGTCTGAATGCGCACCCCTATCTAGGTCAGCTTTGGACCAAAAGGAGGTCGCCTCCCTCACTATTCGAACCTAATGGATCCAAGGAGAAGGGTAGCCACCTTGAGCCACCAAACAAGAACCTAGCCAACCTAATCGAGCCGCGTGGAGGTGACACCGACCACTTCGGCGCCTAACAGCAGCTCACTAGCCGAAATCAAGGGGATGATCTCGTCCTTCCGATCCAAGGGAGGGAGGATATACCCCCCTCAATTCAATCCAAAACACACTCTCACCCTCAGAAAAGTCCCTAGAGACCATTTCGAATGTCTTAGAGCCCTCCCCGAAGCAAACTAAACTCCCCTATTGCTGAATTTCTCAAAGCCAAAATAGGACACCTCTATTTCCGATCGAACTCTACCAATACTCAACCAAATCTAAATTAACTTTACACACACCATCCCCACACCTCATCGAACAAGAATGAATTGCTTCCTAAGCTTCCCGATAATCAGAGGTAAGAGTTTGATCAACACCGAGCTCCAAATTGATGGATCTTGGTCCATCGAGTGAACAGGAAGGAATTGGATTGCATACTGCTCAACAGGACTTCGTCTCCACTAAATGAAGCTTCCTCAATCGATTCTGCCATCGGTCTTGAGCTCCGGTGAGGTGATTCAATGAAACTGAGCTTTTAGCAAAAATTAGTTGGAGCTTTTTGAACAAACTTGCATCTTATGTGATCTTAACCATTGGATCCCTTCGAATCATTCACGCAAAGGTGTGGGATCCATTCGGGTGAGCTCGGATCAAGCAAGGAATGGCAGATAGTGTCTGTCTCTCGTTGCTCAGGGGATGATTGATCACACACCGTCTATTCTGGGTGATTGAAATGGATGCATGATTATTCACTAGATTTGATATGATTTTATCCATTAAGGAACCACGGGTTCGATCTGTGCTGTCCGATCTGAGATCGAACGATCGAGATGAAAGCGTGTTCATCACCAGCCACTTCAGCGCTGAGTTAGACACGTTTAGTAGCCAATCCCGCGGTGCGACATGGAAAGCACGTCACATCAGCGACTCGCGTGGCACCGATGGGATTAGGCTTAATTAATTATTTTTAATATCTAAAACTTTCAAAATTCATAATAAATTATAAAAAAGTAAAAAAATATAAATAAATATTTATTTTGAAGGTATTTCAGAGGAGAATCATTAAAAATTGATTCTAATTAATTTTGAATAATAATTAAAGCTTAATTTTGGTGTAATTAAAAACTTAATTAGCTTAATTATTAATTAATTACTTAAGCAATTAATTCCAAACTTTCTGTGGTGGTTTAATAGGATGACATATGCCTCTCATACTTTTCTTGATATTTATTATCTGATTAATTAGAAAAAATTGCTCATTTAAGCCTTAATCACTCCCTTAATTAATTAAGTAATTAATTAACCTCCCAAATAGTAAGAAATTAATTAGTTAAGCCTACTAACTGCTGTTAAACAGTGAATAGGCACAGGAAATGAGATGGGGGACCTCTTTTCCAATCCTTTTTTTAAGTCTATTTCACTTTAAGGGAAATTAATTAATTTGGAATTAATTAAAAGTTTAATTGATTAATTAAATGGCAAATCATAATCACATCAAATCTTGATTAATTAAATCATGGGTAGATCTTTAGGTGTTTAATAACTTAAAAGTATTAAGGGAAATTATGGTTAACCCACATGTGTGAGAAAATTATAAGAGTATTTAATTAAGTTCCTTAATCTAATTAACTATTAATCATGAGCCAATTGTATTAGGCCCTTTCATTTCTTTGGATCATTACAAATTTACTTTCCATTCATGTGCATAATAGGTTGGCTAATAATTATTTTGTTAATTATATTAAATTAATATATGTAAGGATAATTAATTGAACTAATTAATGATCCAACTTAATTAATTCATAAAATTTACTTGATTACCTTTTCATTAAACTAAATTAATTTACAAACTTGGGAATGAATTAATATCAGCATAATAATTCTCATCTCTTTAAAATTAATCAAAATCCTAAATCATAAATTGATAAAGGAACTTTGGTTCTCTTTAAATAATTTTATTTAGTATGATTATCCTTAGGAATTAATTTGATTGGATGAATCACATGTTTGCATTTGATTATTCTTATCCAATCTTGCTAAATATTGTATGTCATTTGATTCCATGCATCCATCTCTTTTAAAAGTAATCAAGTTAAATGTGATTTCCTTTATGTAAAGCTTGCATGTGTTGATTTAGCTTAATATATGTGTGATTATTGTCACTATTAAATTTAAATATATTTTCTAAAATTTATAATTTAATTACAACATGTGTAGTAATTATAAATACATAAGAAGTGCATGTACTTATAGCTTAAGTGTATGAAGTGAAGCTCTCTTTCTCTTATTCATATGTTAATTTACATAAGTTTGAATGGTAATGGGTATATAGTTTGGACAACTCAGGAATACGAGGGTTTAGCTAGCCCCAAAGAGGTCATTTAACTACCTCACTTCCTTGGTTAACAAAGACACGTATCCATTTGATTTCATTCTTATGTATTTTAATACTAGAATTTGGATAGAGCTTTAAATCATATACATAAATAATTCAATTAAAGAAAATATGATCTTTGCAAGATTTTCATCCTTTTAATTATGAATACATGTGTATGTATTTAAGAAAAATAGGTATATATTTTGTACATCCTGAGAATAGGAGGCTTTAGTTAGCCCCAAGGAGGCCATTTGATTACCTCACTTCCCTGGTTAACAAAGGCATGTACTTGCTTATGTCTTTTATACATGCATGTGTATATTTAATTAAAGAATGCTAATCCTTTTTTTATTGAAAATACATGTATTCATAACTGTTTAAGTTATTGAATTAATTAATCATATGATTTAGAGGACTCTTTCTTATGTTCATGTATGCAAATTTACATATGTTTGAATGCAAAGTAGGTATATAGTCTGGACATCCCGGGAATATGAGGTTTTAGCTAACCCCAATGAGGTCATTTGATTTCCTCACTTTCCTGGTTAATAATGACATGTACCCATCTAATTTCATCCCTATGTATTTTTGTATAAGAATTTGGATAGAGCTCTAATTAGAATGTATTCAATAATTCAATCAAATGTAAGTATAAATTTCAAACATATACATTCATCATCTAAGTGTGCTAAAACATGTTGTGTGTATAGGTGTACTTAAGATCAAATCATATGTATATTATATGTGATGGGAAGGAATGATTTGATATATATCATGTGGTAGTAGTTCAATTAAATTAATCTTAAGATGTCTTTCATATTAAATAGAATTATTTAAGTTGACCTAAATTTAAGATTAATTAAAAAATTATATAATAAGCCATTCACTAAAGAGAACTAAATCAAGTTAATATATTTTAGAAATGGCTTAAGGTGGGTATGAAGGAGGTTAATCCTCTTTTCTCTCTTTATAACACTTAGTTGCGAAGTGTGTGTCAAATGAAACAAAATAAAATACAAATTCAAATTCACAAATCACTTAAATAATTTAAAGTGAAACCAACCTTCATGATAACTTGAATAGTTTCCAAACTTAGACAAATGTAACTCTAATACTTAGTTAAGACGTATCACACAAGACCTTAACACACACATTAGAATTAAGTCACCACTTCTAGTTCTATGTTAGGACAGTTTATGATGTGATGTATGTTTTATTTTATGATGTATTATTTTAGACTGGATGTTATGGTGTATGCTTCATAGACTGGATGTTAGACTGCTCTTAACCTAATCATATTTTTTGCAGGGGATCGTGCTTAAGGGGATGCTTAAAAATAAATATAAATGCTCTCTTTATAGGTTGCTTAAACCCCTAAGCATAATCCAAGTTAGGACAGGTGGGCTTGGTTATTCATGTGCATGATGCTAAGTCTAAATTATATATATAACTACTTGGAATTTTATGTATTTTTAGCTAACATATATTTTATAGGTGTAGTTAGATTTACTTTTCATACATGAATGTAATTTTATAATTAGGAATTAGGGTTAATGCTATGGAGGGATTAGGATGAACAGTCATCAGAAGACTTTATCCTAGGGTGTCGTGTGATGCCTTTGAAGGAAGCATATCCAAATCAAAGAAGGAATAAAGAAGGAGGAGGATGGAAGATATGAAGAATTAATACCCGTAGCATGTATTCATTCAAATTATAATTATTTTTTTTTATATTCTGAGTTGTATAAGGGGAGACCTCAGCTACTCATCTTTTTTTTAGGATATACGGCATAATCTGATTGCACCGGCCTCTTATTCTTTTACAATAGTTTATTAAATTGATTGATGTTATGTTTTTATGCATTAGGGCTTGATATGTATGATCAGGACTAAATAAAAACTCATTTACCTCTAGCCTCACATTCACATGTCCCCCATCCTCAAGTAACTCCACATGAGGGCCTCGTCATTTAACAAAATAAACGTGAAAGCAAACCCTATTGATGAAGCTTCACACTCTCTTTTTTGATTTGGTCAATAATCAAATTCATCATGCATTTAGGCATATAACAATCCTAAAGCCTTTGTATAAATGATGTGTCAAAAATAAAATAAAATTTGAAAAGATTTTGCATTTGTAGATTAAGTCATATGCCCATATCACTCATACTCTAGTCTCTTAGAGAGTGAGTTTAGGACTTTAGTCTCCTTCTAATTAAAATTACTACTCAAGCTATCTTGCAATCCATAAGACCGGACTACATAGTTTTAAAATCGTAAGAGCAGTTAGTTGGCGGCCACTCTAGATGATTATAAGTCTAGAAGTCAGACTAGTTTATCCTCTCTTGTGAAGATAAACCCTTATGTCCACCTGTCACTTAGATTTAGGTTGTGATTTAGTTCTTACTAAAGCTCCCTAGATTTAAGATCTGAGGTAGCTATTTCCTTCAGTCTATAAGCATAAATCCTCACCCCTTAGGCATTCCCACAACATTGTGTTGGTGGATAAGCCCTAGCAATCTAATAAAATTCAACTCAAATAAATAAATCTCTTCACTTTCAAATATATAAAGAATAATCATAGGATAGATTGGAATGCTCACTAGGCTTCATAGTATCATGAACATTCTCGACTCATTTCCTTTGGATTTTAAAAATAAGTCTTCTCCTTGAACTTTTCTAATTGATTTTCCAAACATAACTAATCCTTTGATAGTCTAACCTTGAAATTTTTGGACATGATAATTATCTTCTTTAATCGAGAGTATTCTTAGGGAATTTTATTTTCTAAGATGTAATTAACTATGGAGGCTTGCCTTCATAGAGAACTTTAGAACCCGATTTAATATAAACCCTTCTTTATTAATCCATGTAAAGCAAAGAAAAAATCTTTAGTATATTCGAATAGAGTTCTTATTATATGATTAGGACCATTGAAAGGTGGTGTCCCTATCTTTCGAGATAGTACATCATACCTCAATGTTATATCCTATCACTTCGAGAAGTACCATCTATGATCTGCATAGTGTCCCCCCTACATCCAAAAATAAACATCACAATTATCTTTTATCACTAATTATTATACTTATTTATTTTAACTTATTAATTAATTTAATCATAATTGATTAGACAAATTAGAAAATAGAAAAAAATTAAGTACTGACCTATCTAATTAACTTCTAACTAATCAAATTAACTTATTAAATGATTGTTTATAATTGATTATTCAAATAACTCATACTTCTTCTTTTTTTACTTTTAAGACTTTATATCAACTCATTTTATTTATATAAAATAACAGAAAATATTATATTCATTTTATTTATAATTTTATTTATTAAATTATTATTTGATATGTAAGTATTGACCTCACTTTTGGAGTGAGTTCTCAACTTCCTCATCATAGATCTAGGACTTTTATAGACACTAAAAGTTTCTTAGTCTTAAGACACTTCTAGTGATTAGGTGGACACTTAACCTAAGCATAGAGACTTAGAAGGGTTAGCCATAGGAATAGGTTATGCCTTAGGGACTTAGGGAAACTTGCCTACCCTATAGCCTAAATCCAATCTATGCTTCCTTCTCAAACCAAACCTCAAATTCATACCAAACCAAATTTCCAAGACTTATAATCAATCCCACGATCAAAGTTTTCTCCATAAAACCCCATGATTAAATTCAAAACCCTTCCTAAGCCCTTAGATTTCATCATATGGACTTAGCCTTAACCAAATTCAAATCAATCTCGATTTAATTGACTTTCTCAAAGATCAATTCAATCCTTCAATCATTTACCAAATCCAAATCTAAATTCCAAACCAAGCCAAAATCCCTCCTTAAGCCCTATGGACCTACCTATATAGGCTTAGTCAAACATCAACCCAAATTATCTCAAACTTGATTGATTTCTTTATAAATCAATTATTTCTTCATTTATATTCACAAATATAAATGCAAACCAAACTCAAATAGGATAAACTAAATCAAACCAAGCCAAAATCTCTTCCTAAGCCATATGAACCACCTTCATATGCTTAGTCAAAACCCCCTTTAAACCAAATCAAACTTGATTTATTTCTTTATAAACTAATCATTTCTTCATTTATATTCACAAATATAAATAAAATTTAAACTCAAATAACCAAAATCAAACCCAAATCAAATCAAATTTTTAATTTTAGCCTTTTAAGCCATTTCCTTGAGCTTGGCCAAATAATATCGAACTCAATTCAAACTTATGGATTTCTTCATGAATCAATCATTCCTTCAATCACTCATCCAAATATAAATATAAACTACAATTACCAAACCAAAATCATGCCAACTCAAGTCAAACCCAAGTTAGCCTTTTTGACTTGAAAACTTCAAATGAACCAAAAATCATTAGACTCTAAATTGATTGTAGATGGATTTATTTTTCAATCCTAGGCTCATATGAGAGTTCAACTAAACTTGAATCAAGCCAAAACCAAACTAATTAACCCATTTAGGTCCATTTGACCCAAAGTGACCTAAAGGACCTTTTTGAGCAAGTTTTAATCCAACTCAAATTAGATTAAACCAAGCCCATCCAAACCTCATATCATGATCAACAATCACTCTAAGTGATCAATCACCTCAATTGGGTCAAACTAAGTCAACTTGGTCCTTTGACCAAGTCAACCTTTAGCCCAAATGAAACTTAAATTAGCCAAAACTCACCATATACTAAATTGATTAAAACCATTTATTCAAATCAATTCATAATCAATGATTAAACATGATAAAACCCTTAATTGAGCCAAACCAAGTTCAATTGACCATTTGACCTAAGTTGACCCAAATTGGCCTAAAAAGCCAAAATGGGTCAAATCATCGTTTAATCCAAATTGATTGCAACTAATGACCCAAGTTCATTCCAAATTATTTATTGAACTTGACCAACAATTCAGCCCAATTTGACCAATTAGTCAACTTGACTCAACCTAGCCTAAATTGACCTAAAAGGTCAAAATAGCTAAAATCCAAATTAAACCCAAATCAAATCAAACTAAAGCCTACAATCATTTTCAATTAATCAATTGAACATGAACCAACACCTAACCCAATCCAATTTGGTCAAATTGATCAAATTGGTCAACTTTGCCCATTTGACCTATTTGAATCCAAATGAGCCAAAATCAAACCTAAGCCAAATTAATTGAAACCACTTGAACTAAAACTCTCCAAATCATCATTTGAACCTAACCTAAGCCTTGGTTTGACCCAATTTGACCAATTGGTCAACTCAACCCAACATGAACCCATATGAACCCATTTGACTAAATGAAGCCAAAGCACCCAAAACCAACCTATGGGCCAAACCTGACTCAAGTTGACCCTAGGTCAGCCCAAAGTCTTCTCAAAAGCAAAATGGACCCTGCCCAAGGGGATTAGCCATTGGACAAATTTTCTTATATAAGATTCTTTCCCTATTTAGCAAAGTCTACTTCCCATCACTTGGGCAGCCATCCAAGTGTCAAATGGGGTGTGCCTAGCCTTCCTAGCCCAACCTAAGCAAGCCTAGGATCAGCCATGGACCAAAAAAAACCTAACTCTTCCTCCTCACTCAAAGCTTAACCCCATGGACAAAGGGAAGAGGAGATCAGCCACCACATGCCCATATCTTGCCTTAGACCTCCTACCACAGCTTCCTCCACTCCAATCATGCCACATGGAGTTGATTGAGACCCCTCGGGCAGGCTGACGGTGATGAACCGAGCAAAAATCAGAGATGGATCATGTCCATCCATCAAGCTCAATTGATGGGTATACTCCTTCAATTCTCATAGGGATTGCCACCATTCGAACACACTAAGCTTCCCAAGTGTTTTTGAAATCCCATAGATCCCCAAGCCTTCCTGAGTTTCCCTTCACCAGAATTTCTCATTTTCGTGTGCAGCTGAAACAGGGCATCCATTTCTCAAGCAATTCTCTTCCTCCACATAACCTAGCCTCGATTCCTCTTGCACACACCATCCTCGTGTATCATCAAAGCCACTCAAACCTTTTCCCAAGCTTTTAAGCTGCCAAAAGATAGGAGTTCGACCAAGATCGAAAGTTCAAAGGGAGGATCTAGGTCTCTAGAGCGATCCACCTCAAATCAAAGTTTGTGCAGCTCAACACAGCTTCGTTTCTACCAAATGAAGCTTTCTCAATCGTTGGAACCATCGGTCACAAGCTCTGGTGAGGTATGCCATTAAAACTGATCCTTGTATAAAAATAGTTTGGTCATTTGTGAAGGAAAGTTCCATGTCATGAGATTTTCACCGTTGGATTTTTTTTATTTTGCCTTCCTAAAAGTGTGGGATTGATTTGATCTCCATCTGAGCTTTGGTGAGCTCGGATCGAACGGGGAAAGACGGACGACATCCGTTTCTTGCCGCTCAGGAGGAGATAAATCACAGGTGATCCATTCCACATGATTGGAACAAACGATCTTGATCTAATCATGCTTAGATCCCCTCTATTTTCTATTTAATCATAGGATTTAATTATGGATGTCTGATATTAAATTGGACGGTCCACAAGAAAATGTGTCCAGCACCGACTAACTCAGCACACGGATGTGATAACTTAAATAACCTATCCCATCGTGTCACGTGAAAAGCGTGTCACATCAGTAGCCACATGGCATCGACGGGATTAGGGCCTTAATTAGGGCTGTTTAATTAAGTTTTAAGGTTGAATATTTCAAAATTCATAACTAATTGTAGAAAATTCTAAAAAAATATAAATATAGACTCATTTTGAAGGTATTTTAGAGGAGAATCCAATAAATTTATTAGTAATTAACTTTGAAGAGTAATTTCTACTTAATTAAGACTTTATTAAAAATTTAATTAACCTAATTACTCTTTAAATAATCAACTGATTAACTTTAAACTTTTTAAAGATGTTTAGGGGGATGACCTATGCCTCCCAATTTTTCTTCAAATTTGTTAGCTGATTAATTAGGGTAATTAATTACATTCTCAACTTAATTAATGATTAATCAAATGAACAAAGGAATTGATCCATTAATTAAGTTCATTAGCCTCTGTTAATAGTGGAGAAACTTAGGAAAATAGATTGGGACCCCTCTTCCAATCTTTTTCTTAAGTCTTCTTCATTCCCTCTTTAAAATTAATTAATTAAAACTCATTAATTAATTAATTAATTAAATCAATCAAAACCCAATCATATCTGAAATTTAATCAACTATTTGAAAAGATTTAGGGATTTAGACTTAGGCTTCCTTCTTTGTCTCTTTCCCTAAGTCCATTTCATATTATTGATTAAGGATGATTAAGATTTAATTAGATAATTAATGAACTTAATTAACTTGATTAAACCTATTTTCCCTAATTAACTCTTGGGTAGCTCTTAAAGTGTTCAATAATCTAAAATGAGAGCTAATGAAATTATGGTTAGCTGACAAGTGTGAGAAAACCATAAAAGTAATTAAATGAGTTCCTTAAGATTAATTAATTAATAATTATGAGCTAATTGCATTAGGCCCCTTTCATTTCATAGGAGCATTGCTATTTACTTTTCAATTTATTTGCACATCATATTAGCTCATAATTGTTTAATTAATTATCTTAAGGTAACATAGGTAAGGGTTAATTAATTGATTTAATCCATGTTTAACTTAATCAATCCATAAAAATCACCTAATTGCTTTTTCATTAAATCAAATTAACTCAGACATATGGGGAATGGGATTAGGATTAGCAAACCTCTTTCACATCTCTCAAATCAAATCAAATCAAACATGAAATCAAAAATGGCTTTAAGAAACTTTGGTTTATTTTAAATAAGCTTGTTTAATGTGATTATTCTTAATAATTAGTTGGATTGAATAAAATTGCATGGTTATGTTTCTTTATTTCTTTTCAATCATGTTAAAATATTGTATATCACTTGTAGTCATGCATTCATTTATTTCAAAATTTAATTAAATAAAATGATTTCCTTTATGTCAAACTTGCATGTGTTGACTTAATTAAGAATATGTGTGGCTATTATCACTATTAAATTACAAATATATTTTCAAAAGCTTATTAATGAATGATAATATATATTGTGACTTTAGTTATACATACATAGGAGGTGCATATGAATATAAGCTTAGTGTATGAAGTAAAGTTCCTTTCTTTCGTTCACATGTTAATTTGCATAACTAAGATTAGTGGGTATATTAGTCTGGACATTCCGGAGATGCATGGCTTTAAGTGGCCCTAAAGAGATTCCTACTTCACTCCCCTGGTGAAAAATAATGGCGATATACCCGTTTGATTTCATTCTTATGCATTTTGATATTATAATTTAGATAGAGCTTTAATTCATTCACAGAAATAAATTAATTAAATCAAATTCTACTTTTGCATGGTTTTCTATTTTTATAATTTCTTATACATCCATATGTATTTAAGAATAGTGGGCATATTAGTCTGGACATTTCGGGGATGCACAGCTGTAAGTAGCTCTAAGGAGGTTTCTACCTCACTCCCCTGGTGCAAAATAATGGTAACATACTTGCTTAAAATTTTCATACATTTGAATGTGTACTTAGCTAATGAATGAAAACCCCCTCTTTCTATTAAGAAATACATGCATTCATATTTTTTCAATGGTTGGATTGATTAGTTGTATGATTTAGAGTTCTTTTCTTACGCTTTTGTGTAATAATTTAGATAGAACTTTAAATTAATATGACAAAATAATTCGACCAAATGAAACATCAATTTCAAATACATTTGCTTACATTCATCATTTAAGTGTGCTATGATATAAATTGCATGTATTGTTATGTTTAGGACTTAATCATATGCATATTATATATGATGGAAAGAAATGAGCAAACATGTGCTATATAACAGTAGTTCATTTCAATTAATCTTAAGATGTCTTTTTTATTGAATGATATTATTTAAAGTAAACCTAAACTTAGGATTAATTTAAAATATGTAATAAGCCACTCACTAAAGAAAATTGATTAATTAATTCGCTTTAGATGACTTAAGGAAGGGATGAAAGAGAGTGATCCTCTCTTTTTTTCCTCTTTATAACACTTAGTTGTTAAGTGTAAATCAATTAAAATAAAAAAAATATTAAGCAGAACTCAAAAATAATTAAGTCATTTAAAGTGAAACAACCCTTTATAATTAAATCCCTTCATACTTAAAAAAGAGCCTAGCTATACCACACAAGCCTTAATACACATACAAGAGTCACCATTTTAGCTATATTATAGGTATAGTTTGATGTATGTTTGGTTTTATGATATATTATTGTAGACTAGATGCTAGGGTGTATGCTTCTTAGACTATATATAGGTCGTGATTAGCCTAATTATGTCTTATGTAGGAGATTGTGCTTAAGGGGTGCTTAATATAAATATAAAATGCTCTCTTTTGCAGGTTACTTAACCCCTAAGCATAATCTAAATTAGGACAGGTGGACTTGGTTACCCATATGCAGGGTGCTAAGTTCAAATTATACATATAACTGCTTGGGTTGTATGGTGTGTTTAGCTAAGACTTATTTTATAAGTATAGTTAGATTTACTTGTCATATTTTTAGTATAATTTTGTATTAGAAATTAGGATTAGTGTTATGGGGGATTAAGATGAGCGGAGGCTAGAGGGCTTTATCCTGGGAGGCCCCCGTGATGCCTTTGGAGCAAGCAAACCCAAATGAAGAAATAGAAGAGATATGAAGATATGAAAAATGAAGACCCCCATAATATTTATTCATTTATGTAATTGTATTTATTCTTTCATATACTGGGTTATATAATGGTAGAACCCACCCATTTCTAAAATCGACCTACCAATTATTCGTTTACGTTGGGTTTATAAATTATTTGATGCTTTGTTTGCAATTGTGTAATAGAAATAGCATGTATTTTCTTAGT
Source organism: Cymbidium sinense (assembly GCA_021442155.1). NCBI lineage: Eukaryota > Viridiplantae > Streptophyta > Magnoliopsida > Asparagales > Orchidaceae > Cymbidium > Cymbidium sinense. Next base: position 73,146,592 of record CM038224.1, on the reverse strand, counting down.
TTCTTCATGTATAGTGATTTAATGTGTGGCCTAGATCTAGTTAGGCTCTTAGGGAAAAATAAATTTTCTATTTCAACTACAACTCATAACTAATTTTCTAAATAACTCATAATCTTATTTAAAGCCTAGGTATTAAATCAAGATAATTAAAAGATTTAGTTATGCCTTAGCTGGATGTTGTGTGCTTAAGATCATGCATGTCATCTTGTTTCACTTTAGTTTAGAGAGAGTTTTCATCCTTGCACGATAGGGGAAGACTTGACCTTTAAGGGTCTCCTCTGTGGTGAAAAATACCTCTTTCTTTCTGATTTAGCCTATAACTGATTTCATCATGCATTTAGATATATAAAAATCTTATGGCCTTTATCAAAATGAAGAGTCCAAAATTAAATAAAAATTGATAAAATTTGTATTAGACTAAGTCATTATTCATACCACTCATGCTCTAGTCTATTAGAAAGTGGATTTAAGGATTTTAGTTTCTTTCTAAATAATAACAACCTAACCATCTTGCAAAACATATGACTTGACCACATGATTGTAAAATGTATGAGAGTTATACCTAATTATATTATACAGTGGTCGGTTTTACCCTCTCTTATGGAGGTAAATTATATACCCATTTTTGCCTTAGATTTAGGATGTATTTTGGCACTCACTAAAGCTCTTTAAATTTAGGATCTGAGGTTATTATTTTTTTCTCGGGCTACAAGCATAAATCCTCACCTCTTAGGCATTTTCACAACCTTGTATTGTGATATTATAAGTCCTAGTTTTCTAATAAATTTTAACTCAAATAAATAATTCTCTTCAATTTCAAATATATAAAGCCCACCTATAGAATAAGTTGAAATTCTCACTAGGTTTTCTAGTATTATGAGCATCCCCTACTCATCTCCCTTTGGCTTCGATAATAAGTTTCTCCTTTTGATATATCCCACTTGATTTTCTAAACACAGCTAATTTATTGATAATCATATCTTTAAAATCTTTGGAGACAACAATTATCTACTTTAATCGAGAGTATTTCTAAGGAATTCATTTTTCTTAAGATGTAGTTAACTATAAGGGCTTGCCCCTATAGGAAAATTTAGAACCTGGTTTAAATAAACCCTATTTTATTCATCCATGTAAAGTATGAGAAAATTTTTTGGTATATTCGAAGACCTATCCTGCCATAAGAGTCTTTATTAAGGTAATTAGGTACATTGCAATGTAGTGATTTCTATCTTTTGAGATGGTGTATTATTCCTTAATATCGTACCTGATCACCTCAATAAGTACACCCTTAGATTTGTGTGGTGTCCCCCAATACACAAATCGAAAATAAACACCATAGTAAGTTGTTTGATTTTACTTATTATGTATGTAATTATTATAAATAATAATAATAAGAGTTAACTAATATTTATTATTTGATTATTTCTATTTTAAATCTTTATTCAAAACACCCACCCCTCTTTACCAATACAAACTATACACAAGCACATCACATATAGATAAAAAAAAATTTGTTCTCTCCTCCATTAATTAATTCTTCTTATATTATATTTTATAAAAATTAAAAAGTATTAATATATTATGTTAAAATATTAATATCTTTATAAAACATAATTTTTAAAAATTAAATCTAAATAAGAAAAATAAAGCCTTCAAATATAAATTTAGCTTACTCATTCTTTATGATGAAGAACTATAATGTTGGAATTAATTTATTCACATAATTGTTTTTAAGAAAATTATTAATTTCAATTAAAAATAATGATAGAGAAAATAAATAAATTTAATAATAGGCAAAGTCGTACTATATAAGTGAGACTTGCTACAGTATTCACGATTACTTGCGTCAACTTATAATTTTTATCTTTTTGAAATATATTTTTGATATTTCGAAATAATTGATAAAATTTTTAAAAGTTAAACCTAATATATAAAATGAATATAATTAAATCGAGATTATATATATATATATATATTAAATATTAATAATTTTAACTAATATTTTTTATCGATTTCATTTTATTTAATTAAAGTATAAATATTTTTTTATTAATATCTTAATTAATCATTATTAGCAGCTTATAAAACTAATTGAATAAAGTGAAATCGATTAAACCAACTTAGATCATAAATATTAATTCATTTGAGTTAATATTTTTTTATGAATCATAATTTATTTTTAAATATTACTTTTAACAGTATTAAAACTTTTCATCTAATAAAATTAATGTTGCTCAAGCAAATCATTATGTTTAATTTTCTATACTATGCATTAATCTTTAAATAAAATTTTTTTTTCTATTCGTTAAGATCAATTTTTGGTTTCTTTTTAACATAACAAAAATATTTATTTTTAAATTAAATAGAAAAGGGGAAGATGAAATTACAGTGAAATGACTAAATAATTGTAAATAATAATAGTAGAATAATCTTTAATATTTTATTGTTTTATTATTTCTTTTTTAAAATCTTCATTGAAAACTCCCACCCTCTCTTCAATAGGAACTATACTCAAAACACATCAAATTTCAAATAAAAAAATATTTATTTTCTCTACTCCATTAAATAATTCCTCTTATGTTCTATCTTATGAAAATTAACAAGTATTAATACATTACGTTAAAATATTAATATCTTTATAAAAAATAATTTTTTAAAAATAAATTTAAATAAAAAGCTTTTTATTATAAATTTAGCTTGCTCATTCTTTATGATCAAGAGCTATAATGCTAGATTTAATATATTCTCATATTTTTTTAAGAAAATTATTAATTTCAATTAAAAATAATGATTGAGAAAAAAAATAAATTTAAGAACAGGAGCGAGACTTGCTACAGTATTTCACGCTTACTTGGCTTGACTTACATTTTTTAGCTTTTTAAAAGATTTTTTTTAAATAATTGATAAAATTTCTTAAAGTTAAACTTAATATATAGCATGAATAAAATTAAAATAATTTTAATTAAGAATCTCTCTCTCTCTCTATATATATATAATTTGATTGTATATTAATAATTTTAACTAATATTTTTTTCAATTTCATTTTATTTAACTAATCACAAATAATTTTTTATTAATATGTTGATTAATCATTATTAGCAGCTTAAAAAACTACTTGAATAAAATGAAACCTATTTAAACAACTTAGATCAAAAATATTAATTCATTTGAATTAATATTTTTTATATGAATCATAATTTATTTTTAAATATTACTTTTAACAATATTAACATTTTTTATCTAATAAAAATAATGTTTTCATGCAAAACATTAAGTTTAATTTTCTATACTATGCGTTAATTTTTAAATTAATTTTTTCAGCAATTCATTAAGTTCAAGTTTTGTTTTCTTTTTAACATAACAAAAAATGATTTTCAAAATAAATAGAGAAAAGGTTGATTAAATTACAGTACAATTAGTAAAAGTTAAATTGATAACAGCCGTATATAAAATAATGTGAGTACAACCTTCTTGCGAGTTAACACTGTAGCTTTACTCAGGCATGAGAGATTTGTGTTATATTTACCCTTTTAAAATTGATGGCCTCTTCTTTTTATTTGCATTAACGAAGAAGGAAGCTTGGATTGCTTTTGTAATTTGTTATTATCTCCTCGTTTTTCTCTTTCTTTTTATGTGTAGCCTTTTAGAGATTTTGACTTTTCTCATCTTTTTTGTGTATCTATATAAAAAAACTTATCATGCACAAAATAATCAAAATTTATTTTAAGTTTGTTGCCTCATGGATCAAGTTCTTACTCTTCTTTGGAATAGGATTCCATATTTGTTAATAGTTGTGCACTTGGTTCTTTGGAAAATGGGGAATGTGTGACATGGGGTTTGAGATTTGATGAATTAAATTGAGAAATAGTGGATCAAATTGATCCCCAACTCGTTTACTTGCCCCATCATAAAAGGCCCTATCACATGGAGGGCACACACAAACGAGTTGAACATTGAAGATTATTTATTTATATATATTTGGAATGCGGTGTATTCTCAATATAATGTTAAGTAAATTTATGTATTTATAATATTTTGCTAGTTTTTAGTTATTTGTACAAAGAAGATTTTTTTTTTTTTGTTACTTATAAAGTATTTCAAATACTTGTATCGATCGTGAGTATCAATGATATTAACTAGTGATGATGGTGAGTGACAACCTATGATGATGGTAATCGATAATAATGGCAATGGTCTGTGGGGGTAGACAGGCGATGTAGGCAGTGAGTGGTGGTCGATGGTGAGGTCGATAATGGAGATGGGAGATGTGCTTCACACAAGTGGTCCATTTAAAATTTAAATTGAATGAATTCTAGATGAACTAGGAAAGGAATTTTAAATACTTCAAAATTTAACATTAGCATTCTTCTAGTAAAAGTCTTATTTTATATGTAGTACATTAAAAATACAAGCAACTAAATAGCTACTAAATATAATGAATTCTGATATCAACTAAGGGGTCATTTTGGTACTACGTTCGGCTGCATTTTAGCTGAGTTTTGAGAAATTTATGATGAAAAAGTTGAGTTTTTCAACTTGACCTAGCTATCTGTGGTGGCGGTCAGAAAGTTGTGGTTTTTTTAAATAATAAAAAATTATAATATAATTTACGCACCTCGCTTTTTTAGAGAGTTGCAGCTGTCCCAAACAAAACCGAAATAAATTTATTATTTGCACTAAGTTCTGCATGTATATTTGTAAGAGTGTAAATGAGCCAACATGAGCGACCTTAGGAGCAATTCGTGTTTGACTCGTTCGAATATTAGAAGTGTTTGAATTTGACTCGTGTCCGAAATGACTTGTTAAAATAGTATTCTTATTCAATTTGAAATATTCAAGATGAGCTCATTTAGCTTGATTTAGCTCAAATTAGCTCAAAAATTTTATAAAATATTATTATTTTACTCAAATGAATGCACAAAAATAATATCAGAAATAATTAAACATTATTGATCTCCAAAAATTACAATTTGAATTCTAAAATTTAAAGAAAACAAAATATATATTTATTGATACATCAAATTTCTATGCATTTCCTTAATTTTTATCAATCTTCTATAAACATTGCACAAAAATCTTCTTCATATAAAATACAACTTGCATATTCATATTTTAAAAAATAATAATTCGAAAGATATCATTTAAATCTGAAAAAAATATTTGAAATAATGAAACAAAAATGTTAGTTGAAAATAACAAACCTACAATATAATCTAATGTAGTGACATAATTGCAATTACAAATATTCAACAATAAAGGAGAACCGAATAGCATTAGAACATGTCAACAATAAAGGAGAACCAAATAATAGTAGGACAATAAGTCAATATCAAAGAAAAACAAATAGCAACCAAATATTCTGAATTAGCCAACAACAAAGCAATAGCAAAAGAGAGTAGAGTAATAGTCTAAAAGCATAACAGTGATTATAACATAACTAAATGACAACAAAACAACAAAGAAGAATCACATAGGATTATAATATTTCAAATATGACAAGGAAACATCAACTTTGAGTCAATATTATAAGATTTCAAATATAAAAACTCGAATTTAAGATTAAGTATTTTAGTCATACACAATCTAAAGGTTGCATAATTTTATCATGTCATACCAACTTTAAGTATATCAAAAATACAATTTGAAGAATTGCAATATAATCATGTCATATCAACTTTAGATGCAAAATCATAATTTAATTTAAAAGCAATTATAACACACGTAATCTTTTAAATCATCATAGCCTCTCTATTTAATATTTTAACCTATTATAACCTTCATGAAGCATATATAAATCTGTAATATAATCATCAACAAAATAGCAATTACAATAAAACTGAATTCTAGCAGAACAACACAATAATAACAAAGAAGAACCAAGTGACAACAAAACATGAATTACAATATAGCCGAATGATAGCAGAATAATAAAAGAGAAAGTAGCAGAGCAATGAAATAATAAAAAGGAGAATAAAGTGACAATATGATAACAAAATAACAATAAATAATACCCAAATGTAGGTTTGACAATAAAACAAAATAGTAAATATAATATACAAATATTGCTTAGAACTGAATGACAACAGAACGACAACTCTATCAATATTGCTCATTTGAAATACAACAACAACAATAACAAGCCTTTATCCCACTAAGTGTGGTCGGCTACATGAATCCTTCGTCTCCATTTTGTCCTATTATGTGTTAAATTCTCATTTAGTTCGAGTATACTAAGGTCATTTTTGTATACATCTTAACCAAGTCTTTTTAGATCTACCTCTACCTTTCTTAACATAAGGAAAATCTAATGCATCTACTCTCCTAACGGGTGACGGACGCTTTATGTGGCCAAACCACCATCTAAGGTGACTCTCTAATCTTATCTTGCGAGAGCTACTCTAACTTTTCTCAACATACTCATTTTGCATTTTATCTCTAAGAGTAAAGTCACTCATCCACCTAAGCATCCTCATCTCTGTAACACTTAACTTAGTCTTATGCTTCTCTTTTATTGTCAAACATTCTGCACCATAAGTCATTGTAGGTCTTACCATCATCTTATAAAATTTTCCTTTAAGTTTAAGTGGAACTTTTATATCACACAACAGGCCAGATGCATTCCTCCACTTTAACCACCCAATTTGAATTCTACTAATATTGCTCATTTGAAATATATAACTAAAATTTAACATTAATATTTAATTCACTTATTATCTAAATGGTTGCATATTAACATTATGTCTTGCCTACTTCAGATGCATCAAGAATTTAGTCTTAGCTTCTTTAATCATCTTTTAAATAATAATAATAGCTTTTATAAAGGATATAAACCAATATTATACAAAAAGTGATATGAAATATATAACTATATAAAATTAGCTAAATTGTACTAGTAATAAAGTGTTGGTGTAAAATTGTGTCAAAGTGAATGCTAGTTAAATTAACACAAAAGTGATTAAAAGGTAATTAGGATAATTAACATAAAAGTGATAAAAAAAGTAGTGCATTTAGTCTACAGGTAACATAAAATATTTAATGCAATATTGAGTCATTCACTTTAAATTTATGAAAGTTGAACATAAAGTATTTTCTCTTTGAAAATCTCTCGTTGAAAAGAATAAATAAATACAATAAAAATATTTACTAATTGAATAAATAAAAGAAATGAAAAAATTACCAATGGTATTTTTACATTCTTTTGAATATATCGAATCCAACTTGTTACACAAACTAATGCATTAATAATTTTAGTTGATTAACAACATTTATAATCATCCAAAATCCTGCCACCTATATTGAAAGCGACTTTGAAACAACTATAGACATGAATATTTTAGTGTGTTTATCTTCCACCACTCAAGCAAATCAAAATGCTCACTATTACACACAAATAATCCCTTATCATGATATACTTGCAAATCAGGTTTAGATGATTCCATTGAGCTGGATGTTACTGCAAAATCTTTGAATCCATACATGAAATCAAATTGAGATGAAGAAAATAATAGATCACATATTATAGAGGGTCCTTTTTATGAAACATTAACTGTAGAACTAGGAAAAGTAAAATCAACAACATTATTAGCATATATTATCTATAGAGTATCTTAAATTGATTGTAAATTATATTTAACCTCATTAGGTGAATATATTTTTGAAAATATAAAAATAATAAAATTGAATTTCAGTCTAGGATACAAAATAGTTACAATAGCTATTAGGAGATTGCATTCACTCATATACTTATCAAATTTTACTTAAATAATTGAAGTCATATTCCTCATATATTCATCTTTGTGGCATTGACTTTTCAATAATTTTTTTTTCACATGCATATAGTGGCTAAGAATATGTGTGTTATGGGATACAAACTATTACAGATAATCTTTGTGACATTATTAAAAACTGAAAGAAACTTGCTAATTTTTTCATATTTAAACCAATCAATGTTTGCTATAAATTATTTGTGATTACTATCTCTAATTATATAATGATGAAAAACATAATGGTGGATAGATAAATACTTCAACTTATTAAAAGTTGAGTTCCATAAATATCAATACATAAAGATCTTAATGTTGACACTCCTAACTGTTTAACTATTTCTACAAACTTACATATTCCGATGGATGATTTCTTAAGATATTTTATAGATTTTCTAATATTTTGAATTATACCTTGAATCTCATTTAAGCCATCTTATATTATTATATTAATGATATGTGCACAACACCTAACAATGAAGAAAAATTCATGAAAATACAACATATTAAATGTTGAGTTCTATATTATTGTAACATCAATACATAAAGACTTTGATGTTGACACTCATAATTGTTTAACTACTTTTATAAATTTATATAATATGATGGGTAATTTTTAAGATATTTTATAGACTCTTTAATATTTTAAATTATATATTGAATCTCCTTTTAATCATCTTGTACCAATATATTCATGACATGTGCACAATACCTAGCAAGGAAGAAAAATTCATGAAAAATGCAACTTACCTTTTGATTGAAAATTTGCTTTCAAGAGTTAGCAATGATATCATTATTACTTGCATTATCCAAAGTGATTATGAGAATTTTATCCTGAAGCTTCCACTCCAATAAACAATCACAAATAGATCATACATTAACATATTTTTTCTAGAACTCCATACTTCCTAAACATAATGAACAATAAGATGCATATATTATATGATTTGATTAGATGTCCAATAATCTGCAATCAATGATACCCTATGAACATCTTTAAGGTAATATTTCAATTTCTCTTTCTCATAACATATACTTTCATGCAATCATGTTTTATAGTATTTCTTGAAATACTTTGAAAATTTGAATTCAACATTTTTAATAAAATGTTAAACCATGTATGTTCTACTGTCATGAATGGATATTCATGCATAATTATCATCTTGCAATTATCTCTCTAATTAGTTGTTGATAATAATTTTTCAATTCATGGTACATTGGCATCAAAAAGAAAAAAAAAAATCTTTTCTTGTCTTTTATCTAACAAATTAAAAAGTTTGTGATTCTTAACTTTTATCTTCTCGCACTTTTTAATGTGTCTAAACACTGTAAAGTTGTGCCACTTTTTAGTTTTTTTTTGTTTGTTAAATCATACATCATAGTGAATACATTGCAACATAGGAATTCCAATCACTTTAAAATTGATTTTAACTTTTACAAAGTATTCCTAAACTATTGATTTTAACTTTTACAAATAATTTCTAAAATGTTGATTTTCCCCACCTTTTCTAAGCTGCATGTCTATTTCATTAGTTTTAACATTATATTCATCATTAAATTGAGACATTTTAAAAATGATCATCCCTATTCATTATACTTAATAGTTATGATTCACTAATTGATGTAGCTTTGAATTGCTCAATTGGTGACATTATAATATATTAAAAAAAAGACATCATATGACTTCACTAAAATACATTTACCTAAATCACACATTAACATATTTAGACCCAAAACATAACAAAAAAAATAAAAAATAAAAATAAAAAAATGTATTAAAAACTCACACTATTAAAGTAGAACAATTATGGAAGGTTCTCCAAAATAACAAGACTACGATAAACTAAAGTTTTTATTTTAAATGACAAATATGTTACCCAAATGCAAATTTATTTTGAATACATGTGTAATAAATATTTTTTAGCTAGTATTATGATGCACAAAATTATTAAACAGACTAGCATTAGATCATACTATAGTCTAAATAGGTCTATAGTATGCAGTTATCAACTAGAAAATGTAAACATCAAACATAACATATAATTTCATTAAATAAAGTACTAAGTAACATATCAAATATATGCTTATAATAAAAAGCTAAAAACTCAAATAAAAAATTTTATATACAATAAAAAACTTTCTAGATCTCTTACAAAAAAGATAAACATTCTCATAAAAAAACCAATTAAGTCTAAAAATTAAAATACTAGATCTTATCTAAACATATGAATGAACCAGAAAAAAAATAACTCAAATCGACTAACATTATGTTAATCTAACAAGAGAACAATAGTTTAAGAAAAGAGCCAAAAGTTAATATTTATTCTTACAAAAATAGTGGATCAAACATAAGATTACATAAAATAATTAAATAACACTAGAAATAAATTTAAATGAAGAATTGACTAGCTAAATAGCTAATAACCAAGAGCACAACCTACATAGAAAACACATCTTATCTGAAAAGTCAAAATATGAACAAATCCTAAAATTTAACTCACATCCACAAAATGTTTTAGTTTACCTAGACAAGAAAATGAAATTAAAAGAAGAACAAAGAGCCAAGAGCCGAACTTGCAGGGATAAGATGCCAAACTCGAGAGAGAAAAAAATAATAATAGATATGCTATTAGAGAGAGAACTGAGAGAAATTTTTTTCAGAAAGAGATGAACATGAAGCCTTAGAGAAATGAGTGATGATTAGATGACCTACAAAATGTCAAAAATGAAGCACATAAATCACAGAGCTCTTCCTCTTATTCGTGAAAAAAGAGCTTTTTTTTTGGGAAATTTACATACATACTAGGGAATTCTTATGCATTTACATATTTCACACCCAAACTTGAATATTTATAAAACTAGCACTCTTCCTATGCAGAAAAAGGTGCATTTCACTTGGAAAAAGTAGGGGTGCAAACAAACCGAGCGTTCGACAAGCTACTCGAAGCTCGGCTCGATAAGAAATCGTTCATGATCATTTGATTAATTAATCAAACAAGCTTGAACACTTTTGTGAATACTCGATTGGTAAATGAACAAAACAACTCATATTTGATTATGATGCGTGACGGTATCATTTAATGTTCATGAACAAGCTCGTTAAGAAGCTCGATAAGGCTCGATTATGATCTTGAACAATATATCGTTTAATGTTCACGAACATACTCACGAACAAGCTCGTTCAAACTTGTTTAGGAAAAATATTTAACATTTATAAAAAAAATGTAAACATTAATTAAATAAAAATATATGTATATTTATATGAATTTAATTTTAATATTATATAATAAAAGTTTCTTAACTTTAAACTGTAATAAAAATTTCTTAATTTTAATTTTAATATTACATAATATATATTAATCAACATTATTCACCCGATCCGTTGGCCGGTTCTCACGGACTCGTCGTTAGCCTCCGACTGCTGCTTCATCAATCATCCGTTTAATGATGGACGGCCGATCCCGACAGGCAATATGATAACCCTAAGCGAGTAAGCAGCTTAGGCTCGTATTCAGTTATCCCTAATTCCCCTTACAGTCGCCTCATTTCTCTTCCTTTCGGTTCTTCCCCACAACTCCGCAAGGTCGCAAAGAAAACCCTAGAGGCTAGAGCCGCGGAAGAGAAAGATTTTGGATTCTTGATAGAGTTTGTCTGTGCTATGTTTTGTGGCCAATGTAAGTGATTTATTATTTTCGGTTTAGGTTTATGTCGAGTTAAATGAATGAGGAATCATGTTCGTGTCATTTACTGTCGTGAACTCTAAGTAATGAGAGAAAAATCTTTGTGGAGAAGTTTGATTGGTTTATTTCCATTATGTCATTGTTTACGGTTATCCGGTTATGCCCTAAATAATTTCCGATTGTTTTGACAAATCATGGAGGCTCGGAGGAATTTTTGTTCGGCAATGTTAAGTTTATGTTTGACAGTTTGAGACTTTGGGTTATGCCCTCTTTCAATTTTTCTTCTGTTGTTCGGCAATCGTTGGCTGCTTTATGTTATGTTGTAACCTGTTGGTGGTTATTTAGTTATTTGGCTGAGATGGTTATTTCTATGACCAATTCTAATCACATGGATAATACTGAGCTTCTTTTGCTATATTGTTGCATATTTTCGGTCTTTCCCTCTTTCAATTTTTCTTATTGTTATGTCGTTGGTACTTTATAGTTGTAACGGTTGATGGTTATTTGGTTGTTATTTTGAGATGGTTGTTGCTATGACCAATTCTAATCACATGGGTATCTTGAGCTTCTTTTTATATTGTTGCATATTTCTAGCCTTTCCTCTTTCAATTTGTCTTACGGTTATTTGTTTTGGGTTCTGTATTGGTGGTTATTTGGTTGGTGTTTTGGCTCTTACTTGGTTATGGTCACCTTGGTCAGGGTTGTGGTGCTTTTCAGTTGGTAGAGTCAAAATTTTGTAAATAGTAGAATGGACTCAAATTTTTTTTTTAATATTTGGTTGGATTCTGATAGTGAGATGGTTGTTGTTATGACCAATTCTAATCAATTTTGTGGTTATTACCTTGTGATATTGATTCCAATCTTTTCAGCCTGTGTTGGCTTGGTTTTTTTTTGACTTGGTGGTTGTTGTTTACCTTATTATTCTAGTTGCTGGTGGATAAGTTTGGTTTTTTGACTCATCCTAGCTAGCTGTAGATATTGCCTTTCTATGGTGGCCGAGCTTCTTTTAAAACTCTGTGTGCTTTGTTGTTTTTTACTTTTCTTGGCTATTGGGAAGGCTTCCTTTGTTGGGTACTTATGGTGAGCTATTCTCTAGTGGTTATCTTATTTTATTTTACTTAGCTAGTTTGGTTGAGGACTTTTAGTTGTCCTTAGAATCTTCTTGGTGAGTTTTTTTCCTTCTGCTCTTTTCACCTTATTGTACAATATCTTTGGAGCCTTATAGTGTCTTGGTGATTCTTTATTGATCCTTTTGGATTAGACTTTTTTGGATTACGGTTGTTGGTGGCTACCTTATTGCCTGTGTGAAATCTCGAATGGACTCAAAATTTCTATTATATAGGTTGGTAGCCCTTTTTTTTGTGATTGTAACCCTTTTTTAAAATCCCAATTGAGGTATTATTTTGAGATAAAGCTATATGAAATTTTTTTTTGACTATTATGTCATTTTTTTAAATGCTCATGTTTGTTTACTTTTTATATTGAAGGTATATCTTCTAGTCAATCAAATAAAGATGTCAGTCCTATAGCGTCAGTAGAGTTATGATCATGGTAGGATAAGGGAATTAATTTCTCATATGATAATGGTACATGAGTTGCCATTTAAATTTGTAGAATATGAGATGTTCAATATTGTCATGAAAGCTGCTAGTCCACATTTTGAAAGGATTTCACGGAATGTAGTGAGAAATGATTGTGTAGTAAGTTATGAAATTAAAAAAAAAAAAAGATTGAAACACTTATTAGATAGCGTCAGTAGAGTTAGTGTCACTGGCCGATCTATGGAAATCAAGATATACATTATATGGTCTTGACATATCATTTTGTAGATCTTGAAATCGCAAAAAGAGTAATTTTATTATTGATGTGCCTACCTCGAGCAAACATACATGACATATTATATAAGTGCTTAAAATTGGGGCATTGAAAATAAAGTTGCAACAAATAACGATAATGCGACATCTGATACATTGGCGGTTAATATATTAAAAGCTTGTCTAAAGTTCCACAAGAAACTTCCTCTTGGTAGAAGAATTTTTGTAATATTTATTTGTGCACATATCTTGTTTGTTTAGATGGGAGTTCAAATTAAAAGTACAATTGATTTGGTTAGAGATAGTGTCAAATATGTGACAGTAGCATCGATTAGTTTAGAGATAGCTCAACGGTTGCATTTAAAAAGAAATTGATTTTAGATTGCATCACTAGATGGAATGCTACTTATGCAATGTTATCTTTTACTAGAGTTCAAGGAGGTTTTCCCAAGGTTTCAAGATTAGGATTTTACACTTTATGTCCAAGTCAAGAAGATTGGGCAAAATTAGAGGATGTTTGTTCTTTTCTTGAGCTTTTTAGTCAAGCCACGGAATTGATATCAGGTTTACTTCTAAACTTTGCATATTTTCTAATTATTACTGCAACTCATTTGTTTTATAGTCACTTAAATTAATTTAATTTTTTAATTATCATGGTTCCGAATATCCCACCTCTAACTTATTTTTGTCAGAATTGTGAGGGATCAAAGAGATGTTGGATGACAATTCTCTTAGTGGGAACCCACATGTTAAGGAAATGACAATCCAAATGAAAGAAAAATTTGACAAATATTGGAGAAGTTGTAATCTTTTAATTTGTAGGTCTTTAGACCCATAATAGAATGAAGATGATAAATTTTGCATTCAACTCTATGTACTCTGAAAAAATTGCACAGATGGACATTGGTGAGGTACGTCAAAATTTATATAAACTTCATAATGAGTATGTTGAGGATTATAGAGCTAATAATGTAGACAAGATTGGTCTAAAAGGTGAATCAAGTTGTGTTCCGGGAAGTGCTTGTAATTTTAAAGGGAGGCTAGTATATGGAAAGAGGAAGTATGAGACTTACATCAGAACATATTACACTAATCAAATAATTAAATCTGAGCTTGATGTTTTTTGGATGATGGGGTTATCATTGAGAGTGAGAACTCAAATAACTTTGATTGCTTAGGTTGGTGGAAGGCAAACAGTGTTAAATATCGTATTTTATCAAGGATGGCCTCTGATATACTTCTATTCCAATAACATCACTTGCCTCAAAATCAACTTTTAGTGTAGGTGGTAGAGTCATTGATCAATATCGTGCTTCTTTAGGTACGGAAACAATTCAATATTTATTATGTGGGAGTGACTGGTATCATAGTTTCTATGAAATTAAAAGAAAGGCAAAGGTTAGTGGCTAAATTTAATTTACTATGCATTACAAATTTAGCTATTTTGACATTAATATCTATGTAAATTATGTTGTGGCAAGAGGAGTTGAAAGAAGTTCTTTTACCTTGAGATGTTATGGAGTCAATATTTAGAACTTTGAAATTTTCTTTGAATTTAAACTAATTTGATGTATTATTATCTTTTTCTCTTGAACTCTTTATGAAGTAGAATGTCATAAGATTAGTACTTATTTTTCATATCTAAGATGGTCTTCTAAGCATTTAGCATAAGCTTTCGACCTGAGTTTAGTCTGGTTTAGGTTTATGCATATTGATTTTTATAAATTTTTATTATTCATGAATGCTAGATGCTTATTTATGCATGTTTATATTATTCTTTTATGCTTGAAATAGTATTGGTCCAGTATTGATAATGAAAGCAATGATGATATTCCAGATTCTATTTGGGAGTGATTGTTATAATGATATATGTACTATAGTAGTAGTTGCCCTTCTCTTTAAGTATTCTTTGGTAGCCATTATGTTGAGGTCTATTAAAATGCATATGTGAATTTGTGATGGTACTTACTATAAATTTGGATATTCAATATAATGTTTGTTGCCCTTTCTTCAGTTGATGGTAGCTATTATGTGAAGCTTAATTTGTAGTAGCCATTCTCTCTAAAGTATTGGTAGCCATTGTGTTGAGGTCCTATGAAAATGCATTTGTGATGGTACTTACTCTATAGGATTTGGATCTTCAATGTAATGTTTGTTTCCCTTTCTTTTAAAGTTGATGGTAGCCACTATGTGATGCATAATTTTTTATCTGAGCTCGAGCCAATATTGGTTGATCACTTGATTGTACTGCCATAATTTTGATTGCCTTGGTAATTTTATTTTTCTTGCGGTGCATTTACTTGAACTTTGCATAATTCTGATTGTCATAATTCTATTTTATCACGGTTCAGATCTAGAGAATTGAACTTTGCAACTGGTTAAATTTTCTATATTAAGTATTTTAATACTCTTTATTGACATCTTTGAGTTGGAGAGCAGACCGATTGAAGCAGATATTCTTCCATTGAACTTATTTAAGTTCAGAGCTCTAAAATGGGAAACAAAAAATAGGTGGTAATCTGCTTGTTATACTATTTATTATACTACTCACAAGGTGGTAATCTGCTTCAGATTTCCTATATAATTCCCTACATAATTCTTGTGTTTATAATTCTAGGAACCGAAGGATGGAACTTACAACAACTGACAACTGCAACTCAGAGAGTTGGGATATGTCTACCTCCATTAAGCTGGTTGGCCTTGCCGCCTTGCTGCAGTTTATCTCCTTCATTTTCTTTTGCTGTTGGACTCTTAGTTAATGTAATTTTATTTTATTGTACTTAGTTTTAGTCTATTATCTATTTTCTTTTTTCTTTGTTGGACTTTGTATTCTTTTCTTAAATGCAAAAAAATTTCTTCTTACCTAAATAAAATAAAACTATAGTCTGTAGCCAGATTCAACAAAATTTTCAGGTTGCCCCTTTAATTCTTTAAAATATTATAATTATTTTACAAATTTATATTGTTTATTTATTCATGATTGTTAAATACTTGTTTATGCACATTTATTAGTTCATTTAGGCTCGTTTATTTAGTGTTTGTTAAGGCTCGTTTATTTAGTGCTTGTTAAGGCTCTTTTATTTAGTGCTTGTTTAGGCTTGTTTACTTGCTGCTCATTAAGGCTCGTTAAGGCTCGGTAAAGCTCGTTAAGGCTTATTTAATTATTGCTCGATAAGGCTTGATAATAGTGCTCGTTAAGATACTCGATTAAGCTCGTTTATAATTCCAATCAAGTTACCGATAAGACGATTAAGTAAATGAACCAAACACAAATCAATCTCAAATCAAGCTTGAACATCTCGGTTGCTAAATGAACCGAGCTCAAACACAGACTAACAAGCTCGAAATGAGCTCGAACCGAGCTCGAGCTCCTAGTGTGTTATCGAGCTCAAGCCTGAACAGGTCTTGGCTCGGTTTGGTTCGGTTCGTTTGTAGTCCTAGGAAAAAGTAACCAGAGTGATATTTTTGATGTAATAATACAGATTTAAGTGCTATTTAAGTAAAAATTAAAGTTTGGATGTGAAATATATAAATGCATAAGAATTGAGTGGTATGTAAATCCCTTTTTTTTTTTCATAGGCGTATATATTTTCAATGAAATATATATATATATATATATATATATATATATATCTCGCTAACCGTTGGATCTCTATCGAATGTTCCATATTACACTTGGGGTCAGATAAAAAAACCTTAACCCTAAATTTTTTGTCACGCCGTGTCCCGCCTCACGTATCTCCAACAGCCAAGTTACAATTCCACTACTTCGGGACCCAAAAGATGGGGCTGGTCGGCGTTACCTCGCCTTCTTCTTCATCAGCGCAGCCATTGAGAAATGACTTTTTACTCATCCGCAACTTCTTTCGTCTCATCAGCACACCCTCCGCTGCCTTAAGGTTTCCACCTGTCCGATTTGGGCAAGTCACTACGCCAGCCTTCGCCGGTTTTTCGTCTTCAACCTCATACTTATCTTCTCTTCACTCTACAGCTTTGCAAATACTAAGCTTATGGAATTTTTTTCATTTGGATTCACATTTTAACACATTACTTTCAAAGTTTTGAATGAGATATTGCAATGCTTCTAATTGATGACATCTTATTTTCCTTTTTTTTAGGTCGAAGCGATATTAGATGAGCTACTACTTATGATGGCTCAGATCTGTCTACTATTACAAAAGTTAGCCAATGATCTAGAGGCATGTGAGGCCCACAAGAGACTGATTACTTTGAGCGGGTTGTGTCCAGTTGCCAGCGATTGTCCTCGAAACCCCAATCAGATCTGAATTCACACAGAGTCTTCCAAGATGCAGGGAAAAAAACATTGAAACTTGAAGAATTGGAACACTTGCTTCGTTTTCATTAGAATGAACATTACTATCATGATCAATTCTTCGTATCAGGACTCAGCTACCTACACGATTACCATTGTATGATTCATGATTTAAGGCATCCTCTGCACCTTTTAGGTATTCCCGATCTTGCAGGTGATCAGTTCATGATATAAAGCTATAAACATAACTTTTGTTGCTGAATAACAATATTGAAATTTCTCAACTTTTCTTTTCGCTCCTATTTTTCGCGTTCTGGATATTTGATAGCAGGAGTTCGTTCGCCTTATTCTAATGCGAATATATAAAATAGAGGTAATTTGAAAATATGCTGTATATCTGTAGTCATAAACCAAATGAGGTTTTGTTGCAGATCATGTCTCGAATCTTAAAATTTTGACATTTATATTTTGGATGAATAGCAGTATTGTTTATTCTCCTTTTTATGCTATTTACAATCACATTCACATGTGCCATAGCAATGATAAGTATTCGTAAGTTTTCATATGCCATGTTTTATCTAGGAAACAAGCACACTTCATTTTGTTATGCATTACAATGTTTTAATAACATGAGGGCATTTCCCCATCTTATAACACTAAAAATGAAAATTGGGAGGAATATTGATACCCTTTATTTTGTCAAAGGGTTCATTTGGGTGCTTATAGATGAAAACCATATTTTGTAAAATAATCTAATGAAGCTTTGATCATATCGTAAGTATGTAAACTAGAAACTTTCAGATTTAAATTTGGAGCCATTTAAATTCTAAATTTAGCAAATTTATAATGGAAGCAAATGTTTTGATGATACAAATCCAATAACAACAAATGTTCCTTGATATTAGAATAAATGATTCTGAATATTAAGTGTTTATAGTAAAATGTGTGCCTCGATGAGAGATATTAAACTTATCTTAGATCATTCAATTTTAATATCATCAATTTATAAAAAAATAGTTTATGATCAAGAGAATTAACTTAGTTTGTTGGATGGAGTGTTTGGGATTTTTGGTTAAAATAATCAAACTATTACTTTTGAAAAAAATCATAAATTGACCCTCATTCTTCACTCAAAGAAGTGTTTGAGTGTTGGAGAGAGCTTTGTGTGACAAGAGTTGGAGATAGCTCTTCTCAATGATTGATATTGACTATCCTTGGTTATTGTTGTCATTCAACTATCATCGCTTAGTCACTTTCATTGGAATATCTCCAATAAGGCCAATGCTCATCAATGACATTAAACTCAACACTCCTCATCATGAAAAATCCTAATGTATAATGTCATCATCAGCTTTGATGCATGCCATCATCAACATGTCGATGTTTACCATTGACATCATTCTTTATGCATGCTATATTGCCAATAAATGCGTATGTCATCAATAATCATGCATGCCATTGCAAAAAAGGCGACGCCTATCATGGAAATCAACTCTGATGTCTGCTATCATTAATGTGGTCAAATGTTAATACCCTACATTTAAGCATTGATGTATGTTATCATTAACATATAGCATTGATAGACATCAGATGCATGCCATTTAAGCATCTCGATGTTAATACCCCACAACAATGCTGATGCCAATGCCTTGCCTTACATTGATGTTAAGGCTCATGTTGGACTTTTTGGTCATCCCCTCCTCTTTAAAGAAAATAACCAAATAGGCCACCAATGATCTCTTGAAAACAACTTCATTACTTTAAGATTTCTGTAACTTTCACATGTAAGTCTCATTTCATTGTTTATGTCTACTATATTATGTTAATATGTATCTTCTCCAATTGCCAAGAGGCGTATCATTTGTAATTTACCATATTTACTAGTGAAATCATTTCAACTTTTGGTCAAATGTTTTTGGTTTTTTTTTCTCTTTTTGAATTTTCATATAAAAATCATGCATCTCCTATATGTTAATCTTGATTTATTTTTTTAATATATATATATATATATATATATATGAGAGAGAGAGATTTTAGTACAATGTTAATTTGATAACCTCTTTTTACTCCGTGAATATTTCAGCATATAACTTTTTTTATTTTCATTTATTTTAAGCGTGAAATTGTAACCTTTTTTAGTAGGATTGTGAAGTTTGAAATCATCAATAGCATTAAACTAGATCTAACCAAATGATTAATTTGATAATATTTATGATTTTTCAAAACCTTCTTTTTAGATAAAGCAACGAAATGAACCCTGAATTCAATTTTAATTTAGAATGTTTAAATCCTGTTCTTCAATCAAAAGTCCTATAAATAATAACCGCTGTGAAAAATCTGTCTTGCCTTTGAGAGAACTGATTGGCTTTCTTTATAATCGTGCCATCCCGGTTCCATTGCAGGCATACATATATCTGAGGTTTTCTCAGTATCTCATGCAATCTTTAATTTCTGATTGCGATGATTGATGGTCCTCAGATATATATATATATATCATCTTCAATTGCCATCTGTGCTCATTGCAACGATTCAATATTCAAGGATTGATGTAATTCTTGTTTTGCTAGATTTAGGCTTATCCAAATTGAACTATAAATAATCTTCCTTTCAACTATAATCAGAATCTTCTTGCCCAATAATTACAGCAAATTTTCACAAGTATTTTATTACTTTTCTTTTCTTTCTGCCTGAACTTTTAAAGATTTTACCTGATTCTATTCAAAATGAATAACAAACAGAAGTCATTAAAATAATTTATTTACAAGGTTTATTGATCCAATGCTTGAACATGCCATTGTTCAATGGATTACAATATTTTCTTAGAATTTTAGATTAATTGTTTGAACATCTACAGGATTTCAACAAAGAAAGTTTTTTCTCCCCTATTTTTTGAATATTTTAATGAAAATTCTTACGGAGTTGTCTTCTCACAATATTTTTATCTTATATTAACAGGTGTAATATGAGGTTTATTTTTGGCAGATACATAATGTGTCATGTTACTTATCATGTTGAATTAATCATGTTATGGACCACTGATGATTAGTCTGAGCGTCAGCAGAAAGTATTTAAGCAAAAAAAGATATTTTTTTGACGTTTCTTTTAAATTTTAAAAGAAAACTTCTTAGAGGTGTCTTGTTACAATCAAAGATTCTGGTTTCAATCAAATCTTTTATTATTATATAATTTTTTTAAATGTAATTATTGTAAACATTTGATAAGCTATAGTGATGACCCGAGGCAAGAAAGGGATTGCTAACAATTATATTGCCATCCATGATGAGCTATAGTCATTTGAGTTGTTAATTGCAGTTTTTTGTAGTGATTATAGTGATCCTTCCCTATTCACCAAGCACCTTGTCCAGAATATTGTTTAGTTATGTATTTTGAATTTTAGTGAAAATGCACCCAAAAAAAAAAACTTTTTTTTTTCATTGATGATATCTCATGTTTCTCAAAGAGACAAACTGATTAATAGTAGTATTGTTTATTAAGGTTAAAACCAATTTTGATTACAAATGTCTAAACTCTTTAATATAGGCATTTCGGTTGAATATTTGTTTGAATTATTTTTGCAGACTCTTTTACTTGAGAGAAGCCAAAAGATCAACAGTTGAGCTTATTAACACCTTGTTTGTGAGAACTGTCTTGCCTTTTGAGAGAACTTACTGGCTTTCTCCATTGCCGGCATACAAAATCTCAGAGGTTTCTTCTGCATCTCATGCAACCCTTAATTTATGATTTTCGATGAACAAAGGTCCTCGAATATTTCCATTTTTATTTGTTTTTTTTAATTTGATTTTATTTATTTCCCATTTTTTAAAATCTTTTTTAAGGCCGATCCAAGGGGTCTCAGCATTGGCTTATGTGTCTGTATGCTAAGCACTCCATTTCACCCGGCCAATAATTAGTGGCGGCATCAAGGTTTTGGCATGTTACATAATCATGTTTCAATTTAGAAACCTGCCAAACATTCCTTTTATATCTTTTTTTTTTCTCGTCTCTCAAGCCAGTTTCTCTTTGATTCTGTTCTGCTGCGTATATTAGGACTGTCAATATTGATTCTCAGCATTATCTTTTATGTTGATTTATAAATGTCTCCAGTTAGTTTATGTTTTTTTTTTTAAATATTTCATATGTATATAATAAGGATATCATAATTTTAATAATTAGTGCATTATTAAAATGGTAATATAAATCCTAAGTTTGTGCAGGGCTTGTCTTGCTTTAGGATTTAGGGATTATTTGGTTGCAAAGTGTTTAAAGCTTTGTAGCTTCTTAAATGCAAAATTATATGTAGGGTATTTAAAATTTAAGAGTAAAATGGATTTGATGTTTGTTTATGGTAAAATGAATTTAAACGAAAAGATGTAAACCTAAGATAGGGCATGAAGAGTAATTGGGGAAGGTCATGTGGAGAGTAAAGTTGTGATCGGTTGTGTGGCTAAGAATCTGTTTAGGATAGTTATAATTTTTTGTAAGCATGATTTTAAAGATGCTATGTGGAAAGCAATCTTTGGAACTTTGTTGAGTGTTATAAATAATTTTGTTTTAAAAAAAATTCAAAAAATAGCTTTGTGATAATCATTTCTACAATTTTTTTTCTTAAAAATAGCTTTTTATTACATTTTTTTTTTGGGTAAATATTCAAAAGTTTATAGTTAAATATAATTGTGAATGCTTTCTAAAAAATAAACTAAAAATTGTACAAACTCAACCCCAAGACCGGAGCGAAGAATAATAGTCACTGGCAATCGAACAAGTGGGGAGCACTGCAAGATGCTTTAAGGTAGAGCTGGTTTTGGGTGTTGTGGTTATGTTGTTGTTTTGGCCAAGGTCATATAGCGCATTGTAATCTAAGAGCTCATGTTATAGCTGAGAGGTATTCTTGAGATGTGTATTAGAATTTTGTTCAAATTGAGCGAAATAAAATTTTCAAATATATCAATGAGTTTGTTTGGATTTGGTTTTTTTATCCAACCAGGCATTTCAAATTTCAGAACCTTTGTGGTGCTTGTACACTCAAACGCTTTAAACCAAAACATTCCTTAGTAGATGAAGGTAATATGAATATTTTGACATTATATTATTCTTTTTCTATTGTTGATGGATTTTAATTTTATTATAAATTTAAAGATTATTGTTGATATTAAGATTATTAATGTTATAAGTGTTTATGTTTTTCAAGTAAATTTAGGTGTAGGTTCAAAAGAAATTTTTTGAAATGAATTAGAGAAATTAATATAAAAAATATCTTTTAAAAAATATTTATTAGTGGAGATTTAAATAGATATGTTGGTAGAATGATAGAAGATTTTAAAAATATTTAAAGTTATGGATTTAGAATGATTAATGAAGAAGTTATGATTATATTAGATTTTATTTTAATTTATGATTTTATAATTATTAATATTTTATTTAAGAAAAGAGATGAGTATATTCTTATTTATAAAAAAAATTTAATAAAATATATTAATTATTTTTTAATAAGAAAATTAGATTGTTTAAATTGTAAAGATTGTAAAATTATTTTGAGTAAAAGATTAATTACTTAGTATTGATTGTTAGTTTAAAATTTTAAGATAAAAAATTGAAAGATGAAAAATAAATTAAATTATTATTCGAGAATTAGGTGAGAGCATTTAAAGAATATTAATAAAAATATTTTTAAGAGTAAGTTATAAGAGTTTAAAATTTAGGATGTTCATAAAGAAGTTAATGTTATTTCAGAAAAAATAGTAAATGAAATTAAGTAATTTATAAAAAATGTGTTTGTAGAATAAAAAAGAGAAGTTTTTTTTAATAAAAAATAGTTGGTAGTGGAGCCAGAATGTGTAAAAAAAGATAAAAAATAAAAAATATTATTACAAAATTTGATTTAGATATAAAAATTTGGAGATTTGAGAAATATATAAAGTGACTCGTAGTAGAGTCTCTAAGGAAACAATATTTGATGAAAAAAAAAAGTTTTTAGTGATTTATACAAAAAATTGGATATTAAAGAATGTGAAAGATATATGTATACGTTATAACCAAAAGTTATAAGAAAGTCTCCTTAGTGAGTATGTTAAGGATAAAATTATAAAATATTTTTCTTAGAAAATGATATTAAAAATGGGCCGATGAGTTATTTTGATAAATTTTTCAACGAATGATCTAAAAATACGATTGATTTTAACAATCTTAATACCTTAAACAAAAATAGAAAATTTTATTTTTATCGTTGTATTAGTAAATTTGAAGTTAGAGAAAGTTTAAAGAAAATGAAGTTTGAAAAAATATTAGGACCCGATGATATGCTAATAGAAGTGAAAATGTTTAGGAGATCAAGGAATTTCTTGCTTATAAATCTTTTTGATGTTATTTTAAAGACTAAAAAGTTGTCATATAAGTGAAGAATAGTTTGTTGGTTCTTATATTTAAGAGTAAAGGTGATGCACAAGAGTGTGCAAATTATGTAGGAATTAAGTTAATGTTTTATATATTAAAATTATGGGAGAGTAGTTGAGCATAAGTTACGATGTGATATAAAAGTTTCTCATAATTAGTTTGACTTCATGCCAGGTAAATCTACTATGGATGTTATACATTTGTTAAGAGGTTTGATTGAGAAGTATAGAGAAAGTAAGGAGAATCTACATATAATATTTATTGATTTAGAAAAAAAACTTATGATCAAGTTTCAAGAGATATTCTCTGGAGAGTTCTAGCAAAGAAATGAGTTAATATAGGTTATATTCAAGTCATTAAAGATATGCATGCTAGAGCTACTGTGTCCAAACACAAGGAAGATTGACAAACTATTTTCCTATTTTGGTTGGATTACATCAAGGATTGGCTTTAAGCCCTTATATGTATTTTTTTTTCTTTAGTTGTGGATGTTCTTACATGGCATTTACAGGAAGATGTACCTTGGTGTATTCTTTTTGTTGATGACATTCTTCTTGTTGATTAGACTAGAGAGGGAGTCTAAGAGAAACTTGAATTATGGAGGTCAACCTTAGAGTCTAAAGGTTTTTATTTAAGTAGATCTAAAACTGAATATATCGAGTATAATTTTAGTTGTAGAAGTTCTAGTGGTAGTGTTGTGATATTGGATGAACAAGTCATTAAAAGAGTGAGCGATTCAGATATTTAGGCTCTATTGTTCAAAATGATGGTGAAATAGA
Organism: Cymbidium sinense; assembly: GCA_021442155.1. Classification (NCBI taxonomy): domain Eukaryota; kingdom Viridiplantae; phylum Streptophyta; class Magnoliopsida; order Asparagales; family Orchidaceae; genus Cymbidium; species Cymbidium sinense. The sequence continues at coordinate 73,121,893 of CM038224.1, read as the reverse complement.
TGAAGATGTTATTAGTAGAGTACAAGTTGGATGGTTGAAGTGGAGGAATGCATCTGGCTTGTTGTGTGATAGAAAAGTACTGCTTAAACTTAAGAGAACATTTTATAAGATGGTGGTAAGACCTACAATGATTTATGGTGCAGAATGTTGAGTAATAAAAGAGAAGCATAGGACTAAGGTAAGACCTACAATTCTTTTTTTTTTTTAACATTCATCATGTCTCTTACTAATAGGATCTAAAAGGATGAAATTTTGCTTATATCATTTTGTAAAACATTAACTTTTATGTAGATCTATTGCAATCATCAATATAAAAGCATTCATAATTAAACTTAGCTAGAATATATTATGATATATTTTTAATATTTATCATATATAGTATAAGTTAATCAAATATGTTTAGTGTGCATTTGGAATAACGTTGGTGGTGCAGTATTAAAATACATTGTAATGTTATTTGAGAATTGTGATTTTGTTGCATTTTGGAGAATCTATAATGAGAAAATTATATGTTTCAATTTGTCATGATAAAATGTGTTAGTTATAAGAAAATTATAATATAATTTTTTTAAAATAAAAAATTATAATATTTGCTAGGGTTTAATTTTTTAGATAAAATTTTTTATAGTAGTTTTATTATTATTATTATTTTCAAATAGTTGCAGCTATTCTAATATATCACACCATTAATACATCAAAATCATGCTTCTCTTTTGATGCATTAAAATTGTATAATGGGCTTGAATTTATATTTCATTTATATATGTGAATATAAATAAGAATATAAATGAGTTATTAGAAAATCCTATGAGTTTGATTTAGTTTGATTATGATTTTGGCTAAGTCCTTAAGAGAAGATTAAGGACATAGGAATTTCATTCAGAAGTTTCAATCATGAATTTTAATCATGGATTTCAATCATATGAAGTTGATTTGAGTTTTGAGAAAATCAAATAAGATTGATTTGGAGTTTGACTTAAAGGAAAGAAGGTGAGGAATGATTCAAGCTAAGGGTAGGCAAATTTTTCTAACACCTCTAAGGCATGACCTATTCCTATGGCTGACTCTTCTAAGTCTCTAGGGCTAGGTTGAGTGTTCACCTAATCACTATATGTGTCTTAAGACTAAGGAACTCTTAAAGTATAAGAAGAGTCATATGTCTAAGATGGAGGGGTTGAGAGCTCATTCTAAAAATGAGGTCAACAATGACATTAACCTGTATGGAAGGGGTCGTATCGAATCCGTTGAGGATTTGTGATCCATTCGAGGTTATTTGTCAAAGTATTACTTGATGACATTAACTTATATGGAAGTAGTCGAATCAAATCCATCAAGGATTTTTGACCAATCCGAGATTATTTGTTAAAGTGTTATTTGATGACATTAACCTATATGGAAGGGGTCAAATTAAATCCGCCGAGAATTTTTAACCCATCTGAGGTTGTTTGTCAAAGTGTTACTTGATGACATTAACCTGTACATAAGGAATCGAATAGAATCCGTCAAAAATTTTTGACCCATCCGAGGTTGTTTGTTAAAGTGTTACTTTATAACATTAACATGTATGAAAATGGTCGAATTAAATCTCCTTGGCATTGATTATACTGTGATTGGAATGAGGTGATTCCCACGTGTATCTGAATTAAAGATGAAAATTTGGTTTGTATTTAGACCATTACTACACTTTCAGAATTATTCATTTTACGAGCATACACCATAACATCCAGTCTAAAACATATATCACAAAATAAAACAAAATATCAAACCATGCACCAACTTAACCTAAAGCTAGAAGTGGTTACTTAAGCTAATGTGTGTGCCTTGAAGGCTTGCGTGGTATGCTTAGCTATGATTTTAGGTTCAAATTTTCCAAGTAAGAAGAACATGTTCAACTTAGAGGAGGGTTTCATTTAAGTTATTTAATTATTTTGGGTTGATTTTATTTCATGTTTTCATTTGGTTTAAGTGGATCCTATAATTAATTACTAAGTTATGAAGAGAGGAAAAGAGAAGTTGAAGAGAACTTCTCTTTCCTTCCCTAACCTAAGTAATTCCTAAAGTAGATTCACATTTTAGTTTTGTTTAGGTGAATGTTTTGATTAAATCTTTTAATTAATCCTAAGTTTAAATATTTTAATTAATCTTAAGTTTAGATAAACTTTAAACAAACCTATTCAAAAAGAAAGACATTTTAAGATTAAATTAAATGAATCAAAATTTACATAACACACATTACTTCATTTCTTTCCCAACATATACAACATGCATATGGATGGACCTTAAGCATATCTATACATACAAATGAGAGTATTTAACACATTTTATGATGCATGCTAAGTAATCCATTTAGGAAAATTTAGAAGTTGAATATGCATGATTTTTCTTAAGTATTAAGGGGTTTCATTATCCAAATTTTCACATACACACATGAAAGTAAGAAAGACATATGTGAGTACAACGCCATTGTTAACCAGAGGTGTAAGGTACAAGACATACTTAGGCTACTTAAAGTCGCAACCTTGGGTTAAAGTATAGGTTACCCTTCTTAGGTGATAACACAGGGATGAATAGGGTATGAAATTAAGTAAGTGTTAGGTTCTTTTCAAATAAACCCTACATCTTATCAACTCCTATTCAAAACTATGCTAACATAAAAGAGAAAGGAAGCCTATGCTAAGCATGCTTTTATAATCTATTACATACAAACTCATAATTAAAATATAAGTAGCATACTTTCAGATTTGGTATTTGATTTATGTATTTTGAAAATAATTTGGATTTAGTAGTGATAGTAGCCACTCATATTTCTACTTTAGCCAACACATGCAATATTTGACATAAAATAAATAATTTCATTTCTAAATTTGAATTTGAAAAATATGAATGCATGAAATCACATGACATACAAATTTAACATGTTGGGGAAAGATTCAAAGCAATGAAAGCATGTAAACAAGTTCACTTCACTTAAATCCTAAAGATATTCTTATAGAATAAGAAGGTTTAAAAATAAATCAAAGTGAATTCAAAGTAATTTTTGTTTGGCCTGGAGTTTGATTTAATTTTGAAAAGCTGAGATGAGTTTGCTATTCCTAACCCATTCCCACATGTGTTTGGTATTTTTGTTTAATTTTTGGATAATTAAATCCATTTTTATGTATTAATTAGGTTAAGGTATGAATTAAGTAATTTAATTAAACCTTACCTACACCACCTTAGAATAGTTAACCAAATAATTATGAGCCAATGAGATGACATAAAAACTCAAAAGAAATTTAAATTTGTAATGCACCCAATAAGGAAATGGCCTAATGCAATTTGGCTTACAATTAAAGGTTAATTAAGCAAAGGAGTTTAGCTTAAGTAATTTCAAAACCCTCTTTCATACTTATGAATTGGGTTTTGATTTTCTTAATTGAACTTAAGATATTAAACACCTAAGCATCTATCCAAAGTAGATTAATTAAGTTTTGGAATTTTTTTTGAATTTTTAGAAATTAATTAAGGGGATAATTAATGAATTAACCTTTAATTAAGAGGAGATTAAGGAGAGAAAATGGGGTTTAGGAAATAGCTTAGGAGAAATGCCCCAAAATTATTCCGTAAACCTCCTACTTATTGGATCAGATCTTAATCAACCCTAATCATGGATTTAAATCATTAATTACACATGCTTAATTACATAAGGAGGGTAATTAAGAAATTCATATATAATTCTCCTAATTAAGTCTTCAATAAATCCCAAGAAAATTAGGGGAGGCAGGAGTTATCCCTTAAAACATATCCAAGAAGTTTGGGATTAATCAGAGGCTTAATTAAAAAGTAATTAACAAAATAAAGTTTTCAAGAAAATCTAAAATCAGAGAAAATTATAACTCAAAACCCATTGAAATTATATTGAAAATATTCTAAGTTGAATTATCTTTTCATAGGATTTTATTTCATATTTTTCTGAATTTTTTAGAGGGAGTGTATGTTTGAGTATAGCTCGGAGGAAGAGTTAGATGATGCAAAACCAGTTTGTCCTTTATGTTACTTCTGTAGCTCATTTTCTTTCAGTCTCTTGACCGGAAGCGACCTTGTCTGCATATCATGATTACTTTTTAGATTCCACCATATCCATTGTGGTTGCTTGCCTAGTGAGCTATGAACAATGGAATTGAAACATGTTAGAATCCCCTCAAAATTGATTCAATCTCCCATGAATCCTACCTTGGTCGCTGGTAAAAGAAATGAATGGGATGTTTGGCTTCCTTATTATGATCGAAATTATGTTAATGTAACATCCGAAGGATATTTGGTTGCCATTGGTGGTTGTTACTGTTGAGCTTTGTTATGCTTAAGTGTTAAGCAAGCCTAAAGGCACCTGTAATTCTGTGTGATTCCTATAAAGTTGGTGGGTTGCAGTGGAATTCATGTAAGGTGACATATAGATGTTATTAGCAAGTGAAGTGCATGATAATTACAGAAAGAAGTCCTTCGGATTTTAGGGAAGAGGCTTAGACCTTCTCCTGCGTAGCTCATGCACAAGCACTAGTGCCATTTTTGTGGAACATATTGGTGGAAATTGTCTATTGTAGTTAAATTAAGGAACAAAAAAAAAAAATTATAATATTTGCTAGGTTTTAAATTTTTAGGTATTTTTTTTTAAGTAGTTTCAGTATTGATTTTTTTCAAATAGTTGCAGTTGCTCTAATATATTGCATCATTAATGTACATCAAAATCAGGCTTCTCTTTTGATGCATCAAAATTGTATAATAGAAGTATTAATATGTTAAGGAACAAAAAAAAAAAAAAAAAAAACTAACTATATACTCTCATCAAGGCCTAGCTTTTTTGTTTTTACTTATTTGAATTAGTGGTTATTATTTGGTGAGTTATAAAGTCATTGTGATAAACTAATCTAATATATAGTTTAAAATATAAGTAATAAAATAATGTCATGATTATCTTTTGAATTGATACAAGGTTTTAATATTTATTGATATCTCATTGCAATAAATATATAATTAAGATATGATTTGATAATTGAACAAGGACACTCATAAGTTTGAATATTTATGAGAAATAAAAATAGACTTCAGTAATTTTTATTTTATTTTTTATTACACTATGCTAGATGAATAGTAATGCTATACTATTGGTTTTATTTTTATGTTTTCTTTGTATTCATATTCTTCATTTAACAATTGAATGAATATTTCATTGATTTAATAAATAAGCTACAAATTCGAATGATCATTTTGCTTTATATGTTAATCTATAGAAAATAATTTTATAGAACTAAATAAATCAATAATTGAATAAATTTGGAATTAACATATAACTACTTTACACCAATTAAACTATTATATAAATTGCAAGCAAATTTTCTTGCAATGAAATAACATAAATAAGTACTAACAATCCAATTCATTGAAATGAACAAATAAATAAGAATGATTTTTATTGAATACAAATGCATATTAAATAGTAATAAATAGATTAATTTGAAAAGAAAACAAAAAAGCTTAAAAAATTATGAATACATGTCTAGACAAGAAGCATTTTATGTGAGACAAGTTTATCAACTTTTCAAAAGGGTTGGATCATTTTTATCTAATTAAAGTTAAGATCATTTACCATAATTAAAAAATCAATAAAAAAATAAGATGCTTCAATTTTATAAAAAGAAAAAAAAAATGTACAATTATTTTTACAAATTATACTATGGTTTATATTAAAAGCATCCATTCATAGTTAATTACTATATTATTTTAAGGGAGTGGAATTTAAAATTTTTTAAGATAGAAAATAAGAGTTAATAAGCAAAAAAATCTAATGAGTTAATTAATAAATTGACTAATGAATAAACATTAATAAAATAATATTGTTGATGTTAAATTATAATATATTACTATTAAATTCATAATTGAATAGATTCTATTTAATCATATTCTATTTAAATAATATATTAGCAATCATTGAGTTAAAAATCAAATATTTAATGAGTTACTTGTTAAACAATAAATATGTCTATTCATAAACATAAATAAATAAGTTGAATCATATTTAAATTTAGTTCATTTAATCTCCGAGTTTTTAAAAAATGTTCAATCTTGCTTATTTATTATTTTAACTAAACTTAAATAAGTACGAAGCAAGTTGAGTTCAAATTGTTCATCAACTGCATTAATTTAAGCCATATTTATATTATATGAAGGAAGCATCAAATGACTTTAAACAAGTAAAGATGTGAAATACATGATACTAATTAGAAACAGCAGTTAAAATTATTAATATGCCCATTATTAAAAAATGTTTCTAGTATAATATATAAGTTAAATAACATATAAGGACCTAACAAATAATAGATTTAAGTACACTTTTTTTTTTATATTAAAGGTTGGGTATCTGCCTACAAATAATAGATTAATTAAGAAACATCAATCTATTGTACAAAATTTAAGGATTCATTTTTTTATATTACATAATAGTCACTAAACTTATCAATTCAAAATTTAAATGAAAAATAATTTTAAAATAATCTATTTTCTTAAGTTGATCACTCATGAAAGCATCCTCAATACCAAGTGAATTTGGGAGGAACTTTAATGAAAAATGGAATTTTGAAGATCAAATTGTCCTCCCAATTTGACTTTGCCTTTATTATAACTAATCTTATGTTACACTTATGGACAAAGACGTTGATATGATTTGAAAATTATATTATGGTTGACTTATTATTAATGAAAGGAATTTGATGTAGCAAGTATAACAACATAGTTAATTTGGCTACATATAAAAGTTAGATAAATATTAATTTGTGCATCCCAAAGTGTATGTGTTTACTCTTAATATATCTCAATAAATCAATCAAATCAAGCATGAATCTTGAAGCAAGACACGTATTAAATTATAAATCATCAAAACTCTGATTTTAACACATTTACAGTCAAATTAAATGTCCCCATGAGATGAGTCCACTGAGCTTGGAGGCTTGAAGTTATCCACTATAAATAGCAATCCTTCACCTTTGACAGTCATTGCTGTCCATCACCAATGGCCATTACAACTTAACTAACATCAGATTGAGCTATAGTCTTATTTTAAGGCTGATGTTGCTTGATTTTTATACATAATTTTGTAACCTCATTTCTTCCATTCTTGGAAAAGAATGGAATTTTATGACTCAAAATAAATAGTAGATTATTTAAACTCGGTGAGACTTAATAATTTCTCCCCCCTTTTTGGGTGTTTTTCATGTTAAAATTTTGGTGCTCTCCATACTCTCTCTAGGTATCTATGTGTGTGTTGTGGATTTTCATGCAAAGCTAAAATTCAAATATTTTCACTTTACTATCATAAATATTCTAGTATCTAACTATTTAATGCCATATGTAGAAAATATTTACATTACATCTATGTGAGGCTCAATTATAAGAGGATTTGATTTGATCTCTTCTAAATAAATTAACATCATCGAGTAATGCTCCGATAAACAACCTTTGGTGGGTGTAAAAATTTTTAAATTCATTCACATAGGTTAGCATCATCAAATAATACTCTGACAAATAATATCAGTTAAGTCAAAAAATGTTTGGGGATTTCTCTCCTAAAAGGCACATCCCTGAAGAAGCCTTGATGGAAAGCTAGTAATATATAGGGTCCTCACTAGAAAGACTCCAAAAATGAAAGTGGTTGATAGGGCCACTAGTCATAAAAAAATCTCAAAAGGTCAAAACCCTCAAAAGATACAAGTACAATAAGATCTCAAAAGGCAAAATTCTTAGAAGGTATATGTACATCAAAAATCTTAAAAAATATAAGCCTTAAATGGTATAAGTACATCAAAAATCTTAAAAGGAGAGAGCTTTAGAAGTTATAAGTATATATAAAAAAAATAAACATATATATATATATATATATATATATATATATATATATATATATATATATATATATATATATATATTATAGTGGTGGTACAAAAGCTTTAATGAGCATAAGAGATAAACTAGAGCATGCGAAGAGAGTGTTTACGCACCGCCTATCTAGGATAGTTTCAAGCCTCGACACTTAGGAGAATTAGAGCCTACGAAGGGGGATTTGTGCATCATTTATACAAAGCATAGAGAACTAAGATTTATAGAGAAAAAGAAAAGACAAGCCTATAATCACACTAGAGCCTAAATGCAGAATACACGCTGCTTAACTAAGTTAGTTTCAAGCCTTAGCATAGAGGAGAACATGAGACTACATGGGGGAATCATGCACTATTTATACATGATAGTGAAGGAAATTGAGATATAAAAAAAGAAAATAGGAGACTAAAATCACACTAGAGATTTGTTAATCTCACTTTTAGTGAGGTTGACATCCATCTTGTTAGCCCTGAGATTTAATCTAGGTATTATGATTTTTCTTATATAGAATTAAGATACCTCTAGTAGTTAGGAGAGCACTAACTCAAACCTAGAAGGTTCATAGGGTTCAACCCTAAGGTTATACCTTGGCTTAGCCAAGATGAGACATACTTACCTCAATTTCAAACCAAACTCCTATACACAAAATTACTAGATTACAAACCACTCCAAAACCTCAAATCTACCTAAAATCATACCCAAATGGTGTTCAATTTGGACAACTAAACCAAGTTGACAAAATTTGACCCATTTAGGCCTTAAAGAGCTAAAGTCAAAATTAATCTAAATTAATTAAAATTGAACCAGCCCAAACTCCCTGGAACCTTAATTGAAGTTGACTGAAGCCTAATCAAGATTAATTTAGCCAATCGACTCACCTAGCTTAAGTTGACCTAATTGAACCTCATAGAGTTAAAATCAAATCTAACTTGATCTAAACCAAATTGGATCATTTCAAAGTCTCACAATCACTATAATGATATAATTTAATATTTCTTAGGACTAATTGCAACTCAATTTTGTCAATTGATCCACCTAACCCAATATTAGCCCAATTTGACTTAAAGTGTCAAAATGAGCTAAGGAAAATTCATCCTAAATCAAGTTAAACCAATCTCTACAATAACTTTGAAATGACATAGTGATCATAATCCAATACCCAGTTGAAGCCAAGTAGGTCAATTTAGCCAATTGATTCACTTAATCCCATTTGACCCAATTTGACCTAAATGACTAAATTAAACCAAACTTTGATCCAACCCAAATTGGATCAAACCAATCATTGCAATCAATTCCAAAATAATTATTGACCATGATTCAATATCCAATTGAACTTAATTGACTCAATTTGGCCAATTGACTCACTTAGTCCTATTTGACCCTATTTGACCTAAAGGATAAAATTGAACCAAACTTTGATCCAGCCTAAAATAGATAAAACCAAAGCTTAAGATAAACTTTAAATTGACCATCAACATGACTCGACCTTCAATAGCACCCAATTCAGCCAATTTGACTAAATTGGCTAACTTGACCCATTTGATTCATATGAATTCATATGAGCCAAATTGCAATCCACTTCAAATTGAACAAACCAATTGCACCAACACCTATTTAATCATCATTTGAATATAACCAATAGCCCATTGGGTCTAATTTGAATTAGCCAACCTAACCTAATTGAACTCAAATTGACCCATAAGAGTCGAAATGAGCCAAACATAAGCATGACTCATCCTTGAACTCCCCCACATTTGTCCAAGTGGACCTAACCCATGATGAACTCAAACAAATCGAGAAACACTCTATTTGAGCATCGAAGATAGTAGCCAGATCAAACTCCAACAAGGAAGCAATGAGCTTGATCTTGGGAGCCATTATCAAGAAGGCACAAGGGGACTTCAATAGTAGGGTTTCACCTCTTCAAGATGAAGCTACTTCCATCGATTTCACTGCCAGTCTTGATCTCAAGTGAAGTATAGCTCTCAAATCATAGACAATCCCAAAGGTGCTAGCCTTTAATAAATTGAATTGGTGTCTCATCATAATCAAGCCATATGATTTATTGCATTTCATTCTTATATTATGTTGGAATCAATTTTACCATGAAATAAGTTGTGGTTGGCTTGGATTAAGTGGTGAGAGGTGGATGGCCTTTGTCAATTGTCCAAGCTTTAAGATGAATCATGCACTATCATTTCATGTTATTAGAATGGACAGTCGTTATTAATAGAGTTTAATTTTTTTATTTAATTCCTTATTAAACATGAGATTAATTAGAGTCATTTGATCTTTAATCAAACGGCTCAGGATGAAACCATATATGCCACCGTTTAGTTAGTAGCCATAAGGGATGGTGTAAATAATCAATCTTATGGCGTAATTCCTTTAAAATGAGTTTTAATTATGTTTAATTAGCTAAATTTTAAAAATATCATAATTAATTATAAAAAAATTCATTAAATAAAAATAAATAATCTCTAAAAATCTTCAATAGAAGAAAATCCAAGAAAAAAAATAAAAGGCCTAAATTTTTTTTAAGAATACAAATTAATTAGGGTTTATATGTTTTCATTAATGTTGAAATTAAATCCTAATTACTTGACCAAATGACTTAAAATTTTAAGTGAATATTTCATAGAATGACCTCTACCTCCCATAATTATTTCATGTTAATTGGGTGAGTGTGTTAGGGAATCCATATTTTTCAAACCCTAAATGATTATTTTGGCTATTTAATAAATCTAATATCATAAAAAGTATAAAAACTATTTTTGGAGTTCAAATATGTTTAATGAAACTTAATGATGATCAAATAAAATTAATAAAATCTATAGTCCTAATTAATTCTCAAAATAATCATTAAGGGGAGATTTTTATTAATTAAATAATTGATTAATTGTCTTAGGACTTAGGAAATTTATAAGTGATAACAAAAATCTTCAAAATTACTATCAACTCGTCTTTATGCTCAGCTAACAGAGAGGCTTCTAATGAAATCAAAATTCTTATATAGTTTGAGGCATTTTAAGATTAATTAATGTTTTTGGGTTCTCCTCATTTATTTAATTAGTTATAAAATATAAATTCATTTGCATTAGAACTATTAGGTTTTTTAAATTCATGTTTATCTATATTATGTAATTTTCTCATAATATTTGAGCTTATACCAATATTTACTTGAATTTTTGGTGTCATTTAGGCTTAATTGGATTAAATAATTATCAAATCTTAATTAAATCATAAAAATTACTTATGTCACTTTTAAATCACTTAATGAACAAGAGGTTAAGGAATAATTTTAGAATATTTGATCTCCTTAATAAGCCTAATTAACTTTTATTATAATTTTATTATTAAGAAGATTAATTAGGTTATGATGTTATTTTCACATAATTAACTTACTACATTATTGACCTAACTTTTAGAGTGAGGATTCAATCTTCCCATCATAGATCTAGGGGTCTTCTAGATACTAAGAGTTCTTTAATCATAAGACACTTCTAGTTGCTAAGTGAACACTTAACCTAAACCTAGAGACTTAGGAGGATTAACCTTAGGTTATGCTATGCCTTAGGACCTAGAGAAACCTACCTAGCCTATAACCTAACCAAACCCATGTCTAACTCCTTAGCCAAAACCCAACCTCAAATCAATACAACCAAATCCAATTGAATCCCAATTCATATTCAAATCCTCAAACCAAAATCAAATCCATCATAATCTAAATCTAAGCCAATGATTTAATCATATGGACTTAGCCAAAATTCCCTTCAATCCAAACCAAATTCAATTATTTTTCTCAAAATCAATTCAATCCTTCAATCATCATCCCAAACTCCACCAAAAATTGCAATCAAATCAATCAAGCCAAAATCAATTCAATCAACCAAACCCAACCCATTTGACCTAAAATATTCAAATGAGCCAAAATCTAATTAAACCCAAAACCAATCCAAAATCAATATATAAACTCAACTCAACTCAATTCAACCCAAAATCAATTCAATTGATCCATTTGGCTCACTTGACCCAAAGTGACCTAAAGGACCTATTTGAACCAAATCTTAATGCAACCCAAATTAGATTGAACCAAACCAATCAAAACCTCCTATGGTGATTATTGATCATCTTTGATTGATCAATTTCCATTAATTGGGTCATTTGACTAAATTAACCCAATTAACTTACATGAGCCAAATGAACCAAATCTCATCATAAACTAAATCAATTGAAACCAATGATTCATACTAACCTAAAATCAATTCTTGAACATTACATGACCATCAATTGAACCAAACCAAACCCAATTGGCCCTTTGACCCAAACTGTACCCAATTTGACCTAAAAGGCCAAATTGGATCAAAATTCAATCTAAATTAATTCAAACTAATGACTTAAGTTCATTCCAAATTGATTATTGAACATGATCAAATATTTGATTGAACCCAGTTGACCTAATTAGCCCAAATTGACCTTTAGGTCAATTTAGTCTAAATCATTCCTAAATTCAAATTGATTGAAATCAAAGCCTACAATCATCTACAAATGATCAATTGAACATGAACCAATGCCTAACCCAAGTCAATTTTTCCAATTTGACAAAATTGGTCAACTTGACCTATTTGATCCATATGAACTTGACCTATTTGATCCATATGAATTCAAATGGGTCAAATCCAAATCCAAGCCAAATTAGACCAAACCAATTGAACCAAAATATTCCAAATACTCATTTGAACTTGATTTAACCCTTGGTTTGACCCAGTTTGACCAATTGTTCAACTTGACCTAACCTAGCCCAATTTGACCTACATGGGTCAAATTGAGCCAAACCCATCCAAACTAAGCCCAAACTCATTGAAACCTAGAATGACCCATCCTTTGCTTACCCGGGGTCAACCTAAATCAAAGCCAACCTAATTTGAACCTGAATTAACCCAATACCCAAGGGATAAAGCCTCCCATTTAAGACAAAATCCAAATTTAGGTGGTCAACAACCCTCCTTTGCATTTGGCAGCCACCCAATGGTCAAAATGGACCCCTGGCTATGTGGCTGACCTAACCCCTTTGGCTCATCCAAAGAAGATGGAGACAATCAAGACAGCCAACCTAGACCTTCCCAGTTGCCAGCCACCTAAGCTTATTCACGCCACTTCACACCCATGGCTAGATGGCAAATGGCAAAGCCAATTTGAGCCATCTGATACAAGAGAGGAGGGGTATACCCCCCTGATTTCAATTCAAACCAGTAAGTGATCATTCTCAAAGCTCAAGCACCTCAAGGAGACCTCCTTGAGTGATTTCCTAAGCTTCCCAAGCCTTCCCCTCAATGGAAAACATCAACCCGAGACAGGACAAGGCTTAGCTCCGTCCAACACCACCAAATCCCAACCAATCTCAAATTAACTTCACCCACACATTCACTAAGCTTTGACGAGGTGAAACAAATTCTCCTGAGCAATTCGAGCACCAAAAATCACTCCAAGCCTAACTTCGATGAGTTTTTTTGGTGGTAGTTGATCCACAAAGCCACCGGCGAGGAGGCAAGGCACCATCTTCTAAGCATGGCTACATCTCTTCAAGATAAAGCCACCTCTGTTGGTTAGCCACTGAGCTCCGGTGAGGTAAATTCTAACAAACTTCGATTTTTTAATTTTTGTTTTCCCTTTTCGAAGAAAATTGTAATGCCATGCAATTTCGACCATCAGATCCTTGTAGATCCCTCCCGTGAACATTTTGGATCGATCTTGAGCCTCGACAAGGTTCGTTGAGCTTGAATTGAGCGGAGGAAGGTGAACGGTGTCCGCCTTCCATTGCTCGGGGAACAAAGGATCATCTGCCATCCATTTCGTGTGATTAGAACAAATGGTCATGATTATTTGTTAAAATTAATCAAATTTATCCCCTTAGGAACCACAAGATTAATCTCCACCATTTGATCTTAGATAGGACGACGAGGATGAAAGCGTGTCTGCCACCACCACGTCAGCATCACGTCGGATGATTTAAATAACCAATCCCACGATGCCACATAAAAAGCTCATCCACATCAGCAATCCGCATAGCGCTGACAGGATTAGGCTTAATTAAGGGTTAATAATCCATTTTAATGGTTGAAACTTTAAAAAATTATAACTAATTATAGAAAAATAAAAAAATACAAATAAATATGCATTGGAAAGGTAAAATAGAGATTTTTATTAAAAATAATTTTATTTGACTTTGAACAGTAATGAAGGCCTAATTAGGGTTTGAATGTCTTCTTAATTAGCTTAATTAAGTCCTAATTACTTGGGCAATTAATTCTAAACTTAGCTTGTTGATTTAATGGTATGACCTCTACCTCCCATGATTTTCTTGAAATTTATTGCTTAGGTAATTAGGGAAATTGATGTTTCAAAACTTAATTACTCTCTTTAATTAATTTAATGATTAATTTATATTTTAAACAACAAAAAAATTAATTAATTAAAGCTCATTAATCACTGATTAATAGTGAGATGATGAGGGAGAGTGATTAGGACCTCTTTCCTAATCATTTTTCTAAATTCATTTTATTAAAGAGAATTAATTAATATGAGAATTGATTAAGTGTTTAATTAATCAATTAAATGGCTAAAGCAAATCAAATTGAATGTTAATCACTTTAGATAATCAACAATGAAATTAAGGGTTCCTCTTTATATGTTTAATAATATAAAGACCCTTAAAGAAATTATGATTAACCCATAAGTGTGAGAAAATCATAAAAGTACTTAATTTGATTCTTTAACTTAATTGATCCTTAATTATGATCCAATTGATTTAGGTCTTTTTGGAGCATTGCAATTTCATTTTCTCACATGTTCATATCATTTGGGGCTCATGATTAAATGATTAATCAAATTAAAAGAGCATAGGAAAGGGTAATTAAGTGATTTGATTAATGACTCAACTTAATCAATTCATAAAGTCTACCTAATTATCTTTCCTTAAACTAATTAAGATCACCAACTTGGGAATGGGATTAAAATAACAAATAACCTCTCTTCTTTAAGTTCAATCCAAATCCAAAATCAAATTAATAAGAAGTTTGATTTTCTTTACATAATTTTATTTGATGTGAGTGTCCTTAGGAATTAGTGTGGTTGAATGAATCACATGTTTATGTTTGGCTATTTCTTTCCAATCACTTTAAATGTTGTATGTCATATGGTTTCATGCATTTATCTTTTTTAAAATCTAAATGAATAAAAAAATTTATTTATGTAAGCCCGCATGTGCTGGCTTAATTCATTATATGTGTGGCTATTATCACTATTAGATTTAAATGAATTTTATAAAATTTACAATTGGATAACAATACTTGGGATGCTGGTAGTTATAAAAATATATGAGATTTACGTGTGTTTATAGCTTAAGAGTGTGAATGAAAAGCTCTCTTTCTTAAAATTCATAAATAGATTTACATAGGTTTGAATGCTAATAAGTATATAGTCTAGACATCCCAGGAATACGAGGCTTTAAGTAGCCCCAATGTGGTCATTTGATTACCTTACTTCCCTAGTTAACAAAGGCACATACTTATTTAATTTCATTCCTATATATTTTATTAGAATTTGGAAAGAGATTTACTTCATATGCATAAATAATTCAACTAAGAAAAATGCATTCTTTGCGTGATTTTCATTCCTCTAAATTATATATACATTTATATGTACTTAAGATAACAAGTATATGTTGGTGTTTTCTCTAGAATAGAGAAAAGAAATGACACCACATAGAGTTCAGGAACATTTTATTTAGATGACCAAATACGACATTAAAAAATAAACATATTATCTCGAAAGATAAACATACTCTCCTATAATGGATTCAATCATTTCAATAAAAGACTCCTAAGGCTAATGGGTCTTTCGTGTACCAGAGTATTTTCTCCTAAACTATATGGAAAAGTAGAACAAGGTTTATTTTATCCTAGGATCATGGTTCCCTATAAATGCAAGCCTCTATAGTTAATTACATCTTAGGAAGGGTCTCTTCTTAAGAATACTCTCGATTAAAGAAATAAGTGGTTATTCCTAAAGACTACTGAGGTAGCTTTCAAAGGATTTATTTTTGAAAATTCAATTGGGAGAGGTTCAAATTGGAGAGAGTTATTTTCAAGAGTCAAATAGAAAAAAAGTAGGAAATGTCTATTGATACTGGGATACCCAGTAGACATTTCAACTATCCTATGATTGGGCTTCATATTTGAGATTTAATTTTAGATTTTGAGTTATCATTTTTTTAGAAATCTATGGCTTAGATTCTAGCAGCACAAGACTACAGAAATTCCTAGAGTTAAAGACTTATTCTTAAAAGGATGCTTCAACACCTAGTCTACAGGTGCTTCTGACACATGTCAGATGCTCGACCTAGTTCTATCCTTGGGAATCATTGGCCATTCTCCTTACTTGAGGGAACTATCCTATCCCTTACTCTTCTAGACTTACAACCTATCTGGAGAAGGCTACCAGCTAACACCACCTAAGTGCATTTTAAAACCATGAGGTTAAGTCATATTAATGCTAGATGGTTGGGTTGTTGTAGTTTTAGGAAAGAAATCTATGAACCTAGACTTACTCTCTAACTCCTAAGATTTTGTAGGGTATGAAGATGTACCTAACTAATGCATATTTTTTAAATTTTTATAATTTTTTAACTCAGGATTCATTTAGGTCATAGGAATATAATTTATGCCTAATGCATGCAATTAGAAAAAAAGGTTATGGGTCAAATCAGAATAGAAGAAGGTGCACTTCCATCATAGGCTCTCAAAGGGAAAGCCCATGTTCTCTAGTAAGGATGGAAGTCCTTCATTAATTAAGAGTGAAACAATATGATTTATGCATGATGTTAAAACATCTAGCTAAGGGGTTTCTACATATTTTATCTTGCTTTAATGGCCTAGGCTTTTATGTGAAGATTATGAGTTGTATTTATTTTTATGTTTCGATTGATTTAATTGGGTAGAAACTTTAATTTATCCTATGAGCCTACATCCAGACATTCATCACAACACAAACATAGCATAGAAAGAAAAGAAAATCACACTATTTCTATTGCGCACCCAAAATAAATCAAGCAAATTAAATTATATAAGGAAAAGGCCAATGCGTAAGTACTATGTACTAAGAAAGAAAAATAAATGAGTTCTCTTTTTATACAACCCAACCTTAAACTACGAGTTTAGATCTATGGGTCTTCTTTCCAGGAAAGTCTCCTTCTTTAGGAACATCCATCGGGCTCCACAGGGGACCACCGCACCATCTCCTAGTTGGGTCAGCTCCTGTTAATCCTAGATCTCAGAGAATCTAACCTAATTCTAAGCTTAAATTTATATTTAAAATTAAAAAAAAAGAAATCCTAAGCCCTGCAAAATAGATGTTAAGAAATACACACAACACATAAAGTAGTATATTTTACAAATATACGGGCTTAGCATTAATTGCTTGCTAAGCCCACCTGCTCTATGGACTATGTTAAGAAATTTTCAGCACCTGCAAGCAAACAACAATTTTATGATTTATTTATCACAACGATCCCTTTAACATAGTCCCCTATAAAAAATAGTGTTAAATATAAAAAGAACGCCCTAACATCCAGTCTAACGAACAAACAAGTTTAGGCATCCAGTCTAAAGCAATACACCACACAGACATGTGAAGCATAACACAACATATCATAGGAGATTAAAAGAAAATCATAGAGTGATTTAACCTAGATCTAGAGTCTATGACCTAAGTAATCTAGTGTGTGTAAAAGAGGGGTTTGTGTGGCAAGGCTTTGCTAGGCTCCTTTAAGTTCAAGTTTAAATTTGAAGTTTGAATTTGTTTAATTTTTACCATTGGTTGGTTTCAATTCAAATGACTTAATGATTTAATTCTCATTTTATGTTCATTTTATTTGGTTAAAGTAATATTTAAGTTTTCAAGAATGAGAATTAGAATGAATTTTATTTTTAGGTGAAACTCACTTTATTCCACATCCTAAATCCTAATGAAGTTTCCAAAAGTCTAACTAAAATTGTTAAGTATTTTAATTAATCCTTTTGATTTTATTTATGTTTGGGTTTGATTTATGTTATTTCATTTGTTTGTATTGCTTTATTTGATTTAAATTATTTGATTTATTTAAGTTATGATTTGTTTCATTTTTAATTAAGTTATATGGGTTTCATTTGATTTGGCTTATGTTATTTTAAAGAGTTTGATTTAAGTTTGATTTCTGAAGTTATTAAATCATGAATTTGTAAGCTTGAGGTTTAAATTCATTAATATGAATTAATATTCTAGGTTTGTTTATGGATTATTCTTAATCTAATTTGATTAACCTAGGTTTTTGATTCATTATTTAAATTCATTAAGGATGAGTGGTTTCATTAAATTTTATTAATTCAAAGGTTAAGGTTTAAGTTAAGTAATAATTTTATTAACCTAAGATTTTATTTCATTAACCTAAGATTGAATTTTGATCACTTTAATTGACTTAGGATATTTAGAAATGTTTCTAAATAGTTTTCTAATATTTGATGGAGATTAGTTGAATTATCACTTTATTTAATAGGTTAATTAATTTAGTTAACCTAATATTTGATTAACATTGACCTAAGGATTTGGAAATTTAAGAACTCCTAATATAGAGATCAATTAGATTTGAAATGTTTTTGGCAAATAGGGTTATATGCCAATTTTATATCCATAAAGTTTCAACCTGATTAGAGATGTAATTAGGGTGTAATTAAAATTTTAATTATTTTATTGAAACCTAAATTAGGCCTAATTTATTTAGATTCATTAAGGGATTTTATTTTTCACTTATTCTTCACTGAAATACCTTTTCAATGAGGATTTATTCATAATTTTTGGTTAATTGGTTGATTTATTATATTTTAATTAAGTTCAAGTCATTTAATTGAATTATTTAATTCTTTTAATTACCTAATTGAGTTAATTAATGACTTATTAGGTTCAGATAGGTTTAATTAAGTTTAATTAGTGTTCAAATATTCATTAATGTTCATTATGTTGATTTAAGGTTATTAGATTAAAGTTTTCTAATTATTTCATTAAAGGTTAATTTATTTAATTAATTAAAAGGTTAAGCATATAAAATTTCAATTTTTCTTGAATTTAGAGAATTAAATTCCCTAAAATTCACCTAAGGTGTATTTTATGCTTAATTTCAGTTCGCCAAAATTTCAAATTAATTGGATTATTAATTTGAGAGTAATTAGGGTTTAATATTTTTTAATTAAACCTAAATTAAGGAAAAAGTACCTAATAAAAGATGGGGATTTTAATTTCTATGGATTTCTCTCATCAAGATGAATCCATAAAGATTTTATTTGTAATTTTCTGATTTATATTTGATTTTATATGATTTTTTGAATTTTTAGCATTTTTTAATTTAATTAAATAAATATTTAACGATTTTAAGTTGGGGTCCCATGCTGATCCGTGTGCCGCATAGTATGAGCCTATGTGGCGCGTCCCGCTGGGTGGCGTGCACAGGTTGGTCTGCGTGGTACCACCCAGCGTCGCGTCAACATAGTTCAAAATGCAGGATCGCTTACGGACCATCCGATCAAAGATCAGACTATCTAGATTGATCCCGCAGCTCTTAAAGAGTTAAATCAATCCTGCGGTCCACCTAGATCTTGGTCATCGAAAAGCATCGGATGGCTCGTAGATTGTCTCCTTCACCAAGGGAGAGGACCTGATAGTATTTTGCTAATATCTTTTGATATAGGTAACAAAATCACACAATTTTAAGTGCTACATGATCGTGGAAAGAAATCATATGATTCTATATGATTGGATCAACTTGATGATCATATTTCTTATTAAACTGACCATAACTGAATTTTTGGAGAAAAAGTTTAAGGTCAATAATGGCATACCTGAATTCCTTGGACGGTTGGCCTTGCAATTGATCCTAGAGCTTGAATGCTTGAAACAAACTTGCTTGCTAAAGAAATTTGGTTAATTCCTTACGGATTGCTCCCTAGACCAACTCTTGATTGCCCTTGTCAGTTTTGATGGTTTGTAGTGATTAAGGACACTTGGGGGGAGGGGTAAATTTTGTTTAGGTTCGGTTTTGATGTGTGAAGGGGTGTGTGTGTTCAATTTTCCATGGTGAAGTCTCTTTTCTTGTTTTCCCATATGGCCGAATGCTTTTAAGCCTCTTTTTCTCCATTTTTTTCTTTCTTTCCCTCCTCTTTGGTTGGCTAAGATTAGGGTAAACTCTTGGAGGTTTGCACCATTGCCTTAATTGCCTTCTCTACCATTGAAGGTAGCCATCCTCTTGGGAGGTGCCTTTTGGCTTAGAGTGGATGAGGTGGAAGAAGGAAATTGGCATTTTTCTTTCATCCCATTTCCCATTTTCTAATTCCTCTTTTATTTTATCTTGCTTTTATTATTTCCATGTAATATGACATTATCATCTAGTTTGGATTAAAGTATGATATGCCCAAATTAATCTAAAATGGATTTGAGATTAGGTTTAATTCCATTTGAATTGGCTTAGGGAATTTGAATCTAACCAAATGCTTTGATGCAAAGTATTTGGATTTAACATTACCCTTTGAATTTGTTTAGTTTATTCTTTAAATCATAATGCAATTGATGGTCAATTGCATTATGATTTGATTAAACCATTTAATTTGTATTGATTTTAAATTTAATTTTATTTTAACCAATTTAGCTTAAATGGGTTATGTATGATTCCAAATGAGTTCAAATGATCAATTTGATTCAAATGGAATGGGTTTGGATCCTTCCATTCATTTTAATTGGTTTTAATTTGATTTATTTGAGTTAATCTAAATTAAAAATTTGGATTGATTCTACTTATATCAAATAGGTTATAATAAATTCATAAAGATTTTCTAGGACACTAGGTGAGGTATCCTAAGCATTGAATTAAGAAAATCTTATTTGAGATTAGGATCTCCTAATTGTCAAATTAAGCTCATCCAAAAATGAGGTAAAAGTATATAGTCTGGACATTCTAGGAATACGAGGCTTTAAGTAGCCCCAAGGAGGTCATTTGATTACTTCACTTCCCTAGTTAACAAAGGCACGTACTTATTTAATTTCATTCCTATGTATTTTTGTATTAAATTTTGGATAGAGCTTTAATCCATATATACAAATAATTCAAATAAGTAAAATATCATCTCTTGCATGACTTTCATCTTTATAATTGTATATACATTTATATATATTTAAGATAACAAGTATATAGTCTGAACATCCCAAGAATACGAGGCTTTAAGTAACCCTAAGGTAGAGATGAAAGGGGTGAGCTTCTTTCCTCGCTTTATAACACTTAGATTCTAAGTGTAGACCAAATGAAATGAAACAAAACATAAACTAAAATTCATAAATCAACTAAACAACTTGAAACAAAACCAACCTTTAAGTTAAAATTAAAATTTTCTAAATTTAAAAAATCATAACCTAAATGCTTAGTAAGACATACCACACAAAGCCTTAGAGCACACATTAGAATTAAGCCAACACTTCTGATCCTAAGTTAGGAAGGTGTATGTGTGATGTATGTTTTGTTTTGTTATGTAATATTTTTGATTGGATGTTAGGGTGTTTGGTTTATAGACTAGATGTGAGGCTGTTATTAGCCTAATCATATTTTCTACAGGGGATTGTGCTTAAGGGGTTGCTTAAAAATAAATACAAATGTTCTCTTGCAAGTTGCTTATGCCCCTAAGTATAATCTAAGATTAAGATAGGTGAGCTTAGTTACCCACATTTACGGTGCTAAGTTCAAATTATGAAATATAATTGCTTGGGATTGTATCTATGTTTAGCTAACCTCTATTTTGTAGGTGTAGTTAGATTTACTTTTCTCACATAAATAAAATTTTGCAATAGGAATTAGGATTAGTGCTATGAGAGATTAGGATGAGCAGTGGCTTGAAGGCTTAGTCTTGGGATGCCTTATGATGCCTTTGGGGCACAATCAAATCAAAAGGAAGAGGAGACATGAAGAAATGAAGAAGTGAAGACCCCCATAACATATATTCAAATTATAATTGTAATTATTCTTTTATATTCTAGGTTTTATAAGGGTAGAGCTCGGCTACCCATATTTTCTCTTTTTTGGAGTGTATGGCGGTATCCGGCCACACCAACCTTTTATTTTTTGCAGTAGTCTATAAAATTGATTGATGTTGTGTTTAGATTGCATTAGGATTGCCTCCTTTTCATAATTTCTTTATGATTGATGTTTTAATGTGTGGCTTGGATGCGATAAGCTCTTAGGATAAAAACTAATTTTTCTACCCCAACTAATAACTCATAATTAAATTTTAATCAATCATAATCTCACCATATAACCTAGGCTCTAAATAAGATTATTAAAAGATTTAGCTACCTTATAATTGTATTGTTGTATGTCTTACATCATGCATGTCATATTCCTTTTTTCTTGATTATGGGGGATCTTTATCCTTGTACGATAGGGGAAAGCTTGACTTGTGAGAGCATCCCTTGTGGTGGAGAACACTTTCTTCTCATTGATTTGGCCAATAATCCTATTTCATCATGCATTTAGGCATAATAAATCCCAAAGCCTTTTGTCTAAAATAATGTGTCAAAATGAAATAAAAATTATGATGATTTGCATTTTTAGACTAAGTCACATGCTCATACCACTCATGCTCTAATCTCTTAGGGAGTGAGTTTAGGATTTTAGTTTATTTACAATTAAATAATAAGCCTAACTATCTTGTAATTTGATAAGATTAGACTACATGATTTTAAATCGTAGGAGGAGTTAGTTGGTGGCCACTCCAGGCAGTTGTAAGCCCAAAAGTCGGATGAGTTTATTCTCTTCTTATGGAAATAAACCCTTAGGTCCGCCTTTCGCTTAGATTTAGGTCACGCTCTAACTTGTGTCAAAGCTCACTAGATTTAGGATATGGGGTAGCTATTTTCTTCGGGCTATAAGCATAAATTCCTCACCTTCTAGGCGTTTCCACAATCTTGTGTTGATGGATTATAAGCCCTAGCAATCTAATAAAAATTCAACTCAAATAAATAAATCTTTTCACTTTTAAATATATAAAGCTCTACCATAGCGTAGATTGGAATGCTCACTAGGCTTTCTAGTATCATGAACATTTCCTACTTATTTCCTTTGGATTCCAAAATAAATCTTCCACTTGATCTATCCTACTTGATTTCCCAAACATAGAAAATTTATTGAGAGTGTTAGCGTTGAAATCTTTGGAGGTAATAATTAATTACTTTAATTGAAAGCTTTCTTAGGAAATCCCATTTCCTAGGATGTAATTAACTATGGAGGGTTGCCTTTAGGCTTAAAATAAATCCTACTTTACTTTTCCATGTAAAATAGATAAAATACCTCTGGTATATTCGAAGCCCCATCATGCCTTAGGAGTCCTTATTAGGTGATTAGGTCCATTGTAGGGTGATGTCTCTATCTCTTGAGATAGTACGCAATCCATTAATGTCGTACATGATCATTTTGATGAGTACCCCATATGATCTGCATGGTGTCCATCCCCACATCCAAAAATAAACACCACAGATTTTCTGGCGACTCCGCTGGGGATGGTTCCTCTCTCCATCTCTAGTAGACAATTATTGTCTCCAAGCATCGATAGTAGACTTATATTTTATATAAGCCTAAGACTATCTTTATTTCCATTGGCATATTATTTATTTCATTCTTAGGAAAAGGTAGCCAACATCCTTTAGGTTTTAGGACCTCACTCCCGTGTAGGTCTTAAAACCCCTATTGGGTCCCAATAGGTAATAATAATTAATTAAAGTAAGGAGATGATCAAACATAAATAAAATAGAATTTAGAACCTCTTACCACTAGCTTGTTGAAGCAAGGTTCATTTCATATTTAATAAGACTTCAATGAAATTCAAAGTAAAATAAGCAAAATCTTTTGTAAAAAATTTTCAAAATTCTTTTAAAAGCAAAATCTTGTGAACTTCACTTAACATAGTAAAATTTGCTAAG
This sequence comes from Cymbidium sinense, assembly GCA_021442155.1. Classification (NCBI taxonomy): domain Eukaryota; kingdom Viridiplantae; phylum Streptophyta; class Magnoliopsida; order Asparagales; family Orchidaceae; genus Cymbidium; species Cymbidium sinense. The sequence goes on along the minus strand of CM038224.1, from coordinate 73,097,944 downwards.
TGTAGATTCTCTTTTAAAATCAAACTTAAGTAAAATGAAATAAAAATCTTTTCTTCAAAAATTATCAAATCCATTTTTCAAATAAAATTAATTGAACCTTATTTAGCATACCTAAATTTGCTAAGTGAGTGTTCCTCTTTTCAAAATCAAAATTAAATCAAACAACAAACCTCTCTTTCGAAAATAAACATATTCACCCCCTTTTTCAAAAATTATCTAACTCCATTTAACATACTTAAATTTGTTAAATGAGGGTCCTCCTTTCAAAATCAAAATTAAACATACCCAAAATATTTTAAAACAAAACCAACTCCATTTAATGTACCTTAATTTGTTAAATGAGAGTCTCATTTTCAAAATTAAAACAAAATCCATCAACCAACATGCAATTGGATACCACTTTGCATTCCCAAATTTATTAAATGAAGGTTTCCTTTTCAAAATCAAAACAAAATCAAACATCAATAAACAACATATAATTGAAGTCTATTCAACATACCCAAATTTGTTAAATGAGAGTTCCATTTTCAAAACTAAATTGAAATCAAAATATCCAACAAACATTTGATCTCCTTTTAACATACCTAAATTTGATAAATGAGAGTTCAATTTTCAAAATCAAAATAAAAACACACATAAACAAACAAATAATCAAACATACAAGTGAACTCCATTTAACATACCCCAATTTGTTAAATGAGAGTCTCATTTTCAAAACATAATCAAACTTCAGCATCAACATCAAATATATAATTGAGCTCTATTTAACATACCTAAATTTGTTAAATAAGAGTTCCTATTCAAAAATCAAATCAACACAAACATAAAACACACATTCGAACCTCATTTAACACACCTAAATTTATTAAATGAGAGTTCTATTTTTCAAAAGAAAATCAACAAATCAACAATTAACAATCAAACCATCAAAACAAAAAAGCTTTCAAAATTTTCAAACATATAAATGAACCCCATTTAGCATACCTAAATTTGCTAAGTGAGAGTTCCAAAATCAAGTTCCAACAAAAGAAAACAACAACCACTTTTTCAAAATCCTCTCCAAAATAATCGAACATCACTCAACATATCCAATTTTATTGAATGTGGGTTCCAAAATCAAAATCAAATTCAAACATACAACTCAAGGAAAAGTCTCTCCTCCAAATTCCTAAATCTCTCCATTAGAACCCCATTTAGCATTCCTAGATTTGTTAAATGAGGGTTCTAATTCAAAGGTTAAATCAAAATCAACAAATCAAGACAACAATTCAAGGCAAAGGTCTAATTTAGTTCTCTCTTCTAATAATGCAGAGATACCATCCTAGTTTTTTCTTCTTTCCTTCAGTCAGTTCGTCACCATGTCTTCTGACAAGATGATTTTCTCCTTTATATTTGGTGTGGATTTGGCCATGTATTAGGCCATACTCACCGGTTCCCCTGTCATTAAGTTCGGCCTTGGATTTGAGGAATTCAAGATCACTTGTGCGGTACCTGCCCTCACTACCATCAACAAAGAGGAGGTGGCAGGCAATAAGCAACTTCACCAGTTCGATGTGCATTCTGATTCTGAGTTCCCCTTTATGAAGAGGAAGGTTGTTGTGGTTCCCACACTTATGTCAGTGCCAGTGACAGTGCTAGTGTTAATGTCAGTGCTAGTATAGTATGTTGCCCCTTCTGCAGTTCTAGCATGGGCTAATATCACCTCTTTGGTTCCACCTATTCTAAAGGGGAAGGCTATCTTGGATTTTGAATAGCCTCCTCCACCTTTAAGGTCGGTACTATTTCCCATTCTGCCCCGCTCACCAAAACCTAGCACCACAACAAGAACGGTTGAGGTAGAGTTACTGCCCAAGCCAGTAAGAGAGAGATGAAAAGGTTTGCTAGGATGGTCTAAAGTATGTACCAATTTTTGCCGGTCGACTACCATGGGAGAAGGATGTGAGATTAGGGTTGAGTTCTGCAATGCTAAGAACACTACCATCAACTCGACTTTCTTCTCCATCCTATCTTTATGATCATCCTTTTGCCTGAGCTGGTAGAGGAGGTGCTGAGTCGAGTGAGAAGTGTCACCTTCCTTGAGCACAAAACCTTCTTGGCTATGCTGATCCCGCTATAAGGACCCTCGTGTGTCGACCATGTGGACCGTGGTTGTGTCGTCCAATATGTCATCTTCATCAGGATCAAAGCGGACTCCATCCTCCTCCTGATCTGAATGATCACTCCCAATAAGTTGTTTCTTCTTGGCAAAGTAGTTTTCTAGGATATGATATAATGACTGATCTCATACTCTGCCTGGCTAGACCCACAAAAACCCATTGACGGTTGACCATAAGACTGTCCTCATATGACTCTATGTACCAGATACTACCTACTGATAAGACTCTCTCACTTGGAGGACTACCATGGGGACTATGTATATGTCCCCTCCCCTCTCTCCCTCTATCTGCAATGGAGGTGATGCGACCACAACACTTTTAGGCTGTCACTCCTTCCTAGCCATGGATGAGGTAGAAGACTGAGTAGGGGAGCTCAATCTCACCTCAACAGGTGGAACGGATGGAGCGAGATCTTTAGGCCATAGCTAGATCACCAGTGGGGATGGTTTTTTCCCGGATGGGGGCTTTTAAAGCTTGCGGGGGTGGTAGATGCTGTAAGATGGACGGGTGATGGTGGGTGGTGAGTGGAGTGGTGTGATGACAAAGGCACTGACTGCCTCTCAGCTAGAGATCTCCTCCTGCATCAAACTATGCCTGTGAGAATAATGCTATCTGGATAGGGCGACGATCAGGGAAGTCCATCAGGGCTGAGGCTATCGACTGCCTGGCATATCTCTGTCTCTCCTTCTTGCCCTCTTGGGCTGATACTCAAGCCTCGATGCTCACTTCCTATATATCTAATCACTAACACTCCAAAGAATCATGGACCTCAAATCAAACAATGCTCTAGACTCTGAGCGTTCATAGGCTCTGTCAACCTGGTGAAGAACTGTCCTAAGGCCGACACAGGGCTTCCTCCGCTCCCTAGCTGATACCTCAAAGTGTACTGGTGGTGTAAATGATGCATTGATCCTCCTATAGTCCTCGTCTCCATCTGAGGCTAAGTGGGGGTGAAACTTGCTACCACTCAAGAGTGGAGAGGTCTCACAGGTAGAACCATCCTCACCGACGTGGGAGGTAGTATCGATCTCCCTGGTTTCTTGCTCATGTTGCGCTTGATCTTCCAATTTTTGTTATGATGCTGAGTGTGGGTGACCAAAGTAGAGTGAGAGTTGGAACCTACTTCAAAGGTAGGGGAGGCTATCTTAGAGGCCAAGATATCCTTCCCCTTTGAGGTGACCAAAGTGGAGGTAGCCCTCACCGAACTATGGCAAACCAATGAACCTTTACCCAAGCTTAAATGACACTAAGTGTGGGAACCATAACAACCTTTATCTTCAATGAGGGGAACTCAGGGTCAGATGGAATGTCGAGGTGACATATCACATCATATCTTCCTCACAAGTAACTGGATGGTCTCAAAGCCAGAACTTGATTAGAAGTTGAAGTTATGGCATCCAAGATCCACACTTGAAGATGAACCGGAAGACATCCTTTATGATTGAAAATCTCTTGTCTTGAAATCACTACATTTGTTGAAACATAACTGAGTCAAACCCTTGCTTTGATATTTGTCTTCAATCATTGATTTCTAGATTGGATTTGGAATTTAAACCCACACTTAATAAATTTAGGTATGCTAAATGGGGTTCATTGAATTTTGGAGAGATTATTTTGATATTGAGGAGAGACTTTGCCATAAGATTTTTATTTGGAACCCATACTCATCCAATTTAAGTAGGTGTAGGGTTCAAGTATTTGGAGAGACTTCAAAGATATATATGTAGTATGTTTTGTTTAAAAATTTGATTTGGAAAACCTTTACTCAGCAAATTTTTTTATGCTAACAGGTTTCCAATTATAAGTTAGAAAATTTTGTAAAAACATCTTTGTTTGTGATGATTGTTTGTTATGTGTGATATATGTTGATTTGATTTGAAAATGAGGCTCTTACTTAATAAATTTGGGTATGTTAAGTAGAGGCCAAATGTGTTTGATATATATTTAATATGTATTGATATATTTGTTGATTTGATATGATTCGAGGAACTCTGATTTAATAAATTTAAGTATATTAAATGGAGTTCAATATATATGTGTTTGATATGTGTTGACTTGATTCCTCTTTTGGAAAAGAGGGGGAACTCTCTCTCTCTCTCTCTCTCTCTCTCTCGGCAAATATGGTATGTCAAATAGAGTTTAAATATTTGTGTTTGTGTTTTGATGTTTTGGAAGTGAGCTCCATACTTAACAAATTTGGGTATGTTAGGATAAAGCTTACTTATGTGTTTGTTTATTTGTGGATATGTGAAGATTGAATTCTCATTTAAGACATATGGGTATGTTAAATGGAATTCAAAAATGTGTGTTGGATATTTTGGTTTTAATTTGAATTTTGAAAATGGAATTCTCATTTAATAAATATGGGCATGTTAAATGGAATTTAATTATGTTTTCTTATCTTGATTTAGTTTTGAAAAAGGGAACCTTCACTTAATAAATTTGAGTATATTAAGTGAAGTCCATGTGATGCTTTTAGTTTGAAAAGGGGGAACTCCTATGTAATAAAATATGAATGTATCTTAATTTCAATTTTGAAAAAGAAACTCCCATTTAACAAATATGGTCATGTTAAATGGAGTTAAATTGTTTGATTTCATTTTGAAAATGTGCTTTAAAAAAGTAATTTTGAAATGAAAGGATTTTAATGATGTACTTTTTGTTAAAAAGAAATCCTCATTTAGCAAATTTAACTATGTTAAATGAGGTTTGGTTGTTTTTTTATTTTGAAAAGAGAACTAAAAATTTTATATTTTGCAAGCTTTGTGTTATGTACAGTGCATGATTTAAAAGTGGGTTTGATAATTTTTTGTAAAAAAGACTTCATTTATTTAGTTTGAATTTTATTGAAATTTTTTAAGTATGGGATGACCTTGCCTCACCAAGCTAATGGCACAGAGGTTCTAATTTGAGTCATCTCCTTTCATTAGTTGATTTATTTTTATCCATTGGGGACCCAATAATGGTTTCAAGACCTACATGAAGTGAGATCCTAAAACCTAAAGGATGTTGGCTAGCTTTCCTTAAGGATGAAATAAGCTAAGTGCCAATGGAAAAAAAGATAGTCTCGAGCTTACATAAAATATAAGTCCACTATCGATGCTTGGAGACAACAATTATCTACTAGAGATGGAGAGAGGAACCATCCCCAGTGGAGTCGCCAAAAAAATCTGTGGTGTTTATTTTCGGATACATGGGGGACACCATGCAGATCTGAGAGGGTACTTATTAAAGTGATCAGGTACTACATTGAGGTATGATATACTATCTTGAAATATAGAGATATCACCATTCAATGAACCTAATCACCTAGTAAGGACTCCTAAGGCATGATGGGTCTTCGAATGTACTAGAGATTTTTCTCCTACTTTACATGGATGAATAAAGTAGGGTTTATATTAAATCGAGTTCTAAAGTTCCCTATGGGGGCAAGCCCCATAGTTAATTAATCCTAGGGAAGGTGAATTCCTTTGGAATACTCTCGATTAAAGTAGGCAATTATTGTCTCTAAAGATTTCAAAGTTAAGACTATCAATAAATTGGCTATGCTGGAAAATCAAGTGGGAGAGATCAAGGAGAAGACTTATATTAGAAGCCAAAGAAAATAAGTAGGAAATGCTCATGATACTAGGAAGCCTAGTAAGCACTCCAATCTATCCTCTAGTTGGGCTTTATATATTTGAATTTGAAGAGAAGTATTTGTTTGAGTTGAATTTTATTAGATTGCTGGGGCTTATAATCCATCAACATAAGGTTGTAAAATGTCTAAGAAGTGAAGATTTATGCTTGTAGCCCAAAGGAAATAGCAATCTTAGATCCTAAATCTAGAGAGCTTTAGCATAAGCCAAAGCGCAACCTAAATCTAAGCAAAAATGGGCATAAGGTTTACCCCCCACAAGAGAGGATAAATCACCCGACTGCTGGGCTTATAACCGCTTGGAGTGGCAACCAGCTAACTCCTCCTACGCTTTAAATTTGTGCAATCAAGTCTTATGATTTTGCAAGATAGTTGGGCTATTATTTATTTAGAAAGAAACTAGAGTTCTTAAACCCACTCCTTAAGAGACTAGAGCATGAGTGGTATGAGCAATGACTTAGTCTAATACAAATTTTTTCAATTTTTATTTAGTTTTAGAAACTTCATTTTGACAAATCCTATAGGATTTTTGTATGCCTAAATGCATGATAAAGTAAGTTATGGGCTAAATCAAGAGAGAAGAGGGTGAAGCTCCATCAGTAGGGGTTGTTCTCACAAGTCAAGCGATCCTTATATGTATAAGGATGGAGGCCCTCATTTTGCAAGAGTGATTCAAGATTATGCATGATGTGAAATATATAACATTCAGCTAAGGAGTTGCTAAATCTTTAATTATCTTGATTTAATGCTTAGGCTTTATGTGAGGTTATGAATTATTTAAAACTTTAGTTATGAGTTATAGTTGGGTAAAAGATTTATTTTTTCCTAAGAGCCTAATCATATCTAAGCCACACATTAAGACACCATTCATTTAAGAAACTATAAAAAGCATGTTGTTTGTATTGTGCAATTTTAAATATATCATCAATCAATTTTATAAATCTAACGCAAAAGAAAAAGAGACCGATGTAGTCGGGTACTGCCGTACAACTTGAAAAGAGAAAATAAGTCACTGACCTCTATCCTTATACAACCCAGAATATGAAAGAACAATTATAAGTTACAATTGATAAATGATTTGGGGAAGGGGGGTTCTTCAAATCTTCATTCTTCATGCCTCCTCATTCCTTCCATCTTTTTTTCTTCGTTTGATTTGGTAGGCTTTAAGGCATCACATGACACTACAGATAAAGCCTTCTAGCCAATGTTCATCCTTATCCCCTATAACTCTAATCCTAATTCCTAATGCAAAATTACATTAACAATAAGAAAAGTAAATCTAAATACACCTATAAAATAAGTGTTAGGTAAACACACATACAACCTAAGCAGTTATATGCATAATTTGTACTTAGCACCCTACACATAGGTAACCAAGCCCACTTATCTTAACTTGGATTATGCTTAGGAGTTTAAGGAACTTAAAAAGAGAGCATTTATATTTATTTTAAGCACCCTTATCATAATCCCCTATAGAAAATATGATTAGGCTAATCATAGCCTAACATCTAGTTTAGCAGGCATACACCCTAACATCTAGTCTAAAATAATACATCATAAAATAAAACATACATCACATGATTAGTTTTAATGGTGACTTAATTATAATGTATGTGTATTAAGGCTTGTGTGGTATATCCTAACTAGGCATTAAGGTTATTATTTCTAAATGTAAAAAAGGTGTTTAATCATAAGAGGTTGATTTCACTTTAAGTGGTTTAATTGGTTTGAGAATTCTACTTAGTATTTTCTTTTGTTTCATTTGACTTACACTTAACAACTAAGTATTACAAAGAGAAGAAAAAGAGAGGATTACTCTCTTTCATCTCTATCTTAAGTCATGTTCTAAAGCATGTTAATTTGATTTAGTTCTCTTTGGTGAATGGCTTATTACATATTTTAAATTAATCTTAAGTTTAGGTTCACTTTAAATAATCCTATTCAATATGAAAGGTATCTTAAGATTAATTTGATCGAATTACTATCACATGACATATGTTCAACCATTCCTTTCCATCACATATAACATGCATATGATTAAGTCCTAATTACACCTACACATACAATATGTTTTAGCATACTTGAATGATGGATGTGAGTATGTACATTTAGAGTTTATACTTTCCTATTTGATTGAATTATTTTATCATATTAATTTAAAGCTCTATCTAAATTCTCATAAAAAAATACATACGAGTGAAATTAAATAGGTACATGTCATTGTTAACTAGGGAAGTGACATAATCAAATGACCTCCTTGGGGCTAGCTAAAGTCTCGTATTACCGGGATGTCTAGATTATATACCATTTGCATTCAAACCATATGTAAATTTGCATACATAAACATAAGAAAGAGAGCTCTGAATCACATGATCAACTAATTCAATCACTTGAACAATTGCAAATGCATGTATTTTAATAAAAAAGAAGGATTACCATTCTCTAATTAAATACACACATGCATGTATAAAAGACAGAAGCAAGTACACACCTTTGTTAAACTAGGGAAGTGAGATAATCAAATGACCTCCTTGGGGCTAGCTAAATCCTCGTATTCCCAAAATGTCCATGCTATATACCACTTTCCTTAAATACATACACATGTATTCATAATTAGGAGAATGAAAATCATGCAAGAAATGATATTTAATTTAATTGAATCATTTATGCATATGAATTGAAGCTTTATCCAAATTCTAGTATTAAAATACATAAGAATGAAATCAAATGGAGTATGTGCCGTTGTTAAATCAGAGAAGTGATGTAAATAAATGATCTCCTTGGGGATAGCTAAAGCCTCGTATTCTTGGGATGTCCAGGCTATATACCCATTAACATTCATACTTACATGAATCAATACATGAATAAAAGGAATGAAGCCTCACTTCATACACTTAAGCTATAATCACATACATCTCCTATATATTTATAACTAGTACTCATAACATATGTAATCATTCATTTATAAGCTTTGGAAAATAGATTTAGATTTAATAGTGATAATAGTCACACATATATTAAATTAAATAAACACATGCAAGCTTGACATGAAGGAAACCATTTGATTTAATTAATTTTGCAAAAGATGAATGCATGAATCAAATGACATACAACATTTAATATGATTGGAGAGGAATAATAAACATAAAAATATGATTTCATTCAATCAAGTTAAGTTCTAAGGACAATCATATCAAATAAAATCATTTAAAGCAAACCAAAGCTTTTTAATGCCATTTTTAATTTCATGTTTAATTTGATTTAAGAAATGTAAGAAGAAGTTTTCTAATCTTGATCCCATCCCATGATTGTAGGTTATTTTGATTTAATGAGAGATAATTAGGTTGCTTTATGAATTAATTAAGTTAAGATATTAATTAAATCAATCAATTAACCCTTACTTATGTTGCCTTATAGTAATTAACTAAATAACTATGAGCCAATATGATATGCAAATGAATTGAAAAGTAAATTAGAAATGGTCTTGTGAAATGAAAGGGCCTAATGCAATTAGCTCACAATTATTGGTTAATTAGATTAAAGAACTTTCTTAATTTCTTTTTATGATTTTTCCATACATATGGATAAATCATAATTTCATTAAATCTCTTTAGGCTATTAAACACCTAAAGATCTACCCATGAACTAGTTAAGAAAAATTAGATGTGATTGCATTATTTTTATTTGATTAATCAAGTCACTAATCCATTAATCAATTTCTCTTACTTAATTTCCAAAATTTAATTAATTACCCTTTAAATGAAATGGTCTTAAGGGGAAAAAGGTTGGGAAAGAGGTCCCAACCTAATTACATGAGTCCCCTCATTCAATTAAATAAGATATGATGGATTTGAACTTTAATTTAACTAATTAAGTAATTAATTAGTTAATTAATCTTTAATTACCATTTCTTAAATGAAATGAGAGGGGTTTAGGGAAAGGAGATTAGGAAAGAGGTCCTGACCCCAATTCCATAAGCTCATCACTGTTAGGCAGTGATTAAGGAACCTAATCAATCAATTAATTAATGTTTACATACTTAATTAACACTTAATTAAGTTAAGAAGGTAATTCGAGCTTAATCAATTAATTTTCCCAATTAATCAACTAATAAATTTCAAGAAAAATAGGAGAGACAGAAGTCATCCCCCTAAACAATCTCAGAAAGTTTGAGGTTAATTAGTTAATTAGTTGGGGAGTAATTAAGCTAATTAATTTTTAAATTAAACCCTAATTAAGCTCTAATTACTATTCAAAATTAATTAAGGATAATTATAATGGATTCCTCTCTAAAATACCTTCAAAATGAGCCTTATTTTTATTTTTTGGATTTTTATGATTTGTTATGAGTTTATGAAGTTTCAGCTTTAAAAATGGATTAATCAACCTTAATTAAGCCTAATCCTATTGGCGCCACATGGCACGCTAATGCGGTGCCCTTTCTACATGGTGTCATGGGATTGACTGTTTAAGTTGTCATATCCTGCAGTTGAGTCATCTAACGATGGGACGCGTTATTGATCTCCGCTGTTCGATCTCAGATCGGAAGGCTCAAATCAATCCTGTGATTCATAATGGCTCGAATCAGATGAATGTAGTATGATCTAATCATGGCTGTCCATTTTGATCATGTGAAAAGGATGGCACATGATCTATTAGCCCACGAATGATGAAAGACGGAGGCTGTCTGCCATTGATCGTTCGATCTAAGCTCACTTGAGCTCGGATTGACTCCAAATTGAACCCACACCATCGTGTGAGGGATCTAGGGAAATCCAACGACTAAGATTGGCTCACATGCACATTTTTTTCATAAAAGACCAACACATTTTAACTTATAGGTTAGTTTTCATAGAATTACCTCACTGGAGCTAAGATCGGTGGTTCTATGCTTGAGGTAGCTTTGTCTAGTTAAGATGAAGCCTTGTTGAGCAGCAATTGGATCAATTCTACTTGGATCCTTCGGAATACCAAGAATTGTGTGGGCTTCGAGTCGAACTCTATACTCAGATGGATTTAGAACTTGGGAAGCTTGGGTGGCCTCGATGGTGTGGGAAGGTGTGAAAGAGCAATTGGATGCAAGTTGAGAATTGGAGAAGTTGGATCAAGGAGGCTCCCTATTTTGTACTCAAGAAGGAGAATTGATGGGGAGACCTTGGGAATCGGAGCTTGCTAGGGAGTTTCGTTTCTCTCTTGAAGCTCAGACGAGTTGAATGTCTTTGTTTCCCGTGCGAATTGGGGGTATATCCCTCAATTGGCTCAAGTGGATGGATGGGATTGCCTCCCATTTTTGGCTGACAACCACCATCAGGGAATCGAAGTTGTCCCCATCAAGTCCACATGGCTCGATTTGAGTGGAGGACGGCTTGGGAGGTGGCTCAAGGCAAGATGTGGGCTGATGGCTCTCCTTGGAACCATTGGATTTTTAGTTTGTAAAGGAGGTGAGTTATCTCACCTCGCTTTGGTCCATGGCAAGCCTAGGCCACTTAGGGTGGGCTAGGTGGCTAGGTCAGACCCCATTTGGGGTATGTGAGGGCTGCCAAGTGGAAAGGGGAAGTGAACTTTTCTATTTTAGGAAAAATCCCATGTGGGGTGGCATATCCAAGGGAGATCTCATTATGTTTGGCTCTAATTAGGTTTGGACTGATTTTTTGCTGACCCACGATGGGTTTGGGTCGGGTTTGGTCAAGTTCCAAGAGGCCATGGGTTGGTTTAAAGGGGTTTAGCTCAATTTGGGTCATTTGGGTCAATTTGGGTCATGTTGGGTTAGTTTGACCAATCAATCAAATTGGGTCAAATCAAAGCTTGAGTTAGGTTCAAATGATGATTTAAAGTATTTTGGTCCAAGTAGTTTCAATCAATTTGACCTAAGTTTGGTTTTGGCTCATTTGAAATCAAATGGGTCAAGTTGACCAATTTGACCAAATTGGCCAAATTGGCTTGGGTTGGGTGTTGGTTTAAGTTCAATTGTTCAATTGGATAGGATTGTAGGCTTTCGTTTGAATCAATTTGGATTTAATTTGGATTTTGGCCAATTTGACCCTTTAGATCAATTTGGGCTAAGTTGATCAATTGGGCTCAATTAGCCAAATTGGGTTCAATTATGGCTTTGGTCAAGTTCAATAATCAATTTGGAATGAACTTGAGCCATTGGTTGCAATCAATTTGGGTTGGATCATGATTTGACCCATTTTGGACTTTTAGGCCAATTTGGGTCAACTTAGGTCAAATGATCAATTGATGGTCAAGTTATGTACAATCATTGATTATGAGTTGGTGTAATCAATAGTTTCAATTGATTTGGTGTATGGTGAGTTTTAGCTAATTTGGGTTTCACATGGGCTAAGGGTTGACTTTGTGAAATGACCAAGTTGACTTCGTTTTACCTAATTTAAGGTAATTGATCATCTTAGGGTGATTAATAATCATGGTATGACGTTCAAATGGGCTTGGTTCAATCCAATTTGGGTTGGATTAGAACTTGGTTAAAATGGGTTCTTTAGGCTACTTTGGGTCAAGTGGCCCTAAATGGGTCAATTGGCTTAGTTTTGGTTTGATTAAGGTTTAGTTGAATTTATATATGAGCTTATGATTGAAATATAAATCCAACTGCAATCAATTTGAGCTATAATGGGTTTTGGTTTATTTGGAATTTTCAATTCAAAAGAGCCAAGTTGGGCTTGACTTGGGTTGATTTTAATTTGGCTAGATGATTGAAGGAATGATTGATTCAAGAGAAAATCCATTAATTTTGGCTTGATTTAGGTGAGTTTTGGCCAAGTTCAAGGAAATAGCTTAAAGGATTTAAATTGGGTTTTGATTTGATTTTGGATTTGGTTTTGGCTATTTGAATATATTTCATTTATATTTGTAAAGATAATTTAGTATATAATTGACTTATAAGAAAATCATTTGAGTTTGAGGTGATTTGAAGGCAAATTTGGCTAAGCTCATGAAGGTAGGTCAAAGGGCTTAGAAGAGAATTTTAGTTTGATTTGATTTCTATCATCTGAATATGGATTTCATTTATATTTATGAATATAATTGAATATATAATTGATTTATAGAAATTCAATTGATTTTAGGTTGATTTGGGTCAAGATTTGGTTAATCTCATGGTGGTAGGTCCTTATGGCTTAGGAGGAGTCTTGGCTTGACTTGATTTAGTTTGATTTGGTTTTGATCATTTAGATGTAGATTTAATTTATATTTGAGAAGATAATTGATGGAATAATTGATTTATAAGAAAATCAATTGAGTTTGATTTGGTTTAAAGGGAAATTTGGCTAAGCTCATGAAAATGGATCATATGGGTTAGGAAGGATTTTGGAGCTAGAATTTGATTTTGGGTTTCAATCATTGGGAGTCAAATTTGGATTTGGATTTGATAAATGATTGAGGGATTGAATTGAACTTGGAGAAAATTAATTGAATTTGAATTGGATTTGGCTAGAGCTAAGTCCATGGAATTCAATCATTGGGCTTAAGAAGAGCTTTGAGTTTGGATTTGATCATGAGATTGATTGTAAATTTTGGAAATTTGATTTTGAATTTTGAATTTGAATTTGGAGTTTGATTTGAGAAAGAGAATATGGATTGGATTTAGGCTATAGGGTAGGCAAGTCACCTTAAGTCCCTAACCTACTCCTATGTAACCCTAAGTCTAGGTTAAGTGTTCACCTAAGCACTAGAAGTGTCTTAAGACTAGGAACTCTTAGTATAAGAGTCCTAGATCTATGATGAGGTTGAGAACTCACTCCAAAAGTGAGGTAAATGACCCACAGGTGTAAGCAGAAGGCACGCATTATTACCATTCGAGATGATCAACAACATCCAAAGGATTGCAAGCGCTAACAAAAATGATATATACCTAAAATCAAGATGTTGATAAAATTGCAATCTTAGTGCAATGCAACTCAACTTATGCCAAGGGCATAAGAGAGGAGAGGTCGGGTATATGAATCTTCCACTAGGGAAGCAGGTTTGGGCTATCCACTGGAGATAAGGGTTTGAGTTTGATTTGGTTATATGATTTGTGGAAAGAAGATCCTCTAGGGATTATAATATACAATCTACTGGGGATGGGTGTATGAACCTTCCATTAGGGAAGCAGGTTCGAGTTATATGAGTTTGATTTCATGAATGAATCCACTGGGGATAGAAATTTGATTAGATTTGTTTAGTTGGCAACCACTGGGGATGAGAGTTTGATTTTATTTACTTGAATTTAATTTATGCCTAATTTGGGTGGCATATCTGCTAGGGATATAAGCTTGAGTTCGCTGAGTATCAAGATCGGGTTTGATGGATGTGATTTTGTTGTATATCCTTTGGGGATATATGTAGGATCAAGACTGGGTTTAATTTGTTTTAATTTGTGATGGCTCCTCTGGAGAGGAGGATGCGATTTAGCTCCACTTAGGAGAATCAGGTTGGGTTTAATTTAATTTGAGGTTGAAGGCATATCTGATGGAGATATGAGCTCAGATCTACTAGGGATGTGGTGGATTTAATTTATGGACCATATTAATGTGCAATGGATCCACTGAGAAGGGGCTATATCAGCCTTGGCCTATCTCAGGTTTACAAATCCAAAAGGATAGTCTACCATCTATTGGGTAGAGCTAACCAACCTAAAGGTTGCCTTTTGGTGTGCAACAGTTGAGCAAGGAAGAAAGTGTACCAGGATTGCATCTTCCAAAGCGGGGAGCAACTGCTGGGTTGATCTGTTGGTAGCACAATAAATCAAACTTGGCCTAAGAAAACTACTGAGTGAATGTCACTTGGAGACTTATATCAACACATAAATAGTCAGAATTAATATCATTTTAATTTGATGGACCTTGTCGGTGTGCGATGGATCCACTAAGAAGGGGCTATATTGGCCTTGTCCTATCTTAGAATTACAAGGCCCCTAGGTAGAGCTAACCAACATATGGGCTACCTTTTGGTGTGCAATAGCTGAGCTAGGAAGAAGAAGTAGACTTACATCTTCCAAAGTGGAGCAACCATTGGGGTGATCTGTTGGTAGCACAACAAATTGAACTCGACCTAGGGAAACTACTAAGTGAATGCCACTTGGGACTTACATCAGCTCAAGAGTAGTCTGATTCTATAGGAGTTTTGCTTGCTAAAGATAGGATGCGCTTAGAAAAGGTACTGGGGCATCCTAATCCAAGCAAATATATATTTTGTTTATATGTTTGCATGGACTCTATTGGTGTGTGACGGATCACACTGAGAAGGGGCTATATTAGCGTTGTCCTATTTGAGACTTACTGGACCAAGGGAGAATCTGCATATCCACAAGACGGATTCTTCAACCACAATGGTGGCTACTAGGAATGGGGGAGTGTCCAATCCAAGAGTAAACGGGTAGTGTCTAAATGGGGTCACAAAGGATATGATCCAAATAGAGTGTCCACAGGGGAGGTGTCACTAGGGTTATTCGGGCGTTAAAAGAAAGCTATAGGTAAGTAACTCGGGAGAAGGCATAGACTTACATTTGCCATGAGTGATGTGTATCTATAGGGTGGGTCAACATAAAGAAAAACCTAAGGTACCCATCAGTGTGGGATGATCAATCTAGGAAGAAAATGTGTAGACTTACATCTTCATAAAAAAATGATCACCGAGATAGTCTGTCATCAGTAGGATAGATACTATCCGACTTTAGGCAACTACTAAGCGGGGAGTCCCACGGGAGGACTGGACCTAGATTTGAAGTAGTTAGGAGGGAAGGAGCCACTGGGGGACTTATCCTAAGCCTCAAATATACTCGACCCAGTCAATGTATGATGGCTAGTTCAAGAAAGAAGCATAGTAGACTTACATCTTCTTAAATAAAGCTGACATGAGGTAGCTTACCGGCTGTGCAGTAAGGCCTACCAAACTAACAAGGTGCTCGTCAGTGTGCAATAGTCAAGTCAAGAAGAAAGCATAAAATACTTACATCCCCATAAATAGAGAACCACTGGAGTGACACACTAGCAAGGTAGCATGTCAGCCCGACTTAGAGCAGCTATTGAGTGAGTGCCACTAGGGCATTATCCCAACTCGAAGTAGCCCGAGACAAAAGATATGTATTTGTTTTATGTGGTTATGTGTAGTTTATGTTGTGTTGTGTTGATAAAGGATAGGACACCACTTGGGTTCTTTACACCATCCCTAAACACATGGTGGCGGATTCACAAACAAAGATGTTTCCCAATTTGAAGAGATGGAATTTGAGATGAAAATTTTCATTGATAATTGTTTCGAAATAATATTTATGGATAATATTTTTTTAGGTAGAGCCCATTGATTGGAAGCATCGGACGCTCTCCCTTATGATTTACGATCTGATAAGATCCTCCTTGGTAGGCTTTCTCTATGGTAAAAGGGCCTTCCCAAGTGGGTTCAAACTTGCCTCCCATCTTGCGATGGGCTCAACTGGTATCCTTGGAACTAAAATAAGCTCTCTTACTTGAAAAGCTCTAGGATGGACAAACTTGTTATGAGCTTAAATCATTTTGGTTTTGTATAACTCAAGGTTATAGCATGCTTGGAGGCGTCTCTTCTCCAAACCTTTGAGCTCTTCTAACCATAACTAGACACTCTACTCTATTGTGATCTTGCTACCTGCATCTATCTTTAATGATGGGAGTTCTGTATATGGTGTAGTAAGCCCACAAGTCTTCAACTAACTGCTTATGCCACTATCATTTGTTATCATCGAGTGTCTTCTTTAATATCTGGATGAGAGTTTTGTTGAAGGCTTCTGCTAAGCCATTTGCTCAAGGATAGTAGATGATTGAATATCTCTAATCTATGCTATGTCTCTGGGAAAAGCTGTTGATTTTGGTGCTCTTAAATGCAATACTATTATCGAATATAGTTCATTGAGGCACTATGAACCTATATACGATATGTTCCTAAAAAACTAGAGCACATGTTGAGCTATGACCTCTCTGAGTGGGATTGCTTCCGTCCACTTGGAAAAGTAGTTGGTGGTAGCTAGAATGAACCGATGACCCTTGGAAGAAGGAGTATCAATCGGACCCACTATGTCGGTACCCCAACACTCAAATGGCCATGAGGCCAATGAAGGGTGTAGAATGTTGGGTGGTCAATGTAGGATGTGTACCTGACGTGCAGTAGTATCCTAATATCTTAATCTCAGCTTTCATTTTTAGACTGGATGGATGAGCTTCACATAAGCCTGAGTGTACTTCGATCACGATCTTACAAGATTTGTGTTTGCCCAAAAAATATAACCACATATGATCGAAGGACTGTCGGTACAAGGTGCCATCCACAAGATTGAGGAAAGTGCTCTCTGCTTCACCTGATGTGCTAGGGACTTCTCTTGAGATTGTTGGCCTATATTTAGATAATCCTTGAATGGTTGCCTTCAATCTGGCTCATCATCCTTTTTGGCAACGACAACCTCACCTTCAAGAGAGAGTCTTTCGACAAGTTCAGTATCAATAAGGGATAAAACTTGTTTATTTTGGACCCTTATAGATATGGACTCATCTTTCAAACATGCTAACTCCTTGGCGAGCTTGGCTAAAGCATTTGCTACATCATTTTCTCTTCAAGAAATCTTAAAAATGGTAACCTCCGGGATTTGGGCCAACAACTCCATAGTATACTTGAGGTAGTTATGGAACTTAAGGTTTATAACCTTGTAAAACCTAATGATTTGGTTGATGACTAATTGAGAATCCTTGAAGATGTTGATATTTTGGATGCTTAGAGTAATGGCCAACTCAAGACCCAATTAGAGCCTTATATTTAACTTCGTTGTTGGCACATGGATTGGACATAATATGAGAATCTCATGACATCACGATCTAGACTTAGGAGAATTATTTCTACCCCTGCCTTTCCCAAGATAGTATATCATGGTCCTTCTACTCTTTGAGAGGAAGTCACACCATTAAAATACATCTCCCAATGGTGAATGCTAGTGTCCTTTAAGTTCATGATTTGTTAATCAGGGAGGACATCACCAAGCAGGGAATCAACAGGAAGTGGGTGTGCTACTAAGAAGTTTGCTAGTGCTTGTCCTTTCACCGCATGGATGGATACAAAATGTCAAACTGTGACAAAATTATGGACCTACGAGCTAACTATTTGGATAGCATCAGTCGTGTCATGAGATATTGCAATGGGTTGATCCTAAAGATCAAGTTCATCTTATGAGAAAGAATGTAATGTCGTAGCTTCTGAGATGCAAAGATTAAAATTAGACAATGCTTCTCAATAGATGGATAGTTCATCTCAGCAGAGATTAGACGACAGTTGAGGTAGTAGAGCGTGTTCTCTTTCCCTTCATCATTAGCTTGGGCTAACAGAGCACTAAGGAAGTCATCTAATGCAGCAACATAGAGGATTAAAACCTACCTGAGATAGGGGCTGCTAGAATTGGCGACATCATCAGGTAGTGCTTGATGTATTCGAAGGCTTGCTGACACTTATCATCCCACTTAAACTTAGTGTCCTTTTTGACAAGTGCTGAGAATGGTTGGCATCTTCCTGATAGGCTGGATATGAAGCATCTTAGATATGCAAACCGCCCTTGAAATGATCTGAGTTGAGTTAAACTCTTAGGGGGTGTCATTTTCAATATTGCCTTGATCTTCTCCAGATCGATTTCAATTCCCTAGTGTCGGACAACAAACCCAAGGAATTTCCCTGAAGCTACTTTGAATGCACACTTCAGGGGATTCATTTTAAGGTTAAATTATCTTAACCGTTTGAAAACTACTCTCAAGTCAAAGAGATGGTCTTCATTTTCTTTACTTTTGACTATGAGATCATCGACATAACACTCAACTTGATAATGAATGAGTTCATCAAATATTTGAGTCATGGCCTACTGATATGTAGCACCGACATTTTTAAGTCTGAAATACATGACCTTAAGGCAAAAGATTTTGATCAGGGTTCAAAAAGTAGTGTTTCTTTCATCTTCAGGGACCGTCTTTATTTTTTTATATCCAGATGAGCCATCCATGAAAGAGAATACTGCATGAGATGAGGCAATGCCCACCATCAGTTCTGATTTTAGCAGTGAAAATTTGTCTTTTGGACATGCCTTATTCAGATTCCTAAAATTGATGCATATGCGAATTCAACCATTCCTCCTCTTAACTAGGATGAAACTGGACAACCAGTTAGGGTATTTTTCTTCCTTGATAAAGCCAACATCAATTAGTTTCTTGACTTCAAAAATGACCTGATGTTCAATGTCTAATCACATGCATCTAGGAGCTTGCTTGATAGGGTTAGCACTAGGCTCTATTGCTAGTTTATGGACTATAATGTCAAAAGATAAACACATCATCACTTCATAAATCTATGCAAACAGTCCTTAAACTCAGTCAATAGCCTAACTAAGTCATTGGTTTCAGTATCATTCAACAAAGAATTGATGTATGTTGGATGTAGATTGTCTTCAGTTCCTAAGTTAATTTTTTTGAGCTCATCGATGGTTGGCCTAATCTCCTCTTTGAACTCTAGTTGTGCATCTTTGACTTCAAAATCATCTAGAGTATCTAAAGTTTCTAAACACACCTCCTCATATGAGTTAGCATGATTTGAAAATAACCTATCATACTCTAAATAATTGGTGATGTCTAAGCAGTAATCATTGTCATTGACTGGACCCACTGTACTGAATCCTAGTCCTAGTCATGATTGAGAGCTTTTGCATTTATTCTTCCATATTCTCTTAAAATAGTCTGACATATGCTTTGACCAAGTATGTGGGATTAACTCTTTCTTTGCTAAGTTTAGAACACATGACGAGTATCAATCAAAAGGTAATTCTATTAAATCTTTATATGAATCATCCTCAAGTTCTACATCAACTTCTTAACTTGAGGATAATGCTACCAAGAAGAACCTCTGGGTCTTCACATCTGTGGATGACTTAAGGGCTTCCTTAACTACCAATCTCTCAACTTTTTGTGAGGAAAGTGGGGTTAGAGCTAAGGTTCCCAACTGATGTTTGATAATTTCACATACAGACTTGGATACATTTATGCTTTCCTTTGGAGCCCAGTATTCATCATTTTCCTACTCAAGTATCACCTCGAAAGGGATCTACTACTAAGAAGAGCTGGCTGGTGTGCTAACCACACAAGTCTCATCTTCTGAACTAGACTCTAAGTCTATGTGGATTACAGGTGTACTCCTGGTGGCTGGGACATACCTCCTATTGGGTGGCCAATATGGAGGCTTTCCACCTTAAGGGCTACCTTTGAACTATCCTCTTTCTCTGCCTGGTGGAGGTCAGGTCATCCTACCCATTTGTTCAAGTGGAGTAACAAACTGTGGGTGGAACCTAATGTCAGGTTCTATATCCTCCCCTGAGTCAATTTCTCACTCCCTTTTATTTTATTTTTTTCTTTTCTTTTTCTATTTATTTTTTTCCTTTTCTTTCTTTTTGTCCCTCATGGGGATCTTGACTAAGTTCACAAGAATGAACTTGCTGGTTTTGGGGAAGGAAATAGGCTGCATCTTCATATATCCTGACCTCATGAATTATGAATGGTTTGAGATCTCTTTTGATGCAGTACTCAATCCCACCTCTCATGAACTTCATGCATTATTGTAGAGAGGATGAAACTGTGTTGTTTTCATGTGTTCACAGTCTCCCAAGCAAAAACATTGAAAGATGTATTCAAGTATATGATGTAAAACTTGGCTTCAGTCTTCCAATCATCTATCTTCAATGGCAACATTATGGAGCCTAAGGCCCTCTAGACTTGTTCATTGAATCCTTTCAACATCATCCTCTATTTTTGGAGTTTGGAGATATTGATCCTCAAGTAGGCAAGGGTTCTTAGACTCATAATGTTGATTGATGCACCCTAGTCATCCAAAACTCTTGATAACCTATATCTGCCAACATCTACTCTAATGTAAAGAGGGCAGTTGTGCTCGGTCATCCCTAGAAGTAAGTCTTCATCATTGAATGTAATTCTTTGGATGTTGTTCGAGTGGTATCCCTCCTCTTCAGTAGCGGTGAGCTGAGCTAAGCATATCTCTGGATTAAGTAGGGCCTTGATTAAAGATTCCCTCATCTCTTTGGATAAGACAAGAGCATCGTATATGCTTAACTTAGCTGACAACTTTCTAAAGTGAGCTAAGACATTGTAATCAACTCTGACTTGGTCCTCCATAAGCATATCTATAGGTGGAGCATCCTGTGGAGGGGTTATCTGCTCATTGGAACCAATGACTTGTTTACCCTTATCTTGAGGTGCTACCCTAGGAGGTATAACTTTTCCACTGCACAGGTTGACTTCAATGAATTCTTTGAATGATGAACTTGTGGAGAGTTCTGCCTTCTCATTGGGCATACCTATAACTTCTCCTATGGGATCATCAGAGTCGGTTGACTCCAAGTCAATCTTAAGAGGTGAACCTAATTGATTCAGAAAAGGAAAGTTTGATTCTAAATCAGAAGAGAGGGGATCAAAATTACTAGAGCTATTATTATTTTCTAGACTTGGAGAGTTTTCAATAGGAATAAAATCAAGAGTATCAGAAGTGAACAAGATGTAAGTAAAATATACTTTCTTCATTGATTTCTTTTTGGGTGGAGGTACATGATAGAAGTCAAGTAAAGTAAGAAGATTAAGAGATTTAATGCCCTTGTCCACTGATACAATGCTCCTGCCAATAGAAGAGGAGCTAGCAAAGGAAGAAGTAGCTACAATGGTGGATGGAGTTCTGGACTCAGAAGGTGGTTGCGCTATTGGATTATCCTGGGCAAGTGTGGTGAGCTACTATTGCTGCTGGGCTGTCATCTTCCTCGAGTTATTCTTTACAACTAGCAAATCTTCCTTGGCTTTGGAGGTTTGAATTGCTTTAGGCACCTGCAAAGAAAGCTTCTTGATCTTAATAATGATCTTTTTGGCGGTTCAGGATAAGGAGATATCCCAACCTTTCTCGATCTTAAGAGGATCAGAAGTAACCCCAAACATAACTAGATGGTTGTTCCAAGAGGTATTCCTTAGGGATAACTATGGCTCCTGATTTGTAACTACGCTCAAGCCAGTTCTTAAAAGTAATACAATCCTCTAAGACATGACCTAACATATTGAGCTCGGGGATTCTTATACTGGACTCGCTGCTTTCCTCTATCCACTGACATAACTGTCCCTGGCTTCTTCTCGAATGCCATCTGTGGATTTGGTCGAGATGATTGGTTAGGAAAGGGTAACTGTTTGACTTCCTCTTGTAGGCTAGACGCCTTGCTGATTAGTTTCTCAAATGTTTAAATGGTAAAGCCCTTAAGGATGAAGGCAACTGGGCCATGAATATTCTTGTAAAGAATCTCAATGGCATGGTGTTCAGACAACTATGGCTCGCATTTCATGCCCAGGTTGCGCCATTTGAGAATATAATCAACAAGGGACTCATTGCAATTTTTCTTTGCACAACAAGGTCACCTATAATCACTCTCTACTAGGCTCCAACAAATCTCTTAAAGAAGAGGTGTTCCAACTCAACAAAAGTCATCACTGAATTATTGGGTAGTTCGACATACCAATCAAATGCAACCCCTACTAAGCTGCTGGAAAAAAGTTTGAATAGGAGTGCATCGCTGCCACCGACGTTGCAATAACTGACCCTAAGGTGTGCAATATGCTGCTACGAGTTCCCACTTCCATCAAAGATCTTGAAGGAAGGTGGCACAAAACCCTTTGGGTATTGAACTACATCGAATTCCTCCAAGTATGGTCTACCCTTTGGAATTGATGAGCTCCCCTTGGCTTGCGCCATCGCTTCCCTTACCTGCTATTCCAACATATGCTTAATATCCTTCTCATGCATGGAGGTGCCATCTGTGACCTTTCTATGCAAGCTACCAGCATCACCATCTACAGGAGTGCACCTAGGACGGTCTAGAGTATGTACCAACTTTGGCCAGTTGGCTACTATAGGAGAAGGCTGTGAGATTGGGCAGAGTTCTGTAATGCTAAGAACCACTACCATCAACTCCTCTACTTTCTTCTTTATGCTATCTATATGATCATCCTCCTATTTGAACTGGTGGAGGAGGTGTTGAGTTGAGTGAAAAGTGTCACCTTCCTTCAGCACAACATTTTCCTGGCTATGTTGATCCCACTATAAAGACTCTCATGCATCTACCATATGGACCTCGACTATGTCGTCCAACATGTCATCTTCATCTGGATCAAAGCAGACTCTTTCCTCCTCCTAATTCGAATGATCACTCCCAAGAAGTAGTTTCTTCTCTGCAAAATAGTTTTCTAGGATATCATCTAGTGATCGATCTCCTTCTCTACCTAGCTGGACCGGCACAAACATCGCTGACGACTGACTGTAAGACTATGCTCATCTAACTCTATGCACCGTATACTGCCTACAAATAGGACTCTCTCATAGGGAGGATCAACTGTCATGGGGACTATGTCTGTGTCCCCTCCCCTCTCTCTCCCTCTATCTACGATGGAGGTGGTGCAACAACAACACTTTTGGGTCGCTACTCCTTCCTAGCCATGGCTAAGGTAAAGAGCTGAGCATGGGAGCTTGATCTAACCTTAATAGGTGGAATAGATGGAGCAAGATCTATCAGCCATAGTTGGATCACCAGTGGGGATGGTCTTTCCCCAGTTAGGGGCTTCTGAAGCTTGGCATGGATGGTAGATGTTGTAAGTTAGACGGGTGATGGTGGGTGATGAGTCTCCAGCTGCCTCTTAGTTGGAGATCTCCTCATGTGTCAAACTATGCTTGTAAGAATAATTCTATTTGAATGACCGACCCTGACAGGGCAACACTCAAGGAAGTCCATTAGATGAGGCCGTCAATCGCCTGTATCTCCCGCCTCTTGCCCGCCAATGACACTGATCCTCAATGAATCTCTCCCTACATATCTGATCACTGAAACTCTTGGAATCACTGACCTCAAATCAAATAATGATTTAGACTTTGAGCATCTATAGGCTCTGCTAACCTAGCAAAGAACTATCCTAAGCCTGTCATAGGGCTTCGTCCGGTCCCTAACTGGTACCTCAAAGTGTGCTAGTGGTGGAGGTGATGTAGCGATCCTCATGTACTCCTCCTCTCCATCTGAAGCTGAGAGGAGGTGAAACCTATTGCCACTCAAGAGTGGAGAGGTCTCATGGGGAGAACCCTCCTCATCGACCTGGGAGGCAGCATCGATCTCTCTGGTTGCTCACTCATGGTATCGCTTGATCTTCTTATCTTTGTTGCAGTGTTGGGTTTGGGTGAGCAAAGCAGAGTGAGAGCTGAAACCTACCTCAAAGGTAAGGGAGATTATCTCGGAGGCCAAGATATCCTTCCCCATTTGGGTGACCAAAGAGGAGGTAGTAGCTCTCACTAGAACTATGACAGGGGAATTGACTGAACCTATGCTGAAGCAATTCGTATGGACATTGACACTGATCGGGGTGTGGAACCACGATAGCCTTCTTCTTCAATGAGGGGAACTTAGGGTCAGATGGAATGTTAAAGCAGTGAAGTGGTATCTATCCTGCCACCTCCTCCCTGCAAACAGTCGTGAGGGCTGGTCCCTCACAAGTAACTCAGACGGCCTCAAAGCCATGGCTAAACTAGATCGATGAGTAGTAGTCGAAGTGTGTATGGCCTAATCCAAGGCCAGATCCACACCCGATGAGAAGGAGAAGATGAACTTGTTGGAAGACATCCTGACTATGCTGATTGGAGACTGAAAAGACTAACTGTGTTGAAATTACTGCATTTGTTGAAACAAAATTTAGATAAACCCTTACTTTGATTCTTATCTTCAATCATTGATTTGGATTTGGAATTTGAACCCACACTTAACAAATTTAGGTATGCTAAGTGGGGTTCATTGAATTTTGGAGAGATTTTTTTGATATTTAAGGAGAGATTTTGCCATAAGATTTTGATTTGGAACCCATACTCAACCAATTTAAGTAGGTTAAGCAGGGTTCAAGTATTTGGAGAGACTTTGAAGATATATATG
The DNA here is from genome assembly GCA_021442155.1 of Cymbidium sinense. Classification (NCBI taxonomy): domain Eukaryota; kingdom Viridiplantae; phylum Streptophyta; class Magnoliopsida; order Asparagales; family Orchidaceae; genus Cymbidium; species Cymbidium sinense. Next base: position 73,073,154 of record CM038224.1, on the reverse strand, counting down.
ATGTATGTTTTGTTTGAAAATTTGGTTTGGAAAAAAATTACTTAGAAAATTTTGGTATGCTAATAGGTTTCCAATTATATGTTTGAAAATTTTATGAAAATATCTTTGTTTGTGATGATTGTTTATTATATGTGATATATTTTGATTTGATTTGAAAATAGGACTCTTACTTAACAAATTTGGGTATGTTAAGTAGAGGCCAAATGTGTTTGATATATGTTTGTTGTTTGTTGATATATGTGTTGATTTGATATGATTTGAGGAACTCTCATTTAATAAATTTAAATATATTAAATGGAGTTCAATATCTATGTGTTTGATATGTGTTAACTTGATTCCTCTTTCGGAAAAGAGGGGGAACTCTCTCTCTCTCTCTCAAATATGGTATGTCAAATAGAGTTTAAATATTTGTGTTTGTGTTTTGATGTTTTGGAAGTGAGCTCCATACTTAACAAATTTGGGTATGTTAGGATAAAGCTTACTTATGTGTTTGTTTATTTGTGGATATGTGAAGATTGAATTCTCATTTAAGACATATGGGTATGTTAAATGGAATTCAAAAATGTGTGTTGGATATTTTGGTTTTAATTTGATTTTAAAAAAGGGAATTCTCATTTAACAAATATGGGCACATTAAATGAAATTCAATTATGTTTGCTTATCTTGATTTTGTTTTAAAAAAAGGGAACCTTCACTTAATAAATTTGAGTATATTAAGTGAAGTCCAAGTGGTGATTTTAGTTTGAAAAGGGGAACTCCTATTTAACAAAATATGAATGTGTTAAATAGTGTTCAATCATATCTTTATTTTGGTTTTAAAAAAAGCTTCCATTTAACAAATATGGTTATGTTAAATGGAGTTAAATTGTTTGATTTCAGTTTGAAAATGTGCTTTTGAAAAAAAATTCATTTTGAAATGAAAGGATTTTAATGAAGTATTTTTGTTAAAAAGAAATTCTCATTTAACAAATTTAAGTATGTTAAATGAGGTTTGGTCATTTTTATTATTTTGAAAAGAGGTTTGAAAATATTATATTTTGCAAGGTTTGTGTTATGTGTGGTGCATGATTTAAAAAGTGCTTTTGAAAAAGTTTGTAAAAATGACTTCATTTAATTAGTTTGAATTTTATTGAAATTTACATAAGTATGGGATGAACCTTGCCTCACCAAGCTAGTGGTAAATATGTTCTAATTTGAGTCATATCTTTTCATTAGTTAATTTATTTTTATCTATTCGGGGACCTAATAGTGGTTTCAAGACCTACATGGAGTGAGGTCCTAAAACCTAAAGGATGTTGGCTAGCTTTACTTAAGGATGAAATAAGTTAAGTGCCAATGGAAAGAAAGATAATCTTGGGCTTATATAAAATATAAGTTATTATGGATGCTTGGAGATAACAATTGTCTACTAGAGATGGAGAGAGGAACCATCCCCAACGAAGTCGCCATAAAAATCTGTGGTGTTTATTTTCAGATGTATGGGGGACACTTGGCAGATCTGAGAGGGTACTTATTGAAATGATCAGGTATGATATTGAGGTATGATATACTATCTCAAAAGATAGAGATATCACCCTTCAATAGACCTAATCACCTAATAACTCCTAAGGCATGATGGGTCTTCGAACGTACTAGAGGTTTTTTCCCTACTTTACATAGATGAATAAAGCAGGGTTTATATTAAAACAAGTTCTAAAGTTTTCTGTGGGGTGAAGCCCCCATAGTTAATTGCATCTTAAGAAAGGTAAATTCTTTAGAAATACTCTCGATTAAAGTAGAAAATTATTATCTCTAAAGATTTCAATGTTAAGACTATCAATAAATTGGTTATGTTGGAAAATTAAGTGGGAGAGATCAAGGAGAAGACTTATTTTGGAAGCCAAAGGGAATAAGTAAGAAATGCTCATAATACTAGGAAACTTAGTGAGCACTCCAATCTATCCTCTATTTGGGCTTTATATGTTTGAATTTGAAGAGAAGTATTTGTTTGAGTTAAATTTTATTAGATTGCTTAAGCTTTTAATCCATTAACACAATGTTGTGAAAATGCCTAAGAGGTGAGAATTTATGCTTGTAGCCTGAAGAAAATAGCAACCTCAGATCTTAAATCTAGGGAGCTTTTGCATAAGCTAAATCATGACCTAAATCTAAGAAAAAATGGGCATAAGGTTTACCCCCATAATAGAGGATAAATCACTCGACTGCTAGACTTATAACCGTCTGGAGTGGCAGTCAGCTAACTCCTCCTATGCTTTAAATCTATGGAGTCAAGTCTTATGTTTTTACAAGATAGTTGGGCTATTATTTATTTAGAAAGAAATTAGTGTCCTTAAACCCACTCCTTAAGAGACTAAAGCATAAGTGGTATGAGCAATGACTTAGTATAATGTAAATCTTTTAATTTTTTTTAAATTTTGGACACTTCATTTTGTCAAAGTCTATAGGATTTTTGTATGCCTAAATGCATGATGAAGTAAGTTATGGGCCAAATCAAGAGAGAAGAGGGTGAAGTCCGAGGTTGCTCACGTCAAGCGGTCCCTATATGTGCAAGGATAGAGGCCTTCATTTTGCAAGAGTGATTCAAGATGATGCATGGTGTGAAACATATAATATTCAACTAAGGGGTTGCTAAATCTTTTAATTATATTGATTTAATGCCTAGGCTTTATGCGAGGTTATGAATTATTTAAAATTTTAGTTATGAGTTATAGTTAGGTAAAAGATTTATTTTTTCTTAAGAGCCTAATCTGTATCCAGGCTACACATTAAGGCATCATTAATTTAAGAAACTATAAAGAGCATGTTGTTTCTATTGCATATTTTTAAATACATCATCAATCAATTTTATTAATTTAATGCAAAAGAATAAGAGCCCGGTGCAATCAGGTACCACAGTACAACCCGAAAAGAGAAAGTGGGTAGACGAGGTCTACCCTTATATAACTCAGAATATGAAAGAATAATTACAATTTACAAATGATAAATGCTATTGGGGGGGGGGGGGTCTTCAAATCTTCATTCTTCAAGCCTCCTTCATTTCTTCCATCTTTTTGCTCCTTTTGATTTAGTATGCTTCAAGGAATCACATGGCACCCCAGGATAAAGCCTTCTAGCCAATGTTCATCCTTGTCCTCCCTTAATACTAATCATAATTCCTACTATAAAATTACATTAAAAATAAGAAAAGTAAATCTAACTGCACCTGAAAAATAAATATTAGCTAAACACACATACAACCCAAGTAATTATATGTATAATTTAGACTTAGCACCCTGCATATGGGTAACCAAGCCCATCTGTCTTAACTTGGATTATGCTTATGGGTTTAAGCAACTTGCAAAAGAGAGAACATTTATATTTATTTTAAGCACCCCTTATCACAATCCCTTGTAGAAAACATGATTAGGCTAATCACAACCTAACATCTAACCTACGAGACATACACCCTAACATCCAGTATAAAATAATACATCACAAAATAAAATATACATCAGACCATGCATCGCCCTAACATGAAGCTAGAAGTGGTGACTTAATTCTAATGTGTGTGTATTAAGGTTTGTGTGGTATGTCCAAACTAGGCATTAAGGTTATGATTTTTTAAATGTGAAATGGTGTTTAATCATAAGAGGTTGATTTCACTTTAAGTGGTTTAATTGGTTTGAGAATTTTATTTAGTGTTTTCTTATGTTTTAGTTGACTTACACTTAGTAACTAAGTATTACAAAGAGAAGAAAAAGAGAGGATTACTCTCTTTCATCCCTACCTTAAGTCATTTTCTAAACCATGTTAATTTCATTTAGCTCTCTTTAGTGAATGGCTTATTACACATTTTAAATTAATCCTAAGTTTAGGTTTACTTTAAATAATTCTATTCAATATAAAAGGCATCTTAAGATTAATTTGACCAAATTACTATCACATGACATATGTTCAACCATTCCTTTCCATTTCATGTAGCATGCATATGATTAAGTCCTACGCACACTTACTCATACAATATGTTTTAGCACACTTGAATGATGGATGTGAGTATGTACATTTAGAGTTTATACTTTCCTATTTGATTAAATTATTTTATTATATTAATTTAAAATTTTATCTAAATTCTTATACAAAAATACATAGGGGTGAAATTAAATAGGTACATGCCATTGTTAACCATGGAAGTGATATTTAATTTAATTGTATCATTTATGCATATGAATTAAAGTTTTATCCAAATTCAAGTATTGAAATTCATAAAAAAATGAAATCAAATGGAGTACGTGCCATTATTAAACCAGAGAAGTGAGGTAATCAAATAACCTCCTTTGGGCTAGCTAAAGCCTCATATTCTCGGGATGTCCAGACTATATACCATTTACATTCAAACCATATGTAAATTTGCATACATGAACATAAGAAAGAGAGATTTGAATCACATGATCAACTAATTCAATCACTTGAACAATTGTAAATGCATGTATTTTTAATAAAAAAAAGAAGAATTACCATTCTCTAATTAAATACATACATGCATGTATAAAAGACATAAGCAAGTACGTGCCTTTGTTAAACTAGAGAAGTGAGGTAATTAAATGACCTCCTTAGGGCTAGCTAAAGTCTCATATTCCTAGGATGTCCAGACTATATACCACTTTCTTAAATACATACACATGTATTCATAATTAGGAGAATGAAAATCATGCAAAAAAATGATATTTAATTTAATTGAATCATTTATGCATATGAATTAAAGTTTTATCCAAATTCTAGTATTGAAATACATAAAAATGAAATAAAATGGAGTACGTGCCATTACTAAACCAAAGAAGTGAGGTAATCAAATGACCTCCTTGGGGCTAGTTAAAGCCTCGTATTCTCGGGATGTCTAGGCTATATACCCATTAACATTCATACTTACATGAATCAATCCTTGAATAAAAGGAAGGAAGCTTCACTTCATACACTTAAGCTATAATCACATACACTCCTATATATTTATAACTAGCATTCATAACATATGTAAGCATTCATTTATAAGCTTTGGAAAATACCTTTGGATTTAATAGTGATAATAACCACACATATATAAAATTAAATCAACACATGCAAGTTTGACATGAATGAAATCATTTAATTTAATTAATTTTGCAAAAGATGAATGCATGAATCACATGATATACAATATTTAATATGATTGAAGAGGAATAAATAAACATAAATATATAATTTCATTCAATCAAATTAATTCCTAAGGACAATCATATCAAATAAAGTCATTTAAAGCAAACCAAAGCTTTTTAATGTCATTTTTAATTTCATGTTTAATTTGATTTAAGAAATGTGAGAAGAAGTTTGCTAATCCTAATCCCATCCCATGATTATAAGTTAATTTGATTTAATGAGAGGTAATTAGGTTTATTTTATAGATTAATTAAGTTAAGATATGAATTAAAGCAATTAATTAACCCTTACTTATGTTGCCTTAAAGTAATTAACTGAATAACTATGAGCGAATATGATATGCAAATGAATCAAAAAGTAAATTAGCAATGGTACCATGAAATGAAAGAGCTTAATGCAATTAGCTCATAATTATTGGTTAATTAGATTAAGGAACTTACTTAATTACTTTTATGATTTTCCCACACATATGGATAAATCATAATTTCATTAAATCTCTTTAGGCTATTAAACACCTAAAGATCTACTCATGAATTAGTTGAGTAAAATTAGATGTGATTGCATTTTTTAATTTGATTAATGAAGTCACTAATCCATTAATCAATTTCTCTTACTTAATTTCCCATGTTTGATTAATTACCCTTCAAATGAAATGGGATTAAGGGGAAAAAGGTTGGGAAAGAGATCCAAACTTAATTCCATGAGTCCCCTCATTCAATTAAACAAGATATGATGTGATTTGAACTTTAATTTAACTAATTAAGTAAATAATTAGTTAATTAATTTTTTATTACCATTTCTTAAATGAAATGAGAGGGGTTTAGGGAAAGGAGATTAGGAAAGTGGTTTTCTGACCCAATTCCATAAGCTCCTCACTGTTACATAGGTAGTGATTAAGGAACCCAATCAATCAATTAATTATTGTTCATATTCTTAATTAATACTTAATTAAGTTAAAAAGGTAATTAGAGCTTAATCAATCAATTTCTCCAATTTATTAACTAATAAATCTCAAGAAAATAGGGGAGGCAGAGGTCATCCCCTAAATAATCTCAGAAAGTTTAAGGTTAATTAGTTAATTAATTAGGGAGTAATTTGACTAATTAATATTTTAATTAATCCCTAATTAAGATCTTATTACAGTTCAAAATCAATTAAGAATAATTTTATTGGATTCCTCTCTGAAATACCTCCAAAATGAGCCTTTATTTTTATTTTTTGGATTTTTCTATGATTTAATATGAATTTATGATGTTTCAGCCTTAAAAATGAATTAATTAGCCTTAGTTAATCTAAATCCCATTGGTGCCATGTGGCGCGTTGACATGGCTTGCTTTCCATGTGGTTCCACGAGATTGGCTATTTAAGTTATCACATCCTGCGACTGATCGGCTAGCAGCAGGACGCGCTATTGATCTCCACCATCTGATCTTAAATCAGACAGCGCAAATTAATTATGTGGTTAATAATAGCTCAAATCAAATGGATCTAGTGTGATCAAATCATGGCCATTCATTCTGATCATGTAGAAAAGATGGCGCATGATCTATTAGCTCGTGAACGATGAAACATGGAGGCTGTCCACCATTGATCATTCGATCCGAGCTCACCTGAGCTCGAATTGACTCCAAATGGAACCCACACCATCATGCGAGGGATCTAAGGAGATTCAATGGCTAAGAACAACTCACATGCACATTTTTTTCACAAAAGACTAACACATTTTAAGCTAGAGGTCAGTTTTCATGGAATTATCTCACTGGAGCTAAGCTGCCCCATGCTTGAGGTAGCTTCATCTAGTTGAGATGAATCTCTGTTGAGTATCAATTGGATCAATTCTACCTGGATCATTTGGAAGACCAAGGATTGTGCTTTGGACGCACAGCTACAATCAAACTCCTTGCTCCGGTGGGTTTAGAACTCAGGGGAAGCTTTGGATGGCCTTGACGAGGTGTGGAGATGGTGTAGGAAGGAGTAATTAGATGGAAGTTGAGAATTAGAGAAGTTGGATCGAAGGAGGAATGCCGATGAGGGAGACCTTGGGAACACTCGAGAGCTTTCTAGGGAGTTTTATTTCTCTCTTGGAAGCTCGAACTAGTTGAATGGCTTTATTTCTCGTGTGAATTGAGGGGGTATATCCCTCAATTGGCTGAGGTGGACGAATGGGATTGCCTCCTATTTTTTGGCCACCAACCACCGTTAGGGCACTGGAGTTGTCCCTATCAAGTCCACGTGGCTCAATTTGAGTGGAGGAGAGATTGGGAGGTGGCTCTAGGCAAGCTGTGGGTTGATGGATCTCCTTGGAACCATTGGATTTTTAGTTTGTAATGGAGGTGAGCTAACTCACCTCTCTTTGGTCCATGAGAAGCCCACACTTAGGTGGGCTGGTGGCTGGCGAGACCCCATTTGGACTTGTGCAAAATCCCATGTGGGGTGGCATAGCCAAGGGATATCTCATTGGATTTGGCTTGAATTAAGTTTGGACTGATTTTGGGGTGACCCAAGATGGGTTTGGGTCAGGTTTGGTTAGGTTCCAAGAGGCCATGGGTTGGTTTAAAGGGGTTTGGCTCAATTTGGGTCATTTGAGTCAATTTTGGTCATGTTGGGTTAGGTTGAACAATTGGTCAAATTGGGTCAAACTAAATCTTGGTTAGGTTCAAATGATGATTTGAAGTGTTTTGGTTTAAGTGGTTTCAATCAATTTGGCCTTGGATTAATTTTGGCTCATTTGGAATCAAATGGGTCAAATGGCTCAAGTTGACCAATTTGGCCAAATTGGCCAAATTGGCTTAGATTGGGTCTTGGCTTAAGTTCAATTGGTCATTTGGATAGGATTGTAGGCTTTGGTTTGAATTAATTTAGATTTTGGCCAATTTGACCCTTTAGGTCAATTTGGGCTAAGTTGATCAATTGGGCTCAATTGGACAAATTGGATTCAACCATAGCTTTGGTCAAGTTCAATAATCAATTTGGAATGAACTTGAGCCATTAGTTGTATTCAAATTAGGTTGCATCATGATTTAGCCCATTCTGGTCTTTTAGGCCAATTTGGGTCAACTTGGGTCAAATGGCCAATTGGGCTTGGTTTGGCTCAATTCATGGTCAAGTCATGTTCAATCATTGATTATGAGTTAGTGTGAATCAATGGTTTTAATTGATTTGGTGTATGGTGAGTTTTGGCTAATCAGGGTTTCACATGGGCTAAGGGTTGAGTTGGTTTGACCTAATTTAAGGCAATTGATCATCTTAGGGTGATTAATGATGATGGTATGAGGTTTGGATGGGCTTATTTCAATCCAATTTGGGTTGGATTAGAACTTGATTCAAATGGGTTCTTTAGGCCACTTTGAGTCAAGTGGACTTAAATGGGTCAATTAGCTTGGTTTTGGTTTTATCAAGGTTTAGTTGAATTTATATATGAGCTTAGAATTGAAATATAAATCCAACTACAATCAATTTGAGCTATTATGGGTTTTGATTCATTTAGAATTTTCAAGTCAAAAGACCTAAGTTGGGCTTGACTTGGGTTAATTTTAATTTGGCTAGATAATTGTAGGTTTCATTTATATTTGGATAGATGATTGAAGGAATGATTGATTCAAGAGAAAATCAATTAATTTTAGCTTGATTTAGGTGGGTTCTAGCCAAGTTCAAGAAAATGGCTTAAAGGGTTTATATTCAATTTTGATTTGATTTTTGATTTAGTTTGGGCTATTTGAATGTATATTTCATTTATATTTGGGAAGATAATTGAGTATATAATTGACTTATAAGAAAATCACTTGAGTTTAAGGTGATTTGAAGGCAAATTTGGCTAAGCTCATGAAGTAGGTCAAAGGGCTTAGAAGAGAATTTACTTTAGTTTGATTTGATTTCTTTCATCTGAATATGGTTTCATTAATATTTGTGAAGATAATTGAATATATGATTGATTCATGAGAAAATCAATTGATTTTGGGTTTATTTGGGTCAAGATTTGGTTAAGCTCATGGAGGTAGGTCCATATGGCTTAGGAGGGGTCTTGGCTTGACTTGATTTAGTTTGATTTGGTTTTGATCATTTGGATGCAGATTTAATTTATATTTGGGAAGATAATTGATGGAGTAATTGATTTATAAAAAAAGATCAATTGAGTTTGATTTGGTTTAAAATGGATTTTGGCTAAGCTTATTAAAGTGGATCATATCGCTTAGGAAGGATTTTGGAGCTTGAATTTAATTGTGGGTTTCAATCATTTGGAGTCAAATTTGGATTTGGATTTGATAAATGATTGAGGGATTGAATTGATCTTGGAGAAAATTAATTGAATTTGAATTGGATTTGGCTAGGGCTAAGTCCATGGAATTCAATCATAAGGCTTAGGAAGAGTTTTGAGTTTGGATTTGATCATGGGATTGATTACAAATTTTGGAAATTTGATTTTGAATTTTGAATTTGAATTTGGGGTTTGATTTGAGATGGAGAACCTGATTTGGTTTTGTCTATAGAGTAGGCAAGTTTCCCTATGTCCCTAAGGTATAACCTACTCCTAGGACTAACCCTTATAAGTCTCTAGGCTTAAGTTAAGTATTCACCTAATCACTCGAAGTGTCTTAAGACTAGGAAAGTCTTAGTATCTATAAGAGTCCTAGATCTATGATGAGAAGGTTGAGAACTCACTCCAAAAATGAGGTCAACAAAAGGACCCCCAAATTTGCATATGCGTTGATTTTAGGGATCTAAATGAGACATGTCCAAAAGATGAATTTTCATTACCAATATCAGAGTTGATGGTGGACATTGCCTCATCTCATACAGTCTTCTCAATCATGGATGACTCATCTGGATACAACCAAATAAAGATGGCCATTGAAGATGAGAAAATTACTACCATTATAACCCCGATCAAAATCTATTACTATAAGGTCATGCCTTTCGACCTTAAAAATGTTGGTGCCATATATCAGGGGGCCATGACTCGAATATTCGACCAACTTATTCATCATTAAGTCGAATGCTACATCGATGATCTCGTGGCCAAGAGTAAAGAAAAGGAAGACCATATCTTTGACTTGAGAGTAGTTTTCAAACTATTAAGATAATTTAACCTCAAAATGAATCCTTTGAAGTGTGCATTCAGAGTAGTTCAGGGAATTTCCCTTAGGTTTGTTGTCCGACAATGCAAAATTGAAATTGACACAGAGAAGATTAAAGTGATATTAGAAATACCACTCCCTTAAAGTTTAGCTCAACTCAGATCATTCCAACGATGATTAGTGTATATAAGATGCTTCATATCCAACCTATTTGGAAGATGCTAGCCATTTTTAGTACTTATCAAGAAGGATGCCAAGTTTAAGTGGGATGATAAGTGCCAACATGCCTTTGAAAATGTCAGGAAGTACTTGATGACACCGCCAGTCCTAGTAGCTCCTATCCTGAGCAAGCCACTTATACTCTACACTGCTGCATTAGATGACTCCCTTGGCGCTTTGTTGGCTCAAGCCAATGATGAAGGGAAGGTGAATGCACTCTACTACCTCAGCAGTCATCTAATCCCTACTAAAGCAAATTATCCACCCTTTGAGAAGAATTTCTTAGCTTTGATCTTTGCATCCCAAAAGCTATGACATTATAATCTTTCTCAAAAAGTAAACTTGATTTCTAGAATCAATCCACTGCAATATTGCATAACACAGTTGACACTATTTAGACGGTTGGCACATTGGTCCATGATTCTCTAACAGTTTGACATCACTTTTGTACCTCTCAGTGCGGTGAAAGGATAAGAACTCGTAGATTTCTTAGCCTCACACCCACTTTCTGCTGATTCTCTGCTTAGTGATGATCTCCCTGATGAATAAATCATGAACTTAGGAGATACCAGCATTTACCACTAGGAGATGTACTTTGATGGTGCGGCTTTCTTTCAAAGAGGAGAAGAACCATAATTTACTCTTCCAAGAAAGGCAAGGGTAGGAATAGTTCTCCTAACTCTGAACCGTGATATGATGAGATTCTTATATCACCTATCCGATCATTGCACCAACAATAAAGCTGAATATGAAGCTCTAATTGCTAGTTTGGAGTTATCCATTTTGCTAGGCATCTAGAACATCAACATCTTTGAGGATTATCAACTAGTCATCAATCAAATCACTGGGTCCTATAAGCTTCTAAAGTATAAACTCCATCACTCCCACAAGTACATCATAGAGTTGTTGGCCAAAATCTCAGAGATTACCATTTACGAGATTCATCGAGGAGAAAACTCTATAGCGGATGCTTTAGCCAAACTTGCCAGGAGTTGGCATGTCTGGAAGATGAGTCCATATCAATAAGTCCTACCTCTTATTGATGTTGAACTCATCAAAAAATACTCTCTTGAAGAGGAGGTTACCGTTGCCAAAAAGGACGAGGAGCTGGATTAGAGCCAACCATTCATTGATTACCTAGAAAAAGGAAAACTATCTCAATAGAAGTCCCAAGCACACCAAATGAGGCAAAGGGCACTTTCCTACGCCCTTGTGGATGGTGTCTTATACTGGCGATCTTTCGATCATATGTGATTATGCTGTTTGAACAAGCACGAAGCCCATAAGATTGTGACCGAGGTGCACTCAGAATTATACTGAGTTCACCAATCCGATCCCAAGATGAAAGCCCAAATCAAAAGATTCAGATACTATTGGCCATCGATGATTATATATTACATGGACGTAGCTCGACGATGCCATCAATGTCAAGTACATGGAGTGGTCCTACACCAACCACCCAACATCCTACATCCAACATTAGCCTCATGGCCATTCGAGTGTTGGGATACTGATATAGTGGGTTTGATTGATCCCCTTTCTTCCAAGGGTCATCGGTTTATCTTAGCTGCCACTGATGATATTTCCAAATAGGCAGAGGTGATTCTGCTCAGAGAGGTCACAACTCAGCATGTGCTTCAGGTTTTGAGGAACTGTATCGTATATAGATTCGGGGTACCTCACCAAATTATATCTGATAATGGTACTGCATTCAAGAGAACCAAAATCAACAACTTTGCATGGAGACACAACATAGATTGGAGATACTCTACCATCTATTACTCGTGAGAAAATGGTTTAGTAGAAGCTTTTAACAAAACTCTCATCTAAATAATCAAGAAGACACTTAACGAAAAATAATGATGGTGACATGAGCAGTTAGTTGAAGCTCTATGGGCTTACCGCACTGCTTACATAACTCCAACTCAGTCTACCCTTTTCTCATTAGTGTATGGGTCTAAAGCCATTCTACCATTAGAAGTCCAACTCCCATCACTAAGGATAGTTGTGGGTAGCAAGATCACGACAAAGTAGAATGCCAAGTTGTGGTTAGAAGAGCTCGAAGGTTTGGAGGAGAGACACTTAAGAGTATGCCAAAACCTCAAGTTATACAAAGAAAAAATGGTTCAAGATCATAAGAAGTTGGTCTGCCCTGGAGCTTTTCAAGCATGAGAGCTTTTTTTATCTCTAAGGAGACCAATCGTTGCCCATTGTAAGAAAGGAGGCAAGTTTGAACCCACTTGGGAAGGCCCTTTTTCCTTAGAGAGAACCTACTAGGGAAGATCATATCAACTCATCATCTAAAGGAGAGTGTTATATGCTTCCAATCAATAGGTTCTACCTAAAGAAATATTACCCATAAATTCATGTTTAAAGGCAATTATCATCAATGAAAATTCCATTTCAAATTTAATCTCTTCAAATTGAAAGCATTTCCATCTATAAATCTGCCATGATATGTTTAAGGTAGGTGTAAGAGAACCTATGCGACATCCTATCCTTCATCAATACAACACAAACACAAATTACACATGAACACAAATAAAATAAACATAAGTCCTTTATTTTGGGCTACTTCGAGTTGAGATAACGCCCCAACATCCCTCACTCAGTAATTGTTCTAGGTCAGGTTTGATTCATTACTCAGTTAGTGTGTCGCCTTAATGGTCTTTTTGCTTAGGAGGATGTAAGCCCTTGTGCTTTCCTCTTGGATTAACCACTACATACTGACAGGAGCCTTATTAGTATGGTAAGCCTTACTATGCGGCTGATAAGCTATCATCATATTGGCTCTATTTAAGAAGATGTAAGTCCTTGCTCTTCTTCTTGAACTAGCTATCGTGTACTAACTGGGTCAAGTATATTTGAGGATTAGGGTAAGTTCCCCAATGGATTTTTTCTTCCTTACTACTTCAAATTTGGATCTAGTCCTTCCTCAAGACTCCCCACTTAGTAGTCTCCCTAGGTTAGATAATAGATGTCTAGCCGACGACAGACTATCTTAGTGATCATTTTCATCAATAAAGATATAAGTCTCATATGCTTTCTTCCTAGATTGATCATCGCATCGAAGGGCACCTTAGGTTGGCTGGTGTTCGCTATGCTGACAACAACCCACCTGGTGGATGACACCACTCATGGCATATGTAAGTCCTTACGCTTTCTCCTTGAGTTCACCATCGTACACCTATAGGATTTCTTTTTCAGGGATTAGGATAACGCCCCTAACAGAACCTCCCCTGTGGGCACTCTACTTGGATCATGTCCTTACGACCCCATCTAGACACTACCCAGGTTACTACTAGATTAGACAGTCCCGCTATGCTAGTAACCACCCCTGTGGTTGGAAGGTTTGTATTATGGATGTGCAGTCTCTTCCTTTGGATCGATAAATCTGAGATAGGTCTAGGCCGATATAGTCCCTTCTCAGAATGGTCCATCGCACACCAATAGGGACCACACAAACATATAAACAAATAAAATATATTCACTTGTGGATTAGGAGAACACCCCAAGCAGTACATTTTCCCAAGCAGACATCCTACCTTTAAGGTAGTGTAAGCAAAATTCCCTATAGGAATCGCATGAATAGTTTTAAGTTGAGATAAGATCCCAAGAGGCACTCACTTAGTAGTCACCCTAGGCCAAGTCTAATTTATTGTGCTACCAACAAGTCACCCCACTAACTGTCCTACTTTGGTAGATGTAAGTTCCCTCACTTTCTTCCTAACATACCGTTGCACACCGAAAGATAACCTTAGGTTGGTTAGTCTCACCGTTCAGCTGGTAGACTACCCCTTTGAATCGATAAATCTGAGATAGGTCTAGGCCAACATAACCCCTTCTCAATGTGGTTGATCACACACTAACGGTGTCCATCAAATTATATGAAATTAAATGAAATCATTCTTGACTACTCTTGAGTTGAGGTAAGATCCCAAGCGACACTCACTCCGTAGTGGCCCTGGGTTGGGTTTCGATTTATTGTTCATCCACCCTAGCAGTTATTTCTACTTTGGAAGATGTAAGTCTCCTATGCTTTCTTCCTAGCATCCGTTGCATATTGAAAGGTAACCCTTAGGTTGGATAGTCCTACTCATTAGTTGGAAGATGTAAGTCTTCTATGCTTTCTTCCTAGCACAGCCGTTGCATACCGAAAGGTAACCCTTAAGTTGGATAGTCCTACTCTTTAGTTGGTAGACTACCCCTTTAGGTTGGTGAATCTAAGATAGGTTAAGACCCTCATCGCTCCTTCTTGGTGGGTCCATCACACATCAACAGGGTCTATAACATATCAAAATTAAATCAATCACATTCAACCAAGCTCATATCCCTAGAAGGTATGCCCTCAAAATAAATCATATCAAATCAAACCCTTCTCACTAATGGAGCTTATATCATATCAAAACAAATGAAATCAAAACAAATCAAATCATATCCAATTTAATCTTCCTAGTGGAATCAAATCACATTCCTCTCCCTAGTGGAGTCTAAATTAAATCAAACTCAAACTAGGACAAATAGAAAATAAACCCAATCTTGATCCCCAGTGGACTCAAGCCTATATCCCCAACAGATGTGCCCCTAAATTTCAGTCATAACCAACTAAACCAAAATCAAAATCAAATCATTATCCCTAATAGATCCCTCTTCATGTCATTGACATGAATTCCTATCAAATTAAATCTTCCTGACTCTCTCGCGCCATCAACAAGAGATGAGTTGCTTTGCACTAAGATTGTGATTCTATCTACCCCTGGGGTTAAGTATAGATAGTCTTTATTAATTCTTGCAAGCCTTTTGGATGCTGTTGATTATCTCAATCAATGCCAATACGTGTGGTGTGCCTTTCAGTTACACCACACCTATTGGGGGACCTTTTGTTGACCTCACTATTGGAGTGAAGATTCAACTCTTCC
The DNA here is from genome assembly GCA_021442155.1 of Cymbidium sinense. Classification (NCBI taxonomy): domain Eukaryota; kingdom Viridiplantae; phylum Streptophyta; class Magnoliopsida; order Asparagales; family Orchidaceae; genus Cymbidium; species Cymbidium sinense. The sequence goes on along the minus strand of CM038224.1, from coordinate 73,057,772 downwards.
ATCATAGATCTAGGAGACTTCCAGAGACTAAGAGCTTCTTAGTCATAAGACACTCCAAGTGGCTAAGTAAACACTTAACCTAAGCTTAGAGACTTAGAAGGATTAGGCATAGGATTAGGCTATGCCTTAAGACTTATGGAAACCTACCTAACCTATAGCCTAACTGAATCTATGCCTATCCCCTTAGCCAAAATCTAACATCAAACTAATATATCCAATTCCAAGTGGATCCCAACTCAAATTAAAGTCTACAAACCAAAATCAAACCCACCATAACCCAAACTTAAGCCCATGATTTAAATCATATGGACTTAACCATAAATTCCCTTCAATCCAAATCAAACTCAATTGATTTTCTCATGAATCAATTCATCCTTCAATCATTATTCCAAACCAAGTCAAATCTACAATAAAATCAACCAAGCCAAAATTAATTCAATCAAACCTAACCTAACCCATTTGACTTGAAGTACTCAAATGGGCCAAAATTCATTTGAACCCAAATCAATTGCAACCAAAGCCATAAACTAATCTCAAATCGATATCTAAACTCAACTCAACTCAATTCAACCCAAGATCAAGCCAATTAAGCCATTTAGGCTCACTTGACCTAAAGTGACCTAAAAGGACCAATTTGAACCAAATCTCAATCCAACCCAAATTGGATTGAATCAAGCCAATCAAAACCTCCAACGATGATTGTTGATCATCCTTAATTAATCAATTGTAATCAATTAGGTCAAACCATGCCAACTTAGCCATTTGACCAAATCAGCCCACTTAAGCTACCTGAACCAAATCTCATCATAAGCCAAATTAATTGAGACTAATGAGCCACATCAACTCCAAATCAATCCTTGAATATGACTTGACCATCAGTTTAGCCAAACCAAACCCAATTGACCCTTTGACCAATTTGATCTAATTTGATCTAAAAGGTCAAATTGAGTCAAATCAAAATCTAACCTAATTTGATTACAACCATTGGCTTGAGTTCATTTAAAATTGATCATTAAATACGATCAAAGCCTTGACTGAACCAAATCTAACCCATTGAACCCAATTGACCCATTTAGCACAAATTGACCCAAACCTAAATCATTCCTAAATCCAAATTGATTGAAATCAAAGCCTACAATCATTTTCAAATGATCAATTGAACCTAAACCAATGTCTAACCCAAGCCAATTTGGCCAAATTGGCCAACTGGACCTATTTGACCCATATGAATTCAAATGAGTCAAATCCAAATATAAGCCCAATTAAACCAAATCAATTGCACCAAAACATTCTAAATACTCAGTTGAGCTTGACCCAAGTCTTAGTTTGATCCAATTTGACCAATTAATTAACTTGACCCAACCTAGCCCAATTTGACCTACATGGGTGGACAAATTGTGCCAAACCCATTGAAGCTAAGCCCAAATCCAATGAAACTTGGCATGGCCTTTCCTTAGGTCACTTTGGGTCAGATCTAACTCAACCCATGCTTGACCTGAATTGACCCAAAACCCAATGAGTAAAGCTTATTAAATGAAAAAAAATACCCCATTTGAATGGTCAAACCCACTCTCCTCCACATGGCTATCTCTTAGGCCTCCACTTAAGCAAGAGGGACACTAGCTCAAGTGACCCAAAAGTGATTGGGTTAGCCATGAGCCAAGTGGAGGTGAGTTCACCCCTCTCCTCCCATTGGAACACTTTGAAACCAAAGACACCCACTTCTCCTCCCATGACAGCTACTCTCCCTCACTCACCCACTCAAACCGACCCAACTCAGCACCTCCCTACCATCCACAACCACCCATAGTGGCCAGACAGCCACTAAAGGCCAAACCTATCCTGTCCGTCCAATCTAAGAGAGGAGGGTGTATACCCCCCTCAATTGGATTCAATTTGAGACACCAAACATCCTCGAGCCCATTGAGATGAGCATTTCCCTGAGCTTCTCGAGCTTCCTCCTTACCAGAAAACACTAACCCGAGATAGGACAAGCTCCAAATCCATCCAACTCCATTAAATCCCAACCAATCCCAAATTAATTTCTTCCACACATTCACCAAGCTCCGGCAAGGTGAAATGAACCTTCTCTAGAGCGATTCGAGCACCGGAAGGACCTCCAAGAATAACTCTGGTGGATTTTCCAGTGATGGTTGATCCACAGAGCTGTCAGCAATAAATCAAGGTGCCATCTTCTTAATAGGACTTCACTACGAAGCTACCTCGGTTGGTTCACTACCGCTCCGAAGCTTTGATGAGGTATTTTCCAGCAAACCGAGTATTTTCCAAAAATATTTAGGCCTTTTTGAAGAAAATTTGAATGTTGTGCAAATCCCACCATAAGATCCTTGTAGATCAACCCCATGAAGGTGTGGGATTGATCCTGAGCCTCCTCGAGCTCTAGCGAGCTCAAATTGGGCAGAGGAAGGCGGACGATGCCCTTCTTCCATCGCTCACGGGACGATAGATCATCCGTCGTCCATTTTGCGTGATTGAAATGGACAGTCATGATCTTTTGATTAGAATAATCTTGATTTAATCCTTAGGAACCATTAAATTAATCTCCATCATCCAATCTTAGATCAAACGGTGGGGATGAAAGCGTGCCCGCAACCGCCACATCAGCGCTTAGTTAGACAGTTTTAAATAACCAATCTCGTGGCACCACATGAAAAGGGTGTGACATCAGCGATCCATGTGGACTCAATGGGATTAGGCTTAATTAAGCTTAATAATGGGTTCTAATCACTAAAATTTTAAAAAATCATAACAAATTGTAGAAAAATTAGAAAAAATGCAAATAAATACTCACTTTAAAGGTAAAATAGATGAGATTTAATTAAAAATATTTTCATTTGATTTTAAATAGTAATTAAGGCTTAATTAAGGTTTAAATGCATACTTAATTAGCTTATTTAAGCCATAATCACTTGGGTAATTGACTCCAAACTTAGGAAATTGATTCAATGGGATGACCTCTGCCTCCCATGATTTTCTTGGAATTTATTACTAAGAAAATTAGGGAAATTGTTGTTTCAAACTCTAATTATTTTCTCTAACTAATTTAATGATTAATTAGCATTCTAAACACAAGAATTAATTAATTAAACCTATTAATCATTGATTAATAGTGAATGGATGAGAGAGAGTGATTAGGAGCTCTTTCCCAGTCTCTTCCCAAATTCATTTCATTTTAAGGTAATTAATTAACATGGGATTAATTAAGTGCTTAATTAATCAATTAAAAGATTAAATCAAATCAAATTGAAATACAAATTACATCAGATAATTAATAATGAAATTAAGGGCTCCTCTTTATGTGTTTAATAGCATGAAGATCCTTAAGGAAATTATGATTAACCCATACATGTGAGAAAAATTTATAAAAGTGATTAATTAGATTCTTTAACTTAATTAATCTTTAACTATAAGAAATTGCATTAGGTCCTCTATGAACATTGTAACTTTACTTTTCTCACATGTTCATATCATTTGTAGCTCATGATTAAATGATTAATCAAATTAAAGAAGCATAGGAAAGGGTAATTAAATGATTTAATTAATGATTCGACTTAATTAATTCATAAAATTCATTTAATTATCTTTCCTTGAACTAATTAAGATTACCAAAATGGGAATGGGATTGAAACATCAAATAATTTCTCACCTCTTTAGGTTCAACTCAAATCCAAAATCAAATTAATAATGAGCTTTGGTTTTCTTTAAACAATTTTATTTAATATGATTGTCCTTAGGAATTAACATATTTGAATGAACCATGTGCTTATGTTTAGTCATTGCTTCCCAATCACTTCTAAATGTTGTATGTCATATAATTCCATGCATTCATGTTTTCAAATCTAAATGAATCAAATATATTTTCTTTAGGTTCAACTTGCATGTGTTGTCTTAACTTAATGATATGTGTGGCTATTATCACTAATAAATTAAAATATATTTTCTAAAGCTTATAAATTGATAGTAACATATGGAATGATGATAGTTATAAACTCATATAAGACTTGCATGTGATTATAGTTTAGTTATGTGGATGCGAAGCTCTCTTTTTTGAATTTATATATAGATTTACATAGGTTTGAATGCTAATAGGTATATAGTCTAGACATGTCAGGAATACAAGGCTTTAAGAAGCCCCAAGGAGGTCATTTGATTATCTCACTTCCCTGGTTAACAAAGGCACGTACCCGTTTGATTTTATTCTTATGTATTTTGGTCTTAAAATTTGGATAAAGCTTTAATTCATGTGCATAAATAATTCAATTAATGAAAAAAAAAATACAATCTTTGCATGGTATTTATTCTTCTAATTCATGTATACATTAATATGTATTTAAGATAGCAAGTATATAGTCTGGATATCTAGGGAATACGAGGCTTTAAGTAGTCCCAAGATGGTCATTTGATTATCTCACTTTCCTGGTTAAAATTGACACATATTTTCTTACATCTTTTAAACATGTGTATGTGTATGTGATTAAAGAATGAAAACCCTCTCATTTTCTATTAAAAATATATGCATTCATAATTACCTATGTCACTAAAATATGTAGTATGTGGATGTAAAGCTTCTTTCCTTTATTCATGCATATGAATCTACATATGATTGAATGCTAATAAGTAAATAGTTTGGACTTCCCGGGAATACGAGGCTTTAAGTAGCCCCAAGGAGGTCATTTGATTACCTCACTTCCCTAGTTAACAAAGGCATGTACTTATTTAATTTCATTTCTATGTATTTTGTATTAAAATTTGGATAGAGCTTTAATCCATATATATAAATAATTCAATTAATGAAAATATTACCTCTTGCATGACTTTCATTTTTATAGTTATGTATACATTAATACATATTTAAGATAACAAGCATATAGTCTGGACATCCCAAGGATACAAGGCTTTAAGTAGCCCCGAGGAGGTCATTTGATTATCTCACTTTCTTGGTTAACAATGGCATGTACTTGTTCATATCTTTTATAAATATGCATGTATACTTGCTTAATGAATGAAAGTCTAATTTTTCCACTAAGTATGTATGCTTCCTTCATCATTTAAGTATGCCAAAATATGTTGTATGTATAGATATGTTAAGTGTTAAGTCATGTGCATGTTACATGTGATGGAAAGAAATGACTTGATATATGCCATGTGATAGTAATTTAATTATATAAATCTTAAGATGCATATCATATCGAATAAGATTATTTAAAGTTGACCCAAACTTAGGATTAATGAGAAAATACTTAATAAGCCATTCACAAAAGAGAACTAAATCATAGAAATGTGCTTTAGAAAATAGATTAAGGTAGGGATGGAAGGGGTGAGCTTCTTTCCTTACTTTATAACACTTTGATGCTAAGTGTAGACCAAATAAAATGAAAAAAAGATAAACTAAAATTCACAAATCCACTAAATAACTTGAAACAAAACCAATCATTAAGTTAAAATTAAATTTATCTAAATTTAGAAAATCATAACCCAAATGCTTAATAAGACATACCACACAAACCCTTAGCACACGCATTAGAATTAAGCCAACACTTATAGTTTTAAGTTAGGACTATGTATGTGTGATGTAGGTTTTGTTTTGTGATATAATATTTTAGATTGGATGTTAGGGTGTATGGTTCATAGACTGGATGTTAGGTCATTATTTGCCTAATTATATTTTCTTCAGGGGATTGTGCTAAAGGGATTGCTTAAAAATAAATACAAATATTCTCTTTGTTGGTTGCTTATTTCCCTAAGTATAATCTAAGATTAGGATAGGTGAGCTTGGTTACCCATGTGCAGGGTGCTAAGTCTAAATTATTAAATATAACTGCTTGAGATTGTATGTATGTTTAGCTAACCTCTATTTTACAGGTGTAGTTAGATTTACTTTTTCCACATAAATGTAATTTTGCAATAGGAATTAGGATTAGTGCTACGGAGAATTAGGATGAGCAGTGGCTTGAAGGCTTAGCCTTGGGATGCCCTGTGATGCCTTTGGAGCACAATCAAATCAAAACAAAGTGAAGGAGGACATGAAGAAATGAAGAAGTGAAGACCCCCATATATTCAAATTCTAATTGTTATTATTTTTTTTATATTTTCAATTTTATAAAGATAGAGCTTAGCTACCCATAATTTCTCTTTTCTGGGGTATACGGTGATACCCGGCTGCACCGACCTTTTATTCTTTTGTGGTTGTCTATAAAATTGTTTGACATTGTGTTTATATTGTGCATTAGGATTGCCTCCTTTTGTAGTTTTTTATGATTGATTTTTTAATGTGCGGCCTGGATGCGATAGGCTTTTAGGATAAAACTAATTTTTTTACCCAAACTAATCACTCATAATTAAATATTAATCAACTCATAACCTCACCATAAAGTCTAGGCTCTAAACAAGATATTTAAAAGATTTAGCAACCCTACAACTGTATCATCGTATGCCTCATATCATGCATGTCATATTCCTTTTTTTCTTGAATATGAGGGATCTCCGTCCTTATACGATAGGAAAATGCTTAACTTGTGAGGGCATCCCTTATGGTGGAGAATACTCTCTTCTCGTTGATTTAGCCAATAACCCTATTTCATCATGCATTTAGGCATAAGAAATCCCAAAGCCTTTTGTCCAAAATAACGTGTCAAAATGAAATAAAAATTATAAGGATTTGTATTTTTAGACTAAGTTACATGCTCATACCACTCGTGCTCTAGTCTCTTAGGGAGTGGGTTTAGGACTTTAATTTCTTTCCAATTAAATAAAAAACCTAACCATCTTGCAATTTCATAAGACCAGACTACATGGTTTTAAATCGTAGGAGGGGTTAGCTAGCAGCCACTCCAAGCAATTGTAAGCCTAGAAGTTGAACATGTTTATTCTATCTTGTAGAAATAAACCCTTAGGTTCACCTTTCACTTAGATTTTATCATTCTCTAACTTCTGTGAAAGCTCACTAGATTTAGGATCTAAGGTAGTTATTTCCTTTAGACTACAAGCATAAATTCTCACCTCTTAAGCATTTTCACAATATTGTATTGATGGATTATAAGCCCTAGCAAACTAATAAAAATTAGCTCAAATAAATAAATCTCTTCATTTTCAAATATATAAAGCTCTACCATAGGGTAGATTAGAATGCTCACTAGGCTTTCTAGTATCATGAGCATTTCCTACTTATTTCTTTTAGATTCTAAAATAAATCTTTCACTTGATCTATCTTACTTGATTTTCTAAACATAGCCAATTTATTGATAGTATTAACCATGAAATCTTTTGAGATAATAATTGACTACTTTAATCAAGAGTTTTCTTAGAAAATCCCCTTTCTTAGGATGTAATTAACTATGGTGGCTTGCCTCCATATGGGACTAAAGAACCCAACTTAAATTAAACCCTACTTTACTTTTTATGTAAAGTAGGGGAAAGATATCTGGTATATTCGAAGACCCATCATGCCTTAGGAGTTCTTATTAGGTGATTAGGTCTATTGTAGGGTGATTTCTCTATCTCTTGAGATAGTACGCCATACCTTAATGTCATACTTGATTATTTTAATAAGTACACCATACGATCTGCATGGTGTCCACCCCCACATCTAAAAATAAACACCACAGGGATGATCAGCCTGACCAGGAGGAGGGTTGACTAGAGTTTGACGCTGATGATGATGGTATGTTAAATGATCTAGCAGAAGTCCACATAGTTGACACCCAAGGATCCCTGTACAGGGAGCAGCCTAGCGAAGGTGTTGTAGTTAAGGATGGTGACACATCACACTCAACTCAACACCTCCACTAGCAGATCAAACAAAAATATGATCAGATTGACAAGATGAAGTGAAGGGTAAAGGAGTTGAGGGTAGTAGTTCTAGCCCTGTAGAGCCAAGCCTTGGTTTCACAACCTTCTCCTATAGAGGCTGAGCAGGCTAAGCTAGTACATACCATAGATCATCCCAAGTGTACTCCCATAGATGATGATGTCAGTAGTTTGCAAAGGAAGGTCACTGATAGTACCTCTATGCATGAAAAGGATATAAAGTAGATGGTCGAGCAATAGGTGAATGAAGCATCGGTGCAAGCCCAAGGGAGCTCATATGTTCCAAAGTGTAGATCTTACTCAGAGGAGTTTGATGTAGTTTAATACCCCAAGGGTTTTGTGGCACCATCCTTCAAGATTTTCAATGGTAGTGGGAACTCAAGGTAGCACATTATACACTTTAGGGCTAATTATTGCAACACAGGTGATAGTGACACACCTGTATAGAGTTAGAGCATCTCTTTGTTAATAGCCTAACAGATGTTGCATTTAATTGGTATGACGAACTGCCCAACAGTTCGATGAAGACCTTTGAAGAGTTAGAGCATCTCTTCATCAAGAGATTTGTAGGAGCTCAACAAAGGGTAACTGTAGGTGACCTCATTGTAGAGAAATAAAAACCCAATGAGTTCCTTGTTGATTACATTCTTATATGACACAACTTGAGTATGAAATACAAACCACAATTGTAGGAGCAAGATGCCTTGCGATTCTTCTCAAGAATATCCATGGCTCGATCACCTTCATGCTTAAAGGCTTCACCATTAAGACATTTGAGAAACTAATAGCAAGGTGGCTAACCTACAAGAAGAAGTCAAATAGTTACCCTTTTTAGACTAGTCATCCATGCCAAAGCCATAGAAGGTCTTTGAGAAGAAGCTTGGGATAGTTGTATTAGTGGACAAAAGGAAGCAGCTAACTAGAGTTCAGTTTGAGAGGCTCAGATTCCAGCAGCCTCCATTGCCACCTCCACTTCCACTACCTCGACCACCATACCAACCACCACTGCCGCCACAACAGCCTACTCAGCTGTGATATCCCTATCCATCACTAGGTACCTATTTTCCACCTACTATTGCTAAAAAATTAAGCAAGCCATACTCATTCAAGAGAGAGGTAGCCAGGAAAAAATTCAAGAATCTCTTGAAGAAATCTAATTTTTAGCTATCCGAGCCTAAGAAGCTGGAGAAAGCAGGCAGGAGTGATGATCCTAGCTACTACTCCTACCACCGTATGCTAGGTCATGTCTTAAAGGATTGCATCACATTCAATGATTGGCTTGAGCATAGCTACAAGTCAAGCACTATAGTTATCCCTAAAGAATACTTAGTCGAACAAAAGTCTGGTTCTGTTAGAGTAATCCTTGGGGATACTTTCGATCATCTTAAGAAAAAGAAGGTCGGGACATTTTCTTATCCTGTACCTATAAAAAGATCATTTCTGAAATCAAGAAACTTTCTCTATAGGTGCCTGAAGCAGCTTAAATCTCCAACATCAAGAAAGATTTGCTAGTTATAAAGGACAAATCGGGGAGGGTGGAAGTCTAGCAGCAGCAACAACATACATGTGCCTGTGATAGATCTGTAGCGCAATCACCATTCACGTCCAGCACTCCTTCCAATGTTGCAGCTACTACCACTTCTACTAGCTCCTCCACTTCTAGCAGGAGCATTATATTAGTGAATAAGGGAACCAAACCCCTCGCTTTGCTTACTTTACTTAATTTCTATTATGTATCTCCTCCAAAATTAAAGAAATCAATGAAGAAAACCAATTTTACTTACATCTTTGCCACTTTCGCTTCTAATTTAATTCTACTTGAAAGATCTCTGAGTCAAAATAATAGTTATTCAAATAACTCTGATCAATCCCAATCTGATTCAGAAATGGATTTTTCTTTTCTGAATCAATTAGGTTCACCTCTTGAGATTTACTTAGAGTCATCCGATTCTGAGGTTCCTTTAGGAGAAGCTATAGGTATTCCCGATGAGCAGGTAGAACTTTCCACAAACTCATCATCCCAAGAAGTCATTGAAGTTAACCTCCACAGTGGCAAAGATTTATCTCATAGGGTAGCACCTCAAGATAAGGGTAAATAGGTCATTGGTTCCAGTGAGCAGATAGCCCCTCCACAAGATGCTCCACTTATGCATATGCTTGTGGAGGACCAGTCCAAAGTTGATTACAATGTCCTCACTCATCTTAGAAAGTTTCTAGCTAAGCTAAGCATATATAATGCCCTTATCTTATCCAAAGAGATGAGAGAATCTCTGATCAAAGCTTTGCTTGATCCAGAGATATGCTTAGCTCAGCTGACCGCTACTAGAGAGGAAGCTTGCTACTTAAAGGAGATCCTAGGAGTTACATTCACAGATCAAGACCTACTTTTAGGAATGATCAAGCATAACTGTCCTCTCTACATTACAATGGATGTTGGCATATTCAGGCTTTCTAGAGTTCTAGTTGAGGTGCATCAGTCAATATTATGAGTCTAAGAACCCTTGTCTACTTGAGGATTGACATCTCTAAACTCCAAAAAGAGAGAGAAAAATTGAAAGGATTCAATGAACAAGGTGAGAGGGTCTTAGGCTCCATAGTATTGCCAATAGATATAGATGATTGGAAGATTGAAGCCAAGTTTCACATAATTAAATCGGATACATCTTTCAATGCTTTGCTTAGGAGATTATGGATACATGAGAATAACATGGTTCCATTCTCTTTATATCAGTGCATCAAGTTCCTAAGAGGTGTAATCGAGTATTGTGTCAAAAGAGATCTCAAGCCCTTTACAGTTCACAAGGTCGATATACGAGGATGCGGCCTACTATCTCCCCCAAAATCAAAAAGTCAATTCTCATAAACTTAGTCAAAATCCCCATGTGGGAGAAAAAGAAAAAGAAAGAAAATAAAAGAAAAATAAAAAAGAAAGAAAAAAAGGAAAAAGAAATAGAAAAGAAAAGGGAGCGACAAGAAGACATTGGGGGAGGATGTAGAGCATGAGATTAGATTCTACCCACAGTATGTTACTTTATTTGAACAAGTGGGGAGGATGACCCGACTTCCACTAGGATGAGGAAGAGGCAATTCTAGAAGGAGTCCCAGGGGTGGAAGACCTCCATACTTACCACCCACCATGAGATTCATCCAAGCTACCAAGAGTACACCTACTGTCCATATAGACTTAAAATCTAGCTTTAGAGGATGAGTCTTATATGGTTAATACACCGACCAGTTCTTCTTGTCAGTAGATCTTGTTTGAGGTGACACTCGAGCTAGATAGTGATGAAGATCAAATTTCTAAGAAAAGCATAAGTGTATACAAGTCATCATTATGTGAAACTATAGGCATCATTTGGGAACCTTAGCTCTAACCCCACTTTCCTCACAAAAAGTTGAGGGTTTGATAGTTAAGAAAGCCCCTAAATCATCCATAACTATAAATATTTAGAGGTTTTATTCTATTGCATTATCCTCAAGTCAAGAAGTTAATGTAGAACTTGAGGATGATTCATATAAAGAATTAATAGAATTACCTTTTGATTGGTACTCGTCTTGTGTTCTAAATTTAGCAAAGAAAGGTTTAATTCCACATACATGATCTAAGCACAGGTTGAACTACTTTGAAAGATTATGTAAGAACTTATGCAAGAACTCTCAATCAAGGGTAGGACTAGGCTTTAACATGATAGGCCCAGTCGATGATGATGATTATTTCTTAGTCATCACAAATTATTTAGAATCTGATAGGTTCTTTTCAAGTCACATTAACTCATATGAAGAGGTGTGCATAGAAACTTCAGATGATCTAGATGATTTCCAAGTCAAAGATGTACCTCCAGAGTTTGAAGAAGAAATTAAATCAACCATCGATGAACTCAAAGAAATCAGCTTAGGAATTGAAGAAGATCTATGCCCGATATAGATCAGTTTCTTATTGAAACAAACCAAAATCAATGACTTAGTTAGGCTACTTAATGAGTTTAAAGATTGCTTTGCATGGAGTTATGAAGAGATGACTGAATTGGCTCCTAACATAGGGGTCCATAAGCTAGCAATGCAACCTAATGTTAACCCTAACAAGTGAGCTCCTAGATGCATATGATTAGACATTGCACAATAGGTCATTTCTGAAGTCAAGAAATTGATCGATGCTAGTTTCATCCAGGAAGAAAAATACCCCACTTAGTTAGCTAGTGTCCTCATAGTTAAGAAGAAGAATGGCCAAATTTGCATATGCGTCCATTTTAGGGATCTAAATAATGCTTGTCCAAAAGATGAATTTTCACTACCGATATTAGAATTGATGGTGGATATTGCCTCATCTCATGTATTCATCTCTTTCATGGATGATTCATCTAGATACAATTAAATAAAAATGGCCCCTAAGGATGAGAAAAATACTGTAGTACATTCAGAGTAGCTTTAGTGAAATTTATTTGGTTTGTTGTTTGACACTGTGGAACGAAATCAATCCGGAGAAGATTAAAGAGATATTAGTAATGCCACCCCCTAAAGTCTAACTCAGTTTAGATCATTCTAAGATTGGATAGCATTTCTAAGACACTTTATATCTAACCTATCAAGAAGATGTCAACCATTCTTAACATTTATCAAGAAAGATGCCAAGTTCAAGTGGGATGATCAGAGCCAACATGCCTTTGAAAGCATCAAATAGTACCTGATGATGCCGCCAATCTTGCCAGCCCCTATTCTGGGCAAGCCTTTGATTCTCTATACTGTTGCATTAGGCAACTCACTTGGAACTTCGTTGGCCCAAGAAATGATGAAGGGAAAGAGAATGCATTCTATTATCTCAGCCACCGTCTAATCCCTGCTAAAGCAAATTACCCACCCATTGAGAAGCATTGCCTAGCTTTAATCTTTGCATCCCAAAAGCTATGACATTACATGATTTCTCATAAAGTAAACTTGATTTCTAGAATTAATCCACTGTAATGCCTCATGACATAGCCAACACTCTCCAGATGGTTGGCATGATGGCCCATGATTTTGTAACAGTTTGATATCACTGCATCTCCATGTGGTGAAAAGCACTTGATTTCTTACGACACACCCTCACCGACTCTCTAGCGATGATCTCCCCAATGAACAAATCATAAACTTAGGGGATACTAGCATTCGCTATTGGGAGATGTATTTTGATGGTGCGACTTCCTCTCAAGGAGGAGAAGAACCACAATTTACTCTTCCGGAAAGGTAGGGATAAGGATAATTCTCCTAACTCAAGACTGCGATATAATGAGATTCTCATATCATCTATCCAATCCTTGCACCAACAATGAAGTCAAATATAAGGCTCTGATTATCGGTCTAGAGTTAGCCATCTCACTAAGCATCCAAAACATCAACATCTATAGGGATTCCCAAGTAGTGGTTAACTAAATTGCTGAGTCCTATAAAGTCTTATAACCCATACTCCATCACTACCACAAGTATATCATGGAGTTGTCAGCTCAAATATCGAAAGTGACTATCTACAAGATCCCTGGAGGAGAAAATGCTATAGCAGATGCCTTAGCCAAGCTTGCCAAGGAGTTGGCATGTCCGAAAGATGAGTCCATATCAATAGAGGTCCAAAATAGGTAAGTCCTGCCTCTTATTCAAATTGAATTCTTCAAAAAATACTCACTTGAAGGGGAGGTTGCCATTGCCAAAAATGATGAAGAGCTGGATTAGAGACAATCATTTATTGATTACTTAAATAAAGGTAAACTACCTTAAGAGAAGTCCTTAACACATCAAGTGAAGTAAATGACACTTTCCTATGCCCTCGAGGATGGTGTCTTATAATAGAGGTCTTTTGATCATATATAGTTACATTATTTAAACAAGCATGAAGCCCATAAGATCATGATCGAGATACACTCAGGATTATGCAGAGCTCACCAATCCAGTCCCAAGATGAAAGATAAAATCAAGAGATTTGGATACTATTTGCCATCGATGATCACCGATTGCACGGACGTAGCTAAGCGATGCCACCGATGCCAAGCACATGGTGTGGTGCTACACCAACCACCCAACATATACATCCAACCTTGGCCTCATGGCCATTCAAGTGTTGGGGTACTGATATAGTGGGTCCGATCAATCCTCCTTCTTTCATGAGTCATCGGTTCATCTTAGCTGCTACTGACTACTTTTCCAAATGGGTGGAGGCAATTCTACTCAGGGAGGTCAAAGCTCAGCTTATGCTCCAATTTTTTAGGAACAATATCGTATATATGTTTAGGGTACCCCACCGAATTATATTTGATAATGGTACTGCATTTAAGAGCAATAAAATTAATAACTTTGCTCAGATACACATTGTAGATTGGAGATACTCTATCATCTACTATCTGAGAGCGAATGATTTAACAGAAGCCTTTAATAAAACTCTCATTGAAATACTCAAGAAGACACTTGAAAAAAATAAATGATAGTGGCCTAAGCAATTAGTTGAAGCTTTGTGGGCCTACCACACCACTTACAGAACCCCAATTCAGTCTACTCCTTTCTTTTTAGTGTATGGGTCTAAAGTCATTATACAATTAGAAGTCCAACTCCCATCACTAAGGATAGTGGTAGAAAAATTACAATAGTGCAGAATGCCAAGTTTCAATTAAAAGAGATTGAAGGTTTGGAGGAGAGATGCTTACGGGCATGCCAAAGCCTCAAGTTATACAAAGCCAAAATGTTTCAAGCTGACAATTGGTCTGCCCTAGAGATTTTCAAGTAGGAGAGCATGTTTTAGTTTTAAGGAGACCAATTATTGCATGTAGCAAGATGGGAGGCAAGTTTGAACCCACTTGGTAAGGCCCTTTTGCCATAGAGAAGGCCTACCAAGGAGGATCATATCAACTCATCAACCATAAAGGAGAGCACCCAATGCTTCCAATCAACGGGCTTTATCTCAAGAAATATTATCCATAAAATAAATGTTAAAAAATATTTCATCAATAATATTCTATTTCAAGTCAAAATCTCTTCAAATTAAAAAATATTTCCCTCTACAGATCTTTGTGGCATGTTTATGGTAAGTGTAATAGAACCCAAGCAGCATCCTATCCCTCATTAGCACAATCAAAAATATACATTACACACATAAACAGAAAATAAATACAAATCCTTTATGTTAGGCTACTTTAAGTTGAGATAACGCCCTCAATGGCCCTGACTCAGAAGTTGCTTTAGGTCGGCTTTGATTCACTACCTAGTTAGTGTGTCTCCCCAGTGGTCTCATACCTAGAGAGATGTAAGTCTCCTACGCTTTCTTCCTAGCATAACCACTGCACATTGATGAGCACCCTGTTAGTATGGTATGTCTTATTATGCATCGATAAGCTACCTGTTGTTGACTTTGTTTAAGAAGACATATGCTCTGCTTTCTTCTTGAACTAGCCATTGTACACTGACTGAGTTGAGTATATCTTTGAGGATTAGGATAAGTTCCCCAGCCGCTCCTTTCCTCTTAACTACTTTAAGTTTTGGTCCAGTTTTGCTTTGGGACTCCCTGCTTAGTAGTCATCTTAGGTGGGATAGTTTTTGTCTAGCTGATGATAGACTATCCCGTTGGCCAGTTCTGTCTATGAAGATGTAAGTCTCTTATGCTTTCTTCCTAGATTGATCGTCGCACACCGACGAGCACCATAGGTTGGTTGGTATTCGCTATGCTGACGGTGACCCACCCGGTGGTTAAACCACTCATGGTAGATGTAAGTTCTTGCTCTTTCTCCTTGAGTTGGCCATCGTATACCTATAGAATTTCTTTTTCAGGGATCAGGATAATGCCCCTAGTGGCACCTCCCCAGTGGGCACTCTATTTGGACCACTCCTTTGAGACCCCATTTAGGTACTATCGAGGTTACTCTTGGATTGGACAGTCCCCCTATAATAGTAACCATCCCTGTGGTTGGAAGGTATGTACTGTGGATGTGTAGACTCTCCCTTAGGCATGTAAATCTAAGATAGGTCAAGGCCCCCATGGCTCCTTCTTAGTGTGGTCCCTCGTACACCAATAGGGCCTACACAAACATATAAATAAATAATATATATTTGCTTATGGATCAGGAGGACACCCCGGTGGTACCTTTTCTTAAGCAGACATCCTATCTTTAGAGCAGTGTTAGCAAAACCCCCTATAGGAATTTCCTTGACTACTCTTAAGTTGAGGTAAGATCCTCAGTGGCACTCACTCAGTAGTTACCTAGACCGAGTTTAATTTATTGTGCTACTGACAAGTCACCCTAGCGGCCGTTCCCACTTTGGAAGATGTAAGTCTTCATGCTTTCTTCCTAGCATACTCATTGCACATCGAAAGACAACCCTTAGGTTGGATAGTCTCACCCTTTGGCTAGTAGACTACCCCTATGGATTGGTAAATCTGATATAGGTCTAGGCTTACATAGCTCCTTCTCAATGTGATCCATTGCACATCAACAGGGTCCATATTAAATCAAACAAATCAAATCAAATCATGTTGACTACTCTTGAGTTGAGGTAAGATCCTCAATGACACTCACTCAGTAGTTACCTTAGGTCGGGTCTAATTTATTGTGCTACCAACAAGTCACCCTAGCAGCTGTTCTCACTTTGAAAGATGTAAGTCCGCATGCTTTCTTCCTAGCACACTCGTTGCACACCAAAAGGAAACCACTTAGGTTGGATAGTCTCTTCCCTTAGATGGTAGACTACCCCTTTGGATTGGTAAATCTAAGATAGGCCTAGGTTTTCATAGCTCCTTCTTAATGTAGTCCATCAGACACTGACAAGGTTAATAATCAATGAAA
Organism: Cymbidium sinense; assembly: GCA_021442155.1. Lineage (NCBI taxonomy): Eukaryota > Viridiplantae > Streptophyta > Magnoliopsida > Asparagales > Orchidaceae > Cymbidium > Cymbidium sinense. The sequence goes on along the minus strand of CM038224.1, from coordinate 73,041,150 downwards.
CCAATCTCCCTAATAGAGCCAAAATTAAAATCTCACCCATGGAGCTAAATTAATAAATTAAATCAAATAAATTCAAGTAGGCTCATATCCCCAACAAACATGCCTCCAAATCAAACATCAAATCAACCATATTAATCTCCCTCAGCGTAGCCAAAATAAATCCAACAAATAAAAAAAAATCAAATCAAAATAATTCCAACCTTGATCCCTAGTGGATTCAAACCTCTATCCCTAGCGGCTATGCTGCCAAATTACACAAACCCAAACTTGTATTCCTAGCAGATCTTCCTTCCATAAATCAAATGAATTAAAACAAATTCAATCAGATCTTTATCCCTAGTGGATTCCTCCTAAATCAAATCAAATATCTTCAATCAAATCTCAATCCCCAAAAAAATTTTCCCTTCTTTGTGCCCATGGCATATATCGTATCCAACTAATGTGTGATTCCCCTGCGAATCCTTCTTCATGTCCTTGACATGAAATTCTTCCAAACCAAATCTTCTTGGCCCTTTCTTATTCCCTTGAGATAAGATGAGTTGCATTGCACTAGGATTGTGATTCTACTTACCTCTTGGGTTTAGGTTTAGATAGTCTCCGTTAGCACTTGCAATCCTTTGGATGCTATTGATCACCTCGTCAATGATAATACATGTGGTGTGCATTGTTAGTTACACCACACCTATTGGGGGTCCTTTTGTTGACCTCACTTTTGGAGTGAGGATTCAATCTTCCTATCATAGATCTAGGGGTATTCTAGACACTAAGAGCTCTTAATCATATGCCACTTCTAGTAGCTAAGTGAACACTTAACCTAAACTTATAGACTTAAGAGGATTAACCGTAAGGTAAGCTATGCCTTAGGACCTACAGAAACCTACCTAGCTTATATCCTAACCAAACCCATGTATAGCTCCTTAGCCAAAACCCAACCTCAAATCAATACAACCAAATCCAATTGAATCCCAATTCATATTCAAATCCTCAAACCAAAATCAAATCAATCATAACCTAAATCTAAGCCTATGATTTAATCATATGGACTTAGCCAAAATTCCCTTCAATCCAAACCAAATTCAATTGATTTTCTTAAATCAATTCAATCCTTCAATCATCATTCCACTCAAATCAATCAAGCCCAAACCAATTCAATCAACCTAACTTAACCCATTTGACCTAAAATATTAAAATGAGCCAAAACCCAATTAAACTCAAATCAATTGCAACCAAAGCCATAAACCAATCCCAAATCAAGATCTAAACTCAACTCAACTCAATTCAACCCAAAATCAATTCAATTTACCCATTAGGCTCACTTGACCCAAAGTGACCTAAATGACTTATTGTACCAAATCTCAATCCAAACCAAATTGGATTGAACCAAACTAATCAAAACCTCTTATGATGATTGTTGATCATCCTTAATTGATTAATTGTCATCAATTAGGTCAAACCAAGTCAATTTGGTCATTTGACCAAATTAACCCAATTAATCTACAAGAGCCAAATCAACCAAATCTCATCTTAAGACAAATCAATTGAAATTAATGATTTATACCAACCTAAAATCAATCCTTGAACATGACTTGACCATCAATTGAACCAAACCATACCCAATTGGCCATTTGGCCAAAACTGGCCAAATTTGACCTAAAGGCCAAATTAGGTCAAATCAAAATCCAATCCAATATGATTTGAACCAATGACTCAAGTTCATTTCAAATTGATTATTGAATATGATCAAAGCCTTGATTGAACCCAATTGACCTAATTAGCCCAAATTAACATAAAGGGTCAATTTGGTCTAAATTATTTCTAAATCTAAATTGATTGAAATCAAAGCCTATAATCATCTTCAAATGATCAATTGAATATGAACAAATGCCTAACCTAAGCCAATTTGGCCAATTTGGATAAATTAGTTAACTTAACTTATTTGACCCAAATGAATTTAAATGAGGGAATTCTAAATCCAAGCTAAATTAGACCAAACCAATTGAACCAAAATATTTTAAATACTCATTTGAACTTGACCTAACCCTTGGTTTGACCCAACCTAGCCCAATTTGACCTACATGGATCAAATTGAGCCAAACTCATCCAAACCAAATTTAAACCTGAATTAACCCATTACCAAATGAGTAAAGCCTCTCATATAGGATAAAAATCTAAATTTAGGTGGTCAAACAACCCTCCTTTGTCTTTGGCAGCCACCCAAAGCTCAAAATGGATCCCTAGATATGTGGCTAACCTGACCCAAAGGGGTTAGGTCAACCATTTGTCAAGGGAGGTGGGTTAACCCACCTCCCCTCATTGTCTCATCCAAAGGAGATGGAGACAAGTTAAGGCAGCCAACTCAGACCTTCCTGCACTCAAACCGAGCCACCTAAGCTCATTCATTCTACCTCCGACCACCTGCGGTAGCTAAATGGCTGCAAATGGCAGAGCCAATATGAGTCATCTGATCCAAGGGAGGAGGGGGTATACCCCCCCCCCCTCCTCATTTCGATTCAAATTGAGTAAGTGATCATTCTCAGAGCTCAAACACCTCAAGGCAGCCTCCCTGAGTGATTTATCAAGCTTCTCAAGCCTTCCCCTCGCTGAAAAACACCAACCCAAGATAGGACAAGGCCTAGCTCCATCCAACTCTACCAAATCCCAACCAATCTCAAATTAACATTACTCACACATTCCTCAAGCTTCGGTGCGGTAAAATGAATCTTCTCTTGAGTGATTTGAGCACCGACGACCACTTCAAGCCTAACATCAATGATTTTTTTGGTGGCGGTTGATCCACAAAGCCACCAATGAGGATACAAGGTGCCATCTTATCAATAGAGCTTCATCTCTTTAAGATGAAGTTACCTCGGTCAGTTAGCCACCGATCTTGAGCTCCGACAAGGTAAATTCTGACAAATCATAGATTTTTCAATTTTTGTTTAGCTTTTTCAAAGAAAATTGTAATGTCATGCGATTCCCACCGTTAGATCCTTCTAGATCCCTCCCATGAACATTTTGAATCAATCCCGAGCCTCCACGAGCTCCAACAAGCTTGGATCGAGCGAAGGAAGGTGGGCGATGTCTGTCTTCTATCGCTCGAGGAATAAAGGATCATCCACCATCTATTCCTCATGATTAGAATGGAAGACTGTGATTATTCATTAAATTTAATTTGATTTATCCCCTTAGGAACCTTAGGATTAATCCCCACCATCCGATCTTAGATTGGATGGTGGGGATGAAAGCACGTCAGCCACCGCTACGTCAACACCGCATCAGATAATTTAAATAGCCAATCCTGTGATTTCACATGGAAAGCATGTCCATGTCAGCAATCCAAGTGGCACCGATGGGATTATGCTTAATTAAGAGTTAATAATTCATTTAAATGGCTGAAACTTTTAAAAAATCATAACTAATTGTAGATAAATATAAATAAATATGAATTGGAACAGTAATCAAGGCATAATTAGGGTTTGAATGTCTACTTAATTAGCTTAATTAAGCTCAAATTACTTGGGCAATTAATTCCAAACTTGGTGTGTTAATTTAATGGGATGATCTCTACCTCCCATAAATTTCTTAGAATTTATTGCTTAGGTAATTAGGAAAATTGATTTTTCAAACCTTAATTACTCCTTTTAATTAATTTAATGGTTAATTAATGTTCTAAATAGCTGAAAAATTAATTAATTAAAGCCCATTAATCACTGATTAATAGTGAAATGATGAGGGAGATTGATTAGGACCTCTTTCCTAATCATTTCTACAAATTCATTTCATTAAAGATAATTAATTAATATGGGAATTGATTAAGTACTTAATTAATCAATTAAATGTCTAAATCAAATCAAATTAGAATATTAATCACTTTAGATAATCAACAATGAAATTAAGGGTTCCTCTTTATATGTTTAATGACATAAAGACCCTTATGGAAATTATGATTAATCCATAAGTGTGAGAAAATCATAAAAATACTTAATTAGATTCTTTACCTTAATTGTTCTTTAATTATGAGCCAATTGCATTAGGTCCTTTAGGACCATTGTAATTTTATTTTCTCACATGTTCATATAATTTTGGGCTCATGATTAAGTGATTTGATTAATGACTCAATTTAATCAATTCATAAAATCTACTTAATTATCTTTCCTTAAACTAATTAAAATCACCAACTTGGGAATGAGATTAAAATAACAAATAACCTCTCTTCTTTAAGTTTAATCCAAATCCAAAATCAAATTAATAATAAGCTTTGATTTTCATTAAGTAATTTTATTTAATGTGAGTGTCCTTAGGAATTAGTTTGGTTGAATGAATCACATGTTTATGCTTGGCTATTCTTTTCCAATCACTTTAAATATTGTATGTCATATGATTTCATGCATTCATCTTTTTCAAAATCTAAATGAATCAACTAAAATTTATTTATGTAAGCTCGCATGTGTTGGCTTAGTTCATTATATGTGTGGCTATTATTACTATTAGATTCAAATGTATTTTCTAAAATTTATAATTGGATCACAATACTTGGGATGTTAGTAGTTAAAAATACATATGGGATTTGCGTGTGTGAATGAATAACTCTCTTTCTTAAATTTATATATAGATTTACATAGGTTTGAATGCTAATAAGTATATAGTCTAGAAATCCCGAGAATATGAGCCTTTAAGTAGCCCTAAGGAGGTCATTTGATTACCTCACTTCCCTGGTTAACAAAGGCATGGACTTATTTAATTTCATTCCTATGTATTTTGATATTAGAATTTGGATAGAGCTTTAATTCATATGCATAAATAATTCAACTAAGAAAAAATATAATATTTGCATGATTTTCATCCCTCTAAACTATATATACATTTATATGTACTTAAGATAGCAAGTATATAATCTGGACATCTTGGGAATATGAGGCTTTAAGTAGCCCCAAGGAGTTCATCTGATTACCTCACTTCCCTAAGTAACAAAGGCACATACTTATTTAATTCTATTCATATGTATTTTTGTATTAGAATTTGGATAGAGCTTTAATCCATATATACAAATAATTCAATTAAGTAAAATATCATCTCTTGCATAACTTTCATTTTTATAATTGTATATACATTTATATTTATTTAAGATAGCAAGTATATAGTCTAGACATCCCAGGAATATGAGGCTTTAAGTAGTCCCAAGGAGGTCATTTAATTATCTTATTTCCTTGGTTAACAATAACACGTACTTACATACATCTTTTATACATAGGCATGTGTATTTGATTAATGAATGAAAGTCTTCTTTTTCCACTAAGTATGTACACATCCATCATCATTTAAGTGTGCCAAAATATGTTTTATGTATATATATGCTATGTGTTAAATCATGTGCATGTTCATGTGATGGAAAGGAATGACTAAATATATTTGATGTGATAGTAATTCAATTATATTAATCTTAAGATGCCTTTCATATAAGATAGGATTATTTAAAGTTAACCTAAACTTAAGATTAATAAAAAAATTTAATAAGCCATTCACTAAAGAAAACTAAATCAAATTAATATTCTTTAGAAAGTGGCTTAAGGTAAGGATGAAAGAGGGTAAGCCTATTTATTCTCTTTATAACACTTAGATGCTAAGTGTAAGTCAAATGAAATAAAATAAAACATAAATTTAAATTCATAAATCAACTAAATAACTTGAAATGAAACCAACCTTCATGATTATATTAAACTTTTTCAAATTTAGAAAATTATAACTCTAATGCTTAGTTAAAACATACCACACAAAGGTTTAACACACACATTATAATTAAGCCACTACTTCTAGTCCTAAGTTGGGATGGTGTATATGTGATGTTATGTAATATTTTAGACTGGATGTTAGGGTGTTGTATTTTATAAAGTGAATGTTAGGTCATTGTTAGCCTAATCTTGCTTTATGTAGGGGATTATGCTTAAGGATTGCTCAAAAATAAATATAAATATTCTTTTTGTAGGTTTCTTATGCCTCTAAGCATTATCCAAATTAGGACAGGTGGGCTTGGTTACCCATGTGCAAGGTACAAAACCCAAATTATAAAATATAACTGCTTGGGATTGTTTGTATGTCTAGCTAATCTCTATTTTATAGGTGTAGTTAGATTTACTCTTTCCATAAATATGTAATTTTGCACTAGAAATTAGGATTAGTGTTATATGGATTAGGATGAATAGTGGTAGAAGGCTTAGTCCTGGGGCGCCTTGTGATGCCTTTGGAGCATAATCCAATCAAAAGATGGAAGAAATAAGATATGAAGAAATAAAGAATGAAAACCCCATAGCATATATTCAATTTCAATTGTATTTTGTTATTCTGGGTTGTATAAGGGCAGGGCTCGGCTACCCATATTTTCCCTTTTCCAGGGTGTATGGCGGTACTCGTCTGCACCGACCTTTTATTCTCTTACAGAATCTATTTATGTTTGAATGATATTATGTTTAGATTACATAATAGAACTGCATCTTTTTCATAGTGTCTTAATTATTGATGTTTGAATGTGTGGCTTGGATGTTGTAGGCTCTTAGAAAAAATTAATTATTCTACCCAACTACTAACTCATAATTAAATTTTAAATAATTCATAACTTCACCATAAAGCCTAGGATATAAATAAGATAACTAAAAGATTTAGCAACCCCTTAGCTTTATGTTGTATGTATAACATCATGCATGTCATATTAAATCACTCTTGAAAAAATGAGGGCCTCCATTTCAACACTTTAGGGATCACTTGACTTACGAGAGCAACCCCTTAGGATGGGCCTTCACCCTCTTTCTCTTTTTTGGTTTGGCCAATAACCAAATTTTATCATGCATCTAGGCATAAAATATCCTAAAGTTTTTATCTAGATAAATGTGTCAAAATTACATAAAACTTATAAAATTTTGTATTTTAGACTAATTCATGCGCTCATACCACTCATGCTTTAGTCTCTTAGAGAGTGGGTTTAGAACTTTAGTCTCTTTCCAATTAAATAACAAGCCTAACTATCATGCAATTTCATAAGACTGGATTACATGGTTTTAAATCATAGGGGGTGTTAGTTGGTAGCCACTCCAGGAGGTTGTAAGTTTAGAAGAGTTAGACGGGTCTATCTTCTCTTATGGAATAGACCATTATGTCTCCTTTTTCCTTAAATTTAGGTCATGCTTTTGTTTAAAGCTCCCTAGATTTAGGATCTGAGGTTGTTGTTTCCCTTGGGCTATAAGCATAAATCCTCACATCTTAGGCATTTTCACAACATTGTGTTGATGAATTATAAGCCCTAGCAATCTGATAAAATTTCAACTCAAACAAAATAAAGCCTCTCACTTTCAAACATATAAAGCCTCACCATAGGATTGGTTGAAATGCTCACTAAGCTTCCTAATATCATGAGCATTTCTAACTTATTTTCCTTCAGATTCTAAAACTAAGTCTTCCAATCGAACGATCCCACTTGATTTTCCAAAATAGCAAATCCTTTGATAGTTAACCTTGAAATCTTTGGAGACAATAATTAACTACTTTAATCGAGAGTATTCTTAGAAAATCTCATTTCCTAGGATGTAATTAACTATGGAGGCCTTCATAGGGAACTTAAGTACCCAACTTAAAATAAACTCTACTTTACTTTTCCATGCAAAGTAGAGGAAGAATCTTTAGTACACACGAAGACCCATCATGCCATAGGAGTCTTTACTAAGTGATTAGGTCCATTGTAAAGTGATGTTTCTATCTTTTGAGATAGTACATCTTGCCTTAATGTCATACCCAATCACTTCAATAAGTACCCCCTATAATCTGCATGATGTCTACCCGACCCATCCAAAAATAAACACCATAAGAATAATTACTTAAGTAGTTTGCTTTGTAATATTCAATCACCCTTCTTTATCACCTTGTTAATGTATGTTTGATTCATGATTCATTTGCATCTATATTTAAAATTTAAATTCTAAGTGCATGTTATTTTGATAATATGACTACTATTACTAGTAAATCTCAAAACACACACAGACACACACACACACACATACTACCTACACTCATAAAGTATTTATATGTATACTTGTGTATGTGAATTCATAATTTTCTTTATACATACATATTCATAAAAGTATATATTTATATGCTCATGTAAGCCTTTTAATATTAATTAAGATAAAGTATGAATACCTATGCATACATTAATGTGTGAAATATCTAAATGACATATATAAATTAAATCTAATACTTCTTAATGAAGTTAAATCATCATTTTAAATGAGATATTAAAGTAATAAGTAAAGATTGAATGATATCACTAGTCAAATCATAACTTATATCCATTATTCTTAAGATGTCTTCCATATGATTATAATTTTATTTAAACATAATGAAATCTTAGAAATTAATAAAATCTCAAGGTTTTATTAAGAAAACTAAAGTCATAAAACACATCCTTAGGATTTAACTTTAAGGTAGGGAGTTGAGAGGAATGGGTTTCGCCTCAAGTGAAATATATAAATCATCACCCTTTTTAAAATACTAAATCTAACTTGAACAAAATAACATTTAAGATATTAATCACTTAAATTAAAATCATCTAATGGTTGACTATTAAAACTCATCTTTCAAATTACCACTTAAACTCTTAATGCTTAGTTATGACATACCACACAAGCCTTTGTATGCACTTTAGAATGATAACCACCGATATTAGAATCAGGTTATGATGGTACTTTATTGTAGATTGATTTTTTATTTTATGATATAATATTTTTAGACTAGATGATAGGATGTATGTTCATAGATTGAATGTTAGTACGATACTAGACTAATGTTGTTTTCTATATGGGGTTGTATTTAATGAAGAAAAAGGCCATTGCAATAAAAATAAATTATATGCTCTTGCTTATAGGTGCTTTTTACCTCTTAAGGATAAACTGTTATGATAGGTAGGCTTGGCAACCATTAGGTGCTAAGCCCTAATGTATGAGATTATACTTACTTTAATATGTATGTGTGTTATAGTTAATCTATATTTTGTAGGTGTAATTAGATTTTATTTTGAAACTTTCAATTGTAATTTTTTAATAGGACTAAGATTAGAGTCATGAGGTCTAAGATAAGTAGTGGCTAGAGGTTTTGATCTAGGGGGGCCTATGATATTCAGAGGATCCAACACATTAAAGTTCAAGAGAAGTTGAAGACCCCCATTGGATTTTTAAATTTCTTGTTATATTTCTTACAATACGGGCAACATAAAGGTTGTACTCGACAACCCACTTTTTTCCAGGGTGTATAGTCAAACCCAGTCGCCTTGACCTCTTCATTATTCTTTTAATCAAATTAATTTTTTTGATGTGTTTACATTATTCGCACAATAGAAATTGCATGTTTTACCTAAGTTTCTTTAAAATATGATGCTTGTTACACGACCCAGGTTTTGTAAGGCTCCTTAGGACTTAAAATTTTCTACCTTAACTTAATAATTAAAATTAATGACTAATATAACTTATAATCTCACCTTAAAGCCTATGAATTAATCAATTAATAGATTTGAAAATAATTAGGTCTATGATAAATGTATAACATCACACATGCATATTGCCTTCCTTCCTTAATTATGGATGATCTTCATTGATTGCATGATCAAGGGGAGTATGGGACCTTTTACAACAACCTCTTGAGTGAAAAAACCCTTCTAACTGATTTGATCTATAACTTAATTTCATCATACATATAAATATATTTGTCCACCCAAGCTTAAGTCAAATATGTGAGAAAGATCTAATATTTATTGCATTAGCCTAAGACATTATTTCATACAAGTTATGTTAAGGAGTGAGTTAGGATCTTAGATTATTTCTAAATAAATAACAACTAAGCTATGTTGTATTAACATATGACTTAACTACATGGATTTAAAACATAAGAGATGTTAGCTGGTAGCCATTCCAGGTGATTATAAGTCCAGAAGAGTTGAGGTAAGTTCATCCTCTATAGTGGAAGTTGTTGGCCTCATATTTGGATGAGTTAACATCATTTATAAAACTTAGTAATTAGGACATCTAATCCTAGATTAAGAGCCTCCTGATTGGGCAATGGAACACTATACTAGGTGACCTAGTGAATCCTTCTAGGGTTTGACCTAACTTAATGAAATTAGGTGATCTGAAATCAAATACAAATATAAATAAGTAACTAAATCAAGCAAATTCAAATTGAATCCTAAATCTAACTGATCTTAGATTAAGGTAATTTGGGTGATTACTCAAATTATCATATTTAAGCTCAAATCATCTAAATCAAAAAAAATGTAAATAAATCAAATAAAAGTCATAAAATAATTACATGAATATGAATGGAGTCAAATCCAAATGAAGGTCAACCATTGGACATAGAATTGACTTATGTGGGTCCCACCAAGTCAAAGGTCAACCCACTAAAATTTATCCAAATTAGTTTATTTCAAAAATTCAGAATCATCAAATGAACTTGTTTAAATATAATTCTAAAAAAAATTAAATCCAACAAGGCCTTAATTAGGTTAATTAAATCACTTAATCTAAATAAGCTTAAATGGACCCTATTAGGTCTAAATGGAAATTAAACTAAAATCAACCCAAATCAAATATCCAAAATCATTTAGAAATTATCTTGAAACACAATGTAAGCAAGTACTTAAATTGATCAATTTATTAATTTGACCCAATCAAACAATGTTGGCACATTAAATCCAACATGGGTTAAAATGGGTTTAAATTCAAAGCCCACTTCAAATAAAATAAGATTTATTAATCCAAATCATCTTAAATACTTGAATAAACATAATTAAAGCCCAAATTTAGATCCAATCTATCAAATAGAATAAACCAAGGTAAACTAAGGGGAACAAATGCTTAAGTGAACTAACATAAGGTATTTGTCCCTAAACCCATTTGAAATGAGTTTGTTTGACTCATAAATCACCTTAAATACGATTTGAATAATTAATTTCCAATTCAAATCAATGGATACTAAGCATTGATCACACTTAGGTTAATCCAAATCAAATCAAACTCAAATGAACCTAATGTGGGTATTTGAACTCATAATTATATTGAAATGCATCCAAACTCATCTTAATATGAATTTAGATAGTTGGGAGCCAAAATTGAGGAAATTTAGAGGTCCAAGTCCATCCAAAAAAGGAGTTTCCATGGAATAGTGGAACGTAAGAAGAAAATAAAATTTCTCCAATCCACTTCATTATTTCCATTCCTCATCCTAACTGCTTGGACTAACCTTAATCAATTTACCACACTTTGGAGCTAGCCTCCAAGGGTGTCAATCACCATAGCCAACAAAGGTTGACCTTCCTCCTCCTTAAAGCTTTCGACCAACCATGGAAAGAAGAGAAGGCACCCTTCCCTCGATCCCCACACCACCGCAAGCTGGAGTTCGACCAGACCCATCGAAAAACAAACAAAGCTTGGTCGCAATCCATGAGGAGGAAATTTAATTCCTCATATCCAGAGGGTCGCCACATCCCTACAAAGCTTTTCGAATCATCCACCGCGGTGAGGTACCTTGAACCCAACCCTCTTCGCATTCGATTTTGGTCATTTTCAAAATGGGCTTGTTCTCAAGTGAGATCAAGCCATATAGATGCACTTTATTTGAGTCCTTGCTATATTTATAATTGAAATCATGTGATTTCATTGGCTAGATTGCCAAAAATCACTTCAATTCAATGGACGGTGCTTGGTGCACACTATTGATAGAGGAGACAAAATTTCCACTGTACATTCCTTCTGTTAGGAATGGATAGCCGAGATCTAGTTAGATATCTGATTAAAATTCATATAGAAAATCTTGGGACAAATTTGAGATGGCCCAAATCAAATCGTGTCTCGCAACCAAAATCATGTGAAATTCACATTGATCCTGCATGGCTGAATCATGCACCACCACGTGTAAAGCGGCGCCACATTAGCAACATGTGGTGCTCATACGGATAAGTAAGAAAATATGGGTTTTTTGAATTTAAAAATTGTAAAACAATTCACTGAAACTTAAAAAAATTATTGAACATAAATTACTTAGCAAAAAAAGTACAAATAAGGGCTCTATGGATTCATCTCAATGAGGAAAATCCATTAAACCCAAAATCCCCAATTTTAATTAGATAATTTTGGGTTAATTTGAGTTCAATTGAAAATAATCAAACTTGAATTAAACTTAAACCATTCATCCAATTAATTTGAAACTTTAGAAAATTAAAATTAATGTCAAAACTACCTTAGATAAATTTTTCATGATTTATTGGAAAATAAATCAATAGATGTATAAATTTCAATCATAAACTATTAATTTAATAAAATAAATTAGTAGTACATTAGGAAAATTAAGAAAATTTCTAAAATTAACTTGAATCATCATAATAAACCTTAATGAACCTAAATACAACATTAGAACTCTCTCGAATCTAATAAACTCTGAAATGACCTATTTTGATAATTAATTCAATTAATTAATCTTAACTTCAAAAAAATTATAATAAATCAATCAAATTTCTTAAATTTTTAAATAAGCCATCAATGGATTTATCTTTTAGAGGAAAATTCTTAAAAAATTAAAACTCCTAATAAATTTCTTTTAATTTAGGTTTAATTTAAGTTTTTTAAAATAATTAAAATTTTAATTAATCTTAAATTACATATCTGATTAGAATGAAACTCCAGCGAATTTAAATTGACAGGGAACCCCACTTATCATAAAAGTTTCTTGGTCAAATGACCTCTAGATTTGAAGTTGTTAAATTTCTAATCTCTTGGTCCATATAAATGAAATAATAAATAAAAAAAATTACAAAATATAAATATTCATAAAATAAATTTAAAACATTATTATTAACATCAAAACAATTAAGAAAAATTTTCCAATTCTCTGAAGTTAAGGAATTTAATTAATCTTACACTTAGGGTTTAATAAAATAATTAAGAACATAAAATCTAATCAAACCTTAGGTTAATAATTTATTAATTTTACAATGAATCGATTAATCAATTAAATTGCAAAACTAATCAACCTCTGAATTTCATACCTAAATATGGAATTCATTAAATCCTTTGAATCAATTTGAGTTAATGAATAAAATAATCCTAAATATAAGTGAAAGTGATTAATTAAATTAATTAAATAACTTAAAATGGCTTAGATCAAAGTAGTTTATTTCATACGCTTCCTAGGTTATGATTAATAAACAAAACTCTATCTTACTAAATTAAATCAAATAATGAAGCTTTAACATATAATGTTAGATTAAGCCTAATTTAAATAATAAATTAGATTGTAAAAGATAATGAATTCTTTAAATGATGAAATCAAGATGTCCCAAAGATTAACTGAAACTAATTAAATTAACTTACCCATATTCATAAACACAATTATTACTCAAATGAGTGAATTAAGGCATAACTTGAAACTAATTAAATTAACTTATCTAAATCCATAAACATAGCATTAATGAAATCAATTTAGAAAAATAAACTAAATGATTAAAATACACAAGTAAGGTTAAATAAACTAAATGGTTAAAATACACAAGTAAAATCAAATGAATACTTAATCAAATGAAAAAGAATGTAAGATTAAATATGGAGAAATTAAGTTATAATAAATAATATAAAACATTAAATAACATAAAATATAAATAAATCAAATAAAACTAAAATTAAATTAAATTAATTATGTTAAACATAATCATGATATGATAACTTGAACGTTTAATTTAAAGAAATATTTTAAACATTAATTAAAGGTAATAAATTAAATTAAAGAAATAATTACTAAAGTAAAAGAAATAAAAAAATGAAGCCTTCAAATCTTAATGAAATGAAATGAAATTAAATTATATAAATCATAAACCTAAAAAAGAAAATCAAAGCATTAACCCAACCAAACCCAACTTAAATAAATGAATTCAAAAGAGGTTAATTAAGATACTTAAGATCTTAGTTTGACCCTTAGAATGAATCTTCACCTTAGAATGAAAATCTCATTTTACTAAGATTTAGAATGTTGAATAAAATGGGTTCCACCCAAAGTAGAATTTATTTTATTCTTCTTCTTGAAAACTTAAATTCCACTTTAACATAAAATAGAATTAAAAATGTAAATAATTTATAAAACAATTAAATCACTTAATTTGAAACTCTCCAATGGTAAATCAAACAAACTTCAAAAACTAAATGAAAACTCAAAGCTAAAATGTCTAGAACAGTCATATCACACAAACTTATTTTTACACAAACTAGATTATTAGGTCATCGACACTAAATTTAGATTTGGTCGATGTTCTATGATATTATATGATGTCTTGTGAAATATTTTTCTTATTTTGTGGTGTTCTATTTTAGACTGGATGGCTAGGATTGTTTTCCCGCTAGTATGGATGCGAGGATGTTCTTTTTAGCCTAGCATCATTTTTACAAGGGGCTGTGCTAAAAGGAACTACTATAATAAAATAATTATATAAATATTGTTTGCTTGTAGGTATGCTTTAAGTTTCTAAGTATAGCCCAATAGAATAGGTGGGCTTGGAAAGAAATTAATGCTAAGCTGATATGTTTTCAAATATAACTGTTAGAGTGCTATTTGTATTTCATAACGTCTATTTTGTAGGGTTTAAGAATTTATTTTTAAAATTTTAAATATAATTTGAGCATAGAATTAAGTTAGGATCTATGGAGTCTAGGATTAACATGAAGTAACCCTACCAATGGATGGTATCAATGGTCCTTTGTGAAGCCTGTGGAGGTCCCTGAAGAATGTCATGATTATAGAAGAAGACTCACATAGATCAAACTTTTAGTTCTAAGCCGGGCTGTATAAGGGTAGAGCTCGGCTGCCCATTTTTCTCTTTCTTCTGGGGTGTACAGTTGTACTCAACTGCATTGACCTATTTCAATTAAATTGATTTTATTTATTTATAGTGTGCAATAAAAAATAACCTATTTTTTAGGTTTTTTTCTATGATTATATTCCTGTGAAGAAATGGCTGGAACATTAGACTTCCAGAAAAAAACTAATTTTTTTGTCTCACATAAATCAAAGCAAATTTAACACAAAAAAAAGCAAACTTAGAACCTCCTATTAATTAAAGCCTTAGGCACAACTTAAAAGCAACTAAAAATAATTAGCTTTTGTAAAACATGATAGCATATTATTTGTTCTTCTTGAATTTGGTGCTTCACCCATTAGACATAAGGGGTCATCTGACCTTTGAGGGTGACCACTCTTCTTGGGGAAGTGTGCCTTTTCTTTCTGATTTGGCCCACAATATCTTCTAACCACATATCATTGTAGGCATAAATTGCATACCCATGACCTTAAATGAATTGTTAGTTAAAACATAAAAGATCAAATTTATTACATTAGTTAGGTGCATAACATGCCAAACATTATCTTAAGTTTAGGGAGTGAGTTAAGTTCTTAAATTTATTCCTAAAATATAATAGCCCAACCATCTTACATAACATGAAGATTTAACTCATGGATTTAAAAATCATTTAGGTGGTGTTAGCTGGTAGCCCTTCCAAGCAAGTGATAAGTATAGAAGAGGCAAGGTTAAACTTGTTTCCTCAAGTAAGAAAAAGAGATGATAATTCCCAAAAGTTAAACTTGGTCGAACCTCTAATTTATGTCAGAAGCACTTGCAAACTT
The DNA here is from genome assembly GCA_021442155.1 of Cymbidium sinense. NCBI lineage: Eukaryota > Viridiplantae > Streptophyta > Magnoliopsida > Asparagales > Orchidaceae > Cymbidium > Cymbidium sinense. Next base: position 73,025,451 of record CM038224.1, on the reverse strand, counting down.
AGGTTTTGAAGTGTCCTTCTATGAATAAGTCTTCAACCTTAGGAATTTCTATAGTCTTGTGCTGCTAGAATCTATGTCCTAGATTTTTTAAAAAATGTCAATTCAAAATCTTACTAATTCCAATCTTAAAATTGTAAAGCCCAATGGTAGGTTAGTTGAAGTTCCTACTAGGCATCTCAATATCTATAACCATTTTCTACTTAATCTCAATTAATCTCCAAAAAGAACTCTTTCCCCTTCGAGAGCATTACCTAATAAAATTTTAATTTATCATCATTTGAAAATAAACTTTAAAATTCATTGAAATAAAAATCTATTTCCTTAATCAGGAGTATTCTTAGGAAGAGATCCTTTATTCTTAAAAGGAAATTAACTATAGGGGCTTGCCCTTATAGAGAACTGTGAAACCTACAACACAATAAACCTTGTTCTTCTTGTCCATGTAGTTCAGGAAAAAAAATCTTTGGAACATCGATGATAAGATATACATTATAAGATAATATGTTTATCTTCAAGAAAATATATTTATTCCTTAATGATGTATTTGATTATCTAAATAAGTACCTCTAAGATCTATGTGACATTTCAGATAAAAATCCCTGCAGAAGTGAACCAATATATCTTAATTTCTCTCTCACTAAACTTAATCGAGTTCTTAGCTTATGCATGAGCACCGTACTTTCATGATTTAAGGTTGTTTGTTACAAGCTTAAATCCTCATCTCTTAGACATCCCTACAATCATGTGTTGTTGAGACATAACATCAAGCATTTTAATAAAATTTTCAACTTAAAACTTAAATAAATCTTAATATAAAAAATATAATATCCAACCATAGGGTAGACTGGGGTACTCACTAGGATTCTTAGTATTATGAGTGCTCCATATTTATCCTCCCTTAGATTTTGAAAAGAGCTGCTCTTACTTGTGCGTTCTCATTTACTTTTAAAATTACTAATTCTTTTGATCATAATCGTTGAACTTCATAGAGACTATGATTGGCTACTTTAATCTAGAATATTCTTAAGAGATCACATCTCTTGAGATGTAATTAACTATGAGGGCTTGCCAATATATGGATCTTAAAAATCCAACCTAAAATAAATCATATCTTACCTTATCCATGTAATGCAAGAAAAATATCTTCAGTATACATAGATCATCCATCTTTATGAGTCCTTATTATGCAGTTGAATTCATCATAGAGTGATTGTTCTATCTCTCCATATAGTGTTTCGTTCTTTGATGTCTTACTCATTCATTGTAGTAAATACCCTCCTAAGATCGGCATAGTATTTGCACTATATTTTTAAACAATAGAAACCTGAATATGAGATACACGTTGCCTAACTATGTCAGTTTCAAGCCTCAGCATAGAGAAGAATTGGAGCTTGTGAGGGAAAAATCATGCACCATTGATACAGGTCAGTGGAGAAAACTAAAAGCAAAAAATATAATGTGATTTTTTTTCTCATCCCCATAAGATGTATTTATTGGTAAGTAATGGCTCTTCAAAATCTAAAAATAATAATAATATATTTTCAATTAAAAAACTCTTAGTCTTCTTCTAAAAAAGAAGAAAGAAGATAAAAAAAAAAGTAGAAGAGAAGTCTCTTCATCTTCTAATTTTTTTTTCATATTCCTTATAAAAAAGAAACTCTTCATCTTGTTTATATAAAAAAAGTAGAAAGAAGAAAAAAAGAAGCAAAAACTCATCATATTCAAAGAAAAGTATTCATATTTTTTTATAAGAAGACACTCTTAATTATTTTTTAAAAAATGAAGAAAAAAGAAAAAAAGAATAAAAAACTCTTCTTATTTTATAAAAGCACTCTCAACTACCAACAGTCATCATTCACCTCGACAGCCATCGACCATTAGTGGTCATTACAATCTAACCACCACCATACTGAGTTATAACCTTATTTCAAGGTTGTTATTGCTTGATTTCTATGCATAATTTTGTATCCACATCTCATTCATTCTTGGTGAAGAGTGGAACTTTTATAACTCAAAATGCATAGTGAATTATTTGAACTAGGTGAGGTTTAGTTTTTTCATCTTTTCGAGATTTTTCTACGTTAAAATTCTGATATTCTCCATACCCTCTCTAATTATCTATGTGTATGCTGGATTTCCATGCAAAGCTAATATTTAAAGATTTTTACTCTACCGCCTTGAATTTTCAAGTATTCAACAACTCTTAATTTCCACTAAAATAAGAAAGTTGCAGCTTTAAATTTGGATAATATGATGGTCTTAAAGGATACATGATTTTTTTTTTGTATTACTTATGCATAATCACTTAAGCACTCATTTTATTTTCTTTATTTCATGAAACCAACCAATTGAACAGCAAAGGTTGTGAGAGGTGAGAGCTTTTGAGCCAATAGTGAAGTGAAAATGAGGCTTGAAGGCTTGGTTGAGTGGGCGAAATACTATTTTTTGTTAATTTTTTTTAGCTTTTTTACTTTGGTTTGATGTTGGTAAGATGAAGAACGTTCATGATGAGTAATTAATTTAGGTAAATATTATCTTGAGGTTATTTTTTATTTATGTAGTGAGCTGGTAAGTTAAAAAAATATTTAATATAAGAAAACTGATCATTTTGTGGAAACTTGTCCTTGATTATGGCGTGATACTCAACTTCTAGTGTATGGAGAAAAACATTCATAAGTTCATTTTTTGATTTCTCTAAAATATGTTGTTGGACTTGTACGTATCATGTTAAGAGACACAATTTAATTATAGAAATGTGTTCTTATTATTTATGACTAATCTTATAATTTACAAAAGCAATGGAGTGATGTAAGATCGTCAAATCTCCACCTTGTTGGGCTCATTACAGGCTATTGGACTTTCCAGTGGTCTAGTAGAAGATGAATTTTTATCAGTTTTAAGTGATTGTAGTTACCATCGCCATGTCGGCCGACAATTTCTGTTGGATATAAATAAATTAATTTTAAATGGCATGTCTGCTGGAAATCACCACCGATTACTATAAATAAGATGTATTATCTAAGGTATCTTAGTCTAGTGGTTGAGAGCTTTAGTTTTCAACCTAGAGGTCTTGGGTTCAAGTCCTTACACATACATTATCTCCATAAGTTTACGATTAAATTTGCTTAAATATTCAAAAAAAAGTCTTAATCTCTGTCTAAGGCTTCGTTTGGGAGGGCTTTTTTAGTGTTTTGCTTTTGAGAGCGTGAATTTTTAATTTTGATACCCATTTGAATAGTGTGCTTTTTGAAACTGCGTTTTAGCTCCATCTCACTGAAAGCTCCGTTTTAGCCCCTTTTCAAAAAGCAAAAGATAAATAGCTTTTCAGGAAATACTTTTAAACCAACTTTTCAGGAATCCGAAAAGCTTAGCCAACGAAGCCTAATTTGACTCTCCTCTCTGACTGAGTCTCGTCATCATCTTAAATGCTTTTGAAAAATATTAAATTTATTTAATGTCAAAATTTTCTCAACAATTTGTAATATTAACGTAATATTTGCATTAATTGCAAATAATATAAAATAATTCTAAAAAAATTACTTGAGAATGATTGTGGCCTAAACATGAGAATTTTAAAGTCATAGGATAAATATCAAACCATACATATTTTGGAAGTTTTCTTAACTAATTTAATATTTTTGAAATTTTCACTTATTTAATGTCAATTTAAAAAAATATTACGCAATTCTAAGAAAATATTTAAATATTTAAGTATGTGTTTTGACTTAATTTAGAGCCTTTGGTGTGTTAAACAACTTAATTTTATATTAGGTTGGTTTACTGTTTAAAATTCTTAATTAACTTTATTTTTCTTAATATTTTATCTAATTAGAAGAATTAGGATATCACCTTTAACTTTGATCTTGAAATACTTTTTGAATAATTTGACTTTTAAATTTTTAAATACCTATTTTAATTTCAATACAATTTTAGGTACTTTGATTATGTTAAGTTTTAATTTTAGGTACTTTGATTCACTTTATGACATTAGGTAATACATTATTTCCAAACTATTCTTTTTCTTCTAAGTAATTGGCTTCTACTTGGACTTATCGAATACCCTGAATATTTGAAATTCTTTTGGATGTCTAGAATATTTCTATCTTTTAGATTTTTGTATCATAATTAAATGACTATAATGTTGAGCTTAATTGTTGATGATCTCATCTATCTTTTCTTATATTGTTTTAGTTGCATATGTAGGATCCAACCAAAATAAATTTGTTAGCTATGTTTTCCTTTAATTTTAGGACTTGGTCTATGGCCATAATAAGTTGACATCATTATTAAGTAATGATTTATGTAGTAATAAGAATATTCTATTATAACTATACCTCACATGATTATCCAAGAATACACAACTTAAGAAATCTCACTTTAATTAAATTTTAAAATAAATTTCATTAGTTTAGACCCCATATAAGGCTAATACTTAAATATTTTAATTCATGTCTTTATAAATTATAAATGCATATATATTTATTTTAGAATCAATTTCAACCTTATCAAAATATATTAGCAAAACTAACTTTTAAAATTTAATTTTAAGATAACAAGGCTTAGTTTAATTATATCGTTATGACAAGTTAGCATGGCAATATGTAACATTTATATGAGTATACCTCAATTACACCAAGACTTTTGTACACATATAAGTGCTATGATAGGACACAACATCTTAGTCATTTAATATAAGACTAGGGTGTAATTAGGTTCCTTTGATATCAAATCCTTTTGGAGCATAGCTAGTGGTTGCTCTTCTATTAGTTAATATTGATGTTTTGCACATAGCTAGTTTGACTATATTTCTATATTAAGATGAAATTTATTTTTCTTTTGTCATATATATAGGCATTTTTTTTTCAAAGGTGTACTTTTTAGTAAGGAAAATTTTATGTGTCATAAGGTACAAATAAAGATTTTTGACCTAGTCTAATTCATGAGTACTTCTAACATGAAGTGCACCTAGGATAAACTAGTTGGCTAGGACCAAAAGCAGAGGGACTCTTATTGCTTTAACACTATGGCCATTTAAATGATGTGTTGGTTTAGGACTGAGATGCATTATTTATAGCCGAGCTATATATTTTTTATTTTTATTGAGATTATATTTACAACCTAACTACAATTGACATTTCTTTATTCCTCCAACCTAGATGGTATTATGTATTTTACAATTTATATTTAGTTTGAAGGTGTCTACTTTTGACTTTTTATTGTTATATGTAATTTTCCCAAAATCATACCTTGGGAGTAGGCTCCTAGAAAAAAAATATGTCCTTCATCTTTAATAAATTGATAATTAACTTAAAATTAATTTTAAAAAAATATTATTAAAATTAAAATGAATGGCCACACACCAAACTTTTAATTAAGATTATTTATTTATATTTTATGGAGGATAGAGTTGAGCATGTTATAATCAAATATTCTAGCTAGTTCTCATTAATAATGTGGGTAGTCCCATTCCATAAAATTAAAATTCTTTCATTAAAGTAGATAACTTTGAATTCATATCATGTCTCTTACTATTGGGCATTAAATTAATGGCATGTTTTCTAAATTTATGTGCCTAAGTGCAGATCCATTATGTTGAGTAATACTTATCCTAATCTAGATAAGATTAAAAGTCCAAACCAATAGCTTTAATTAGTATATCCTATTATTCTCTTTCTATATACATTTTTGTACCTTTATAGATTAAAAATTATATCTTATTTTAGATCTATCTCCTAAAAATGTTTTATCTAAAAAATTGTGTTTTTTCATAGTTTAAGATTATGAGGCTAATTTTGAATGGTGTGATTCATTATTATTAAAAAAATATATGGTTGGGTTGCCTTCCCTTGTGGCTAAGTTACCTTGAGCTTAAAATTCTAGAATTATAGATATAATAAATTCTAAGTAATTTGTTTTTTTATCATTTCTAGATTTTTTTACATCTAATTATCACCCATTTGATCCCGTATTCTAATACTCTTGACTTTTGGTTATTTTATAATTATTATTGCATAAGCGTTCTAAGTGCAAAAATAACCATCTCACTTAGTTATAGTGATTCACCCTTTGTTTTATGATCGACTCATCTCAAAGCATTACTATTTTTTAAAGATAAAAATAAGGCAAAATTTTTAAAATAGGCTTAATACTAATCTTAATTAGTAATTTAGGCATGATTTTTTTTATCGAAATAGGCCTAGTCGTCCATACAATGGATGACTGGCGCCAACATGGCATCCACGTCAACGCCAGTCGTCCGTTGAACAGACAACTGGCTCTTTTTTTAAAAAAAAAAAAAAAAAAATTAGGGCAGCTTTGGTATTTTGCGCTTATCGGAGCTATATGGTGTCGGAATTAAGCAAACTTGGTATCGTTGGAATCATAACAAATTTTTTCACAACTTTTATGTTGGTTAAAATTTAAGATTGTGGCCCAATACGCAGCAGTTTTTGAGAATGCGCGCAAAAACTGCGGCGTTGAGCTGAAATTTCGGTGTAGTTGTCGTATTTTGCGCTTATCAGAGTCATACGGTGTCAGAATCAAGCGAACTTAGTATTGTTGGAACAATTACAAAATTTTCTACAACTTTCATGTTGGTTAAAATTTATGATTGTGGCGATCGAAATTTTTTGTAAATCGCAACTAGCGCGAAACTTTAGGCGACTTTCATACTTTGGGCGACTTTCATACATCATCTCATAATATTCTCATCCTATTATATATATATATATATATATATATATATATAATGCTATAACAAGAAATAAAAAATGTTTTAGTCTCTCTTACTTCAATGAATCTTTATACATAACATCTTTATCTTATTAATCCTTAAAGATTAATCATTTACGTTATTATAACATCATCCATAAAGAGATTAAAATATATATATATATATATATATTAACTTATCATGCCATAATTAGCATTTACAGTGAAGAAATAAAGCTCAGATAACTATATTAATAGTTAATATAAAAAAATTAGAATAATTGTGCTATAATTAACAGAAAAAAATACTTGTAATAAGAGAACTAATGTGCATCGGGCTAAAATCATAAATTTTAACCAACATGAAAGTTGTAGAAAATTTTGTTACAATTTCAATAATACTAAGTTCGCTTGATTCCAACACCGTATGACTCTAATAAATAACGCACCAAATTTGAGCTTCGCGCCTTTTTCAGCGCATTAAAACTGATGTGTATCGGGCCATAATCTTAAATTTTGACCAACATGAAAGTTGTAGAAAATTTTGTTGTGATTCCAACGATACTAAGTTTGCTCAATTCTGACACTATATGACTCTAATAAGTGCAAAATACAAAAGCTGCCCCAATTTTTTTTTTTTAAAAAAAAGAGTCGTCAGTTGAGCAGGCGAGCGCTAATCAAATTATTGGCCGGTCATCCATTAATGGGATGACTAGGCCTATTTTGATAAAAAAAAAATTTTGTGCCTAAATTACTAATTAAGATTAATATTAAGCTTATTTTAAAAATTTTGCCTAAAAATATTTGAATTATAATATATTCCTTGACATCTACTCAATCAAATTAGAACACAAGCATTTTTTTTTACTAACTATCCCTCAGAGGTGCCTTTAAGTATTATAATCTTAAGAAATGTATTTTCTTTAGAGATTGATCTACTTGACTTTAATGATATGATTTTTATGAGTATTCTATAAAGGCTAAAATAAGATTTGTTGATCATATCTCACTAAATCTTCTCCCTTTTCATTTCTTATGGAATCTCTTATACAAGAAGAACACCTTTAAATAATCTCCATTTCTCTTTCAAGATTTCAAAATTTTAATGTTAATGAATTTACATAATTATATATTATTCATACATAGCATCAAATGTTTTAAAAATAATTTAGTATTATTAATTATGTTAATTAAAAATAAAAAGATTATGTTTTTAAAATTAAATTTAGTTGACTTAAAAATTTTATTTTGATGTAAATTTTATGACAACTTTTAGCATATATTTTTTTTTATCAAAAATATTTTAGATTTTTAGAAGTATATTTAATGTACTTAAAAATTTATATAATTATAAAGAAGTTAATACATATACAAATTTATTTTTTATATATTGAATTTTGAATTAATTTTTTATGTCATTGGATTCATTATATGTCTATGATGTAATTGTTTATGTTACATGATATATTACAATAACAACCTTTATCCCATTAACTAATGTCATTTACATGATTCATTATTCTCCATTGTGTCCTATTAAGTGTCAAACTTTCATTTAATTGTAATAATATAAGGTCATTTTTTTATACTTCTTAACCAAGTCTTTTAGCCTACCTCTACCTTTCTTAACATAGGTCAAAACTAATACATTTACTCTCCAAACTAGTCATTGTACGACCAATGTTTTATGTAACTAACCCATCTAAGGTGACTGGAGCTACTCCAATATTTTCACGTGTCTATATTAGTTTGGCATTTTGTTTCAAAGTGGCAAGTTACTCATCCACCTGAGTTTTCTCATCTTTTCAACACTTAACTTAATTTTATGCTTCACTTTTATTGGCCAACATTTTGTATCATAACACATTGCAAGTCTCACCCCTACCTTATAAAATTTTCCCTTAAGTCTAAGAAATATTTTTTATCACACAATAGGCCTAATGCATTCCTCCACTTCAACCATTCAACTTAAATTCTACTAATAACATCTTCATCTATTTCACCATCACTTTAAACAACATACGTGAGATATCTAAAATATTTACTCTTTTTAATGTATTGATCACCCATTGTCATAACATCACCACTATATATTTTACAACTAAATATATACGTGTATTCAATTTTAGATCTACTTAAACAAAAGCCTTTGGACTCTAAGACTGACCATTATAAGCAACACAGTTTTATCAACAAGGAGAATATCATTAGCAAAAAGCATACATCAAGATACATCCTTATGTAAATGTCTAGTAAGAATACCAATAACTAAAGCAAAAAATATTGAGCTAAAAACTGAGCCTTGATTTAATTCAATTAAAACAGAAAAAATACTTGTTTTAGTCATATCATTTGCAAGAATTTTAAATTAATCAAACAATCATTTGGTTTGTAAGATTGCTCTTAAAATTAAGTTATAAATTTTTTCCAGAATATTTTTGTAAAATTTAATAATTCAACTTTAGATTTTTATTCTTATAAAGATAAAATTTTATAAGCTATAGAATTTTTAATTGGATAGCTCTTTCTTGTGAAGAAAGTGCATGGATTGTAAAGGATTTCTATACCTTAGAAAGGAGAAGATTTTATATAATAAATTTGAATTGGTAAAATCCCAAAAGGTAAAGATTTTGGTGATGATTAGGTAGGGGGAGGCCAAACCTTATAAAATTTTAATTGTGCTATTTTTTTAGATACAATTACTCTCGTACTTGTTCTTAGATTTAAATATATTTACTCTATTACAATTCAAATTTTAAATTTTGTATTGTTGACCTGACTTTTGGAGTAAGGATTAGCCTTTCTCATCTTAGACTTAGGAACCTTCTAGACAATTGGACTTCCTTAGTGCTAAGATACTTCTAGTGATTAAGAAACCACTAAACCTAAGCTTAGAGACTTAGAGAACATAACCCTAAGCTAAAAGTTTGCCTTAGGACAAATTGGTTCTACCTATCCTATGGCCTAAACCAAGATCCATGCATATTCACTCATCCAAGCTTAAGCTCGTGTGAATGAAACACAACCAACCTCTAACCTATTTAATTAATCATAATTGAATTTGATTTTCCAATCCAAGCTCCAAGCCAAATTAACTTGGACCTTAACCCAAGTTAGCCCATTTGACCTAAAGAGTTAAAATGAGCCAAAACCTAAATAAGCCCAAATCAATTATAATCAAAGCCACTAATCAACTCTAAATCCATCATTGAACCCCTCTCAACACTTACTTGACACCAACTCAACCTAATTCAACCGAATCAACCCAATTGGTTCACTTGACCTAATGAGACCTAAATGACTAATTCCATTCAAACTCTAATTCAATCCAAATTAGATTAAATCAACTCATCTAATCCATTCCATAATGATTGTTGATCATCTTTGCTTATCCAATTGTAATTAATTGGGTCAAGTCAAGCCAATTTGACCCAATTGACCTAAAGGGACAAATTGGGCCAAATCTCATTTCAATCCAAATTGATTGCAACCAATACCTCTACTAATCAATTATAAATTGATTGTTGAACACCCTACAATCATCAATTAAAGCCAATTTGACCTAATTGACCTACTTAGCCCAAATTAACCTAAAATGTCTAATTGAACCAAATCACTCCATAATTCAAATTAATTGAAATTAACCCTTCCGATAAATCACCAATGATCAATTGAACTTAAACCACACCCATGCTCAAGGCAATTTGGCCAATTTGATCAAATTGGTCAACATGACCCGTTTAACCTAAATTGAACTATATGAGCCAAATTCAAACCTAAACCAAATTAAATCAAACTAATTACACTCACTCCCTCCAAATGATCAATTGGACTGAGCCAAACCATTAGTTTGGCCCAATTTGGTCAAATCGATCAACTTAGCCCATGTTAGCCCATTTGACCAAATTAAGCCAAAACACAACCAAACTAGTCCAAACCCAACAAAACTTGGCATGACTCATTCTTGGGTCACCATGGGCCTATCCAAGTAGCCCCAACCCATGGTGAACTTGGTTTAGGCTGAACCTAATGAACCAAGCCACCTAAATGACACAAATCCCCAATTGGATGGGTTCTCCAACTCCCCACCCCATGGTAGCCACCTTTGGCTCTTCTTTGACAAAATCTCCACCAAACCCAAATTAACTCTTCCCACACCTTCACCTCACTCCAATGAACCAAAATGAATAATTTCTTGAGTGATTAAAGCACCGAAAGACATCCCTAGACCAACTTTGGCTAGCTTTGCAATGGCGTTTGGTCCATGGAACAATCGGCAGGGAGGCGGCTAATGATCTTCTCAACAGGACTTCGTCTCTTCGAGATGAAGCTACCTCTATCGATAGACCATTAGTCTATAGCACCAGCAAAGTAAAACTCTGGCAACCGTAGTTTCCCCCCTAGGTGTTGGTCTTTATTGAAGTGAAATGTGATTTCATGTGATTTTCACAGTAGGATCCTCTTAGATCTCTTCCCTGATCATATTGGAGTTGATTTTACTAACGAACGAGCTCTGATGAACTCAGATTGAGCGACAGAGGGCGATGGTGTCCGTCTTTCGGTGCTCATGGGATGATGAATCATCAGCCGTCTATTCCATGTGATTAGAATGGACGGTCGTGATTAATCACGTTAGAGATCCTGATTTAATACCTTTGAAATCACGAGATTAATCTCGGTCATCTGATTCGAGATTGGATGGCCGGGGCAAAACTGCGTCCGCTGCTGCTGCGTCAACTACCGTGTCATACGATTTAAGTAACTAATGCCACAACGCCTTGTGGAAAGCATTACCGCAGTGTCCTCGTGGCGTCGATGGTTTAAAAATATAATTAATTAGCCATAACTTCAGAAAATCATAACTAATTGTATAAAAATCAAAAATACAAATAAACCCATTTTGGAAAGGTCAGAAAGAGGAGAATTTATGAAAAATAAAATCTCTAATTTATGTCCAGTGAATAGTGCATAATTAAGGTTTGAAGCTTAGGCTAATTACCTTAATTAAGGCTAAATTACTTGGCTAATTAATTCTAAATTTGGTGGGATGATTTTATGGTATGTCTTCTACCTCCCATAATTTTCTTGGAATTATTGGTAATGCAATTTGGAAAATTTAGAATTTCAATCCTAATTACCCTCATTAATTAATTTAATATTTATTAAAATTGTTAAATAGTGAAAATTAAAATAATTCGTGATAATTAATCACTATGAATAGTGAGGAAAACTAGTTATGGCCTCTTTTCTAATTATTTTTCTAAGTGTATTTCCTTAAGAGGGTTAATTAACACATGTAATAATTAGGGATTTGTTAGGAAAAATTAATGATAAGATAAAAATCAAACTAAATTAATGATTGGTTCAGATAATTCAAATACAATTCATTTGTTTCCCTTTATGTGTTTAATAACAAAAAGTTATTAAAGGAAATTATGGTTGACCCATTGGTGTGGAAAAATCATAAGAGTACTTAACTTAAATTATTTTGTTCTTTAATCTAATTGACTTTTAAGCATGATCCTAATTGCATTGGATTCCTTTAGGTGTATTGTAAATTTTAACTTTCTAAAGGCATATCATTGGAGGCTCATGATTAAGTAGTTAATTAAATTAAAGAAGCTTAGGGAAGGGTAATCAAATCAATGTGCTTAATGGTTTAAACTTAATCAAGTCATAAAAATCTATTTAATTACTTTTCTTAAATATATTAAATCACCAACATGGGATGGGGTGATTACTAGGTATTATTTCTCTTCTTTAGGTCTTAATGATTTAAACACCAAAATCAAATTTCATAAAAATTTTATTTAATCTTAAGGAATATTTAATTGGCTTGATTGTCCTTAGGACTTAATGTAATTGAATATATTATGTGGCAATATTTAATAACCTCTTTTCAGGCATCATAAATGTGCATGCCATTTGTGTCATATATTCAAGTTCTCAAAAAGAATCAAAAGAACATGATTACATCTAAGTTGCATGTGTTTGATAAATATTATTATATAGTGTGACTAATATCATTAATAAATAGTAAATTATTTTCAAAACTATAAGCTAATGATATAAATTTTAAATTAATGTGGGTTATAAATGTTTAATAAAATTTACATTTACTTAAAATTCAAACATGGTAAATGATTATTTTATTTTCATGATTTATATATATGTTTACCTATATTTGGAATTAGCAAGAATATAGCCTGGACATCCCAGGAACATGAGGCTTTAAGTAGCCCCAAAGAGGTCTTAAATAATCTCACTGGTTTAACAATGACACGTACTTGCTTAATTTCATTCATGTGTATGCATGTGCTGGAATTTAGGATATAACTTTATTTTACATGATTAAAGGATTTGCTATTATATAATCTTTGCATGATTTTCATTCCTATGCATGTGTATATGTTTACATGTATCTAAGTTAGCAAGTATATAGTCTGAACATCCTAAGAATACGAAGCTTTAAGTAGCCCTAAGGAGGTCTTACATAATCTCATTTCCCTAGTTTAACAATGGCACGTACTTGCTTAAATCTCTAATACATGTGTATATATACTTAACTAAGGGATGAAATCCTTCCTTTCTATCAAAATACATGCATTAATGATCATTCAAGTGTGCATATATATATATTTATATATACATATATATATATATATATATATATATATATATATATATGCATATATATATATATCAAGTGTCATATATATATATATATATATATATATATATTTATATATACATATATTAAATCAAATACCATGAATAATAAAAATGAAGAAATGTGGTATACTATTGGTGATGGAAAGAAGTGGTGGAATGTAATCCATATAATGGTGATTCAGTTTTATTAATCTTGAAATGCCTTTCATGTTTGAATAAGATCCCTTAAGACTAACCCAAACTTAGATTTAATAAATGATTCATTAAAGAAACCAAAGTCATAGTAATATAACCTTAGAAAATAACTTAGGATAGGGATGAAAGGGGCCAACCTCCCTTTTCTTCTTTTCATAATAATTAGATAATCAAGTAAGGATCAAATGCAACAAAACAAAAATGTATATTAAAATTAATCAATTCATTCAAAGATTTGAAGTGGAACCTCCCTTAATATTTAACTTAAATAATTCTAAAATTTAGATAATTATACTTCTAAAGTCTAACTAAGACATATAATGCTAAACCTTAGCACATACATTAGAATACTAAGTCACCAATTCTAGCTTTTAGGTTAGGACAGTGTATGTTGTGGTGTTATATTTTATTTTATGATGTAATATTTTAGATTGAATATTAGGATTGCTTATGCTTAGATTGGATGTTTAGTCGTTAATAGCCTAATGATATTTTCTACAGGGGATTATGCTAAAGGGGCCGCTATAATGATAAGTAAATATAAATGTTCTTGCTTGTAGGTTGCTTATTCCCCTAAGCATAATCCAGTTAGGACAAATGGGTTCGGTTACCCAAGTGCAGGGTGCTAAGTCAAAACATGGGAAGTATAATTGCTTGGCTTCTATGTTTATTTAGCTAACATCTATTTTGTAGTTGTAGTTAAATTTTGTTTTTCATAAATATGTAATTTTTGCAATAGGATTAGGATTAGTGCTATGGGGTTTAGGATGAGCAGTGGCTAGAAGGCAAAGACCTGGGAGGCCCTATGAAGCCTAGAGCAAAACCAATCCAAAAAGAAGGAAAGGAAAGAAAGAAAGACAAGAGATTGAAGACCCCCATAGCATTCATTGTAATTATAAAATTCAATTATAATCCAAGTTGTATAATGGAAGACCTAGACTACCCAACTTTTTTTTCCTTTTTTAGGGTGTACAATGGTACCTAGCTGCATCAACCTCTTAATCTTTTATGAAATTTATATGTTTGATTATTATGTTTAGATTGTGCAATAGAAATGACATATTTTTCATAGGTTTCTTAAAGTATGATAATTTGATGTGTGGTCTGGATGCGGTAGGCTCTTTAGGATAAAATTAAATTTTCTATTCTCACTAAATAACTCATAACTAAATTTTAATATAACTCATAACCTTGCCTTAAATCCTAGGTTCATAATCAAAATAAATAAAAGATTTAGCAACCCCTTAGTTGAATGTTGTATGTTATCACACCATGCATATCACCTTGTGTCACTCTTAAATAGGGAGGGCCTCCATTATTGCACAATAAGGAATATGCTTGGCCTTTGAGGGCAATCCCTTGTAGTGGAGAACACCTTCTCCTGCTAATTTAACCCACAACTTTATTACATCATACATATTGGCATAATTGCCTCGAGGCCTTAGTTTAAAATGAATGTGTCAAAATGGTATAAAAGATTATAAATTTTTGCATTAGTCAAAGTTATATTTTCATACCAATCATGATCTAGTCTCTTAGGGAGTGAGTTCCAGCTGCCTTCTTAATTAAATAACAACCTAATTATCTTACATCTACATAAGACTGGCCTACATGATTTTAAAGTGTAGGAGGTGTTAACTAGAGGCCACTCCATATGGTTGTAAGCCTAGAAGAGTCAAGATGGGTCTATCCTCTCTTATGGAGGTAAACCATTATGTCACATTTTTTTTATTAGACTTAGGTCATACTTTTAGCTTATGCTAAAGAATCTTAGATTCAGGTTCCAAGGCTACTTATTTCCTTCGAGCTATGAGTATAAGTTCTCGCCTCTTAGGCATTTCCATAATCTTGTGTTAATGGGCTATAAGCTCTAGCATTCTAATAAGATTCCAACTAAAACAAAAAGTAAATTCTCTCTTTCAAATATGTAAAGCCTCACTATAGGGCAGATTGGAGGACTCACTAGGCTTCCTAGTATCATGGGTTCTCCCTACTTATCCTCCTTTAGAATCCATAAATAAGTTTTCCTATTTGAACTCTCCCACTTGATTTTCATAAATACTTAATCCTTTGATAATTTAGCTTTGAAATCTTTGGAGATACTTATTGACTACTTTAATCGAGAGTATCCTTAAAAAATTCCTGTTTCCTAAGATGTAATTAACTATGAAAGCTTGCTTGCATAGAGAACCAAAGAACCTGATATAAAATAAACCCTAGTTTGTTTCTCCATGTAAAGTAGGGGAAAGATCTCTGGTATACACATAGATCCATCTACCTTAGGAGTCCTTATTAGGTGATTAGGTACATTGAAGGGTGATGTTTCCATCTTTCAAGATGGTACATCATACCTTAATGTCTTACCCGATCACTTCAATAAGTATCCCCTAAGATCTGCGCGGTGTCTCTACAGCTCCAAATTAAAATACCACATACATCTATAGTGATTAAAATATGAGAACACCACATAGATCTTAAGGGTTAGTATTTGGGTGATTGAATACAAATTCAAGGAATAATATACTACTTTGATGAGTAGAAATATTATGATATAATAGACTCAATCACTTAATCAGGACTCTTAAGATTGATGGGTCTACGAGCACCATAGATTTTTCTTCTACCTTATATAGGCGAAGTAAGATAGAGTTTATTTTACTTGACTTGCAAGTTCCTTATAAGAGCAAGTACACATAGTTAATTATATTTTATAAAATATACTCTTACCAAAAAATTATCAATTAAAGTAGTCACCTATTATCTCTATAAATTTCAATGTTATGTCAAGGCTAGATATGAAAATCAAATAGGATAGATTAAGCAGAATAGTTTTTTTTTCAGATTTCAAATGGGAAGATATTGTTAACCTCACTTTTAGAGTGAGGAATGACTCATCCTTCCTCAGACTTAGGAACCTTCTAGATGCTAGAATTTCTCTAGTCATAAGATAGTTCTAGTGATAAGGGAAACACTAAACCTGAGCCTAGATACTTAATAAAGCACACCCCTAGCATAGGCCATACCTTAGGTAAATAGGTTTTACTTATCCTATGGCCTAAACCATGACCCATGACTATCCACTCATGCAAATCCAACCTCAAATTAATACAATCAAACCTAATTAAATCTTATTTCATATCCAAGCTCCAAGCCAAATTAACCTAACCCTTAACCTGAATTAATTCCATCATCATCCTATGGATCCAACCCAAAGCCTATTCAATTGAAACCAAATTCAATTAAACTTCATAAAAGCACTTCAATTATTCAAATCTCTATTTTAAACCCTTCCAAAACCTATAATCAATATCAAACCAATGAAACCAATTCAATCAACCTAAGTTAGCCCATTTGACCTAAAGGGTCCATGTGAGCCAAAATCTAATTAAATCCAAACCAATTGCAATCAAATCTATCAATTAATCCTAAATCAATTATCAAAATCAATTCAACCAAATTCAATCTAATCCAACTCAAAATTGACCCATTTGGTTCACTTGCCCCAAAGTAACCCAAAGGACCTATTTGATCCAAAGTTCAATCCAACCCAAATTAGATTGAACCAACCTATCTAATCTCTCCTACAATGATTGTTGATCATCCTTGATTGACCAATTATAATCAATTGGGTCAAACCAAGTTAATTTGATCACTTGATCTAAGTTGACCCATTTTCACCTATATGAATCAAAGAACCAAATCTCATTTCAAATCCAATTGATTGAAACCAATGCCTTCAATAAATTATAAAATAATCATTCAATATGATCCAACCTTCAATTAAACTCAATTTGACCAAATCAACCCAATTGACCCATTTAGCCCAAATTAAAATCATTATCAAATCCAAAGCAATTCAAATTAACACTTACAATCATTCTCAAATCATCATTTGAACTTAAACTAACCCCTAACCTAAGCCAATTTGGCCAAGTTGACCAAATTGGCCAACTTAGCCCATTTGATCCATATGAACCCATATGAGCCAAAGTCAAATTCACTTCAAATTAAACCAAATCAATTGAACCAAAACATCCCAAATCATGATTTGAACACATATCAACCCTTAGATTGACCCAATTTGATCAATTGGTCAACTTAACCCATTTGAACTCAATTTGACCTGTATAGGCCAAATTGAGTCAAACCCATTCAAACCAAGACCAAACCCAATCAAACTTGGCATGACCCATCCTTGGGTCACCATAGGTCAGCCCAATGAACCCAACCCATACTTGACTCAAATTAAGCAAAAACCCATTGGTTAAACCCATCCAAATGGGGATAAAGGCCAAACCCACTCTCCAACCCTTGGCACCACCCTGAAGCTCAATTTTGATACTTAGACCACTAGCTAACCTGACCCAAAGCTGATTGGGTTAGCCATGGCTTAAGTGGAGGTGAGCTAACCCAAGCCACCCCATTGGAACACTTGAGGGAGGAGGTACACACCACCTCAGCCCATGTCCTTCCCTCAGCCACTTAAGGGCCTCCACATCAGCACATCCCTGACATCCCCGATTGCCTGACAAAAGTCAATTGATCCCAACCATTGGATTAATTGAGGAGGATGGTATACTCCTCCCCATCCAATTCAGACCACACAGAGAGCTTCAGTGACTCGAGGCAAGCATCCTCAGAGCATTCCCGATCTCCCTTGAGCTCCCTATCATCGGTGAGACCAACCTGAATGAAATCAATTCCCCTCTCCATCTAACTCCACTCAAATCTCACCAAACTTCAATTAACTTCTGTCACACCTTCCCAAAGCTCTGGCAAGGAAAAATGAATTGATTCCCAATTGATTCGAGCACTAAAGACCACTCCTAAACTAACTCTAGTAACTGTTGTGGTGGTGTTTAGTCCACAGAGCCACCGACAGGGAGGCAACTCAAAAGCTTCTCAATAGGGCTTCATTTCTTTAAGAAGAAGTTACCTCAGTCGTTGGACCACTAGTCTTGAGCTTCAACGAGATATTTTTTCATCAAATCGTAGAAATCCTCTTAGGTGTTGGTCTTTGTAAAGAGTTTTGTTATTTCATGTGATTTCTACCGTAGTATCTCCTTAGATATCTTCCCTGAACATTTTGGAGTTGATCCTAATGCCTCATGAGCTCTAGCAATCTTAGATCGAGTGAAGGAGGGCAGGCGGTGTCCATCTTCTGGCATTCCGGGGACGAAGGATCATCCGTCGTCTATTTCACATGATTAGAATGAACGACCGTAATTTAATCTGCTAGAAAATTTGATTTTATCCTTTAATATCCATGAGATTAATCCCCACCGTCCGATCCGAGATCAAACTATGGGGACGAAAGCACGTCCATCGCCGCTAACTCAGCACGCCGTGTCGGATGATTTAACTGGCCAATCCTGTGATGCCACGTGGAAAATGATGCCACGTCAGCTCCCATGTGATGTTGATGAGATTAAAGATTAATCAGAGATTAAAATGTGTTTAATTGTTCTAAACTTTGAAAAAGGTATAACTAATTATAGACAAATTTAAAAAAAATGAGTAAACCCATTTTGGAAAGGGTAAACAAAGAAGAATTTAATAAAAAAAATTTCCTATGTTTTGAACAGTGAACAGTGCTTAATTAAGATTTAAAATTTTTTCTAATTAGCCTAGTTATACCCTAATTACTTAGCTAATGAGTCTCAAATTAAATTTGTTGATTCTTTGGATGTCCTCAATCTCTCATAATTTTCTTGGGATTTATTGACTAGGTAATTAGGAGAATTTAAAATTAAAACCTTAATCTCACTTAATAAGTAATTTAATAATTATTAAAAATGCCAAATAATAAAAATTAAGTAATTAACGATCATTAATCACTATTTAATAATGAAATGATGAGGGGGAGTGATTAAGACTTTTTCCTAATTATTTTTCCAAATCCATTTCATTAAGGAGGGTAACCAATCCATAATGTAATTAAGGTTAATTAAGCAATTAATGATGAAATTAAATCAAATTCAAAATGATAATTGCTTTAGATAATTTAATTTGAACTTGTGGGTTTCTCTTTATGTGATCAATAGCATAAAGAGCCTTAATGAAATTATGATTAACCCATGGGTGTGAGAAAATCATATAAGTACTTAATTAGATTCTTTAATTTAATTAATACTTAATTATGAGTTTCATTGCATTAGGTCTCTAAGTGCATTACAATTTTAATTTCTCATTTGCATTTGATTGGAAGCTCATAATTAAATGATTAATTTAATTAAAGAAGCATAGGAAAGGGTAATTAAATGAATTACTTAATGATTCAAACTTAATTAATTCATAAATCCCACTTAATTATTTCTCCTTAAACATATTAAATCATCAACATGGGAAGAGGGAAAAATAGCAAATATTATTTCTCCTCTTTGAGTTTAATAATTCAAATCCAAAATTAAACTTCATTAAAAGCTTTGATTTTCATTAAATGATTTTATTCAACTTGATTGCCCTTAGGAATTAATGTAGTTGAATGGATTATGTGGAAGTGTTCAATTATTCCTTTTCAACCATTATAAACTTTATATGTCATTTGATATCATCCATTCATGCTTTCAAATAAAAGAATCAAATAAATATATTTATGTAGAGTTGCATGTATTGGATTAATCATATTATATGTGTGGCTATTATTAATAATAAATTCCAAAACTATTTTTAAAATTATAAATGGAAGTTAAATTAATGTTAACTATGAATAATATGTATGATTTACATGTACTAATAACCTAAACATGTCAAAGTATTGTTTTATCTTTATGATTCATGTATATGTTTACATATGTTCAAACATTAATAAGTATATAGTTTGGCCATCTTGGGAATATGAGGCTTTAAGTAGCCCCATGGAGGTCTTAGATTACCTCACTTTCCTAGTTAACAATGGCACGTACTTATTTAAATTTCATTCCTAAGTGTAGTTGTACTAGAATTTGGATATAAATTTATTTTACATGTGTAAATGATTCACTAAAATACAATCTTTTACTTGATTTTCATTCTCATAGTTGTGTGTACATTCATATGTACTTAAGATAGCAAGTATATAATATGTACTTCCCAAGAAAATGAGGCTTTAAGTAGCCCCAAGGCGGTCATAGATTATTTCACTTCCCTGGTTTAAATAATGACAAGTACTTGGTTAAAACTTTAATACATGTGTGTGTACTTAGCTAAGGAATAAAAATCTCTCTTTTTTATCAAAGTATATGCATTCATAATCATTTAACTATGCCAAAAATATATCCCATGTATAGGTATTTTAAGTTCAAAATCATATGCATGTTATTAATGATGAAAAGGAATGGTACAACATTATCTATGTGATGGAAATTCATGTTCATTAATCCTAAGTTGCATTTCATGTTGAATAGAATTCTTTAAAGTTAGCCCAAACTTAGGATTAATAAAAATATTTAATAAATTATTCACTAAACTAAACCAAAATTATAATAATATGCTCTTTAGAAAATAACTTAGTGTAGAGAGGAAAAAGGTTAAGCCTCTTTCTTCTCTTTACAATACTTAGATGCTAAGTGAATATCAAATGAAACAAAATAAAATACAAATTAAAAATTTGCAAATCCTCTTAACAATTTAAGGTGAAACCATCCTTCATGGTTAATTTAAATAATCCCAAACTTAGATAATTATAATTCCAAAGCCTAGCTAAGACATACCACACTAAGGCTAAGCACATACATTAGAATGCTAAGTCAGCACTTCTAGCTTTAGGTTAGGATGGCATATGTAATGATGCTGTGTTTTGTTTTGTGAAGTTATGTTTTAGACTGGATGTTAGGATTATTGCGCATAGACTGGATATTAGGCCGTTATTATCCTTATGTTATTTTTTTTGCAAGGGATTATGCTAATGGGGCTACTAAAATAAGTTTAAATTCTTGCTTATAGGTTGCTTATTCCCCTAAGCATAATCCATGTTAGGATAAGTGGGCTTGGTTACCTATATGCAGGGTGCTAAGTTCAAATTATATAATATAACTGCTTGAGTTTTAGTGGGTGATTTAGCTAACATCTGTTTTGTAGGTGTAGTTAGATTTTATTTTCCAAATATGTAATTTTTCAATAGGAATTAAGATTAGTGCTATGGGATTTAGGATGAGTAGTGGCTAGAAGGAAAAGTTCTAGGAAGCCTTAAAGAAATTCAATCAAAGGAAAAAAAAGAAGAAGAAAGGAGCAAAGAGTGAAGAACCCCATATCATCTATTCAATTTCAATTATAATATTCTTTAGTAATCCAGGTTGTATAAGGGTAGAGCTTAGCTAATGACTATACCCGGCCGTACCGGTCTTTTATTATTTAATGGAATCTAATGTGTGATTATTATGTTTAAATTGTGTAATAGAAATTACATGATTTTCATAGATTTCTTAAAGATTGATGTTTGAATGTGTGGCTTGGATGCAGTAGGCTCTTAAGAATAAAATTAATTTTTCTATCTCAATTAATAACTCATAACTAATTTTTAAAAAATCATATTCTTATTTTAAAGCTTAGGCTATAATCAAGATAAATAAAAGATTTAGCAACCCCATAGCTGAATGATGTATGTTCCAATATCATGCATATCATCTTATTTCTTTCTTGAATAGGGATGGTCTCCACTCTGGCATGATAGGGGAATGCTTGACTTGTGAGAGCATCCCTTGTAATAAAGAACACCTCCTCCCACTAATTTAGCCAATAATCCAATTTTATCATGCATTTAGACATAATTATCCCAAGCCTTTGTCCAAATCAATGTGTCAAAATGATATAAAAACTTATAATATTTTGTATTTAGTCTAAGTCATGAATTCATACTAGTCATGATCTAGACTCTTAGGGAATGAGTTTAGGACTCTAGTCTCCTTCCTAATTAAACAATAGCTTAACTATCTTTCAATTTCATAAGACCACCTAATTGGTTTGAATCGTAGGAGGTATTAGCTGATGGCCACTCCAGGCAGTTGTAAGTCCAGAAGAGTCAAACGAGTTTACCCTCTCTTGTGGAGGTAAACTACTATGTCCCCTTTCATTAGATTTAGGCTGAGCTCTTAGCTTGTGCTAAAGTACCCTAGATTTAGGATCTGAGATTGCTTATCTTCTTTGGGCTATGAGTATAAATCCTCACCTCTTAGGCATTTTCACAACCTTGTATTAATAGACTATAAGCCCTAGCATTCTAATAAAAATTTTAATTTAAATTAAAATAAACTTTCTCTTTCAAATATATAAAGCCCTACCATAGGATAGATTGGAGTGCTCACTAAGCTTCCTAGTATCATGAATGCTCCCTACTTATCTTCCTTTAGAATCCAAAATAAATCTTTCCAAATTGAACCAACCCACTTGATTTTCCAAAAAATACCCAAATTATTGATAGTTTAGCTTTGAAATCTTTGGAGATATGATTGACTACTTTAATTGAGAATATTCTTAGAAAATCCAAAGTCCTAGGATATAATTAACTATGGAAGCTTGCTTCCATAGAGAATTAAAGAACCTGACATAAAATAAACCCGACTTTACTTTTTAATGTAAAGTATGAGAAAGATCTCTAGCATATATACGAAGACCTATCAGCCTTAGGAGTCCTTATTAGCTGATTAGTTTCATTGTAGGGTGATGTTTCTGTCTTTTGAGATTGTACATCATACCTTAATGTCTTATCCCCTAAGATCTACGTAGTGTCCACCCGACTCCAAATTAAAACACCATAGATATAGAAAGTGTTTTAATACGAAGAAGCTCAATAAACACTTTAACCTATTCTATGTTGAGCTTTATATTTTTGAAAGTGAGATTTTTTTATTAAGTTGATATTTTATTCGAATGCTAGGGCTTATATTCTAATAGCAAAAACTATAAAAATGCCTAAAAGGTTAGGACTTTTTATCGTAGCAGGGTTGAAACATGATGCCTCATACCATAAAGTTAATGGTGCTTCTAGAATAAGCTAGAATCTCACTTAGTATAACAAGAGAAAATTGGGATTTGATGGTCACCCCTACTAGGGAGTACAAACCTATCTCAACATTTTAGATTTATAACCCACCTAGATGAGTTGCTAGCTAACACCTTCGATGCTTTAAAATCATGTGTCCATTCTTATGAAATGCAAGACAATTAAGTTTTTATAAAAAGAATTTAGGAACTTAAACTCACTCGCTAATTATAAAATTATGATTGGTATGAAATCATCCTAACAAATGCAATAAATTTCAAATTTTATGTATTTTTTCACTACAAAAATACTATTATATTGACAGCATTTCTGACAGACACATCCACCATAAATTATTGGCTAAATCAGCATCTGAATAGTCAGCCGAATATATTTCTAATGGAATCCTGACTAAGGAGGATGGTGGGCTTGAATCCCTTAAACTCCATTGAATTTTTGATGGATTAGGCCATCATAATGTTTTTGGCAAAAAATATGTCAAAAATGTGCTGGAAACTGTTAATAGCCATTTCCTTGATTCTCTCTCTCTCTCTCTCTCTCTCTCTCTCTCTCTCTCTCTGACGATGACAGAACTCAACCTATGGCACGTTGATTCACGTCTGAAACTTGTTTATTTTCTCTATTTTCTTCATAGAATTAAAGGTATACATCGATCTCTTCCTTCCATTGTAATTTTTTTTATAACTTCATCTATTGGTTTATAAGAAATAAGGATTTAAAGTTTTGAGATTTTTGAATGGATTTTAGGTTAAATTTTCTCCAAATTTATTTTAGTTTGTTAAAAATTACATTAAAATGTCTATTTATGTGTAGATCTTTAATTCCACATATTAGTTTTTATATATATTTTTATAAATTTAGGATTTAGAAATTTAGGCCTAATTATTTTTCTAAGTCATTTAATGTGTAAAATTATAAATTATATAATATGTACCGATTTAAAATTTAGGATTTTAAATTTTTGATGCAATTATTTAAATTTTATAATATGTACCAATTTATTTTTTTTTATAAAAACTATATTTTATGATTATGAGCTACTATGGTTTCAATTATAAAAAATTTTATTTATTGCAAATGATTTAGACACTTAAGGCGTCATACGAAATTAACTATTTATTATACAATCAATACTACTTTTGTAACTGAGATAGAGAATTAATTAGATTCTCACAATTTCTAATTTACCTAGATTATGGATATCCATAGTGAATGATCATGGATGTACAATAAATTGCATAAAGTTAGAAAAGATTAACTCATGAATTCTTGAGTGATGTTAAGCACTTCACATAAGTGGCATCTCAGCTTCCTTCTTACATTTCTAAAGAAAAATTTTGATGTCCATCTATGAGGCACAAGAATCAGGCTTTCCTAACACCAGATAAAGTCAAAGTAGACTTGTATCGCAGGGGTTTCGAACCAAATTATTAGTTCTGGATTTCATATGGTGAGTTTGAGCCACATGTTGATGCTGCTAGTGGTGCCTTAATGATCCTTGCATGCCCCTCAAGCAAATATGATTTTGGCCAAACTTATGATGAAATAGTTTATGATGCTGCTAAGGCGGAATACCGTGGAGAGGAGGAGCCACTAAATAAAGAAACTCAACTTGTTGAAAACAACACAACCAATTGTGGGAAGGATGCATGAACCACAATGAGCTATCTATGGTCATAAAAATGCTAAGTATTAAAATTGAATTTAATATGCTACATGAATGCTTTAACCAATTTGTAGGACTGCTTAAAGAAATAAACTCACAAGTAAACTTAGTTCCTAAAGACTTGTATAGAATAAAGAAGTTGTTGTCAAAGTTAGGACATAGCTAAAAAAATGACTACTGTGTGAATGATTGTATGCTATATTACAAGAATAACGCACATGATATTGAATGCAAATTTTGTGGAGCATCGAGGTTCAAGTCACACAGTAGAAAATAACGGAAGTAGAAAGATGTACCGCATAAGCGTCTATTATACTTGCCGTTTAACTCCTCATTTGTAGAGATTGTATGCTTCCATGCATTCAGCCAGCACATGCAATGGCATCACAACAGAGCAAGTGCATCATATATCTTAAGCTATCCATCAGATTGAGAAGTGTGGAAGTATTTCACTTGCACTTACCAAGATTTTATAGCTTAGCCACAAAACATTAGACTTGGCCTTTGCACTAATGGTTTCACACTGTCTAGTCAGTCTGCAACACTCTATTCATGTTGGTCAGTGATAGTTACACCGTATAATTTACCACTAGAGATGTGCATGACAACTCCTTATATGTTCTTAACTTTATTCATTCCTGGACCACATAACCCTAACGTAAATATTGATGTCTACTTGCAACCATTTGTAGATAAGCATAAAATTCTATGGGATGTTGGTGTACTGACATATGACATAGCTACAAAGCAAAACTTTTAGCTGAAAAGAGTACTTATGTGGACTATCAATGACTTTCCTACGTATGGAATGCTGTTAGGGTGGAGCACTATTGAAAAATTAGGTTATCCATATTGTATGAATCTATCAAAGGCATTCATGTTTAAAAATGGATGAAAAATTTCTTAGTTTGACTGTCATCATATATTCCTCCCTATTGGTCATCCATTCAGAAGAAATAAAAATGCATTCACCAAAAAATGAGTTCAAAAGGCTAAGCCACCTCTTAGATTGAGTGGGGATGGCGTATGACATATTGTTAGTTCTATCCCGACTATATTTGATTCTTCTATTTTAGGTGACAATCATATACCGAGTTATGGTGTGACACATAACTGGATAAAGAGGAGTTTTTATGGAGATCTACCATAAGGCATAATTTTGATGTGATGCATATAGAGAAAAATTATTTTGACAATATTTTCAACACAATGATGGATGCTAAGGGTAAAACTAAAGATAATGTTAAAGCGAGGTCGAGCTTGAAGGAATATTACCATAGAAGAGAGTTAGAGTAAGTGAGACTACAGCTATTACATTTTAGAATCCTAAAGCCAAATACTATCTCATATTAGAACAATGATGAATAATATAGGAGAGGGTACATTCATTGAAGTTACCATATGGGTATGCATCCAACTTGAGCAGATCTGTTGATTTGAGAATGAAAAGATTATTTGGATTGAAGAGTCATGATTGTCACATCTTTTTATAGTGCTTACTTCCAGTTTCATTCAGTGATTTACGAGAGCAAATATTAAATCCTTTGATCGAGCTTAGTTTGTTATATAAGGGACTATCCTCAGCTCAATTAAATGTGGAACGTTTAAACAACTAAAAGCATATATTTCAATCATTATCTGTAAGCTTGAGAAGATATTCCCCACTTAACCCCACTTTTTTTTATTCCATGGAGAACCTGCCAATACATCTATCATATGAAGCTATACTAGTAGGTCTAGTGCAATATCGTTGGATGTGTCCATTTGGGAGGTACATATCTATTGATAGTATAAAAATTAATTAATATTTAATATACATTTAATTATTTTGTAAAAAATAGATTTTAATAAACCAAAAAGAATTATGAAGAATAAAACACACCTCGAAGGCTCAATATGTGAAGCTTATTTGGCTCAGGAGACTACAAATTTTTGCTCGTACTATTTTGAGCCATATGCATGTTCAGATAATACGATGGGGTTGGATCTTTACAAAATGTTTTATCTAATTTTCAATCATCTAGAAAAGCATTGGGTAGAAGAACATTGCGATATTTGAACGATAATGAGTTTAGGGCATCGACAGTTACTGTTTACTAAACTGAGATGAGGTTCAGCCCTTCTCTTGAGTAATCACATCAACAACACGATATCTCAATTTAGTTTTTAATCAAATGTAGGACTTATCTAATTGTGTAAATTTATTTTTTGAGTTCAATTCATTCATGAACTCATTAAACTTAGATAATGTTGGAACTATTAATAAGAAAGTTGAAGATGAATTCCCAACATGGTTTAAATTACATGTGAACAACCATCACTAACACTTTAATATATTTTGCAATCTTAACTGCACAACTTAGTCTCTTCTTTTGAACATTTTAGGTTCATGATTGGAGAAACAGTGTGCAGAATCTGGACCTTCATGACCTAGCTGGGGTCTGAAGCCAATTATAAATACATGACAGATTTATGATGTAAATGGTTATAAAATTCCATACAAGTTCTTAGTTTGACTGTCATCTTATATTCCTCCCTATTGATCATCCATTTAGAAGAAATAAGAATGCATTCACCAAAAATTGGGTTCAAAAGGCCAAGCCACCTTCAGGATTAAGTGGGTATGACTTATAACATATTGTTAGTTCTATCTCGATTATATTTGATTCTCCTATTTTAGCTGTCAGTCATATACCAGGTTATGGTGTAACACATAACTGAATAAAAAGAAGTATTTTCTAGGATCTACCATATTGGATGTCTAAACTGATAAGGCATAATTTTTATGTGATGCATATAGAGAAAAATTATTTTGATAATATTTTTAATAGAGTGATGGATGCTAATGGTAAAATTAAAGATAATGATAAAGTGAGGTTGTACTTGAAGGAATATTACCATAGAAGAGAGTTAGAGCTAAGAGAGACTACAACTAGTACATTTCAAAATCTTAAAGAAAAATACTACCACATATTAGAACAATGAAGAACAGTATGAGAGTGGGTACAATCATGGAAGTTACCATATGGGTAAGCATCCAACTTGAGCAGATGTGTTGATTTGAGAATGAGAAGAATATTTGGATTGAAGAGTCATGACTAAAACATTTTTTCACAGTGCTTACTTCCAGTTGCATTCAGTGCTTGACCAGAGCAAATATTAAATCCTTTGATCGAGCTTAGTTTGTTATTTTAAGGAACTATCTTCAGCTCAATTAAATGTGGAAGCTATAAAATGACTACAAGTAAATATTTCAGTCATTATCTGTAGGCTCAAGAAGATATTTCCCATCTCACCCCACTTTTTTTTAACTCCATGGAGCACCTGCCAATATATCTACCATATGAAGCTAGAGTGTAAGGTCCAGTGCAATATTGCTAGATGTACCCATTTTAGAGGTACATATCTATTGATAATATAAAAATTAATTAATATTCAATATAAGACTAATTATTTCATAAAACTTTAGATTCTTGAATAAACTAAAAGAACTGTGAAGAATAAATCACACCCTGAAGGCTCAATATGTGAAGCTTACTTAGCTTAGGAGACTACAAATTTTTGCTCATACTATTTTGAGCCATATGCATGTTCAGATAATATCGATGGGGTTGGATCTTCACAAAATGTGTCATCTATTTTTCAATCACCTGGAAAACATTGGGTAGAAGCACATCACGATCTGAATGATAAGGAGTTTAGGGTAGCAATAATTACTATTTTACTGAACTGCGATGAGGTTCAGCCCTTCTTGAGTAAGCATGTCAATGACACGATATCTCAATTTAATTTTTAATCAAACATAGTACTTATCTAATAGTGTCAATTTATTTTTTGAGTTCAAGTCATTTGTGAACTTATTAAACTTAGATAATGCTGCCACTATTAATAAGAAAGTAGAAGATGAATTCCCAACATGGTTTGGATTACATGTGAACAACCATCACTAACACTTTAATATATTTGCAATATTAATTTCACAACTTAGTCTATTCTTTTGAACATTTTAGGTTCATGATTAGAGAAGAGTGCAAAATCAAGACCTTCATGACCTAGCTTAGGGTCCAAAGTGAATTATAAATAAATGGTTATAAAATTTCACACAAGTTCTTGGTCTAAAGAAAAGAAAATAAGTAACTATGGTATTTGTATTAAAAAATATGCATTCAAATAATGGGAATGACTATTATGGAGTTTTATAAAAAGTTGTATAGGTACAGTACCCTGGATCAACTAAGAGAAATGTCAATTATGATTAGTGTGATCTTATGTGTAATAGAGGGATAGGAAAGCACAAGTCATATGGTATCACTAAGGTCAAGTTGACATGAAAATATGCTAAGTAAAACCCTTTTATCCTTGCACATCAAATAACACAAGTGTATTACCTAAGGTATCAAGGAAGAGTAAGACAAAAAATGGAATGGGCGGTAGTTAAAATTGAACCTAGAGAAAGGGTGGAAGTTGATAATACTATTGAATTGCTCATCATGAGAATGAGATGACATATTTTGAACTTCCTATTGAAGATGTAAATACATATATGAGCTTAATTGATATTAATGTTGATTATGAGGAAGTTATTCAGTCAGAAGATGACAACAATGAGGATGGCGATGAAAATGACACTTTAAAATCAACTTCTACTGATTCATCGGATTAAAAGAATTGAAACTTGTGTTAAAGGTACTTGCACATTTTTTGTACATGTCCATTTTTACATATTTTTTTATTTACTGTACTTGCATATACTTGCATTTTATAATTAACTATTTGTACTTAGTTTCTTTTTTATCCTTCTTTTATATAAGTTTTACATACTCTTTTTTATATACTGTAAATTAAATGTGCAATTCTTACTATAATCATATATTACTTTTGTTAAGCTCTTTAAGTAATTTTATTTATGATTGACCTAATAATTTTATTTTTTGTTCCTTATAGATGGAATCAAGTGGTGGTGGTGATGCTCCATGATGCTCATTTATAAGAATTTTTTAGGCGGAAGAAGATGATTGTGAGTTGACCCACTATTCAGGCTACTACTACAGTCACTATCTTGACCTTCATTTGATTTCACCACCTCAGACTTCTGGAGTAGTTGGTACACGTGCCTAACATTCTCCAAACCCTATAGACACTACTCCATTCTACCCTATCAAACCCTCACATATTTCACATATCATAGGTTTCTACAGACACATCCTGATCTACCCAGTACTTCTACACCTATTGACCCTTCAACAACATGGATTTTTATTGAGCTGGAGGGCAACACATAAGCATTTTATTATAGTTGTACTTTTGGCATATTGTATTTCTAATATAAATTATAATTTTTAAGTTCAATCCATCTAGGAAAGATATTCATAAAATTAGGGACATTATAAGGTGCAAGTATGATCCACCATATGTGTCATGGAAGAAGGTCCCAATTGAGGTACAATACATGTGATTTAGAGTTTAAGGTATTTCCTAAAAAAAATATAAATATTTTAATGCATTAGTTGATCTTGAATTATTACTAATTATCATTAGTTTATTTAATGTTATAGAAAGATTTCAGCTAGTTGTCAAAACACAACCAGAATATCAGACGAAACTTTGAGTCTAGAGTGTCTACTAGCCGATGTGATATGTTCATAGACATATGTAAGTCTGGGCGAATGCCTATTTGGATTGGAGAAGGCGTGTGGGTTAACTTCTATAAAGTATGGGTCTCCCCAGATTATATTCACAAGCAGGAGCAGGCAAAGTGAAATCATGCTTCAAATTGTGGGGGAAAGGTACCTCTCTCTGCACATTAGAGGTTTAATACTGCACACCAACTACCGACTAAGGATGATAAGTAATTTGTTAATTTTATTAATTAAACCTATAATTATATAGAATGAATTTAATTATACTATTTATAGGAAAAAGTTCTTGGTTTAGAGCCTACTACTACTGAGTTGCATAGTAGAACGCATCAACATTAGACTGACCCAAAGTAGGTTGATGTTCATTCATAGAGAGCATATGTAAGTTACCATTAATTTTTTTAAAATATATGTGTTAATAATCTATTATTGTTAACTTACATTATAGTTGCTCATAAGAAGACTACATGCGCATTAGTCACGCTCCACCGAGGCGCAGTGGGTAAGGAGCAATCATAATATAATATATGGAAGGTGGCTATTGGGAGGAAGAAGAAGAGATGGATTTATGGCCTGGGCTAATAGGGAGTAGCATATGATGCACGCCATTTATTATGTTGAACGAGCAATCAGTCCATTGATGATATTATTCAGAGGCAGGTGTTGACCTCATTTTTAGAGTGAGCTCTCAACCCCTTCATCTTAGGCATAGGTTTTCTCTTAGACTTTAAGAGTTTCTTAGTCTTAAGAAACATCTAGTGATTAGGTGGACACTCAACCTAACCCTAGAGACTTAGAAGAGTTAGCCATAGGAATAGATTATGCCTTAGGGGTGTTAGGAAACTTTGCCCACCCTATAGCTTGAACCAAATCCTCACTTCCTTCTTTCAAGTCAAACTCCAAACTCATATGAACTTCAACTCTCAATCAAGCCCAAATCAATTCCAACTAGATTGATTCCCTCCAAACTCAAATCAATTCTACATGATTGAAACCTATGATTGAAACCCATGATTGAAAATTTCAAGCACAAAATATTTTCTAAACCCTTTGATTCCTTCTCATGGACTTAGCCTAAATCAACTTCAAATCAATTCAGATTCATAAAAATTTCTTACAACTCATTTATATTCTCATTTATATTCACATATATAAATGAAATATAAATTCAAATCAATCAAACTAAACCCAAAATCAAATCCAAATTCCAAAATATTTTCCTAAGTCCTTTGATTCCTTCTTATGGACTTAGCTCAAATTAACTTCAAATCACTTCAAATTCATGAAATTTTCTCATAACCCATTTATATTCTCATTTATGTTCACATATATAAATGAAATATAAATTCAAATACCCAAAACCAAATCCAAAAATCAAACTCAAATTTATTCAAAGTTCAACCTAAGCCTTTTAAGTCAAACTCTTGAACTTAGCCAAATCCAATTCAAATCAAGCCAAACTCTTATTTTTTTTTTTCGTAATTCAATCAATCCTACAATCATGAATCCAAATATATAAACACAAACTTCAATCACTAAACCAAAACTCAATTCAAAAATTAAACCCAAGCCAAACTCATGTTCACCCCTTTGAACTTGAAATTGTCAAATGAATCAAAACCCATTTGACTTCAAACAACTTGCAAATGGATTTATATTTCAATCATAAGTCCATATGTGAGTTGAATCAAACTCAAATCAAGCTTTGACCAAGCCATTTGACCCACTTAGGCTCACTTGACCCAAAGTGTAAAGTACCCTTATGAGCCAAATTCTAATCCTAACCAAATGGTATTGAACTAAGCCCACCTAAGCCTCTCATCATGATCAACAATCATCATGAGATGATCAATCACTCAAATTGGGTCAAACCAAGTCAAACCTAAGGGTTGACCAAGTCAACACTTAGCCAAAATGAAATCCAACATAGCCAAAATCCACCATAGACCAAATTGATTGAAACCATTGATCTAAGTTCATTCATGACCAATGTTTGAACTTGACCAAGTCAACATTTGAGCCTATCCTAGCCCAATTGGCCACTTAACCGAAGTTGTCCCAACTTGACCTAAAAAGTTAAAATATGTCAAAACTTGATCTAAGCCAAATTGATTGAAACCAATGGGTCAAGTTCATTCCAAATCACTTTTTGAACTTGGCCAAAGCCTCAATTGGCCAACTAGACCTAACCTAGCCTAATTGACCATGAACCCAACTTGACCTAAAGGGTCATATTGAGCCAAATTCAAACTTAACCAAAATTGATTGGAAATAAAGATACCAATCCATTTTATATGACCAACTAAACATGAACCAACCCATGAACTAACCAAATAGGTTAAATGGGTCAAATTGGTCAACTTGACCCATTTGACCTAAATGAACTCAATTGAACCAAAACCAAATGTAAACCAAATTGAATCAAACCAAAGCCACCAAAACATTTCAAATGGTCATATGAACTTAACTCAACCCTTGGTTTGACCCAATTTGACCAATTAGTCAACTTGACCCAAGTTGACCCATTTTGACCTAAATGGGTCAACATGAGCCAAATCATATCAAACCAACTCCAAATTCAATGAAACTTGGCCAAACCTATTTTCTCATAATATCAAACATACCCAAACTGAAATCAAGGTCAAATAATAATTTTAACCCTAGGCCATAGGGCAACCCAAAATCAAAACCACTTGGAATTTGGTCAATTCCTTTTTATGGACACTTGACATCCTCTTAGTGGACCAAATGATCACTAATGGACCTAGTGTACATGACCCAATGTGTTTGGGTCAACCAAACCCAACCCAAACCCAAAACCATCATGTGCTTGAAAATGGCCACATGGATTCCTCCCGCCACTTGATTTAAGCACATGGCCACCTCATCCACTCCTCCTCTGACCAAAATTGAATGCAATGACTCATCTAACATCCTAACAAACCCACTAAAGGAGCTCAATTGGATCAAAAAAGTAAAGCTTTGCTCTGCCATCCAATTGCCAAAGGGGGAGATATACTCCCCCTAATTTGATCTAATTTCAACATTCTCCAATTCGATTGAACCTAGGAAAGTTAGAGAAGCCATTCCTCAACCTCCCCAAGCTCTCCCAAGTAAGAAACAATTTCCCATTTTCTCAATTTCTAAAACTGAAAATAGGGGAAGAAAACCAAAATCCAATCTCACTCCACACTTCAAACCAACCCAATTCTTTTTGCAAGCTCCATAAAGGAGCTCAATGGAGCTTTCCAAAAGCTTCATACAAGTTCTTGAATCAAGGGAGGAGTGCTCTAGACCAAAGTTAAGCTTAAGTCAAGGAGGAGTTGGCCCATATGAGGATCTACCCCATCTCAAAGCCTCCAAACTTCAGCAAAGCTTCGTCTCCACTAGACGAAGCTTCTCCAAGGGAATCGAGCGCCGGTGATCACCTCGGGCGAGGTTAGCCATTTTTTAGCTTAAATTTAATGTGGTTTGGAGCTTTGTGAAAGGAATTTTAATCCCATAGAATTCTAGCCATTAGATGTGCTTGTCATTGTGCCTAGATAGTGTGGGTTGCATTTCAATCCAAGCCTAGCTCAATCAAGCTCAGATCTTCTCTTTGAAAATGGACTATGTCCATTCCTCATAGAGAAGAACAGGGAAGGATCATGGGATGTCCATTCGCATATTTTGGATGGATGGCCGTGATCAAAGACATGTAGATCCGTGATTTTCCCCTTTAGATCCGTGGTTTTCACCTCAATCGTCCGATCCTTAAGTGGAACGGTGAGGAGAAAGCGCGTAGCGCCGCCGCTGACGCAATGCTATGATGTGACAACTTTAATATATAATATGCCGCACCACGTGGAAAGCACATGCCACGTCAGCGGCCCACGTGGCACCGACAGGATTAAACATTTAATTAGGCTTATTTAATTACTAATTAATCAAGGAAACTTCAAATATTCATTTCTAAGCCTAGAAAAAAAAAATATGAAATAAATTGCACTAGAAAGATAATTGAACATAGAATATTCTAAAATTAATTTTAATTGATTTTGAATAGTTCTTTTCTCTGAATTTGGATTTTATTTTGAATATTAATTTGCTAATTACCCTCTAATTACACTACTGATTATTTCTAAA
Source organism: Cymbidium sinense (assembly GCA_021442155.1). Taxonomy (NCBI): domain Eukaryota; kingdom Viridiplantae; phylum Streptophyta; class Magnoliopsida; order Asparagales; family Orchidaceae; genus Cymbidium; species Cymbidium sinense. The sequence continues at coordinate 72,990,464 of CM038224.1, read as the reverse complement.
CTTCTTGAGCATAATTAGTGGGATGACTTCTGCCTCTCCTATTTTTTTTGGGATTTATTGGTGGTTTAATTAGAGAAATTTCTTGATTAATTCTTAATTATCCCCTTCATGTAATTAAGCTTAATTAAGGGCATAATTAGTGGTTTAACCCTATGATTGAGTCAATTGAGTTTTGATTAAGTGAATATGAGATTTAGGAAATAATTTTGGGATACCTTCCTTAAGATATTCCTTAAACCCCATTTTCTTCCTTAATCCAACCTTAATTAAGGGTTAATTCACTAATTACCTACTTAATTAATTTCATAAAATTCTAAAACTTTCCAGAACCAAATTAATCTATCTTTTGTAGATGCTTAGGTGTTCAAGAGCCTATGTACAATTAAGGAAATCAAAATCCAACTCACATGTGTGAGAGGGGTTTTGAAAGTACTTAAGCTTAAACTCCTTATTTTAATTAATCATTAATCATGAGCCAAATTGCATTAGGACCCTATCTTCCTAGGCGCATTACAAAATTTAAATTTCTTGTGAGATTTTATGCTATCTCATTGGCTCATAATTATTTGATTAGTTATATTAAGGTGGTAAGGTAAAGGATAATTAATATGCTTAATTCATACATTAACCTAACCAAAGCATAAAATTGATCTAATCATCTAAAAATTAAATTAAAATAACAAAAATTTGTGAGAATAGGTTAGGGACAGCAAACTTACCTCACATTTCTCAAATTAAATCAAATTCAAAACAAAATCAAACCTTCTTTAAAAATAATTTGATTTGCTTTAAGCTTTCTTATTTCATAAGATTGTCTTTAGGAATTAATTAGGGTGAATGTGTTTACATACTTTCATCATTTTAATTCTTTCCCAACATGCTAAATGTGTATGTCATATGAATGTCATGCATTCATGCTTTTCAAAAAAATCAAATTAAAAATAAAATATTTTCTTTATGTCAAATTGCATATTTTGGCTAAAATAGAAATATGAGTGGCTTTAAAATTATTTTCAAAATATATGAATCAATTATCAAAACTAAAAGTGTGATACTTATAGTTTATTTATAAGCTTGCATGCGGATACAAAATATGAAGATGTGCTTAGTGTACTTTTCCTTCTCCTTTCGTTTAGCATAGTTTTGAATAGGACTTGGCAAAGTGTATAGTTCATTAGAAAAGAACACAACACTTGCCTAACCCTATTCCTATTAATTCCTATGCTATTACTTAAGAAGGACATCCACACTTGTACATATAAATTGTATAAACAAAATAAACAAACAAATATAAACTTCTTGCATCTTTCTTTTTCATTCATTTATTTTGTACATGAGCTTGTATTTAAAGAAAGTTGTATATTATTCTGGACAACCCCAGGGTTGTGAGGCTTTAAGTATCTCTAAGTAGGTCTTGTACCTTACACCCTTGGTTAATAATGCGTCGTACTCACTTATGCCTTTCATACATACATGTGTGCATATGAAAATGGATAAGAAATCCTCTTTTCTATTTAATGAAAATCAAGCATCATAAAGTATTCACATTTTCTTAAGTAACTCATTTAGCATTCATCATAAAGTGTGCTAAACATTCCCATTTGTATGTATAGATATGCTTAGGATTTATTCATATGCATGTTATACATGTTGGGAAAGAAATGAAGTGATGTGTGTTTTGTGATGTTAATTCACTTTACTTAATCTTAAAATAACTTTCTTTTTGAATAGGTTTGTTTAGGGAAAATCTAAACATATGATTAATTAAAGCACATAATAATACATCACTAAATAAACTAAATATGAATATACTTTAGAAATTACTTAGGGTAGGGAAGGAAAGAGAAGTTCTCTTCTCTTTTCCCTCTCTTTATAAATCTTAGTAATTAATTGTAGGATTCATTTAAATCAAATAAAATCACAAAATAAAAATCAACCCAATGCAACTAAAACACTTAAAATGAAACTACCCTCTAAGTTGAATATCTTCACACTTAGAAAATCTAAACCTTAAAACCATAGCTAAGCATACCACAGAAACCTTTTAAAGCACACATATTAGACTAAGTCACCACTTCTAGCTTTAGGTTAGGGCGGTGCATGATTTGATGTTTGCTTTTATTTTATAATGATTTGTTTTAGTCTGGATGTTAGGGTGAATGTGAGTAGAATGAATGGTAGGATGATTTAGTTTAATCATTATTTTCTGTAGGGGATTGTGCTTAAGGGGAGCTGTAATAAAAATATAACTATTTTTTGTTGTATAGGTGCTTATACCCCTAAGCATATTCCTATAGGTGGACTTGGTTACCCATGTGTGAGGTGCTAAGTCCAATATACATGTTTTGGATTTGTATGGTTTGTTTGGCTAATCTCTATTTTGCAGGTGTTAGTTAGATTTACATTTCCTTTTCATGTAATTTTTATGAATTAGGATTTTGGAATGATTGTTATGGTGGATTAGGATGAGCATTGGTCATAAGATTCTATCTTATATACCATGTGAAGCCTTTAGAGCAACCACCTTCCAACCATCCAAAAGAAGGGACCAAAAGAAGAAAAAAAAAAGAAGGAAGAAGAAAAGAAGAATGAAGACCCCCATAACAGGAATTCCTTTTTGTAATTCATTTGAAATCTGAGTTATATAAGGGTAGAGCTCGGCTACCCAAATTTGATTTTGGGCTTGTGCGATGGTGCCCAACCACAAATGGCCTTTTATTCTTTCATGTTAGCTTTATAAAATATGTGATATTTTGTTTAGCTTACACATTAAGATGGCAGCCTTTTCCTAATTTCTTCCTTGCTTGATGTATGGCCTAGATGACAATTAGGCTCTTAGAAAAAAAAAAATAAATCTTCTACCAAATTAATCAACTCAAAATTAAAAATAAATTACTCATAACTTCATTTAAAACCTAAGCTAAATCAAGATAAAAGAATTAGCAACCCCTTAGTTGGATGAGTATTTCTTTTATAACATCATGCATAAATGCATATTATTTTCACTGTTGATTAGAGGGCTTCCGCCTTTGCCAGAGAAACTTATCTTGACCTTCGAGAGCCACGGTAGAAACACACCTCCCCCCTTCTCGCTGATTTTGGCCCATAATCTTATTTCTCATGCATTAGGCATATGAATCCTATAAGCTTGAGTCAAATGATTGCCCAAAATAAAAATAAAAAAATAAAATGTAATATGATTTGCATTAGATTTAGGTCATTATCATGCCCTTACATGATCTAGTCTCTAGTAAATCAATTTCAAAAATATAAAGCCCAATTGTAGGATAGTCTGAGATGCTAGGTAGGTTTCCTAGCATCATAAGCATCTCTTACCTATCTTCCTTTGGCTTCGATAATAACTCTCTCTCTCTCTCTTTTGATCAATCCCATTTGATCTTCTAAAATAAACTAATTGATTGATAGTCCTACATGTTGAAATCTTTAGAGACAACAATCATTTACCTTAATCGAGAGTATTCCTAAGGAATCTCATTCCTTAAGATGTAATTAACTATGGGGGCTTGCCGCCATAGGAAACTTAATGAGCTAGATAAAAAAATAAACTCTGCTTTACATTTTCATGTAAAGTAGGGGAAGAATCTCTGGTACATCATCCCACAGACCCATAAGTCCTTAGGAGTCCTTATTTAGGTGATTAGGTCCATTGTAGGGTGATGACTTCTATCTTTCGAGATAGTACACCTTTCCCTCGATGTCATACCTGATCACCCTAATAAGTACACTTGCGATTCTATGTGGTGTCCATCTAAAGAAAGAAGCAGTCATTATCATATTGAATCTTCCCTCTCTTCTTTACCTTTTCTTTTTTTCTTTATCTTTCTTTCTCAAATGGATGAAGATAAGAAGAGAGAATAAAAGGAGGAAGATGGAGGAGATTGATTGATGATGGTGAGTGTGAAGTATATATTTTTCACCCTCGGTGGATTGTTGTGATGGTTGAGGAGATAAAAGCCAAAATGACTGCACAGATGGAGACTCGGAAGGCTGAAATGGAGGTGAGAATGAAAAGATGCACAGGGAAAGCCATAGGCGGAAGGAGCTAGTGGTGGAGACGGATGAGGAGGAGCAGGGTGATGATGAGACTGATGGGAAGTAGCTTTATTTCCACTTTATTTGCATATGTAAAAAGTTTAATTTGATTTTCATATTTTAGATTTTCATTTAGATATTTTAAAACTAATAGTTTTTTGTAATGGTTTTTAAAATATTACAACTTATGAATAAATGATTGAGATTAGTTATTTGTTAGTCATATATCGATGCTAAGTTTATTATTATGATTAGTTGTTTGTCAATCTTCTGTAGGTGTAAGAAATCAGAGCATGATTGAAGCTTTAATTTTTTTTCATTTATGTATAGGTTTTCGGTGGACTATTGATGGATTTTTCATCAAAAATCTCATTACGAGGCATCACCAAATGAACATTGACTAGAAAAGTTTTGACTGGATAGTTTTTAGTGGACTACCTCTACCAAAAATTTTTGGTGGTCTGATCCACTGGCACAACCACTGACAACAAAGTAGTCAAACAATTTTCTACAGTTGGCTATTTTGATTGTAATTTTCAGTTGGTATGTCCGCTGGTTCTTCTTAATAACGTTTCCGATAGACAGTCCATTGGAAGTTCAACGGGAAACATTTTATAGCGGATATTTGGTCTATCAAAAATCATTTCCAACTGGGGTTTTACTGTTAGAAATCCATTGGAAAGGATCAGTACCAACGGATTTGATATTGATTATTGATAGATTGGTCCACTGAAAATAGACAATTTTCTTGTAGTGTTTAGACAGTGAATTTTATTTCTTGAGGCCAAAGTAAACAAATATGACTACATGTGTGCTATATTAGAAATAATCAAGGGCTAAATAAAAATAGAATGCAAACTTTCCCAAGAAGGTGACTATTCGCACATGATAGATGCCCCTTATATACAATGAGTGAAGGGTCCTAATTTAATAAAAAGGATAATATGCATCATGGTTCACAAATACTAAGATTTCTAGTTACTTTAATATTTATGCTTAAGACTTTAATTATAAAATGTTATGAGTTATATTTATCTTAATTTTAGTTGATTATTTTCAATTAAACATAAAATTTAATCTATATACGTTAAAAGGTTAGAGTAGCTCTAGTGGTTGATAAGATTCAAGTGAGTCACCATAGATGGTTTGGTCACATCTAATAACCCAGTTAGAAAAGTAGATGTATTAGATTTGACTTGTGTTAAGAAAGGTAGAGGTAGACCTAAGAACACTTGGTTAGGTAGTATAAAAAGTGATCTTAATTGATTATAATTAAATGATAATTTGACACTTAATAGGACACAATGGAGCAGGATTCATGTAGCTGACCTTACGTAGTTGGATAAAAGCTTGTTTTTTATTATTGATGTAGAAAATTTAATTACTAAAAAGCTATCACAAATCCAAGCTTACACAACAATTTCACAAAAATATAGAGAGAAACTAAAAAGCATGCAATTTTTAGTGCATAATTCAAAGTAAACAAGCACCAAACATAAAAATAACAGTATAACCTTTTACAACTTTAAATGGGTAGTTTAACATCTACCATTATACAACCTAGTATACAAATAAAAAAAAAAGTGCATGAGTGTCTTCATGTCTTTACCTTTATCGTTCTCCCTCATGGCATAACAATACCACCAGGTGTCTTAAGGCCTTTCGGGATTACACCTATTAGTCTCTGCTCATTGTAAACCTCATGAGAGTAATTCTATTTACAAATTATAAATTGCATTTTTTAAAAAATAAAATCTTAAGTTCTACAAAATAAAGATTAGTACAAACATCAAACATATAACCAAGTAATTATATTTCATACATTTGGGCTTAGCACTAGCGAGTGCCAAACTCATATGTCCTAATGAACTGTGCTTAGGGGCTTAATCAAATATGTACCTACTAGCAAACAATATTATTCTTAATTTTAATATAACAACCCATTTTTATTAAACATTGCTTCCTATAAAATACAATATTAATCTAATAAACAGCACCCTAACATCCAGTTTATGAGCATATAATTCTAATATCCAGTCTAAAATAGTACACCACTAAAACAAGAAAATAATACATCACGATCAAACATCATTCTAACTTAAGTCTAAGATTGATAGCCTAATAATCTAATGCATGTGCAAAGGTTGGTGTGCTGAATTAAAGCTAAACTTTAATGTTTAAGTTTTAATACAAGAATAAGTATAATTTATTATCATTGGATGGTTTAAATTCGAGTGATTAATGATTTAAAGATATATTTTAATTATAATCTAATTTAGGTTTAAGATGAATTTAATGTATTAAAGAGTGTGAGCAATAGTAAGCCCCATTTGTGATAGGGCACACTCTTCCTTATATCCTTGCTTTAATAGGGTGAACACCTCACCAAAGGATGAGGGATCACCTTAAGGATATAAACCAAATAATTTTTAGAAATTTTAGTTGATTTAATTAATGACACTTTGTTATGATTTTTAACTAATTTTTAGTTCTAATTTAGGTTTGAATGACTTCAAAATTTTCATGAATTATTTCTTAAGGTCGATAAGGGCTTTAAAGACATTTTATGAATTTTTGAGAAATTTTTGGATTGATTATTATTTATTATTATTTTGTTTAGAATATTTAACCATTTTTTTAAATTTACTTATTATTAAAATAATTCTCAAATTTATTAAAACAATACCCTTTAATTTGAAATAGTAAGGGTAAATATTAAATATATTACTTGTTAAGGTCATTTTAATATCATTCAATATTTTTATATTTCATCTATTATTTATGTATGTGTTTTGATTTTAATCTTAAAATAAATCAAGTTATCTCAAGAAATCATGGAAATTTTCTTGAAGGTTAATGTTGTCCTTCAAAACAACCATAAAAAATGCAGTTGATTTGACTTATAATGAATCTTATATGTTATATTTAAATATTTATTATATTTAATAATAACTAATATATTAATAATTTAATTTTGGTTTAAATTATCTTTGGTCTTAAGTTTCATTGAAATTTTATAATAATTCAACTTACATTTTTTTTTTTTTTGGATTTTGTTTGATTATAAATTATCTTTTTTTTAATTCTTTAATATTAATTACTTCATTTTTTTAGACTCAACTTGCTTTAATTAAAGGGAAAATATGAGATTAATCATGATCGTTTGATCAGGATCTATTGACCACGGCTTAATCAGGAGCTTATAAGTGAAATCAAAACTATGCTACTCAACTTAATCAAGAATGTTCAATCTTAACATATGGAATAAATGACCATGATTCCATCTCTAATCTATCGTCGTGGATATAGACAATTAAGGTTGCAAAGAAACTGAGCTAAGCCAAGCATGTGCTTCTTTGAGTTCAAGTTCATGTACCATTAACAAAGTTGAGCTTGGCTCAAGCTCGATTCAAGCTTTAAAGATGATGTTTAAGCCTAACCTTGTTTAAGAAAAAAAGAACTGTTCAAGCTTAACTCAAGTTTGTTCACGAGCTTGGTTCAAATTGGGATAATTAAGCGTGTTAACAAGCAACTCATTTAATGAAATAAATGAGCTTTAATTAAGCATTAGTCAAGCTTGTTCTTGAGTAGCTTGTTGAGAAACATACATAAGTTGTATCAATTAAAGCTTATTAAGCCTAAAAAATAAAATTTTAAAAATATTGTTCACAAACAAATCTTAATCGAGCCTTAATCAAGTCTTAATTGAGCTCCTTAATAAGCTTATTCACAAGTTTTAAATGATATTATTCATGAACATAAATGAACCAAACAACAAGTTATTCAAGCTTCTTCAATTAGAAATCAATTATTTACAAAAGTGTTCAAACTCATTTGAATTGTTAATCAAATGATCATAACTAAGCTCTAATTGATGCCAGTAACGAGTAGCTTATCGAATGCATTTGCAGTCTTAGGATAGTTCATCAAAAATTCCATGATCCGAGTGAATGAAGCATGAAATTGATAATATTTCTCACTGAAAATGATAAAAAAGTAAAACACGAGGGATCTAACGATTGCGTCCTAATGATGCTCAAAGTCATTTCATAGAACACAAGATTCTTAAGAATTTTCAAGTATTTGAGAAATCTACCTGACTGAAACTAATGTTCAGTGGATCTGAAGTGTTGAACTATTCCTTGGGTTGAGGTGATACTCCATGAATTTTCAAGTATTTGAGAAATCTACCTGATTGAAACTAATGTTCAGTGGATCTGAAGTGTTGAACTATTCCTTGGGCTGAGGTGATACTCCAGCAAGCAAATCTCTGATTGCCTCCCCATCAACAACTCGAAGACTGAATCATCGCGACAACTAGCTAGATTTTGACTCATTTGAGGCTATGACAGATTATGCATGTTAATGAGGGTCGATCCAATAATGTCATATTTTAAATTTTTAACATTTTTTCTTCAAGTTAATCTTCTTAATAATTTAAAGAATGTATTTAAAATTAGTTCAACAACCATGCATTTTAAGTTTATGAGGATTAGAGATTTATGAAGTTCCTAAAATTTTTTTTTTAGAATATCAATAATTATTGTATATAATCTTTTCTTAATGAAATTCATAGATTAACACAATTACTGATGAAATTTACAAAAATAAACCTTTAATTATGTTCAATATCTACTCATCAATTGATTTTTTTTTTTAACTTATTTAGCATATACAAGAGTTTTAACATGAAACTAAGCAATGCTTAAGTCAAATGATATGATACATAGTAGATTGTAATAAGATGTAATGACTTAAGCTCATAAAAGTATTTTCATGAAGAATTAATGAGCATATTGCAGCATAAATGTATTTATTTTCTTTTCAGATATATTTATCTTTAAGTTGGCAGATTTCAAGAAAAATTATTATTTTTAACTCATGACCTTAAGAATACAACTGCTCTTCCATAGAAGGTGGACAAATTAATCATTTGCCCTCCTAAAATTTTTTTTTATCATCCACTTTATTTTATATATATATATATATATAAGATAATGCATACATAAAAATCATTTTCATAGCCATATTTGATTAGTAGATTAGCATTATATTGATAAGTGAAATGGAAGATTTTATTTTATGCTTGAAGACAGATAATGGTGCGTTTGTTAAGGAGCAAGTAGAGGGTGACAAACTCGGGGTTGAAGAAGTGCTTAGAGGTATGCACTAATCAGTTTAAATGAAAAAATAGAACTAAATTAATATTATTTGATCGATTTAGGTCAGTTTACAATCTCATAGTTCAACTTTTTTGTTACAAATATCTAGTTATTTGATTTTCAATTTTAAGTTGAATTTTAAAAAAAAATTAGTTAAACTGAATAAATAAAAAATATTTAAAATATCAAATATAAATATGTAAATTTAATTATTTATATAAAGTCATAAATTTTTAATTTGTTAAAATATTTTTAATGCATAAAATATATTAAATTATATTTTAATTAATTTGTTCATTAAAAAATTAGAAATTTAAAATTTTTTTTTTATGTTTTTCAATTTAATCGAAAATCCAACTAAGTTTAATTTCATTGATTTGATTTTATGACTTATTTAGATAGTTCAATTATTTTTAGTTATTCGATTTGATTCATTCAATTTAACAAAAAAAAAAATGCAATCGTATCGACAGAAGTAATCAAATGCACCATAAAAGTGCCCCTCATCATCCGTCTCCTTATCGTGCGTCACTGGCTCCGCCAATGTGTTAGCCTCGACCGTGGCAATGTTGGAAACAAAGGTCGAGCCCGTAGTGCCGCCCCACTTCCAGTATTTGAGAAGGTCGAATGACTCCATAGGAGGGAGAAACAAAGCATGAGTCAATGAGCAGCCTGACATAGTGGCGGTGAGCGGTTTCTGCGAATGGCAGAACGGTTCGAACTGGTTGAAGGTGATGGTCTGGCTTGGCTGTTGTTCGATTTTGAAGGGTGCGAGAGACGGCGATCTGAGGCAGATCGAGCATTTCGGAGGATGTAAAGATGTAAGAGATGAAGAAGGTCTTATAGGGGCGGAACTGGAAGTGTTGATGGGACGTGCGCAGGAGTTCGCGCGTGATCTGCTACTTGCTTTCCGCTGGGATGAAATTTTAATAATCTACACCATTAAATATTTTATTAGTAGAATAGCATCGTTAATAAAAATTTATATTTATATATATATATCATATAATTTATTTTTATATATTTATATATCTAATATTTAAAATTAAATATTTATTTATTTAATATTTTATTATACTTTAAAAAATATATTTTATCATTAAGAAGTGAGTGATGATAATATTTTTTAATGTGAAATTAAAGATTATGATATTTGATATGATATTAAAAATTCTACTCGAAATCTTGATACGAAATAATCGATTAAATCGAAAGCATCAAACTTATTCGACTCTTAAATATAGAGTGTTTATAATCTTGAAGCGTCTTGTGACGGATCTAACAAGCCTAAGATCTCATAATTCTGATTTCATTTGAGCATTCAAATACTTAAAATGCATCAAATGATCAAAGGAATCATTTTGAGCCGTCTGATGTAGTGGTTCAGATTTTGCATGTATTTACAGAAACGACACTCCTCTAATGTATAAATAGTCCTCATTTTTCATATGAGGGGAACTCAAGGTAAAAAGAAGAGAGAGCTCTAAAGCTTGAAAATCCTCCAAGCATAATTGTGCCACCGCTCGACAGTCGTCGACCACCGCCGTCGGCCTCCACTGTCGATCCCCGTCGTCGGCCGCCAACCACCACCGTTGGCCACCACCATCGACCGTTATCATTATTAATCGTCGTCGTCGGTCATCATTGCCGACCGTCGTTGCCAGTCACCGCTGCCAACTACCGTCATTGGTCGCCTCCGCCAACCATCTCTGGCAATCACCGCCGATCGTCACCGTCGGTTGATGACTCCCGCTGTTCACCATCGTCAAATGTTACCAACAAGCTACGACCTAACCACTGCCACATAGTGGTTGTTACCTGATTTTGGGATTCTTATTGTCTTCTCTATATAATTTGTAATCCCTTTCGGAAAACTTTGTACTCAAAATAAATACATAGTAGAAGATTTTCTTGGGCTAGGCCCTGATTTTCCCCTCTTGGGGTTTTTTAAAGTTAGTTTCTCTTATTAATTCTTCAAACACCTGTGTGTATGCTGGACTCTGCAACAAAACTAAGGAGTAAACTTTTACTCTACCACAACTGGTTTTCTAGCACGTAATAGTTTGACACCGTCTGTAGGAAACGAACCCCTCAATCACAATTTCTATGAACACCCGGATCATGTCCAATAGGCGCAATACTCGTAACAACGGAGCCTCCCACTCCAACTCCCGTCACTCTCGAAACCAATCCTTGCAGGGCGTCAAGTCGCCTCCACGATGAGGCGTGACGTTGGTGAAGCGAGAATCTCTTTAGAAGATAGACATGACCCTGATCCGACTTTTACGATGAACACGACAGCAACTACCACGGCAAACACATCTCCCCCAAAATCGATAGTTAGCCGTGGGAGGTCAAAATGCTAATCTCCTTGACACTAAAGTTCCTCGCTTCCGCCGTGATCGCGATATCCCGACCCTAGTTCTACTCATCCATCACGTGCGGCTCAACCAGCTAATCCACTATTATTCTTTGGTAGTTGGCGCGTTCGTCTGTTGACTCCACTCGTCATGTTATACATGCAGAATTACGACGCTTAATGCAAAATGAATTTCACCTTAAAGACAGAAATCATCCTCCCCTCACCGCGGCTATGAGGAGTTCTCACCTTTAGCTGAAACTATTCTTCAATATCTTATTCTCGTAGGTTTCAAGCTTCCAAGCATTGATTCCTATGATAGGTCAACTGACCCATATGAACACATCGATCATTACAGAACCATCATGCATATCCGATGAGCTCTTGACACACTGCTTTGTCAAGTTTTTCCGATCCTTAAGGTGGGGCCGCACTTGGTTTTACTCCCTTCCAAGGGGATCCATCCATACCTTTGATGAACTCGCCAAGATTTTTGTAGAATAGTTCATTGCAAACCGGATGATCATTAAAGATTCCTCCCATCTTTCCGGCATTCATCAAAATGAGGATGAATCACTTAAGGAATACTTCTAGAAGGTTTTCCTTAGAAGCTCGCCAAATACCTGGAGTGGACCGTGAACTATTAAGAGGAGTTTTTCTTGGAGGGCTCCGTCCAGGGCCTTTTTACTCATCACTAATGCGAGATACGGTCCACTCATATGCTGACTTGGTTCATCGTGTGGAAGCACAAATTTTTGTCAATGAGGCTATTAATGTCTATCGCAAATAATTTGAACAATCTACAGGAAAACATAAGAGCGCCCCAGGAAATGCAGACCGACAGTCCCATCAAAAGAAGCAACAAGGCAGTCACGATCTCCCTCCACGGCCCTCACATCAACGACATGAACCACGACCAGAAAAAGAATACACACCACTGAATATATCTCGTGTTAACATCCTGATGGATATTCTAGATGAAGAAACCATCAAGTGGCCGCATCCATTGAAACCAAATTCAAAAAATCAGGAGCAATATTGTCACTTCCATCGAAGTCATGGATATATTATTGAGGCATGCAAACAACTCAAAGAAGAAATTGAGAGGCTCATTCAATAAAGATATCTACATCGATTTATGAAGAATCAATCAACTCAAACAAACATAACTCCAACTGGGAGGCAACCAGGACAATCATCATAGAAATAACAAAATAGTTATCAAACAGTTGGGGAAATTGAAACAATCGCAGGATGACCAATACTATCTAATTGAGCTCTCATTATCACCTCTGAAGATCCAAAGTTAAAGAAATCTTGTATTGATCATTTTAATGACTCAAACTTAGAAGGAGTCTATGTCCCTCATCAAGATCCACTTGTCATCAGCGCAGGGATCGGTGACCCATTCTTTAATGTTAAGATAATTTTGATTGATAATGGGAGTTATGTTGATGTCTTATTTTACTCCACATTTCTTAGCATGGGCTTGGTTAGGGAAAAGCTCCAACCCACTGCAGGACCATTATACGGGTTTGATAATAGCCCTGTGCGAGTAGAGGGGACAATCACCATTCCTGTTGTCCTCGGAGAATTCTCTCGACAAATGACTCATTAAATTCAATTCATGGTGGTCAAGTCAGATTCAGCATATAACGTTATCTTCATAAGGCGTCTCTAATCAATTTCTGATGACTTCACTTCAGTATCTCATCTTAAGATGAAATTTTCAACCCCCGTTGGGGATAGGGTGTCTGAAATCAGCAGATAGACAATCATGTTACCTCGACAAGCTCAACCATACTTGACCTTGATTGAAGATTTTAATTTTGAGATGAAGAAGTACCCTAGAAAGCTTCGCCTGTAGAAAACTTGCTCTCTGTTGCATTATCAGATGACCAACCATTACAAACAGTGCAAGTTGGATCTCTGCTCTCAGATAAACAAAGGGAAAAATACATAAACTTCTTGTGTAAATCAAGACATCTTCACTTGGAGTCTGACGGATATGCCAGGGTCGACCCCAATGTGATCATGCACTCCCTCAAGATTGATCCAACATTCAAACCGATCATCCAAAAGAAACAAAGTTTTGCACCTGATCGCCTCCAGGCTATTGAATAAGAAGTTAACAAGCTCCTAGAAGCGAGATTCATATGTGAGGTACATTACCCTACATGGCTAGCAAATGTTGTCATGGTTAAGAAAATAAATGGAACATGGAGCATGTGTATTGATTATACTGACCTTAACAAAGCTTGAAAGATAGTTTTCCTCTTCCTCAAATTGATCAATTGGTTGATCTACGTCGGACATCAAATGCTCAATTTTTGATGCTTACTCGTTACAACCAAATAAAATGGACCCAACGGATGAAGAAGCCACAACATTTCAAACATATAAAAGTTTATACTGTTACTAAGTTATATCATTTGGGTTAAAAAATGCTGGTGCTACCTATCAACGCCTTATGAATAAAGTTTTTAAATACCTATTAGGCCACATAATAGAGGTATATGTGGATGACATGTAAGTAAAAAAGCTTGAAAGAATCTCAGCATATTTCTGACTTAGAAATATGCTTTAACCTTCTTCGACGTTATTACATGTGACTTAACCCGACCAAGTATGCTTTTGGGATTACATCGGAAAAATTTCTTGATTTATGGTAACCTTGTGGGATAGAGGCCAATCCAGAAAATCAAAGCTCTCAGATATGACAGAAGAATATTAAAGAAGTTCAACATTTGAATGGATGAATTCGCCTTATCCCATTTCTAGCCAGTCGGGATAAATACTTGTCATTCTTTAAAATATTAAAGGAGCTAAAATAATAATTTTTGATTGACGGATGAATGTCGATACTTTTGAGCAACTAAGGAGTATTTAGCATCTCCACCCCTACCAAGCCTATTAAAGAGAGATGTTATACTTATATCTCGCGTCTCTTCCCGGATAAGCTCGCTTTAGTGCTAGAAAAAAATGGGATACAACGACCAATTTACTATGTCAGTAAAATTCTCTCTAATATAGAAAGTTGTTATCTACTGGCAGATAAGATGGCTTTGGCTTTAGTTTTCTCAGTGCAAAAATTGCATCCATACTTCCAAGCTCACACTATCGGCATTTACACTCATTTAACATTAAGGGTCATCCTACAGAAACCAGAGGCATCTGGGAGGTTAATTAAATGGTCTGTAGAATTGGGAGGGTTTGATATCCATTTTCTACCTTAGCCTGATATAAAGTCTCAAGTACTCGCATACTTTATAGTGGAATGCACTGCCCCAACTCTAAATGAGATATCTACTACACGCCTTTTGTCTCCTCAATGGACACTCTATGTTGATGGAGCTTCGAGAAATACTGGTGTCTGAGAAGGAATCTTATTTATTTTCCCCCTGAGAATACCTTAGAGTATGGACTTCGCCTAAAATTTCTTGCAACTAATATGGCTGAATATGAGGCTCTCATCGCAAAGTTGAGACTTGCCATCGATTGTGAAGCTCAAGATTTAGTGATCCACGACTCTACTTAGCCTCCCGTGTAAGGGAAATTTTAATACTCATAATCCTTAGCTGGCTCAATACCTTAACTTAGTAAAGTCACTTCTTGCCCATTTTAATACATATCAAATAATCCACATACTGTGAGAGAATAATACTCGAGTTGATGCTCTCGCTAAGCTTGCTACATCTGCTACTGGAGATTTATTTAAGAGAAGGCATTTTAAAGAAATATATTTTCCTAGTATCCAAGGGTCATGGGTAATACAAGAAATTAATGAGATAAAGGAACCTTCATGGATGGACCCCATCCTATCTTTTCTACTAGAAGGGACCCTTCGTGAAGACCCAACTGCTGCAACTCGTCTCAAGACAAGCTTCAAACTTTATTATTATCAAAGGTGAACTATACAAATGAGCTTTTTCTGGGCCATACCTCAAATGCCTCTCACCATCTGAGGCCGATTACGCATTAAGAGAGGTTCACTCGGGGATATGTGGAGAACACCTAGGAGGAAGGGCATTATCCCTTAAAATTATAAGGCAAGGGTTCTATTGGCCTACGATGAAACAAGATGCCTTGGAGTTCACAAAAAAATGTGCAAGTTGTCAGTTGCACTCTAACCTCTCTCACATGTCGCATACAGATCTCTCATCCCTTCAAAGCTTATGGCCTTTTGCTCAGTGGGGAATTGATATCATGGGACCTTTTCTGATAGCAACAAGGCAATGAAAGTTTATCATTTTAGCCATCGACTACTTCACTAAATGGGTGGAAGCTGAACCACTCGCTAAAATCATGGAGGCAACTGCTAAATAATTTGTTTGAAAAAATATAGTATATCTATTCGGTCTTCCTACAAAGATCATCACTGACAATGGAACCCAATTTACTGGAAAAGTCTTTACGTCTTTTTGCAAAGATCTTCACATTCACTCATCGGTATAGTACATCCTCTCAAACTAATGAAGCTACCAACAAGACTATACTCAAAGGACTAAAAACTCTTGGAGAAGGATGGGGGCAATGGGTTGATGAGAAATGTTCTTTGGGTTTACACGCATCACGAACTCGTGGTGAAACACCATATAACTTGTGTTTCAGCACAGAAGCTATTATACTAGTAGATATTGAGGTTCCAAGTCCAAGAGTTCAATTATTCGATCATGATGGTAATGTAGAAAAACTCCGACATCACCTGGACCTACTCCCTGAATCTCATGACATGGCCCTACTTCGGACTGCTTCCTATCACCAAAGGGTAGCTCGTCACTTCAACAAAAGAGTAAAACCTCATCCATATCTATTGGTGACTTGGACCTGTGAAGTCTCAAAGCTGCAGGCAAAGGCCCTCAACGCAATAAACTCTCACATCTTTGGAATGACCCATATGTAGTTATAGCTATGGTCAAGCTAGGAACATTCAAGCTCAAGGATACAGAGGGAAAAACTTTATCTTGAATTTGGAACACTGAGAATCTCCGAAAATATTATCAGTAATTTCTACTGCATAATTATTGCAACTTTTATTTTATCTCATTTGTCATATCTCTTCAAACTCATATATGTATTAAAAATCATCTTATGATTCTAACATTGACCTTATCAGAGTAATGAATTTATAGCTTTTTCTTTCAAGCTTGTTGCATATAAACAATCTCTTTCATTTAATCCTCCCACTTGAGAAATACACAACTCACGTTGTATCTCAGTCGGGGCATGATCAATCCCATGGAGACTTGATCGGACTTCTTCCATACAGGTAAGAAGTCAAGTAATACTTTGGCTAATACCTAGGATAGGTCAAAAGGTCCTTGGTGGACATCCCACGGCCTCTTCCATATGAGTAAGATGTCAAATAATATTTTGACTAATACCTAGGATAGGCCAAAAGTTCTTTAGTGGACTTCCTACGGCCTCATCCGTACAGGTTAGCATCGTCGAATAATATTTTGACCAATCACCCTGGATAGGTAAAAAAAATAAGAGCATATCACCTAAAATTTTTTTTTTTCATTGACAACACTAACATGATGATATAAGACAAAATCAAAATTCTGATACAAAATAATAACAATACATAGATAAAAAAAAATGCATCCTCAAGTGATACTACATGATATCAATGTCCTCCTCACCACTAGGAGATGCTCCCTTGAACTCACTCTCGACTCCTTCATCTCCTGAATCTGGCGAAGGGTCTTTAGATACTTGGCTGGGAGATAGATTCTCAATACTAGCTCCGATTTTGTGATGTACTTAGCGGATTCCTTTTAGGAACCCTCGGATGATGCCCTCCTATAAACATTGGTGCTCCAAGTCCTTCACTTCAACATCAAGAATATGATTACGAGCTTCCTGGACATGGTCTTTGATAGTATTGTGATAAGCCAGGGAGTTCTTAAAGTCTTCCATTGCCTTCAAGGAGATTTCATTTGCTTCTACCTCTGACATTATAAGCTCATTCTTAGAAAGACGATCTTGTAATGCTTTCTTCTCCAGTTCGAGAACTTTCTTCTTTGTTGCAAGTGCCTTGAGTCTTTTCTCTTTCTGGTGAGTCTCTGCCCTCACCTCAATCACTCATGAGCACTCCACCTCGATCTTTGGAGAAAGAGAAGTCGACATGTTCAGCTCAGTTCTACACCCGGTTAGCTGATCCTCCAGAGTCACCACTTCTTTGGCCTTAACACTCATCTTTCACTAATACTCGCCTTGCAGATATTTTACCTTCACAAATTTAGTATTCCACTCGTCTAAAGCGACACCCAAATGAGCCATCAGCCCTAATGTTTGAGCTACCTACAAAAAAACATCATAAATCTTACACAAAGAAAAAAGGAAAAGAAGAAAAGAAAGAGGAAGAGACGACAACATACTAATTCATCTCCTCGTTGATGTCCAGTGCATACGTGCTTTTACACCTCTTCAAGAATGTGCGGCTTCGAGAAATGAATTCCCCATTATGAGTTGAAATAGCTAAACTCTCAGAGGCCAACTGGGGGCGAACATCTTCTCTGCAGATATTTGACGCAGTCACTTCGGCATATATCTTCTTTTTCTTTAAAGAAGAAACATTGCTACCACTGTAATTTCGTAATGGGCTTCTTGAAAGAATCCTATGAATATAAAGAGACCTTTCATCACCTTTACTTGACCTCTTTAGTGGAATAACATGAGATCTCCCTGCCTGGATGGAAAGGCCAACCTTGAACATTCTATCTTCAACTATATATTTGCCAATGTGACGTAACTCCTATTGTAAGCTTCTTGCATCAGGAATATTAAGAGTTGCTAAGATCTCATTCTCTTCAATCAGTAATGGATCTGGAAGGTCATTCAATCTTCCCCATCTCTCAGGGAGGCCCCACTCATTTTTCACAAAAAAGAATCCATTAGACCAATTTTTAGATGAATCCCGTGCTGAAAATTCTATCCAATTCTTTATAGCTCGATAAGAAACATGTCCCTGAGCATCACATATGAATCTACACATTCAACACAAGTATTTGATGTTCAGAGTAACATCACGCTCTATAAAGAAGACAATCAAACCAATGATGATCACTAAAGCTCGAAATGAAAATTGTGACAAAGCTACACCACATATTTTAAAGATCTCAATCAACTCCAGAGCTAAAGGGAATCGCAGTCTCGCACGAAGAATCATCTCAAAAATAGTAAAGTATCCTGGCAGAGGTGAATAGGCTAGATCAGACTTTTTGGCAACAATAGCCACCAACTCATTAGGGAAGTGAAATTTCATGCAAAACACCATTATATTATCTACTGTGATAGTGGATGGTATATCGTCTATAACTATCACGCTATGGGTTTTCTTCCGACCATCACTCTGTGAAAATATATAATAAATAAATAAAGAGAGATAGAGAAATGACAAAAATCTGAAAATTTTGTGAAGCAACTCACTCACCCCAATACTTGGGCATATCTTTCCTGACTCTGTCGCTCACGGACAGCTTGGGATAAAATTTTTTTCCTATGATCTGATGAAAAGGATATGCGTACATATGAAAAAAGAGAAGTTATTCCTCTCTAATGATGCTCAAATTACACGCCAAACTTTACGAGTCATTGAATGATGGTTCCTAATTAGCAACGCCATCTTGGCAGTTATCAACTATTGAACCATCCATTGAAGTTTGAAGAAATCAATTTCCTATAAGAAGAAGTAGGAACTACAGGCTTGATCGCCTCCGAATCAGGTCGGTCCGACGAGGACAGTTGGCACCTCTT
This sequence comes from Cymbidium sinense, assembly GCA_021442155.1. Classification (NCBI taxonomy): domain Eukaryota; kingdom Viridiplantae; phylum Streptophyta; class Magnoliopsida; order Asparagales; family Orchidaceae; genus Cymbidium; species Cymbidium sinense. The sequence continues at coordinate 72,971,129 of CM038224.1, read as the reverse complement.
TCGAGAGAAAATCGGAGCATCGTCATATGAACTACGGGCCTTAATGGCCACCGAACCCGGTCGGTCTGACGAGGATAGTTGATGCCTCTTTTGAGGGAAAACTGAAGCCTCACCATATGAACTATGGGCCTTGATCACCTCCAAACCTGGTCGGTCCCACGAGCAGTTGGCCTCTTTGAGGGGAAGCCTCGCCATATGAACTACGAGCCATGTGTAATGACCTTCTTAAGAAGAGAGACACTAGGGCATATGAGATTTGTGTCATCTCACTTAACCTTAGGAGGGTTTTTATAGACCCCCTATAGGAGAAAAAAGGTAAAAAATCAAAAAATATTAAAAAAAAGGGTGAAAATGGGCGGAAACGGATAAAAAAACCCTCATCTGCATGTGCGACCCGGCCTTACTTCGCCAGCGCTCCCACTCATCCAGCGTCGGCGGTGCTGCGAGCATCCATGGGTGCCTACAAGTGCCCGTAAGTGCATAGATGGGTCCATGACTCTGAAATCTTGCCCCCACGCATACCCGCATACATCCGCGGCCCTGTACCCCCTTCCGTGATCATAATCTTATGCTCCCATGAAGACCTGTTCTTTCAAAATGTATGGTTAATGGACCCACAAATTTCATTGAAGAATTTACTATTTTTAAGTATTTAGCATATATATTTTTGGATGATTGAAATAATGTCATCCAAAAATAGGGAGGCAACTGATATGACACTAAATAATCTACTAGTCGAAGCACGAATCTTTATGTCGAAAGCAAACTGATTCTGAATCAAGACTAACCCAGATCAAGTGCTTATTATCAATCGACTCTTAAATATGGAGTGTTTATAGTCAAATCGAGCATCTTGATGAGCCGAATCTAACAAGCCCAAGATCTCATAATTCTGACTTCATTTGAGCATTCAAATACTTAAAATACATCAAATGATCAAAGGAATCATTTTGAATGGTCCGATGGAGTGGTTCGGATTTTGCATGTATTTATAGAAATGTCACTCCTCTAATCTATAAATAGCCCCTCATTCTTCACATGAGAGGAGCCCAAGCTAAAGAGAAGAGAGAGCTCTAAAGCTTGAAAATCCTCCAAGCATAATCGCACCACTGACGTGCGACCACCACCGTCCTGCCACTCACTCCGATCCCTATCCACCAACGTGCCGGCCGCCAACTACCACCACCGCCACCACCATCAACGTTATCATTATTAACGCCATCGTCGCATCATTATCATCGCCGCGCACCATCCAACCACCCATTGGTCGCTCAAACTATCGCGCCATTACCGCTGATTGCCACCGCTTGGTTGATGACTCCCGTTTCACCATTAACTGTTAATAACTTCTACGACCACCATCACATATAGCGGTTGTTCGATTCGGATTCTTATTGTCCCTTCATATACAATTTTGTAATCCCCTTATCGGAAAAATTTTGTACTCCGAAACAAATATATAGTGAAAGATTTTACGCCAGCCCGTGATTTTTCCCCTCTTTTTCCACATAAAAGTTTTGGAGTTTCTTTTATTAATTCTTCAAACATCTCGTGTATTGACTACAATAGCTAAAGTGTAAACTTTCTACCTTAGTTAACTAACAATATTATATATATATATATAAATTAAAAGTTATGTATTAGAGATATAAATGCATAAGAATCGTGTGATATGTATGTAAATTTTGATATTATCAATTGATTATTTATTAATATGATGTCACATTAGCAAGTAGCATCATGTCGATGATCTCACCGTTGATAATGTATATACTTGTTTTTCTGTTTGTTGAAGGGGCAAGGACGTGGGAGAGGGGAAGAGAGAGATTAGAGAGATTTTTTTTCAATTAAGTAATAATAGTGGCTAGAGAGAGAGAGAGAGAGATGAGAGAGAAATGCTATTTAATTTTGTTGATATGTAATTTTTTTAAATATCTTATTATATAAGTGTTTTTGTAATATTAATATTATTTAAAAACTTGATATAATAATATATTTAAAATTAGAAGACATTTATATATTATTTAATAAATTGTTTTAAAATTTATTTATTAGTCCAAAATTATGTTATAGAAATTATTAAATAATTTTGAAATTTGAAATTAATTTAATACTTTTAAAATAATTTTAATGCAAAAAATATTTAAGATAATTTACGTATAATATTTTTTAAATGTTAATTTAAAAAATATAATCATATTAAGAGATTTTAAAAATAATGATCATAAATGTAAAATTTATCATGTGAAATTATATTTTTTTAAATATTTATTGAATTTCTTTTAATGATTATTTACAAATTTTAGTATGAATTTTATATTATTTAAACTGTTATTTACTATTACTAAATTTTCAAATACTAAAGTCGCTAAACGATAATAGATAAAAACAATAACCACTAATACTAAAGTCGTCAAAGGTGTATATACTAAAACTTAAGTCTAGTACATCTCAATGATACATAAAAAAATAATAGAACATATGTAATGGAGATCTCCTACTACCACCTATGATCGTGTCTAGTTGGTATGGCTTCTGCTGTTATAGACTGTTATACAGAATTGATATGAATTGTTGCTCTTATGATGGTGAATTTGTAAAAGGTCCACAAAATTATTGATCGTAAGAGGGTGGAGTAGTTATGGGCATCCTATACTGTGATTCCTACAGTACTATGGATGGTCCGCTCCATAGTGTCATCCAAAATGATCCTAGTTTGAAGAATGTTGCTAGAGTAAATTCATATTGTCTAAAAATGCTACCATGTTGTCCTCTCCACTGCAAATGATATGGTGTCAATGTGAGGTATATGGGAGGTGGTGGAGCTGTGTACATAGAAGAACCAAAAACAGTAAATGTGAATGGTCCTACATCCACATGATTCGACGTTGGAACTCCAATATCCTCAGGTGTGTCATTTGCTTTAGATGGCGTATCCGAAAACTACACCGAACGTCATATCTTAGTGCAAAGGTCCTCGATCCTATTAATAACTACCTACTTCAGATTGTCATCCTAAACACCAAAATTTAACCAGAACATGTACTCTATATATAATCTACTCATGCTACGAAAATAAAATAGATTGAAATTAACAAACTACGCATCAATAAGCTAAGTCAGTATTTGTACATATAAAAAAGTTTAGCAACATATTATGGTCTGCTAGGTAGGTGGCCTCGAGTACTATGCGAGCTTGAAGCAATTATAATATTGCCCATGAACGATACCATTACATATATCACGTGATTGTCCTCTCAATATTCATGCCGGAGTCATCATGAGTTACAACATATACTTCCCTGTCATCCCATATCTCAATATATGATATATGGTAGTCAACCCAATCAACATTGCCCTTCCTATGACTATCAACAAGCTAGAAACTCATCTTTATTAGCTCCATGCCGACTTTGGGCACCTAGCCAAACTTTCGAGTAACTTGCTCTATTAGGTACCACTTAACATGGCGCCAATATATTATTGACATCCTTGCCTCCCAAATAATAGATTATGAAGTTCATAAGTCTGCAACACATAACCATAATTGATGATCATATGACTATTAAGTAACTTATAAAACAATATAATAATGCTAGACTAAGAGATGAAAATTACAAATATAATATGAGCAAATTATGAGTAAACCAAAAAATAAACTTGGCTCTATGTAGACCGTCAAATTAATCTCTATATACATGCACGTGACGGGATAGTTGTTCACGAACATGATGCTAATTCTACTTGTAATTGAAGAAATAATTAGCATATTGCATAATGAAATAAATTGAAAATTTACCCAAAATGTAAACTAAAAGACATACTTGAAACCAACACTCTTCCCATCGATCTCAGTTAGGTAGGGGACTCGAAGTGTTGGCCTTCCAACATGGAACCTCTCCCAACACCATACTTGTAGTAGATATAGGCATCCGACCATATTCACTTGTCTAAGACTAGTTGCCTCTTTGAACTTGCTATACAAAATTCTCAGTATCACTACTCCAATATAGTAATAGTGAAACTCTGACAAGTCCTCCATAATAAGTATTATAAATGAATCTCTAAACCTGGTGTGTCCAGAAAGAAGAAGAAGCCAAGTATGAAAGTATATATGCTCATACATGTCTCCAAAAGGTGATCTCCAATAAATTAACATATGAATCTTGAGCAAAAGTCCATCTAAGCCACCTAAGTGGTACACATGTCTCAGACTTTGCCTATCCCATACAAATTATTGTGGCGATGGTGTGGTCATCTAGGTCATGGTACCCTATCCAGGATGTGGTGGGTACTTAAAAAGTAATCACAATAGTAGAGTCATGTCTCCCACCTCTTTCTTACACCAATAACTATGGGTCCAACTAATTTGAGTCTATCAACTCTAATTCCTAGGATAATAGTTACATCCTGTAATGCAATAATCATCTCACCTACAAGTAATTAAAATGTATTGGTCTGTGGTGATCAATACTTTATCAATGTTGTCAGAAGATGATGATCTAACCAAATGTATTATAAGTGCATAATGTAGTCCAAATCTATAACTTGGAGTTCCTCCACTAAGCATGGACATGTGCATGACCAATACTTAGCCATGCACAAGTGTGTGCTTGCCTTAAAAATAATACCTTATTAGACAAAAATAATCATTATGCTAAGTGCACATGTATTTACATGAGAAAGACAAGTAAAAAAAAAAACAAATTTTATACATCATTTAGATGTGCTGCTCTGTGTAACCCAAGTAATGAACCTATGTTAGGGTAAACCTTGAGTGGTGTTGATCCAATATTGACCTCTCTGTCCTATATAGTTCAGCAATGGGGCATATACTTCACTAATCTACCATCATGTCTGTAGTGAAGACAAAGAGGGTTACTTTAGCACCAACATTTCTTAAAAGAAAGGACAAAAAAATTACTTATTATTTCTCTAATTTAATGGACACGTTGACCGATTGTGTCTTACATTATGGAACAAGCTATAAATCTGGTGACCCTATGTGACTTGTTCATCTATTATATTTTTATATATTTTTATTCATGAACAACCACCCCTACATCTAAATTTGGTGATGCCAGCTCAACAATGCTAGAACTTGCATCGAAGACCAACATGTGGATCATTCAGGGATAATGTAAAATTTTGTTGTGTATATATTCTCAAAGCTTTCAACTGTATAATAATGTGAAACATAAGGTTTATGGTCAACACATCTGAGGCCAAAAGAAGCTATGATGTGTGGAGATGGTAAATGGTATGCCTACAGTTTACCACAAACATAAGCATAAGTCCCATCAGGGTTAAGTTCCACAAAGAATGACCTACAACTGAAGTCATATACTTCAAAATCATAATAGTTAATGCATGTGGGTATGGAAAATCTTCGTGCCTCACTCTCATACCTATGGATTGTAGTTCTTGTTTGTGATAATATGTGACTCATTAGCCATATCTTGTTCTTGTGTAGTTGTGTATCATCTGAGAAACATTAACACGATATTATAGAAAATAGAGCAAACAAACTCCTAAAAACAGAGTTCTCTAGCACGAAGTAGAGATCCATTAAAACATTTAGATGTATTAGATATATTGATAGTCATTATTATATATTTGAAGCCACCATCATGTGATAATGTCCACCACCTGACATATTTCATAACTAACTTGTCCTAAGCCTCATGTTTTACATTCTTTATATCATTATATATTAGTTGAAGATATGAATTTCATCAGTATTTCTAGTACATCTCTAGCATATCATGTCAACATCACTAATTCCCATCTGTCTAATTATTTTCTTAAAGTTTTCTCTAAAGTGCCTTAGAAAAAATCTATGTGCTCCCCAAGAAAATATGTTCCCACAACCACAAACAATCCTTGAATGTTGATCTGATATTATAAAGAGGCCTAGTCGTGAAGCAACCAAAGGTAACAACTCATATACTATTTGTAAAACCAGCACCACAACTCATTACACTCAAATTATACCACTATAAATGCTATTTGTAAAAGAATGTTGCTTACATTGACTCCAATTGCACTCAGTAATGTTCCTTGATATTTCCTAAAGAAATGTTCTATTAAGACTAATTATTGGGCTATAGTAGCTCCAACCATCTATGGATGATCTAAAATCCAAAAAAGACATTGAAAATGTTTTGTCCTATCAAATTATATCATATATATAAATCCTCTCGTGACACTATAGATAACATTCATTAACTGATGTACTGAATGATATGACTCACCAAAATAGCTCGTATGGCCTTCCATCTAGCACCCTAAGCTTTTATGTATGAAATATGTATATTAAATTTGATTTCCATAGATCCTATTATCTTCCTAGGCTTTAAATCAATATGGCAACATATGATAAAAAGAATCATATAATAAATAAATTTTGATGTGCATTTCCTGTGGCTGCTCACCAAAATTCTATGACTTATGTATGTTGATTAGTTATTAATGAAAATTATAAAGCACCTACTAATATTTTACTTCTAGCAACATGCAATCTCCAATGACATGTCATGACAGATAGGTGTGGTGCACACACATGATAGAATATTGTATTTTATTTAAATTAATGATATGGTATTTTATGATTATTACAATGCACCAACCATTAATTATACATTGTAAATTAGCTTTTACTTGGAAAAATATATTTTCTATTAATTCATCAAGACCTCTAGATGATATGTTCTAATAAGCTATTAAACCATGAACATTGAAAACTGTACCTCATTTTTGGATGAGGTTAACATCATTTCTAAGACTAGTAATTATGATATCTAATCTTAGATTAGGAATCTCCTAATTAAACACTTAGGATACTTCACTTAGTAACATAATGCATCTTTCTAGGGTCTAATATAACTCAATAGGATTAGATGAACCAAGACCAAATTCAAATCCTAACCTAAAATAATTGAAATCTAAATCTAGTTGAACTTAAATTAAGATGAATAGGTTAATTGACCTAATTATCCTATTTAACCCTAAAGTGACATAAACCTGAAGAAATCCAAATTAAATTAAAATAAATCCAAATCAAAATTAAATGAAACTATGAAATCATAATATGAACATTAATGGAGTCAAATCCAAATCAAGGACAAATCTGGTCAACCCTATTGACATAGGTTTGACTTATGTGAGTCCCACAAAGTAAAAAAAGTCAACCCACCAAAATTTGATTAAATAAAATTATTTCATGTAGTCCAAATGATAAAATAAATATGTTTAAACATGAAATTAAAGAAATATATCTGTAAAGGGCGTAATTAGGCTAATTATATCATTTGATCTAAATGGGATTAAATGAGCCTTCTTAAAAACAAACTCAAATTGATTGTTCAAAATCATTTAAAAATTATTATTAAAACAACCAATCATTGGGTATAACTTGACCAATTTGGTTATTTGGTCCAAATGAATTCTAATTATATCATTTGATCTAAATGGGATTAAATGAGCCTTCTTAAAAACAAACTCAAATTGATTGTTCAAAATCATTTAAAAATTATTATTAAACCTAATACAACCAATCATTGGGTATAACTTGACCAATTTGGTTATTTGGTCCAAATGAATTCAACTTAACCCATTAAGCCCAATTTGGGTCCAAAATGGGTCAAAATTGAAACCAATTTTAAACCAATTGAATTTAACCATTACAAATCATCTCACACATGTGATTAAACATGATTGGGTTCAAATAGAACTTAATTAAGCTAAATGGGTCATTTGACTCAAATGAACTCAACTTAACCCATTTAAGTCTAAATGGGTCAAGTTGAAATAAAATAAAAAAATCAATTTACAACCTAAAGAAATTAATTAATTTAAAACATCATAAATCATCAATTAAACATAATTAAACCTAAATCTAAAATCAATTAATCAAAAGAAATGCATTTGAATTGATTTAAACCTAAATGCATCAAGGTGAGTATGTAACCATAAAACTTGAACTAATCACATCCTAAGTCATCTAAATCTATTCTAAGATGAGCTTAAGGTAAGTGGTAGCTAAAAATAAGTAAATTAAGAAAGTTCAAGTGCATCCAAAAGAGGGAAACATTAGATGGAGAAATGAAGTGGAATATGAAAATAAAAATCCTCCCTAATCCAAGATGCTCTTGAATCATTACCACAGCCTCAGCTCACCGCTAGTGAGGTACGCACCAAAACCAACCTCCTTTTCATTTGGGTTTGGTTGTTTATGAAGCCAACTTAAACACAAGTGAGATCAAGTCATTCAAATTAGTTGTAAATGAGTCCTTAATCATTTTGTAATCAAAATCACGAGAAATCATGGTATAGATTACCAGGAATCAAGCCCGAATGATAGACGATGCTCGACTCTCACCGTTGCTAAGGGAGAAGTAATCTCTGCCAGCTGTTCCTTCTTTTATGAATGGACAGACATGATTTAGTCAGACCGTTTGATTGAATCCCCTATAGGAAATCATGGAATGGTCCAAGCCATCCGATCTTAATTCGAATGGCTCGAATCAAGCCACATCCCATTGCCATTTTAATGCATGATCCAAATGGATCCCATGTGGACCAATCCACATCTGACAAGCAGAAAGGGACACCGCGTCGTATGGCAGCATTCTTTAAAATAAAAAATTTAGGATTTTCCATATTAAAAATATGCTAAAAATTATCCAAGACTTCAAAAAATCATGAATAATAAAATACTTAACTAAAAAATGTTATTAAGGACTTTATGGATTCCTCTCAGTGAGAGGAATCCATTAAAATTAAAATCTCTAATTTTTATTAAGTAATTTTGGGTCAATTTAACTTTAAATGAAGATAATTGAATTTAAATTAAACTCAAATTAATGATCCAATCAATTCTAAACTTTGTGGAATTAAAATTAGGGCTAAAACACACCTTAGGCTAATTTCTAAAGATTTATTGACAGACAAATTTTAAGTTATGAAAATTTCAAGCTATAAGCCTTAATTTAATAAAATAAATTAATTTTAAATTGAAAAGGTTATAAAAAAATCATATGATTAATTTAAATCATCATAATGAACATCAAGAGATAATAAAATATGATAAAAGCTTACTAGAGCTTCATAATCCCCAAAATAAAATAATTAAACAATTAATTGGATTAATTAAATTAATTAAATAATCTACACTTAGAAAAAGCATAATAAATCAACCAAATTCCAAAAAATTTTAAAAAAACCCTCATTGGATCCATCATCTAGAGGCAAATATAGAAAAATTAAAATCCCTAATCAATTTTATCTAATTTAGGCTTAATTTAGGTTTAGTGAAATAATTATAACTTCAGTTAGTCTTAAAATACATATATGATTAAAGTGAAACTTTAAGGAAATCAAATTGACAAGGAATCCCTCTTGCCATAAACAATTTGAGGTAAATAGATATTTGGATTGGAAGCTATTAAATTTCCAATCTCTAAGATAATTTATAAGAAATATTATATCAAAAAATTATAAAAATTCATAAAATTAACTTGAAGCATTTCAATTAACATTAGAACACTTAAAAAAATTCTAACCCTTTGAAGTTTAGATATTCAATTAATTATGCATTAAAGCTTAATGCAATAATTAAGAACAAAAAAATTGATCAAATAAATAATAGTGTCCACATACTACTTCAAAGCACTACAAAATTCATTAACAATTCCTACAAAGCATAACCTATGCACTAAGTAATTAAGTTACTTTATCAAGTTAAGTATTGTAGACATAATAATGGGATTATTTTTAGCAAAAATTAAATCCTCCACACTTGATACAAGAATAACAAGAAAAAAAATTTTATCCTCTTAATGTCGAAGATTTTAGAGTATCCTAATGAACCGATGCCAAATAATAATAGAGAAACATGAATTTTACTAACTTTAATGAATTTACTACAATTTTGAGAAAAAAATAATTTGAGGTTTGAGAAGTGTGGAAATAGATGAGACAAGAGAACTTGATGAAGAAGGTGGAGCAAATGAGGAGCATTTGGGGGGTTTATATAGCTCAAATCAACCTCATTCAAAGAGCCCAACAGATAGTCGTCTATTAGGTAACTTTTAAAATAAATTTAATCAATGTCGACAGACAAACCATCGGCATGGTGCCAATGTGGCACATTGTCGATGGTCTAACCGTCAACAATGTGTCAGCTAGCACCATGTCGACGGTTCACCCGTCGATAATGTCAATTTTCCTAATTTTCTTAGGGATGCTATTCTCCTAATAATTCATATAACATTGTTGATTTTTAAAATTTTATATTTTCACTGGCAAGTAGACCAACTTATGGAAGATTTTAGAGAAGCTTGAGCTTGGACAGTTAAGCGGTCGTCTATGGATGAATACGTGAGGACTAACTAGGCTTGACACCGAGCTAGGAGGAGGATTTCTTAGTTGGGAAAGTGAGCTCTGACGAGCAAAAAATGAGAGTGGTCTAGGAGGTAGGTGTAGGGAGATGTTGTGCGAGCTGGGCTGGCCGAAGAGGCATAGCTGGTTTTGGGAACGCATAAAGCAGAAGAGGGAATTGTCTTACTTGTCTAAGGCTACTCAAGTTAGAAAAAATTAGAGAGAAAAATCAAGCTCAGCCATAACTAAGAGAAAAAGGACTAAATTCTCAAATTAAGCTTAATTAAAGATAAATTTATATAAATAAGCATCTTTTAAAAAAATTTAAAAATAGACCTAATTGCTTGTTCAAACTGGCGACTAGCACCAACGTGGATTCTACATTAGCGCCAGTCAACCGTTGAATGAGTAACTGGCTTTGGGCATTTTATTTCCCATGATAGCCTGTGCCCCAACTGTTCCGAGCTTTTCCCTCATTCGCCTCAACACACTAGCGACCCCATCCTCATCTTTTTTTCTTGATCGTTAGTGTTGATGCCAACAACTAACCACCCCGCCGCCATCGCCACTGCACGGAGTATGCCACCCCCTTTCCACAACTTTTGTCACTAACATCCCTATTTAACCATTGATTTATGTATTTTACACCCCTAAATTATATTTTTTTGCTAGATCATGATGGTGGGTATGATTATTATTACTATTTTATACATGTAAACTATGAATATTATAATTTATAAAGTTTTATACATTTAGTTGTAATCATTTTTTATGTTTTAGGGATCTAACAAATGCTTGATATTTATATGAAATAGTATTATTCTTATGCACAATAAGGCACATTTCGCTATCAAAATCCTCTTATTGTGCTATTTTTGATATGCTAATGAAGTTTTGAATGTTATTTAAATAAATATCAAAGTTTTAGTGCCATATATGTAAATTAAAAAAGAAGTGTAAGCTTATTTGGTGAACTAATTGGTATAAGAAATTACTTAGATAGTGTCTAGTCCTATAATTTTTTAGTATGTAACCATTGAAACCATTTATTTTATTAAGTTAGCTGCAACAAGTGTACGTTCCCTTTAATTTATTTGTTTTAACTAGATGAGATATAGGATTTCTTTATGTCAAATTGGTTTATTACTAAGTTAAAAATGAGTTCATATACATATGCATAATTTTATATTATGCAGTGAACTTATTATTAGTGGAGATTTTATCCCGACTTATACCGATGAGAAGAACTATCATATATAGATCCCACAATGGATTAATTACCCAAAATTACATAAGCGAATTCTGACGTCACTAAAGTTTGATCCAACAAGGCTTCGTGTAAGTCTTATATGCCAGTTTCTTGTTAGTGTTGGATTTATTGCAACTCACATAACTGATGCAGCATGCCTGCAACCAATAATCATTTATGTGGAAGTTGAGAAAATAACAAATGAAGAAAGAGAAGTACATAATACTGAGGAGTGTCAAATACCTTTAGTTAGAACTAAATACATCACACTAGCTTCATAATTAACTACTTAAACAGAAATACACAAATGATTTTAATGTACGTGCATTCAAATTATTACATTATCTATAAGAAAATACTTTTATTCAGTTAGAGTTTATTTATTATTTTCTAATTGAGAACTCGGCCGAAGCATATGAATCTAGTCCACCAAAATATGCTTATTTTGCTAGGACAAGTTCTGATATTAGGGGTGAATATCATGGTGATTATATTGATTCATTATTTGTTAATGATAAGGGTATGAAACTATGCTTAGTGCAGCAAGTAGTGATACTGATGACAATGATAATGAAAATGCCAAAACACCTATGTCAAGGACCTTAGAACCAAGTTTTGGGAGACTTGATTAAACAGTACTCTTTCAGAATAAGTCACACTGATGAGCACTTGTTATCTAATAATGAATATATTCATAGTTTTTAAATATCTAGGGAGTAGGATGATGAGAATGCATTTGATGGGTCATCAAATGAATCAATATTTGAATAAGGAAGTTGCATTCCATATGAGATTTTAAAAGGAACATGTTTTCATGATAAGAAACAACTTTAATTCACTCTTCAGGGATGATCTATAATGAATAATGTCAAGTATGTAATATATGCTTCAAACAAGATGAAACTTACTATAAACCTTGCATGTGATAGTTATGCAAGCTCAAGCACGAGATTAAGTAATGAATGGAGGATAGGCAAATTATCACCGCATACTTAAAGTCATTCAATATTGAATGCTGGACATAGACAATATAAGTCACAGTTTATCAACTATTTTAATCAACCTATGATTAGATGTCAACTTGATTTAAAAATAAAAGAAATTATAGGTCGTATGGACCCAAAATTTGATATAATATTCTCTTATATGAAGGCTTGGGTTTCACGTCATAAGGCAAACAAGGCTATTTTTGGAGGTTGGGAGGAATTCTATTGATCATTAGATAAGTTTATGACTACTATATGTTCAATTATTCCATGATCAATAAATGGGGTACACTCAACAATCAAATCATTTTCAACGTATCTTTTAATCATTTGAGCATTCAATTATAGGTCAGCAATACTGTCAGCTCATTTTATATCTTGATGGGACATTCCTATTGGGTAAATATAAAGGCACTCTTCTCACTGCGGTTTGATTGATGCAAATAATGATTTGTTTTCATTAGTTTTTGCAGTTGTCGAAGCTGAATGTATTGAGTCATGGGTTTGATTTCTCTGAACGCTTCAGTCCCTAATCCTAACAGTCTTACAAGAGGAGACTTGTGCATCATATATGATAAGCACATGAGTCTTGTTCGTGGTTGTAGAGAAATACTTTCTTAGGTTTTGCATTGATATTGCCTGCAACATTTAAGGGAAATTTTCAAAAAAATTGTTCGATAAATGGGTATAAAAGTCGTTGAACTTATATGCCAAAAAATGTATATTGCAGGTAACACTGATGATATTTACATCATCAAACGTTACATGGCAGACATTAAGAACATAAAATAAGAAGCTTATGATTGGTTGGTTTCAAAAGATGTGCAATAGGGGTCTTTGACACATGATAGTGGTTATAGATATGACACAATAACTAAAAATGCATCTAAATGCTTCAATAGTGTCTTGAAGTGGGCATGTGGTTTACCTATATAAAAAAATAATTATCACAATATATTATAACATTATGTTCCTTTTCTAAAATGACTTAAGACATCAACATCTTATCAACCAACGGCTGGCCTCTTTTTTGGATGAGGTTGTCATTATCTCCAATTCTAGTAATTATGATCTCTAATCTTATATTAGAACTTCCCATTGAACAAACTAAAATTTGAATTTAAAATCAAACTAAATTTGAATATAAAATCAAGCTCAAAGTGAATCCTTCACAGACTTGAACTTCTAATCAGATTAGGTGAACCCAAAGCAAACCTAAATCTAATAAAATTCAACAAAATTCTAATTAAAACATATTTTAGTTGAAATCTAAATTTAAATTGAACTTAAATTGAATTAATTGGATTAATTAACGCAATTAACCCATTTAATCCCAACCTCACATAAATAAAAATTAAATCAAATTAAATCAAACCAAAAGTACATAATTAATGAATAAATATAAATAAACTTGAAAATAAATTTAGATGAGGTTCAAAGCAATCAACTAAGTCATTTAACCTAGAGTTGACCCATATGGGTCCCACCAAGTCAAAATCAACTCATCAAACTCAACCAAATTAAGTCATTTTGAAAGCTTAAAATCATAAAATAAGCATATTTAAATAATTTAAACAAATTTAAATCTAATATGATCTCAAAAGGGTTAATTGGATTATTTGACCCAAATATACCTAAGTGGACCCTATTGAACCTAAATTCAAATTAAATTAAATTCAAATTAATTTAAATAAAATATTCAAAATTATTTGAAAATCATAAATAAACATAATTCAATAAATATTTGGATCTAATTTCATCAATTTGATTATTTGACCCTAATTGAACCAATTTGACCCATTAAGCTTAATTTGGGTCAAAGAGAGTCTAAATCAAAATCAACTTCAAATTAATTGAAATTAATTAATCCAAATTGTCTTAAATATTTAATTAAACATGCTTGGAGTCTAAACATATTTTAATTAAGTCAAATTGATCATTTGACTCAATTAAACTCAACTTAACCTATTTAAGTCAAAATGGATCAAGTTGAGTCAAATCAAAATCAAGCTCAAATATAATGAAATAAATCATTTAGGAACATCACAAATGATAACAAAAAACAAAATTAGAACTTAATTTAAATCCCAAGTGGCCAATTAGGCTATGAGACCCAATGAGTAAAACTAGCTTATATCAATTAAAATCTCATGTAACACGAATTAATCGATCTACAAATCATTGTAATAAATAATTAAGAAATTTATAACATAAATCAAATGCTAATGCTAATTAATCAAATAAACTAACCAAAATTAATCCAAAAACAAAATAGGCTCAAATTAGCTAAACTTTAGCATTTAATCCCAAACTTAACTCAAGTGAGCATTAGTTTGACTCATAGCTAACTTTAGGTTTGATTTGGGCAACCAATTAGCAACCTAAAGAGATGAGCTGGAGTCAAAGAGTGATGTGGAGCATGAGAGGAGGGAAGGTCTAGAAATCCATGCATGAAGTTCAATTACACTTCCTCTATCTCTCCTCCATTCCTCATTCAATTGTCTTGGATTTATTGCAATTAATTGACCACCTCTTCCAACTACACTCCAAGTTTTCCAATCGCAGTGGATAGCCAACTATTATCGACTTGACCACCTTGGGAGCATATGTCCAAGACAAAAAGAGAGGTGAGGGGAGTGGTTAGAATCATCCCAAGCATTCCAAGTCATTCTAGAGAGAGAGAAAATGACTCGAGCCCATCCCCAAGTCTCTCGCCATTGTCATCCATATTTCAACAACTCCAAACTCCTCCCATGGATATAGCAATCGGCCATGTATAGGAAAGAGATAGGAGAGCTCCACTCTCACTCCCAAGCATACCATCATACTTGGAAGGTGAAGAAAAGGTGAATCTTCCCCTTACCTTATCTTCTTGCTTTCGGCAAGCCAAAATTTAGCTACAGCAGGCAGCAACTCTCACAGCCAAATAGAGAAAGGGAGGAGAAGCATTCCTTCTTCCCAATTAACCTTTTCTATACATTCTAGGGGTGAAGAAACTCAACTGAACCTACTCCCACAAAATTCACCAATAGTCTTAGGCTAACAGCAAAGCGACAAGGCTTGGTCTCCACACTGATCCAAAGGGACGCAAGGCTCCAAATCACATCTACAATTGCGCCTCGACGTGGTGAAGGTGCCCAAAGCATCCCCGCCACTAAGGATCGATGCTGGTGAGGTATGCCTCAAATTTGGCCATCCCCTATTACACTTTGGCCCTTTATTAAGCAAATCTACGTGTGAATGAAATCAAATCATATGGATCGATTGAAAATTGAACCATGGTAATTTTGCAATCAAAATTACTATTAAGCTATAGCACCCAAGAGGGGGTGGGGGGTGAATTGAGTTTTAAAAATAAATTTCAGGAAACTTAGTTTTAACTTCTGTAAAAAAATTGAATATTTAATAATAATACTTTAGTGAAATGAAATAACAAAAGATAATAGTAGAAAAGTAAAGTGCAAAAAAGTAAAGAAAGTTAACAAAGAGATTCTTACATGGTTTGGTCAAACCCAAAAATTGGTCTACGTCCATACCTAGTCACCGAGGCTAGAAATTCACTAAAATAAAGTTGAGATTATAGCAAATCTTCCGTGCTCTCCTTCATGAGCAAGTACAACCCAACATATACTTTCCTTAATGGACAAGTATAACCCAACAAGAGATTAAGAAAGAGGAATATGAAAGTATCTAACTCTCAATTTTAAAATAATTTTGCTATCAAAACCTAACTATAATAATATTAAGGCAAGTGAAAACAAAGGTAAGAAAGATAGCTCACTTTAATTGATGTTTAAACTTGAATGCAATGATTAAGCTTGAATGATGTATATGATGTGAAATAAACTTTAAAAATAATTTGAAAAGAATGTAATAACTTGAAATGAAAGTGATTTAGTTAATGATTTAAAATGTAGCACAATAATGATTTGAAAAACTATTACAAAGAGACTTGAGTTTAGGAAATATCAAATGTATATGCAATATGAAATCACATAAAATCAAATAAATTCTCTTTTAAAGAGATTATTATTTATGCAAAGGATGAGCTAATTTATAAGTAATAAGACTTGTTACTTACAAATATTTTATGTAAAATAATCAAAAAGAAAAGAAAATAATCTCTCTTTAGAATATATAGGAGTAAAGAAGAGAAAATAATGAAGCTTTAATCAATAAACCACAAAGCTTTTAGCCAACTTGATAAAATCTAGGAATAGATAAGTTAAGCACAAAATAAACTGACCAAATGCATAAGAAACGCAAGGCAAGAAGAAGAATAAGGCACTTATCATGTAAAATCACAAAATAGAATGATTTCACCTTATTAAGCTTTTAGCCACAAGGAAATCCACCAATCCTCCAAGTTGTTTATGCAAACTTGAAAGCAATCACTTGAAGGAAGGAAGAGGAAGATTGTTGAAGAGGTTAGTACTTGATTCACCAAGAGAAGTCTCCAAGGGAAATTTTTGCAAGGGTTTGACCAAGAGGAGAAAAATCCAAGAAGAAGTTAACCCTAGTCTAAAGAGATACATATATAGGTTGAGAGGTTAATTGGGGTCGGCCAAGCTGAAGGAAATAAGAGGGAAAATAAATTTGGAATTCATTAAACACAAATCAATTAAAAATAAAAGTAATTTATATGATGAAGGGTTCAGCCAAGGCAAAAAGAGGACAGAAATCCTATTTGGAAAAAAAAGTTGATTTGAATAAATTAATTTGAAATTCAATTTGCATGAGAGGGATTTCAACCAAGTCAAGGAAGAGGGAAATCCAAATTGTAAGTAATTTAATTGAATCAGTTAAATTTAATTAAGAGGTGAAATTCGGCCAAGAGAGGTTTTTTTTAAAATATAAAATTTTATTTAAATATATTGGCATGATTGAGTTGGCCAAAGGAGTTTCCATGATGGGATTCAATTGAATTTAATGCAATATCATGAAATATTCAATCAATTGAAATTGATTGAATGAAATAAGGAAAGATATTATTCTAAAACATTTTAAATTAAATCAAATAAAAATATTAAAAATTCAGCCAAGCTATTTTCCAAAAATAGATTAAATTTATTTTAATGTACTTAATTCAAATTAAATAATGAAGATTCAAATCTTAGGAGAGTTCAAATCAATATTTTTCAAGTGATTAATTTGAATTTAAATAAAGATATGGCCAGCCATGAGAGGTTTTCAAAAATAGAATTTATATAAAAGGAAAGAAGATAATTTCATTACTTATTTTAATTAAATTTAAATTAACACAAATAAATTTAAATTAATTTAATTTAAATAAACAAGAGTATCATATGATCAACCAAAAAATATTCCATAGAGAGCTAAGTTTAAATTTGCATATGTAATCAAGAGAATATTAAATTTTGAATTCAAAATTAATTCAAAGTAAATATACAAATAAATGAATTTTTAATTATAAAAATATGGGATAATTACAAAAATAATTTGAATAACTCTCACATAATTTATTTAGCAAATAATCATGAAAAAATTTGGCCAAAAATGTTTAGTACGAAAAATAGGATAGGAGAGAGAAAATTAGGATAAGAGGAGAGAGAAAAATAATGCAAAGGATAATTTTAGGATAATTGAATTTTATGCAAGTAATAAATGGATAATGAACATATTTTAGCATGGAAATATTTTAATGAGATGTGAACGTAATTTAACTTGAATGGAAGCACAATAAATGTAACATGATTTATGCATTTAGTTCACATTATCTAAAAAACGAATAATTTTAAAGACTAATTTCAAATATGAAATATAGTGGTTATGAATAATTTAAAATAACTTGTTTTAAAATGATTGAATGATATATTTTATTTTAGAGAGCATTTCATTTGCTTTAATATAGTTATTCTTTAGAAAATTCTCACCTAGTTCATATCCAATAGCTTTAGCTAGGGGTGAGCATTCGGTCGGTTTGGTATATTCGGTTTGGTTTTTGTTCCAACCGAATAAACCAAACTGTTCTTTTAAAAAAACCGAACCGACCGAAGTAACAATAAAAACCGTATAAACCGAACCAAATAAACCGAATAAGAGTTCGGTTTATTCGGTTCGGTTTTCCCTAAACCGAATTATAGAGAGGGATTAAAAAAAAATTTAAAGTTAACAAACAATTGAATAAATAATAAAGAAATTTTATTAACTAAAGTTACTAAATTACATGTATACACATTGATACAAAGTAATGTACAATATAAATAGTTTTCCATATTGATACAAATATACAATTTATGAATGTAATGTACAAATAAAAATTATAAACAAATACACAATGGTGTCCATCATTTCCATGAGAGTTACTCCATAAAGTTGATGGCAAGGGCATTGTGGAATTTGACATAGCCGAAGATATGATAATGCTGTCATTTGTGGCAGAAGTGCTTGGGACTTTGCTTCGAACATCAATACCCATTGAAACTTGTTCAGGAATCCATATTGCTATGAACAAAATATTTTCGAGAATAATCAATGAAAAACATGGCACAAAAAATAAAACCGCAATAGTTAGCTCAAAATATATAGCGAGAATGTGGGAGTATCAACAACAAGAGATTTTTTTTACAAACCTTGCAAGCCAAGCATGCCATGCACCATCCCATAAGTTCCTCCCAGCTCCCACCATCTATCCAAAGACAAATCAACAATATGAACCAGCACATAACAAAGATGAATATAATTATAGAATCGAATATACGAATGGTGCGTATAACAAAAATAAGATACCATGAATGCAAAGGACCTATCCATAAAAGCAAAAAAGAAAAAAAATCTACAGAGTTTCTAAACGCTCATCTATGAGCTTCGCGCCTGAGAATTTTGTGTGCAAATGTTCCTTCAAGATAAGCTTGCATCACCGATTCACCATATTGCGACTTGCGGTGAAGAAGATGGACCAAGAAACGGTCCTGCGGAAGAATCATGCAAATAAAAAAAAGATAACAACGAGCAAGCGATAACAACAAAGAATGTTTCCTTGCTTTTGAGGCGACTTTATACTAGTAATCGAAGTTTCAGCAAATTATCAACATTATTCAGTCCAATAAGCTCCAACATACACGGTGGTACAGTCCTAACTCCAAAGAAATCAAAGTAGAACATGAAAAGTTTTGATAATCAGTAACAGTCTGACAGCCTCATAAACTTGAACTAACAAAAAAAAAATAAATGCATGGTCACCAAATGTATCGGCTAACCCAAGTTCCAAATGTTGAGAGGCACCATAAAGTATAATTTTCCAAAACTAAAACCATACTTACAATATGCACCATAAAGTATAAATTCCCAAAACTAAAACCATACTTACAATGACTATGCAAAATATACCACCATCCACCAAAAAAAAAAGATAACAACGAACAAGCGAGACACCAATATTTTCATTCCTTGCTTATGAGACAGTTTTATACTAGTAAATAGTAATCGATTAAAATGCGTGATTTTGCAAGGAGAGGCATCTTGCAAGTTGCAAGTGAAAACATTTGTTAATCTCAAAGCCTTCACTTTATACGACCAAAAAACACAATCTTGAATCAAAAAGTTCAACAAATATAATGTAGAAAATGGAATACAAGAACGTAATTTGTATTTTTGGGCTCAAGCTCAGCTATAAAAATATCCTTTTATTATCAAGATTCAAGAGTAATATCTGAAAATATATACATATACGGGCATCAATAATTTTGAGAAATCATCAGCTCTAAGCCTTTAAGACTTAAGAGGGCAATAACACCAAAAAAAAGTCACCAGCCGCATGTATACATTGATCATATTTTCAAGTGTAATATCTGAAAATATGATCACCATATATACATACGGGGCATCAATAATTTTGAGAAATCACCAAGCCTTTAAGACTTAAGAGGGCAATAACACCAAAAAAGTCACCACATGTATACATTGATCATTTCATCATTGCTATCATCGCCAATCCAACACTAATCAAACCAACCGCAGTATGTAAGAAATGTTAGAAGAAAACCAAAACTAACAACCAAACCGAATAAACAATCCAACAACAGTATGTAAGAGATGTAAGAAAAAAAAAATAAGATAAACTGAAAGGGATCACTGTGATATGATTTTTAATTGGATTCTTCTGACACAAAGAAAGATGTGCCCGTAAGTTTGAAGTGTCATTAATCTTTGGATCCATATGATTTCCCACAATAATTACACTTACTCATTTTTCTCCTTCTTCATTAGTATACCTCACAAAGTGTTCCCAAACTTGATCTAGGTCAGGAGCTTTTCTCTTTTTTTGAAATTGGTGGTTTCTCACCACTAACACTAGCATCTCTGTTGAACTTCGACTAATCATAGCTCTAGAGGAACTAACAGTGTTTGAACTATCTCCAACTTGTGACATGTCTCTTCTTCTAGAATAAAAAAAAATT
Organism: Cymbidium sinense; assembly: GCA_021442155.1. Classification (NCBI taxonomy): domain Eukaryota; kingdom Viridiplantae; phylum Streptophyta; class Magnoliopsida; order Asparagales; family Orchidaceae; genus Cymbidium; species Cymbidium sinense. The sequence continues at coordinate 72,950,094 of CM038224.1, read as the reverse complement.
AAATAAATTAAATAGAATTTAAAAAAAACATGCTTTTATAAATTACATCAACAAAACTTATTTCAATTTAAGAATCATGTTAACAAATTGTAATGCTCTATCAGCTCAATCATCCATGATCCATCAAGCAATGTCTACTAAATATTATAATATAATGTCAAATGACTCAACATTACCATTTAATATTTTTTTATTATTTAAAGCCATCCCAGAAAATCAATTTGTATTACTTGCATAGTTGCATAGTTGCATTTAAAAAACACTAAGATAAAAAAAAAGATCATAAGGCATTAAGGCTTACTTTATTTTTCCAAGACATGCATCTACTGATGTACATGCTACATGTCATACTAGAATGAAACATAAAAAACAGATTATCCTTGAGAGTTGAGCATAGAGATAGACACATAGCTGATAACTGATAAGTTCAAATCATATGTTATACTATAATGTTGATAGTGATAGCAATGAGCCAATGATGTAAAGACTAAAGAGCATGTAATTCCACGTTAGCACTTAGCATTTAGAATAAATCCAACATGGCCCAGATGGTTAATAAAAGATTCTCACCATGGACACCTTTGTAATACACAGTTACATGACTTACATCAACATTAACAATGTCACCATCTTCTAGTCTCCTGAACACAAATTATTTAACAATTTTCCAGCATAAATAAGAATAGAATAACAAATGAAAACAGACAAAAATGAAGGAACAGTTTTTTGCCTTGACAAAACACCTTTACCATAGATAAAAAATGCATATATCATCACGTAATTATATTTGAAGCAAGCATTTTCAGCATAAAGATTGCATATTGGCCCACTTACGGCAGTTCAACAATATTTCAACAAAGGAAAGGAAGGAGAGAGAGAGAGAGAGAGAGAGAGAGAGAGAGAGGAGTTGAGATAATGTCATTTTCTTCTAACCTGTTGAGTGTTGGCTGTTAGCCTGTTACTCTCAAGTCTCAAAGAATAAAGTCCACGACAGTGAGTCAGTGACGAAACAATCAAAATTCACACAGGAACCCTAAATCACAATAAACCAAACCCGGCGTTCCAGCCCACCTCAATCAAACATTCAAACCATCAACAAAATTTCAAATGTAAGGAAGAAGTGAGAGAGAGAGAGAGAGAGAGAGAGAGGAGTTGACATAATCATAATGTGATTTAGTTCTTACTGTTGTGATTTCAATCTTACCTAAATTAAATTCACCCTTGTTCTCCCATACAATGAATCAAAATTCAAACCATCACCAAATTTTCAACAAAGGTAGAACCAGAGTAGAGAGAGAGAGAGAGAGAGAGAGAGAGATAGAGAGAGGAGTTGAGATAATGTGATTTAGTTCTTACCTCACGGTCCTCACACACATTACCTCACAAGAATCAAAAGACTTCAATTCAATCGATGGGAAGAGACTAAGAGTGAACGTGAACGGTAGTCAGTAGATGTAGGCTATCAGGCTGCGGGCATCCCGCATCCGCTAGAAAAAAATAAAAGGAAGAAGAAGTCGCGTCATAAATTGGAAAGTTCTGGCGGAAAGCCCAAAAGATCAGTCGAGATTGAATCATTTGGAATGCGAACGCCGAATGTCGCCGAATGCCTTATGCGCCAACAGCGCCGACCATTGAAGAGTCGAGGAATGAATACTCGAAAATCCGGCGTCTGAGGCGTGGAGGAGACGAGAGTGAAGAAGAAAAGAGCGGCCCCGAGTCCACCTAAATCCCTAATAATTGAAACTTCATGTCGGTTGAGCAAGTAAACCAATCCTAATAATTTAAAACCGAACCAAAAACCATTAAACCGTATTAACCCATAATTTCAACCAAAAACCAAATAATGAATAAAAAAACCGAACCAAACCGACCAATTAACATCGGTTCGGTTCGGTTTTTCGGTTTGAACCGTCTAATGCACACCCCTAGCTTTAGCATTCTGATATAATTAAAGAATCAAGAGCTGAAGAATTTTTCTTGCACACTTGAATTTAACTTGATTAGTAGCATTTTAACATGCATTTTCTATCATCAAAATCAATCTCATATGAGATGGGGCTCATGAAGTCAACAAAAAACATGTAAAATTGTAGCCTAGATTGTCAGATTTTACCTCTTTTTAGGCAGATGACCATAAATTCTCACCAGCGAGAATAAGGATGCAATGAGGGCCATCCATTCCTTATATTTGGAATGGACGGTCGTGATCGAGCTGGACAATGTGAGCTTAAAACCTACTGAAACCCATGAATCAAATTTGGATCGTCCGATCTGTGATCGGACGGTCTTAATTTAAGTCGCGTCTCAACTACCATTTGAGGTGGATCCATATGGATCCACTATGGCCTACTAGTGGGGCGAAATGCAAAAGAGTCTTGGCCCGTCAATGGATGACATTGATAAGTGAAAAAAAAAGTCATTTTTGGATTTAAATTTACAAAAAATTCTTGAAATTTTAAAAATTTATTAAAAATAAAATACTCAATCAAATATTGCAATAAGAGCTCTATGGATTCATCTCAATGAGCGGAATCCATTAAACCCAAAATCCCTAATTTTTATTAGGTATTTTTGGATTAATTTGAGTTTAATTAAAATCAATCTAACTCTAATTAAGCCCAAATATTAATCCATTTAATTTGAATTTTTAAGAGATTGAAATTAAGGTTAAAACAAACCTCTAATAAAAATTTGGGGAATTATTGGTTATTGAAGATGTGAAATTTTCAATCTCTAAACCTTATATTAATGAAATAAACTAATAATAATTTAATAAAATTAAGACAAATCATGGAATTAACTTTAATCATCATAACAACATCAATAAACTTAAGAAAAATTTTAAAGCTCACTGAAATTCATCAATCCTCATAATGACTTAATTAAGGATTAATTGAATTAAATAATACAAATAATTAGGCTAAAAGTAAGAAATTTATAATAAATCAACCAAAATTTTAAAAATATTAAATAAACTTGCTTTGGATTCATCCTTTAGAGAGGAATAAAAAAAATTAAGATCCATAATCAATTCCTTATAGTTTAAGCCTAATTTAAGTTTTATTAAAAACACTAAATCTTTAATTAGTATTAAAAGCATATATGATTAAGATGAAACTTTAAATAAATAAAATTGGCAAAGAACCTCACTTTCCATAAACATTTTAAAGAAAAATGATTTTTGGATCAAAAGTTATTAAAATTTCAAGTTCAATGTCAAATCAATTCAAATAATAAATTAAAAAATTATAGAAATTTTGAAAATTAGTTAAACCAATTCAAAACACTATCATTAATATGAGGGGACTTAGAGAAAATTCCCTAGTATTTGAAGTTAATAGAATCCTAAAAATTACATCTTTAGGGCTTAATAAATAATTTTAAAAAATGATTAATTAAAAATCTTAAGGATAAAATTGAAAAATTAATAAATAATTAAATAATTAGTTAAAAAATTATGATTAATCAATCTCTGAATTCAACGTTCAAATAAAAATCCATTAAAATTGAAATCACCCCAAATGTACATAATACTAAGTGGAGAATTGAAATTATAATTAAACATGAATAATTAATCAAATTATTAATAATATAAACCTCTAAATAACCTAAAAGTCTAAGGTGGCCTAGGTTAAGTATTGGAACCCACCCTAAATACTTTATCCCTTATTTCGGCCTAATCATCCCTCACACTGAACCACACTAAAACTCTACCAAAGCCTAATTAACCTTTCTCACACCTTCACCATACTTAAGCAAACTCAAACAAATTGAGAACCACTTGATTAAAACATGAAGGCAGCCTTAAACCAACTCTAGTGACCTTATAGTAGTTCATGATCTTTAGAGCAATTCATGAAGAGGCATATGACCAGCATTGCTTTGTCTTCCAAGGTGAAGCTACCTCGGTCAATTTCACTATTGCTCTTAAGCTTTGGTGAGGTATAGCTTTCAAACTGTAGGTAACCCTCCAAGGTTTTGGTCTTTTGTAAAGTGAATTAATGTCTTGTCACAGTCAAGCCATAAAATTTCTTGCATTTCATTCTTAAGCCCTATTAGAGTTGATTTAAGCATGAAATGAGCTATGGTTGGCTAGGATCAAGTGATGAGAGGATGGTCTTCATCTATCACCAGATTTGAAGACGAATCATGCATCATTCATTTAACATGATTAGAATAAACATCCGTGATTATTTTGAATGGATTTTATTTGTTTAAATCCTTTAAAACCAAAGAATTAATTAGAGTTGTTTGTCCTTTTTCCTGGCCAAATGTCCTAGAGTGAAATATCTCCATCCCAATTCACTACTACACGAAATGGTTTAAGTAATAAATCTCTTAGCATCTCGCATAAAGCACAACCTCATCATTGCTAACTACATAATTCATTTTAAATGTGTTTTAATTAGGTTTAATTAGCTAGAATTTTATAAAAATTTTAAAAATATAAATAAATATTGTTTGCAAAGCTTAGATATATGAGAATCCAAGAAAAATAATAGCACTAATTTTTAAGTAAACAAATGCTAATTAGGATTTGAATGTTTTCATTAATGTTAAAATTAAACTCTAATTCCTTAGCCAAATAGCTTGAAATTTTATGTGAACATTCAATAGTATGACATTTGCCTCCTATAATAATTTCAAGCTAATTGGGTAAGTGTATTATGAAATCCATATTTTCAAACCCTAAGTGACTATTTTGGCTATTTAATAAATCTAATTGATCATAAAGATTATAAAATCATTTTATGTACCCAATTATGTTTAATAGACTTAATGATAACTAGAGAAAATTATTAGGACCTCTATCCCTAATTAATTCTCAAAATCTACATTAATGAGGCTTTTATTAATTAAATAATTGATTAAATACCCTAGGATCTTCAAAATTCATAACTAACTGCATAGGTTTCTAAAAATTATGATCAACCCCTTCTTATGATTAGCTAACATAGGGGTGTCCACTGAAATCAAAATCACTAATTAGTTTAGGATATTTTGAGAGTAATTATGATTTATGATTTTTTTTGCATATTTAATTTGTCATAAAATATGAGCCCATTTATATTATAATTTTTAGGCCATGTTTAACTTATGTTTATTTATATTCTATAATTTTTCTCATAATTCATGGACTTATATTTGATGTCTACTTAAAATTTTGGAGTCTTCTAGGATTGGATTAAAAAATTATCAAATCTTAATTAAATTATAAAAACCACTTATATCACTTTTAAATTACTTAATGAATAAAGAAGGTTAAAGAATAATTTTAGAATGCTTGATCTCCTCAGTAGGCCCAATTAACTTTAATTTGAATATTCTGATTAAGAAGCTTAATTACATTTAAATGATGTTATGTTCATATGATTGATCTTAGGACTTATTGCCTTAAATAGGTTGCTTTATGATATTGAATCAGCTTTCCTCATCAACTTATACATGCATGCTTAATTTATAATTCATTTGCATCCCTACTTAAAATTGAAATTTCTATGCCTCTATTGTATTGATAGTGTGTCTGTTATCACTAATAATTCTCAAAGTACTTTACACAGACACACACCCACACACACACACATAAACATTATCTACACTCCTTCAAGGTATATAGTCTGGATAACGGGAGATGTAGGACTATTAGTTCGAAGGCCTTAAATACCTCAACTCACTGGTTTAATAATGACACATACCTAAAAAATTGTGTTAAGAAATGCATATGAAAATTAAATTATTTTATAACTTTATCATTATTAAATAAAAAAATCATATATTCATACATGTTTATACATACATATATATTCCTGACAAGTATACTATTTAAACATCCAGATCACAGGGCTACTAGTCCAAACAAGCTTTTTACCTCACATTTCTTGTCTAACAATGACACATACTCTTAAGAAGCCTGAAGTGTTTGTATGTATACTCATGAGTGTGAATTCATAACTTTCTTTATACATGCATATTCATGAAAGCATATATTTATACACTTATATAAACCCTTTAATTAATCTTAGGATAAATTATACAAACACATGCATACATTATGTGTGAAATTTCCAAAATGATATATCTTAATTAAATCTAATTTCTTTCTAATAAAGTTAAATGAATATTTTAAATGAGCTATTATAGTGATAAAGAAAGGTTGAATGATATCATTGGGAAAATCAAAACTTATCTCCATTAATCTAAAGATGACTTTCATATGATCATAATTTCACTTAAATTTAATTCAAACTTAGGAATTAATTTAAATCTTAATGCTTCATTAAGAAGATTAAATGTCATAAAATACATCATTAGATCTAACTTTAAATTAGGGTATAGAAATAAAATGAGTTTCACCTCAAGTGAAATCCATAAATCTTCATGCTCTTTAAAACACTAAGTATAACTTGAACAAAATCAAATTTTCCATATTAAATAACATTTAAAACATTAGTCACGTTAATTAAAATTATATCATGGTTGACTATTTAAACTCATTATTCATACTACAACTTAAACTCTAAAAGCTTAATTATGTCATACCACACAATCCTTTGCTTACACTTTAGAATGATAGGCCATCAATACTAGAATTAGGTAAGGACATCTTTGTTGTGAATTTACATTTTTACTTTGTGATGTAATATTTTAGAATAAAAGATATGATGTATGTTTGTAGACTAAATCTAAGGGCAATATTAGACTAATGTTATTTTCTAGGGGGGTTGTGCTTAATAAAGAAAGGGGTCGCGGTAATAAAAATAAATTAAATGCTCTAGTTGATAGGTATTGCTTGTCCCTTAAGCATAGCCCATTAAGACAAGTGGATTTGGCAACCAATAAGTGATAAGCCTCAATGTCATAGGCAATCTCTGTTTTGTAAGTGTAGTTAGATTTTATTTTAGAATTTTCAAACATAATTTTTATAATAAGATTGAGACTAGAGCTAAGGGGTTTAAGATAAGCAGTGGCTAGAGGGATTTGACCTGTGAGATCTTGTGATGCCTAGAGCATTGAGACTTTGGAGAGGAGAGAAGATGAAGGCCCCCATAAACTTCATTTAATTTATTGTAACTAGGGCATTATAATAGTTGAGCTCAGCTACCCATTTTTTTTCTTTTCTAGAATGTATAACGAAACTCGGCGGCTCCAACCTCTTTATTATTTTAAAATTTGATTGATTATTTATTGTATTTATATTATTTATGAAATACAAAATGGCATGCTTTTTCTTGGGTTTCTTAAAGTGTGATATTTTGTTGTATGGCTTAAATATTGGTAGGCTCTTTGAGATCATTATCTACCCAAATTAACTAACTAAAAATTAAAATTAATAACTCATAATCTCATTATAAAGCCTAGGAATTAATCTACTAAAAGATTTAGAAATTATAGGTCCATGATGAATATATAACATCATGCATTCATATTTCCTTCCATCCTTAAATATAAGGGATTTTCACTAATAGCACAATAGGAGGGAGTCCAAGACCTTTGACAGCAACCCCCTTGAATGAAGAAGATCATTCTCACTGACTTGGCCCATAACTTAATTTCATCATGCATATAGGCATACTTTCTCACCTAACTCTAAGTCAAATCCATAGGTTAATGCAAATAAAAGAGGTAATTTTTATTGTATTAGTCTAGGATATTATTTTATACAATTCATAATCTAAACTTTTAGAGAGTGAGTTCGAATCTTAGATTCTTTTAAATAAATAATAATTGAGCTATCCTGTATTAACATATAACTTATCCACAAAGATTTAAAGTATAAAAGGTGTTAGCTGGCACCCACTTTTAGTGGTTGTAAGTAGAGAAGAGTTGGGATGGGTTCACATCCTTGGGTAAAGGTGTGCCATTATATCCTATTTCTCGAATAGAATGAGGTAGAGCTTCTAGTCGACGCTGAAACACTAATAGAATAGGCTTTGAAGCTACTTATTTCTTGTCTACTATAAGTGTAAGCCCTCACTTCTTAGATATTTTTAGAATCTTGCGTTATGAATTTATAAGTTTTAACATTCTAAAAAGATGTCAGTTTAAACAACAATAATTTTCTACTTCAAAAATATAAACCCTCACCATAGGGTAGACTAGAGTGCTTATTGAGTTTCTTAGTATTATAAGTGATCTCTATTAAATCTCCCTTAGATTCAAAAAGAACTCCTCTTACTTAAGTCTTCCCATTTGATTATCCAAACTGAGCTAGTCCTTTGCTCATAGTCATTAAAATTCATAAAGATTATGATTAACTACTTTAATTGAGAGTATTCTTAAAATGTAATTAACTAATAGAGCTTGCCTCTATAAGAAACTTAAGACCTCTATTTAAATAAACTATATCTTACTTTATACATGTAAGCATGGGAATGATCTATGGTACATGTAGACGCATTGACTTTAGAAGTCCTTATTAGGTGATTGAATCTATCATAAGGTGACTCTTCCATCTTTCAAAATAGTGTTTCATTCCTTGATGTTGTACTCGATCACTTCAATAAGTACCCCATAAGATTTGTATAGTGTTCTTATGATAATTTTAAACAACATAAACTGAAGCGGGTGTCAAATATGGTGATGGTGCAAAAATTGAGCGAAAAGTAGAGAACATATGCAAACTTTATAAATCTAAACTTAACATGCCCTAAAGATGGGTACTAACTTCATAAGATAAATGTAGTTGTTGAATTGGTAGAGGGTTACTTAGTGATGAGTTTTTTTGGATGCCTTTCAAGATAGATATCATCAAATACTAAAATACTCTTCTGACTTATAAAAAATGGCATTCATCATAGGAGAGAGGTTCTACTACTACAAGGCAATGCCTTTTAGGTTTAAAAATGTTGGGGCAACCTATCAAAAAATGGTGGACTGGTATTCAAAAAAAAAGAAAAGAAATGTAGAAGTCTCTATGGACAACTTGCTAGTTAAAAGAAAGTCACCTAAGCAACACACTCAAGACCTGAAGGAAACATTCACCACTCTAAAGAAATGCAATAAAGGCATTAATAGATAGTTGAATGTCAAGTTGCTTTCAAGCAACTGAGGAGTATTTGGCTTCTTTGTCCTTACTATCTAAACCTATCTTAAGAGAGATATTATATTTATATCTCACAGTCTCCTACCATGCAATAAGCTTAATTTTAGTATGAGAGGAACATGCAATACAACAACCAATCTATTATGTTAGCAAATTCTTGTTGATATAGAAAGTCATTATTTGTTAGCAGATAAGATAGCTTCAGCTTTAGTCTTTTCAGTACAAAAGTTGCACTCAAACTTCCAAGTTCACATCATCAGTGTTTATACTCATCTACCACTGAGGGCCTGTTGTGTTTATTTTTGGATGTGAGGGGGACACCACGTAGATCGCAGGAGAGGTACTTATTGAAGTAATTGGGTATGACATTGAGATATGATGTACTATCTCGAAAGATAGAGGCATCACCCTATAATGGACCTAATCACCTAATAAGGACTCCTAAGACATGATGAGTTTTCGAAGATACCAGAGATTTTTCTCCTGCTTTACATGGATGACTAAAGCAGGATTTATATTAAACTGGGTTCTTAAGTTTCCTATGGAGGCAAGCCTCCATAGTTAACTACATCCTAGGAAATGAAATTTCCTAAGAATTCTCTTGATTAAAATAGATAATTATCATCTCCAAAGATTTCAAGGTTAGCCTATCAAAAGATTGGTTATATTTGAAAAATCAATTAGGAAAGTTCAAGGAGAAGACTTATTTTCAGGATCTAAAGAGAAGAAGTAGAAAATGCTAATGATACTAGAGGTCTAGTGAGCATTTCAATCCATCCTATAATTGGGCTTTATAAATTTGAATGTGAAGAAATTATTTGTTGAGTTGAATTTTATTAGATTGTTCTTATAATCCACCAACGTAAGGTTGTGGAGATGCCAAAGAGGTGAGAATTTATGCTTGTAGCCCTAAAGAAACATCTACCTCATATCCTAAATCTAGGGAACTTTAGCACGAGATAAAACATGATCTAAATCTGAGTGCAGATGGACATAAAGAGTCATCTCCATAAGAGAGAATAAATCATCTAACTTCTGGACTTATAATCACCTAGAGTGGCCACCAGCTAACTCCTCCTATGATTTTAAAATTATGTAGTATGGCCTTATGAAATGAAAAATAGCTAGGGTAGTTATTTAATTAGAAAGATACTAAAGTCCTAAACCCACTCTCTAAGAGACTAGAGCATTAGTTGTATGAGCATAAGACTTAATCAACAAATACATAAATATTTTTAAATTTTATTATTTTATTTTGACACATCATTTTTGACAAAGGCTTTAGGATTTTTATATGCCTAAATGCATGATGAATTTGATTATTGGACAAATCAAAATAGAAAGAGTGTGAAGCTCTGTCAGTAGAGGTTGCTCTCATGGGTCAAGCAGTCCCTATACATATAAGAATGGAGGCCCTCATTTTGCAAGAGTGATTCAAGATGCATGCGTGATGTGAAACATACAATCATACAGCTAAGTGGTTGCTAAATCTTTTAATTATCTTATTTATATCCTAAGCTTTATGATAAGATTATGAGGTATTTAAAATTTATTTATGAGTGATTAGTTGAGTAAAAAATTTATTTTTATCCTAAGAGCCTACCATATCTAGCCACACATTAAAGCATCAAGCATAAAGAAACTATAACGAAGATGTAATCCTAATGCATAATTTAAACAAATCATCAAAAACATTTATAACTACCATAAAAGAATAAGAGGCTGGTGCGATCGGGTGCCTCCGTACAACCCAAAAATGAAAGATGAGTAGCCGAGCTCTACCCTTATACAACCCGAAATATGAAAGAATAATTACAATTTGAATGAATGCATGCTATGCGGGTCTTAGTTCTTCATAGTTTCCATTTCTCCATTTTTGATTTGGTTGTGCTTTAAAGGCATCACAGGGCACCCCAAGACAAAGCCTTTTGGCCATTGCTCATCCTAATCCCCATAGTACTAATCCTAATTCCTATTGCAAAAATTACATTTATATAGGAAAGAGTAAATCTAACTACACTTGTAAAATATAAGTTAGTTAAACACACATACAATCCCAACCAACTAGATATATAATTTGGACTTAGCTCTCTACACATAGGTAACCAAGCCTACATGTCCTAACTTGGGTTATGCTTAGGGGTTTAAGCAACCTGCAAAGAGAGCATTCATATTTATTTTTAAGCATCCCCTTAAGCACAATCCCCTACAAAGAATATGATTAGGCTAGGAACGACCTAACATCCAGTCTACAAAGCATACACCCTAACATCTAGTCTAAAGTATTACATTATAAAATAAAATATACATCACATCATACACCATCCTAACATAGAACTAGAAGTAGTGGCCTAATTCTAATATGTGTGTTAAGGTCATGTGTGATATGTCTTATTAAGAATTAGAGTTTTATTTTTCTAAGTTTGGAAGATATTCAAGTTAATGTGATGGTAGGTTTCAGTTGAAGTTGTTTAATTGATTGATGAATTTTAACTTGTATTTTATTTTGTTTCATATGAATTACACTTAACAACTAAGTGTTGTAAAGAGAAGGAAGAGCACTACCCCTTTCATCCCTACCCTAAGCCACTTTCTAAAGTATATAAATTTGATTTAGTTCTCTTTAGTGAGTGGCTTATTATATGATTTTTTAATTAATCCTAAGTTTAGGTTAACTTTAAATGACCTTATTCAATATCAAAGGCTTCTTAAGATTAATCTAATTGAATTACTATCACATATTTTATATTGAATCATTCCTTTCCATCACATATAATATGCACATGATTTAATCTTTAGCATACCTATACACACATTATATTTTGGTACACTTAAATGATAATGAATGTGTATGTTTGGAATTTATTTTCATTGAATTATATGAACATATAAATTAAAGCCCTATCCAAATTCTAATACCAAAATACATAAAGATGGAATTAAATAAGTACGTTTCATTGTTAACCATGGAAGTGAGGTAATCAAATGAACTCCTTGGGGCTACTTAAAGCCTCATATTCCTCGGATGTCTAGACTATATACTTATTAACATTCCAAGCCTATGTAGATCTATACACGAATAAGGAAAAGAGGGCACTAATTTACATATATCATATGCTAATGACTTAGGTGGATATGAATGCATGTATTTTTAATAACAAAAGTGGATCTTCATATTTTAATTAAATACACATGCACATATATAAAAGATGCGAGCAAGTACGTGTCATTGTTAACCATGGAAATGAGGCAATCAAATGACCTCCTTGGGGCTAACTAAAGCCTCGTATTCCTAGGATGTCCAGACTAAACACTTGCTATCTTAAATACATATGAATGTATACATAATTATAAAGATGAAAATCCATGCAAAAATTATATTTTCTTTAATTAAATCATTTAGGCATACGAATTAAAACTCTATCTGAATTATAATATCAAAATACATAAGAATGAAACCAAATGAGTATGTGCTGTTACTAAACTAGGGAAGTGAGGTAATCAAATGACCTCCATCGGGCTAACTAAAGCTTCATATTCTCAGGATGTCCAAACTATATACCCATTATTGTTCAAACTCATGTAAATCTATATATGAATTATAAGAAAGAGTGCTTTATTTAATATGATTTAGCTATAAACACATGCAAATCTTATGTGTATTCATAACTATCAACACTCTAGGTATTATAATTGATTTATAAGTTTTGAAACATAATTTTAAATTTATTAGTGATAATAGCCACACATATATTGATTTAAGCCAACACATGCAAGTTTACATAAATTAAATTTATTTGATTTATTAAATTTGAAAGCATGAATGCATGAAATCTAATGAAATACAACATTTGATGTGCTTAGTGTTGACCTCACTTTTGGAGTGAGTTCTCAATCTCCTCATCTTAGACTTAGGAGTCTTCTAGACACTAAGACTTCCTTAGTCATAAGACATTTCTAGATATTAGGTGAACACTTAATCTAAGCCTAGAGACTTAGAAGGGTTAATCACAGGATTAGGCTATGCCTTAGGGACTTAAAGAAACTTACTTACCTTATAGCCTAAATTCAATCTATGTTCACCTTCTCAAACCAAACCTCAAATTCAATTCAAAATCCAAATTCAAATTCCAAATTGAAAATCAAATTTCTAAAATTCACAATCAATCCCATGATCAAATCCAAGTTCAAAACCCTTCTTAAACCTTATGATTGAATCCCATGGCCTTAACCTTAGCCAAATTCAAATCAATCCAAATTCAATTAATTTTCTCAAAAATCAATTCAATCTCTCAACCAATCTATCAAATTCAAATCCAAACTCACTTCCAAATGATTGAAACCCAAGATAAAATCCAAGCTCCAAATCCTCCTTAAGCCTTACGATTCAATTCCATGGATTTAGCCAAATCTTAACCCAATTCAATCCAAACTCAATTGATTTGTTTATAAATCAATTATATATTCATTTATATTCACAAACATAAATGAAATCTACCTTCCAATGATAAAAACTAAATCAAACTAAATCAATTTCCTTCTAAGACCTTTTGACCTACCTCCATGAGATCAGTCAAATTTGCTTCCAAATCACTCCAAACTCAAGTGATTTTCTCATAAGTCAATTATATCTTCAGTTATTTTCATAAATATAAATGAATATAAATTCAAACAACTAAAATTAAATAAAAACCTAATTCAAGCCCTTTAAGCCATTTCCTTGAACTTGGCCAAAACCCACCTTAATCAAGCCAAAATTAATATATTTTCTCTTGAATCAATCATTCCTTCAATCATCTATCCAAATATAAATGAAGCCTACAATCATCAAGCCAAATTGAAATCAACTCAAGTCATTCCCAACTTATCCCTTTTGACTTGAAAATTCCAAATGAACTAAAATCCAATTCAATCACAATCAAAGTGAATTAAGCCAATCCAAACTTATGTCATGATCGTTGGTCTAGGATGATCGATTGATATAAATTGGGTCAAACTAAGTCAACCCTTTAACCTATATGAACCCAAACTAGCCAAATTGTAACCTAAGCCAAATCCATTGTAACTAATGATTAAAATCAATCCAAAATCAATATTTAAATATGACTTAACCTTCAATTGAGCTAAACCTAGCCCAATTGGCCCTCTTGATCCAAGTTGGCCCAAATTGACATGAAGGGTCAAATTAGACTAAACCTAAATTAAATCCAAATTAAACCAAACCAAAGCATACATCCCTCTACAAATGGTCATATGAACTTGACCCAACCCTTAGTTTTACCCAATTTGACCAATTGGTCAACCTAACCCTTAGTTTTACCCAATTCAACCCAATTGGCCAAGTTGAACAAAATGAAGTCCAAATGACATGAAATTTGGTCCAACTCACTTTTCACTAATTTTTAATCCACCCAAATTAAATTAAATGTTAAATGACTACTCTACCCTTGGGCTAAAGGTTCCACATAAGATAAAATACCCTTGTAAATAATCATTTCTCTTTTTTGGCTACTTAACACTCATTCATTGGTCCACCTAGGCTACAAGGACATAGACCAACCTGACCCAAGAGGTGGTTGGGTCAGCCATGACTCATGGAGAGGTGAATTCACCTCACCTCTCCTATTGGAATACTTGGCATTAAGGAACTCCACTTGCCCTTGCTATGACACCCACTAATTCTTCTTGGCCAACCAAACTAAGCCACCTAGGATAATTCCCTATCATTACTAACCACCCCAAGCCATAGGACATCCACTAGGAGCCAAAAATCACAATGAAAGGGGATTTTCAGCCAAAACCAAGAACAAGGGAATAGAGGCCTCCTAACTGCTCATTCTGTATTCATTTCACTCTCCAAGAGATCCCCAAGCAACCAGCATTCATCCCTTACTTTCTTTGAGCTAAAGCCACCAAAAATCAAGTAGATTCTAATGAGGAAGCGATGACTCTTGGTGGATGCATCATTCTAAAGGGAAGCAAGAGCCTAGGTTCATCCCAAAGCTTCTTCTTGCATCTAGGAGCGTGCCCGGATCGACACCCCACCAAAAATCATCCCTAGTGAGGTAATTTTCAAGATCCGTAGTCGACCTTAGAAGCTTTTGTTTGCTTCAATATGTGCTCAATTTTAGGATTTTCCTATAGATTTCCCTTACATTCTTCATTTTATGTAATCCCCACACATTTTGGGGTGTTTTCTAGCGAATATCACAGAAAAAGCCCAAAACCCCTTTATCATCAATTTTATTATTTTTTGACCTCTGGTTCGCTAGTTTTAGAGAAGAAAGTAGTAGCCATCTAATTTTCTATTCAGGGAAATAGATGGCTATGATTTCACAGTAGACCTGCCCAATTTCAGCCCATGAATCACGTAGATCAATCTGGACCGTTCGATCTTCGATCGGTCTGATCCGATCCTTGCAAAATATGCATTCATGCTCATTCTAGCCATGCAAAATCGTAGATCCAATCCGTGGTCGCCACACGCCCAGTCAAGGCCATGTGGGATAAGTAGGAAAATCCAGAGTTTTAGCTTTTAAAAATTATTAAAATCACATGTATCTTCAAAAATTCATAGAAAATAAAATATTTAATCAAAAATTATAAATAAGAGCTTGTTAGATTCATCTTTTTAAGAGAAATCCAACAAATCTAAAATCCCTAAATTTCACAAAATATTTTAAACTTAATTTTGATTTTAGTGAAAATTAAATTTCATTAATTAAATTAAAAATACACATCGAATTGGTTTGAAATTTTCAATGATTGATGTTGAAGTTAAGATATAGCTAACATAAAAATTTCAAGTCAAAATCATTTCTGGATTGGGAGATTTTGCATTTTGAATCTCAAATAGTCTATTTTAGCAAAAATAAGTTAATGGACTTTATAAAAATCATGAAAAATCATTTAAATTAGCTAAAACCTTGAAAATTATAAGAAATCATTGAACAATCATAAAAAATACAAATAAATATTCATTTTGAAGGTATTTTAGAGAAATTTATTAAAAATATTCTTAATTTATTTTGAATAGTAATTAGAACTTAATTATGGTTTAATTAAAAATTAATTACCTTAATTACTCTAATTAATTAATTAATTAACCCCAAATTTTTTGAGATTATTTAGGGGATGACCTCTGCCTTCCCTAATTTTTTGGAATTTGTTGGTTAATTAATTAGAAGAATTAGTTAATTGGGCCTTAATTACTCTCCTAACTTGATTAACGGTTAATTAATCACATGAACAGTAAATTAACTAATTAATTGAGCTCATTTGTCACTATTTAATAGAGAGGAGACTTAGGGATTAGATTGGTGCCTCTTTCCTAATATTTTCCCTAAGTCTACTTCATTTGGAGGATAATTAACCATGTGGCAATTAAGTTTAAATTTAATTAGGTTATTAATAATTTCATTAATCTAATTAAAATTCAAAACACATCAGAATCTAATTAATCAATTCATGGGTAGATCTTTATGTGTTTAATAACCTAAAGATATTTAAGAAAATTATGGTTAACCAATATGTGTAAGAAAGCATAAAAGTACTTAATTAAGTTACTTAACCTAATTAATTATTAATTATGATCTAATTGCATTAGGCCCTTTCATTTCTTAGGATGTTGCAAGTTATTTTCCATGCATATTATGTTTGCTCATAATTATTTAATTAATTACTTTAAGGAAACATAGGCAATGATTAATTAATTGATTTAATCCATATCATAACTTAATTAACTCATAAAATTAACTTAATTAGTTTTTATTAAACCAAATTAAATCAAAAACATGGGAATGGATTAGGATCATCAAACTTTCCCTCATTTCATTAAATCAAATCAAAACATAAAATGAAAGATGGCATTAATAATATTTGGTTTTCCTTAAATGCTTTTATTTGATATGATTATCCTTAGGAATTAGTTTGATTGAATGAAACATGTGTTTTATGTCTTTATTGACCTCACTTTTGGACTGAGCTCTCAACTTCCTCATCATAGATCTAGGACTCTTATAGACACTAAGAGTTTCATAGTCTTAAGACACTTCTAGTGATTAGGTGAACATTAAACCTAACCCTAAAGACTTAGAAGAGTTAGCCATAGTGATAGGTTGTGCCTTAGGGATTTAAGGAAGACTTTCCTACCCTATAGCCCAAACCCAATCCTTGATTCCTTCTTTCAAACCAAACCTCAAATTCAAATTCAAATTTCAAAATCAAATCCAACTATCTGATGATTGAAATTTAAATCGCCAAATTCAAACTCCAAATCCCTTCATAGGTCCTTTGATTTTATCTTATGAACTTAGCCTTAATCAAATCCAAATCAACCCCAACCTAATTAATTTCCTCAATTATCAAATCCAATCTCAAATCAAATTCCAAATCATAAATCAATTCCAAATGATTGAAACCCATGATTACTCCAAATTCTAAAAATCTCTCCCCAAGGCATATGAGCCACCTTAATGTGCTCAGCCAAAATTCCTTCAAATCAACTCAAACTTGGTTGATTTCTTTATAAATCAATCATTCCTTCATCTATACTCATAAATATAAATGAAATCCACCCACCAATGACCAAAAATAAATTAAACCAAATCAAAACCCAACCCTTTCAACATACATCTACATAAATTTGATTCAAATCAATATAAACAAACTCAAATCAAATCGAATATCCAATTTTAGCCTTTTTAGCCAAATTTTTGAACTTGGCTAAATGAAACCCAAATCAACTCAAAACTCATGAATTTCTTCATGATTCAATCATGCCTTTAATCACTGATCCAAATATAAATGTAAACTTCCATTACCAAACCAAAACCAAGTCAACCAAAACCAAGCCCAGATTGACCCTTTTGACTTGAAATTATCATATGAACCAAAACCCACTTGGCTCCAAACCAATTGGATTTATATTTCAATCCTAAGTCCATATATGAGTTCCGTTAAACTTGAATAAAGCCTTGATTAGCCCAATTGACCCATTTAGGCTCACTTGACCCAAAGTGACCTAAAGGACCTTTTTGAGCCAAGTTCTAATCCAACCCAAATTGGATTGAACTAAGCCCATCTAAACCTCCATCATGATCAATAATCATCATGGGGTGATCAACCACCTTGAATTGGGTCAAACCAAGTCAAACCTAGCATTTGACCAAGTCAACATTTAGCCCAAATGAAACCCAAACTAGTCAAAAACCACCATATGCCAAATTGATTGAAACCAATGACCCAAACCTATTCATAATCAATGATTGAACATGACCAAGTCATCAATTGAGCCAAACCAAGCCTAATTTGCCACTTGACCTAAGTTGACCCAAATTAGCCTAAAAAGCCAAAATGGGTCAAATCATGATTTAACCCAAATTGATTGCAACCAATGGCTCAAGTTCATCCCAAATCACTTATTGAACTTGACCGAAGCCATGATTAAGCCCAAGTTGACCAATTGGTCAACTTGACCCAACCTAGCCCAAATTGAACTAAATGGTCAAATTGACCCAAATTTAAATTAATTCCAAATTAAACCAAACCAAAGCCTATAATCATTTTCAATCAACTAATTGAACTTGACTCAACACCTAACCTAACCCAATTTGGTCAACTTGACCAATTTGACTCTTTTGAATCAAATGAGTCAAATTCAAACCTAAGCCAAACCATATCAAATTAGTCATACCAAACATTCCAAATCATGATTTAGACCTAACCCAAGCCTTGGTTTGACCCAATTTGGCCAATTGGTCAACCCAACCCAATGTGAACCCAATTGAACCTTTCTGCCCAAATTGAGCTAAACCACATCAAGCCATCCTATGAAACCCCTTTGGCTAATCAAACTCACGCCACATCAGCCCCAAAACACCCTTAAATCTACCTAAACCCATTTGAAACCAAGCCAAAGGGGATTGACCAATGAACAAAGCCATTTACATTGGATCCTTACCATAAGTGGCAAAGTTCACTTTGATATCTCCATAACAGCCATCAAGATGCCAAATGAAGTATCCCTATAGCTCCTTAGCCCACTCTAAACCCCCCTTAGCCTTTGCCATGGACCAAATGATTCATGCTTCTTCCCTCTCATCCATGGCTAAGCCCATGGACACAAGGAAGAGCAATCCCACCCCAGCACTCCATATCCTCCCTTGGAGCTCCTGCCACTACTTTGACCAACCTAGGCAATCCACATGGCACTGACGGTGACACCTCCGATGGCCTAATAGTGGCCAATCAATGGGATTTATGAATTCAATCCCGCCCATCCACCTAGCTTAATTGAGGGATATACTCCCTCAATTCGAGTAGGGAAAGACATCACTTGCACTCTGAGTCCCCAAGCCTATTTGGAACTCCCTCAGAGCAATTCCAAGGATCCCCAAGCCTCCTCGATTCGGCCATTGCCATTCCCATGTGCAAACCAAAGCATGACACCCTTCCCTCAAGTAATACTCCCTATCCACTAAACTAAATCCAAATTACTTGCACCCATACCATCCTCATACCCAATCGAAGCCAACCAAACCATTTATAGGCCTTCCAAAGCATAAGAGGTGTGAGTTTGATTGAAGTCAAGGTGTGCACGTGCGTGGATTGCTCAATCGAGCACCCTATCCCAAATTTAGCTTAGACTTCTTCAACAGGGCCTTGCCTCAACTAGGCGAAGCTACCTATGCCATTGCACCACCGGACATTAACTCCGATGATGTAATTTCTCGAAACTATAGTTGTAGGCCTCTATGCATTAGTCTTTGTGAAAGGAATCTCCATGTCGAGGGATTTTAGCTGTTGGATGTGATTGCATGCTCCCTTAGATGGTGTAGGATCCATTTAATCCCAATCCGAGCTTGGGTGAGCTCAAATCGAACGGAGAGAGATGGGCGGTGTTCATCTTTCATCATTCACGAAGATAAATCATGAGCCATCCATCTCGCATGATCGAGATGAATGGCTCTGATCAAATTCCCAAGGTAGATCCTTTGATTTTTTTCCCTTAACCCGCAGATTAAACCATGGTCATCCGATCTTAGATCGGACGGCCCATAGAGAAAGCATGTCCGCCACCGCTAAGTCAAAGCGTGGATGTGACTACTTAAATAGCCAATCCCATCATGCCATGTGGAAAGCACACCGCATCAGTAGTCACATGGCCTGATAGAATTAGGGGCTTAATTAGGGTTAATTAATTAGTTTTTAATCTTAAAACTTCCAAAAATCATAACTAATTGTAGAAAAATCCAAAAAATGCAACCTTATTCTCATTTTGAAGATATTTTAAAGGAGAATCTAGAAAAATTATAATTAATTGATTTTGAACAATGACTTTGTCTTAATTAGAGTTTTATCAAAAATCTAATTAGCTTAATTACACCTTAATTAAGCACTCAATTAATCTCAATTTTTCTAAGGATGTTTAAAAGGATGACCTCTGCCTCCCCTATTTTTCTAGGATTTTATTGATTGCTTAATTAGAGAAATCATTTGAGTAAGCCCTAATCACTCTCTTAATCCAATTAATTATAATTAAGGAATGGATAGTAACTTGATTAATTATTTGAGCATAATTATCCCTGTTGAACATTAAGATCACTTAGGGAATGTGATTGGGGATACCTTTCCTAATTCATTTCCTAAGCCTTCCTTATCTTTAAAAATCAAATTAATTAAAGGGTTAATGGAATGATTAATTGATTAATTAGGTGATCAATCTTCAACATAAGGAAATCAAAACATAATTGAATGCTCAAATGATTTAGGGATTAGGATTGAGGTCTTACCCTTAATCCTCTCCCCTAAGTTAATTTCATCATTCAAATTAAAACATAACCAAAATATTTAATCAATTCATTAAAAGCTTAATGAAATTAAAACTAAAAATCAATTCTTCCACACCTAAACAACCTTTAATTGATCTTGGGTAGCTCCTTGGGTGTTCAACAATCCAAGGTGAGAGGTAATGAACATGTGTGTGAAAATCATAAGAGTAATTAAGTAAGATCCCTTAAGCTTAACTAACTATTAATCATAAGCCAATTGCCTTAGACCCCTTTCATTTCTTAGGAGCATTGCAAATTTAATTTTCATATGGCTGCATATCATATTGGCTTGTCATTAATTAATTATTTAACTTAAGGTGAAATAGGTAAGGGATAATTAATTCATTTAATTCATACCTTAACCTAATCAAAACATAAAATTAACTTAAATATTCTTCATTATACCAAACTAATTCACACATGGGGAAGTGGGTTAGGATTAGCAAACCTCTCTCATATTTCCTAAATCAAATCAAATTCAAAGATAAAAAATGCCTTTAAAGAATTTGGATTCACTTTAAATAGCCTTATTTAATATGATTATCCTTAGGAATTAGTAGGGGTGAATGAAATCATGTGTTTACATTCCTTTATTTCTTTCCAATTATGTCAAATATTGCTTGCCATATAAAATCATGCATTTATTTCTTTTGAAAATTAATTAAATAAAATATTTCCTTTTATGTCAAATTGCATGTGTTGGCTAAAATTAAGAATATGAGTTGTTATTACCACTATTAATCAAAAAAATATTTTCAAAACCTATAAATTAATTATTATAAATGAAGTAATGCTAATTACAAATACTTATAAGCTTGCATGTGATGATAGTATAATATGTGTACTATGAAGTTCTCTTTCCTTCTCTTAACATGGGTTCACATAGGATTTGCAAGTATATAGTTCATTTGAAAAGAACACAACACTTACTTAAATCTATCCTTATGCATCTCTATGTTAAGACTTAGGAAGGGCTTTCATATTACACATGTAAATCATATAACCAAATCAAACATAATTTCTTGCATGATTCCTTATTCATTTTGGTTCTTTTTGTACATTCATATGTATTTGAGAAAAGTGGTATATTAGTCTAGACATCCTAGGACTATAAGACTTTAAATAGCCCTAAGTAGGTATTGTACCTTATGCCCTTGGTGTAGAAAATAATGGCATTGTACTCACTCAAAACTCTTATACATATGCATGTGTGATGTGGCCAATGAATAAAGTATCAAAAATCCAACAAATAAAATAAAACCTTTGCATGGATTTTCTTATCCTTATAGTTATTCATACATTTACATGTATCTAAGAAAAGTCGTATATCTGTCTAGATATCCCGGGACTGTGAGACTTTAAGTAGCCCTAAGTAGGTCTTGTACCTTATGCCCCTAGTGTAGAAAATAATAACGTTGTACTCACTTATGACTTTTATACATGTTAATGTGTATTTAGCTAATGGATGAAAAATCCATCTTTTCTATATAACAAAGGCATGAATTCATAATTTAATTAACAAATGAAATATTTAAATTTCAAAATGCATCTTTACATTCATTATCAAAGTATGCTAAGATTTACATTGCATGCATAGGTATGCTTAGGATTATTCAAATGCATGGTATACATATGAAAAGAAATAAATGAGTGTGTGTTATGTGATCGTAATCCACCTTAATTAATCTTAAGATGCCTCTCTCATTGAATAGGGATACTTAGAATGAATCTAAACTTAGGGTTAATTAAAACACATAATAAACCATCCACTAAAGGAAATTCATTAATCAACTTACCTTAGAAATTACTTAAGGTAGGGATACAAGGGAGATTCTCTCTCTTTCTTCTCTTTATAACACTTAGTTGCTAAGTGTAGGCTACATGAAATAAAAGAAAACATTAAGTAAAATCCCCAAATCAACTAAACCATTTTTAAAAAAAAATCAACCCTTCATAAATTAAATCCCTCACACTTAGCAAATCATAACTCTAAAGCCTAGTTAGGACATACCACACAAACTCTAACACATGCACATTAGGCTAAGTCATCATTTCTAGCTTTATGTTAGGGCGGTGCATGGTTTGATGAATGTTTTGTTTTTTGATGTATTATTTTAGACTGTATGTTAGGGTGTATGTGTGTAGCCTGAATGTTAGGCGATATTAGCCTAATCATATTTTATGCAGAAGGTTGTGCTTAAGGGGCCGCTGTAATAAAAATATAAATGTCTTTTGCTGCTCAGGTTGCTTAGCCCCTAAGCATAGCCTAAGTTAGGATAGGTGGACTTGGTTACCCATGTGTGGGGTGCTAAGTGCAAATTATTCCTATAACTGCTTAGGTTGTGTGGTGTGTTTAGCTAACATTTATTTTGTGGGTGTAGCTAGATTTACTTTCCTTCCTTTTAATGTAATTTTTTGCATTAAGATTAGGATAAGTGTTGAGGGGATTAAGGATGAGCATTGGTTAGAAGACCATGTCTTATATACCTTGTGATGCCTTTGGAGCAGACAACATCCCAATCAAACCCAAGAGAAAGAAAGAAATGGAGCAAAATCAAAAATGAAGGACTGAAAGGAAAAAAAGTGAAGAATGGAGGATGAAGAATGAAGACCCCCATAACACTTATCATTTCATAATTGTAATTATTCTTTCAATGTACCGGGACGTATAAGGGTAGAGCTCGGCTACCCATATGCCTTTTCAGATTGTATGGAGATACTCGATCGTACTAGCTTTTATTCCTTTAGTGATAGATTTATAAAATTATTTGATATTTTTTTAGCTTATGCATTAGAAACAATATGCCTTTTCATAGTTTCTTTATGATTGGTGATTATTGTGTGGCCTGGATGCAATTAGGCTCCTAGGATAAAAATAAATTTTCTATCCCATTAACAACTTATAACTAAAATTTTAAAATAATTCATAACCTCACATAAAAGCCTACGAATTAAATCAAGAAAATAAAATTTTTATCAACCCCTTAGCTAGATGAATGAATTTATAATATCATGCATGTCATATTTTTCCACTCCTACTAAGAGAGGGCTTCCATCTGTGCTATAGAATAAAGGCTTAACCTATAAGAGCCTTTGATGGAAAGACACCTCTTTCTCTCCTGATTTAGCCCACAACCAATTTATCATGCATTTAGGCATACAAAATCCTATAGCCTGTGTCAGAATAAGAGTCCAAAGATTAAATAAAACTCAATAAGATTTACATTAGATTTAAGTAATTACTCACGCCCTTCATTACCTAATCTCTTAGGGAGTGAGTTTAAGGACTTAGTTTCTTTTCTAAGTAAATAATAGCCTAACCATCTTGCAAAGCATCTGACTTTCCTACATGGATTTAAAGTGTATGAGGAGTTAGCTAGCTACCACTCTAGGCGCTAATAAACCCAGCAGTCAGGTGGTTTATCCTCTCTTGTGGAGGTAAACCATATACACATTTTGCCTTAGATTTAGGTCATGTTTTGGTCCTTTCCAAAGCTACCTAGATTTAGGATCTGAGGTCACTATTTCTCTTTATGTGTTACAAGCATAAATCCTCATCTCTTAGGCACTTCCATAATCTTGTATTGTGGGATTATAAGTCCTAGATTTCTAATAAAAATTCATCTTAAATAAATAAATCTCCTCAAATTCAGAGGTATAAATCCCAACCATAGGATAGGCTAGAGTGCTCGCTAAGCTTCCTAGTATCATGAACACTCCCTACTCAGCTCCTTTAGTTTCGATATGAACTCTTCCCTTTTGATCTCCCCCACTTGATTTTTAAATTACAACTTATCCTTTGATAGTCATCTCTTTGAATTCTTTGGAGACAACAATCGCCTACTTTAATAGATAGTATTCTTAAGGGATTCACTTTCCTTAGGATGTAATTAACTATGGAGGCTTGCCTCCATGGGGAACTTAATGAACCTAGTTAAATAAATCCTACTTTATTTTTCCATATAAAGTAGAGAAAAAATCTCTAGTATATTCAAAGACCCATCATATCTTAAGAGTCCTCATTAGGTGATTAGGTCCATTATAGGATAGTAACTTCTATCTCTCGAGATAGTACACTATTCCTTAATGTCATACCTGATCACTCTAATGAGTACGTCTGTGGATCTATGTGGTGTCCCTCACACAAACACACCCAACACAAAAATAAACACCACAGTCTTATTATTCCTTTCCAATCATATTAAATGATGTGTGTCATATGGTTTCATGCATTCATGTTTTTTAAATGTTTAAATTTAAATAAATTTCCTTTATGTCAAGCTTGCATGTGTTGATTAACCTATAAATATGTGTGGCTACTATCACTATTAAATCAAAATCTATTTTTTAAAATCTATAAATAAATTATAATATTTGGATAGATAATAGTTATAAATGTTTATAAGCTTGCATGTGTCTATGGCTTAGAACATGTGATATGGAGTTCTCTTTCCTTAATCTACATGGAATTTACATAAAGTTTGGATGTTAACAAGTGTATAGTCTATTTGAAAAGGACACAACATTTCTTTAAATTCATGTTAGAATTTAGATAGTGACTCACATGTATAAATAATTCAATTGAAAGAAATATAAAGTTTGCATTATTTTTCATTCTTGTAGTCATTTGTACATTCATGTGTATTTAAGAATAGTGGGTATATCTAGTCTAAACATTCCGGTGATGCGAGGCTTTAAGTAGCCCCAAGGAGGTCTTTACCTCACTCCCCTGATTTAACAATGGTGAAGTATCCGCTTAAAACTTTTATACACTTGTATGTGCATTTAGCTAATGAATAAAAATCTCTTTTCAATTGAAAAAAATACTACTTTTGCATGATTTTTCTATTCATGTCATTTGTACATTCATGTGTATTTAAGAATAGTGAGTATATCTAGTTTGGATATTCTAGGGATGTGAGGCTTTAAGTTGCCCCAATGAGGTCTTTATCTCACTCCCTTGGTTTAACAATGGTGAAGTATTCGCTTAAAACTTTTATACACTTGTATGTGCATTTAGCTAATGAATAAAAATATCTTTTCAATTAAAAAAAACATAACTTTTGCAAGATTTTCATTCTTGTAGTCATTTGTACATTCATGTGTATTTAAGAATAGTGGGTATATAGTCTGGACATTTCGAGGATGTGAGGCTTTAAGTATCCCCAAGGAGGTCTTTACCGCACTCCCCAAGTTTAATAATGGTGAAGTACTTACTTAAAACTTTTATACACTTGTATGTGCATTTAGCTAATGAGTGAAAATTCTATTTTCTACAAAATACACATATGGATCTTTTATAAAGTGTGCTAAAAGAAATATGTTGCATGTATAGTTATACTTAGAATTAAGTCTTATGCATGTTATATGTGATGGAAAGGAATAACTTGATATATGTTATATGATAGTAATTCAATTAAGTTAATCTTAAGAAGTCTTTCATATTGAATATGATCATTTAAGGTGAACCTAAACTTAGAGTTAATTAAATCATTTAATAAATCATTCACTAAAAAGAACTAAATCAAATTAACATGATTTAGAAAATGGCTTAGGGTAGGGATGAAAGAGAGCAATTCTCTTTCCTCTCTTTATAACACTTAGTTGCTAAGTGTATGTCACATGAAACCAAATAAAACACAAATTAAAATTCTCAAATCAATTAAACAACTTGAAGTTAAATCATCATTTATGGTTAAACTGAATTCCTTTCACATTTAGAAAATCATAACCTTAATGCCTAGTTATGACATACCACACAAGCCTTAATGCACACACATTATAATTAAGTCACCATTTCTAGCTTTATGTTAGGACGGTGCATGGTATGATGAATGTTTTATTTTTTGATGTATTATTTTAGACTGGTTATTAGGGTGCAGGTTATGTAGACTAGATGGTAGGCTGTGATTAGCCTAATCATATTTTCTATAGGGGATTATGCTTAAAGGGGCTGCTTGAAAATAAATATAAATGCTCTCTTTGTAGGTTTCTTAAGCCCCTAAGCCTAATCTAAGTTAGTACAGGTGGGCTTGGTTACCCATATGTAGGGTGCTAAGTCTAAATTATAAATATAACTACTTGGTTTGTATGTATGGTTAGCTAACCTTTATTTTGCAGGTGTAGTTAGATTTACTTTTACTATTTTTAATGTAATTTTACATTTGGAATTAGGATTAGTGTTATGGGAGGATAAGGATGAGCATTGGCTAGAAGGCTTTATCCTGGGAGGCCATGTGATGCCTTTGAAGTGGAGCAGACCAAATCAAAGAAGGAGGAATATGCATAATGACATGAAGACTTGAAGACCCTCATATTATTTATTCAATTATAAATTATAATTATTCTTTCATATTCCAGGTTGTATAAAGGTAGAGCTTGGCTACCCATTTTCTCTTTTCAAGTTTATGGTGGTACCCGACCGCACTAGCCTTTTATTCTTTTACATAATCTATACATGTTTAATTGATGTTTTGTTTAGATTGTGCATTAGAACATCATGCTTTTTATAGTTTCTTTATGTTTGATACTTTAATGTGTGACCTGGATGTGATTAGGCTCTTAGAGAAAAATAAATCTTTTACCCAACTATAACTCATAATTAAAGTTTTAAATAATTCATAACCTCACATAAAACTTAGCCATTAAATCAATATAATTAAAAGATTTAGCAACCCCTTAGTTGTATGGTTGTATGTCTCACAACATGCATATCATATTATTTTACTCTTGAAAATAGGGGATTTCTATCCTCGCACAATAGGGGGATGCTAGGCCTATAAGGGCATCCCTTGTGGTGTAAAACACCCCTTCTTATTGATTTATCAATAATCTAATTTCATCATGTATATAGGAATATAAAATCCCAAAGCCTTTGTCAAAATGAAGCATCAAAGATCAAATAAAATTTGAAAAGATTTGCATTTATAGATTAAGTCATTACTCATACCACTCATGCTCTAGTCTCTTTAGTGAGTAGGTTTAATGACTTTAGTCTCTTTCTAAATAATAACAACCTAACTATCTTGCAAAATCATATGACTTTCCTACATGGTTTAAAAGCATGGAGGAGTTAGCTGGCAGCCAGTTCAAGCAATTGTAAGCTTGGTAGTCAGGTGGTTTATCCTCTCTTGTGGAGGTAAATCTTATGCCCATCTTTGCTTAGATTTAGGTCATGCCTTTGCTTATGCTAAAGCTCCCTAGACTTAAGGTCTAAGGTAGCTATTTCCTTCGGGCTACTAGCATAAATTCTCACCTCTTAGGCATTTCCACAATCATGTATTATTAGATTATAAGTCATTGCTTTCTAATAAAATATCAACTTTAACTAAATTGAACTTCTCAACTTCAAATACATAAATCCCAACTATAAGATAGATTGGAATACTCACTAGGTTTCCTACTATCATGAGTATTTCATATTCATTCTCTTTGGCTTCGATAATAAGTCTTCTCCTTGAACAATCTCATTTGATTTTCCAGACATAATCAATTTATTGATAGTCTAGCCTTGAAATCTTTGGAGACTTTAATTTCTACTTTAATCTAAAGTATTATTAAGGGATTTCATCTCTTAAGATGTAATTAACTATGGAGGCTTGCCTCCATAGAGAACTTAATAAACCCAGCTTAAAATAAACCCGGCTTTATTTTTCTATGTAAAGTAGGAAAAATCTCTCGTACATTCGAAGACCCATCATGTCTTAGGAGTCCTTATTAGGTGATTAGGTCCATTATAGGGTGATAGTTTCTATCTTTTGAGATAGTGCATCATTCCTTAATGTCATACCCGATCACTTTAATAAGTACCCCTAAGATCTGTGGTGTCCCACATCTCAAAAATAAACACCACAAATTTTTATGGGGACTCCGCTGAGGAGGTGTTCCTCTCTCCATCTTTAGTAGACAATTATTGTCTCCAAACATCAATAGTGGAGTTGTATTTTATATAAGTATATGATTATCTTTCTTTCTATTGGCATATAGCTTATTTCATCCTTAAGCAAAGCTATCCAACATCTTTAGGTTTTAGGACCTCATTCCATGTAAAACCCCTATTGAGCCCCCCAATATGTAAAAATAAATTAACTAAACTAAAGGAGATGACTAAAAATTTTTAGAACATCTTTACCATCCTCATGGTAAGGCAAGGTTCATCCCATACCCTTTGCAAAAATATTATTTTTGAAAAAGCACTTTTCAAATTAATTAAAAGTCACATGACAAAAGATTAAAGATAACCAAACCCCATTTAACAATGTCTATAATTGTTGCATGGAGGTTCTTTCAAAATCAAAATCAAATAATTTTAAAATCCCTTTTTTAAAAGCATATTTTTGAAAATAGCTATCTCCATTTCAACATACCTAGGTTTGTTGGATGAAGTTCCTATTTATAAATGAAATCATGATATACAATTAAAATTTCATTTAGCACATTCCACATGTGCTGAGTTGGAGTTTCCCTTTTCAAAAGAAATATCACACACAAAAACACCATTTTTGAATATCAATAAATATAATTAAATTCATTTAACATACCTAGTTTTGTTAAGTGGAACTCCCCTTTTCCAAAAATCAAAACAAATTGGACTCTACTTAACATACCCACATTTGCTAAGTAGAGTTCCCTTTTTCAAAACAAAATCAAAACATATTTGAATTCCATTGGACATACCAAAATTTGTCAAATGAGAATTCCATTTTTTTTAAAACAAAAAAAATCAAAACACATTTGAATTCCATTTGATATACCCAAATTTGTCAAACGAGAATTCTCTTTTTTAAAAATTAAAATAAATTGGACTTTACTTAACATACCCATATTTGCTAAGTAGGGTTCCTGTTCAAAATCACAAACAAATCAAACACACTTGAACTCCATTTGACATACCCAAATTTGTCAAATGAGAGTCTCATTTTTCAAAATTAAAAATAAATTGGACTCTATATAACATACCACATATGTTAAATAGGAGTTCCCCTCTTTTAAAACAAAATAAAACAAATTCATCAAACACACTTGAGTCTTATTTAACATACCCAAATTTGTTAAGTAAAGATCTCATTTTTCAAATCAAATCAAAATACATCAAACACATTTGTGCCTTACTTAGCATACTTAAATTTGCTAAGTTATCCCAATTTCAAAACAAATTAAATAATGACACAAATCATCGCAAACAAATAGAAATGCTTCTAAATATTTTCAAACATACACTTGAGTCTCATTTAGCATATCCAAATTTGCTAAGTGGAGACTCTAAACATCAAATCAAAATTTTCAAACAAAGGATAAATAAAACAAATTCATCTTCAAAGTCTCTCCAAAATGGAATGAACCACATTCAACATACTCAAATTTGTTGAATAAAGGTTCTAAATCAAAATCAAAATTCAATGGCAAAGACTCTCCTCAAATCTCTCCATTTCAATGAACCCCATTTAACATACTTAAATTTGTTAAGTGTGGGTTCAAAATTCAAGTTAATATCAAAAATTAATTTTTTAAGACAAATATCAAAGCAAGGGTTTGACTCAGTTATATTTCAACAAATACAGAGATATGCATTGTTAGTTCCTTCTTAGTCTTCAGTCAGTTTAGCTACTATGGCTCCCAACAAGTTTGTTTTCTCCTTCCCCTCTGGTGTAGATATGGCCTTGGATTAGACCAATCTCACCACGACCAATACCACACATCTGATTTACTTCACTCATAGTTTTTAGGGAGTCCGGATCACCTGTAAAGGGATAGCCCTCATGACTGTTAGTAGGGAGGAGGTGGCTGGACAAAATCCACTTCTCCATTTTGACATTTGATCCAACTTACAGTTTCTTTCTTTGAAGAGATAGGCTATGGAGGTTCCCACAACGATGTCAATTCTAGCTTCAGCAATGTTAGTTCCAGTGGTTCCTCTACCAGTTCAGTATATTATTGTTGTCCCTAATGCATCCCCGTGGTGAGCTAGCACTTCCTCTTTGATCCCCTCAAAGGGGAATGCTATCTTGGCATATGAGATAGTTTCCCCTACATTCAAGGTAGGTTCTAGTTCTCACACCACCCTACCCACAACAATGTTGCAATAAAAATTGGAAGATCAAGCGACATCACGAGAGAGTAGCTAGGGAGATCGATGCTACCTCCCACATTGTCGAGGAAGGTTCTCCATGGGAGGAGGTCTCCCTTATCTTGGGTGGTAGCAGATTCCACCCCCCTCTCTGGCTCAGATGGAGAGGAAGATGTTAGGAGGATTATTGTATCACCTCCACCACCAACTTATTACAAGGTACCAGCTAGGGAGAGGAGGAAACCCTATGCTAGTCTCAAGATAGTTCTCTGCTAGGTTGGCAGAGTTTACAGATGCTCAAAGTTTGGTGCACTATTTGATTTAAAGTCAGTGATTCCTGCGATGGTGATAGATCGGAGGGAGAGTTGAGGCTAGAGTAGCGACTGGGTGGCGAGGAGAGAGAGAGGAGGTATGCCCGATAATTGATAGCCTCGCCTTATTTCTTGATGGTGGGCCCGGGGCGATCATCATAACATAGTATTGACACCAACCTGAGAGAGTTCCAGTGGAGAGGCAGCCGGTGTCACCACCATCACATCACTCCACTCTTTGTCCATTGTCACCCATTGAAGTTCTCCCTTCCATAGTTCCGCCAAGATCCAAAAGTCTATATCCTGGGAGAGGCGATCTCCATTGGTTATTTGGCTATGGACTAAGGATCCCACTCCATCTATGGCATCAGCTGAGGTGAGGTCGAGCTCTCCCATTTGACCTCCCACTTTAGTTGTGGCAAAGAGAGAGTGGCGACCCAAAAGTGTCATCATCATGCCACCATCGCAGCCGTCAGTAGTAGTAGAGGAAGGGGGATGATAACACAGTTACGATGGTAGTGGGCCTTCCTAGTGAGAGCACCTATTTAGTAGGTAGTGTCAAATGCATAGAGTCAAACAAAAATAACCTTACAGTAGTTAGCGGGTGTTTGTTCTTGTCCAACCCAGAAGAGTAGGACACCATTCTTTAAATGACATTCTAGAGGCCTAGTTTGCCGAAAAGAAGTGGTTTATTGGGAGCGATCATTCAAATCAGGAAGAGGGTAGGGTAGTCTTCGACTCCGATGAGGATGATCTATTTGAGGACTCAGTAGAAGACCATATGGTCGATACCCGAGGATCCCTTCTTAGAGACCATCACAATTAAGAAGGTATTATGGTTGAAGAGGCTGACACCGCTCATTCAACCCAACACCTCCTCCAACATCTCAAGCAAAAGGATGAGCAGGTGAGTAGAATGAAGAGGATTGAAGACCTATTAGCAGAAGTTCTTGCATTACAGAACCAAGCTCCAATTTTACAGCCTAGTCTTATGGAGGCCAATTGGCCTGAGCTCCTACATGTTTTAGATCCTCCTAAGAGTGCATCTCCCATGAATTAGGATTTTGGAAGCCTGCATAAGAAGGTTGTAGATAGTACCTCCATTTAGAAGAAGGACATCAAACAAATGGTGGAATAGCAAGTGAGGGAAGCACTGGCGTAAGCCTGGGGTACGTCATCCATTCCAAAGGGTAGACCATACCCAGAGAAATTTAATACAATCCAGTATTCAAGAGTTTGTGCCACCTTCTTTCAAGATTTTTGATGGAAGTGGGAACCCTCGGCAACATATAACACACTTTAGAGCCAATTGTTTCAACACCAGTGGTAGATGCACTTCTCTTTCGCCTATTTATCAATAGTCTATCAGGGATTGCATTCGATTGGTATGTTGAGCTGCCCAACAGTTTGGTAAAGATATTCACTGAGTTGGAGCAACTCTTCATTAAGAGGTTTGCTAGAGCTCAGCAAAGGGTAACTATGGGTGACCTTATTATAGCACAATAAAATCACAATGAGTCCCTCATTAATTATAATCTCAGGTGATAAAACCTGAGTATGAAATGTGAACCACAGCTGTCTGAACAGCATGCCATAGAAATTCTTTTTAAGAATATTCATGGCCCAATTGCTTTCAAGCTCAAGGGATTTACTATCATAACCTTTGAGAAACTAATCAATAAGGCGACTAGTCTACAAGGGAAAGTCAACAGTTATCTTTTCAAGACTAGTTGTCTAAGTCCAAGCCACAGAAAGCTTTTAAGAAGAAGCCAGTAGTGTCAGTTGATAAGGGGAAGCAACCAATTAAAGTTCTATTTGAGAGACCTCCAGCTTAGTAGCCGTCACTTCCACCTCCTCTACCACCACCTTGACCATCATACAAGCCACCACAACCGCTTCAACAACCATTACTACCACCACCTCCTCAGAAATATCTTTACTCAGTGGCACTCATATCAACCGCTAGGTAGCTATTACCCACTAGGGAGGTAGTCAGAAATATCTTTAAGAACCTCTTAAAGAAGCCTGATTTTCAGCTACCAGAGCCTAAGAGGCCGGAGGAAGTGGGCAAGAGTAATGATCCTAACTTTTGCTCCTACCATCGCATGTTAGGTAATATCTTAGAAGATTGCATCACTTTCAAGGACTGGCTTGAGCACAGCTACAAGTCAGGTACCATAATTATCCCTAAGGATTACTTGTTAGAACAACCATCTAGTTCTATTAGGGTAATCCTTGGGAATACAAGTGATCCTCTTAAGATAAAAGAAGGTTGGGATATCTCCTTATCCCGAACCTCTAAAAAAATTGTTTCTAAGATCAAGAAACACTCCTTGCACGTGCTTGAGGCAGCTTAAACCTCCAACACCAAGGAAGGTTTGTAAGTTTCCAAACACAACTTGAGAAAGTGGGAGCTCAGCACTAGCAGCAGTATCCCTCACTTTCGGGTTAGGCCAGTAGTGCAACCACCAATCGAGTCGAGCATGCCCTCCACCGTTGCAGCTACTACTACTTCATCCAGCTCTTCTTCTACTAGTAAAAATATTATATCTACGAACGAGGGCACTAAACCCCTTGCTCTGCTTACTTTACTTGATTTCTATCATGTACCTCCATTTAGAAAGAGATCAATGAAGAAGGCAAATTCCACTTACATATTCTCTACTTTTTATAGTCTTGATGATCTCATTTCAAATCAAAGCTCTCCAAGTCCAAATAAGAATAATAATAGCATAAATAATTTTGATCCTTTCTCTTATGATTTAGATTCATACTTTCCTTTTATGAATCAATCGGGTTCACCCATTGAGATTGACTTGGAGTCATCTGACTCCGAGAGTCCCATACAGGAGGCTATAGGTATACCCAATGAGTAGGTAGAACCCGCCACATGAAGTCATCGAAATCAACCTATGTAGTGGCAAAGTTCTACCTCTTAGGATAGGACCTCAGGATAAGGGTAAGCAAGTCATTGGTTCTAACGAGTAGATAGGACCAAGCTAGAGTTGATTACAATGTCCTTGCCCACCTGAAAAAGCCACTAAACTAAGCATATATGATGCCCTCATCTTATCCAAAGATATGAGAGAATCTCTAATCAAGGCTCTACTTGATCATGAGATTTGCTTAGCTCGGCTGACTGCTACTGAAGAAGAGGCTCACTATTTAAAGGGCATCTCAGGAGTCACATTTAGCAATGAAGACCTGCTTTTAGGGATGATCAGACACAACCGGCCCCTCTATATCATAGTGGACATGGGAAGATTCAGGCTATCAAGAGTGTTGGTTGACCCCGGTGCATCAGTCAACATTATGAGTCTAAAAACCCATGTCTACTTAAGGATCAACATCTCCAAATGCAGTTCAAAAAGGATGATGTTGAGAGGATTCAATGAGCAAGGTGAGAGGGCTTTAGGCTCTATAGTGTTGCCATTGGAGGAAGATAAGTGGAAGACTAGAGCCAAGTTTCACATTATAGACTTGGATACATCTTTCAATGCTTTGCTAGGGAGACCATGGATATATGAGAACAACATGCTTCCATCCTCTCTACATTAGTGCCTCAAGTTCATGAGAGGTGGGATCGAGTTCTACATCAATGGAGATCTCAAACTTTTTTTTAGTTCATTAGGTTGGGATATATGAGGATGCAGCCTATTACCTCCCTCAAAATCAAAAGGTCTATTCTCGTGAGCTCAGTCAAAATCCCCACATCATAAAAGAAGAAAAAGAAAGAAAATAAAAAGGAAAATGAAAAAGAAATAGAAAAAAAAGAAAAGAAAAAGAAAAAGATGCGGAGATTGATAAAAAGAGGGAGCAAGACAGAGACTCGGGAGAGGAAATAGAGCCCGACATTAGATTCCACCTACAGTTCATTACTCCATTCAAACATATGGGTAGGATGACCTCCGCCAAGCAGAGGAAGAGGCATATTCAAAGGCAGCCCTAGGGATGGAAGACCTCCTTATTGTCCACACAATATGAGATATGTCCCTACCGCTATAAGTACACATACTATCCATATAGACTTGGAATTTAGTTTAAAAGATGAGTCTTATATGGTTAGTATGCCAGCTAGTGCTTCTAGATAACAGATCCCCATGCAAGTGATAATTGAGCCCGACAACGATGAAGATCGGGTCCCCAAGCAAAGCATTAGTGTATCTTAGTCTATATGTGAAGCTATTAGCAGCAGTTGGTAACCTTATCTCTGACCCCACTTTCAACTCAAAAAGTTGAGGGTTTGATAGTTAAGGAAGCCCCTAGATCTTCCATAGATGTAAAGGTGCATAAGTTCTTTCTGGGAGCATCATCCTCAAGTCAGGAAGCTATTGTAGAACTTGAGGATGATTCATATAAAGATTTAATACAATTACCTTTTGATCAGTACTTGCCTTGTGTTCTTAATCTAGCAAAGAAGGGATTAATCCCGCATACTTGGTCTAAACACTGGTCAGATTACTTCAAGAGATTATGGGAAAATAAATCAAGACTAGGACTAGGATTCAGTGCAGTGGGTCCAGTTGATGATGACACTTATTGCTTAGTCATCACCAACCATCTGGAGCCTGATAGGTTCTTTTCAAATCACATTAACTCTTATGATGAGATGTGCTTAGAAACTTTAGATGATCCAAATGAGTTTCAAGTCAAAGATGAACCACCAGAGTTTGAAGAGAAGATTAGGTCAACAATCGATGAGCTCAAAGAAATCAACTTAGGAATTGAAGACAATCAACGTCACATACATCAGTTCTTTATTGAATGAAACTGAAACAAATTACTTAGTTAGGCTATTAACTGAGTTTAAATATTACTTCGGATGGAGTTATGAAGAGATGCCTAGTTTATCTGTTAACATAACAGTGCATAAACTAGCAATAGAACCTAACGCTAACCCTATCAAGCAAGCTCCTAGATGCATGCGATTAGACATTGAACAACAGGTTATTCTGAAGTCAAGAAATTGATCGATGCTAGTTTTATCAGGGAAGAAAAATATCCTACCTGGTTGGACAATGTCATTCCAATTAAGAAGAAGAATAACCAAATTTACATATGTGTCAATTTTAGGGATTTAAATAAGGCATGTCCAAAAGATGAATTTTCACTACCAATCCCAGAGCTGATGGTGGACATTACCTCATCTTATGTTGTTTTCTCCTTCATTGATGATTCATCTGGTTACAACCAAATAAAGAGGGCTCCTGAAAATGAGAAAAATACTACTTTTTGAACCTCGATCAGAATATTTTGCTATAAGGTAATGCCTTTTGGCCTTAAAAATATCAGTGCTAAATACCAGTGGGCTATGACTCAAATCTTTGATGAACTCATTCATCATCAAGTTGAGAGATATGTCGATGATCTCTTATCAAAAGTAAAGAAAAGGAAGACCATCACTTTGCCTTGAGAGTAGTTTTCTAATGGTTAAGATAATTTAACCTCAAAATGTACCCCCTGAAGTGTGCATTCAGAGTAGCTTCAAAGAATTTCCTTAGGTTTGTTGTCTAACACTGAGGAATAGAAATCAATCCAGAGAAGATCAAAGCAATATTAGAAATGCCACCTCCTAAAAGCCTAACTCAACTCAGATCATTTCAAGGGCGGTTGGCATATCTAAGATGCTTCATATCCAACCTATCAGGAAGGTGCCATGCAAAGTTCAAGTGGGATGACAAGTGTCAGCATGCTTTCGAAGACATCAAGTACTATATAATGATGCCACCAGTTCTAGCAACACCTATCCCAGGAAAACCATTGATCCTCTACACCACTGTATTATACAACTCTCTTGGCACTTTATTGGCCCAAGCCAACAATGAAAGGAAGGAGAACGTTCTCTATTATATCAATCATCATCTAATCCCTGTTGAAACCAATTAACCACCCATTGAGAAGCATAACCTAGCTTTAATCTTCGTATTCCAAAACCTATGGCGTTACATGCTTTCTTATAAGGTGAACTTAATCTCTAGGATCAATTCACTACAATATCTCATGACACGGTCATTCCTATCTGAATGGTTGGAGCATTGTTCCATGATTTTGTCATAGTTTGATATTACTTTCATACCCCTCCATGCGGTGAAAGGATAAGCACTAGCAAATTTTTAAACAACACACCCACTTCCTGGAGACTCTTCACTTAGTGATGAGCTCTTGATGAACAAAGAATGAACTTAGGGGACACTAGTATTCGCTGCTGGGAGATATACTTTGATGGTACAGCTTCCTCTCAAAGAGAAGAAAAACCATAATCTTCTATCCCAAGAAAGGTAGGGGTAGGAATAGTTATCCTAACTCTGGACCATGATATGTTGAGATTCTCATATCACTTGTCCAATCCATGCAACAATAATGAAGTTGAATATGAGGCTTTGATTTCCAGTTTAGAGTTAGCAGTAATGTTATACATCCAAAACATCAACATCTTTGGAGATTCTCAGTTAGTCATCAACCAAATCAATGGGTCCTACAAGATTCTTAAGCCTAAGCTCCATCACTACCACAAGTAGACCATGGAGTTTTTGGCCTAGAGATTACCATTTACAAGATTCCTCGAGAAGAGAATGTAGTACTAGATGCATTAGCTAAACTTTCCAAGGAGTTAGCATGTTCAGAAGATGAGTCCATATCAATAAGGGTCTAAAATAGACAAGTCTTATCCTTCATTGATATTGAATTCATTGAGAGACTATCTCTTGAAGTGGAGGTTGTCATTGCCAAAAAGGATGATGAGTTAATTTAGAGACAACCATTCATGGATTATCTAAATATAGGCAAACTACCTCAAGAGAAGTCCCTAGCACATTGGGTCAAGTAGAGAACCCTTTCCTAAGCTCTCGTGGAGGGCACCTTGTACCGGCGATCCTTCAATCATATGTGGTTATGTTGTTTAGACAAACACGAAGCCCGTAAGATCGTGATTGAGGTACACTCGAGATTATGTGAAGCGCACCAATCCAGTCTAAAGATGAAAGCCAAGATCAAGAGACTGGGATACTACTGATCATCGGTGATTATAGATTGCATGGATATAGCTAGGTGATGCCATCAATGTCATGTACACAGTGTGGTCCTATATCAACCACCCAAAATTCTACATCCTACATTGGCCTCATGGCCATTTGAGTGTTGGGGTACCAACATAGTGGGTTCAATTGACCCTTCTTCTCCTAAAGGTCATCGATTCATCCTAACTACAACCGACTACTTTTCCAAGTGGGAGGAGGTGATCTCGCTTAAAGAGGTCACATCTCAGCATGTGCTCTAATTTTTCAGGAACCATAACGTATATATTCGGGGTGCCTTGACAAATTATATCTGATAATAGTACTACATTCAAAAGCACCAAGATCAATAATTTTGCCCAGAGATATAGCATAGATTGCAGATATTCTACCATCTACTACCTAAAGGAAAATGGCTTGGCAAAAGCCTTCAACAAAACTCTCATCCAAATACTAAAGAAGACACTCGACAATAATAAATGGCAGTAGTATGAGCAGCTAGTTGAAGCCTTGTGGGCTTACCGCACCACATACAAAACTCCAACTCAATTTATCCCTTTTTCTTTAGTGTATAGGTCTGAAGCCGTTCTACCTTTAGAAGTCCAACTCCCATCACTAAGGATAGTTATGGGTAGCAAAATCACAATGGAGCAGAATGATAGATTACGGTTAGAAGAGCTCAAAGGTTTGGAGG
Source organism: Cymbidium sinense (assembly GCA_021442155.1). Taxonomy (NCBI): domain Eukaryota; kingdom Viridiplantae; phylum Streptophyta; class Magnoliopsida; order Asparagales; family Orchidaceae; genus Cymbidium; species Cymbidium sinense. The sequence goes on along the minus strand of CM038224.1, from coordinate 72,911,136 downwards.
AGAAATGCCTACGGGCATGCCAAAACCTCGAGTTATACAAGTTGTGCTCTAGATCTTTTCAAGTAGGGGAGCTTATTTAAGTTCTAAGGAGACCAATTATTGTCAATCTCAAGATGGGAGGCAAGTTTGAACCCACTTGGGAAGGCCCTTTTGTTATAGAAAATGCCTACCAAGGAGGATCATATCAGTTGATCAACAATAAAGGATAGTGCCCGACGCTTCCAATCAATAGGCATTACTTAAAGAAATATTATTTTTAAATCATGTTCCAAAATCTTTATCAACAATAAAATTCTATTTCAAATCAAATATTCCCTTCATTCAATAATATTTTACTTATTTACGAATCCGTCATGACATGTTTAGGGTAAGTGTAAGAGAACCCAAGCGACAACTATCCTTCATCTGCACGACATAAACATTAACATTACACAAACACACAAATAAATACACATATTTTTCTCAGGTTACTTTGATGTGGGATAACACCCCCTGTGGCACTCACTCATTAGCTTCTCTAGGTCGGGCTGACGTGTTACCCTGCTAGTGCATTACCCAAGTGGTCCCTCGTTCAGGAAGATGTAAGTCTGCTATGCTTTCTTTCTTGATTTGGTTGCATCTTGTGGCTTGTATGGTAGGTCTTCTATTGTTGGTGCTACCATCATGTTGGCTTCATTTAAGAGGATGTAAGTCTACTACGCCTTCTTCTTAAACTAATCATCATGAACTAACTTGGTTGAGTAGAGGATTAGAGTAAGTCCCCCAGTGGCTCCTTTCCTCTTGACTACTTCAAGTCTAGGTCCAGTCCTTCTTTGTGATTCCCTACTTAGTAGTCGCCCTTAGGTCGGGTTGATCTATTGTGCCATCAACGAGTTGCCCCAGTGATTGATCCCTGCTTTGGAAGATGTAAGACTGCTACACTTTCTTCTTAAGTACAGTCGCTACACACCAACAGACAGCCCTAGGTCAGATAGCACCTGTCAAGCCGAAGATAGACTATCTTGATAATCAATTCTACTTTAGTAAGATGTAAGTCTATAAGCCTTCTTTCTGGACTGATTGCCGCACACTGACAGGCACCTTAGGTTGGTTGGTGTTCACTATGCTAACAGCGACGCACCCAGTGGATACACCACTCATGGTAGATGTAAGTTTGCTACACTTTCTTCTTACGTTGGCCACCGTATACCTACAAGCTTTCTTATTTACAGGGTCCAGAATAACGCCCCTAGTGGCACCTCCCCTGTGGGCATTATATTCGGATCACGTCCTTTGCAACCCCATTTAGATACTACTCAAGTTACTTCTGGATTGGACAGTCTCCCTTTCCTAGTAACCACCCTTGTGGTTGGAGTTTATGTTCAGCGGATGCGCAGATTCTCCCTTGGTCTAGTAAATCTGAGATTGGTCAAGGCTGACATAGCCCCTTCTCAATGTGGTCCCTCGCACACCAACAGGATCCATGATAACAAAATGAACAAAATATATATTTGCTTATGAATTAGGATTTAATGCCTATAGTGGCACCTTTCTCAAGCAACATCCTATTTTTAGGGGCAATGTCAGCAAAACTCCCTATAGGAATCACCTAACTACTCTTGGATTGAGATAAGATCCTGAGTGGCACTCTCTCAGTAGTCGCCCTTAGGTCGGGTTCAACTTGTTGTGCCACCAACAGGTTACCCCGGCGATCGTCTTACTTTGGAAGATGTAAGTCTACTATGCATTCTTTCCAGCATGACCGTTGCACACGGACGGGCAACCCTAGGTTAGGTTCGATCTGTTGTACATCAATGGGTCACCCCACCGACTGGTCCCTACTTAAGAAGATGTACATCTACTATACTTTCTTCCTAGTATAGACGTTGCACACTGAAAGGCACCCCTTAGGTTATATAGTCATACTCTTAGACCAGTAAACTACCCCTTTGGATTGGTAAATCTGAGATAGGTCAGGGCAACATAACCCCTTCTCAGTATGATTCATCACACACTGACAGGGTTCATCAAATTAAAATAAATTAATCTTGAATACTTTTGAGCTAACATAAGTCCCTTGCGGTAGTCACCTTAGGTCATCTTTGATTTGTTGCACCATCAACAGTCACCCAGGTGGTCCTTTTGGAAGATATAAGTCTACACTTTCTCCTTAGCTAGCCGTTTACTGCAAAGGCAACCCTTTTGGATAGTCCTTATGGCTATAGACTACCCCTTTAGATTTTGTAAATTTGAGCAGTCAAAGGCTATCCCCTTCAGTGGGTCCATTGCACACCGGCCAGTCCAATATAATACACCAAATCAAATCAAATTAAAATGAAATTAATTTGACTGCACTTGAGTTGAGGTAAGGTCCCTAGTGGTACTCTCTCAATAGTTGCCTTAGGTCGGGTTTGATTTGTTACATCTAACAGATCACCCCAGCAGCTTTTCTCAACTTTAGAATATGAAAGTCTGCTACACTTTCTTCCTATACAGTCATTGCACCCCAAAATGCAACCCTTAGGTTGGATAGCCCTACCCTATGGAAGGTGGACTACCCCTTTGGACTTGTAAATCTAAGACAGGCCAATGCCCATGTGCCTCTTTCTTAGTGGGTCATCGCACATCGACAGGGTCCATAATAAATTAAATTTAAAACCAACCTCCCATGCGGAGTCAAATCAAACATAGTAGACAAACCAAACTTCTCCCCAATGAGGCACAAATCAAATTAGCCTCCCAAAATTAAAATGAAATTAAACTCAGTAGGTTACATCCAACGGTATCTCCTCAATAACCATCGCTCATTTGTCCCAAGATCACCCATGCCTCCAACAAATAAAACTAACCTCTCCTATCACAAATTGCAAAATCAAACTCAATATCCCCGTTGGATACACCCTCCAAACAAATATATTTGAAATCAAAATCTCTTATCCAGAACTTCTTCTAATAGAAAGGTTCACATTTCCAATTTCAATGAATTTCAAATCCACATATATACCTCTGGTAAAATTAATAATAAAAATAAATTAAAATAAATTCAATCTTGAGATTATAGACTCTTATCCCTAGCGGATCTTCTTCTAATAAATTATATTCACAATCAAACTCTAATTCTTATCCCTCAGTAGATAGCTTGAACCTGCTTCCCTAATGGAAGGTTTACATACTCAATCCCCAGCTGATTCATTATGGCTCTCTTATGCCCTTGGCATAAAAAGAGCTACATTGCACTAAGATCGTGATTCTATTTACCTTTTCAAGTTTAGGTATAGATCATTTCTATTAGCGCTTGCAATCTTCTGGATATTATTGATCATCTCGGTCAACGCCAATACGTGTGGTATGCCTTGTTAGTTACACCACACCTATTGGGGGTCCTTTTATTAATCTCACTTTTGGAGTGAGTTCTCAATCTCCTCATCTTAGACTTAGGAGTGTTCTAAGCACTAAGACTTCCTTTGTCATAAGACACTTCTAGAGATTAGGTGAACATTTAACCTAAGCCTAGAGGCTTAGAAAGGTTAATCACAAGAATAGGCTATGCCTTATGGACTTAAGAAAACTTACCTACCCTATAGCCTAAATCTGATCTATGTTCACCTTCTCAAACAAAATCTCAAATTCAATTCAAACTCCAAATTCAAATTCCAAATTCAAAATCAAATTTTCAAAATTCACAATCAATCCCATGATCAAATCCAAGCTCAAAACCCTTCTTAAATGTTATGATTGAATCCAAATTCAAATCAATACAAATTCAATTAATTTTCTCAAAAATCAATTCAATCTATCAACCAATCTATCAAATTCAAATCCAAACTCACTTCTAAATGATTGAAACCCAAGATCAAATCCAAGCTCCAAATCCTCCTTTAGCCTTATGGTTCAATTCCATGGATTTAGCCAAATCTCCATCCAATTCAATACAAACTCAATTAATTTCTTTATAATTCAATTATATATTCATTTATTTTCAAAACTATAAATGAAATCCACCTTCCAATGATCAAAACTAAATCAAACTAAATCAATTTCCTTCTAAGCCCTTTTGACCTACCTCCAAGAGCACAGTCAAATTTGCTTCCAAATCACTCCAAACTCAAGTGATTTTCTCATAAGTCATATATATCTTCATTTATATTCACAAATATAAATGAAATATAAATTCAAATGGCTAAAATCAAATCCAAAATCAAATCAAAACCAATTCAAGCCCTTTAAGCCATTTCCTTGAACTTGGCCAAAACCCACTAAATCAAGCCAAAATTAATATATTTTCTCTTAAATCAATCATTCCTTCAATCATCTATCCAAATATAAATGAAGCCTATAATCATCAAGCCAAATTGAAATCAACTCAAGTCAAGCCCAACTTAGCCCTTTTGACTTGAAAATTCTGAATGAACCAAAATCCAATTCAATTAAATCAAAGTGAATTAAATTAATCCAAACTTCATGTCATGATTATTGGTCACCCTAAGAGGATCAATTGATATAAATTAGGCCAAACTAAATCAACCTAGCACGTTGATCAAGTTAACCCTTTAACCTCTATGAACCCAAACTGGCCAAATTGCAACCTAAGCTAAATCCTTTGAAACTAATGATTCAAATCAATCCAAAATTAACATTTAAACGTGACTTCACCGTCAATTGAGCCAAACCTAGCCTAATTGACCATCTTGATCCAACTTGACCCAATTGATATGAAGGGTCAAATTAGACAAAACCTAAATTAAACCAAACCAAAGCATACAACCCTCTCCAAATGGTCATATGAACTTGGCCCAACTCTTGGTTTGACCCAATTTGACCAATTGGTCAACCTAACCTATTTTGACTCAATTTGACCCAAATGGGTCAAATTGAACCAAGGTGAACCAAATGAACTCCAAATGACATAAAATTTGGTCCAACTCACTTTTGACTCATTTCAAATCTATCCAAATCAAATTCAATGCTAAATAACCACTATACCCTTAAGCTAAGGGTGTCACATAAGACAAAACACCCATGTAAAAGGTCATTTCTCTTCCTTGGCCACTTAGCACTCATTCATTGGTCCACTTAGGCTCCAAGGACACTGACCAACCTAACTAAGAGGAGATTGGGTCAACCATGACTAATGGGGAGGTGAATTCACCTCACCTCCCCCATTAGAACACTGCATGAAGGACCTCCACTTCCCCTTGTTATGACATCCATTAATTCCTCTTTTCCAACCAAACTAAGCCACCTAGGATGATTACCTGCCATTCCTAACCATCCCAAGCCATGGGACATCCACTAGGGGCCAAAAATCACAATGAAAGGGGATTTTCGGCCAAAACCAAGCATGAGGGAATAAAGGCCTCCTAATTACTCATTCTACATTCATTTCACTCTCCAGGAGCTCCTCAAGAAACCAGTATTCATCCCCTACTTCCTTTGAGCTAAAGCCACCAAAAATTAAGTGGATTTTGGCGAACAAGCGATGACTGTTGGTGGATACATCATTCTAAAGAGAAGTAAGAGCCTATGTCCATCCCAAAGCTTCTTTTTGCATCCAGGAGCGTGCTTGGATCAATACCACCACCGTAAATCATCCTCGTCGATGTAATTTTTAAGAATTGTAATCAGCCTTAAGAGCTTTTGTTTGCTTCAATGTGTGCTCAGTTTTAGGATTTTTTTTCCATAGATTTCCCCAACATTCTTTATTTTAAGTGATCCCCATGCATTTTGGGGTTTTTTTCGACGAAGATCACTAAAAAATTGAGATCAAAACCCATTTTTTCATTCAGTTTTACTATTTTGTGAGCTCTAATTTGTCGGTGAGCGAAGAGCGACCATCGATTTCTATTCAAGGGAATGGACAGTGATTTCCAACCGTATTTCAGCCCTTAGATTGTGCAGATCAATCTGGTCCATCCGATCTGCGATCAAGCGGTTCGATCCGATTCATACAAAATGTGCATCCCGCTCATTCTAGCCACGAGGAACCACAGATGCAATCCGTGGTCAAATGTGGTGTCGCGCGCCCAATCATCACTGCGTTGGATAAGAAAATCCAAATTCTAAAAAATTATTAAAACCACCTGTAACTTTAAAAATTGATAGAAATAAAATACTTAACCAAAAATTACAAATAAGGGCTCGTTGGATTCATCTTTGAGAACAATCCAAGAAATCCAAAATCCCCAAATTTCACTGAACCTTTTGAGCTTAATTTAAGTTTTTGTAAAAATTAAATTTCAATAATTAAACCAAAAATACACATTAGATTGATTTGAAATTTTTAGAGATTTAAACTGAAGTTATGATAAACCTACCATAAAAATTTCAAGTCAAAAGATTTCTGGATTTGGAGATTTTGTATTCTGAAGCTCAAATAGTCTATTTTAGCAAAAATAAGTTAATGGACTTTATAAAAATAAACAAAATCATTTAAATCAGCTAAAACTTTGGAAAATTATAATAAATCATAGAAAATTCATAAAAATGCAAATAAATAATCATTTTGAAGATATTTCACAAAGAAATTTATTAAAATTATCCTTAATTGATTTTGAATAGTAATTAGAGCTTAATTAGGGTTTAATTAAAAAATTATTTATCTTAATTACTCCCTAATTAATTAATTAACCCCAAATTTTTTGAGATTGTTTAGGGGGTGACTTCAGCCTCCCTAATTTTATTGGGATTTGTTGGTTAATTTATTAGAAAAATTAACTAGATGGCCTTAATTACTCTCCTAACTTGATTAAGGGTTAATTAATCACATGAATAGAAAATTAATTAATTAATTGGATTCATTTTTCACTATTTAACAGTGAGGAGACAAAGGGATTAAATTAGGGCCTCTTTCCTAATCTTTTCTCTAAGTCTACTTCATTTGGAGGATAGTTAACCCATGTGGCAATTAAGTTTAAATTTAATTAGGTAATTAATAATTTCATTAATCTCATTTAAATCTAAAACATATCATAATCTAATTAATAAATTCATGGGTAGAACTTTAGGTGTTTAATAACCTAAAGACATTTAAAGAAATTATGATTAACCCATAAAAGTACTTAATTAAGTTCCTTAACCTAATTAATTATTAATTATGATCTAATTGCATTAGACCCTTTCATTTCTTAGGATCATTGCAAGTTAATTTTCATGCATATCATGTTGGCTCATAATTATTTAATTAATTCCTTAAGGCAACATAGGCAATGGTTAATTAATTAATTTGATCCATATCATAACTTAATTAACCCATAAAATTAACTTAATTACTTTTCATTAAACCAAATTAAATCACAAACATGGGAATGGATTAGGATCAGCAAACTTTCCCTCATTTCATTAAATCAAATCAAAACATAAAATGAAAGATGGCATTAACAAGATTTGGTTTTCTTAAATGCTTTTATTTGATATGATTGTCCTTAGAAATTAGTTTGATTGAATAAAACATGTGTTTTATGTCTTATTAGTCATTTCCAATCATATTAAATGATGTATGTCATGTGGTTTCATGCATTCATATTTTCAAAATGTTTAAATTTAAATGAATTTCCTTTATGTCAAGCTTGCATGTGTTGATTAACCTATGAATATGTGTGGCTATATCACTATTAAATCAAAATATATTTTCAAAAATCTATAAATAAACTATAATATTTGGAGTGGTAATAGTTATAAATATTTATAAGCTTACATATGTCTATGGCTTAGAACATGTGATATGGAGTTCTTTTTTTAGTCTACATGGATTTACATAAAGTTTGGATGTTAACAAGTGAATAGTCCATTTGAAAAGGATACAACATTTGTTTGAGTTCATTCCTATGTATCTCTATGTTAGAATTTAGATAGAACTTTAGCTCACATGTACAAATAATTCAATTTAAAGAAATACAACTTTTGCATGATTTGTCATTCTTGTAGTTATTTGTACATTCATGTTCATTTAAGAATAGTGGGTATATCTAGTCTAGACATTCCAGGGATGTGATGCTTTAAGTAGCCCCAAGGAGGTCTTTACCTCACTCCCCTGGTTTAATAATGGTAAGTATCTGCTTAAAACTTTTATACACTTATATATGCATTTAGCTAATTAATGAAAATCTCTTTTCAATTGAAAAAAATATGACTTTTGCAAGATTTTCTAATCTTGTAGTCATTTGTACATTCATGTATATTTGCAAGGAGGTCTTTACCTCACTCCCCTAGTTTAACAATGATGAAGTACTTGCTTAAAAATTTTATACACTTGTATGTGCATTTAGCTAATGAGTGAAAATCCCATTTTCTATAAAATACACATATGCATCTTTCAATTAAAGTGTGCTAAAAAAATATGTTGCATGTATAGTTATACTTACAATTAAGTCATATGCATGTTGTATGTGATGGAAAGAATAACTTGATATATGTTATATAATAGTAATTCAATTAAGTTAATCTTAAGAAGTCTTTCATATTGAATAGGATCATTTAAGGTGAACCTAAACTTAGAGTTAATTAAATCATTTAATAAACCATTCACTAAAGAGAACTAAATCAAATTAACATGCTTTAAAAAATGTCTTAGGGTAAAGATGAAAGAGAACAATTCTCTTTCCTCTCTTTATAACACTTAGTTGCTAAGTGTAGGTCACATGAAACCAAATAAAACACAAATTAAAATTCTCAAATCAATTAAACAACTTGAAGTGAAATCATCCTTTATGGATAAATTAAATTCCTTTCACATTTAGAAAATCATAAACTTAATGCCTAGTTAGGACATACCATACAAGCCTTAATGTACACACATTAAAATTAAGTCACCATTTCTAGCTTTATGTTAGGACAGTGCATGGTATGATGTATGTTTTATTTTGTGATGTATTATTTTAGATGTTAGGGTGTATGTTTCGTAGATTGGATGGTAGACCATGATTAGCCTAATCATGTTTTATGTAGGGGATTATGCTTAAAGGAGCCGCTTGAAAATAAATATAAATGATATATTTGCAGGTTGCTTAAGCCCTTAAGCATAATCTAAGTTAGGACATGTGGGCTTGGTTACCCATATGTAGGGTGCTAAGTACAAATTATAAATATAACTGCTTAGGTTGTACGTATGTTTAGCTAACATCTATTTTGTAGGTATAGTTAGATTTACTTTTCCTATTTTAATATAATTTTGCATTAAGAATTAGGATTAGTGTTATGGGGGGATAAAGATGAGCATTGGCTAGAAGGCTTTGTCCTGAGAGGCCATGTGATGCCTTTGAAGTCGAGCAGACCAAATCAAAGAAGGAGGAAGATACATAAAGATATGAAGACATGAAGACTTGAAGACCCCCCAATAGCATTTATTCAATTATAAATTATAATTATTATTTCATATTCTGGGTTGTATAAGGGTAGAGTTCGTCTACCAATTTTTTCTTTCCAGGTTGTACGGCGATACCCAATCACCCTTTTATTATTTTACACAATTTATACATGTTTGATTGATGTTGTGTTTAGATTGCGCATTAGAATAACATGCTTTTCATTATTTCTTTATATTTGATTCTTTAATGTGTGGCCTGGATGCAATTAGGCTCTTAAAGAAAAATAAATCTTTTACCCAACTATAATTGATAATTAAAGTTTTAAATAATTCATGACCTCACATAAAGTCTAAGTATTAAATCAAGATAATTAAAAGATTTAGCAACCCCTTATCTGTGTAGTTGTATGTCTCACAATATAAATATCATATTATTTCACTCTTGAAAATAGGAGATTTTCATTCTTAAATGATAGGAGAATGCTTGACCTGTGAGGGCATCCCTTGTGGTGGAAAACACCCATTCTTGTTAATTTAGCCAATAATATAATTTCATCATTCATATAGGCATACAAAATCTCAAAGCCTTTGTCAAAATGAAGCATCAAAAAGCAAATAAAATTTAAAAAGATTTTGTAGATTAAGTCATTACTCATACCACTCATGCTCTAGTCTCTTTAGGGAGTGGGTTTAAGGACTTTAGTCTCTTTCTAAATAATAACAACCTAACTATCTTGCAAAATCATATGACTTGCCTACATAGTTTTAAAGTGTAAGAGTGTTAGCTGGCGGCCACTCTAGTCGGTTGTATACCCAACAGTTGGGTTGTTTATCCTCTCTTGTGGAGGTAAACCTTATGCCCATCTTAGCTTAGATTTAGGTCATGCTTTATCTTATGCTAAATCTCCCTAGATTTAGGGTCTAAGGTAGATGTTTCCTTCATGCTACTAGCATAAATCCTCACCTCTTAGGCATTTCTATAATCTTGTATTGTTAGATTATAAGTCTTAAGTTTCTAATAAAGTGTCAACTTTAACTAAATTGATCTTCTCAACTTTAAATACATAAAACCCAACTATAGGATAGATTGAAATGCTCACTAGGTTTTCTAGTATCATGAGCATTTCCTATTCATTCTCTTTGACTTCAATAATAAGTCTTCTCCTTGAACAATCCCATTTGATTTTCTAAGCATAACCAATTTATTGATAGTCTAGCCTTGAAATCTTTGGAGACTTTAATTTCTACTTTAATCGAGAGTATTCTTAAGGGATTTCAAATCTTTAGATGTAATTAACTATGGAGGCTTGTCTCTATAGGGAACTTAATGAACCAGACGTAAAATAAACTATGCTTTACTTTTCTATGTAAAGTAGGAGAAAAATGTCTGCTACATTCAAAGACCCATCATGCCTTAAATCCTTTTTAGGTGATTAGGTCCATTATAGTGTGATGATTTCTATCTTTTGAGATAGTGCGTCATTCCTTAATGTCATACCCAATCACTTCAATAAGTACCCCCTAAGATCTGTGTGGTGTCCCACATCTCAAAAATAAACACCACACTTAGAAAGGAAGAATTAAGTATCAACACATAATTCATTCAATTAAACTAATTTCTAAGGACAATCATATTAAATAAACTCATTTAAAGAAAGCCAAAGTTCCTTTATCAATTTAGTTTTGAATCTTTAATTTGATTTAAGGAGGAGGAGTACTCATTTGTTATCTCAAACCCATTCTAGCATTAGTAATATACTTTGGTTTAAGAAAAGATAATTAGATGAAATTTATGAATTAATTAAGTTAGATCCTTAATTAAATCAATTAATTACTCTTATCACCTTAATGTAATTAACAAAATAATTATGAGCCAACATGATATGCATATGAATGAAAAGTAAATTTGCAATGATCTAGATAATGAAGGGACCTAATGCAATTGGCTCACATTTGATAGTTAATTAGATTAAGGAATTAATTAAGTACTCTCATGGTTTCCCCACACATGTGGGTTAACCATAATTTTCCAAAGTACCGTTAGGTTATTGAACACCTAAAGATCTACCCATGATTTAATTAATCAAGATCTGATATTATTATGATTTTAAATTGATTAATCAAACCATTCAATTAATTAATTAAAACCTTTAATTAATCTCATTTCAATCAATTTCCTTTCAAGTGAAATAGACTTTAGGAAAAAAGAATAGGAAAGAGGTCCTCATCCCATTTCTTTTGCCCATTCACTATTCAACAGTGATTAACAAACTTAATTAAGTAATTTGTTGCATGATTAGGGGTTAGTTAACCTTTTAATTAATTAAGAGAATAATTAAGGCTTAAATGAGCAATTTTCTTAATTACCTAAGTAATAAATTCTAAGAAAATTATGGGAGGTAGAGGTCATCCTATTAAACCATCACAAAAAGTTTGGAATTAATTACTTGAATAATTAAGGAGTAATTAAGCTAATTAAGTTTTCAATTAAACCCAAATTCAGCCATTAAATACATTAATTAGCCCTTAATTAAGCCTAATCTCATCGGTACCACACGAACGGCTGACGTGGCATGCTTTCCATGTAGTACCGTGGGATTGACCACTTAAAGGTGTCTGACTTAGCACTGACGTGGCTGGTGATGGATGTGCTTTCATCTTCACCATCCAATCTTAAATCAAATAGTGCAGATCAAACCCGTGATTCCTTAAATGATAAAATCAGATTAAATTTGGTGAATAATCACAACTATCCATTCCAATCATGCAGAACAGACAGTGCATGATCTATCATCTCATAAGCCACGAGAGATGGACATACGCCTTACATTGCTGTCAGCTCCGCTCAAATCGACTCCAAATGGATACCACACCTTCACACAAAGGACCTGAAGGGATCAAACAGCCAAGATCACATGAGATGGAAATTTCCTTCACAAAGCTCAAATGAAAATCCACAAAATCTCAGTTTTGATGAAATTATCTCATCGGAGCTCAAGACTAGCAATGAAATCGATTGAAGAAACTTCGTCTAGTGGAGATGAAGCCCTGTTGAGTAGCACATGCATTGATTCCTAGCAGTTTGCTCAAGAGGGCACAAAATGTCACTACGGAGATCAACGTTGATCGAATTCACACCTCGATGGTCAGGAAGCTCAGGAAATGATTTGTTCTTGCTCAACAAAGTGTGGGGATGGTGTGTGTGAAGATAATTTAAATTTGGTGAAGGTTTGAGGGAGTTCGGTAAAGTGGAGGGTTGTCCTGTTTCGAGATAGTGGAGTTCGGCAATGAAATGCTCAGGGGAAGCTCTAAGGGTTTCAAAATTGCCTTTGAGAGCTTACCGAGGGTGTGTGTGTTGGATTCAGATCGAAATGTGGGCGGGGATGGGAGGGGAGGTATATACCCCTCACTTGGATTGGATGAACGAGATTATCTCCCAAATTTTAGCCGATCAGCTACCATCAAGGCACCTGAGTGGTCGGTGTCACTCCATGTGGCTCGATTTGGTTGGTGGGATGCTTGGTTGGTTGCTCAAGGTAGGCTCAAGGTGGCTGCCCTCTTCCTTGGATCCCTTGGGTTTGAGTGAGGTAGAGTTAACTCACCTCCCTTTTTTCCAAGGCTGATCTAGCTCATATGGGTTGGGCTAGGTGAGTAGGTTAGACCCTCATTTGGGTACTTGATGGCTGCCAAGGGAAAAAAAAGAGGGGGACTTTGCTAATTTAGGAAAAATCTCATCTGGGGAGGAGAATCCAAGGGAGATTTGCTTTGGGTTGAACGATTCATGTTGGGCTAATTTTGGGTTGACCTAAGGTGGGTCTAGGATGGGTTGGGTTAGGTTTTAATGGGTTTGGCTCAATTTGACCCTTATAGGTCAATTGGGCTAGGTTGAGTTAAGCTGACCAATTGGTCAAATTGGGCCAAATTAAGGCTTAGTTCAAGTTCAAATAATGATTGAAAGTATTTTTGGTTTAATTGGTTTGAACTAATTTAGCTTAGGTTGAATTTGGCTCATTTGGAATCAAATAGGTCTAATGGGTCAAGTTGATCAATTTGACCAAATTGGCCAAATTGGCTTGGGTTATAGGTTGATTCATGTTCAATTAATTAATTGAAGATGATTTTGGATTTTGGTTTGAATCAATTTGGATTTGATTTGGATTTAGGCTAATTTGACCCTTTAGGTCAATTTGGGCTAAATGGGTTAGGTTGATCAATTAGTCAAATTGGGTTCAATTATGACTTTGGTCAAGTTCAAGAATCAATTTGGAATGAACTTGAGCCATTGGTTGCAATAAATTTGGGTTAGATCATTATTTGACCTAATTTGGTCTTTTAAGTCAAATTTGGTCAACTTGGGTCAAAGGGGCCAATTGGGTTGGTTTGGCTCAATTGATGGTCAAGTCATGTTCAATCATTGATCATAGGTTGGTGTGAATCAATGGTTTCAATCAATTTAGCTTTTGATGAAAGTTAGCTAGTTTGGTTAAGGGTGTTGACTTGGTGAAATGACTAAGTGACTTGATTTGACCTAATTTGTAATAATTAATCAACCTAGGGTGATCAACAATCATCATATGAGATTTTGGTTAAGTTGATTCAATCCAATTTGGGTTGGATTGGATTTTAGCTCAAATAGATCTTTTAGGTCACTTTGGGTCGAGTGAGCATATTGGGTTTAGTTGGGTTGATTTGAGTTTAGTTGAATCTATATATGGATCTGGGATTGATATACAACTTTGATTGTAATTAGGTTTGGGTTCAAATGGGTTTTGGTTCATTTGGATATTTCAAGTCAAATGGCTTAGGTTTGGGTTTGGTTTGGATATGGTTTGATTTGGCTAGATGAATGTAAATTTGATTTATATTTGGGATGGTGATTGAAGACATAATTGATTCATGAGAAAATCAATTGAATTTGGTTTGAATTAAACAGAAATTTGGTTAAGTTCATGGAATTGAATTATATGGCTTAAGCTTGGGTTTTAATTTGATATTTGGATCGAGTATGATTGAGTTTGATTATAGATTTGATTAAGTTTGATTTATATTTAGGATGAGGATTGAAGATATAATTGATTCATGAGAAAATCAATTGAATTTAGCTTGATTAGGATTGAGATTTGGCTAATTCCATGGAATAAATCATGTGGCTTAGGTTTGGATTTTTATTATAGGTTTGAATTATTTGATTTAGATTTGGATTTAGATTTGGATTTGATTGAATTGAGTTTAGTTGTGGATTAAGGAGAAGAACATAGGTTGGGTTTGTCATCCTAATCCCTAATGCTTAACCTAATCCTATGGTTAACCCTTCTAGGTCTCTAGGTTTAGGTTAAGTGTTCACCTAATTGCTAGAAGTGTCTTATGATTAAGAGTCTTAGTGTCTAGAAGACTTCTAAATCTAAGATGGAAAGATTGAGTCCTCACTCCAAAATTGAGGTCAATAGGACCATTCCACATAAATTGGTTGCATCGAAAGATTAATCAAGTGGTCCATATAATTGAGATAGTTTGACATTTACTTTCTACCTAAGCTAGACATAAAGTCTCAAGTACACGCAGACTTTATAGTTAAGTGCACTATCCCTACTTTGATCAAGCTACCTACTCCATCTCTTTTATCTCTTCAATGGAACCTCTATGTTGATGGAGATTTAAGAAACTTTGGTGCTAGTGCAAGGATTTTACTCATTCCCCCCCCAACATGACACATTAGAGTATGGGCTTTGCTTGAAATTTCTTACAACTAATAATGTTACTGAAAACAAGGCCTGCATTGTAGGGTTAAAGCTTGCCATCGATTATGAAGTTTAAAACATAATGATTCACATTAACTCTCAGCTTGTCGCCTTCCAAGTTGTGAGAGATTATAACACTCATAATTCACAACTAACATAAAACTTAACTTGGTGAGGTCGCTTCTTGCCCATATCAAGATACATTAAATCATTCACATACTTCTGAAGAAGAACAATTGAGCTGATGCCCTCTTTAAGCTTGTTACCTTGACTATTGGAGATCTTTTTAAGAGAAGGTGCATTAAGGAGATACACTTTCCTAGTATCTTAGGGCCATGGCTAATACAATCTATTTATAAGATGAAAAAGCCTTCATGGATGGTCCTCATCCTATCCTTTCTACAAGATGACACCCTTCCTGAAGACCCAACTATTGTCATTTGTCTCTAAAGATAAGAAATAATCTAGAATATGTGGGGATCACCTAGGAGGAAGGGCATTAGCCCTTAAAATTATGAGGCAAGGGTTCTACTAACCTACAATGAGGCAAGATGCACTAGATTTGTACACAAGTTGCTAATTGCACTCTCACCTCCCCCATACACCACCTTTAGAGATATTATCCCTTCAACAAAGCCCTTAGCATTTTCCACAATGGCGGATTAATATTATGTGATCTTTTCTAGTAGCAGTATGTCAACGAAAGTTCATCATTCTAGCTATTGACTACTTCACTAAATGAGTAGAGGCTGAACTACTCATCAAAATCATAAAGGCCAAGGCTAAGAAACTTTTTTGGGAGAATATAATATGTTGATTGGTCTTCATGCAAGAATCATCACTGATAATGGAATCTAATTGACTGAAAAAGTCTTTACATTTTTTTGAAAAGATCTTCATATTCAACTACTACATATGACCATAGTCCATCCTCAAACTAATAGATAGACTGAATCTACAAATAAAACTATACTCAAAGAATAAAAAACATGCCTCGAGAAGGTTGGGGGTGTTGACCTCACTTTTGGACTGAGCTTTCAACTTCTTTATCCTAGGCATAAGGACTCCTCTAAACACTAAGAGTTCCTTAATCTTAAGACACTTCTAGTGATTAGGTAAACACTTAACCTAACCCTAAAGACTTAAAAGAGTTAACCATAAAATTAGGTTATGCCTTAGGGTATTAGAAAAACTTGCCTACCCTATAGCTTAAACCAAATCCTTACTTCCTTCTTTCAAGTCAACCTTCAGATTTAAATCAACTTAAAATTCAAATCAAACCTTAAATCAATTTTAACTCAATTGATTTTAGTCAAACCTTAAATCAATTCCAACCTAATTGATTTTCTCAAATCATCAAATCAATTCCAAAATCTAAATCATGAATCAATTCTAAATCAAATGATTGAAACCCATGATTGAATTCAAATCCCAAAAATCTTTCCTAAGCCATTTTGATTTCATCTTATGGACCTAGCTCAAACCAAATCCAAATCACTCCAAACTCAAAATATTTTCTCATAATCCATTTATATTCTCATTTATATTCACAAATATAAATGAAATATAAATTTAAATAACCAAAATCAAATTCAAAACTCAAATCCAACTTAAATCCAACTTATACTCTTTCAAGTCAAATCCTTGAACTTAGCCAAACCAAATCCAAATCACTCTAGATTCAAAAGATTTTCTCATAACCCATTTATATTGTCATTTATATTCACAAATATAAATGAAATATAAACTCAAATAACCAAAACTAAATTCAAAACTCAAATCCAAATCCAATTTAAATCCAACGTATACTCTTCCAAGTCAAATCCTTGAACTTAGCCAAATTATCCTCAAATCAATCCAAACAATTGGATTTTCTCTTCAAACAATCATTCCTTCAATCACATGCCCAAATATAAACATAAACTTCAATTATCAAACTAAAATCGAACTAACCCAAGTCAAACCTATGTTTACCTTTTTGACTTGAAATTGTCAAATAAATCAAAACCCATTTGACTCCAAATCACTTGCAATTAGATTTATATTTTCATCATAAGTCCATAAGTGAGTTTAACCAAACTTGAATTAAAATTTGATTAAGCCAATTGACCCACTTAGGCTCACTTGACCCAAAGTTACCTAAAGGACCTTTTTCAGCCAAATTCTAATCCAACCCAAATTGGATTGAACTAAGCCCATCCAAGCCTCACATTGTGATCAACAAGCATCCTAGGATGATCAATTACTCAAATTAAGTCAAACCAAGTCAAACCTAGCCTTTGAACAAGTCAACACTTATCTTAAATGAAATCTAAACAAGCCAAAATCTACCATAGGCCAAATTGATTAAAACAATTGACACAAACCCATTCATAATCAATGATTGAACATGATCAAGCCATCGATTGAGCCAAACCAAGACTAATTGGCCACTTGACCTAAGTTGACCCAAATTGGCCTAAAATATCAAAATGATTCAAATCTTGATCTAAGCTAAATTGATTGCAACCAATGGGTCAAATTTATTTTGAATCACTTGTTGAACTTGACCGCCAACTAGACCCAACCTAGCCCAAGTGATCATCAACCCAACTTGACCTAAAGGGTCAAATCAACTTGAAATCAAACCAAATCAAAATTGATTGAAACCAAAGCTTGTAATATATTTCAAATGATCAACCAAGCCTAAACCAACCCGTGACCTAACCCAATTAGGTCAAATGGGTCAAATTGGTTAACTTGACCCATTTGACCTAAATGAACCCAAATGAACCAAAACCAAATCTAAACCAAATTGAACCAAATCAATACCAAAATACTTCAAATGGTCATATGAACTTAACCCAACCCTTGGTTTGATTCAATTTCACCAATTGGTCAACTTGGCCCAAGTTGGCCCATTTTGCCCCAAATGAGTCAACTTGAGCCAAATCAACTCCAAATTCATTGAAAATTGGTACAATTCATTTTTGAAACATTTAAAATCTACCTAAAGTGAATCCATGGTCAAATGACCAAGATACCCATGGGTTAAGGGTATCACATAGAGTGAAATACCCATGTAATGGATTATCCACTCAAATGCACACTTGGCACTCATTCTTTACGCCACTAGGGACATCACCATGCCATGCCCATGGTCATGAAAGGGAGGTGAAGTCACCTCCCCTCCTCCATTGGTTCAAGCCAAACCACCCAAGGCAGCCACCACCTCCGAAGCAAACCTCCTAAACTTCCTTGTCTACTCAAGGGGAGACACTTGTCATGCCTAACTCCCTAGCTCGAGCTCCCAACCTTAGTCATTTGATTCAAATGGCAAAATAGAACATCCGACCTCTAGTGAGATCAGGGAGGTACCCCATTCCCTTTGCAAACTTGACGCATTCACTCACTCTTGATTCTATAACATCCTCAAAGCTTCCCCCAAGTTCCCTGAGCTCCGCTACCTCTGAAATTCTTAATTTTCCTAAACTTGAGCTAAAGGTGAAATCCCACTTGGCCAATTCACTCAATTCCCCACAGAAGCTCAATCAACTCCTCCCACTCCTTCACTAGAGCCAATCGAGCTTGAGCCACCTTTTCTTAAGCCCTTCGGCCACTACAGAGGTTATTTCAATCAAATCTAGTGAGCTTTCTGGCAAAGCTTGGTCCACATAGCACTTGGAGGGGAGGCAACTTGCCAAAACTTCAGCTGGGCTTTGTCTCTACTATACGAAGCTACCCTAGTTGAATTCGCTATCGGTCCTGAGCTCCGACGAGGCATGGACTTCAAACCATCGATTTAGGAAAATTCTATGGTATTTTGTAAAATAAATTTGCACCCCCATCAAATTCTGGCCTTTGGATGTTCTTCCCTACACCTCTTGCGGGTGTGGGGTAATCTAAACTAATCGAGCAGTGAGCTCGGATCGACATGGAGATGGATGACCCCCATCTCGTAGCTTAGGCAGGGATGAATCATGAGTCATCCATCTCATGTGTTTTGGATGGACGGCCCTGATTAAATCATGCTTAGATCTCTATTTAAACCCTTTAGAACCACAGGATTAATTCTAGTCGTCCGATCCTTGATGGACGACCCAAGGGAAAGCGTGTCCCGCCGCCAGCTAATGCAATGCAGGATTTGACAACTTAAATAATAATCTTGTCTCACCATGTGGAAAGCACAATGTGTTAGCAGTCCACGTGGCGCCGATGGGATTAGTTAATTAATTAGGCTATTTTAATTATTCATTAATCATAGAAACTTCATAAAATCATAATTAAATGTAGAAAAATTCAAAAAATATAAACTCAAGTTCATTTTAAAGATTATTTAAATTAGAATAATACAAAATTAAAATTAATTAATTTTGAATAGCAATTCTCACTCAATTTAGATTTTATTGGAAACATAGTAATTGGCTTACCTTAATTCAGCAATTAATTCCAAACTTCCTAGGGTTAATTAGTAGGATGACCTCCCATGATTTTGTTGGAATTTATTATTGGATTAATTTGGGAAATTTCTTATTTTCATTTTTAATCCTTCTAACTAAATAAATGATTAATTAACCTATTAAATAGTGATAAATTCATTAATTAAGCTTCTTAATCATCATGAAATAGTGAATGGACTTGGGGAATGAGATTAATTCTTTTCCAAATCTTTTCCCTAAGTTTCATTTGGATAAATACTTAATTAATTTACAAATTGATTAATGATTTAATCACTTCATTAAATGGCTTAATTAATCAAACTCAAAACCAAATTATTCCAGAACTTAATCACTTAATCTTGGGTAGATTCTTAGGTTTTTAATAGCCTAAGAGGCTTCAAAGGAAATTATAATCAAACTATATGTGTAGGATGGTTATGAAAGTACTTAATTAATCAATAATCATGAGCTATTAGCCATTTCTTGCATTGTTGATTTAAATTCCATGTGGTTGCATATCATATGTTGGCTCATAATTATTTATTTTAATTATGTTAAAGTGGTATAGGTAAGAGGTAATTAATGGACTTAATTCACACCTTAACCTAAATAAAATATAAAATCAGCATAATTATTCTAAAATTAAACTAAATTAATTTACACAAGTGGGAAATGGATTAGGACCAACAAACCTCTTCACATTTCCTAAGTCAAATCAAATTTAAAAAATAATAAAAATCTCCTTAAATAATTTTGATTCACTTTAAATGATCTTATTTTATAGGATTATCTTTAGAAATTAATTAGGGTGAATGAAGTCATATGCTTACAAAATTTTATTTCTTTCCAAGCATGCTAAATATTGTTTGCCATATGAAGCCATGCATTCATTTGTTTAGAAAAATCAATTAAATAAAATGTTTCCTTTTATGAAAAATTGTATATATTGGCTAAAGTTAAGAATATGAGTGGCTATTATCACTATTAAATCAAAATTTATTTTCAAAACCTATAAATCAAAGATTATGAATGAAGTGATGCTACTTATAAGTACTTACAAGCTTGCATGTGATTATAGCATAAGATATGTTTTGTATTGTTTTCTTCTCTCCTCTTAATATGGACTTGTATAGGATTTGCAAAGTGTATAGTTCATTTGAAAAGAACATAAAACTTGCTTAAATTGATTCCTATACACTCCCATGTTATGATTTAAGAAGGATCCTCACATTACACATGTAAATTATACAACCAAATCAAACACAAAATCTTTTGCATGATCCATCATCCATTTATTTTTTTTTTGTACATTTACATGTATTTAAGAAAAGTGGTATATTACCTGACATCCGTGTAGAGGCTTTAAGTACTAAGTAGGTCTTGCCTACACCCCTGTAGAAAATAATGGTCATACTCACTTATGCCTTTTATACATGTGGATGTGCATTTGTTAATGGATAAAAGAATCCCCTTTTTCTACATAATAAAATGCATTCATGGAATATCCAAATTTTCAAATCATCTCTTTGCATTCATCATTAGTGTGCTAAAATTTTATTGCATGTATAGTATTTAGGATTATTCATATGCATGGTATACATGGTGGAAAGAAATAAATGGTTGTGTTGTGATGGTAATTCACCTTAACTAATCCTAAGATGCCTTTCTTATTGAATAGGTTTATTTAGAGCAAATCTAAACTTAGGGTTAATTAAAACACATAATATTCACTAAAAAAATCATTAATGAATCTACCTTAGAAATTACTTAAAGTAGGGATGAAAGAGAAGTTCTCTTCTTTTCTCTTTACAATATTTAGTAACAAATGTAGTTCATTCAAACCAAATCAAATCATCAAATAAAATTGACAAATCAACTAAATCACTTAAAATTAAACCACCATCTAAGTTGAATCCTTCACACTTAGAAAATTCCAACCTTAAAGCCTAGCTAAGACATGCCACACAAGCCTTAAATGGCACACACATTAGACTAAGTTATCATTTCTAGCTCTATGTTAGGGCGATGCATGGTTTGATGCCTAATTTTATTTTTTGATATAATATTTTTAATCTAGATGTTAGGGTGCATGTGCGTAGAATGGATGATAGGATGATCTTAGTCTAATCATGTCTTCTGCAAGGGATTGTATTTAAAGGGCTCTGTAATAAAAATATAAATTTTTTTGTGTAGTTGCTTATACTAAGCATGATCCAAACTAGACAGTGGACTTACCCATGTGGGTGGTAAGTCCAAATTATTCCTATAACTACTTGGGTTGTGTGGTATGTTTAGCTAATCTCTATTTTTCCAGTTTAGTTAGATTTATCTTTTCCATTTTGATGTAATTTTTGCAATTAATATTTGGAATGAATGTTATGAGAAAATTAGGATAAACATTGGTCATAAGACTATGTCTTATGTACCATGTGATGCCTTGGAGCAAACTACATCCCAAGTTAAAATGAAGAAAGAAAGAAATGAAGAAATGAAGAATGAAGACCCCCATAACATGAATTCCAATTAAATTATAATTATTCATTTGTAATCCGGGTTATACAAGGGTAGAGCTCGGCAACCCATTTTCCTTTTCGAGTTTGTGCAGTGGAGCTCGACCACATTAGCCTCTTATTTTTTGTGCTAATTTTATAAATTGATTGATATTTTGTTTATGATTGTGCAATTAGGATGGCATGATTTTCCTAGTTTCTTCATTATTTGATGAATAGCCTGGATGTGATTAAGCTCTTAAAAAAATAAATTTATTATCCAATTAATCAACTCAAAATTAAATTAAATAACTCATAACCTCGCCTAAAGCCTAGGACATAAATGAAGATAATAAAAGATTTAGCAACCCCTTAGCTAGATGTTGTATGTCTCATATCATGCATAAAAATTATATTGCTTCACTCTTGCTAATGGAGGGCTTCCACCTTTGTCAGAGAAAATGGCTTGACCTTTGAGAGCCATGGTAGAAACACACCTCTTTCTTGCTGATTTTGGCCAATAACCAATTTCTCATGCATTAGACATATGAAATCCCATAGCTTGTGTCAAATAAAAATATCCAAAAATCAAAATAAAACTTAATAAAATTTGCATTATATTAAGTCATTATTCATGCCCTTCATGATCTAGTCTCTTAGGGAGTGTGTTTAAGGATTTAGTCTCCTTTCTAAATAAACAACATCCTAGCTATCTTGCAAAGCATAAGACTTGCCTACATGTATTTAAAATTGTAGGAGGAGTTAGTTGCCACCCCGTGTAAGTCCAATAGTAAGTGGTTTATTTTCTCTTGTGGAGGTAAATCATACCCATCTTAGATTTAGGTGATCTGCTCACCAAAGCTCCCTAGATTTAGGATTAGAGGTTGCTATTTTCCTTTGGCTACAAGCATAAATCCTCACCTCTTATGCATTTCTAGATCTTGTTGTGAATTATAAGCCCTATTTCTAATAAAAATTTAACTCAAATATATAATTCTTCCAAAATCTCAAAAATATAAAGCCCAACCATAGGATAGTTTGGGATGCTTACTAGGTTTCCTAGTATCATAAGCATCCCCTACTCATCTCCCTTTGGTTTTGATAAAAACTCCCTCTTTTAGATCAATCTCACTTGATTTTCCCAAAAATAACCAATTTGTTGATAGTCCTATCTTTGAAATATTTTGGAGATAATGATCATTTACCTTAATCGAGAGTATTCTTAAGGAATCTCATTCCTTAAGATGTAATTAACTATGGGGCTTTCCTCCATAGGAACTTAATAAACTCTTTAAAATAAACCCTTTTACTTTTCATGTAAAGTAGGGGAAAGATCTCGGTACATTCAAGACCCATTATCCTTAGAGTCCTTATTAGTGATTAGGTCCATTGTAGGATGGTGACTTCTGTCTCTCGAGATAGTACATCATTCCTCAATATCATACCCGATCATCCTAATGAATATATTTATGGATCTACATGGTGTCCCAACAACACATATTTTATTTTTCAAATTCTCAAAGTTTAAGAAATAAAATACCACAGATTTTTTCGGCGACTCCATTGGGGATGGTTCCTCTCTCCATCTTTGGTAAATGATCAATGTCTCCAAGTATCAATAGTTAATTTGTATTTTATATGAATCCGAAACTATCCTTCTTTTCCATTGGCACTAAGCAAATTTCATTCTTAAGCTAAGTTAACCAACATCCTTTAGGTTTTAGAACCTCACTCGAGTAGGTCTTAAATCCCCTGTTGGGTCCCGCAATAGGTGAAAATAAAATTTAATAAAAAATGACTAAAAAAATCTTGTTGAACCTCCTTACCATTTCTATAGTAAGGTAAGGTTCATTCTACAAAAATAAAGAAAATTAAATCTTATATGAAAACATCACTTTCCAAAAAGCACCTTTTCAAAAAGTTCACATAATAAAATACTTGCATAAAATACATATACCTCAACCTCATCTAATAATCTTCAAGATCGTTACATGTAGGATCTTTTAAAAAATCAAAGCTAAGAATCACCTTTTTAGAAAAGCACAAATGAGCATCCTCATTCAATATACCCTAATTTATTGAATGAAGGTTTCATTTCTAAATAAAATCAAAAATCATCTTTCAAAAAGCACATATGAACATCCTCATTCAATATACCCAAATTTATCGAATGAAGATTTCATTTTTAAATAAAATCAAAATCATCTTTCAAAAATCACAAATGAACATCCTCATTAAATATACCCAAATTTATTGATTGAAGATTTCATTTCCAAATAAAATCAAAATCATCTTTCAAAAATCACAAATGAACATCTTCATTCATTATACCCAAATTTATTGAATGAAGATTTCATTTCTAAACAAATTCAAAAATCATCTTTTCAAAAAGCACATATTTGAAAATGAACATCCTCATTCAATATGCCCAAATTTATTGAGTGAAGATTTCATTTCCAAATAAAAAATCATATCACATTGAAATTCCATTTCAACATATCTCATATGTTGAAGGAAATTTCTTCTTTTCAAAATGTAAAAAAATTTGAAAATAAGCCTTCATTCAATATATCCAAATATGTTGGATGGAGGTTTTATTTATTTCAAAATACACCATTTGAAATTCCACTCACATCCACATGTGTTAGAAATTTCCTTCTTCAAAATCAATAATCACACACAAAAATTTCATCTTTGAAAAATAAAACATGATTGACTTCCATTTTACATACCCAAATTTTATTAAATGGAAATCTACTTTGCAAAATCATAAATCAAAATACATTGAATTCCATTTGACATACCCAAATTTGTCAAATGAGAGTTTCATTTTTCAAAAGAAAATTGAAAAAATAAATTGATTCCATTTAAAAACATTTTGCTAAATAGAAATCCTCCTTTCAAAAAGTGACAAAAAATCAAAAACAAAAATCACATTTGGTTTTATTTATACATAAAATTTTAAGTAAAGATCCTCTTTTCACAAAAATCAAACACATTTGGATCCTTTATTTAGCATACCCAAATTTGCTAAGTAAAGATCCTCTTTCAAAATCATAAAAAAATCAAACACATTTGGATCTTTATTTAGCATACCCAAATTTGCTAAGTAAAGATCCTCTTTCAAAATCATAAAATCAAACACATTTGGATTTTATTTAGCCCAAATTCGCTAAGTAAAGATTCTCTTTTCAAAATCACAAAAATCAAACACATTTGGATTTTCATTTAGCATACACAATTTTTGCTAAGTAAAGATCCTCTTTTCAAAAATCAAAACAAAAGAAAATATTTGGACTTTATTTAGCATACACAAATTTGCTAAGTAAAGATTCCATTTCTAAATTCACACATGATTCACATCATGGGCAAACAAGAACAAGAAGGAAATTATTTTCAAACAACTCATTTAGCATACCCAAATTTGCTAAATGAGTAATCCCAAACAAAATCAATTGACCCTTTATTTACCATACTCAAATTTTTTAAATAAAGGGTCCCCAAACATAAAAATTAAATTCAAATAAGAACCAATGGAAGCATCAAAAATCTCTTCAAAATATTTGAACCCATTTCCAGCATACACAAATTTGTTGAAAATGGATTCTAAATTCAAAATCTCTTCTCCAATTCTAAACTCAAAGAGCCCCACTTAACATTTTCAAATTATTGAGTGTGGGTTTAAATTCTAAAGCAAATTAAGATAGCAAAATTGATTTGAGTTTATTTTCAATAATTGTAGAACTTCTCGCCAAATTTTCAAGTTCAGTTCAAGAAATGGATGCTCAGTATCTTACCCCTTTGGGATGGATTTGGCCTTGGATCAAGCCAGCCTCCCACAAACTGACTTTACCCATTTGATACACATTGGTCAAGGATTCGAGGGGGCCAGGATCACTTATGAGGGGCAACCTCACCATCAGTGTGGATGGTGGCAACATCCATATTGAGATGCCTTCGAATTTCCTCATGAGGAAGGTGGAAGTTCCCACAATTTGCAGTCAAAGCCCATGCTCCCATTTTCACATGCCCCAGACTTAGTACCCACTGCGGCTTCTTCCAAGGGAAGGCTCCCCGCTTCATGGATAGTCTCCCACCTTGAGATGGGGTCTAGTTCTGCATCCTCCCAGACAACTCAATTAGTCAAGATGCCATCATGTACAGCTAAGGAGATGGAGGCTCTAGTTGTAGTGAGGAGTCCCTGTAGTTTCTCCTCATACACAAAACAAGTTTCATCCTCTTTGATCGATGGAGAGGAAGATGTGAGGATCTGTGTGTCACCTCCACCTCATATGAGACACCTACGAGATGGGAGGAGGTCATGCTCAGGATAGTTCTGCCAAGTTGGTGGCTGATGATCAAAAGTCAAAGCCCAATTTAATCAATGATCAATCATTTCAGCGAAAGCATATCGGAGAGAGGCTGGAGGCCCGTGTATCATCATGTTACTAGAGAGAGGTATGCCAAATAGCCACCGCCTCCTCATGGATTTCTTTGATCGGTGAGCTATCTGCACTAGTCATATCTAATATTCATTTGATGATACCCACGGGGAGAGAGATCCACACATAGAGTGGTGTTCTCCATCACACCGCTCCACTCCACATTCCATCACTGCAGTGTCCATCTTCCATTTCCATCTAAAGCCATGAAGGCATCAAGGGGAAAAAGAAATCCCCACCATGATCATGGCCAAGAGATCCCATTTCATCTACACCGCCAACTCAGGTGAGGCCGAGCTCTGCCGACCTCCTACTTAGTTGGGTGAAGAGGGAGTGACCTGTAAATATCATTATCATGCTCACCACCACCACCACCTCAAGATCATGGATGTAGTAGCAGGGGAGAAGGAAATTTTTTTCCCCTATGGCAGATCCTCCCGTGAGAAGACTCCTCAGGATGATATCCATGAGCATGTATCCTCCAAGCATAGCCCTCACAAGATCGAGATTCCGAATAGGGGAGGTCGATGTATTTATAAACATGATCCCACCACCCATCGCCATAAGCATTTGTGCACAGTTGGACCACTCCTATGATAAAGCACATTATCTCATGAGAAGAAGAAAACCCTAGGATGGTCGACCTAAGAGAAAAGGTTAGCTTTGATCCTGAAGATGATTTGTTGGAAGATCGATAGAGGTGCATATGGTTGCCACTAGGGGTTCCCTCCTTTGGGATCACCAGAGTTTGGAAGGTGTGGCCAAAACAGACGATATAGTATTCAACAACCTCCTTCAACAACTCAAAAGAAGGATGAAATTGACAAAAGATGGGAAGAGGCTTGTTGATTTGCTGGTAGTTCCACTTTAATCAAGCAGCACATCCTACCATTATGGAGACTGGTCAGCCTAAGTTACTGAATGTCTTGAATCAACCCAAGAGTTTACCACCTGTAGAGCATGACAGTACTAGCTTGTATAGGAAGGTAACATATGGTACCTCTATACAAGAAAAAGATATTAAACTCATGGTTGAACAACAAGTGAAAGAAGCACTAGCACAAGCCTGAGGCTGTTCATCGATTCCAAAGGGTAGACCCTACCCAGAGGAATTTGATACTATCCAGTATCCTAAGGGTTTTGTGCCTCTTTTCATGAGTTTTGATGGGAACCCGCCAAACATAGCGACTTCAATTAACTTGCAATGTCGGGGAATGAATTTATTCTATATTTTTTATAGTTTAGGTGCATAGCCTTTGATTGAATTAAACCCCCCATTCAGAAGACTTTGTTGAGTTGGAGCAACTCTTATTAAGAGGTTTGTTGAGCTCAAAGAAAGGATAACTGAATCTCGTAGGACAACAACACCCTCGTGAGTCCCTCGTTCACTATATTCTCAAATGGAGCAATTTGAGTATGCAATGCGAACCACAGTTATCAGAACAACATGCCATTGAAATTCTACTAAAGAATATTCATGGCCCGGTTGCCTTCATGCTCAAAGGTTTCACCATCAAGATATTTGAGAAGCTAATCAACAAGGTCATGACCTCATTTAGATGAGCTCCATCTTAGAAGACTCCTCTTAACATTAAGAGTTCCTGTCAAGACACATCTAATGATTATGGACAAAATCAAACTTAGAAGGGTTAGCCATAATCATGCCCTAGATGTTTAAATTTGCTACCTTAGCTTAAATCACTCCTCACCTTCCTTCCTTCAAACTCAAATCAATCCTAATTGATTTTCTCAAACTCTAAATCAATCTTATTTGATTTTCTAAACAAATCAATATCACATTATTGAAATCCATGATTAAACCCATGATTGAAATTTCAAGTTCCAAATATTTCTAAGTCCTTAATTCCTCTAATGACTTAGCCTAAATCATATTCAAATCAATTCAAACTCATGAAATTTTCTCATAACTCATTTATATTCTCATTTATATTCACATATATAAATGAAATATAAATTCAAACCAATCAAATCAAATCCAAAATTCAAATTCTAAATTCCAAAATCTTCCTAAATCATTAATTTCTCTTGGACTTAGCTTAGATCATGTTCAAATCACTTCAAACTCAGAAATTTTCTCATGACCATTTATATTCTCATTTATATTCATATATGAAATATAAATTCAAACAATAAACCAATTCCAAAATCAAACTAAATTCAATCAACCTAAGCTTTTCAAGTCAAATTCTTGAATTTAGCCAAATCAACTTCAAATCAAGCCAAACTCTTGATTTTCCTTCATGATTCAATCAAATCAATCCTTCAATCATGAATCCAAATATAAATACAAACTTAAATCACTTAACCAAAACTCAGTTCAAAAATCAAGCCAAAATCCATTCAAGTTCTTCCTTTGAATATGAAATTATCAAATGAATCAAAACCCATTTGACTTCAAATCACTTGCAAATGGATTTATATTTCAATCATAAGTCCATATACAAGTTCAATCAAACTCAAATCAAGCTTTGACCAAGCCATTTTGACCCACTTAGGCTCACTTGACCCAAAGTGACCTAAAAGTACCCTTATGAGCCAAATTCACTAACCATTGGATTGAATTGAATCTAAGCCTCTCATCATGATCAACAATCATCATGAGATGATCAATCAATCAAATTGGGTCAAACCAAGTCAAACTTGGGGTTGACCAAGTCAACACTTAAAAAATGAAACTAACATAGCAAAATCCACCATAGGTTAAAATGAAACTGATCTAAGTTCATTTAATGTTTGAACTTGACCAAGTCAACATTTTGCCTAACCTAGCAATTGGCCACTTGACCCAAGTTGATTAACTTGACCTAAAAAATCAAAATGTGTCAAAACTTGATCTAAGCCAAATTGATTGAAACCAATGGGTCAAGTTCATTCCAAATCACTTGTTGAACTTGACCAAGCCTCAATTGGCCAACTAAACCTACTTTAGCTTGATGACTTGACCTAAAGGGTCATATTGAGCCAAATTCAAACTTAACCAAAATTGATTGGAAAAGAGATACCAATCCACTTCATGACTAACCAAACCTAAACTACCCTGGACCAAAATAGGGTCAAATTGGTCAACTTGACCCATTTGACCTAAATGAGAATATAGACCAAATTCAAACCAAATTGAATCAAACCAAAGCCACCAAAACATTTCAAATGGTCATATGAACTTGACCCTTGACCCAATTTGACCAATTGGTCAACTTGACCCAAGTTGACCCATTTTGACTAAATGGGTCAACACATACCAAATGAACTCTAAATCCAATGAAACTTAGCCAAACCTATTTTCTCAACATACCAAACATAGCCAAATTCAAAAATCAACCAAATTACCATTTTACCCCTAGGCTATAGAATAAATTTGGCCAATTCCATTAGGAATTTGGTCAATTCCGCTTTATACCTAGTAGATCAAGTGAACACTAGAGAGGGTGGTGCACCCAACCCAATAGGTTTGGGTTAGCCCAACCTGATGTACTGTCCAAACTGACTATGTGCATTGAAATGGGCACATGGGAATCCTCCTTACACTCAAATGGAGCATGGAGAGTTCACCATTCCACTCCCTAGCCTAAAACAAACTCAAGGATAGCTCTAACAGCTCAAACAACCCACTGAATCAAGCCAATTAGATCAAAAATGGCCCATGCTGGATTCATTGGGGGAGATATACTCCCCTAATTCATTTGAACCTTACATTTGTGATTGAGTCAGAGCCAGAGCCATTTGCAAGTGATCCTAAGCTTCCTAGAGGGAGATTAAAATTGCCATTTCTCGATTTTCATCATTTAAAATAGGGAGCTCAATTGAATTTCAAACTTTCTCCACACTCAAACTCCACTCAAATCCTTCTTCAAGCTTTATTTGAGGACCAAGTCAGGAAAAAACTCTTTCCAAGCTTCAAAGGGAGGAGGTGAGACCAAAGCCAAGCTCAAGAGAGGAGGTGACCTAGGAAGATCCACTCAACCTTAGCTCTCAAACTTTCAGTAAACTTGTCTGACCAAGCAAGCTTCTCGAAACAAGCACTAGTGATTACCTCCGATAAGGTATGCCATTTTTCGATCATTAAACTCAATGTGGTCTGAAGCTTTGTGAAAGAAATATTAAATGCATAGGATTTTGACCATTAGATGTGATCTTCTATGCATGTTGATGGTGTGGGTAAAATTTGGGATCAATCCGAGCTCAATCGAGCTCGGATCATCCCCTAGAACATGGACGGTCTCCATTGTTCATAAGGGAGATCAGGGACGGATCTAGGTCGTCCATCCATGCATTTCGGATGGACAACTGAGATTAAAATGCATAATATCCATGATTTATCCCCTATGATCCACGACTTTAATCTTTCGATCTTTTGATCGGTGGAGAAAAAAGTGCATAACCACCATGCGGCCTTACGATCGATTCAAATAACCAATCGAGCGTGCGTGTAAAGTGCATGATGTAGCGCAATGGCATTAGGGATTAGTGATATAATTAAGGATTTATTTAATTCTAATTAATCACCTAAACTTCTAAAATTCATATCTCAACATAAAAAAATCAAAAAAAATATGAAATAAATTGCATTGAAAAGATAATTGAACATAGATTATTCTAAAATTAATTTTGATTAATTTTGATTAGCTATTTTCTCTAAATTTGGGTTTTATTAGGAATGTTAATTTTCTAATTACTCTTTAATTAATCCACTAATTATTCCCAAACTTCTTGAGTGTATCTTGGGGGATGACTTCTGCCTCCACTAATTTTCTTAGGATTTATTGGTGGCTTAATTGGGAAAATTACTAATTCATTTCCTAATTGCTCCCTTAATGTAATTAAGGTTAATTAAGGGTTTGATTAGTGATTTAATCCTTTGTTGAAGTTGATTAAGTGCTTTTTTGAGAGAGATTTGAGAATAATTTTGGGGCATTTCCTAAGCTATTCCTTAATCCCCTCTTAATTAAGGGTTAATTAACTAATTATCTTCTTAATTGATTTCATAAAATTATAAAACTTTTCAAAACTCAATTAATCTTTCTTGGGTAGATGCTTAGGTATTCAAAATCCTAAGTACAATTAAGGAAATCAAAAGTCAACTCATATGTGTGAGGGGTGTTTTGAAATTACTTAAGTTAAACCTCTTAGCTTAATTAATCATTAATCATAAGCCAAATTGCATTAGGCCATTTTCTTTCTATGTGCATTGCAAATTTAAATTCCTTGTGAGGTTTTATGTACTCTCATTGGCTTATAATTATTTGGTTAACTATGCTTGGTGTAGGTAAGGGTAATTAACATGCTTAATTCATAACCTAATCAAAATATAAAATGAATCTAATTATCAAAAATGGAACAAAATCTCAAACACATGTGAGAATGGGTTATGAACAGCAAACTCGCCTCACATTTTCAAATTAAATCAAACTCAAGATCAAATAAAAATCTCATTAAACAAACTTTGATTTGCTTTAAGCTTTCTTATTTCATAAGGTTATCTTTAAAAATTAATTAAGGTGAATGTGTTTACATGCTTTCATTACTTTAGTTCTTTCCTAACATGCTAAATGTGTCTCATATGATTTCATACATTTATGCTCCTCAAAAATCAAATTTAAAAAGAAAATATTTCCTTTATGTCAAATTGCATGTTTTGGCTAAAAAAAATAATATGAGTGGCTAATATCACTATTAAATCCAAATTATTATCAAAATCTATAAATCAATTATCAAAATTGAAAGTGTGTTACTTATACCTTACTTATAAGCTTACATGTGAGTAAAATATAAGGATGTGCTTAGTGTAGTTTTCCTTCTCCTCTCTTTTGGTATAGTTTTGAATAGATTTAAGTGTATAGTTCATTTGAAAAGAACACAACACTTTCTAATTCTATTTCCTATTCATTCCTATGCTATTACTTAAGAAGGATACTACACTTACATATAAATTGCATAAACAAAAAATAAATCAACTAACACAAACTTGTGCATTCTTTCTTTTCATTCATTTCTTTTGTACACATGTTTGTATTTAAGAAAAGTGGTATATTAGTCTAGAAAACCCCGGGGTTGTGAGGCTTTAAGTAGCCCTAAGTAGGTCTTGTACCTTACACCCTTGGTGCTAACAATGGCGTCGTACTCACTAATGCCTTTCATACACTCATATGTGCATGTTAAAATTGGATAAGAAACTCTTTTTCTACTTAATGAAAATCATGCATCATAAACATTCAAATTTTCTTAAGTAACTTACTTAGCATGCATCATAAAGTATGCTAAACATTCTCATTTGGTATGTATAGATATTCTTAGGATTCATTCATATGCATGTTATACATGTTGGGAAAGAAATGAAGTGATGTGTGTTTTGTGAATTTACTTCACTTTACTTAATCTTAAAAATGTCTTTCTTTTGAATAGGTTTATTTTGAGTTCATCTAAACTTAGGATTAATTAAAACACATAATAAAATATTCACTAAACAAAACCAAGAATATGAATCCACATTAGAAATTACTTAGGTTAGGGAAGGAAAGAGAAGTTTTCTTCTCTTTTCCTCTCTTTATAACTTAGTAATTAATTATAGGATTCACTTGAACCTAATCAAAACACAAAATAAAATCAACCCAAAACTTCTAAACAACTTAAATAAAGTCCTCCTCTAAGTTAAACATTCTTCACACTTAGAAAAATCTAACTTAAAACCATAACTAAGCATGCCACACAAGCCTTTAAAGCACACACATTAGGCTAAGTCACCACTTCTAGCTTCAGGTTAGGACGGTGCATGGTTTGATGTTTGCTTTTATTTCATGATGTAATATTTTAAACTAGATGTTAGGGTGTATGTGCATTGACTGAATGGCAGGAAAATCTTAGTCTAACCATTATCTTATGTAGGGGATTGCTTAAGGAGCACTGTAATAAATAAAAATATAAATGCTTTTGCTATGCAGGTGCGTATACCCCTAAGCATAATCTAATAGGCCAGGTGGACTTAATCACCCATGTGTGGGGTGTTAAGTCCAATATACATGCTTGGGATTGTATGGTTTATTTTAGCTAATCTTTTTTTTGCAGGTGTTAGTTAGATTTCCATTTTTCCCTTTTCTTATAAATTTTGTAATTAGGATTTTAGAATGATTATTATGGGGGTTAGGATGAACATTGGCTGTAAGTCTTTGTCTTATGTATCACGTGATGCCTTTGGAGCATCCACCTTCCAACCATCCAAAAGAAAGAACCAAAGAAGAAAGAAGAAAATAATAATGAAGAAATGATGCTTGAAAACCCCCATAATAATGAATTTCTTGCTTAATAATATTTAATTCATTTATAATCTGGTTGAATAAGGGTAGAGCTCAGCTACCCAATTTATTTTCAAGTTTTTGCGGTGGTACCCGACCACAATGGCCTCTTATTCTTTTGTGACTAGCTTTATAAATTGATTGATGATTTATTTAGCTTGTGCATTAAGTGGCATCCTTTTTTTAGTTTATTCCATGCTTTATGTATGGCCTGGATGATAATTAGGCTCTTAGAAAAATAAATCTTCTACCAATTCAAAATTAAAAATAAAGAACTCATAACCTCACCTAAAGCTTAGGCTTAAAATCAAGATAAAAGAATTAGCAACCCTTTAGCTAGATGAGTATTTCTTTTATAACATCATGCATAAATGCATCTTTTTCACTCTTGATTGGAGGGATTCCACCTTGGCAAAGAAACTTGGCTTCGCCTTTAAGAGCCATGGTGGAAACACACCTCCTCCCTTCTCGCTAATTTTGGCCAATAATCTTTCTTCTCAAGCATTAGGCATATGAATCCTAGTAGCCTGAGTCAAAATAATTGTCCAAAATAAAATAAAACATAATATGAATTTCATTATAATTAGGTCATTACTCATGCTCGTACATGATCTAGTCTCTTAGGGAGTGAATATAAGGACTTAGTCTCTTTTTAAATAAATAAAGAAATATCTTGCATAAAGCATGACTTGCCTACATGAATTTAAAATCATAGGAGGAGTTAGTTGGCGACCACTCCCGGTTCTAAGTCCAAGCGGTCGGGTGTTATTCTCTTGTGGAGGTAAATGAATACCCATTTTGCCTTAGACTTAGGTTGTGCTTTTGGCCTCGCTCGATTTAGGTTCTGAGATTGTTTCTCCCCTTTATGGGCCATAAGCATAAATCCTCACCTCTTAAGTATTTCTATAATCTTGTGTTGTGGAATCATAAGCTTAAATTTCTAATAAAAAAATTCAACTCAAATAAATTAAATCAATTTTAAAAATGTAAAGTCCAGCCATAGGATAGTTTGAGATGCTCGTTAAGTTTTCTAGCATTGTGAGCATATCCTACTTATCTTACTTTGGCTTAATAACTCTCTCTTTGATCAATCTCATTCGATCTTCAAAAATGAACTAATCAATTGATAGTCCTACCCTATTGAAATCTTTAGAGAAAATGATCATTTACCTTAATCAAAAGTTTTCCTAAGGAATCCCCATTTCTTAGGATGTAATTAACTATGGGGGCTTACCCCTGTAGGAAACTTAACGAACCCAGTTTAAAATAAACCCTATTTTACTTTTCCATATAAAGTATAGGAAGAATCTTTGGTACACCTCGAAGACCCAACATCCTTAGGAGTCCTTATTTTAGTGATTAGGTTCATTGTTGGGTGGTGATTTCTATCTTTCGAGATAGTACACCTCTCCTCAATGTCATACCCGATCATCCTAATAAGTATATATATGGATCTACATGGCATCTGACCAAGGCATTTATATTCCTATTCTCATTTATCTTCTTTTCACCTAATAGAAAAAGGAATAGATGAAGACATGGAATATTAAATTTCCACCACAACGGCTAGTCTATAAAGAGAGGTCAAACAGTTATCTTTTCAAGATCAATTATCAAAGCCAAAGCTGAAAAAAGCCTATGAAAAGAAGCTAGAGGTAGTAGTAGCATTGGACAAGGGGAAGCAATTGGCTAGAGATCAGTATGAGAGACCCCTCCATAGATCACTCAATCTCCTTTACCACCACCTAGGTTATCCACGCATTACCCTCCACGGCCTTCTCACTCCTCCTCCTTCTCACCATACTCTCAGCACATATACATACCGCCGTAGTTATCATCCACCTACTCTTTTGGATAAACTAAACAAACCTTACTCATTTAAGAGGAAAATAGTTAGGAAAATCTTTAAGAACCTCTTAAAGAAACATGATTTTCAACTACACGAGCCTAGGAAGCTGAAGGAATGGGGCATGAGTAATGATCCTAACTTTTGCCCCTACCACCACATGCTAATTCATGTTTTGGAGGATTAATTTACATTTAAGGAGCTTGAGCAAAGCTATAAGTCAAGTACTATAGTTATCCTTAAGGAATATCTAGTTGAACAACCATCCAATTCTGTCAGGGTAATCCTTGGGGATACATGTGACCCTCTCAAAATAAAAGAAGGTTGGGATATCTCTCTATTCTGAATCTTAAAAAAGATTATTTCAAAAATCAAAAAACTTTCCTTACAGCTACCTGAGGCAGCTCGAACCTCCATCATCAAGGAAGGTTCATAAGTTTCCAAAGATAACTTGGGGAAAGTGAGAGCTCAACAATAGTAGCAGTAGCCCATACTAGCCTGAGATAGCCAAGCGTAACCACCATCGAGCCTACTCCATTCCACTTTACTACTACTACCGACTTTTATTTCTATTCTTCTTCTAGTAGACATCTTATATTGGATGAGGGCATCAAATCCTCACCCCACTTACTTTACTAGATTTCTACTATGTACCTCATTCTAAATCTAAGAAATTGAGGAATAAAGCTAGTTTGAATTACATCTGTGTCACTTCTGATGGGTTATCTGATTATACTCTTATAGAAAACTTTTCAAGTTTGAATAATTATAACAACTTCGATCATTCTCTTTCTAATTTAGAAATGGGCTTTCATTTTTTGAATCCTACGAGTTCACCTCTTGAGATAGACTTGGAATCATTTGATTTTGAGGGTCCTATAGGAGAAGCTGTAGGTAAGCCTAATGAGCAGGTAGAATCCTCCACTAAACTGCC
The DNA here is from genome assembly GCA_021442155.1 of Cymbidium sinense. NCBI lineage: Eukaryota > Viridiplantae > Streptophyta > Magnoliopsida > Asparagales > Orchidaceae > Cymbidium > Cymbidium sinense. The sequence goes on along the minus strand of CM038224.1, from coordinate 72,874,682 downwards.
ACAAGAGATCACTGAAGTTAACCTTCATGGTGAAAAGGTTCTACCTCCTAGGGTAGCACCTCAAGATAAGGGAAAATAAGTCATTAGTACCAACGAGCAAGAAGCCCCTCCACAAGATGCTCCACCCATGGATATGCTTGTGGAGGACCATCTTAGAGTTGATTATAATATCCTCGCTCACCTAAGAAAGTTGCAAGCTAAGTTAAGCATATATGATGCCCTTGTCTTATCCAAAGAGATGAGGGAATCATTAATCAAGGCTCTTCTTGATCTAGAGATATGCTTAGCTCAGCTGACTGCTATTGGAGAGGAGGCACATTATTCAAGAGAAGCCCAAGGAGTCACATTCACCGATGAAGACCTTCTTCTAGGGGATATGGAGCACAACCATCCCCTCTACATCATAGTGGATATGGGCAGATTTAGACTTTCTAGAGTTTTAGTTGATCCAGTGCATCGGTGAACATTATGAGTCTAAAGACCCTTGCCTATTTGAAGATTGACATCTCTACACTCTGAGGAGATCGGATGATATTGAGAGGATTCAATGAACAGGGTGAGAGGGCTTTAGCTCCAGTCTTTAAATAGTGGAAGACAAGCCAAGTTTTATATAATTGATTTGAATACATCACTACCGCTTTTCGGTAGGCCTTGGATACAGAATAAGATGATTCCATCATCCCTTCATCGTGCATCAAGTTTTGAAGAGATGAATCAATACTATGTCAAAGGAGATGAAAATTATTTTAGTAGAGGTCGAGATATATGAAGATGCGACCTCCTATCTTCTTCAAAATCAAAATGCCTTTTCTCTCAAACTTGGTGAAAATTCAAATACAAAAGAAAAAGAAAAATAAGAAAAAGAAATAGGAAAGAAAAAGAAAAGAAAAAGGGAAGTACAAGTGAGCCAGAAAAGGACACCAAGGAAGAGGTAGAGCCGCATGTTACATTCCACCCACAGTTCGTTCCACCATATGGACATATGGGTAGGATGACTCGACCTCCACCAAGCAGAGGCAGAGGTAGACATAGAGGCAATTCCAGAGGTGGAAGACCCCCTCGTTGGCCGCCAGCCAACAAGGGTTATGTTCTAGTTCATGAGTACTCCTGCTATTCACATAGACTTGGAATCCAGCTCGAAGGATGAGTCTCATGTGATTAGCATACCAGCCAACCCCTCTCAATGGGTTTCATTGGAGATGACACTCGAGCCGAATAGTGACAAAGATCAGGCCTCCAAGCAAAGCATGAATATATTTGAATCAGGTTTATATAAAACTGTTAGTTAGCAGTTGGAAACTTTAGCTCTAACCTCACTTTCTTCTCAAAAAGTTGAAGGTTTAGTAGTTAAGGAAGCCCCTAGGTCTTCCATAAATGTCAAGCCAAAGAGATTCCTATTGGGATCATCATCCTCAAGTCCAGAAGCTCATGTAGAACTTGAGGATAATTCATATAAAGATTTAATAGAATTACTTTTTGATTGGTACTCACCTTGTGTTCATAATCTTACAAAGAAAGGTTTGATTCCTTATACATGGTCCAGGCACATGTCAGAATATTTTGAGATACTATGGAACAACAAAGGCAGGGATGCACAATCAAGATCAGGATTAGAATTCGGTATAGTGGGTCCAGTCGATGATGATGATTACTGCTTAGTTGTCACTAATCATCTAGAGTCTGATAGGATCTTCTCAAACCACACTAACTCTTATGAGAAGGTGTGTTTAGAAACTTCAGATGATACAGATGATCTCCAAATCAAAGATGCACCTCTAGAATTTGAAGAGGAAATCTATTCAACTATCGACAAGCTCAAAGAATTCAACCTCAGGATAGAAGAATATTCACGTCCTACATACATCAGTTCTCTACTAAATGAAGAAGAAACCAATGACTTAGTTAGGCTATTGATTGAGTTCTAGGATTGATTTGCATGAAGCTATGAAGAGATGCCCAAATCATCTCCTAATGTAGTAGTCCACAAACTAGCAATAAACCCTAATGCTAACCTAATCAAGCAAGCTCTTAGACGCATGAGATTAGAAATCGAACAATGGTCATTTAAGTCAAGAAAATTGATGATGTTTTATCGTGGAATAAAAATACCCTACGGTGTCATGCCGTTAAGAAAAAAGAATGGCCAAATTGTATATGCCAATTTCGGACTTAAATAAGGCATGTCCTAAGGATGAATTTTCACTTTCTATACCAGAATTAATGGTGGACATTGCCTCATCTCATGTAGTATTCTCCTTCATGGATGGGTCATCTGGCTACAACCAAATCAAGATGGCCCCTGAGGATGAAAGAAACACTGCTTTTTGAACCCAATCAAATCTATTGTTATAAGGTCATGCCTTTCCTTAAAATGCTTGCTACATACCAATGCCATGACTCAAATCTTCAATGAACTCATTCATCATCAAGTTGAATGTTATGTTGATGATCTAGTAGTCAAAAGCAAAGAAAAGGAAGACCATCTCTTTGACTTGAGAGTAGTTTTTGAACGGTTAAGATAATTTAACCTCAAAATGAACCCCCTAAAGTGTGCATTCAAAATTGCTTCAAAGAAGTTCCTTGGGTTTATTATCCGACACCGAGGAATAAAAATAGACCTAGAAAAGATCAAAGCTATCTTAGAAATGACACCCCCTAAAAGTCTAACTCAGCTCAGATCTTTCTAAGGGCTATTGGCATATTTAAGGCACTTTATCTCCAATCTATTTAGAAGATGCAAGCCATTTTCAACACTTATCAAAAAGGATGTCAAGTTCAAGTAGGATGATAAGTGATAGCTTACCTTTGAAGACATCAAGCATTACTTGGCGAAGCCACCAGTTCTAGCAACCCCTATCCCAGAAAAATCACTTATCCTCTACACACATTGATGACTCTTGCCTTTGTTGGCCAAACCAATGACAAGGGAAATAGAATTCTCTACTACCTCGCCATCTCCGATCCTAAGCAAACTACCCACCTATTGAGAAACATTGCCAAACTTTAATATTTGCATCGCAAAAGCTACGATACTATATGCTTTCTCATAAGGTAAACATGATTTCAAGAATCAATCCACTACAGTATCTCATGACATGGCCGACGTTATCTAGATGGTTGGCTTGTTGGTCTATGATTCCCTTGCAATTCAATATTACATTTGTACCCCTCCATGTGGTGAAAGGACAGGCACTAGCAAATTTTTAGCAACACACCCACTTCTTGCTGATTCTCTACTTAGTGATGATCTCCTCGATAAATAAATCATGAACTTCAGGGAGGTTGACAATCGCCATTGGGAGATGTATTTTGATTATGCAACTTCCTTTCATAAAGGAGAAGAACCATGATCTACTTTTCTACGTAAGGTAGGGGTAGGAATAGTTCTCTTAACTCCAGACTGTGATGTGATGAGATTCTAATACTATCTCTCCAATCCATGCACCAATAACAAAGCTGAGTATGAGGCTTTGACTGTCGGTCTGGAGTTAGCTATTACAGTATGTGTCAAAAGCATCAATATCTATAGGGATTCTTAATTGGTCATTAACCAAATTATTGGGTCCTATAAGGTTTCACTACCACGAGTATACCATGAAGCTATTGGCCCAAATCCTTGAGGTCACCATCAACAAGGTTCCTCTAGTAGAGAACGCAGTAGTAGATACTTTGGCCAAACTTGCCAAGGAATTGTCATATCCGGAAGATGAGTCCATTCCAATAAGGGTCTAAAATAGACAACTCATATCCCTTATTGATGCCAAACTCATTGAGAGACTTTCTCTTGAAGGGGAGGTTGTCATGCCAATAAATACGAGGAGCTGGATTGGAGGCAACCATTCATAGATTACTTGAACACAGGAAAACTACCTTAGGAGAAATCACAAGCCCATCAGATAAAGCTGATAGCTCTCTCCTATGCTCTCGTGGATGGCACCTTGTACCGATAATTTATTGATCAAATGTAGTTACGCTGTGTAGACAAACACGAAGCCCATAAGAATGTGACCAAGGTACACTCAAGTCAATGCGGAGCGCATCAATCCAGTCCAAAGATGAAAGCAAACATCAAGAGACTAGGATACTACTGGCCTTTAATGATCACAGACTGCATAAACGTAGCTAGGAGATGCCATCTATGCCAGGTACACGGTGTGGTCCTACATCAATCAAACAACATTCTACATCCTACATTAGCCTCATGGCTATTTGAGTGTTATACATAGTGGGTCCCATCCTCCTTCTTTTAAGGGTCATCGTTCATCTACCGCCACTACTTTTCCAAGTGGGCAAAGGAGATCCCATTCAGAGAGGTCACAACTCAGCATGTGCTCCAATTTTTTAGGAACCATAATGTATATAGGTTCAGGGTGCCTTGATAAATTATATTTGATAATGGTATTGCATTCAAGAGCACTAAGATCAACAGCTTCTCTAGGAGACATAGTATAGATTGGAGATATTCCACCATCTACTATCCTATGGCAAATGGCCTAGCAAAAGCATTCAATAAGACTCTCATCCAGATACTAAAGAAGACACTCAATGACAACAAAAGACATAGTGGCATGAGCAGTTGGTTGAAGCTTTGTGGGCCTACCACACCACATACAGAACTCCAACTCAATTTACCCCATTTTCTTTAGTGCATGGGTCCAAAGCCGTTCTACCATTAGAAGTCCAACTCCCATCATTGAGGATAGTTGTGGGCAAAAAAATCACTACATAATAAAATGCAATGTTGCGGTTAGAAGAGCTCGAAGGTTTAGAGGAGAGACACCTACGGGCATGTCAGAACCTCGAGTTATATAAAGCTAAGATGATTCAAGCTTACAACAAGCTGGTCTACCATAAAGTTTTTTTCAAGTAGAAGAGCTTGTTTTAGTTCTAAGAAGACTAATTATTGCCTATCAAAAGATGGGAGGCAAGTTTGAACCCACTTGGGAAGGCCCTTTTATCATAGAGAAGGCCTACCAAGGAGGATCTTATCAACTTATTAATTGTAAAGGGAAACACCCATTGCTTCCAATTAATGGGCTCTATTTGAAAAAATACTATCCAAAAAATTATGTTTGAAAATAATTATTTTCAAAATTCTATTCCAATTCATCAAAATATTCTCTTCATTCGAAGCATTGTTTGCTTGTTTGTGAATCCTCCATGATGTGTTTAGGGTAGATGTAAGAGAACCTGAGAGGCATCATATCCCACTTCACAACATGAACACAAATTAAACTCGATTCCCCAATGCTACTAAAACGGGTGTGAGAGAACCCAAGAGGCATCCTATTTCAACTAGCACGACTAAGTTAGGTGTAAGAGAACCCAAGCAGCATCCTTTCTTAGTAGAATCACACTTGCCATTCGTGGCACCATTCTATCAACTTTTAAGCGTGTTTTAAGATAGGTGTAAGAGAATCCAAGCGGAATCCTATCCTCTTCAAACACAAACACAAGCACAAAAATAAACACATATCTTTTATCTCGGGTTATTTTGATGTGGGAGCAAGCCCCTGTGGCACTCACTCATTAGTTGCTCTAGGTCGCCAACATCTGCTACCTGTTGCTGTGTCACCCCAAGTCACTTCTGAGGATGTGAGTCCCCAATTTTTCTTCCCCACTTGACCATTGCAAACTGATGAGCGCTTTGTTAGTTTGGTAGACCTCACTACGCAGCCAGTGAGCTACCTTATGTTGACTTCATTTAAGAGGATGTAAGCCTACACGCTTTCTTCTTGAACTAGCCATCATGCACTGACTAGGTTGAATATATTCGAGGTTTAGGATAAGTCCCCTAGTGGCTCCTTTCCTCATGACTACTCTTGAGTTGATATAAGTCCCCAGCATTCAGCATTCCCCTGGGACCCATCGGTCCAAGACACATCTCGACAATCGCTTCTATTATAAGAGGATGTGAGTCCCCGATGCTTTCTTCCTAGGTGATTATCACAAACTAATGAGCTCTTTAGGTTACTTGATGTTCTCTATCTTGATAGCGACTCACCCAGTGGATACACAACTCTTTGGCAGATGTGAGTCACTACGCTTTCTCCTTGAGCTAGCCACCGAATACCTATAGACATTATCTTTTTTAGGATTTTGGATAAAGCCCTTAGTGGCCCCTCCCTTGCAGGCACTCTACCTGGATCACGTCCTTTATGACCCCATTTAATACCCAAGTTACTCTTGAATAAACAGTCCCCCTTTCCTAGTAGCCACCATTATGGTTGGAGAAATTGTTCAGCGGATGCACAAATTCTCCCTTGGTTCAATAAATCTGAGATATGTCTAGGCTAATATAAGCTCCTTCTCGTATGATCCCTCACAAACCAACATGGTCCACGATAAACAAACAAACAAATTTATTCACTTGTGGATTAGGAATTCAAGCCCTCAGCGGCCCTTTTTCCAAGCAAACATCCTATCTTTAGGGCAGTGTTAGCAAAACTCCCTATAAGAATTGCCGACTACTCTTGAGTAGAGATAAATTCTTGGGTCGATACTCGCTCAGTAGTCACCCTTAGGTCGAGTTCAATTTATTTTTCCACAAATAGGTTACCCGCGATGATCATTTCTCTTTGGAAGATGTAAGTTTACTATGCATTCTTTCTAGCATGACTATCACAAACTGATAGGCAGCCCTAGGTTGGGTTGACATGTTACCTTGCTAATGTGTCACCCCAGTGGTCTTTATTCAAGAAAGATGTGAGTTCCCATGCTTTCTTTCCTGAATTAACCACTGCAAATCGAAAGGCACCCCTTTGGTTGGATAGTTCTCCCCTCGGCCAGAAAGCTACTCCCTTTTGGATCGATAAATCTGAAGTTAGGTCAAGGCTGACATGACCCCTACTCATTGCAGTCCATCACAAACTGATGGAATCCATCAAATATAACTAGAAAATGAAGTAATTTTGACTATCTTTGATTTAAGTCCCCCAGCGGCATTCGCTCAATAGTTAGCCTAAGGTTGGGTTCAACCCATTGCCTTGCCAACTGATCACCCCAATGACTGACCCCTACTTTAGAGGATGTAAGTCTACTATGCTTTCTTCCTAATACAGCTATTGCATATAGAAAGGCAAACCCTTCGGTTAGATAGCCTTACCATGTGGTTGGTAAACTATCCCTTTGGATTGGTAAATCTGAAATAGGTCAAGGCTGACATGACCCCTACTCAGTGTAGTCCATTGTAAACCAACAGGGTCCATCTCAAAATTCAAAATTTAAAAAGTCTAAAACAAAATCAACCCTCCTCCCCCAGTGGAGTCAAATTAAAACAATCAAATCAATTAGCTTCTCCTCAGTGAGATGCAAATCTTTCTAATTTCCCTAATGGAATTAATTCAATTCAACCCAAACTTGCTCCCTTAGTGGAAGGTTCACATCTTTTATCCTCGGTGGATTCCAAATTTTAATCCCCCAATGGATTTCACAACCTCTCATCCCCTAGTGGATGACTTTAACTTGCTTCCCTAATGGAGGGTTCACACACTCCATCCCCAGTGGATTCCCCTTTTGCTCTCATATGTTGTTGACATGAGTAGAGTGACTTTGCATTAAGCTTTTGATTCCTTCTACACCTTGGGTTTAGGAGTAGATCATTTCTGTTAGTGCTTGTGATTGTTCGACATTGTTGATCATCTCGATCAACACCAATACGTGCAGTGTACCTTGTCAGTCAAACCACACCTATTAGGCGCCCTTTGTTGACCTCACTTTTGGAGTGAGCTTTCAACTTCTTCATCCTAGGCATAAGGACTCCTCTAAAAACTAAGAGTTCCTTAGTCTTAAGACACTTCTAGTGATTAGGTGAACACTTAACTTAACCTAGTGACTTAAAAGAGTTAGCCATAGGAATACATTATGTCTTAGGGCTATTAGGAAAACTTGCCTACCCTATAGCTTGAACCAAATCCTTACTTCCTTCTTTCAATTCAAACTATAAATTTAAATCAACTTCCAATTCAAATAAAACCTTAAATTAATTTCAACTCAATTGATTTTAATCAAATCTTTAATCAATTACAACCTAATTAATTTTCTCAAATCATCAAATCAATTCCAAAATCCAAATCATGAATCAATTCCAAATCAAATGATTGAAACCATGATTGAATTCAAATCCCAAAAATCTTTCCTAAGCCATTTTGATTTCATCTTATGGACTTAGGTCAAATCAAATACAAATCACTCCAAACTCAAAAGATTTTCTCATAACCAATTTATATTCTCATTTATATTCACAAATATAAATGAAATATAAATTTAAAAAACCAAAACCAAATTTAAAACTCAAATCTAACTTAAATCTAACTTATACTCTTTCAAGTCAAATCCTTGAACTTAGTCAAATCCAAATCACTCCAAATTCAAAAGATTTTCTCATAACCCATTTATATTCTCATTTATATTTACAAATATAAATGAAATATAAATTCAAATAACCAAAACTGAATTCAAAACCTAAAATCCAAATCCAATTTAAATCCAACTTATACTCTTCTAAATCAAATCCTTGAACTTAGCCAAATCATCCTCAAATCAATCCAAACCTTTGTATTTTCTCTTCAAACAATCATTCCTTCAGTAACATGCTCAAATATAATTATAAACTTCAAACATCAAACCAAAATCAAACTAACCCAAGTCAAACCCATGTTCACCCTTTTGACTTGAAATTGTCAAATAAATCAAAATCCATTTGACTCCAAATCACTTGCAATTGGATTTATATTTTCATCATAAGTCCATATGTGAGTTCAACCAAACTTGAATCAAGCTTTGATCAAGCTAATTGACCAAGTTAGGCTCACTTGAGCCAAAGTGACCTAAAGGACCTTTTTGAGCCAAATTCTAATCTAACCCAAATTGGATTCAACTAAGCCCATCTAAGCCTCACATTGTGATCAACAATCATCCTAAGATGATTAATTACTCAAATTGGATCAGACCAAGCCAAACCTACCCTTTAACCAAGTCAACACTTAGCCCAAATGAAACCTAAATAGGCTAAAATCCATCATAGGCTAAATTGATTAAAACCATTGACTCAAACCCATTTATAATCAATGATTGAACATGATTAAGCCATCAATTTAGCCAAATCAAGCCGAATTGGCCTCTTGACCTAAGTTGACCTAAATTGACCTGAAAGACTAAATTGGGTCAAATCTTAATCTAAGCTAAATTGATTGCAACCAATGGGTTAAATTCATTTCAAATCACTTGTTGAACTTGACCAAAGCTTCAATTGACCAACTAGACCCAACCTAGCCCAATTGACCATCAACCCAACTTGACCTAAAAAGGTAAAACCCGCTTGAAATCAAATCAAATCAAAATTGATTAAAACCAAAGCTTACAATACATTTCAAATGATCAACCAAACCTAAACCAACCCATGACCTAACCTAATTAGGTCAAATAGGTCAAATTGGTCAACTTAACCCATTTGACCTAAATGAACTCAAATGAACCAAAACCAAATATAAACCAAATTGAATCAAATCAATGATACCAAAACACTTCAAATGGTCATATGAACTTAACTCAACCCTTGGTTTGACCTAATTTGACCAATTGGTCAACTTGACCCAAGTTGATCCATTTTGACCCAAATGGGTCAACTTGAGCCAAATCATATCAAATCAACTTCAAATTCATTGAAAATTGGTACAATTCATTTTTGAAACATTTAAAATCTGCCTAAAGTAAATCCATGGTCAAATGACCAAGATACCCTTGGGTTAAGGGTATCACATGGGGTGAAATACCCACGTAATGAATTATCCACTCACATTCACACTTGGCACTCATTCCTTAGGACACCTAGGCACCTAAGACATCACCCATGCCATGCCATGGATGATTGGGTCGGCCATGACCCAAGGGGAGGTGAATCACCTCCCCTCCTCCATTGGTTCAAGCCAAACCACCCAAAGCAGCCACCACCTCCCAAGCAAACCTCCTAAACTTCCTTCTCCACTCAAGGGGAGACCATTTGCATGCTTAACTCTCTGGCTCGAGCTCCCAACCTCAACCATTTGATTCAAATGGAAAAATAATTCATTCCATCCTCACCATCGATCAGGAGAGAGGTATTCCTTTCCCTCATTCCTCAAACCGATTCATTCACTCACTCTTGATTGAGCATCCTCAGAGCTTCCCCCAAGTTCCCTGAGCTCCCCTACCTCTTGAATTCTCATTTTTCCTAAACCCAAGCCAAAGGAGAAATTCCACTTGGCCAATTCACTCAATTCCCCATAGAAGCTCAATCAACTCCTCCCACACCTTCACCAGAGCCAATCGAGCTTGAGCCCACCTTTTCCAAGCTCTCCGACCACTGGAGAGGTGATTTCAATCAACTCTGGTGAGCTTTCCAGTGAGGCTTGGTCCACAGAGCACTTGGAGGGGAGGCAACTTGCCAAAACTTTAGTAGGGCTTCGTCTCTACTAGACAAAGCTACCTTGGTTGAATTCGCCACCGATCATGAGCTCCGATGAGGTATGGACCTCAAACCCTAGATTTAGGAAAATTCTTTGGTCTTTTGTGAAAGAAATCTGCACCTCATCAAATTCTAGCCATTGGATGTTCTTCCCTACACCTCTTGAAGGTGTGGGTAAATCTGCTAATTGAGCTCAAGTGAGCTCGGATCTGGAGGACGACTCTCTGCCTCCCTCGCGGATGAATCATGAGCCGTCCATCCCACATGTTTTAGATGGATGACCCTGATTAAATCATGCTTAGATCTCTATTTAAATTCTTTAGAACCACGAGATTAATCTTGGGCTTCTGATCCTTGATCTAACAACTCAGGGGAAAGCGAGTCCCACCGCCAGCTGATGCAGTGTGCGATTTGACAACTTAAATAATCAATTCCATCACACCATGTGGAAAGCTATGTCAATAGTCAACGTGGTGCCGACAGGATTAGTTAATTAATTAGGCTATTTTAATTATCCATTAATCATAAAAACTTCATAAAATCATAATTAAATATAGAAAAATCTAAAAAAATACAAACTAAGGTTCATTTTAAAGATAATTCAAAGGAGAATAATATAAAATTAAAATTAATTAATTTTGAATAGTAATTCTCACTCAATTTGGGTCTTATTAGAAATATAATTAGGCTAATTACTCCTTAATTACTTTAGCAATTAATTTCAAACTTCCTAGGGTTAATTAGTGGGATGACCTCTATCTCCCATGATTTTCTTGGATTTTATTATTGGATTAATTAGGAGAATTGCTTATTTCATCCTTAATCCTTCTCTTAACTAAATAAATGATTAATTAACCTATTAAATAGTGATAAATTTATTAATTAAGCTTGGTAATCATCAGTAAACAGTGAATGGACTTAAGGAATGAGATAAGGATTTCTTTCCAAAATCTTTTCTCCTAAGTTTATTTCATTTGAATAAAGACTTAATTAATTTCCAAATTGATTAATGATTTAATCACTTCATTAAATGGATTAATTAATCAAACTCAAAACCAAATTATTCCAGAACTTAATCACTTAATCACTTAATCTTGGGTAGATTCTTAGGTGTTCAATAACCTAAAAGGCTTCAAAGGAAATTATAATCAAACTACATGTGTATGATGGTTATGAAAGTACTTAGTTAAACCCTTTAGCTTAATTAATCAATAATTGTGAGCCAATTGCATTAGGCCCCTTTATTTCTTAGGTGCATTGTTGATTTAAATTCCATGTGATTGCATATCATATGTTGGCTCATAATTATTTGTTTAATTATGTTAAAGTGGTATAGGTAAGGGGTAATTAATAGACTTAATTTACACCTTAACCTAAATAAAACATAAAGTCAACATAATTATTCTAAAATTAAACTAAATCAATTCACACATGTGGAAAATGGGTTAGGATGAGCAAACCTCTTCACATTTCCTAAGTCAAATCAAATTCAAAAAAAATAAAAATATCCTTAAGGAATTTTGATTCACTTTAAATGATCTTATTTTATAGGATTATCTTTAGGAATTAAATAGGGTGAATGAAGTCATATGCTTACATCACTTTATTTCTTTCCAAGTTTGCTAAATATTGTTTATCATATGAAACCATGCATTCATCTCTTTAGAAAAATCAATTAAATAAATATTTTTATGTCAAATTGCATGTTTTGGCTAAAGTTAAGAATATGAGTGGTTATTATCACTATTAAATCAAAAATTATTTTCAAAACTAATAAATCAAAGATTATGAATGAAGTGATGCTACTTATAAGTACTTACAAACTTGCATGTGATTATAGAATAAGTTGTCTTTTGTGTTATTTTCTTCTCTCCTCTTAATATGGACTTGTATAGAATTTACAAAGTGTATAGTTCATTTGAAAAGAACATAACACTTGCTTAAATCTATTTCTATACACTCCCATGTTATGACTTAAGAAGAATCCTCACATTGCACATGTAAATTATACAACCAAATCAAACACAAAATCTTTTACATGATCCTTCATCCATTTATTCCTTTTTTGCACATTTACATGTATTTAAGAAAAATGGTATATTAGTCTGGACATCCCGGGGTTGCGAGGCTTTAAGTAGCCCCAAGTAGGTCTTATACCTTACACTCCTAGCATAGAAAATAATGGCGTCGTACTCACTTATGTCTTCTATACATGTGGATGTGCATTTAGCTAATGGATAAAAGAATCCCTCTCTTTTCTACATAATAAAAACATGCATTCATGGAATATCCAAATTTTCTTAAGCAACATCTCTTTGCATTCATCATTAAGGTGTCCTAAAATTTGCATTACATGTATAGGTATGCTTAGGATTATTCATATGCATGGTATACATGGTGGAAAAGAAATAAATGGTTGTGTGTTATGTGATGGTAATTCACCTTAACTAATCCTAAGATGCCTTTCTCATTGAATAAGTCCATTTAGAGCAAATATAAACTTAGGGTTAATTAAAACATATAATAAAACATCCATTAGAGAAAAAAATTATAAATGAATCTACCTTAAAAATTACTTAAGATAGGGATGAAAGAGAAGTTTTCTTCTCTTTTCTTCTCTTTACAATATTTAGTAACTAAATGTAGGCTCATTCAAACCAAATTAAATTATCAAATAAAATTAACAAATCAACTAAATCACTTAAAATGAAACCACCCTCTAAGTTGAATCCTTCGCACTTAAAAAATTCTAACCTTAAAGCCTAGCTACGACATGCCACATAAGTCTTAAATGGTACACACATTAGGTTAAGTCACCATTTCTAGCTCTTTGTTAGGGCTATGCATGGATTAATGCCTGATTTTGTTTTATGATGTAATATTTTTAGATTGGATGTTAGGGTGTATGTGCGTAGACTGGATGATAGGATGATTTTAGTCTAATCATGTCTTCTACAGGGGATTATGATTAAGGGGCATTGTAATAAAAATATAAATACTTTTATTGTGTAGATTGCTTATATCCCTAAGCACGATCCAAACTAGGACAGGTGAACTTGGTTAACAATGCGTGGGGTGCTAAGTCCAAATTACTTCTATAATTGTTTGGGTTGTGTGGTATGTTTAGCTAATCTCTATTTTGCAAGTTTAGTTAGATTTATATTTTCCATTTTAATAAAATTTTATAATTAAGATTTATAATAAATGTTATGGGGGAATTAGGATGAACATTGGTCATAAGACCATGTCTTGTGTACCATGTGAAGCCTTAGAGCACACTACATCCTATATCAAAATGAAGAAAGAAAGAAATGAAGAAATGAAGAATGAAGACCCCCATAATATGAATTCCTTCTAAATTGTAATTATTCATTCATGATTCAGGTTGTATAAGGGTAGAGCTCAGTTACCCATTTTCCTTTTCGAGTTTGAGAGGTGGAGCCCAACCACATCGGCCTCTTATTCTTTTATGCTAATTTTATAAATTGATTGATGATTTATTTATGATTGTGTAATTAGGATGACATGATTTTCTAGTTTATTCATTATTTGATGAATGGCCTGGATGCGATTAGGCTCTTAAAAAAAATTTCTATCCAATTAATCAACTTAAAATTAAATTAAACAATTGTTAATCTCACCTAAAGCCTAGGACATAAATCAAGATAATAAAAGATTTAGCAACCCTTACCTGGATGTTGTATGTCTCACATCATGCATAAAAATCATATTACTTCACTCTTGCTAATGGATGGCTTCCACCTTTGTTAGAGAAAATTACTTGAACTTTGAGAGCCATGGTGAAACACACCTCATTCTTACTAATTTTGGCCCATAACTAACTTCTTATGCATTCTACATATGAAATCCCATAGCCTGTGTCAAATAAAAATGTCCAAAAATTAAAATAAAATTTAATAAAATTTACATTAGATTAAGTCATTATTCATGCACTTCATGATCTAGTCTCTTAAGGAGTGTGTTTAAGGATTTAGTCTCCTTTCAAAATAAACAACAATATAGCTATCTTAAAAGCATATGACTTGCCTACATGTATTTAAAATCATAGGATGAGTTAGTTGGTCCCAAGGCGATTGTAAGTCTAACAGTCATGTGATTTATCCACTCTTGTGGAGGTAAATTATATGCCCATTTTTGCCTTAGATTTAGGTCATGCTTTGGCCCTCACTAAAGCCCCCTAGATTTAGGATTCAAGGTTGTTATTTCTCTTTGCGGGCTACAAGCATAAATTCTTACCTCTTAAGCATTTCCATGACCTCGTGTTGTGGAATTGTAAGCCCTGGATTTTTAATAAAAATTTAACTCAAACATATAATTCTTCTCAAATTTCAAAAATATAAAGCCCAACCATAGAATAGTTTGGGATGCTTACTAGGTTTCATAGTATCATAAGCATCCCGTACTCATCTCCTTTTGATTTTGATAATAACTCCCTCCTTTTGATCAATCCCACTTGATTTTCCAAAATAACCAATTTGTTGATAGTCCTATCTTTGAAATCTTTGGAGACAATGATCATTTACCTTAATCGAGAGTATTCTTAAAGAATCTCATTCCTTAAGATGTAATTAACTATGGGGGCTTGCTTTTATAAGAAACTTAAAGAACCTAATTTAACATAAACAATACTTTACTTTTTCATATAAAATAAGGGAAAGATCTCTAGTATATTCATAGACCCATTGTCCTTAGGAGTCTTTATTAGATGATTAGGTCCATTATAAGATGGTAACTTCTATCTCTCGAGATAGTACATCATTCCTTAATGCCATATCCGATCACCTTAATGAGTACATCTGTGGATTTATGTGGTGTCCCAATAACACATATTTATTTTTTGAATTCCCAAAGTTTAAGAAATAGAACACCATAGGGGACAATAGATTGAGGATCTCTTTAATATTCTTTAGAGCTTACTGCACTAGCTCACAAACTCCAATAGGTGAGACACCATATAATTTATGTTTCGACATAGAGACTATCACTCTAGTAGATATTAGAATTCCAAGTCCAAGAGTTCATTCTTTCAATCATAATAGTAATGAAGTAAAACCTTGACATAACTTAGATCTCCTCCCTGAAACTCATGATATAACTTTACTTTGGGATGTTGCTTATCACCAAAGAGTAGCTCATCACTTCAATCGAAGGATAAAATCTCATCCCATCTAAGTCAGGGACTTTGTTCTATAAAGTCTTGAGGCAGCTGACAAAGTCCCTCATCATAAGAAACTCTCAACCCTTTGGGAGGGCCTTTATGTGATTGTAGCTATGATCAAGCCATGAACATTTAAGCTTAAGGATCCAGAGGAAAAGACCCTGTCTCAAGCTTGGAACACAGAGAATCTTCAAAAGTATTATAAGTGATTCTTGATGTATAAACATTGTAGTCTTTATTTAGCCTTGTTCGGCGTTATCTCTTATCATCTCCACCTCATGACTTTTGTTAACTATCCATCTTATTAAGTTTTCCTATGATGATATTGTATCACTAATCTTATCAAAGTAATGAATTTATGATTTTCTCTTTCAAACTTCTTGTACATAAACTTTCTTCTTAGCTTCAAAAAAAATCATGGTCTATTAATAAACCAACTCAATCTTCCAATTCAAGAAATGCACAACTCACATTATATCTCAGTTGGGGCATGATCAATCCCAATGGGATTTGATCTGACCTCTTATGTCTAGGTAAGATGTTGAGTAACACTTCGAACAACACCTAGGATAAGTAAAAAAAGTCCTTGTTGGCTTTCCTTTGACTTATTCCATACATGTTAATGTTATCGAATAACATTCCAACCAATCCCCTTGGATAGGTAAAAAAAGTCATTAGTAGACTTCTCTTAATCGACCTATTCTATATAGGTTAATACAATTAAGTAATACTTCGACTAGGTGCTTTACATATGTCAAAAAGCTATTGGTAGGCTTCTCCCAACCTCTTCCATATAAGTTAACATCGTTGAGTAACACTTCAACCATCCATCTTAAATAGCTCAAAAACCTTCAGTAGAATTTCTTTTGATCTCTTTATGAGTTAATGTTAAGATGACCTATGAATCAAAAACCATCAATGCAAAAAAAAAAGGAAGAAGAAGAAGAAAAGAAAGGGAGAAGAAAAAAGAAAAGGAAAAGGGGAAAGAGCAAACCACTCAAAGTTTCTCTTTTGTAAAAGTTAATAATTTAATAATCCCATCAACAACTCTAATATAATGATATAAGAAAGAATCAAAGTTTCATGTATAGAAGAAGAAAAAATAAAATTGAAAGAAATGCTCCCTCAATTAAATGATATTATGTAATATCAACATCCTCCTCATCTTCTAGCCACTAGAACTCCCTTAAACTCACTTTCAACTTACCCCTTCATCTCCTTAATCTAGCAAAGAGTCTTCAGATGTTTGGCTGGGAGATAAACCTTCAATGCTAACCCTAGTCTTACGATGTACTAAGCAAACTCCATTTAAGAATCCTCAAATAACGCCTTCCTTCAAACATTAGCACTCCAAGTCCTTCACTTCAACTTCAAGGATAAGATTATGAGCTTCTTGGATGCGATTCTAGATAACATCGTGATAAGCTAGAGAATTCTTAAAGTCTTTCACTGTCTTTAGGATATGATCATTTCTTCAGCTTTTAACATATCAAGCTCCTTTTTAGAAAGGCGATCCTAAAATGCCTTCTCCACGTTAAGGGCCTTCTTCTTTGCTGCAAGTGTCTTGAATTTCTTCTCTTTTTGATGAGTCTTTGCCCTTGCCTCAATGAGCTCATCACAAGTATACTCCACCTCTTAATGCTGTAGAGAAAGAAAAGTTGATATGTTTGCTAGCTCAAACCTACACCTAATTAGTTGATCCTCTGAAGCTGTCACTTATTTAGTCTTAGCATTCATTCTTCGCTCATACTCACCTTACAAGTATTTTATCTTCACAAATTTAGTATTCCATTCATTTAGAGTGACACCCAAATGTACCATAAGACTTAATATTTGGGTCACCTACAATTGAAAAATCACACGTATTAGACTTGAAAAGACTAAAAAAAGAAAGAAAAGAAAGAGAAAGTAACAACAAAAAGAAAGAAAATAACATACTAATTTGTCTGCTCATTAATGTCCAGTACATATGTGTTTTAGTACCTCCTTTAAAATATGCAGCTTCGAGGGATGAATCCTCTTATTATGAGTCAAGATAATAAAATCATCATAGGCCATCTTGGGGAGAGCACCTTCTCCGCAACCCTCACCATTGTTTAGTATAACTACTCTAGCATATGTCTTCTTTTTCTTTAGAGAAAGAGTATTATTGTCTTCATGATTGTACAAAACTTTTGGAAGAATTTTATGAATATGAGGGGAACTTTCATTATCTTTATTTGATCTCTTTAGTGGAAGAGCATGAGACCTCTCTACTTGGATAGAAAGGCTAACCTTGAACATTTTATCTTCAATTATATATTTGTCAATCTAATGTAACTCGTGATGCAAGCTTCTCACATTAGGGATATTGAGAGTTTTCAATATTTTTGGAAGGTCATTCAATCATCCTTATCTCTCAAGAAGACCCTACTCATTCTTCATAAAAAAGAAACCTTTAGACCAACTTCTAAAATGATCATGTGCTGAAAATTCAACCCAATTTTTTATGCCTCTATATGACATGCATCCTTGAGCATCACATGTGAACATACATATTTAGCATAAGTACTTAATATTTAAAGTCACACCACTCTCTCTAAAGAAGGCAGTCAAATCGATAATGACTAAAAGCTCATAATGAAAACTATGATAAAGTCTCACCACATACTTTAAAAATCTCGATCAATTTGGGAACCAAAAAGAATCTCAGTCCTCCATGAAGAATTATCTCAAAAATATTGATATATTTATGTGGAGGAAAACATACCCAATCAAACTTTTTGGCAAGAAGAGTCACCAACTCATTTGCAAAATGAAAATTTCTACGAAGCACCATTAAACTATTAGCTGTGATAATGGATGATATGTTATCCGTGATTATCGTGCTATTAGAATTATTATGGCCACCATCCAATGTAAATGCATGATAATTACAAAGCAATAATAAGGGAGAGAAGGGTTTAAGAAATATATAAAGTAACTCATTTATCTCAATATTCGAGTACATCCTCTCTTGTCATTATCTTTCACAGATAGTTTTAGATATAATCGTTCACCTACAATCTGACAAAAAACATACATATATGTATGAGTTCATAAAAGAAGCGATTTTTTTAACAACACTATTGAAGCACCTGCCAAAAGTTTTGAGTTTTTTGAAGAATGGTTCATAATCAATGCTTTCTCCCCACCTTAGTAGTTATCAACTATTAAATCGTTCATTGAATTTTTAATAAATCTAATTTTCTATAAGAAAAAGTAGAAAATATAGACGTTTATCTCCTCCAAACTCGGTCGATTCGACGAAAATAGTTGACACTCATTTTAAGAGAAAATCAAAGTCTCATCGTATGAATTATGGGCTTTAATCGCCTTCAAACCCAATTGGTTTGATGTGACAGTTGATGCCCTTTCGAGAAAAAATCGGAGCCTCCATATGAACTACAAGCTTTAATCTTCTTAAACTCGGTCGATCCAATAAGGATAGTTGATTCCTTTTTAAAAGAAAACTGGAGTCTAGTCATTTGAACTACAAGCATTGATTGTCTCTAAACTTGGTTGGTTTGACAAAGACATATGACGCCCATTTGAGAAAAAAACTGAAGTTTTATTGTATGAACTACTGGCTTTGATTACCTTCAAACTCGGTCGATTCGATGAGGACAGTTGACGCCCCTTTTGAAGAAAAATTAGAACCTCACTGTATGAATTATGGGTCTTGTTCGTCTTCAAATCCGGTCAGTCTAATAAGAACAGTTGATGCATTTTTCAAAGAAAAATCAGAGCCTTACTATATGAACTACGGGTCTTAATCACCAAAGTCAGCAAAGACAAATAATCCTCTTTTCAAGATAAGGTCCAAGCTTTTGCTAACAAAAGAATTTTTTTTTATCACTCATAGCCCATGAACTTCCGCTAGATAATTTCTTATCTATTGCAGGAGAAGATTAGAGCCTATGGGGAAAAACTTTATCCCATCTCTAGTCTCTAAGGGGGTATTTATAGATATATAAGAGAGAGAAAAATGATAATTTTTTTTTGCAAAAATTGATAATATTTTGATAAAATTTAAAATTTCTTCATTCATATATACTATTCATTTTTAAAAAAGTGAAAAATAATTTCAATAAAATCGAATAAAATATCAAAAAAATTTAAATTTCGCTTTGGCACTCACTAATGCGCATTTGTGCATGCGATGCATTGCGGTGCAGATGGCTCAAGTGGGCTCACATGAGTGCAGGAGGGTGTGAACCCACATGGTCTGCCCAAAGATGCCCGGACATCCACACTGTGTGTACCCCTTTGAGCTTCATCCTCGGCGTCTCAGATGGTCTCGTGAGCCCTCACGTCCAAAGCCCCATGCAAGAGCGCACGCCAGCACCCTGCACACCTGCAGCCCCACTCCCGTGTGTGCATGCGACCCCATGAGCTCATGCAAGTAGCCTCTTACACTCGCTTCCCCATGTAATCTTGTGCACCCACTAGCGAGTGTACACCTGCTCGCATATGTGCCTCTGCTCAAGTGTGCACACACATGTCTCCACACTAATGCGTGCACATGTACATACAAGCATGCCGATATCATGGGTAACAACATGCATAGACACGCATGATTCTATCATAGGTATCAATGACACTCCTAATACCTTCCTACCTAATCTTTTGCACTTTTAGGATGCTGAGTTCCATTTTCTCAAAATTTTGACATTTTTTATTATTGAATAAAGATTACAACTAATTTTAGACATTCTTAATGTGTCTGAAACAAAGTTTATTAGTGATTTTTAATGAACTCGTAAACCTTTGTTAAACTTTAAGGAGTTACTAGTTTCACAATTTTCTTATAATTAGAATAAATTATTAGAAAATTATTCATCAGCTTGACATATATTTTCGAATGATAAAAATGATATTATCTAAAAATATGAGAGTAATTGATATGTCATTGAAAAATCTCTTAGGTCAAGCACAAACCTTGATATTTGTGTTATTGAATCTCTCTTGGAATCAAAATCTTAATCTTCCAAACTCACTTTTGGCCATCATAGAGACAATATAAACACCTCGATATGATAGAAAATAATTCGATTTTGAGTCCAGACTAACTCAAATTAAGTACTTAAAATATAATTAAAAATATTAAGATATCATTTGTATCCCTAAATAGCTTCCAAATATGACATATTTATAGTCAAATTGAGTGTCTCGATGAGATGAATCTAATAAGGTCAAGATCTCTTAATTTTGACTTTATTTGGACATTCAAATGCTTAAATACATCTTATGATCAAGATGATCATTTTGAGCCTTCTGATGGAGTGGTTTGGATTATACCTATATTTATAAGAAATGCCACTCTCATAATCTATAAATAGCTCCTCATTCTTTGCATGAGAGGACCTAAGCTAGAAGTGAGAGAGAGAGTTCTGATACTTAAAGAATCAAAGAGCATAATTGGACCACCATCTAGCTACAATCATCAAATCATTATCGGTTACCACCGCCTAACCATCACTAAATCGCCTCGTCACCACGTGACACCATCCAACCTCCTCCATCACTATCATCAGTTCATCGTAGCACGCCATCACCATTGCCAAATCATCATGGGTCGCCACACAACGTCGCATTGTGCTCTCAAACACACCGCTGATTGCATCGCAAATCAATTGCTGATGCCCCGGCCACCACTCAATTATCATCATCGGATCGTTGGCATTAAACTAACACCTGAAGAGAACCCTTTATCACTAATCCCATGATATTTTTTTGTAGAAACCTACTCTTGTAAGCTTATCTTCTCCAACTTTGGGGACATTATAACAGTTGTAATAAATATTGATATAGTAAAACCATTTCAACTAGGCTAAGCTAAGTGATTTTCCTTTCTTTGGTTCTCACAAAAAAAATTTGATGTCCTTCAAACTCCCTTTCTGTATGTGTAAAATCTTCGTGCAAGACTAAGACATTAATTCTCTCGCTCTACTAACGCGAATCTTCATACACGCAACAATAATCTAATGAGCAAGAATCAATAATTTTACTCTAACTAAATTTTTAAAATTTAACATTATTTAAAGTTTTCTTTCATTTAGAAAAAAATGAGTGATGCTTTTATAAATAGGTTTTATTATTAAGAATTTATAGATAAAATTTAGAATTTTTATTAATTAATAATTATACCATGTGATAACAACAATGCGACCCAAATTATTGTTGAAAAATATTTTGATTTAAATTTTAGTCTACTAGGATTATCTTGCCCAATTTGAGATAATTTATATTTTAATGTCAAAATACAAAATTATATTTTAATGTCAAAATATAAAAGACATTAATAATAATAAAATATAGATTTACATATATATTATAAAATTTTTATGTATTTATACGTGTAATATTTAAAATTTAAATTTATTTTAATAATACTTAAAATTTGAAACATAATAAATATACATTCTATTTTATTTAAATTAATTTTTTTATATCTTGTAATTTAAATATTAAAATGATATATAAATTAATATTACGAGTAAGTTCCATTATATGGGCGTGAATTGATAATTATACTGGCGCTGAGAGAGAGAGAGAAACATAATAAATATACATTCTATTTTATTTAAATTAAATTTTTTATATCTTGTAATTTAAATATTTAAATGATAAATAAATAAATATTACGGGCAAGGTCCATTATATGGGCGTGAATTGATAATTATATTCTACTGGCGGAGAGAGAGAGAGAGAGAGAGAGAGAGAGAGATGATGATGATGGGTGCTCGAGAGGATTGCGATCCTTCAAAGATCCCCGTCGAAATCCCTGGCTATGGGACTTTCGCACAGCCAGTTGTACCACCCGTAGGTCCTCTTCGCAGTCCTCCTCATATCTACCAACAACCCCAGCTGCCTCCGGCGCCACCGCCCGGCTACCAAGCCATTACTGGTCGGTTCCTTCATTCGTCATTTGTTTTTTTTTTCCTTCCTTCTCTAGCTCGAATTAGGCTTTCCGTTTGATTATTTTATGTCTTAAATTTTCTTACAGTGATTCCAGTGGGGTACCAATCCATCCCTTATACGATAGTAGCAGAAGGCATTCCCATCAGAGAGCGTCGCCTTCCATGCGGTGGCATTGGTATTGGATGGTTGTTGTAAGTAATATTTTAATATTGATGCTCTTTTCGTTACTTCTTTTGCTGATAGAGCCCTTTTGTTATTTGTTAGAGTTCTTACACTAATGAATGATCTTAGGCCCATTTTGCTGCTTGAAGTTGGAAAACATGTTTTGAAAAACGATACAATTCATTAGTTCTATGTTTTAATTGGCGTAGTTAGATATCAACGTTGGATATAAGCTCCACAAACCCTCTTAAAACTTTTTCAATTGCAGTGGTTTTGATTTCAAGCACAAAATGAATGAAAATGAAATAATCATGTTCAAAACATTTTTTTTTCTATCTGCAAGCAACCAAAAGAGTCCTTAATTGTGTTTTAATGAGAATTTGTGTTGTGGGTGGATTCCAAGTACTTTTTTATTTACCATTGTCATTGTAATGTCCAGTAAAATTTAATCAGGCTGATTGTAGATAGATAATATGCTTTTGAAAATAATAATTTCGTTTTCAATCACTCATGAGTGGAAACAAGAACATTACTTTTGAGGGCTTTTGATTTTTTTTTAAAGTTTATTATTGATGTCTATATCTAACTATATCCAACCAAATGATGGAATACAATAAATTGATTATTTCTTGAAACATGTTTTAAAACTATAAATCAATGAAGACTAAAAATAAGAGATGCCTTTTTGTGTCTAGAGCCAAGTGAGGAGGAAGTGAGAAACCATCTCATTTATTGGCATTTTCTCATGTGGAGGAAAAAGATTGGAGTTTTAGGAGCACATGAACAAGAAACTTAATGGTCTCTACCATCTTTGATGTGTATGGAGTCTGGTGATTTATGTTCTTTTAGTATACTAGTTGTCCTGCCTCTTCTATTCATCAATAAAATTGATCGACTAAACTGACCCTTAAACTGAACCTGAAGAGTGAGTCACATGGGTGCAAGTGCTTCATGTTTATGCTTTTGCATGGCTTTTTGTGCTTGAGTAGTGCACAACATGCACTTTAACTCTTCCATGTTTTTGAGAACCCTACAATGCTTGAGCCCATTGCTTAACATTTGAAGCATGCTTTCAACAGCATTGTTAAAAAATCATATATTAATTTATTTAAAAAGGATGGTCTAGTACACTAAGGTGATTTATGGAACTAAAACATTAATAATACAATCATCTTAAGATAAAATACTCTATCTCAATAAAACTCTATTGAGGGATCATCTTTCTCATCTACCTATATGAGCTTCAACACCATTTATTAGATGAAGCACTTCAATAATCCACTTCACTGAGTACTTGACTTCTTAGTATGATCTTAAGTAACCCTAGAGTCATATTTAAAATTGGTTTGTCATCTTCATCTCACACTTCATTTTAACAAGAAACAATCCATTGTTGATGAAGCACAATGGATTCTTTTGATAAATCATATTGCAATGAATTCCATGATTATAGTGAGTTATACAATCATTTGATCATCATTAGCCTTATATGTGTCATTATTTGTCATCAAGTCATACCAATGTTGGTTCATATAATTACAATCAATATTTATGTGACAATTGATTGTTTTATGATGATTATACATATGATAGTTAGATCCATCACTATTTAAAACATGTTATGATATTGATAGATCAAATCATACATTAGTTTCTTGAACACAAAAGTTTCGAAACCTATTAATTCTAGAAGCATAAGCACTTTTGTCAACTTCATTGATTCAAAACCCTATTAAAAATATACTAGATGCTCGTGCTTATTGAGCCTTTAAGGGCTACTATTGTCATAATATGGGTTTTGTAGATGAGGTTGATGATGATGAAGATGATTTGTTATTAGTCATGCTGAGCTTGAATTTGAGACTATGCCTAAGATTATTCCTAAGCCACAATTTAAAATTGTGCTTGATCCTATTGCCACAGTTCAGACTTAGATGTCTTCTATCACTATTATTATTCAAAAGAAAAATACATGAAGATGAAAAAATATATTGATCCACACATTCTTATTTTCTTGTAAGTATACGTGTCAATGGTGCAAAATGATATGTGCCATGGTGCATGGCGTGGCGTACTCAATACAGTTTTTAGGATGCAACGTGAGGGCTTTAGGCATATACTATTTGCATTATTAATTAGCAATAACACATTTCCCCATGGTGCGTGCTATTTTGATTAGAGATTAAAATCAATTATAATATTAGTATATATTATATTATATTATATTAATTTTATTTTACTAATTTACTTGCAAACTTATATAGAAGTTTATTTTTTATTTTTTATATTTATGAAGCAATAGCCATGAAATTTGATATTATTTTCTCTACGCTAGGATCAAGTGCTAAATGAACTAATAGGTATCAAATTTTTTAATGACTTTGAGGTATTAAATGATTAGAAGTGTTAATGATTAGAAGAATAAATAATGCTATTGAATGCTGAGCATGCACTTATCTTATTTTCTAATGATTTTGAGATGTGACTTTTAAAAGTTTTCTAAACATTTTCTTATTTATGTTATCAGTTTCATCTTTTGACTGAGGTGTTGAACACTTGAATCGGAGCATCATTTTGATTTTTTTAGTATCGTGATGGTTTCTCCTACAATCTAGTACTCTTTCATATTTAACGATATTTTTATTTTGTGTGATGTTTAAAATAACATTCACTATTGACAAGTATGATTAGAAGGGTCTCTCTCTCTCTCTCTCTCTCTCTCTTTATATATATATATGTTTGTATTTGTGTGTACATGCATATATACGTAGATGAATTCATGCTACTGTTGCTACAACTATCATTTAATTATATGTTTCTCTTTGCAGTACTAATCAAATAAAGATGTATAATACATCGAGACATCTAAATCAACTTGTGTTAATTCTCTATATGGCGAAGATTCAAGAGATACACAGAGTTGGTTCCATTACCCCTCTTTTATGATTTGTAAGAAATGGCTTGTCATATGACACTCTTTCGGAGAAGAGTTCTATTGGTTTTAGGGAGTTAATGTAGTACAAGACATGCATCAAGTTTATTCTAGAAAATTTAGATTATTCTAGTAATTTTAATATCTATAATTTTAGGATCATGTTCTTCTTAAATTGGATGATAAGATTTTTAATATTTATTTATGTTTAAATTTTAAAATAGTTTAGTTTTATTATTTAGCCTTATTTTTATAAATAGAGATTTCAGTGCTCGTAATTTGATTATCCACCTAGGAATGAAATTTGAGCAATCCTTCTTATCCTCCTAAATTTCTTAATATGTTTTTCTTTCTCTTGTCTTCCTTCTCCTCTCTTCTTTATAGTTTTACTTTCTTCAATTCCAATTGTTTAAATCTAATTAGGCATTATTTTAAGATCAAAATTCTTCTCTTGCAATTATATTTCTTTCCAAGATACGCAAAGCCAAAAGTTCAATCTCTTAAGTTCTC
The DNA here is from genome assembly GCA_021442155.1 of Cymbidium sinense. Classification (NCBI taxonomy): domain Eukaryota; kingdom Viridiplantae; phylum Streptophyta; class Magnoliopsida; order Asparagales; family Orchidaceae; genus Cymbidium; species Cymbidium sinense. The sequence continues at coordinate 72,848,513 of CM038224.1, read as the reverse complement.
TTCTATACTTTTTATACATAAACATCTTTCAGTACTCTCCCATTTAGTGATTGAATTTAAGGGAGAACCAAGTCAAGAAATGCAGAAAACTGAGGAGATACCTACCATTTTGGATCTATCATGAGTTGGAATTAGATCCTTTTATATTTTAGCAGGCATGACATTATTGGCGGAAGAGAAATTGAAGTGAGGTGTTGTTTATAAGGGGAAAAAAGATTTGGCTAGGGAGGGGACTATTGGAGGATTAACTAACTTGTCCCTCCCTTGCCTATTTCACTAAGGGTTGTAAGTATGGGGGACCAAAGATGAATGAGAGTTGAAGAAATGAAAGATAACAAGCAGATAGGCATAAAATAAAAGTCAATAAACATGATGAAGTTGATTCTAATAAAATAAATGATTTGTTTGGACTAATTTGCATTATTAACTATCCCTAAAAACTTTGCAATATTTAAAAAAATGGAGCTGGTTTAATATTTCATAAAATTCTTTTGCCACTCTACTTTCTAATTTTATTTCTTATCATTAAGCTTATTGGGACAAAAAATATTTGGGGTCCATTTTGGGTAGCTAGAACTAGATTTAAAGTTGTGAATTTTTGTAGTAAAAATTGTTGTTTGAAGTTGTTTTAGTTGAAGTAGATACCAGTATTTGGAAAATCAAACTATCAAGTAACTATTTATAAATCAGCATGTGATCGTTTGTTTGGTAAAACTGATGTGCTATTGTTATACTTACTTAAATGAATTGAATTACCTCATTCTTACTAGAGCTTATATGAATTAAATTTTACTGATCAAGTTATATTTTATTTAAATTACTAGTTGGGGAAATGGAAAAGGTAGGTAATGAATGTTTTGGTAATGAAGACCTAACTTGAATGCAAGTTGAGTAGTTATAAATAGAAGTTGATTAAAAGTGGTCTATAAGATTCAATATGACAAAATAGTTGGAGGTCCGTCGACAATGAGGGCTTGTTTATCTTGACCTACAATTACTTCTATCACCATTATTCAAGAAAGAGAAAATCAGGTTGACTTAGTAGTAGAATAAGAATAAGAAGTTTTGAAGACCAAAAATTCTATTTAAAGAAGAGAGATTTAAAGAATGAAGGAGTGAATGATAACTAATAGTTTGAGCTTATTTATGAGATTTTAGATTTTATGCATTTAATTTTAGCTTTCGTGATGAACAAAATGTAATTTTAAATTTTAATATTTGCTTTTAATTTTGTCTTGAATTCTTGAAGTTCTTGTCCTTTATATTTGTCTACTATACTGCTTCGAATCTTTTATTAATTTCTACGCATAATAGAAATTGTTAGAAATTTTATGCAGGTTCACTTTTAAGGATGAAAATAATAAAGTGCTTTTCTTAGAAAAAGATATTGAAAATAGGTGGATGAGGTATTTTGATAAACTTTTGATGAAGGATCGAAAGTACGATTGATTTTAACAACCTTAATCTAAACAAAATAGAGAATTTCATTTTATATATTAGTAAATCAGTTAGTGAAGCTTTAAAGAAAATGAAATGTGAAAAAAACAGTAGGACGGATAATATTCCAATGTGTGTGTTTAGGAGATCAAGGAATTTCTTGGTTTACAAATCTTTTAATGTTATTTTAAAGACAAAAGATGCTAGATGAGTGTAGAAAGAGTTTGTTGTTTCTATATTTAAGAATAAAGGTGATGCACAAGAGTGTGCAAATTATAGAGAATTAAGTTAATGTCATACATTAAAATTATGGGAGAGAGTAATTGAGCATAGGTTACGATGTGATCTGAAGTTTCACAATGTCGGTTTGGTTTCATGCCGTAGATCTACTATGAATGCTATACATTTGTTAAGAGGTTTGATGGAGAAGCATAGAGAAAGTTAGAAGGATCTACATATGATATTTATTGATTTAGAAAGCTTGTGATAAAGTCTCAAGAGATGTTCTTTGGAGAGTTCTAGAGCGAAGGAGTTAATATTGATTATATTCAAGTCATTAAGGATATGTATGCTAGAGTTGTTGTTACTTGTGTCCAAACACAAGGAGGATTGACAAAATATTTTCCTACTTGGATTACATCAAGGATCAACATTAAGCCCTTATCTTTTTACTTTAGTTATGGATGTTCTTACGAGGCATTTACAAGAAGATGTATCTTGGTGTATGCTTTTTTTGTCGATGGCATTTCTTGTTGATAAGACTAGAGGAGTCCAACGAAACTTGAGGTCAACTTTAGAGTCTAAAGTTTTAGTTTAAGTAGATCTAAGCGAATATATGAAGTGTAATTTTAGTTGTAGAAGTTTTAGTGGTAGTGTTGTGACTTTAGGTGATCAAGTCATTAATAAGAGTGAAGCGATTGATATTTAGGCTCATTGTTCAAAATGATGGCGAAATAGATGGAGATGTTATTAGTAGAATTCAAGTTGGATGGTTGAAGTGGAGGAATGCATCGGCTTTATTATGTGATAGAAAAGTTCCCAAGTACTTAAGGAAAATTTTATAAGATGGTGGTAAGACCATAATGACTTATGGCGAGAATGTTGGCCAATAAAAAAAAGCATAAGACTAAGTTAAGTGTTCGAGAGATGAGGATGCTCGAGGTGGATGAGTGGCTTTACTCTTAGAGATAGAATGCAAAATGAGTATGTTGGAAAAGTTGAGTAGCTCAGTGGTAGATAAGATTAGGGAGTCGCTTAGATGGTTTGGACACATAAAGCGTCGTCAGATGACATTAGGAGAGTAGATGCATTAGATTTTTGCCTTATGTTAAGAAAGGTAAAGGTAGACCTAAAAGACTTGGTTAAGATGTATAAAAAATGATCTTAGTATACTTGAATTAAATGAGAATTTGACACATAATAGGACACAATGGAGACGAAGGATTCATGTAGCCGACCCCACCTAGTGGGAGTAATGTTGTTGTTGTTGTTGTTCACTTTTAAAGACTTTCTTCATGTTGGTATGTATTTGATGTAAATTTGATTAGTTAGTTATTTTATCATTGTATGCATATGATGTATAAGCATGATCTACAAGGCATGAATACTCTAGTTAGTAAAAGTGCTTAATTTGTTTTGCATTTTGCATATTGAAGCAAAAAAATAATTCTTATATGCTACATTGCACTTATTGCTTGGAAACACTTGTATTTACTTGTAATTTTGGACAAATATAAGTCATAGATTTTAACATGAGACATGTGGAATTAAAAAAAAAAAAGAGCCAATGATTCATGTAAATCTTGAAAGGCTTCATCCATGATTCCTTAAGAACTTAAGTGGTAGAAAATCAGGATCAATAACAACAATAATAACAAGCCTTTATTGCTACATGAATCTTTTTCTCCAATGTGTCCTATTAAGTGTCATATTCTCATGTAATCTTAATAAATTAAGATCATTTTAATATTTTCTAACCAAGCCGTTTTAGGTCCATCTCTACATTTCTTAATAAAACTAATATATCTCTCCAGTGAGTCTTGGATGGCGTTTTTTATCTCCAAAACTCTCTCTAATCATATCTGCCATTAGAGCTACTACAACCATATCACTTATATATTTGTTTCTCATTTTGTCTCTAAGTGTAAAGCCACTCATCCACTTGAGCAGCCTCATCTCTGCAACACTTAATTGAATTTTATGCTTCTCTTTTACTGACTAATATTCTACGCCATAAATCATTGTAGGTCTCATTATCATCTTATAAAACTTTTCCTTGAGTCTAAGCAGTACTTTCTTATCACACAACAGACTTGAAGCATTCAACCATCTAATTTGAATTCTACTAATAACATCCCCATCTATATGCCATCACTTTGAACAATAGACTTGAGATATCTAAAACATTCACTGTTTTTAATGACTTGATCATTCATTGTCACCACTTTGACATTAGATCTTCTATAGCTAAAATTACACTACATGTATTCGGTTTTAAATCTACCCAAATGAAAGCCTTTAGACTCTAAGGTTGATCTCCATTATTCAAGTTTTTCTTGAACTCCTCTAGTCTTATCAACAAGAAGATTATCATCAGTAAAAAGCATATACTAAGTTACATCCTCTTGTAAATGTCTAGTAAGAACATCCCAAAATTGTAATCTAGCGAGATAGTAAACTCCTTATGTTTGAACACAATTGACAGCTCCAATATACATATCTTTAATGACTAATTCCCTTCTTTTTTAGAACCTTCAAAGTACTTTTCTTGAACAAATACCACATGTAGATCCTCCCTACTCTCTCTCTATACTTCTCCATCAAACTTCTTAGTATAACATCCATAATAGACCTACTCGTTATAAATCCAAAATGATTTTGAGAAACTTTTGTATCACTTCATAATCTATGCTTAATTACTCTCTCTCATAATTTTAATGTATGTCACATTAACTTTTTTCCTCTATAATTTGCACACTCTTGTGCATCACCTTTATTTTTAAAAATAGGAACTAACAAATTTTTTCTCCACTCGTCTGACATCTTTTTATTCTTTAACATAACATTAAAAAGATTAGTAAGCCAATAAATTCTTTGATCTCATAAGCATTTTCAGACCTTTATTGGAATATTATCAAATTATATCGCTTTTCAAACTTCATTTTCGTTAAGACTTCTTTAATCTCAGTTTTACTAATATGATGAAAAAATAAAAATATTTATTTTTATTTAGGATGTTAAGATTGCTAAATTTAATCCAATTTTCACAACCTTCATTAAAAAGTCTAACAAAATATCTCATCCACCTATGTTGAATATCCTATTCTAAAAAAAATCATTTTATGATTTTTATTCTTAATGCCTTTCACTTGAACTAAATCTTTACTTCTCCTATTTCTTTACTTTGTTGACTTGTGTATACATCTTTTTCTCTTTTTAGTATTTAATCTATTATATAAATTACCAAATGCTAAATTCTTTTCACCACACATTGCTTTCTTATTTTTGATCTTGCACATTTTGATCTACTACTAGTTGTTTGTATTAGTAGGATTTTTCTTTTGATTTTTCAAGCACTTTTTTTGCAATTTGTTTAATTTTAATTGTTACTTTTTTCCACATAATATTAACTTTCTCATAACATACCAAATCTTAAGATCTTGTAGTTTGCTCTTAAAAATATTTTGATTAGCATTTCTTACATACCCTCATCTGAACATAAGACAATGCTTCAAGTTATTTTTCATATTTCAAATACTTATTTTAAAATCTAAAACAAATAGTCGATGCTAGGTGCTTAAGCTTTCATCCGGAATGATCTTACAATCATTGCAATATAAACAATTTGTTTTCTTTATAAGAAAATAATCAATCTTTATTTTATTAGGTTCATTCTTATAAGTGATAATGTGTTCTTCTCTTTTCTTAAATAAAATATTAACAATTACAAAATCATAAGCTAAAATAAAATTTAATATAATCTTTCATTAATCACTTAATCATACATAGCCATAGAATGAGAATCTTAAGATCTTCTACCACTCTTCCAACATGTTCATTTAAATCTCCTTCAATAAATATTTTTTCATTATCTTTTGTATTAATTCTTTTAGGTCATTTTAAAAATTTTCTTTTGAGCATACATCCAAACCTACTTGAGTGACATAAACACTTATAATATTAATAATCTTAACATCAACAACAAATAATCTTAGCATCAACAACAAATTACTTTTAATTCTATTAATTTTCGCAATATTATGCTTCAAGCTGTTATCTATAGTTACACTAATCCATTTCTAATACAATTCTTACCAGAATACCAAAGTTTGAAACCTAAATCATTAATCCCCTTTGCCTTCTTCCTCACCTATTTAGTTTCTTGAATACATAAAATGTTTATCTTCTCATAAACCATAATATCTACTTATTACATTAATTTACTTGTAAGAGTACCTATATTCTAAATTCCTATTTTAAATTTAGTTTCATGAACTAACTTCTTTGCCCGCATTTGTCATAATGTGGGAACCCTTGTTTATTTAACATTATACCTAGGCGCTAGTGCAATGGCCCTTTCACACTTTTCATTATATTCAGACTATATAGCGTGTCACTTCTAGGGTGTGCCTTAACATTGATACAATATATTAAAGGATTTTTGTCATGATTTTCAATAAGTTTTACACTAGCTATCAACTACCTAACGCAACCCTCCCTTTTTCTATTATGGGAGTTAAGGATCTGACAACAGTAGTGTTAAAATTATACAAGGAATTAGGAAGAATGCTAAGTTATAAATACTAAAATTTTTTGGTATTAGTCCAATTTTAAATATATGTGACTTGAATTTTTATTATGAACCATCAAAGAAAGTTTTGATTTTCTTTCTTTTGACCTCCTTTGGATCCACATTCAATACCTCATCTTTATAATTATCTAATAATTATGCTAATCATATGCCATAAGCTGTACTAGGGATGAAATCATGTCCATTATTAATATAGTGCAACAATCATACTTAGATTTTGATGAATGTTAACAATTCAATTTTTTGAAGCTAAATTTTCAAGCCAGGTATACTTGATTTGGATCCTCCTTTTGTGTCATCCTCCAGTGGCTTTCTAGTGTTCTTGTATTATATTCTTTTTTTTTTACCTTTCATTTGGGCTTTGAATTCTCCTTCTGTTCAATCCTTTTGTGCTTTTGTTTGGTGGCCTCGACTTTCTTCTACTTTATGAACATGCCTTTATATTGATGTTATTTGTGGCTTCCTAATCTATAGTCTATTTTGTCGACTATCTTTGATGTATATATTGGTGGAGTCTTCAGTGAATTTTTATTTCAATGTTCATGCATTTTGGTTTATGTGTTATATCTGTAAGAATGGTTAAGTGGAATTTCTATTGATCCCGTTATTATGAATGGGGTTCTTAGGTATACTTATCTCTAGTGAATATCAAATTATTGCCTAAAATCTCTTGGAACCATAGCACATTACATTATTCTATTTTAAAATTGTGTAATCATAAAAAAAAGTTCTGAATAATTTATTAATAATTCAACAATGCTAGAAAGAAAATATTCTAAAAATAATAAAAAAAATACAATCAATATCATATAATGAAACATAAGATTATTTTGAGATATGAGAAAATTGACTAAAAAAGATAATGATATTGAAGAACCAATTATTATGAAAAAGAAAACAGGAGGACTTGTAAATAAAATTAGTCTGGTTACAACAATGCATGATACAAGGCCAACTTCAAAATGTTGAGCTTAGGCATGAAGACGTGAAATAAGCAGAAGGCAGAAAAGGAAATATATCTATATGTCTCACTACAACCTGTTACAGTGAGTAGGTATATTTATAAGCTAGCTGTAGACAAAGGGGATGTAAGATCTAGCGGTGTCTAGGAGGTTTGTTGAGAGCTAGCGGTGAGGATGAGAAGTTCGTGTTTGGCTCTGTGGTTACTGCATGTTGTTAGAAGAGAGAGAGGAATGGAATCTGCGGCCGTTTCCTCTGAGCACGGTAGTGGGAGAATGACCGGGTTGTTATCAGCGTCCCTCAACCGAATGATCCATTTGTTGGACGGTGAGGTTGGTACGTAGGTGGATGAAGCGACGGATAGGTAATGGTTTGGTTAAGATGTCGGCAATTTGATCTTCAGTTGAGATGTGGCGAATTTGTATTTCATTGGCTGCTATGTGGTCATGCACAAAGTGGTAATCAATCTCTATGTGTTTTGTCCTGTAGAATAGGATTTGCTACCATGGCTGTATGATCTGAGAGGTGTAGCTTGAGTTGTGGGGACCCCAAGTTCAAGTGCTAAGCGGCGCCAAATGATTTGTTGTAGCTGCGCCTCTATATCTGCTTGATTGAAGAACGAGCAAGCTGTTATGCTTTACGGACTTTCCGGAGATGAGAGTTGATCCAAATGTGCGGTGGTGGTGGACGCGGCGGAGGGTTTCCGCCCAATGGTCAGTAGAGTGAAGTTTGAGATCCCCGAGTGTTATTGGAAGACCGTGGTTGGAGGTTCCTTGGAGGTAGCGCAGAACGCGTTTAAGTAGTTGAGAATGCAGATTAAGGGGGTTATGCATGTGTTGGCATAAATGATTGACTGCCAGGGCTATGTCCGGTCATGTAATAGTAAGGAATTGAGGGAGCCAACTAGACTGTACTGATCGAGGTGGCCTGTTTCTTTGTTGTAGAGTGGTTGGGGCGTTGGCACGCTTTTGCGAGAGAAGACATGTAGTTGTTCGTGATGAAGCGGTTTGAGTTAGTAGTAGCTTGTTGTCGGTTCGGTGTATTTGAATGCCGAGGAAGTTGGAAATGAGGCCAAGGTCCTTGATGCTTGCAGATTTTAGTTGTTGAAGTATGGAGGAAATAACTTGAGGTTTGTTTCCGGTGATGAGTATATCGTCCACGTAGAGGAGGAGGTAGGTGCAGTTTTTGTGGGAGGTATATATAAATAAGGCGGGATCGGCTGTACTGGTAGTGAAGCCGAGATGTTTAAGGTGCTCGGTGAATGTGGAGTTCCATTGCCTGGGAGATTGCTTGAGTCCGTAGAGGGCTTTTTTGAGGAGACACAAGTGATTTGGGAATTGGGTATCGGAGAAACCTGGTGGTTGAGACATGTAGATGGTGTCTTGGAGAGAACCATGTAGAAATGCATTGGAGACGTCTAACTGCTGAACTGGCCAGCGATGATGAAGTGCGATTGTGAGTAGAAGGCGGATGGTGGGCATTTTAGCAACTGGGCTGAAGGTTTCGAGATAGTGAATCTCATATTCTTGTTTAAAGCCTTGTGCAACTAGACGAGCTTTGTAGCGAGCTATGGATCCGTCGAGTGATGTTTGGTCTTGTATGTCCATTTACAACCTATTATAGTTTGATTGGTGGGTGGAGGGACTAGTGTCCAGGTTGTTTGTTGTTGAAGAGCAAGGAACTCCTCGGACATAACTATTCAGTATGTTTAATGCTTGGGGCGGTAGGTCAGTTGGTTTGGTGGTGTAGGAGATCGAGAATGATTTTCGGTTTCCAGTGACCGGTTTGAAGTCTGGTTTTCATTGGGTGTTTGGTTCGGGGGACTTGGGGCACAGGATCCATGGCTATTAGTGGTGTGTGGGAGTATTTGATTGGTTGGGTGAGCTTGATAGGGATGGTTGATGGAGTGATTACGTTGTGGTTTGGACTAGAGTGGGGAATGGTGTGTGGAGGCGTGGTATGGGTGATAGATCAATTCTAGTTTTGGTTTGGTGGGTATGAATTGTGTTTCTTGAAAGGTGATGTGAAGAAAATCATCGATTGGTGGCAGGTTGTAACATTTATAGCCTTGTGATCTTTGTAGTAGCCAATGAAGATCTGAGAGAGGTGCTTTTTGGGGATAGTTTGTTAGTGGTTGTTGAGTGATGGTAGAAGCAAGCGGAACCAAACTTTAAGGTGTGAGTGTAGTTGGGAATTTTTCAAGAGCTTGATGAGGTGATCTGAGAGAGAGGATTTTTGTGGGTAGTCGGTTGATGAGATGTACAGCTGTGAGTGCGGCGTCTGCCCAGAATTGTTGTGGAAGATTTGCGGTTTGAAGGAGAGTTCGTGTTAGTTCGATGATGTATGTTTCCTTTGCTCCGTTTTGTTCGGAGTGTTGGGACAAGCGTTGATGAATAATGATGGTGGGTAAGGTAGGTTTGAAGGTGGATATGAACTCACCTCCACCATGCGAAGGGTTTTGGCTTGGAGAAATGTGTCTGTATCATTTTGTGTAATAATTGAAATTTGGAGGCTACTTCATGTTTGTAGTTTAAAGGGAACATCCATGTAAACCGAGAGTGGTCATCGATGAAGATAACATAATATTTGTATCCATGTATTGACATAGTTGGTGATGGTCCCCATACATCAGAATGAATTAGATCAAATGGATGTTTAGTCTTTGAAAAAACTAGTTTATGACTTTTTGACTGAATACATGCATTGCAGGGAGAGGAAATAGGTTTAATGCGGAGATGCTTGTTTTGGAGCGAGATGGTTCGGAGAGTGTCTTTGTATGGATGATCGAGCCATTGATGCCATATATTCGAAGATGTAGGTTCGGAGTGGAGAGCCTGTACTGCTGCGGTGTTTGGAATGGAGTATAGTCTTAGGAGTGCTAGGGGAGTTGGTGTGTTGTCCGATCCTTTATGTGAAATCCATGCATCAAAGGTAAGATTATTGTGGCGAATTAGAGAAGATAGAAGGTTGTGAGACAAGTGAGGTGCGTGAAAAATTTGTTTGAGTAAAAGCTTACAGTTGGGTGTTGGAAGAATTCCTTGGCCCCGATGAAGAATGGGTGTTGTCTGACCATTGCCGACTGTGACTGATTGATATCCTGAATGTTCGGTTGCATTTTGGAGTGCATCCAGTTCATTGGTGAGGTGTGAGGCTCAAAATCATCCATTCCGAAGGGTCCGTGATGTCTTGGAGTGTGAGGGGTTTTAGAGGATAGTTGGTAGTGTCACGATACCAACAAAGAAGCGGGAGTGGTGACTTGTTGCATATTTGACAACAAGTGGCTCGAGTATGATAATTGGTCACTTTGGATGATTGTGGGAGGGATTATCGATGTCGACCTTGGCTTTTGTGAGAATTTCTCGGGTGACTTGGAGAGCAGTGATAGAGGGAGTAAGTTCTTTTTCGTGATCGGTGAAAATGTTGATTTCTTCGCTACATAGAAGAGAGTAGAGATTGTCGATGTTAATGGGATCGGATCTCGTGCGTATGGCTGTTTTAAACGCATGATAGGATGGTGGTAAGCCATTTAGGGTATAGAGAATAATATCTTCGGGGTCTAAGTTGGAGCCGGCAGCTGAAATTTGATCGACCAGTGATTTGATTTCTGCAAGGTATTTGGTCATCGTTTTGTCGCGAAGGGATATGTGATGAAGTTCGTTTTTGAGTTGGATGACTCTGGAGCGGTTGGGCGACTGTAGTCTCTTTGCTAAGGTAGTCCGATGTCCAGCGTGTATCTAAGTTAAGAACGAGGGAAGAATTGATGGTGATTGATTGTAGTAAGCGAGGTTTTGATCATCAATTAGTTGCCACATCTTGTAGTTGGGATTGGGTTGAGGTTGTTCGTTGTCCAGAGAGTATTTGGTGGGACATGGGGTGGTACCTTCAGGAAGGATGAAACCATTTGCTTTGAATAGCTTGTGAATTTGTGAGCTCCATATGGCGTTAGTTTGTGAGTAGTATTAGCTACTGTCTTCATATTTCCTATGAGAAACTTCAAGGAAGGTGGGATGGTTAGCGTGGTGAAGTTTTCTTGTTGTGTATCCATTGTTCTGTCGGAGTGAGAAGAGGATTGACATTTCGGTGGCTCATACCATGAAGACGGAAATAAGCGGGAAGGAGGAAATATATCTATATGTCTCACTACAACTAGTGAGTAGGTATATTTATAAGCTAGCTGTAGACAAAGGGGATGTAAGATCTAGCGGTGTCTAGGAGGTTTGTTGAGAGCGCGGTGAGGATGAGAAGTTCGTGTTTGGCTCGTGTTTTGCATCTTTGTTAGAAGAGAGAGGAATGGAATCTTTCCTCGAAAGCGGTAGTGGGAGAATGACCGGGTTGTTATCAAGGCACACACATAAGACTATTTTTCTTACATGCATCATATTCAGCAAAATTTAAACTATTCATTTTGAGAATTATCATTGTCATAGACCACTCTTGTTCCTTGATCATTATCATTTATCAATGCATAATTTTCCTTGTCACTATTTTCATTTACATATTTATCTTCTTTTGGTCAATCTCAAATATCATAGATTTTTCTATACACACTTGCTCTCTTAAGTATTCTAGTTAAAACAATTAAAACAATAATGAAAAATCAAACCAACACAATATTATGTGTAATGTGCACTATTCATACAAGGGCGTATCCTTAAACTGGATAGCTTTTGATGAAGCTTAGTCCAAGTCAAGTTGCTACTTACTCAACGACCTGGAAGCTAAGTCAGATTAGGTGTAATCCTCAGCAATAAACTCACTAGCTCACCAAGGAGAGCTCACTACAACTTACTAGGCGAACTCATTTGACTTACCTAACTAAAGGTACTTGATTGAGCAACTTGTTAAGGCAATGACTCTTTCAGTGCACTCGCTACATAAAGAGGATTTGGTGAGTCATGTAAACATGAAAGGCCACGTCAATAGGACATCTTGATTATCTTGATAGGACATTGTGTATGTGTTTGCATCATAGTAGTTCATTGAGTCTAAACTTTTACTTTTATTATTTCCTTATTTGTGGTGTAATCTTTCCCGTAGTCATCTAAACTTTTAAATACGTGTTTAGAGTAATATTTAGGGATTTTTGGGATATTTGACTTTTGATTAGACATTTCTTCAACAAATTTCTATTGCAGCTTCTCCTAGGGGTGTAAAGGAGTCGAGCTTAAGCGAGTCGAACCTTTGTTCGTGTTCACCACTTCTTTGTTAGATTGTTAGACTCAAAATTTTTGTTTGTTGTTGAAATAACTCGTATTCGAAATGCTAAAATTAATCAGAAAAATCTGTAAGAGAGGATTTGAACTTGGAATTGATGTTTTTTAATAACAAAAGTTTTTTAAGCGTCTTTATTATGATATATATATATATATATATATATATAATTAATATAATTAATATAATATAATATAATATAATTTTTTATTTCGTTCAGTGAGATCAAATGAAAGATTGTTCATGCTCATTTATAAATCGAGCTTGAAATATTTGTTATATTCGATTAGCGTTAAGCAGCAAACACGGTATTTAGCCTATTCAACAACGCTTTTTGATGCTTCTCTATAGATCATAGTCATATTCTTAGATTTTTTGCTCTTATCTTGAGATAGCAATAAAATACTTTTTCTCTCTCAACTCACCCAAGCATTTGACACCATCCTTCTCTCTCTCTCTCTCTCCTCAAGGCCCACTCTTATGAGTAAGATTTGGTGTCACTCGTGGACATATAGGGATCCAACACTCTATGCGCCATGGCACGTATCTCACAAATTGCACACTTCATACACTATTCTTTCCCATTCGCACCTCGCTATACACTGAGTCAAGGTATACACTGATTTCAGCTATTGACTAGTATGTTTTTAGTCATGTGCATAAAAACAATCACCGCTAAATAAATTTTGTAGATATGTTATTCCTTCTATTTAGGGATGAATTCCTGATCAATTGAAAGAGTTTAAGTGTCCTAGGAGATGTTATTTATTTGTTCCAATGATATACTTGATTTTTGATTTTTTTTTTAATTTTTTGCTTTCATTTATATTTTGTTATTGGTACAAAGGTGTGATTGAATTTAATCAAATTTCAACAAAATTTGGTTTTCAACAAATATGTGAATTTCGAAGCATTTATGTAGCTTTCTTGGTTGAAAAATTCAATTCATTATTTAAATAAGAAGGACATTATACTTTGTTTGATTTAATTTCTATCTTGTTTTTTGCTTCTCATCAAATGCATGAGTAATTGTTAATGATTAAGAGCTTGTTACATGTAAATTTTTTATGTTTGTTGCATATCTCATATTGAATTTTATTGGAAACTCTGAATTCAAATATTTAATGAGTTTTAAATAAAGGTTCTCTAAAAATTAAATTATTTCATGTTTTCCAATTTATTTATTTCGTTATTCTCTTGCTACATTTATATATATAGTGGTTGTCACTAACATGTGCTCTCACCGTTCAATAGGTTCTTGTCTGGCTTCTTGCTTGCTACCGTTCCATGGTATGTTGGGGCTTTAATTTTTCTTATTGGAGCGCTGGATCGCCGAGAGAAACCTGGATTGGTTGCATGCACAGTTGCTGTAAGTATCTAATTATTTTTTCTGAAAAAATCGACTTACCCTATTATATCTGTAATATCGTATGTAAAGCAGTTGAATGATCATTTTCAGTCTCATGTTTTTGATAACGCATAAATAAATTATATTATTTGATCCATTCTACTTTTTTCAGTTATTGATTTCTTCATCTTGGCCTAGGTCACTTTGCTCTTCGAACATTTGCTCCCACACTATGTTAGGTGATTCTAGAGTGCCACTGAGTTATTTTTTAAGCTTATTTGGCATCATTTAGAAAACCGATGTAGCTAGAAGTAGGATTTTATGTGTCAATTTTAACCAGCAAAATGGATGCAGTGAATTAGTGGCTTGTTAGTCATGATTTTAATTGCTACAAAATCTGTAGTTTTAGTTCACTTTTTCACATAGACTAAGGATTTGATTGGGGCAGCTTTTTCATTATTTTACTTTTCAAAAAATAACTAGATCTACTAGAATGTGGTAGCAATAACAAAGCTGCTATTTGGCTTTAAGAAAAATATTTATATTTCTTGCAAGAGCTTCTAAAAAATTGCTTTCTCCATGAACAACTTTGCAATTAAGAGATTTTTTGAGATCACTTTTTTATTTTTAGTTTATTTTTGTTTATATTCTAATATAAAATAAAATATAATTGATATTCTTATGCATTTATTGTTGAATTCAAATCTATCCGTGGATGGAGAAAGAACATTTTGAGATATCTGAAAAACAGAGTTAGGCATAAAGATTGCTAGCAAGAAGACATGAAAGTAGTAAAAGTGCAGAAAAAATAATAATCTTTATTGCTCAGAATGCTCAGAATGTGAGTACAGAGTATAGAGGTCTGGAGTAAGAGCCAGAAAGGTCTCCTTGTAAGAAAGAAGTCCCCATTTTATTATATCAAGAGGTGACCATACATAGATCATATAAGATAAATTTAATACAAATAAATTCCCGTCTAAGTGGATGGCGGTGAGTGAGTATAGGTCCATCGGCTGATGGGGGCGAGTAGCCCGTTATCTAGCAAGTGTGGTTGGGAAGGAGGAGAGCAGTTGCATTGTTCCATCATATAGTCTCCAGATGCTGGTGAGTTGGATTATGCTTTTGCCATTGGGTCAGTATTCTCTAAGTTCTTTGACTTGTTGGGTTGTATTTATCTTCCCCTATTGGACGCTCCTTTCAGTGAGTATATTTATTCTGGGTTGTCGAGTACCATTTATGCGAGTACGCTTGTTTTGACATATAGGCTCGCTTGGGCCTACCCACTACTTTGGGTATACATTTCCCTCGATTCTTCTGGTCATTGTAGAGGTATCTCGCAAAAAGAACAGAAGAATAATTAAGCATTTAATGATTTGTAAAAGTTTATGTATTATTGGAAGGTCACATCACCTTTGGACTGATCCGATTTTTCAAGCTCGGGATGCTATAAATGGATCTTTTCTTTCTTCTTTTATGCGCTTAACATTCCTTTAGCTGTTCGCTCGGATAAATCGTCTGCCTCCTAAGAGTTGACTACAATGGACACAAAAAGACCTCGTTATGACATTGATCTTGCAATTATATGGATAATCCTTCGCAAAAAGGCCAAAAAAGCAAAGAAGTCCAAAGTGGCTGCCACCATTCCTGTAGCCACAACGAGCATTTCACCTACTCCGATTGCAATAATCATTACTCTGACTTCTCCCTCTGGCCCTTGAGGAGAATCAAGCACCTATCTGAGGAGCAGGTTGTGTAGTGAGTGTGTGATTTGCGACTGTTCTTAAAGAAGAGGAAGGAGGGGAAGATGTGTCTTTGATTCGATGTAGAAAGGTAAGCCGATTAGTTGGGCTGGCCACTGCGAGAACGGCTATAGACGAATGTCTTGCTAAGGTGAGAGTTACTTTTATTGCGTGTTACAAGTCTTCTTTATCTGAGTTTCTCCTTTTTTCTTTGGTCATATAGTTGAGTGTATCTAGCGTTTAAGCTTCAACGGAGGATGGTGAGGTGCACTCGCTGGCCCTCCAGTTCGTTTCCTCCGACAATTTAGGTAATTTCGTAGAGTTGTTTCACCTTTCCATGGGCGATTTACTAGGCTATTTCTCGAGTAGAGATGAATTTTACTTACTCGATAGGTGACTTCCCTTCTCAAGGGTCAGACCCATAGCAAATCCTTTTATTGAAACTCCTCATAGTTTTTGACAAATTTCTTTCTCATCGACTAGCGGTGGCTACAACTTTGTCGTTGACTTTATTAGTGCCGCACGTGGATTGGATAGAGATTTCTTCTCAACTCGGAGCGATTATTGATACTCTTGTCGCCACGACCAGCTTCATTTCGCCATCATCAGGGAATGGTCGATTTTCCTTCCCTACTTGTAGAGATAGCGGCAAGTCTGCGAAGTGTGAGTCTACTCGGTGACCTGGGAACGATGTAGAGAAAGAACAACGAGTATTGACAAAATCTTCTGAGGTTGTCACTTTTGAGGGGAGGTCGCCCTTTTGAGGGAAGCTTTAGGTTCGTCCCAGCAGAACATAGGTGAGCTGCTAGCACAACAGAAGCTAGAGTCGTAGCAAAGATAGTCCTTTGAGGCGGAGTATCAGTGCAACTTTATGACCATGAGATCTGAGATGGCATTACTCCAGAACTCGGTCAAGTCGCGAAGCACTTTCCTTCTCCTTTTTGACGTGAAGATTGACACTCAGACCCTGTAATTAAATTACTAAAAGATAATGTATTAGGGTTATAGCGAGTGTGTTGTACCTTTTTATTCGTAGATAAAGAACTATTTTTGTATTTCCCTCCAAGCGAGTATTGTTTGATTTTTTATTATTGCGCATTAATTGTATCTCTATAGCATTTTTCTCTTGAGATATTCTCAGGATCTGAGTAATCATTTCTTTACTTAATACTTGATTTGACGTCTGTGTTAACACATTTTTTTTATTACGTCAATAAATTCTTCTTAATTGAAGTAGTTGAGACTTTATTGCTCCTTTGAAGCGTGCGAGTAGAACTTCCTTGTGAGTAGATTGTGATCGCTTCATCATCAGCGAGTATGATTTTACTAAAGAAGTCTGCCTCATCTTTTCACCAGGCCCAAATCAAGGAAGTCCCCAAGTGGACTCCTTTGTTTCTATCTCCGTATTTTACTGATACTGCAGTGCAAATTGAAATTTTACTATGCGAGTAGCCAAAAGGATTGAGCACTTCAACTCGGTGAGGACGCATGAGTTGTGCATTCCGTTCGCCCATTTTAGGAATGGGTTTCGACTTCCCCTTCCTCGTAGTGGATCAACATCCTCGACTTCTTCGGAGTGGTGCTCGCCCAAGTCCTCTCCAACTCGATGGCGAGCATCACGGCTTTCATCTTGTGCTTGCGGGAAAAAGGCATCCCATGGAGCTTGGACCTCTTCTACTGATCATTCATGGTGAAGGGCCACCAAGATGGGACTATGCAATTTTCAATGACTCTACTAAATATTCACGGTCTTCAGAATAAAGTACAAAAGTGACACTTGTAGCTTTTGTTTGTGAAGAGCACGACTCAGTGGCCAGTGTCGACTGTCCCTCTTCCATACCAGCCGAGCAAGGCCACCAAGATTGACAAGCCGAGTGCATGGGAAGAGGAGGCAATGGAGAGGTTGCGGGGTCGCAGCCTTAACTTCTCTCTTTACCTTCGCTTCGGAAGGGTATCCGCTGTCCTCGATAAATTCTTTTCCCTGTTTACTTGTTAATCCTCTTATACTTTTGGCAACTCATTCTTCTAATTTCTTCTTATTTGTTTGCTCGTAGGAGAGACAACTTCCATTGACCTTGAGCTCAGCCCCAAAGTGCTCCAATTCTTTGGGAAGGTGAGCACAAGATCAGCGAGCGGGTGATTGGTGGCAAGGAATCTCCCTCTCTTGAGGTCAGCGAGGAGGAAGAGGAGGGGGAGCCGAGCACAACTTCCACTGAGGCTGCTGATGAGGTAGGGTTGAGTACAACTCTCAAGAAGACATGAGTTCGAGCTCTCGATTCAGTCGGCCTCTGTGGAAGTGTAAGAGGATGGCTTGGTGGATAATTCTACTATGAACTTGCGTGAACCCACCTGTGAAGCCTACGACTTTGGCTCTTCCATCTTCTCATTGGACCTTGACCGGCTTTTGAGTGACTTTTCCGATGCTCGTTTATCGCATGCTGTCATGCTCAAGCAATACATGATAGTCGACTTAGAGGTATGTCACAAGTTTCTTGGGAAGAGGAAGGAGGTCTTTGAGAGTAGGTCTTAGTTGGCGAGAATAATGAAGAAATTGAAAACTCTCGAAGCCAAGCACAAGGACCTTCAGGTCGAGACGATTCACTAGGATGAGAAGGAGAGAGCGACCATGGAGCTTACTTGTCTTGCATAGGTGAAAAGAGAATTGGAGGAGGAACTCTCTTGTCGGATTGAAGAGTTTCAGAAGAGAGAAGCCAAGTTTGTTGGGTTTCTTGATTCTGATGAGTACCAAGAGATATTGTAGTAGAAGTTCAAGGATGGTGCCAACTTTGGTATCATCAAGTTGGTGAAATACTGTCATCTTGACGCCAAGTTCTTAGACTTCTCAAATGTACCTGCATTTTTGGACTCGAATGACGACGATGAGAGTAGTTCGAGCTGATACATCCTTTCCTTTTTCATTTCTCTGTAACAAATTTTATTATTATTATTTTGAGTAGGATGCCTGTATTTTGCTCTCTCGCTTGTAAAAATGTAACAACAACAACAATAACAATAAGCCTTTATCCCACTATGTGGGTCGACTATATGAATTCTTCATCTCCATTGTGTCGTATTATGTGTCAAATTCTCATTTAATTCTAGTAAACTAAGGTCATTTTTATACATCTTAATCAAGTCTTTTTAGATCTACCTCCACCTTTCTTAACATAAGATAAATCTAATACATCTACTCTCTTAATTGGGTCATCGGACGGTCGATGTTTTATGTGGCCAAACCATCTAAGGTGACTCTTTAATCTTATCTGTCATTGGAGTTACTCTAACTTTTTCTAGAACATACTCATTTCGCATTTTATCTTTAAGAGTAAAGCCATTCATCCATCTGAGCATCCTCATCTCTGTAACACTTAACTTGGCCTTATGCTTCTCTTTTATTGGCCAACATTCTGCACCATAAATCATTGCAGGTCTTACCACCATCTTATAAAATCTTATCTGTCACTAGAGCTACTCCAACTTTTTCTCGAACATATACTCATTTCGCATTTTATCTTTAAGAGTAAAGCCATTCATCCATCTGAGCATCCTCATCTCTGCAACACTTAAACTTAGCCTTATGCTTCTCTTTTATTGGCCAACATTCTTCTTCGTCATTAGTCTTACCACCATCTTATAAAATTTCCCTTTAGTCTGCGGTTGCTTTTCTAAAACACAACAAATGCATTCAACCATCCATCACTTGAATTCTACTAATAACATCTCCATTTATTTCACCATCATTTTGAACAATAGAGCCTAAATATCTGAATCCCTCACTCTTTTTAATGAAACCACCACTACTAGAACTTCTACAACAAAAATCACACTCCATATATTCGGTTTAGATCTACTCAAACGAAAACTTTTAGACTCTAAGGTTAACCTCCATAATTAAAGTTTCTCTTGGACTCCCCCTCTACTCTTATTAACAAGAAGAATGTCATCCGCAAAAAGCATACACCAAGGTACATCTTCCTTAAATGCCTAGTAAGAACATTCTTAACTAAAGCAAAAAGATAAGGGCTTAAAGCCGATCTTTGATATAATCCAACTGAAATAGAAAAATATTTTGTCAATCCTCCTTGT
The DNA here is from genome assembly GCA_021442155.1 of Cymbidium sinense. Lineage (NCBI taxonomy): Eukaryota > Viridiplantae > Streptophyta > Magnoliopsida > Asparagales > Orchidaceae > Cymbidium > Cymbidium sinense. The sequence goes on along the minus strand of CM038224.1, from coordinate 72,828,922 downwards.
ATTTGAACACAAGTAATAGCTCTAGTATACATATCTTAATGGCTTGAGTATAATTAATATTAACTCATTTCTTTTCTAGAACTCTCCAATGAACATCACTTGAAATTTTATAATAAGCTTTTTCTAAATCAACAAATATCATATGCAGATCCTCCTTTCTCTATTCTTCTCCATCAAACCACTCAACAAATGTATAGCATCCATAGTAGATATACAGCAAAGATTTTGAGAAACTTTTATATCACATAACTTGCTCAATGTCTCTCTCTAATAATGCATGACACATTAACTTATCCTTATAATTTTCACCGTTGTGCATCACCTTTATTCTTAGAACCAACAAATTGTGTCTTCACTCATCGACATCTTTTTAGTCTTTAAAATAACATTAAAAGATTTATTTATTGATTTCCTAAACATTTTCACACTTCTATTTGGAATATCATCAAGTCTTATTGTTTTTCACATTTCATTTTCTTTAAAGCTTATCCAACTTTAAATTTACTAATACAACGATAAAAATAAAATTCTCTATTTTTCTTTAGGGTATTAAGATTATTAAAATCAATCGTATTTTCAGATCCTTTATTGAAAAGTTTATCAAAATACCTCATTCACCTATTTTCAATATCATTTTCTATATGATTTTTATTCTTAATACACCTCGCTTGAACTAGATCTTTACTTATTCTATTTCTTTGGTTGACTAATTTATACATATATCTTTCACCTTCTTTGATATTCAATTTATTGTATAAATCACTTAAAACTAATTTTTTTGTATCTTATATTGATTTCTTAGAATCTTTACGAGCCACTTTATATCCTTTTCAATTTTTTGAGTTTTTATATCTAAATTAAGTTTTATAACAATGCTTTTTTTTATCTTTTCTCGTACATTTTGACTCCACCACTAATTATTTCTCTTTTGATTCTCCAAGTATATTGTTTGCAATTTGCTTAATTTCATTCTTATTTTTTCCCATAATATTAAACATGAACATTCCAAATTCATTTATTGTAGCTTTCTTAAAAATATTTTATTAGTGTTCTTTAAGTCTTTTCTGTCACAATTCAATTTATTTTTCATCTTTCAATTCTTAAAGTTTAAAACTAATAATATCAGACTTAAATTTTTTACTTGGAATGGCTTACAATCTTTACAATCTAAATGATATATTTTTCTTATAAAAAAATATGTCGTGTTTTACTATATCCATTTTATAAGTAATAATATCTTATCTTCTTTCTTAAATAAGTAAATTGATTATAAAATCATGTTAAAGTAATATAATTAATATCTTCTTCATTAATCACTCCAAATCTATAACACTATGAATATTTTTAAAATCTTCCATCACTGTACCAACATGTCAATTTAAATCTCATCCAATAAGTATTTTTTTCTTCAAGAGGCATCTTTTGTATTATTTCTTTAACGTCAAATCAAAAATTTTCTTTTGAGCTTATACATCCAAACCTACTTGAGGAGCATTAACACTTATTATATTGATAATCTTAGTATCAACAATAATCTTTAAAGCTATAATTTTATCTCTAATCTTATTAATATTTATAATATTATCCTTCAAACTTGTAATTATAAATACACTTACACCATTTCTAATTCGATTTCTATCTGAATACCAAAGTTTAAAACTTAAACTATCAATCTTCTTGGTCTTCTCCTTAACCCATTTAGTTTATTGAATACATAAAATATTTATCTTTATATGAACCATAATATCTATTAATTTCATTAATTTATCTATAAGAGTACTTATATTCCAAGTTCTTAACCTAATCCTAGTTTCATGGACTAACTTCTTTACCCGCACCATTCATAATGTGGGAACCTTTGCTTATTTAACATTGCACACATTCGCGGCCTTTTGCACATCTTTTTTCTTTATTGCCTACAACGCCGCTATGGGGCATAGCATTAACACAATGTTTTAAATGATTCATGTTATGATTATTTACAAGTTTCGTTGGTTGTCAACTATCTATTATTCATCTCTTGGGACTTAGGTAGTGTTTTACCTATAAAAATGCATTAAATGAATTGAAATCACAAGTATATTTTTATTCGAGTATACTTACCTGAATAATTATTAAATTTATTTCTTTGTTGAGTATTTTTGAATGAATATTCTGTTATTGAGCTGATACTTGCTGGTCGATGTGCGGATGACTTTGTTTATAACTTAGAATATTTGGATCATTGATTATAAAAACTTCTCTTGGTGGTCGCTTTAGTCATTAACCAATAGAAAGTATTTTCTTGAATGGTTGTTTAGTATCATGAGTTTATGTATACTTGTCAGATTGATACTCGAATAACTCTGCGTTACTTAGGATGCTTTGTGTAGTTGCATTCTGCGTTAGTCGCCCTTTTTAAAGGTTAGTCTTGACTTGCCAATTAGGAAAATTGATATTTTGTTAGTCGTCGACCTCACGGGGTGTCGATCTTATACGATAGTCGCAATCGCACAGAGTGTTGCTCTTCTTTAATTTTCAACAAGGAGAATTGGTTTTTTTAATTTAGTTGCCGACCTTACGGAGTGTCAGTCTTACACTATAATCGCTAACTATACAGAGTGTTGATCTTTTTAAGTTTAGTTGTTGATCCCACAGGGTGTCGGTTTTACACTTAGTCTCAAGGGTAGATTGTTAGACTAATATTCTCGGGCCAAGAATGGCACGCTAAGTATTCGGGTCTCCAACTTTGGCTTTCGCTATTCGTTGAGTGAGTCTTTTTCTTGGGCCAAATATGACGCACCAAGTATCTTGAGTTATAACTTAGCTCCCTGAGTATTAAGGGTTCGCTTTGCTCGACATCAATTTTTCTCAGATCAATAGTGGCGTGCTGAGTGAGACATTTCTTTTGGTGAAAATAACACACTGAATATCCTGAGTCATCATGCAACTCATTGAGTATAAGTTTTACTTTTCAGTATTCGAGTAAGCTTCTTTAGAAACTATCATTATCTTGTCAGCAAACTCTTTTAAGTAGCAAAATTTATAAAACTTTATTATTGAAAATAAGAAGATACATAATACTTGAAATTAATAAAACGAGTACAAATGATAAGAATTTTCTTTTAAGGATAAAACTTCTTCAAATTTCCGATGTTCCATGTCCTCGGTATGTCTTTGTCAGAATGAGATTGTAGTTTGTATGTGTTAGGGCCAACTTGCTCTTTGATTATGAAAGATCCATCCCAATTGTGAGCGAGTTTGGCTAAAACATTATGTCGAGCAGCGACATCTATTTTTTTAGTGGGCTATTGCTTTTAAAACGCCTCTCTTTCATATAGCATTTGTAATACTTGGCTATCTATTTTTTTGTTTTCTCTTGTCTTAGTGATGCCTCAATTTTGAGTTCTTCAAGAACATTTAGTGTGTTTTCCATAGCCTCCGAGTTCGCTTGAATCCAATCGGCATCTCCATCTTTTATTCTTTCTATTATTATGACTCTTTGACTTTGGACTTCATACTCGACCGATAGGACGACTTCTGTGCTATGTGACAATGTAAAGGGCGAGTGTCCAGTGACATTAGTAGGAGTTGTTCTGAGCGTCTAGAGTACTGTGGGTAGTGTGTCTACCCACTTAGCCTTTGTGCCTTCGACATTTTTCTTGAGCAAGTTCATCATCTTCTTGTCAGCTGCTTCCACTTGTCCATTACTCGGGTGATGTACTGATGCAAATTTTAGCTTGATTCCTTGAGACTCGTAGAATTCTTTTTAGGCTTTTTTTGGCGAATTGAGGCCTATTGTTAGTGATAATCATCGGGACAACCCATACCTACAAATGGCTTAATTTTCAAATTAGACATTTAAAAAAAATAAATAAAATAGTCGCTGGTCGGTAGGCTGGCCAGCCCGTCGGCGCCGGTCTTTATTCTTAATTTTTTTAAAAAAAAATTTAAGCGACAATTATTTTTATCGGTTCATCGGGTGATTTCGGCGTCTTGGTATCGTTGGAAGGTAATGAAAATTTTACAACTTTCGTATTTGACGACTCGGGTAGTTAAAGAGAACGATATGATTTTGAGCTATCGGGGCTCGAAATCGGCTCAGTCGGATCGTATTCGTAGTTCGAAGGATCGAGATCGAATGAATCGAGCTCGATCGAAGCGAAATTCGCTCGAATGTCGATCGATCCGCTCGAGCAATTCGGCCGCTGGTTTTGATAGTTTAGCTTGATTTTGGACTTTTTTTGCTCGATTAAAAGCAGTCGCTAATTTAAGTAGAAATTAAACTGACAAAGAAAAAAAATTCACATAAAAATTTGCTTGAATTTCTTGTATAAAATTGAAATTTAAATCAATATAACAATTACTTGTACATATTTAATTGTGTCACCAATACAAAAAAATTAAGTTTACAAAATATAAATAAAAGACAATATCAAGAGCACATATTTAATTGATTATCGGGACTCGAGTTATAATCATCTTCAAGTATTTGCAATCTATTCAAATTTCATGTTACTAGACTCAGGGTTCAGCCATCCAATGCGCATTAAAATAAAGAAAGCTCCGATTGCGAGGTTTGCACATCCAATGAGAAATGATGATCGATTTTTTGTTAGAAAAATATTAGAGAAGTAGCACCAAATCTACAAGCATTTAGGTAAAAGAGTTAGCACAAACAAAGCAATACAGATCAAATTAAAGGTGAAAACAGAATAAAATGAGTGAATTATAGAAGATTTAATGAGCGAAATCGGCTCGTCACAAATTTGGGGCGACCACAAACATAAGCATCCAAACTTCCAATGAAGGGTTACATCACGAGTTACTCTACCAACCAAAAGATGAGTGAAATCATCCCAACCTTCATAGCCTACTACTTGAGGTGGAGCGACTTCCATTTGGAGGAGTTGATATGGTCTTTAATACACCGCATACACAATGAGAAAGGCGTAGATGGTAAAGGCATGCCACCCATATAAGATATGTATCACCAAATAATGCCCAAGTCATGAGAATCCCAAAATACCAACCAAAAGATGAGTGGAAATCATCCCAACCTTCATAGCCTACATACTGAGGTGGAACAAGCCCATTTGAGGAGTTGATATGGTCTTTAATACCGCATACACAATAGAAAAGAAGGCAAAGATAGATCGAATGGTAAAGGATGCCACCCACCTCATATAAGATATGTATCACCAAATAATGCCCACAAGTCATGAGAGAATACGCCAACAAAATCCCAAACCAATAAAATTTTGGGCACATCCACCATATTGATAATAAGACCACAACAATAAATATACATATCAAAGAGAGTCAAGCAAAAAATTAACCAGTAAGCTAACAGAAAAATCAAGACCACAACTAAAGGGGTGAAATACACTACAATCATTAGAGTAAAAGACCAGGCTTGAATCCAAAATAGAAGCCATTCAGGATCAGCAATACAAATTTTAATAGTCCCCTTGATAATAACATGATCACAAAAGTAATTGCACAAGTTTAACAGATCCAAAGGCACAGATCTGATGATTATCCAATCAGCAATTAAGAGAACAAGGAACCATCTACAAGAGCAACCACAAAAGCTAGCCTGCAACACATAATATATAGAAATAACATGCTGGCAAAAACCAAAATAGCAAAATAGATAAATCAACCCGACAATGATAGAAAATGCCAAAGAAGAAAGCAAAATACCACTAATGCAAGAAAAACAAAGAAGAGAGGACTTATACAGAAGATATTTCCAAAACCTGCAATGTGAGACAACATAATATATCTTATTTGTAAACAACTTCTTGTCTGCCAAGTGCCAACGAGATTATCCACTAAAGATAATAAGAAGATCATTATTGTCCAACTCGAGCCTTCAAGCACCTCCCATACGGCCATACATCAAACTAAGGCGCTCAACACCACAAAGCCAAAACTAACCATACTACCATACATCAAACTAAGTACCATCTCGATGTAATAATTCGGAAGCTCATATAATCTTGTATTCGCCTCTTCCAAGAAAAAACATTAAGAAGAGGACTTATACGTAAATGCAAATGAAAGAATAGTTCATCTATATCTACTCAGATTGATCCCATGTTGTATTTTTTTATTTTATTTTTTGCCTCAAAATATTGAGATGATTTTAGGGTGACATAAGACGTTGAAAAGTATCAACTTCAATTATATGAAAATGCAAAATGATTTCAAAAGCTCAAGAAAGTTCTTCAACTATTAAAATGTACAAATAGTACTACAACGTAATTGAAACAAGTCTTCAAAATTTCTATTTTCATGATTGAAAAAACTACAACTGAAATGTAGAAATAACATTGTAACAAGTACAAAAATTGAGAAAGTAAGCCACAATTTTTAAAAGGCCAAACTTTAAACATTGCAATTTGTCGTAAGCCACAATTTCAAAGCAGAAAACTGTAAAAGTATTTTGTCATCCTATGTGGTCTCAAATTTTTTCATTGACCAAACCAATATATTAAAAAATCAAAATTGACCATATTGTAAGCCTAAAATCGAATTTTCAAAAGTCATCTCAAGATAATTTTATCATTGCATCCAAAATTAAAACAAACATTAATTGTTAAAGTCTACAATACATAAAATAGTAATTACAACTTACAACTTACAACTTACAAAAGCATATTCAGAAAGCCCATAAAATAATGTTACCCTTGAAATTCAAATTTCATGAATCCATACTGCTTCCAGCACGTGATATAGCTAAGTTTTCTTAAAATGTCAAACCGAAAATGCAAAGAAGTTGTTTTTTTATTGAAAAAATTAAATAGAATGTAATTTCACTATATAAAAAAAACAAAGAATGATGAAAACATTACCATAGTCTTTCAATTTTTTGTACTGCAAATCCAATTTCCACGCATATTAAGGCATCCAATGTTTTAGGTGAAATAACTTATAATCACTAAGACACCACCACCGCACTAAAGGCCGACTCAAGCAACGTAGTTATTGGAATTGTAAAATATCTTTGCCATCTTTGATAGTGTTTCATGGGACATTTTCCACCAATCTAAAATATCAAATTCAATCGTGACATTTAACGTAAGTTTCATCTAAGTATATCTCTAAGTCGATTGTGGAACTAAAAGGCCAAGAGAGTCTATAAAATCATACAACCCAAACAAATCATCGACAAAATGTGACTTTCTTCTATTGTAGATGTTGATTCAATTGTAAGTAGGTGCTCCTCAGATTTTCTTTAGTTGTATGTATCAACAACATGAGAAAGAGTAGACAAATAATTTTGTTTCATCGTGTCCTTTTGTCATCAACAATATCATTACCATAAATCATGAGTAATAATAATTAATGATAAATAATTTCATTCTGGATCTATGCGAATTGAGAATACAACGAACAATCAAGACTTATCATCAAATTTTTCCTTCATAGTGCTTGCCATATTAGAAATGAAAAGATTATGAGATAAATATTCTCCATCTAAGGTCTTAATTAATATTAGATTTGGAAGAAGCCTATTTGCAGTAGGATAGTTAGATCCAGAAAAAATTTCAGTTATTCGATGAAAAATGTGAAGCAACTCTCTAATTTTATCAAACCGATTCCAATCTTCCTGGTAACCAATATGTAATTAAGATCTCATAAAGCATATCGGAAAAATAGTCCAGAAAAATGCAGACTAATATTTTGTATGTTGAGTTCCAACGCAGGAACATCAACGATACGACTTTGTTGTTGATAAGTCAACTGAATCTCACCAAAGGTGTAGTACAGAGATCGCTTACAAATAAGATTGATTCTTACCTTTTCAATTATATTACCAATTTTAAGCTATCTTGCACCATTAGATTTAAATTACGAAAGACAACGAACATGAAAGAAATCCTCATTATCATAAATCATCTTCTAAGAAATAATACTTTCGGTTTCTAAATGCCACATCATTTGATGATGATTATCCAAAGTTATAGTTGATTTTATTTTGAATACCCCATTGCAACATAATGAAATGATTTCGATATCATACCAATTATAGGAGGATCTAAATCACTAAAATTGATTATCCCGACTACAATTTCCAATCGTAACTAATATAATGCAATCAGACACATATAACCAATTGTTTGGCTTGATGTCCAACAAATACCAAGTAGAGAAACTGCCTTAATTAATTTGAACTTTTTTAAGTTTTTTCTTTTACCACTTCATACACTTTCGCACTCTTCTTTGACACCAAATCTAAAAAATTTTACTTAGTTTGGATTCATAGATTTCATCAAAATATTAAACCATAAATATTCAATCAAGGATATTCATGAACAATGATCATCTTAGAACAATATTTTTAATTCGTTATGTTCATAGCTTGAAACATACAAACTAAATCAAATCGCTTTCTTCAATAGTGGATCAAAAACTTTGTCTCTTTTCTCTAACACTATTTTCTGAGATTCATTTTGTAATGTCGCTCAATTGTGATGTAGAAATTTTTTTTTGTTTAACATACTTAACACAATAATCAGATTTACTTTTATATAATTTTTCCTTTTTCTAAGATTGATATTTCAGTAAAATGTTGCCAAACTTCAAAACATTGCCTTTACCCTTTCTATCATCTATACAAGTAATTTCATCAACACTATCAATATTATTTTGCGCCAAATGAGTTTGAGTGAACTATTTGATTTGCTTTGAGAATGACTTTCCATTATATCTATATATAATATGATTCAATTATAAACTGCGTAATTCAAAGAAATAATTGTAATTTGTATGTGAATAACCGATTTTAAGAGTTTACAAGAAAGAATATAACATCAACCATATGTAATTTAAGATTATTTAAATAAATCGGTCGATATCTTATAATTGTAACTGAGGTACACTACTTTCTTCTTTATCAATAAATACCACGTTGAAAATAAGGTTCAATGAGTAAATGATTTTCATTAAACTTAAAAAAATATTTTTTTACAAAATTAATAAGTCACTTATTTGATAATAACATGCAATAAAAAAAGGTGATAAATCAAATAAAAATTTCAAATTGATTTTAGCCTCAGAGTCACCAACAAAATGATTTTCTTCACCATCCTAAATAAGACCACAACAATAAATATCTACAATTGTTGGCTAAAAAGGACAATCCACACGATTAATTTTAAGATGAAATAAATATAATCTTTCTTTCACAAGATGTACATGAGAAATGGTACCACAAAGAAACAGACAAGCAAGTATTAATCCAATATAGCAAGATGCATGAACCATATATATATTCTCAAGAAGCCAAAATGCATGTAATTTGTCAAAAAAAAAATCTTGATTTTGGAGAAAAAGGAAAAAAAAAGTTCATGCAGCATCTTATATTCTGAACCACTCGATAAGGATTCATAACCTAGAACATTCAACTATTCAAGCCTAAATCAACTAATGAAAAATATTTAGGCATTAAAATTTATCCACATATTTATGCATGGACCACACCAACTATGCCCATGTTTCAAGCTAACTTTTAACTTCAAGCATTTGCATTGTAAAACCCAATAATCCCATTTTTTAGGTAAAGAAACAAAAAAGGCTCTTCATTAACACCATTCCATGTCTCGACTCATACCATACGTTTATGCTAAAATAAGCCATTCTTCTTTACAAAAATAAAAAGCCATCAACATCTTACAAGTTATATAGATCAATAGGATTGAAAATTTTATGAAGGCAATAAAGTTTTCTTTGAAGAAATGAGAAAGAAATAAATGTTGAGGGATAAATTATACAAAGTTTTAAACCTGAATTGTAGCTTAAGTATATCAGCCGACAACCATATACAACTATACAAGTGCAAAAAATGTGCAGTTTCAATACTTTGTATTATACAAATTTTTCAGCATACCATATTGAATAACATGTCAAGACTCAAGAGGTGTATTTATCACTTATCTGCGTGAATCTACACAAGAAATCAAGAATCATCTCTTCATAACGGATTTTTGCCTTATTATTGATGTTCATCCATAAATGTGAGAAGGAACATGAATTATGATATTGTTCTTTTTTCCGTAAAGTTGAGTTAAAGAATAAACATACTTCACTTACAATAGGGTAATACATTGATTGTGTTGATCGGCCAGCCTTTGAGAGTGCCAAGACTCAAGAGTAATTAAGAAATGATCAAATGAATTATGAAACTATAATATATAAAACAAATAACTAACAACATCTATGCCATAAACTAACCAAGAAAATTAACCAAGATTGCTACCTGCATAGTAAATGAGACTTCTAAGAAAGAAACAAACCGAACGTGTTGTCACTTATCCGGACTTGGAATACCAGAAAGATTTGACGGATAAAGTAAAACATTTCTTAACATTTTCAATCATAAATAAAATCTCCAAATCATAAAAAAAGAGCCACAAACCACAAATAATTATACACTCATTCATACTTAAATATTCTAAAAGTTCGGAGAAAACACACTTTAAACATAACTCAACACATAATTATCATCTCTCAAGCTCTCTCTGCAGAACACGACTTTCCCTTCTATCGTATTTAATTAAGAGGACAAAAAGATTAAGAACTAACAAATGAATATAATTCCAATTACGCTATTACACTATAAGAACAAAGAAGAAAAGAACTAAGATGATGCCGTCACCGTCATGCGTATAAAGAAATATGCTCAAACAATCAAACCTAGTAGGATACATAAACATTTATCAAGATAGATATCGATATACATAAACATTTATCAAGAAGATATGCTGGTGATACATAAACATTTATCATATAAACTTTACTTTTTACTTTTATCATCCTTCCAAGAGTCACCGAAGTACTCATTCAAAGAACAAATATCTATTACCATTATCGCATTCGCCAATTTTATCTTTTCAATTATTCACAATTTCATTCTTTAATCATTTCAGATATATATGTCCAACAAGCACATAAGGTGAACTAATTTCAACATACACATTCATACCATACAATTATACCACTATGACATTAATTCATGATTAACAAGAATCGCTTAACTTTATAAAATGATAACGCATAATGATCTAACATTGTTATTATCCAACGTGAAACAAGAATCATCACGCTTTAAGAAAGAAAGGGAAAAATCATCACAACTCATAGCATATTAAAAGTCATAATCATAATAACATGCTGCTTCATCATAAAAAATTAAAGACATTTTTATCATAAATGTAAGAATATAATTACCCAATTTTAACTCAGTTTTTCTCGAATCTCCTTTCCTTTAACGCTTCCTTCCTTAATTGAAATTTCTATAGAATCAAATATTAATTTAATCAATACTCAACCTCCTTACATATACTTAGCATGTTTAAGATTTTTATTACATTTGAAATTATTTTTTCAGATGGGGTTTAACACTTAATTACTTAATGTGATTCATTTCACATATTCCCAATTTATATTTCTTGCTTAAATCTATGTAATCTCTAAGTCAATTTATAAACCCTAAATTAAACTTGAAATAGCATTAAAATCAAAGTTAATAACATTAAAATCAAATTTTTAATTAAACACATACTTAAATAACTCATTTACTTACCTTATATCTCTCGGTTTGCCAAGGACCTGCTCGAGCTTCTTCTTTCCTCCCAGACGCATCATCGAACAGGTTATCTCGACTTAGAGCTTCTGCCTGTCTCTAAGTCTGTTTTCAGACGACGCCAGACGGCCGGCGGGCTTTCCTCCTACGCCGATACAGGCTTCCTCACGATGACATTAACGCGCTCGACTTTATTCTCGCTGACGCAGTCTGCCGTTTCTCCTCCTTCCCCGACAAGACTAAAATTAAATCTCCTTATCCTTCCTCGCCGACGACGCCAGTGGTAACCTGAGCCTTCTCCTTTCTTTCTCCCTCTCGTGTTGAATTTGGTTTGCTTGTCAAACCGGCCGCCTCCCTTTGGATCCCATTCTTTCCTTTCATTAACCGTGGCGCTTATGAATTTTTTTTTTTTTTTTTGGATGTCATCCGGTTATTACACAAGTAACAAGTTGCAAGTTAAGAAATAACAATGACAGAGAAAAAAGCGGACATTCAGACCGCAGAGTGCAATACTAAGTCTCGCACCCTCGAGAGGACTAAGAAATAAAGCACGATTCATGGAATCACAAAGCGAGATGCGAGAAAACAGAGATCGGAGAGCGAAGAATAGAGAATCGTTCGTACCGAACCGCAAAGATAAGAAACCGAGAATGAGAGAAAGAACTCAAAGAAGTCACGGCCCCTCACCAGCCGGAGTTACTGCGCCGGCAAGGTCGAATTTGAAAGGGTAAAACAAACCGAGATATCAAGCATTCACCTTTGATCTCACCTGGACTGAGAGAGAAGGAGAATCGCCGATCGATTTCCAGCCGCACAGATCAGATTGAGCCGCTCAAAAATCGAATGAGTTGATTTAACTACGGATCAACGCTCGAAAACCCCAATTCGCTCGGCTCGTTTAGCTCGATTCGAACTCGATTCGAGCTAAAATACGAGCCGACTTTCGAGCGATTAACGATCTTCGAGTAAATTTCTCGCCATGAATGTATGAGGGTTGCCAAAATAAAGATATAGTAGCCTGTTTTGGCCATATCAGGCTCATTCGGTGTCGGATTTTGGCATGCTTGGTATTGTTGGAAAGAAAAAATTATTCCGACAACTTCGACGACCGCAATTTATGAGAATGAAGTTTAAAAATAAAGATATTCATTTTTGGCCAAACTTTCTCTTCCACCTCTTCTTCCACCGCCGACAAGTTAATATCCCAGTATGGCCAAAAAACGCCGATATCTTTATTTTTCAGAACTTCAAAATTCATACATTCGCGAAAACCGCTACACCGCAGATTCGTCGAAAGTCACTCAGAATTTTTCATTTCCTTTCCAACGATACCAAGCACGCCAAGATCCGACAATGGATGAGCATGATATGGCCAAAACACGGGGGCTGCCGTAATATCTTTATTTTTGGCAACTTCAAAATTCATACATTCGAAAACTACAGATATTCGTAAAGTTATCAACGAAAGTAGAATTTTCATTACCTTTCCAACGATACCAAAGACGAAACCGACATCGGATGAGCTTGATAAAAAAACAATTGCTTAATTTTTTTAAAAAAATTGTTACCAGTCAAATGTCACGCCACGGTAACAGCCACAGCGCCAGACTCGACCTATTTATTTTAAATTTTTTTTTTAAAAGGCCTAATTAGCTAATTACGGTTTTAATTAAGCCTAATTTGAAAATGAAGCCACCTACAAATGATGCCAGTCAAAATAAAGTTTCTTTTTACTTAATAGGTGATTTTGAGTAGCTTAGCTTTGATCGACTTTAAATAGTCAATCATGACTAGGATGAACTTTCTTTGTTCGCTAGCGACTGGCAATGGACCTATCAGGTCCATTCCCTAAATAGTGAATGACCAAGGACTAGTGATGGGTTGCAAAAGTTGTGATGGTTGCTACTGCAAATTTATGTCATTGTATATATCTTCTCGCGAACTCTTCAACTTTCTTTCTCAGTGGACCAGAAGTATCTGCGGGAAAAATTTTGTGACACTACTTAGACTTTAGAAATTTTTTATCTAGGTAATCAAATTTGTCATTAAGAAACAAATATATTATCTTGGAAGATAAATATGTTATTTTATAATGGATTTGATTACTTAAATAAGGACTCCTAAGGTTAATCAGTCTTCTTAATGTTTCAGAGTTTTTTCCCTCGAGCTACATTGAAAAGTAAGATAAGGTTTATTTTATATTGAGATTGTAGTTCCTTATAAGGGTAATTTTTTATAGTTAATTACATCTTAAGAATGAATATCTCTTCCTAAGAATACTCTCGACTAAAGAAATAAACTCTTATTTTTATGGATTTCAAAGTTGGTTCCAGAGATGGTTAAATTGGAGTTTCAAAAGGGAATACTTCAAAGGGGGAAGAATTCTTTTCGAGGCCAATTGGGATAGAATAGGAAATGCCTATAGATACTAAGATACTAGTCATTTCAACTATCCTATCATTGAGCTTTTTATCTTGAGATTGAATTTATTTGAATTTGAATTGACATTTTATTAGAAATCTAGGGCTAACATTCTAACAACATAAGATTGTAAAATGGTTAGGGTTGAAGACTTATTTCTAAAAGGATGCTTTAGAACTTAAGTTTATAAATGCTCCTAACATAAATCAGAGGCTCGGCCTAGTTTGATTTTTGGGAATTATCAACTCTTTCTCTCACTTGAGCAAAGAAACCTGTCCCCGACTCTTCTGGACTTATCATTCGCTTGGAAGAGCTACTAGCTAACATCACCTAAGCAAATTTTAAACCCATGAATCTGGTCTTATGTATGTAAGATGGCTGGGCTGTTATATTTTAGAAAAGAATCTAGGAATTTAAACTCACTTTCTAATTTTTAGGATCATATATATAATATACATTTATTTAATGAAACAATTTTCAGCTTTTAAATGTTTACCTCATAATTCATTTAAGGTCTCTGAGTATGCAATTTATGCCTACAATGAGATGCAATTAGAATAGATCATGGGCGATAAAAAAAGAAGATAGATTTTTCCAAGAAGAGGGGACATCCTTAAAGGACAGAGGCCTCTTTATGTGTAATGGGTGAAGTGCCCAATTCAAGGAGTTAGAATAATATGCTTTGTGGTTCACAAAAACTAATTGTTTCTAGTTGCTTTTAAGTTTTTTTTTTCTAGGGCTTTAATTAAAATGAAGTTTTGAGTTCTTTATTTTCATTTAACTTATTTAAATTTAAGTTAGGTAGAAATTTAATTTTTTCTAGGAGCCTAGCATCAAGGCATTCCATCACAGAAACACAACACAGAAAGAAACCTAGAAAAATAGAAAAATTTTATTACTCAGCCAAAATAAATCAAGCAAATTTAAATTAATAAATAAAGCACGCTAGGTATTGTCAGTACATCCCGAAGAAAAAAAGAAAATAAAAAATGCCTCGTACAACCCGGCTTAGAATTAAAAGTCTAGATCTATGGGTTTTTCTTCAGGATCGTCTCTTTCTTTAGGGATCTCCACGAGCTTCACAGGGGAATACCAGTCAATAGGGTCAGCTCTTGCTATTCTTAGACCTCATTGATCCTAACATAATTCTAAGCTCAAATTATATTTCAAATTCTAAAATAAATTTCTAAACACTACAAAATAAATATTAGGAAATACACATTGCACACCATCAATTATATTTGTAAACATACGAGCTTAACATTAGTTGCTTGCCAATCCCACCTGTTATATTGGGTTATGCTTAGGGACTTATTCAGCACCTGTAAGCAAACAACATATATTTATTTTTATTATAGCAATCCCTTTTAGCACAACCCTTTATAGAAGATAGTATTAGTTTTAAAAAGAATACCCTACCCTCCAGACTAGCGTGCAAACAATCCTCACCATCCAGTTTAAAATAATACATCGTATTATAGAATATCACAGATCAATCTAACCTAAATGTAGGGATGGTAACCTAATAATCTTGTGTGTGAAGGAGATATTTGTGTGATATGATTGTACTAGGCCTTGTTTTAACTTGGATTTGATTTTTAGTTGAAATTTTGTTTAATTTATTTTTGAGTGGTTTCAATTTAAATAATTTAGTTATTTATGATTTCATTTTCATTTTTACTTTCATTTTATGTTGAAGTGAAATTTGAATTTTAAAGAATGAAGAATAAAATAAATTTCATTTCGAGTGGAACCCATTCTATTCAACATCCTGAATCTTAATATAATGAAATATTTACCCTAAGGTGAAGATTCATTCTAAGGATATAACTAATATCCTAAGTATCTTGATTAACTTTTTTTGAATTCTTTTAAGTTAGATTTAGTTTGATTAAAGTTTTAATTTTATTTTGGAATTTATTTATGATTTATTCTTCTCTTTTAATTTGATTAATGTTTCTTTGAAAATGATTTGATTCATTTAATATTTTAATTAAATGTTCATTTTATTTCATGTGATTGAATTATTAATTTATTTGAGTCAGCTTGATCTTATTTATTTATTTCATCAATGTTTGTGTTTATATTTATTATTTATAAATTTGGGTAAGTTAATCTGATTGATTTCAAGTTATAATTTCATTCATCCATTTTATTAATGTTTATGTTCATTAATTTGAATGAATTGACCTAAATACATTTAGGTTGATGTTTTAATTCATTCTTAGTTTAAGTTTTAATTTCATTATTTAGATTAGGATTTCATTAATTAATTCAATTTCTTAAGCTGATCAATTCATAACCTGGTAAATCTATGCAATTTTCGACATCAAACCTTGCCTAGGCCATTTCAAACTTTTAGGTTATTTAAGTTTAGTTGATTTGGTCAATCACTTTTATTTGCATTTGGAATTATGTTATTCATTAACCTAAATGAATTTAAGAAATTGCTATATTAATGAATTGCATATTTAAGTATGAAATTTAAAGGTTGATTAGTTTTGATTTCCAATTGATTAGTTGATTTATCATGAATTTAATGAATTATTAACTTTAAGGTTTAATTTAAATTTTGTATTTTTAATTATTTCATTAAAATCTAAGTATATAATTAATTAAATCCTTTGACTTAAGAGTATTGGAAAATTTTTCTTAACTGTTCTGATTGTTAATAAAAATATTTCTAGTTGATTTTATGAATTTTATAATTTCTGTATTCTTTTGATTTATTATTTTATTTAAATTGACCTAGAGATTGAAAATTCAATAACTTTAAATCTAAATGTCAATTGGTCTTGAAATGTTTATGACAAGTGGGATTCTTTGCCAATTTAAGTTCCATAAAGTTTCACTCCAAGTACATTTGTATTTTAAGACAAATTAAGGTTTTAATTATTTCAATAAAACTTTAATTAAGCCTAAATTAAAATGAATTAATTAGGGGTTTTATTTTTCTTAAATTCTTCTCTAGAAGATGCGTCCATAGAGGGTTTATTTAGAATTTTTGGAGTTTTAGTTGATTTATTATGATTTTTTAAAATTCAGATTAATTAATTCAATTAATTATCAAATTAAGTATTTTATGATTTATTGGATTTTAGAGAATTTTAATGAAGTGTTTAGGTTCATTATGGTTTATTAAAATGATTTAAATTGTTTTCATAATTTTTCATGATTTCACTAATTTAACATTAATTTATCTTATCAAAATTAGGGTTTAAAGTTGAAAATTCAATATCTTTAGATTTACTTTATAATAAATCATGATAAATTTCTTTAAGGTGAGTTTTAACCCTAATTTCATTTCCCCAAAGTTTCAAATTAATTGGATGAGTGGTTTGAGTTTAATTTGAGTTTGATTATTTCCATTTAAACTCAAATAAACTCAAAATTACCCAGTAAAAATTGGAGATTTTTGGTTTAATGGATTCTTTTCATTGAGAGGAATCTATAGAGCTCTTAATTATACTTTTTATTGAATATTTATTTTCCAATATTTTTTAAAATTTATGATATTTTTTAATATTTATTTAATTAGAAAATCGAGAATTTCTCATTTTAAACGGTCGGCACCATGTGGCGCCGATTGCCACATGGCGTGGTGCCATTGGGCCACATGGGATCCACGTGGATCCCACGTCAAAAGCGGTTGGACCGCGGGATGATCTTCGATCGTCTGATCGAAGATCGGACGGTCACGATTTTGCTCTCGGTTCCTATAGGATTCAAATCGGATGTCCGGCTAGATCTCGGTCATCTGTTTCTAACAGAAGGAACATACGGCATAGATTTCTCCCCTTTTTTCACCGGCGAGAAGCACAGAACGTCCGCGTTTCAGGGCCAAATTTCGGCGATCCAAGGCGTTTTCAATTGCAAAATGATTAGGGATCAATTTGCAATCGATCCATATGACTTGATCTTGTTTTAGATCAACTTCCCACTTCACAAAGGGCCAAATGAAAATGCTAAGGTGGTTGGTTTGAACTCATACCTCGCTGGCGTGGGGTCTTGGTGGCGGAAACGATTCGTACATCTTCGTGGGGATGCGACAAGTCTTTGAGAGAAATTCCACACTTTGCCTCCCCATGGATCGCTGTGGAACCAAGCTCTACTCGTTTTTCATCTGGTTTGGTCGTTTTTTGGTTTGCCGGTGGCGTGACGATTGGGTAGAGGTTCGTTTGAGTTAGTTTCATCCGTAGAACGTGTAGGGAGTGTTAATTGTTGGGAAGGAGCATTCCTTCCTCGATTCCATTCTTGGTCGAAGGCTTAGCTCTTCTTTGTTGTTGGCCATAGCCAAT
This sequence comes from Cymbidium sinense, assembly GCA_021442155.1. Taxonomy (NCBI): domain Eukaryota; kingdom Viridiplantae; phylum Streptophyta; class Magnoliopsida; order Asparagales; family Orchidaceae; genus Cymbidium; species Cymbidium sinense. The sequence continues at coordinate 72,810,631 of CM038224.1, read as the reverse complement.
CTCCGATCTGCCAGCGTGAAAGCGTCGGGGAAGACTTCGATTCTCCTTCTCTTCACCTCAAGAACATTTGAGGATGATTGGATTCATAAGAGGGGGTTTCTTTCCTTTCTTTCCATATATGACTGAGAGTCATATGTAGAAGATTTTAGGTGGTTGGAATCTAGGCCAAGGGGTTGACTTGGTTCCTCCCCTTGTTAGTGTGTTGGGATAAATTTCTTGATCTGAAGAAGCCTCCTCCTTCTTCACCTTAACCTTAGTGGTGGACTCTCTCTCTCTCTCTCTCTGTGTGTTTTTTTTTTTTGGCGAAGAGATTCTTGGCATATTTTTCATGGAAGTGGAGAGTGGACTCAACCTTGGTTGGCTCTTTGATTGCCACTCTTGGAGGCTAGCTCCAAGGGATGGTTAACTAATTGGAGAGAGTCCAAATCAGTAAAAGGTAAGGAGGTGCATGAGGTGTGTAAGAGAATTGATTTTACATGGGTTTTTGTTTCTTCCTTCCTATAGTATCTTCTATGATATCTCTTGACTTTTGGGACCACTTAAATGACCCTTAGATTGCTGGTTGGCTATCCAAATCAAACTTAAGGTGAGCCATGAGTCAAATAAACTCATTTGAATTGGGTTTGGGTTTAGATGCCTTAAGTTGATTCAGTTAAGCACTTGTCCCCTTTGGTTTAACTTGGTTTGCTTCATTTAATGGATTGAGCTTAGGTTTAGGCTTTAAGTTTATTTAATTGATGATTTATGATGTTTTAGATTTATTGATTCCCTTGGATTTTAAATTGATTTTGATTTTATTTCAACTTGACCCATTTAGACTTAAATGAGTTAAGTTGAGTTCAATTGAGTCAAATAACTAATTTGACTCGATTAAGTTATATTTGGACTCCAATCATATTTAATCACATATGTGAGATGATTTAGAGTGATTAATTTCATTTGATTTAGAATTGATTTCAATTTTAACCCATTTGACCCAAATTGGGCTTAATGGGTTAAGTTGGATTCATCTCAAATGTTCAAATTATACCTAATGATTAGTTGGATTGTGTTTAATTATGATTTCCAAATGATTTTGGACAATCAATTTGAGTTGATTTTTATTTAATTTGTATTTTGATTCATAAGGTCCATTTAGGCTCATTTAAATCAAATGGTCTAATTAGCCTAATTAAGGCCTTATTGGATTTATATTCATTTAATTCATGTTTAAACATGTTTATTTTATCATTAGGAGTCTTTAGAATAATTTTATTTGGTCAAATTTTATTTGCCGACCCCACCTAGTGGGATTAAGGCTTGTTGTTGTTGTAAATTTTATTGGGTTGACCTTTAACTTGCAGGGACCCACATAAGTCAACTCTACATAAAGGGTCGACCATCTTTGACTTTCATTTGGCTTTAGTTTTTTTATTTGATTTGATTTGAATTTGTTTTGATTTCTTTGAATTTAATTAATTTTAAACTTAAATAGGGTAATTAGTTTAACGACCTTAATCACCTTACTTTAAACTCAAATGGATTCAAATTCTAAGTGGAATGTGTTTGATTTTATTCTTTGTTTATATTTGAGTTTTGGGTTGAGTCCACTTTATCTCATTAGGTTAGATCAAATCCAATAATGATGCATCATTTCACTAAGTGTAGTATCCTTAGTGCCTAATTAGGAGGCTCTTAATTTAGGATTAGGTGTCATAATTACTAGTTTTAGAAATGATGTTAACCTCATCTAAAAAAAGAAAGAATCTATAGATTTAACATCCCCTCCAGCAGACTCAACTGCCTCTTTAGCAAACTTAATCATAAGCAGCCTTAACATCTATAGATTTAACATCCCCTCCAGCCACTCGTTGTCCCTTTATAATTCCACTGCTGCTCCCCTTTTCCTAAATTTGATAGAAACATCCAATTTTTTCTATTATTAATTAATTTTGTTTACCTTCTTCAATGATCAAAGAGTTGCATTGGATTGGAAGACTGAATGTCGTCCATTTTATATGCCACGTTTATTTTTTTTAGCTGTTCTTTTTCTTTTTCTTAGAAACCACACTTGTAATCTCATTTTGTCTATATGATGGTCTTTTTCTTCTTCACATATTTTACTTGGAGAAGCTCATGAGTATATACTATAGACTCGTAAAATCTTTTATGGCCGTTATATTCCAATTCATGCTTAACAATTATAAAAACAGAAAAAAAAGGAATTCAAAGATAACAAAGATAACAATTGAATATAAATATAATACAGAATAATTGTAATTATATGAATATAACTTGCATCTTTTTTACATAAAATTAGTAAGAAATCTTTATTTATCAATACTTTATAAGTTTTCCAACTTAGCCTCATAAGGAATTTCTCTTCAAGTAGTTTTTCACAAGCCTTTCCCACCTCCGGAATAGCCTTGCAAGCCTAATACTTTAAAGATATTGCATACTCACTATATATTAGGAATTGTTAGGGGTAAAACTTTCATCTTATATATAACTATATTTTTTCTCAAATCTAAGGGCGGGGGAGCCACTCTTTGCTCTTTTATAATTCCATTACTGCTCCTAAATTTGATAAAAGCATCCTATTTTTCTATTATTAATTGATTGTTCTCGACTTCTTCGATGATCAAAGAGTTCCATTGGATTGGAAGAGAGATCAACATCTCTTTTATGAGGCTCATTCATTTTTTTTAGATCTTCCTCTTCTTTTTCTTTCTCTTAGAAACCACACTTTCTTGCAATCTCGCTATGTACTGGTCTTTTTTTCCTTCACATATCTAGCTTGGAGAAGCTCATGAATATATACTATAGACTCATAAAAATCTTTTATGACCTTTATACTCCAATGCATGCTTAATGATTATCAAAAGCAGAAAAAAAGAAGAAGAATTCAACGGTAACAAAGATAACATTTGAATATAAACATTACAAAATAATTGTAATAATATGAATATATCTTGCATCTTTTCGACATAATACTGGGAAAAAAGTCATTCTTTATCAATACTTAGTTTTTCAACTTAGCCTCATAAAGAATTTCTATTCAAGAAGTATAGCGCAAGCCTTACCCACCTTTTGAATAGCTTTACAAGCCTAATACTTCAAAGATATTGCATACTCACTATATATTAAACTGTCAAATTCTTCAGTTTTTTCTTAAACCTTTTGGACATTCCTCTCAATATATGACATGTTCTTATTAAACCCTTTTATTTTTTCTCATGATAATTTTTTTATGGGTATCTTCTTTTACCAGTGACAATATTTATGTGAAAAACAATATTATTTTTTTATGGGTATCTCTATTAGTGCTATCAATGAAGGCATTCCTAATATCTACAATCTTGATGATGTAGTTATTATTTAAATAAAACTTATTATAAATGGGAGATCCTCCAATACTGAACTAATTACTAGTACAAATTCAAAGATATAAAATTTTAGATTTTTATCCCTATCATTGAACCCAATATAATAAACTTGATTCTTTGTATCATCAAGCTTCCTAAGGAGCAATTAATGAATGAAGGCTCCAAGAGTTACAGGGGAAGAGTGTTGAAAATTGCTTTGAGGGAGATTAATCATCCCTCTCAAATAAATCAAAATTTTAGACTATATTGTCACTTATTTGGTTAGATCACTAACTCAGTGAATGACCCAATCTATGTAATACCTCTCCATAGGAATAATAAACTGTCATATATATTCATAGCAAATCAAATGAAATAAGTTTAACTCATCATATGATAAATGGTTTTAATCAACTCATGATCGGGTTTAAACCACTTTAAGAGGCATTACAAAGTTTGAACTCTAAAACTCAAGACTTTGAATCTAGTCTGAACTTTATTTTGAAGCTGAAGTTCATACAAAAATTTGAACAGGTTTAAACCTTGTCCAAACCTTATTTAAATCTGGTTCAAACTCACAATTTTAGGTTTGAACTAAGTTCAAACCCCATATTATGGTTTCAAAACTTGTTTGAACTTTTGCTTAGAACCTACGGTTTTAACGTTGTGTTCAAAATTTTTGTTTGAACCTAATGCTCAAACCCATATATCCTTCTGGTTGTGGGTAAGGTGAACAGCTTGAGTCTAAGTGTTTGAAGGGATGGGGAAGGCATTGTAACTTAAATTAATAAATAGTAAAACTCATCTTATCTATGAAAATGAGTACCATGAGGTGAGGTTGAGAGTCCCTCATGTGAAGACTTTTTGGCTGAGCAAGATGCCACATTAATGCAAGTGGGGCGGCTGTTTGACCAATTATGCTAGGCGACTGTTGAAGAAAATGCTTGTAGAGAGCTGAGAGAGGTACTAACTATAATATATTCGAATTTTTGTGTGAATATAAATCCCTCATTTTTTATTTGGGGGTATTTTGTTCTAAAAAATATTTTGAAGGATATTTGCTTAAATAAAAAATGTTAGTGATGTTATTCTAAACTTGTTCATTAAAAGAGATAAAAATTCAAAATCTTTTTCAACATTTAAATTAAATTGTTTTTAAAAAATTTAAACAAACGCAACTTAAAAATGTTTAATTCTTTTAATCTGTTTAAAAATAATAATTTCATATAGGCCTTTTGTTCCACTTTCAAAATTCACTTTTAAATTTTTTAATTTTTTTTGCTTTTTTATTTAATTTTTTATATATATACTGTGGGGATGCGAGAAAGGAGTTGAACTTAAAAAAGTTATGCAAAAAATAAAAAAAACAAAATCCTAAAATGTTTTTCAGTATCTCAAAAACAAATTAACTTATTTTTTTTTAAAAAAACATAAAATAAAAGCAACTCATAGGAACATATTTTGTTTTCTTTTAAGAGATTAAGAATACAAATAAAAAAGTGATCTCAGGTAGCCCTTAGTTAATACTGACTGATATATTTTGTTAGAATGATTCAAATTTTAATAATTTGAAGATTTGTAGTTCTTGCACGTTTATCAGTCATTTAATTTTCTCTAGAAATTGATAGACTTGTGTTCATCATCGAGCATAGGATGAGCGTTATTTCCTCCATACACTGCAGGGAGGTCGGTCATGCAATCTTCTCCATCAAACTGCATTATACTTCTTTGATTTCGTAACTATTATTTTTCCTTTTAAACCACTCTCAAACTGCATATTCACACAGCAATATTTCGTAACAATGTATTCAGCTATCCACATGAACCATGCATATAAACTATTTTTCTTCCTTCTTCTGTAATTTGATCTTAAGTTGAGAAAATTGAGAACATGTTAGACTGCTAGAGCTGCCATGCCTATCAAAACTGAGAAAGAAAGTTTATTATATAATTTTATTATTCTGTATTGGAATCAACACTCGAATGTTGATTTACTTTGCTTCATTGGAATACTTGCAGGCAGTTCTTGCAGCAGTGCCCATCTCTTTTAAAACTTTGTTTAATTATTTTTCTTAGTGGCATTCCATCGAAGGTCATGTGCTAAGGTTAAGACTGGTTCGTATATTCTTACTGCTATTTATCTTGGTTTTTGAAATGTATTTATATGATCTTCCTATTCGTGTATTTGATTATAACTGATCTCTTGGTCTGTATTTGTCTCATTGTATGTATTTGCTGACTGAAATTGTAAGTTATATTTGATCAACTTTATATCAAATGACCTTTTGCATTGATGCAAGTAAATATAATATGTTATGGACAGTACCCTTCTTTATGGTGCGAATCAAAGACCGATTGCTAGATATTCGTGGCTTCGGTTTTTTCCTTTATAGCAATATAATGGGACCAAGGGCGGACCACAGCAGAAACGGCACTGTTAATATCTGCACAACGGCTTTTAAAAAAAGGCCTAAATGCACATCATTAGCCGTAATGTGCTCCATAGGTTTGATATATATATATGAATTGTCTCATTCAATGGAGATAAGCCTTAAAAGAACTCTCCATTTAAATATTTATGATGTCTTTGTGCATTAAAGAAAGTAGAAAGAATATGATCTTGGAATATCAAATGTGGGGGAGCCAACTTATGAGTGATAAAATTGAAAATTAGTAGAATTTGATGAAAGATTCATGATGGCTAGAAAATCTATTATATGTTAGACTTCATATTTTGAATGATTAGTTAGATATATTTATCGTTAGCTTGATTAAATTGTTGAAGCATGGGATTTTTTATTTATTTTGCATTAATAGTTTATTATTGGTGAACGGGTTGTGGTTATGACTTATGGCATAATAAGAGCATTAGATTTAATTTTAAATCTAAGTAGGGATTTATTTTCATTATATTATGTCATTCTACTTAAATATATTGTAGATGTATGCGATTACGATGGACTTAAATTTAAACATCAAGGAAATTAAAAAAATAGATCTTTGATGCCATAATCTTATATGTTAGGGATGCTAATGAACTAGACTCAACCATTTTGAAATCTATGTATCTTTGGTTTGATATCCAAATGTAAGTGATGAAGTGCATGAATGCTAAAATAATGGAATTTGACATAATAGATTAGAAGGCATTATTATTATGCTTAAATGAATGCCTACTTATAAATGAATAACCTTAACATGATTTATATGAAAAAAATATGTTGCTATTTTTGTATTAAACTTTATTTATTAAAAAATTGAGAAAATGAGACATTCATATATACATAGCACACAATTTTTATACATTTACATATCTAACACTAAAGTTTGATATTTACAAATATAGGCATTATTTCTATGCTTCAAAAGGTGTATTTTATTTCAAAAAAAAAGGTAAGAAAAGTGCTATTTTTGTTGTAATAATAAAAATTTAAGTGTTATATATATAAATGTTTATGTTTGGGTGTTATATATGTAAATATATAAGAATTGTGTGTAATGTATGCAAATGCATCTAGAATGTATACAAATATTATTTCCCCAAAATGTTTTTCTTCATTGATAAATATATTGGCATTAAGAGATTAAGTGAGAAAATACTTTTAAAGAAAAAGGCAAGCTTCCAAAGAATAGAAACAAATTAACTTTGTTGACAACAAATCATAATTAATTAATGAGATATAAAGTTAGATATGATATGTCTTGGCTTATTTAGTTTCTCTTAGATTGAGTGGACTAATTTTAATTAAATCATGCTTTGTGTGTATGGTTTCAAGAATATTTTTCCTTAAATAAATTGTACTAATTCAAGTTTAGTGCACAAGAAAAGTTTCTCCTTAATTAATTGATGTGGCAAAAGGTTGGCTCTCTTATTAAGATTTAGTCCTCTTTGAAAGAGTTAGACTGAAGGTCGAGGTCTTAGTGGAATTAATTGAAAATTAAAATTTTGAATTTAACATTTTAAATTTTTTGTAATACCTATTATATAAAAAGTACACATAAAATTTTTTTTTATGATAATTATGATACACATGCAAAATATAAAATTTAATTAAAGTCTTTAAATAACTTCTTTATTTGCGTTTTGTTTGGCTTTTTCTTATCTCTTTTCTTGGGTTCTAATAGTTGGTCCAATCACACCATCATGTAATCCATATTCCACATTGCTAGCTATTTCTTAATATGATCTGACTCATATAGTAAAATTATGTTCCCTTTTCCTTAATATGTGATCCTTTTTTAAATATACATATCTGTTTCTATATTCTTTAAATTAATCGTGCATTTTTTCGATACAGATTTTCGCTAATATTTTAACATACAACACTTATTAAAAATATATTATACAAATATATAATACATCACTTAATTAATTGGATCAATAAAAATTCTCTCTAAATTAAAATTCAAAATTCTTCTTTCATTTTGACAAAAGTAAACTCTAAATAATTTTTTATATTTTAAAATTTTAATTTACCATAAAGTCAAATTTAAGCATTTTTACCAAATTAAAAAGTTGGAAACACTAATTAATCACTTCTCTAATATCTATACAGTTAAATGATGCTGAGGCCTTCCCTCTAACTCTGATATACATGAAGATGCACCTATGGCTCGTTTTGTTTCTTTAGGCAATCATTAGGTGATGGAAGAAGCCTAATTTAACCAATTTCATCATGCTAAACACTTTGGTGAAATCTATTTCATGGATATCATTTTGATCAATTTTGAGCAAAATTGAGGTATTGTCGTTTTATTTTACATAGTTGTATTCCTTGCTCATTATTTTTATCACATTTGATCGAATCAATCATGTTGAATCCTTGTTGACCTCCATCACTATTTTACTAGCTAAGGTGGTTCAATGCATCAAGAATAATGAATTATGGATGTGACATTTGATGCACCTAGAGTGCCCAAATCTACTATATATTTGTCATGAGTTTGTCATATTTTTAGAAATAGTGGTATGCAGTATCCGAGACATATCGGACATCAACACTGTTGACCTCACTTTTGGAGTGATGACTCTTCCTCCCTATCCTAGACTTAGGAATCTTCTAGACACTAGAACTTCCCTAATCATAGGACACTTCAAGTGATTAGGTGAACACTAAACATAAGCCTAGAAACTTAAGAAGGGATACCTTGAGCTTAAGTCATACCCTAGGGTGAGTAGGTGTGGTGAAAAATTAATATTCTTTTATACATTTCTTGCCTTCATCTATCCCCTATCGCTTTCGAGAAAAGAAGGATAAATGAAAACAAAAATATATAAAAGAATATATACCTTATTGGGACACTACATAAATTCGCAGATGTTCTTATTCAAGTGGTCGGGTACGACATTGAAGAGAGGTATATTATCTCGAGAGATAAAAGTCACCACCCTACAATGGACCTAGTCACCTCAATAAGGACTCCTAAAGATAATGGGTCTGCATATGTACTGAGATTCTTCCCCTATTTTACATGAAAAAGTAAAGCATAGTTTATTTTAAATCAGGTTCGTTAAGTTCCCTACAGGGGCAAGCCTCATAGTTAGTTACATCCTAAGGGACAGGATCCCTTAGGATTACTCTCTATTAAGGTAAATGATCGTTGTCTCCAAAGATTTCAATAGGTAGGACTATCAATCGATTAGTTTATTTTGGAAGATCGAATGGGGTTGATTAAGGAGAGAGAGTTATTATTGAAGCCAAAGGAGGCTAAGTAGGATATGCCCACGATGTTAGGAAACTTAGCGAGCATCTCAAACTATCCTATGGTTGGGTTTTACATTTTTAAAATTGATTTAATTTGTTTGAGTTTAATTTTTCATTAGAAATTTAGGACTTATGATTCAATAACACAAGATTAAGGAAATACCTAAAAGGTGAGGATTTATGTTTATGGCCCATGAAAGGAAGAAGCAACCTTAGAACCTAAATCTAGAGAGCTTTGACGAGGGCCGAAAGCACAACATAAATCTAAGGTGAAAAATGGATAATTGGTTTGCCTCCACAAGAGAGGATAAACCACCCGACTATTTGGACTTACAACCATCTAGGAGTAGCCGCCAACTAATTCCTCATATGATTTTAAATTCATGAAGACAGTCATATGCTTTATGCAAGATAACTAGACTGTTATTTATTGAGAAAGAGACTAAGTCCTTAAACTCACTCCTTAAAGAGACTAGATCAAGTAAGGGTATGCTTCAAATGACCTAAATCTAATGCAATTCAGATTTCATTTTAGTTTTTTTTTTTGGATAATTATTTTGACTCAGACTAATAGGATTCATATGCCTCTTCGGGGCCGATTAAGATTCATCCTCTTTGAAAGAGTTAGACTGAAGGTCGAGGTCTTAGTGGAATTAATTGAAAATTAAAATTTTTAGTTTAATATTTTAAAATTTTTTTAATACCTACTATATAAAAATTACACATAACTTTTTTTTATGATAATTATGATACATACAAAATATAAATTTTAATTGAAGTTTTCAACTAATTTCCTTATTTAGGTTTTTTTTTTGGCTTTTGCTTATCTCTTTTATTGGGTTCTAGTAGTTGGTCCAATCACACCATCATATAATCCATATGCCACATCGCTAGCTTTTTCTTAATATGATCTTACTCATATAGTAAAATGATGTTCCCTCTTCCTTAATATGTGATCCTTTTTCAAATATACATAAATGTTTCTATATTGTTTAAATTAATCATGCATTTTTTTGATGCAATTAAATTTATCATGCATTTTTCCTGACATAAAAAGTAAATTATCACATGAGAGATCATATACTATATTAAAGCTTGAATCCTTATGTTCATCTTATGGTATTAGATATAGGTTCCCTATTTCTTTTTCTGGCTAACTAGTTAAAGAATTTGCATAAAAGTTTATCAAAAAAGTAAAATTTCCTACTCTTTGTAGCAACATCTTTTTCATCAACTTTTTTTTTATAACTTATACTTTTGATATTGGGGTAGCCCCACTTGATAGAAGATTCATTTATCACTTAAAATAGGTGATAATAATGTTAATGATAGTCGCAATTGGCCTTCTGGTGAGATTAAGTGCTATGAGAGGTTATGACTCTTCAATTAAATATCTAAAGATTGATTTTGAAGTTTTTGGTGGGATGGTGAAGAGATTAGGATGGTATAATGATGAAAATATCAAGACTAGTTTAAATTGTACTAATATGAAAGATTGCTTTAAGAAATGGATATAACATCGATCGATCGTTGAAAATAGTTATGAGTGATTAGCTTAAAAATATATACTTATGATGTAGAGTAGATGACTATATTTGGAGTTTATGTGGGTGTTGAGATGTAGATGACAAAATTAATTTCTAGTCTTAATTAGATTGGCCGAGGGTTTTAAGTAGGAATTTTATAGTGGTTGTGCAATTTGAGTTAAGTGTTGGTTCGCCTTAAAAGAAACTAAGGAGAAAATATGAGAAAAGTTTATAGTAGGAGTTTAGGAGAGTAGCAAATAAATATAAAATGGACAAAGGCACAAATGAAGAGACACCATGCACTAAGCTAAGAGAAGAACAATTTTCACTTAAAATATTTCATTAAAAAAATAAAGTTAAAAGAGATTTCAACTCATATTTGTAGGTATTATATGATCTTAGTGCTAAAAATTTTTGTGAAAAAATTTGAAAAAAATGAAGGGAATGGAGGGGTTTGTAGCCATTTTTGGAAAAAAAATCAACTACTCTTTTTTTAATATTTCTTTTATTTCATGACCTACCATATATGTTTTTAAATGAAAAATAAAAATATAAATTATATTCAAATTATTTAAATTATTGTTGTTATTTATTGGATTTTTTTCTTGGGTTCTTATAATTAGGCTTATTCATTGATCTTATTCTTGGACTTTAGCAGCTCTTATATGTGAACTTTTAATTTTAATTTTTTGATCTAATTGATCTTTATTTTCTTAATTTCAATATATGAATAACAAATGATTCTTCCTCTTTGAGTTCAATAATTAAAATCCAAAATTAAATTTCATAAGGAGCTTTGTTTTTCTTAAATAGTTTTATTTAATGTGATTGTCCTTAGAAATTAATGTAATTGAATCAATTATGTGGAATTGTTCAATTATTCCTTTTCAATCATTATAAATGTTGTATTCCATTTGATATCATGCATTCATGCTTTCAAATAAAAATAATCAATTGAATTTAATTATGTGAAAGTTACATGTGTTGAATTAATTTTATTATATGTGTGGCTATTATCACTAATAAATTTTAAAAATTATTTTCAAAGTTATAAATTAATAATGAAAATTTAAAGTGATATTAATCATGAATATTTCTATATAATTTGTATGTGCTTATAATCTAAACATGTTAAAATATTGTTCTATCTTTATGAATCATGTATGGGTTTACATAGATTTGAATAATAATAATAAGTATATAGTCTGGACATCCTGAGAATAAGAGGCTTTAAGTAGTCCCACGGAGGTCTTAGATTACCTCACTTCCTTGGTTAACAAAGGCACATACCTATTTAATTTCATTCATATGTGTACTTATACTAGAATTTAGATAGAACTTTATTTCACATGTGTAAATAATTCAACTAAAATACAATCTTTTCATGATTTTCATTCTCATAGTTGTGTGTACATTCATATGTATTCAAGATAACAAGTATATAGTTTGGACATCCTAGGAGTACGAGACTTTAAGTAGCCCTAAGGAGGTATTAGATTATCTCACCTCTCTAGTTTAAACAATGACACATACTTGCTTACATTTTTAATACATGTGTGTGTATATTTAACTAAAGAATGAGGATCCCCCTTTTACATCAAAATATACGCATTCATAATTATTTAAGTATGCCAAAAATATATTGTATGTATAGGTATTCTAAGTCCAAAATCATATGTATGTTATTAATGATGAAAAGGAATGGTGCAACATACTCTATGTGATGGAAATTCAATTATCTCAATCTTAAGATGCCTTTCATGTTGGATAGGATTCTTTAAGATTAACCCAAATATAAGATCAATAAAAACACTTAATAAATCATTCACTAAAATAAACCAAAATTATAATAATATATCTTTAGAAAGTAACTTAAGGTAGTGATGAAAGAGGTTAAGCCTCTTTCTTCTCTTTATAATACTTAGTAGCTAAGTAAATGGCAAATAAAAAAAAACTAAAATTGACCAATCTCCTAAATAACTTGAAATGAAATAAGCCCTCATGCTTAACTTAAACAATTCCAAAAATGTTAGGCAATCATAATTCAAAAGACCTAGCTAAGACATGCCACACTTAGACTAAATACACATATTAGAATGCTAAGTCACCACTTCTAACTTTAGGTTAGAATGGTGTATATAATGATGTTGTGTTTTATTTTATGAAGTATTATTTGAGACTGGATTTTAAGATTATGGTTCGTAGACTCGATGTTAGGCTGTTGTTAGCCTAATGTTATCTTCTGTAAGGGATTATGCTAATGAGGCTGCTAAAAATAAATATAAATGCTTCTACTTGTAGGTTGCTTACCCCTAAGCATAATCTATATTAGGACATGTGGGCTTGGTTACCCATGTGTAGGGTGCTAAGTCCAAATTATAAAATATAACTGCTTGAGTTTATATGTATGTTGAGCTAACATCTATTTTATAGGTATAGTTAGACTTTACTTTCCATAAATATGTAATTTTATAATAAGAATTAAGATTAGTGCTATGGGGTTTAGAATGCGCAGTGGCTAGAAGACATAGTCCTGGGAGACCTTGTGAAGCCTTGGAGCATAATTAGATCAAAAGAAGAATGAAGAAAAGAAAGAAGGAAGAAGAAGAAAAATCAAAGAATGCAGAACCCCATAGAATCTAATTTAATTTCCATTGTAATATTTTTTTGTAATCCGGGTTGTATAAGGGTAGAGCTCGGCTACCCAAGTTTTCTCTTTTCCTAGGTGTACGTCATGACCTGACCACATCGACCTTTTATTCTTATACAAAATCTATACATGAATGATTGTTGTTGTGTTTAGATTATGCAATAGAAATTACATCTTCTTCATATTTTCTTAAACTTGATGCTTGAATGTGTGGCCTGGATGCAGCAGACTCTTAGGATAAAATTAATTTGTCTACCTAATTAAAAACTCATAACTAAATTTTAAAACAACTTTCAACCTCACTTTAAATATTTAGGTAAACCCTATTTCGAGAGTATTCTTAGGAAATCCTATTTGCTAAGATATAATTAACTATGGAGGCTTGCCTCCATAAGGAACTAAAGAACCTGACATAAAATAAACCACACTTTACTTTTTCATGTAAAGTAGGGGAAAGATCTCTGGTACATGCGAAGACCCATCATGCCTTATGAGTCCTTATTAGGTGATTAAGTCTATTGTAGGGTGATATTTCTATCTTTTGAGATGGTACATCATACCTCAATGTTATACCTAATCACTTCAATAAGTACCTCCTAAGATCTGCGTGGTGTCCACCCGACACTCTGAATTAAAACACCAGGTGCTCACATGAATTTCAAAATAATTGAGTGAGATGTGAGCTCTCTTTGTAATGCGTGCAATCATTCATTCAATGTTTTCTCATCTTTACAACTTTTCTCATTTTCATAACTCGCTATGTAATACATCATTTTGCTTTTACAAGCCTTCGATAGTTCCTACATACAGAGAAGTCAAACATAAGATTTCCTCACTATGTTAGAAAAATGTGCATGAGTACTTATTTTACACATTTTAACACATTACTTTATCATTTTTATGACATTTTTTCTTTTGTTCACATTCATTTTGATTCTTCACGCCAATCTTGTTATTGTAAATTTTGACCGCCTCTCAGCATAATCCCATGAGACTACTTTAAGAGACCGAGCCTTCCTAACACACTTGAAAACATGGATATGGTGTTGTGAGACATCGATTAAGGATCTTTGTACCCACCATACTTAAAAAGATGCACAAGTTTTCAAATGTAAGCAAAGGTGGGGGTTGAGGAGCAAGAGAGATAAGAGATGGAAAGGAAGAGAGAGGTGAGCAGGAGTTTGGGTTGGAGGTTGTCCGATCTAAGGAAAATTGAGTGGGAAGATATGGAGATGGTGGTTTGCACTTGTAGAGAGATAGGCTACTAGCAATTGTGTGTGAGAGTGGAGGGGTGAGTCATGGTTAGGTAGTAGTGATAGTGAGGAGAGGGGAGTAGGTTGTTATTGAGAACAACTGGGGAGGCAGGTTGCACTAGTGGCATTTGCAAGTAATAGGGTTTGGGTGTAAGTGAGCTAAGAAAGGAAGGGAGAGGATAGGCTGGAGGGGGCATGGGAATAACCTAGGCTTCAACTAGGGAATTTGAGTTCCAAAAGGTGGAGAGAGGTCACTCGATGCTTGCTGGGATGTGAAAATGAGAGATATTAGGGGTGGGAGGTAGATCATGCATGAAATATGAAGACACTCTACTTAGGAGCTTGTTAACCTCACTTTTGGAGTGAGTTCTCAACTTCCTCATCATAGACCTAGGACTCTTATAGACACTGAGAGCTCCTTAGTCTTAAGATACTTCTAGTGATTAAGTAAATACTTAACCTAAGCCTAAATACTTAAAAGAGTTAACTACTAAAATAGGTTGTGCCCTAGGGACTTAGGAAGACTTGCCTACCCTATAGCCTAAACCCAATATATACTTTCCTTCTCAAATCAAACCTCAAATTCATACCAAACAAAAAAAAATATCTTTTCTTCCAAGACTCATAATCAATCTCATGATCAAAGGCAAGCTCAAAATTTCTCCATAAAATCTCCTGATTGAATTTAGAGCCTTTCTAAGCCCTTTGATTTCATCTTATGCACTTAGCCTTAACCAAATTCAAATCAATCCCAATTCATTTGATTTTCTCAAATATTAATTTAATCTTTCAATCAAACTATCAAATTCCAATTCAAATCTAACTTCAAATGATTTAATTCCAATGATCAAAACTAAATTCAAACCCAACCAAATTTTCTTCTAAGCCCTTTTGACATACATCCATGAGCTTGGTCAAATTTACTTCCAAATCACTCCAAACTCAAATGATTTTCTCATGAATCATTTATATCTTCATTTATATTCCCAAATATAAATGAAATATAAATTCAAATAGCCAAAATTAAATCCAAAATCAAACCAAAATTTAATTTATACCCTTTAAGCCATTTCCTTGAACTTGGCCAAATCCTATCCAAATAAAATCAAATCCAATATATTTTCTCTTGAATCAATCATTCTTTCAATCATCTATCCAAATATAAATGAAACCTACAATCATCAAGCCAAATCAAAATCAACTCAAGTCAAACCCAACCTAGCCCATTTGACTTGAAATATTCAAATGAGCCAAAACTCATTTGAACTCAAACCAATTGTAATTGAATTTATATGTCAATCTCAAATCCATATATAAACTCAGTTAAATTAAACTCAACTCAAAATCAACCCAACTAAACCCAATTGGCTCACTTGACCCAAAGTGCCCAATTTGACCTACATGAACTAAAATCAAATTCAATTCAAATCAAAGTGAATTGAGATAATCCAAACTTCATGTCATGATTGTTGATCATCCTAGGTTAATCAATTGTCATGAATTTGGTCAAACTAAGTCAACCTAGCCCATTGACCAAGTCCACCCTTTAATCCATATGAATCCAAACTAGCTAAATTGTAACTTGAATCAAATTGATTGGAACCAATGGCTCAAGTTCATTCCAAATAGATTATTGAACTTGACCAAAGCTATAATTGAGTCCAATTTGACTAATTGGTCAACCTAACCCAACTTAGCCCAAATTGACCTGAAGGATCAAATTGGCCAAAATCTAAATTAAATCCAAATTAAGATAAATTGATTGAAACCACTTAAACCAATGCACTCCAAATGGTCATTTGAACTTGATCCAATCATTGGTTTGACCCAATTTGACTAATTAGTCAACCTAACCTGATTTGACCCAATTTGGCCCAAATGGGTCAAATTGATCCAAATTAAACCAAATGAACTCCAAATGATATGAAATTTGATCCAACTCACTTTTAACTCATTTCAAATCTGCTCAAATCAAATCTAATATTAAATGACCACTTTGTCCTTGGGTCAAGGGCATCACATGAGAAAAGACACTTGCCCAAATGATCATTTCTCTTCCTTGGCCACTTGCCACTCATCCATTGGTCCACCTAAGCACCAAGATATTGATCATCTGATCCAAGAGGTGGATGGGGTAGCCATGACTCATGAGGAGGTGAATTCACCTCACCTCTCCCATTGGAACACTTAGTATGAAGGACTTTCACCTCCCCTTGCTAGGACACCCATTTGTCCTTCATGGCAGCCACTTCCCATGCCTTAGCCAATCAAAATGAGCACTTAGGATGATTTTCTTCCATTTTCTACCACACTAAGCCAAAGGACACCCATTAAGAGCCAAAAATCACAAAATAAGGATATTTTCAGCCATTGGAAACCAGAGAATTAGAGACATCAAAACTCCTCCTCCCACTCTCATTCCATTCTCCTAGAGCTCCAAAAGCAACCAACAACCATTCCCACTAGGTTTTTGAGCAAAAGCCATCAAAATCAAGTGGATTTTGGCGAGGAAGCTGCGACAATTGGAGAACACATCATTCCGAAGTGAAGCAAGAGCCCAAACCCATTCCAAGGCTTCTTCCGTCACTTAAGAGTGTGCTCGGATCATCATTGCCGTTGAAAATCATCCCTAGTGAGGTAATTTTCAAGAACTGTAGCCGACCTTAGGAGCTTTTGTTTGTGACATTTTCTTGTATGATTTTTAGGAATTCCCTTAGAAAATCCTTGCATATTTCATTTTATTTCATCCTAATACAAAAATAGAAGTTTTCCAGTGTAAATCGATGTGAAAATGAGCCCATTCGGATGAGATTTTATTTAGATTTCATAACAAAATTCCATGTTTCCCTCAATTTTACTGTTCATCTCGCCGCCTGGGGTTCACGCGCAACAGCCGCCATCTGATCTTGCATTCATGGGATTAGATGACCTAGATTTTGCCTAGATCCATGCGTTTCTACCTGTCAGATTGTGCGGATTGATTTGGACCGTCTGATCTACGATCGGATGGTCCAATCCTATCCGGACGTCGCGGTCACTATTCCCACCCGTACGGTTGATGCGGTATCGCATTCCATGTGGAACCGTGCAGTCCAATTGCGTGGCGCCGCATGGTATTGCGTTGCCATGTCACGCTGCTTGGTGCTAACTAGGTTAAGTAAGAAATTAGGATAATTTTCTGCTTTTAACAATTATTTAAATCACCTAAAACTTCACAAATTTATAGAAAATAAAATACTTAACGAAAAATTGCATACAAAGGCTCGTTGGATTTGTCTTTCTGAGAGGAATTTAACAAACCTAAAAACCCCAAATTTTACTAAATATTTTGAGGTTAATTTGAGTTTTAGTGAAAATTAAATTTCATTAATTACACTAAAAATTCACATCAGATTAAGTTGAAATTTTTAGGGATTGAAATTAAAGTTAAAATGCACTCAACATAAAAATTTCAAGTCTGGATTGGAATATATTACATTTTAAAGCTCAAATGGTCCATTTTAACAAAAATAAATTAATGGACTTTATAAAAATCATGAAAAATCACTTAAATCAACTGAAACTTTAAAAAATCATAACAAATCATATATAAATCATAAAAATATAAATAAATGCTCATTTTTAAGGTATTTGTGAGGAGAATTTAATACAAATATTCCCAATTAATTTTAAGTAGTAATTAAGGCTTAATTTGGGTTTAATTAAAAACTTAATTATCTTAATTACTCCCTAATTACCCAAGTAATTAATCCCAAACTTTTTGAGGTTGATTAATGGAATGACCCCTACCTCCCATAATTTTCTTGAGATTTATTGCTTGGTAAATTAGAGAAATTGCTTATCTTAGCCGTAATTACTTTCTTAATTAATTAGGTAATTAATTAACATTCTAAATAGCAAGAAAACCATTAATTTATCTTGCTAATCATTGTGGAATAGTGAATAGGCATGGGGAATGAGATTGGGACCTCTTTCCCATTCTTTTTCTTAAGTTCATTTTACTTTTCTTAAAACTAATTAATTTGGGACTAATCAATAGTTTAATTCATTAATTAAACTGGCTTAATTAATTAAATTAAAATCATAATCATTCTAGATCTCATCTAATTAAGTTTCTTGGGTAAATCTTTAGGTGTTTAATAACCTAAAGCTATTTAAAGAAATAATGGCTAACTTACATTCGTGGGGAAGCCATAAAAGTACTTAATTAAGTCCATAACCTAATTAATTATTAATTATGAGCTAATTGCATTAGGACCTTTCATTTCTTAGGATCATTGCAAGTTATTTTCCATGAATATTAGTTGACTCATAATTATTTAATTATTACATTATGGCAACATAGGTAAGGGTTTAATTAATTGATTTAATCCATGCTTAACTTAATCAATCCATAAAATCAATCTAATTGCTTCTTATTAAATAAAATTAACTCACACATATGGGGGATGGGATTAGGATTAGCAAATCTTTTTTTACATCTCTTAAATCAAGTTAAATATAAAATCGAAAGTAACATTAAAAAACTTTGGTTTATTTTAAGCTTATTTAATATGATTGTCCTTAGGAATTAGTTGGATTGAACGAAATTACATGCTTGTGTCTCTTTATTTCTTTTTAATCATATTAAAATGTTGTATGTCACTTGATTCATGCATTCATTTCTTCAAAACGTTTCGGTTACGTATTGCTATTTCCTTTATAGAATGTAGTGTTGATTCAAAAAATTATATATGTGGCTACTATCATTATTAAATCCAAATGTATTTTCCAAATCATATACATAAATGATTACATATGCTATAAATGCTAGTTATAAATATATAGGAAATGCAAATGATTATAGCTTAAGTATATGGAGTAAAGTCCTTTGCTTTCAATATTATAATTTCAACAAGACTTTACTCCATGTATATAAACCTTTTCAAATAAAAAGATACAACCTTTGCATGATTTGTTCTCCTTTATTTGTGTATACATTCTTATGTATTTGAGAAAAACAAATAGTTGGTCTGGACACCTCAGGAGTACGAGGGTTTAAGTAGCCCCAAGGAGGTCATTTGATTATCTCACTTCCCTAGTTAATAATAGCATATACTAGCTCATGTCTCTCATACATATGTGTGTGAACTTGATTATGGAGTTAAAACCCCTCTTTTTCTCTTACCAAAACACATGCATTTGCAAATATTTAAGTGATAGAATTAAATAATCATGTGATTAAGAGCTCTCTTTCTTACATTAATGTATGCAAACTTATATGTGTTTGAATGCAAAGGAGTATATAATTCAGACATCTCGGGAATACGAGGCTTTAGTTAGAACCAAGGATGCCATTTTATTATCTCACTTTCCTGGTTAACAATTACATGTGCCTGTTTAATTTCATTCCTATGTATTTTTGCATAAGAATTTAGATTGAGTTTTAAATTAATATGATAAAAATAATTCAATCAAAAATGAAAAATATAAACTTGAAATGTACATGTTCATATTCATCATTTAAGAACATATATTATATGTATAGATATGTTTAGGACTTAATCATATGCATGCTACATATGATGGAAAGAAATGAACAAACATGTGTTATGTGATAATAATTAACTCCAATTAATCTTAAGATGCCTTTCTTATTGAATGAGATTATTTAAAGTGAACCTAAACCTAGGATTAATTAAAAATATGTAAGACGTCATTCACTAAAGAGAATTCATTTAATTAATTTGCTTTAGATGTCACCTAAGGTAGGGATAAAAGAGAGTGATCCTCTCTTTTCTTCTCTTTATAATACTTAGTTGTTGAGTGTAAATGAAGTGAAATAAAAGAAAATATTAAGTAAAACATATAAATAAAATAAATCACTTAAAGTGAAACCATCCTTTATAATTAAATCCTTTCTTACTTAGAAAATTATAACAAAGCCTAATTAAGACATACCGCACAAGCCTTAACACTCACATTAGAATTAAGTCACCACATCTAGCTTTATGTTAGGGCAGTGTATGGTTTGATGCATGTTTTATTTTGTGATGTATTATTTTATATTGGATGCTATGGTGTATGTTTTGTAGACTAGATGTTAGGTTTCTATTAGCCTAATCATATTTTTTACAGGAGATTATGCTTAAAGGGCCATTGAAAAATAAATTTAAATGCTCTTGTTGCATGTTGCTAAGCCCCTAAGCATAATCCAAGTTAGGACAGGTGGGCTTGGTTACCTATGTGCAGGGTGCTAAGTCCAAATTATAAGTGTAATTGCTTGGGTGGAATGTATATTTAGCTAACCTCTATTTTGCAGGTGTAATTAGATTTACTCTTTCCATTTAAATTTAATTTTGCAATTAGGAATTAGGACTAGTGTTATGGGAGAATTAGGATGAGCATTAGCTAGAAGACTATGTCTTATGTGCCATGTGATGCCTTGAAGTGAGCCAAATCAAAGAAGCAAAGAGGAGGAAAGAAGACATAAAAATTTGAAGAAGATGAAGACCCCCATAGCATGTATTCATCCATAATTATAATTATTCTTTTGTAATTTGGGTTGTATAAGGGTAGTGTTCGGCTACCTATTTTTCTTTTCTGGTTGTATGACAGTACCCGACCTCACCAGCATTTTATTCTTTTGCAGTAGCTATAAAATGTTTGATGTTATATTTAGCTTGTGCATTAGAAATGACATGCCTTTTCATGGTTTCTTTATGATTGGTGATTTTTTGTATGGCCTGGATGTGATTAGGCTCTTAGGAAGAAATAAATCTTCTACCTAACTACAACTCATAATTAAATTTCTAAATAACTCATAACCTCACATAAAGCCTAGACATTAAATAAGATAATTAAAAGATTTATCACAACCCCTTATATGTTGTATGTAATATCATGCATGCATCTTCTACCACTCTTGCAAAATGAGGGCCTCCATCCTTGCTGATAGGGAACTTGACCTATGAGAGCAACTCCCTGGAGAATACCCTCTTCTCTTTGATTTAGCCATAACTCATTTCAACATGCATTTAGACATACAAAATCCCAAAGCCTTTGTCAAAATGAAGTCAAAAAATAAATAAAATTTGAAAGATTTGCATTAGACTAAGTCATTACTCATACCACTCATGCTCTAGTCTCTTAGAGTGGGTTTAAGGACTTTAGTCTCTTTCTAAATAACAACCTAACTATCTTGCAAAATTCATATGACACATGGATTTAAAGCGGAGGAGTTAGCGGTCACTCCAAATAATTATAAGTCCAACAGTCGGGTGGTTTATCCTCTCTTGTGGAGGTAAATCATATACCCATCTCCACTTAGATTTAGGTCATGCTTTGGTTCTTGCCAAATATCCCTAGATTTAGGATCTGAGGTAGCTATTTTCTTCAGGCTACAAGCATAAATTCTCATCTCTCAGGCATTTCTATAATCTAGTGTTGTGAGATTATAAGCCTTAGACTTCTAATAAAATTCTAATTCAAACATATAATTCTCTTCAATTTCAAACATATAAAGGCCAACTATAGGATAGATTGGAATGCTCACTAGGCTTCCTAGTATCATGAGCATTTCCTACTCATACTTTTAGTTTCGATAAGAAATCTTCTCCTTGATTTATCCCATTTAACTTTCTAAAATAGCCAATCCTTTGATAGTCTTAGCCTTGAAATCTTTGAAGACCATAATTGTCTACTTTAATCGAGAATACTCTTAAGGAATTCACTTTTCTTAAGATGTAATTAACTATGGGGGCTTGCCCCCAAATAAAACTTTAGAACCCAGTTTAAATAAACCCTGCTTTATTTGTCCATGTAAAGTATGGAAAAAATCCCTGGTATATTTGAAGACACATCATGCCTTATGAGTCCTTATTAGGTGATTAGGTCCATTATAGGGTGGTGATTTCTATATTTCAAGATAGTGCACCATTCCTTGATGTCATACTCGATCACCTCAATAAGTATACCCTCAGATTTGTGTGGTATCCCTCATATACACATATCAAAAATAAACACCATAGATTTTTCTAGCGACTCCATTGGGGATGGTTCCTCTCTCCATCTCTACTAGACAATTATTGTCTCCAAGCATCGATAATAGACTTGTAATTCATATGAGTCCAAGACTATTTTTCCTTAAGTTGGCACTTAGGTTATTTCATTCTTAAGCAAAGCTAGCCAACATCCTCTAGGTTTTAGGACCTCACTCCTTGTAGGTCTTGGAACCCCTATTGGGTCCCCAATAGGTGAAAGATAAAATTAACTAATAAAAGGAGATGAAAAAAATTTAGAACCTCTTTACCACTAGCTTGGTGTGGCAATGTTCGTCTTATATTAAGAAAATAAACTCTTTTGCAAAATACCACTTTCTAAAAGCACTTTTTCAAAATTCACATAACAAAAGATTTTGCACAAAATTCACAAGAAATGCTCAAAACTCATATAACAAAACCACATTTAACAATTTCTATAATTGTTACATGGAGGCTCTTTTCAAAAAAAAAACAAAATTCTTTTTAAATCCCTTTTTCAAAAGCACATTTTTGAAAATAGTTATCTCCATTCAACACACCCAAACTTGTTGAATGAAGATCCTATCTTCAAATAAAATCATGATATAAAATTGAAACCCCACTAAGCATATTTCACGTATGCTAGAGTTGAAGTTTCCCTCTTTTCAAAAGCAAGAAATCACACAAAAAATCAAGAAATATTTTGAACTCCATTTGACATACCTAAATTTGTCAAATAAGAGTTCCCCTTTCTTTCGAAAAAATCAAAACAAGTTGAATTCTATTTAACACACTTACATTTGTCAAATAGAATTCCTCTTTTCTAAAGTCTTGAAAATCAAAATGCATTTGTACTCCATTTGACATATGCAAATTTGTTAAACGAGAGTCCCATTTTAAAAAAAAATTCACAAAAATAAATTAAATTCCATTTAACATACCTAAATTTGTTAAATAGATTTTCCTTTTTAAAAAATCATAAATACACTAGACTCCTTCTTAACATACTTAATTTGTTAAGTAAGAGCCTCATTTTCAAATCATAATCACACTTGGCTCCTACTTAACATACCAAAATTATTGAATAAGAGTCTTATTTTTCAAGTCATAAACACATTTGGTTTCCTACTTAACATACCAAATTTGTTAAGTAAGAACCTCATTTTCAAAAGCAACAAAAATATATCAAATCACACTTGGCATCTACTTAACATACCAAATTTGTTGAGTAAGAGTTTCATTTTTGAAATCATAAACACATTTGGTTTCCTACTTAACATTCCAAATTTGTCAAGTAAGAACCTCATTTTCAAAGAAAATAAAAACAAATCAATTACATTTGGCTTCCATTTAACATACCAAATTTGTTAAGTGAGGGTATCATTTTTCAAAAATAAATCAATCACATTTGGCTCCCACTTAACATACCAAATTTATTAAGTGAGAGTCTTATTTTCAAAAGCAAACAAAAATATATCAAATCACACTTGGCTCTCACTTAACATACCAAATTTGCTAAGTAAGGGCCTCATTTTTCAAGTCAAACAAACAAGTGTTGACACGTTTAACCTCTACTTAACACACCAAATGTGTTAAGTAAGAAGTTCCATTTTCAAATGAAATCAACATATATCACACACATAACCAATCATCACAAACCAAGATGTTTTTACAAAATTTTCAAACACATATTTGGAAACTTTTCTAGCATACCTAAATTTGCTAAGTAAAGGTTTTTCCAAATCAAAATTTCCAAACAAGACACATAATATAAATATATTCAATGGTCTCTCCAAATATTTGAACCCCACCCAACCTGCTTATATTGGTTGAGTATGGATTCTAATTCAAAATCATATGGCAAAGTCTCTCCTATGAATATCAAAAATCTCTCCAAAATTCAATGAACCCCACTTAGCATACATAAATTTATTAAGTGTGGGTTCAAATTCCAAACTAAATATAGAGTCAATGATTGAAGGAAAATATCAAGGCAAGGGTTTGACTCAATTATGTTTCAACAAATACAGTGATTTCAGTACAGTCACTCTTTCCAGCCTCCAGTCAGTGCTGTGATCTTGGCTCCTAGCAAGTTTGTTTTATCTTTCCCCCCTTATGGTGTAGATATGGCCTTGGACCAGACCAATCTCACCACGACTGACATCACACATTTGATCTACTTTGGCCATGGGTTTAAGGGGGTCCAGATTACGTGTGAGGGGATAGTCCTCACAACTGTTAGTAGGGAGAAGGTGACGGGATAGATGCCACTCATCTGCTTGGATATTCCATCAGATTATGAGTTCCCCTCATTGAAGAGGAAGGCCATAGTGGTTCCCATGCCAATTAGTGTCGTGTACCAACTACAGCCGTTTGTTTCCGCATAGCTCCAATGAGAGCTGCTACCTCCTCTTTGGTCACCCTAAAGGGGAAGGCTATCTTAGCCTTAGAGATAGTCTCCTCCACCTTCAAGGTAGGTTCTAGTTCTCACTCTACTCTGCTCACCCGTACCCAATGCCTCAACAAAAATCAAAAGATTAAGCGGGATCATAAGCGGGCAGCCAGAGAGCTTGACGCTACTTCCCATATAGTTGAGGAGGGTTCTCCCCGTAAGACCTCTCGACTTTTCAGTGGCAGTAGGTTCCACCCCCTCTTAGCCTCAGATGGAGAGGAAGACTACCAGAGGATCACTGCATCGCCTCCACCACCAGCATACTATGATACACTAGCTAGGGAGCATCGGTGGCCCTATGCCAGTCTTAGGATTGTTCTACGCCAAGTTGGCAGAGCTTACGGATGCTCGGAGTTCAGTACCTTGTTTGATTTGAGATCCATGATCCTAAGGAGTGTTAGGGGTCAGATACATAGAGAGAGAGAGAGAGAGAGAGACAACCATGGATACTCGAGTATCTTCTTAGGCAGATAAGAGAGAGCGATGGAGGTATGCCAGGTAGTTCACACCACTTCCCTCACCATCCACCATTACCCGTTCAGCTTATAGCATCTACCACCCTCACCAAGATTTAGAAGCCCCCATCTAGGGAGAGACCATCCCAGGGTGATCATGGCCCAAGGATCACTCCATCCATTCACTTGTTGAGGTGAGATCGAGCTCCCCTACGACCCTCATCTACTGGAGGAAGGAGTGGCGACCCAAGTTGTTGTCACCACCTCCCATGAGATGGGGATAGAGAAGGGAGTGGACATAGACATAGTCCCCATGACAATTGATCCTCCTAGTGAGAAGGTCTTGATAGTAGGCAGTGTCCGTTGCATAAAGGCAAAGGAGCATAGTCATATGGCTAGTAGTCAGCTGGTATTCGTCTCGGTCTAGCCAGGCATAGTAGAACGATTGATAGATGACATATTAGAGAACTACTTTATTGAGAAAAGATGAATTCTCGAGAGTGACCATTTAGATCAGGAGGAGGATAGGATCCACTTTGATCTTGATGAAGATGACATGTTGGGCGACTAGGAGTCCATGGTTGATACAGGATACTACAGATCGCTTAGTGAAGGTGTGCTCGAGGAAGGTGACACTTCTCACTCAGCACAGTACCTCTTTCACCAGCTCAAATAGAGGGAAGATCATATTACAAGATAGAGAAAAAAATTGAGGAGTTGATGGCAGTGGTCTCTGCATTGCAAAACCCAACCCTAGTATCATAACTTTCTTATATGATAGTCGGCCATCCAGAGTTGGTACATACCTTAGATCACTCTAGGTGCACTCCCACAAAAGATGATAGAGTAGCTTGCATAGGAAGGCCATAGATGACACTTCCATGCACGAGAAGGATATTAAAAATATGGTAGAGCAGCAGGTGAGGGAAGTGATGGCGCAAGCCAGGGGGAGCTCATCCATTCCCAAGGGTAGACCATACCTAGAGGAATTTTATGTAGTTCAATACCCCAAGGGTTTTGTACCGCCTTCCTTGAAGATGCACATTTCAGAGCTGATTGTTACAACACCGGTGGCAGTGATGCACTCCTGTTTAGACTCTTTATTTGAAGCCTAGCCGGGGTTGCATTTGATTGGTATCCCGAACTACCCAATGGTTCAATAGGAACTTTTACTGAGTTGGAACACCTCTTCATTAAGAGGTTTGCTGGAGCTCATCAAAGAGCGATTGTAGCTGACCTCATTGTAGCAAAACAAGTTTCAATAAGTCCCTTATTTATTATATTCTTAGGTGGCAAAACTTAAGCATAAAATGCGAGCCGTAGCTGTCCGAATAACATGCCATTGAGATTCTTCTTAAGAACATTCATGGTCCAGTCGCCTTCATGCTTAAGGGCTTTACCATCTGGACATTTGAGAGACTAATCAACAAGGTAGCTTGTAAGAGGAAGCCAAACAATTTTTTTCCCTGACCAATCATCTTGGCCCAAGCTGCAGAAGGTGTTCAAGAAGAAGCCATGGACAATTTTGTTAGTGGATAGAGAGAAGTAGCTAGCCAGAGTCCAGTATGAGAGACCTTGAGCTTAGCAACCTCCTTTTCCACCTCCTCTGCCACCACCTCGATCATTATATCAGCCGCCATAATGGCCATTCCCACCATATTAGCAGCCTACCCATTAGCGGTACTCCACCCACCACTAGGTAGCTATTACTCACCTACTCTTGCTGATAGATTGAATAAGCAATATTCATTCAAGAGGGAGGTAGTTAGGAAGATCTTTAAGAATCTCTTAAAGAAACTTGACTTTCAGTTACTAGAGCCTAAGAGGCTGGAGGAAGTGGGCAAGAGTAATGATCCTAACTATTGCCTCAACCATGTCATGGTTAGTCATGTCTTAGAGGATTGTATTGCTTTTAATGACTGGCTTAAGCATAGCTATAAGTCGGTTATAGTTATCCCCAAGGAATACTTACTAGAACAACCATCCAGTTCTATTAGGGTAATTCTTGGAGAAACCTACGATCCTCTTAAGACAAAAGAAAGTTATGATATTGTCTTATCCTGAACCTTTAAAAAGATAGTTTCTAAAATTAAGAAACTCTCTCTATAGATTCTTAAGGCAGCTCAAACCTCCAACATCAAGGAAGGTTTGCAAGTTGCTAGAGACAACTTGAAGAAGGTGACGACAGCGCAAGAATCCACCTTGTTTGGATAGTTCAAGCACAACCATCAGTCAGCACTCCATAGTTGCACTACTACTTCTTCCTCCACTAGCACCTCTTCTACGTAGCATTGTATCATGGACAAGGGGTAAATCCCTTGCCACTTACTTTGTTAGATTTCTATCATGTACCTCCACCCAAAAAGAAATCAATGAAGAAAGCTTTCACTTACATCTTGTCCACTTCTGATACTTTAGATTTTATTTTTATTGAAAACTCTCTAAGTCTAGAAAAAAATAATGATAGCTCTAGTCATTTCGATCCACTCTCTTCTGATTCAGAATCAGAGTTTCCTTTTCTGAATCAATCAAGTTCACATCTTGAGATTGACTTGGAGTCAACTTACTTTGAGGATCCCATAGGAGAGGCTATAGGTATACCTGATGAGAAGGTAGAACTTTTCACAAGTTCATCATTCCATGAAGTCACTAAAGTGAATCTACGTAGTGGCAAAGTTTTACCTCCTAGGGCAGCACCTCGGGATAAGGGTAAACAAGTCATTGGTTCTAGTGAGTAGATAACCCCTCCACAGGATGCTCCACCTATGGATATGCTCATGGAGGACTAAGTCAAAGTTGATTACAATGTCCTAGCACATCTTAGAAACTTGGCAGTTAAGTTAAGCATATATGATGCCATTGTCTTATCCAAAGAGATGAGGGAATCTTAAGTCAAGGCTCTTCTTGATCCAGAGATATGCTTAGCTCAGCTGACTACTACTGAAGAGGGGGCACATAGCTCAAAGGACATCATAGGAGTTGCATTCAGTGATAAAGACTTGTTTCTAGGAATGACCAAGCATAACCTCCCTCTTTACGTCATAGTGGACGTTGGCAGATATAGGTTATCAAGAGTTATGGTTGACCAAGATGCATCAGTCAATATTATGAGTTTAATAACCCTTGCCTACTTGAGGATTAAGATCTTCAAACTCCAAAAAGAGAGAATGATGTTGAGAGGATTCAATGAACAAGGCAGGAGGGCCTTAGGCTCTATAGTGTTTCCATTAGAGATAGATGATTGAAAGACTGAAGCCAAGTTTCATATCATAGACTCGGATACATCTTTCAATGCTTTCTTGGGAGACCATGGATACATGAGAACAATTCCATCCTACATCGATTGCATGAAGTTCATGAGGTGGAATCGATCTTGTCAAAGGAGATCTCAAACCATTCCAGTTCATGGGATATATGAGGGTTGCAACCTTCCCCAAAACCAACAAGTCCATTCTCACATCTAGTCAAGATCCCCATGAGGGACAAAAGAAAGAAAAGAAAAGAAAAAAAAGAAATAAAAAGAAAGAAAAAAAAGAAAGAAAAAAAGAAAATAAAGAGAGAGAGACATGGACCCAGGGAAGATATAGAGCGACATTATATTCCACCCATTGTTACTCCATTCAAACATATGGTAGGATGACCCAACCTCACTAGGAGAGGACAGGATATTTAGGCGCCCTGAGGTGGAAAGCCTCCTATTGGCCACCCAATGAGGTATGTCCGCCACCAGTACACCACTATCCACATAGACTTAGAATCTAGTTCAGAGGATGAGTCTTATGTGGTTAGCACAACAACTAGTTCTTCTCAATAGCAGATCCCTTTCAAGGTGACATTTAAGCATGACAGTGATGAAGACTGGGCTCCAAAGCAAAGCATAAATGTATCCAAGTCTGCATATGAGACAGTCAGGTTTTAGTTGGGAATCTTAGCTCTAACCCCACTTTCCTCACAAAAAGTTGAAGGTTTGGTAGTTAAAGAAACCCCTAAGTCATCCATAGATGGGAAAACTGAGAAGTTCTTTTTGGGAGCATCATCCTCAAGTTAGAAAGTTGATGTAGAACTTGAGGATGATTCATATAAATATTTAATACAATTACCTTTTGATTGGTATTCGCCTTATTTTGTTAATTTAGCAAAGAAGGGATTAATCCCACATACTTGGTCTAAACATAGGTAAGACTACTTTGAAAGGTTATGGACAACCAAAGCAGACATCCTCAATCAAGACCAGGACTAGGATTCAGCATAGTGGGCCCAGTCAACGATGATAATCATTGCCTAGTCATCTTCAATCATTTAGAGTCTGATAGGTTCTTTTCAAATCATGCTAACTCATATGAGGAGGTGTATAGAAACTTTAGATGATCCAAATGACTCTGAAGTCAAGGATGCACCACCAGAGTTTGAAGAGGAGATCAGATCAACTATTGACGAGCTTAAAGAAATCAACTTAGGAACTGAAGGTAATCCACATTTGACATACATCAGTTCTTTATAGAGTGGTATTGAAACCAATGACTTAGGTTGTTGATTGAGTTTAAGGACTCCTTCGCATGGAGTTATGAAGAGATGCCCGGTTTAGCTGCTGACGTGGCAGTCCACGAACTTGCAATAGAGCATAGTGCTAATCCTATTAAGCAAGCTCCTAGATACATGTGATTAGACATCGAACAACAGGTCATTTCTGAAGTAAAGAAATTGATCGATGTTAGCCTTATCAGGGAAAAAATATCCTACTTGATTGGACAGTGTCATTCCAATTAAGAAAAGAATGGCCAAATTTGCATATGCGTCACTTTTAAGGATCTAAATAAGGCATATCCAAAAGATGAATTTTCACTACCAATCTCGGAACTAATGGTGGAAATTGCCTCATCTCATGCAGCCTTCTCTTTTATGGGTGGCTCATCTCGTTATAAATAAATAAAGATGACCCCTGAAGATGAATGAAATACTGCATTTTGAACCCCGATCAAAATCTTTTGCTATATGGTCATGCCTTTCAGCCTTAAAAATGCCAGTGGTACATACCAGCATGCCATGACTTAGATCTTCGACGAACTAATTCATCATCAAGTTGAATGTTATGTCAATGATCTTGTAGTCAAAAGTAAAGAAAAGGAAGATAATCTCTTTGACTTGAGAGTAGTTTTTGAACAGTTAAGATAATTTAACCTTAAAATGAATCCCCTGAAGTGTGCATTTGGAGTAGCTTCAAGGAAATTCCTTGGGTTTGTTGTCCAACACTGTGGAATAGAAGTTGGCATATCTAAGAAGATTAAGGTGATATTAAAAATGCCACCCCCTAAGAGTCTAACTCAACTCAGATCATTTCAAGGGCAGTTGGCATATCTAAGATGCTTCATTTTTAACCTTTTAGGAAGATGCCAACCATTCTCAGTACTTATCAAAAAGGATGCCAAGTTCAAGTGGATTGACAAGTGTCAACATGACTTCAAAGACATTAATCACTACCTAATGACACCGCTAGTTCTAGCAGCTCTTATCCTAGGCAAGCCACTCATACTATATACTACCACATTAGATGACTCCCTTGGTACTTTATTGGCCCAAACCAGTGATGAAGTGAAATAAAATGTACTATAATATCTCAGTCATCGTCTAATCCCTGCTGAGATAAATTACCCATCCATTGAAAAGCACTGCCTAGCTTTAATCTTTGCATCCCAAAAGCTATGACACTACATGCTTTCTCATAAGGTGAACTAGATCTCTAGGATCAATCCACTAATATCTCATGATGGCCGATACTATCGGGCGGTTGTATTGGTCCATGATTTTGTCACAGTTTGACATCACTTTTGTATCCCTCCATGCAGTGAAAGGACAAGCACTAGTAGATTTCTTAGCAACACACCCACTTCCTACTGATTCCCCGCTTAGTGATGACCTCCCCGATGAACAAATCATGAACTTAGGGGACACTAGCATTCACTGTTGGGAGATGTATTTTGATGGTGCAGCTTTCTTTCAAAATGGAGAAGAACCATGATGTACTCTTCAGGGAAAGGCAGAGGTAGAAATAGTTCTCCTAATTCCAGACCACAATGTGATGAGATTCTTATACCATTTGTCAAATCCATGCACCAACAACGAAGCCAAATATGAGGCTCTAATTGCCAGTATGGAGTTAGTCATTACGCTATGCATCTAGAGTATCAATATCTTTGGGGATTCTTAGTTAGTCATCAACCAAATCGGGTCTTACAAAGTTCTAAATCTTAAGCTCCATCATTACTATAAGTATACTGTTGAGTTGTTGGCCCAAATCCCAGAGGTTGCCATCTACAAGATTCCTCAAGGAGAGAATGCAGTAGTAGATGCATTAGCCAAGCTTGCCAAAGAATTAACATGTCCAAAAGATGAGTCCATACCAATAAGGGTCTAAAATAGATAAGTCTTATCCTTTGTTGATGCTTAACTCATCGAGAGACTCTCTCTTGAAGGGGAGGTTGCCTTTGCCAAAAAGGATGAGGAGTCAGATTGGAGGTAACCATTCATGGATTATCTAAATATAGACAAACTACCTTAATAGAAGTCACTAGCACATCAAGTGAAGCAGAGAGCCCTTTTATATGCTCTCGTGGATGGCACTTTATACCGACAGTCCTTCGATCATATGTGGTTATGTTGTCTGGACAAAAATAAAACCCATAAGATCATGACTGAGGTGCATTCAGGTTTATGCGGAGCACATCAATTCGATCTAAAGATGAAAGTCAAGATCAAGAGACTAGGATACTACTATCCTTTGATGATCACATACTGCATAGATGTAGCTAGGAGATGCCACCAATATCAGGTGCATGGTGTGGTCCTACACAAACCACACAACATTCTA
Organism: Cymbidium sinense; assembly: GCA_021442155.1. Classification (NCBI taxonomy): domain Eukaryota; kingdom Viridiplantae; phylum Streptophyta; class Magnoliopsida; order Asparagales; family Orchidaceae; genus Cymbidium; species Cymbidium sinense. Next base: position 72,778,381 of record CM038224.1, on the reverse strand, counting down.
CATCCTACATTAGCCTCATGGCCGTTTAGGTGTTGGGGGTACTGAAATAGTGGGTCCAATCGATCCTCCTTCTTCCAAGGGTCATCGGTTCATTCTAGCTTCCACTGACTACTTTTCCAAGTGGGCGGAGGCAATCCCACTCAGAGAGGTCATAGCTTAGCATGGGCTCTAGTTTTCAAGAACCATATCGTATATAGGTTCAGGGTGCCTCTATGAATTATATCTGATAATGGTATTGCATCCAAGAGCACTAAAATCAACAGCTTTGCTTAGAGACACAACATAGATTGGAGAAATTCTACCATCTATTATCCAAGGAAAAATGACTTGGTAGAAGCCTTCAACAAAACTCTCATCCAAATATTAAAAAATACACTCGATGATAACAAGCGATAGTGGCATGAGAAGTTAGTTGAAGTCCTGTGGGCTTACCACACCACTTATAGAACTCCAACTCAATCTACCCATTTCTCCTTAGTGTATGAGTCTAAAGTAGTTCTACCATTAGAAGTACAACTCCTATCATTAAGGATAGCTATGGGTAGCAAGGTTACCATGGAGCAAAACACCAAGTTGCAATTAGAAGAGCTCAAAGGTTTAGAGGAGAGATGCCTCCGGGCATGCCAGAATCTCGAGTCGTACAAAGCCAAAATGATTCATGGTGATAACAAGTTGGCCCGTCCTAGAACTTTTCAAGTAGGAGAGCTTATTTTAGTTCTAAGGAGACTAATTTTGGCCCATTAAAAGATGGGAGACAAGTTTGAACCCACTTAGGAAGGCCCTTTTTCCATAGAGAAGGCTTACCTAGGAGGATCTTATCAGCTTTTAAATTATAAGGGAGAGCATCCCATGCTTCCAATCAATGGGTTTTACCTAAAGAAATACTATCCATAAATCTTGTTTGAAAATAATTATCAATAAAAATTCCTTTCATCTCAAAGATCATCCCTTCATGTGGTAAGAAACATCTTCGCTTGCGAATCCTCCACGATGTGTTTAGGGTAGTGTGAGGAACCTGAGCAGCATCCTATCCTTTAGTAACACAACACCAACACAAACTACACACAACCACATATAAAATAAACACATATATTTTATCTCGAGCTATTTTAATGTGGGATAAAGCCTCATGTGATACTCACTCATTAGCTGCTCTAGGTCGGGCTGACATGCTACCTTGCTAGTGTGTCACCCCAGTGATTACTTATTTGGAGGATGTAAGTCTATAAGATTTCTTCCTAATTTGACCATTATAAACTAACGAGTGTCTTGTTAGTTTGGTAGGCCTTACTGGGTAGGTGGTAAGCTACCCCATGTTGACTTTGTTTAAGAAAGTGTAAGCCTACATGCTTTCTTCTTGGACTAGCCATCATGCACTAACTGGATCGAGTATATTTGAGGCATAGGATAAGTCCCCTAGTGGCTCCTCTCCTCGACTACTTTAAGTCTGGGTCCAGTCCTTACACGAGACTCCCATTTTAGTAGTCACCCTAGGTCGGATAGCATCTGTCCCCGACCAGACTATCTGATCATTTTTTGTCTTGAGGTGTAAGTCAAGTCTTCTTATCATGCATGATGGGCACCTTAAGTTGGTTGGTTATCACTATCGCACCCACCTATACACCACTCATGGCAGATGTAAGTCTACAAGCTTTCTCTGAGTTGGCCACCATATACCCAGAGGCTTTCTTTTAAAGGTCCAGATAAAGCCCACTACACCTCCCACAGACTCAATTTGGATCATGTCCTTAGTGACCCCATTTAGACACTACCCGGGTTACTCTTAGATTGGACAATCCCCCTTTCCTAGTAGCCACCCATGTGGTTGGAGAAACTTGTAGATATGCAGATTCTCCCTTGGTCCAGTAAGTTTGAAATAAGACTAAGTTGATATAAGCTCCTTCTCAGTGTGGTCCTTCGCACACCAACATGGTCCATGCAAATATATAAACATAAATAAATAAATATATATATATATATATATATATATATATATATATATATATATATATATATATATATATATATATATATAAGGACACCCAGTGATACCTTTTCTGCGGGCATCCATCTTTAGGGTAGTGTCAACAAAAATCCCTATAAGAATTACTTGCTTACTCTTGAGTTGAGATAAGTCCCCAGGAGGCGCTCTCTCAATAATTGCCCTTAGGCCAGTTTGATTTGTTGTGCCACCAACAGGTCACCCCAGTGGCCATCTTTGCTTTAAAAGATATAAGTCTATTATGTATTCTCTCCAACATGACCGTTGTACACCGACAGGCAGCCTTAGGTCAGGTTAGATTTGTTGTGCTATCAATCGATCACCCCAACAGTTTCTTGTTTAGGAAGTTGTAAGTCTACAAGCTTTCTCCTTGACTTGATTATTGCACATCGAAAGCCACCCCCTACATTGGTTAGCTCTACCCCAAAGCCAGTAGACTATCTCTTTGGATTTATAAATCTAAGATAGGATAAGGCTGATATAGCCCCTTCTTAGTGGATCCATCACACACCAACAGGGTCCATCTAAAAATGGAATTAATTTTTACTTTTTTGAGTTGATATGAGTCCACGATGACATTCACTCAATAGTCGCCCTAGGTCAAGTTTGATTTGTTGTGCTATCAACCGATCACCCTAGTGGTTCATTGTTTAGGAAGATGTAAGTCTGCAAGCTTTCTTCTTGACTTAACCATTACACACCGAAAGGTAACCCTTAGGTTGGTTAGTTCTACCTCATGGATAGTAGACTTTCCCTTTGGATTTGTAAATTTGAGATATGATCAGGCTGATATAACCCCTTCTTATTGGATCCATCGCACACCAACTGGGTCCATTTTATTAGACCCACCATCCTTCCCTAGTGGAGTCTGAATTACATCCATCCATTCTTATCCCTAGTGGATACTTCCACAAATAAACCAAAGAAAGCCATAAATCAAATCAACCTTATTTCTTCAGTGGATCAGAGCTCATATCTCTAGTAGATATACTCTCCACTTCTTCCAAATTAAACCATATCCTCTCCCCAGGGGAGCCCCAAATTATAAATAAATTAAATCATATTCTTATCCATAGTGGATGCTCACCAATCAATTTAGATCAAATTTCTCCCTCAGGCACAAATTAATTTAGCCCCTCTAATGGGGGCTAGAACATAATTACAAATCAAACCAAATCAAATTCTTGTCCTTGGTGGATAACCTGAACCTACTTCCCTAGTGGAAGATTCAAATACTCAATCCCTTAGCAAATTCCTCCTCTGTCCCATATGCCGTTAGCATAAGTTGAGTTGCATTGTACTAAGATCGTGATTCTATCTATCTCTCGGGTTTAGGGATAGATCATTTTCATTAGCACTTGCGATCATTTGGACATTATTGATTGTCTCGATCAATGCCAATACGTGCGGTGTGCCTTGTTAGTTACACCACACCTATTGGGGGTTTTTTTATTGACCTCACTTTTGGAGTGAGTTCTCACCTTCCTCATCATAGATCTAGGACTCTTATAGACACTAAGAGCTCCTCAGTCTTAAGACACTTCTAGTGATTAAGTGAATAGTTAACCTAAGCCTAGAGCCTTAGGAGAATTAGCTATTGGAATAGGATGTGCCCTAGGGACTTATGAAGACTTGCCTATCCTATAGCCTAAACCCAATCCATACTTTCCTTCTCAAATCAAATCTCAAATTTATACCAAACCAAAACCAAATTTCCAAGACTCATAATCAATCTCATGATCAAACTCAAGCTCAAAATTTCTCCATAAAACCTCATATTGAATTTAGAACCCTTTTTAAGTCATTTGATTTCATCTTATGGACTTAGCCTTAACCAAATTCAAATCAATCCCAATTCATTTGATTTTCTCAAATATCAATTCAATCTTTCAATCAAACTATAAAATTCCAATTCAAATCCAACTTCAAATGATTCAATCCTAATTATCAAAACTAAATCCAAACTCAACCAAATTTCCTTCTAAGCCCTTTTGATCTACATCCATGAGCTTGGTCAAATTTGCTTCCAAATCACTCCAAATTCAAGTGATTTTCTCATGAATCTTTTATATCTTCATTTATATTCTCAAATATAAATGAAATATAAATTCAAATAGCCAAAACCAAATCCAAAATCAAACCAAAATCCAATTTATACCCTTTAAGCCAATTCCTTGAACTTGGCCAAATCCTATCCAAATCAAATCAAAACCTATGGATTTGCTCTTGAATCAATCATTCATTCAATTATCTATCAAAATATGAATGAAACCTACAATTGTCAAGCCAAATCAAAATCAACTCAAGTCAAACCCAGCCTAGCTCATTTGAATTGAAATATTCAAATGAGCTAAAACTCATTTGAACCCAAACCAATTGCAATTGAATTTATATGTGAATCTCAAATCCATATATAAATTCAGTTAAATCAAACTCAACTCAAAATCAAGCCAACTAAACCCAATTGACTCACTTGACCCAAAGTTGCCAATTTGACCTACATGAACTAAAATCAAATTCAATCCAAATCAAAGTGAATTAAGCCAATCCAAATTTCATGTCATGATTGTTGATCATCATAGGTTAATCAATTGTCATGAATTGGGTCAAACCAAGTTGACCAAGTCAACCCTTTAACCCATATGAACCCAAACTAGCTAAATTATAACCTAAATCAAATTGATTGCAACCAATGGCTCAAGTTTATTCCAAATTGATTATTGAACTTGACCAAACCATAATTGAGCCCAATTTGACCAAATGATCAACCTAACCCAACTTAGCCCAAATTATCCTAAAGGATCAAATTGACCAAAATCTAAATGAAATCTAAATTAAATAAAATTGATTGAATCCAATTGAACCAATGCACTCCAAATGGTCATTTGAACTTGATCCAACCCTTGGTTTGACCCAATTTGATCAATTAGTCAACCTAACTGGATTTGACCCAATTTGGCCCAAATGGGTCAAATTGACCCAAATTAAACCAAATGAACTCCAAATGACATGAAATTTTGTCCAACTCACTTTTAACTCATTTCAAATCTGCTCAATTAAATTCAATGCCAAATAACCACTTTACCCCTTGGTCAAGGGCATCCAATGAGAAAAGACACTTACCTAAATAGTCATTTCTCTTCCTTGGCACTTGACACTCATCCATTGGTCCACTTAGGCAGCAAAGACACTGATCATCTGACCCAAGAGGTGGTTGGGGCAACCACCCAAAGCCAAAGGACACCATTAGGAGCCAAAACATCACAAAATAAGGGGATTTTTGGCCACATTAGAAACCAGAGAATTAGATACATCAAAACTCTTCCTCCCACTCTTATTCCATTCTCCTAGAGCTCCCAAAGAAACCAGCAACCATTCCCACTTGGTTTTTGAGTAAAATCCATCAAAATCAAGTGGATTTCAGTGAGGAAATGACAACAGTTGGAGAACACATCATTTCGAAGTGAAGCAAGAGCCAGAACCCATTCCAAGGCTGCTTCCCCCACTTAAGAGCGAGCTCGGATCATCACCAGTGCTGAAAATCATCCATGGAGAGGTAATTTTCAAGAACCGTAGCCAGCCTTAGGAGCTTTTGTTTGTGACATTTTCTTGTACGATTTTTAGGAATTTCCTTATAAACCTTGCATATTTTATTTTATTTCATCCCAATATAAAAATTGAAGTTTTTTAGTATGAATCGACGTGAAAATGAGCCCATTCGAATGAGATTTCATTTAGATTTTGCAAAAAATTCTATATTTCTTTCAATTTTACTGCTCAGCCCGCCACTTGGGGTTTGCGCTCACCAGCCGTCGTCCGATCCCTCGTTCAGGGGATCAGATGACACAAATTTCACCTAGATCTGTGCGTTTCCACCTATTAGATCATGCGGATCGGTCTGGACCACCCGATATGCAATCAAATGGTCCGATCCAATTCATGCATCACAGTCACTATTCCACTTGGTCACCGAAAACAACCAGCGCCCCGATCGCATTGCTCCGCATGACCATGCGAACCGATCAAGCATACAGAAGCCGCTTGTAGTACCGCCCATCACGCGTCGTGTCTTGTAAGAAATTAGGATAATTTTTTATTTTAAAAATTATTTAAATCAACTGAAACTTCACAAATTCATAGAAAATAAAATACTTAATGAAAAATTACAAACAATGGCTCATTGGATTCGTCCTTCCGAGAGGAATCCAACAAACATAAAAACTCAAAATTTCACTAAATATTTTTAGAGTTTTATTAGATCATTTAAAATACACATTAGATCACGTTGATATTTTTAGGGATTGAAATTGAAGTTAAAATGCACCCACCATAATAACTTTAAGTCAAAAGGATTTTTAGATTGTAAGATATTGCATTCTGAAGTTCAAATGGTTTATTTTAACAAAATTAAATTAATGGACTTTATAAATATCATGAAAGATCACTTAAGTCAACTAAAACTTTAAAAATCATAATAAATCATAGAAAAATCATAAAAATACAATTAAATACTCATTTTAAAGGTATTTTAGAGAATAATTTAATAAAAATATTCTCAATTGATTTTGAATAGTGATTAAGGCTTAATTTAGGTTTAATTAAAACTTATATATCTTAATTACTCTCTAATTACCTAAGTAATTAATCCCAAACTTTCTAAGGTTGATTAATGGGATGACCCCTGACTCACATAATTTTCTTGAGATTTATTGTTTGGTTAATTAGAGAAATTACTTAACTTAACCCTAATTACTTTCTTAATTAATTAGGTGATTAGTTAACATTCTAAATAGCAAGGAAACCATTAATTAATCTTGCTAATCATTGTGGAATAGTAAATGGGCATGGGGAATGAGATTGAGACCTCTTTCCCATTTTTTTTCTCTAAGTTTATTTCACTTGACTTAAAACTAATTAACTTGGGACTAATTAATGGTTTAATTCATTAATTAAAATGGCTTAATTAATCAAATTAAAATCATAGTCATTCCAGATCTCATATAATAAAGTTTTTTTGGATAGATTGTTAGGTGTTTAATAACCTAAAGCTATTTAAGGAAATTATGGATAACCTACATGTGTGGAGAAGCCATAAAAGTACTTAATTATGTTCCTTAACCTAATTAATTATTAATTATGAGCTAATTGCATTAGACCCTTTCATTTCTTAAGATAATTGCAAGTTATTTCATGCATATCATGTTGGCTCATAATTATTTAATTAATTACTTTAAGGTAACATAGGTAAGGGTTTAATTAATTGAATTAATCCATGCTAAACTTAATTAATCCATAAAATCAATCTAATTACTTCTTATTAAATCAAATTAACTCACACATACGGGGCATGAGATTAAGATTAGCAAATCTTTCTCAAATCTCTTAAATAAAGGTAAACATAAAATCAAAAGTAACATTAAGAAACATTGGTTTATTTTAAATAAGCTTATTTAATATGATTGTCATTAGGAATTAGTTGGATTGAATGAAATTACATGCTTGTGTCTCTTTATTTCTTTCCAATCATATTAAAATATTGTATGACACTTGATTCATGCATTCATTTCTTCAAAAATTAATTAAAAATAAATGATTTCCTTTATTTCAAGCTTGTATGTGTTGATTCAAATTTAATTATTTGTGGCTACTATCATTATTAAATCCAAACCTATTTTCCAAATCTTATAAATAAATAATTACATATGCTATAAATGTTAGTTATAAATATATAGGAAATGCAAATGATTATAGCTTAAGTATATGGAGTAAAGTCCTTTGCTTTCAATATTAGAATTTCAACAAGACTTTACTCCATGTATATAAACCTTTCAATCAAATAAGATACAACCTTTGCATAGTTTGTTCTCCTTTATTTTTGTATACAATCCAATGTATTATAGAAAAGAAAATAGTTGGTCTGGACACTCCAGGAATATGAGGCTTTAAGTAGCCCCAAGTAGGTCATTTGATTATCTCACATCCCTGGTTAACAATGGCATATACTAGCTCACGTCTCTCATACATATGTGTGTGTACTTGATTATGGAGTCAAAACCCCTCTTTTTTATTATCAATGCACATGCATTTGCAATTGTTTAAGTGATATAATTAATTATTCATGTGATTAAGAGCTCTCTTTCTTACATTCATGTATGCAAACTTACATGTGTTTGAATGCAAATAGGTATATAGTTCGGACATCCCGGTATGAGGCTTTACTTAGCCCCAAGGATGTCATTTGATTATCTTACTTCCCTGGTTAACAATGACAAGTACCTATTTAATTTCATTCATATGTATTTTTACATAGAATTTAGATAGAGCTTTAAATTAATATGCTAAAAATAATTCAATCAAAAAAAATATATATAAACTTGAAATGTACATGTTCATATTCATCATTTAAGTGTGCCAACATATATTACATGTATAGATATGTTTAGGACATAGTCATATGCATGCTACATATGATGAAAAGAAATGAACAAACATGTGCTATGTGATAGTAATTAACTCCAATTAATCTTAAGATGCCTTTCTTAATTAATGTGATTATTTAAAATGAACCTAAACCTAGGATTAATTAAAAATATGTAAGAAGTCATTCACTAAAGAAAATTCATTAATTAATTTGCTTTCAATGTGACTTAAGGTAGGGATAAAAGAGATTGATCCTCTCTTTTCTTTTCTTAACACTTAGTTGTTAAGTGTAAATCAAGTGAAATAAAAAAAATATTAAGTAAAAATTACAAATCAATTAAATCACTTAAAGTGAAACCATCCTTTATAATTAAATCTTTTCTTACTTAGAAAATTATAACAAGCCTAGTTAAGGCATACTAAACAAGCCTTACCACAAACATTAGAATTAAGTCACCATTTCTAGCTTTATGTTAGAGTGGCGCATGATTTAATTTATGTTTTGTTTTGTGATATATTATTTTAGACTAGACGTTAGGATGTATGTTTTGTAGACTGGATGTTAGGCTGCTATTAGCCTAATCATATTTTCTACAAAGGATTATGCTTAAGGGGCCACTAAAAAATTAATATAAATGCTATCTTTTTAGGTTGCTTAAGTCCCTAAGCATAATCCAAGTTAGGATAAGTGGGTTTGGTTATTTTTGACCTCAATTTTAGAGTGATCTCTTAACTTCCTTATCATAGATCTAGGACTCTTATAGACATTAAGAGTTCCTTAGTCTTATGACACTTCTAGTGATTAGGTGAACACTTAACCTAACCCTAGAGACTTAGAAGGGTTAGCCATAGGGATAGGTTGTGCTTTAGGGAGTTAGGAGAACTTGCTGACGCTATAGCCTAAACCCAATCCTTGCTTCCTTCTTTCAAACCAAACCTTAAATTCAAAACCAAATCTAAATCCAAATTCCTATCAAATGATTAAAACCCATGATTAAATTCAAACTCCAAATCCCTTCCTAAGCCCTTTGATTTTATCTTATGGACTTAGCCTTAACCAAATTCAAATCAAACCCAATTCAATTAATTTTCTCAATTATCAAATTCAATCTCAATTCAAATTCCAAATCATAAATCAATTCTAAACACCAAATGATTGAAACCCAAATCAAATAAAATTTCTAACTTATTCCTTTTTAAGCCAAATCCTTGAACTTGGTCAAATCCTATCCAAACCAATTCAAAACTCATGGATTTCTTCATGATTCAATCATTCCTACAATCACTGAGCTAAATATAAACATAAATCACCATTATCAAACTAAATCTAAGCTAACCCAAATCAAACCCAACTTAACCTTTTAACTTGAAATTGTCATATGAACCAAAACCAATTTGGCTCCAAACCACTTGCAATTGGAGTTATATTTCAATCCTAAGCTCATGTGTGAGTTCAACTAAACTTGAATCAAGCCATGATCAAGCCAATTAACCCAATTAGGCTCACTTGACCCAGAGTGACCTAAGGGACCTTTTTGAGCCAAGTTCTAATCCAACCCAAATTTGATTGAACTGAGCCCATCCAATCCTCACAACATGATCAACAATCATCCTATGTTAGTCAATTATCTTAAATTGGGTCAAACCAAGTCTACTTAGCATGTTGACCAAGTCAACACTTAACCTAAATGAAATCCAAACTAGCCAAAATCTACCATATGACAAATTGATCAAAACCATTGATTGAAACCCACTCATAATCAATGATTGAACATATGACTAAACCTTAACTTAAGCCAAACCAAGCCTAATTGGCCATTTGACCCAAGTTGACCCAAATTGGCCCAAAATGCCAAAATGGGTCAAATTATGATTTGATCCAAATTGATTGCAACCAATGGCTCAAGTTCATTTCAAATTGCTTATTGAACTTGACCAAAGCCATAATTGAGCCCAAGTTGATCAATTGGTCAACTTGATCCAACCTAGCCCAAATTGACCTAAAGGGTCAAATTAGCCAAAACCAAATTAATTCTAAATTAAACCAAACCAAAACCTACAATCATTTTCAATTAGCCAATTGAAGTTGACTCAACACCTAATCTAACCCAATTTGGTCAAATTGGTCAAATTGGTCAACTTGACCCATTTGACTTATATGAATCCAAATAAGCCATAACCAAATCCAAAACAAATTAAATCAAACCAATGACACCAATACACTCCAATTGGTCATGTGAACTTGACCCAACTCTTAGTTTGACCCAATTTGACCATTGGTCAACTTGACACAACCTAACTTAATTTGATATAAATAGGTCAAATCAAGCCAAATCAGGTCAAATAAACTCCAAAACTTAAAATTTGGGCTAACCCATTTTTGACCCATCCCAAATTTGTCCAAATCAAACCCATAGCCAAATGACCATTTTTCCCTTAGGTTTAGGCATCCCATGAGATAAGACACATGCCTATTGAGTCATTATCTCCCCTTAGCCACTTGGCACCCTTTCATAGGTCCACTTAGACACCTTGGACCATGGCTGACCTGACCCAAAGGTGGTTGGGTTGGCCATGATTCATGGGGGGTGAAATCACCTCCCCATCCCCATTGGAGCTTTCCAAACCACTAAGGACAAGCACTTCCTCCCTTGACAGCCACCTCCACACCCTCACCCAACCAAACTGAGCCAAATCATGCACCTAAGGACCTCCAATAGCCTATGATGTGGGCAATTGATCAAGAAAAATCCAAATCAACCATGGTGTCTAAGGAATCGTATAACCTCCCTCCCCTCCCCCCTCATTCTCACTCAAAACACTCACTCAATTCAACCCTAACAGCCAAATGAGAGGAATCCCAGAGCAATTTCCAAGGTTCCCCAAGCTCCCGAAAATCCATATTCTCAAGTTTTTGCAAAATTGAAATAGGGGAGGCCATCTTTGATTCCCATTTGCTCAAATCTCCACCAAAGTGTAATTAACTTTGCACACACTTTCCATGGGGCCAATCGAGTGAGAATGAATCATTTCTCAAGTTTCTCAATAGCCGGAGGGGGGAGTTCAATCAAGCTCGAGCACCTACGACTAGTGGATTGGTCTTTCGAGCAAATTCCACCAAATCAAAGTTCATGCGGCTCAACAGAGCTTCATTTCTACCAAAGGAAGCTTCCTCAATCATTGGAATCACTGGTCATAAGCTCCGGTGAGGTATGCTATTGAAATTGATCCTTAAATGAAAATAGGTTGGTATTTTTTGAAAGAAATTTCCATGTCATGCGATTTCCACCATTGGATTTAATTGTTGTACTTCCCCGAAGGTGTGAGATCATTTTCATCTCCATCTGAGCTCAGGTGAGCTCGGATCGAGCGTCTATTGATGGATGGTAGCCATTGCTCGATGCTCAGGAGGAGATAGATCATGGACCATCCATCCTACGTGATCAGGATGAATGATCCTAATCTAATTACACTTAGAGCCCCTGATTAATCCCTCAAAACTAAGGGTTTAGTCGTGGCCACCCGATCTTAGATCGAACGGTCCACAGAGTTATCGCATGCACCGCTATCCAAGTCAGCACTTAGATGTGACAACTTAAATAGTGAATCCCATTACGCCACGTGGAAAGCGCATCGCGCCAGTTGCCACGTGGCCTAACAGGATTAAGGCTTTAATTAGGGCTAATTAATTAGTTTTTTTAATCTTGAAACTTCTTAAATTCATAACAAATTGTAGAAAAATCTAAAAAATACAAACTTAGGCTCATTTTGAAGATATTTTAGAGTAGAATCTGAAAAAAATATTATTAATTGATTTTAAATACTGGATTTGTCTTAATTAAGGTTTAATTAGAAATATAATTAGTCTAATTACTCCCCAATTAACCATCCAATTAATCTCAAAATTTTCGTTTATGTTTTGGGGGATGACCTCTACCTCTCCTATTTTTTGAGATTTTTCACTTTCTTAATATAATTAGTGATAATTAAGTAAATAAATAGTAAATTAATAAATCAATTAAGCTTATTAGCCTCTGTTAATGATGATGAAGTCTAGGAAATGGATTGGGACTCTCTCTTCCAATCTTTTCTTTAAATATTCTCAAATCCCTCTTAAGTAATTAATTAATTAACACCCCTTAATTAATTAATCAACAAGATCAATCAAGATCTAAATCATAACTGAACCTTAATTAACTAATTGAAAGGACTTAGGGATTGAGACTTAGGCTCTCTTCTTTGTCTCTCTCTCTCTCTCTCTCTCTAAGCCCATTTCATTTTGGTTAGTTAAGATTAATTAAGGTTTAATTAGTTAATTAGTGAACTTAATTAATTCAATTGTATCTTTTTTCTAATCTAATATTGGGTAGCTCTTTGGGTGTTCAATAACCCAAAAGGGAGATAATGAAATTATGGTTAGCTCACATGTGTGAGAAAACCATAAAAGTAGTTAAGTGAGATCCCTTAGGTTTAATTAACTATTAATCATGAGCCAATTGCATTAGGCCCTTTTTATTTCTTAGGTGCATTATAAATTTACTTTCCATATGGTTTCATATCATATTGACTCATTATTAATTAGTTAATTAACTTAAGGTGAAGTAGATAAGGGTTAATTAATTCACTTAATTCATACCCTAACCTAATTAAACCATATAATCAACCTAATTACTTCTTCCTCAAACTAAAATTAACTCATGCATGGAGAATGGGATTAGGACCAGCAAACCACTTTCACTTTCCTTAACTCAAATCAAACATAAAGATGAAATATCATTAAAGAACTTTGATTTATTTTAAGTGGCTTTATTTTGTATGATTGTCCTTAGAAATTAATTGGATGAATGAGATTATGGGCTTATGTTCTTTTATTTCTTTCCAATTATGTTAAATGTTGCTTGCCATATGTAATCATGCATTCATTTCTTTTAAAATTAACTAAATGAAATGATTTCTTTTATGTCTAATTGCATGTGTTTATTTAAATAAAATATGTGCGGCTATTATCATTATTAAATCAAATGTTATTTTTAATAGCTCTTAAATTAATTATAATGAATGGAGTGATGTTAATTACAAATAGTTATAAGTTTGCATGTGTTGGTAATAAGATATGCAATATAAAGTTATCTTCCCTTATCTTACATGAATTCATATAGAATTTACAAATGTATATAGTTCATTTGAAAAGAATACAACATTTATTTAAACATATTCCTATACATTTTCATGCTAAGACTAAGGAAGAATTTCATATCACATATATAAATTATATAATGAAATCAAATATGACTTCTTGCATGACTTTTTTTTCTTCTTGTGGCTCTTTTTATACATTTATCTGTATCTGAGAAAAGTGGTATATTAGTCTGGACACCCCGGGGCTACGAGGCTTTAAGTAGCCCTAAGCAGGTCTTGTACCTTAAGCCCCTAGTGCAAAAAATAATGACGTTGTAGTCATTTAAAACTCTTATACACGTGTATGTGTGATGTGGCCAATGAACAAGAATCATAAGTCAAATAAATCGAATACAATTTTTACATGGGTTTTTCCTATCCTTGTAGTTGTTTATACATCTATATGTATTTGAGAAAAGTGGTATATTAGTCTGAACACCCCGGGGCTGTGAGGTTTTAAGTAGCCCTAAGTAGAACTTGTACCTTACGCCCCCGATGTAGAAAATAATGGCGACGTACTCACTTAAAACTTTTATACATGTGAATGTGTATTTTACTAATGGATGAAAAATCTCTCTTTTCTATTAAAAAGGCATGCATTCATAATTCAATCAAATGAAATATTTAAATTCTAAATACACTTCCTTGCATTTATCATTCAAGTATGCTAGAAATCTAAATTGCATGTATAGATATGCTTAGGATTTATTCATATGCATGATATACATGATGAAAAGAAATGAATGAATATGTGTTATGTGATAGTAATCCATTCTAATTAATCTTAAGATGTCTTTCTTATTAAATAAGGTCATTTAGAGTGAACTTAAACTTAGGATTAATTAAAACATATGATAAGCCATTCACTAAAGTAAATTGATTAATTAACTTGCTTTAGAAGTGACTTAAGGTAGGGATGAAAGAGAGATTCTCTCTCTTTCTTCTCTTTATAACACTTAGTGGTTAAGTGTAGACCATATGAAACAAAAGAAGACACTATGTAAAATCTTCAAATTAATTAAATCACTTAAAGAGAAATCAATCCTTTATAAATTAAATCTCTCACACTCAGCAAATTACAACTCTAAAGCCTAGTTAGGACATACCACACAAGCTTTAATTCACACACATTAGACTAAGTTTCCATTTCTAGCTTTATGATAGGGTGGTGTATGGTTTAGTGTATGCTTATTTTGTTATGTATTATTTTAGACTGGATGTTAGTGTTTATGTGCATAATCCGGATGTTAGGTCGACATTAGCCTAATCATATTTTTTGTTGTGCAGGTTTCTTAGCCCCTAAGCATAATCTAAGTTATGACAGGTGGGCTTAGTTACCCATGTGTGGGGTGCTAAGTCCAAATTATTCATATAACTGCTTTGGTTGTATGGTGTGTTTAGCAAACATCTATTTTGCAGGTGTAGCTAGATTTACTTTCCTTCTTTTAATATAATTTTGCATTAGGATTAGGATGAATGTTATGGGGGATTAGGATGAGCATTGGTTATAAGACCAAATCTTATGTATCATGTGATGCCTTTGGAGTTAGCATATCCAAATCAAACCAAAAGAAAGAAAGAAATGGAGCAAATCAAATAAGAAAAAAAGAAGATATGAAATAAATGAAGAAAGAAGAATGAAGAATGAAGACCCCCATAATATTCATCATTATTCTTAATTGTAATTATTCTGTTGTAATCTGAGTTATATAAGGGTAGAGCTCGGCTAGCTACATTTCTTTTTGGGTTGTATAGCGGTGCCCGATCGTATCGACCTCTTATTCTTTTGCGATAGCTTTATAAAATTGTTTGATATTTTGTTTAGCCAGTGCATTAGAAAAAGCATGCTTTTTCATAGTTTATTTATGAATGGAGATTGTTGTATGGCTTGGATATGATTAGGCTCTTAGGATAAAAAAATTTCTATCCTATAAATAACTCATAACTAAACTTTTAAAATAACTCATAATCTCACATAAAAACCTAAGTATTAAATCAAGATAATAAAATATTTAACAACTCCTTAGCTGGATGTTGTATGTTTAAATATCATGCATAACCATCTTATTTCACTCTTGTTAAAATAGGACTTCCATCTTTGCTAGATAGAATGGGCTTAACCTTTAAGGGCCTATGATGGAAGAACACCTCTTTTCCCTTTGATTTTACCAAGTAATTAATTTCTCATGCATTTAGGCATACAAAATCCCATAGGCTATGTCAAAATAAAGAGTCCCAAATTAAATGAAATTTGATAAAAATTTGCATTAGATTTAAGTCATTATTCATACCCCTCATGCTTTAGTCTCTTAGGGAGTGGGTTTAAAGACTTAGTTTTTTTTCTAAATAATAACAACCTAGCCATTTTGCAAAAGCATATGATCTACCTACATGGATTTAAAAAGTAGGAGGAGTTAGCTGACAGGCACTCCAGGTGATAATAAGTCCAACAGTCGGGTGATTTACTCTCTCTTATGGAGGTAAACCATATACCCACTCTCGCCTTAGATTTAGGTCATGCTTTGGCCCTCGCAAAAGCTCCATAGAATTAGGATTTGAGTTTGTTGTTTCCCTTTATGGGCTATAAGCATAAATCCTCACCTCTTAGGTATTTTCACAATCTTGTATTGTGAAATTATAAATTCTAGATTTCTAATAAAATTTCAAATCAAATAAAAAATCTCCTCAATTTCAAATATATAAAGTCCAACCATAGGATAGATTGGAGTGCTCACTAGGTTTCTTAGTATCATTAGCACTCCCTACGTATCTCTTTTGGCATCAATAATAACTCTCTCCTTTTGATCCATCCCACTTGATTTTCTAAAATGCAACCAATCCTTTGATAGTCCTATCTTTGAATTCTTTGGAAACAACAATTAGCTACTTTAATCGAGAGTATTCTTAAGGGATTCACTTTCCTTAAGATGTAATTAACTATGAAGGCTTACCTCCATAGGGAACTTAACGAACTCAGTTTAAATAAAACCCTACTTTACTTTTTCATGTAAAGTAGGGAAAAAATCTCTAGTATTCGAAGACCCATCATGCCTTAGGGGTCCTTATTAGGTGATTAGTTCCATCGTAGGGTAGTGGCTTCTATCTCATAAGATAGTACAATATTCCTTGATGTCATACCCGATCACCTAAATAAGTACATCCTCAGATATGCATGGTGTCCCCTCACATATACACATATGAATGAATATGAAAATAAACACCACAGTTACTCATGTGTAGGGTGCTAAGTCCAAATTATAAATATAACTGCTTGGGTGGAATGTATGTTTAGCTAACCTCTATTTTGCAGGTATAGTTAGATTTACTCTTTCCATTTAAATGTAATTTTGTAATTAGGAATTAAGATTAGTGCTATGGGGGAACTAGGATGAGCATTGACTAGAAGACTATGTCTTATGTGCCATGAGATGTCTTGAAGTTAGCCAAATCAAAGAAGCAAAGAGGAGGAAAGAAGACATAATAATTTGAAGAAGATGAAGGCCCCATAGCATGTATTCATCCTTAATTATAATTATTCTTTTGTAATCCAAGTTGTATAAGAGTAGAGCTCGACTACTTATTTTTATTTTTGGGTTGTAAGGCGTTACACAACTGCACCGACCTTTTATTCTTTTGTAGTAGCTATAAAATGTTTGATGTTTATTTAGCTTGTGCATTAGAAATGACATGTCTTTTCATAGTTTCTTTATGATTGGTGTTTGTTGTATGACCTGGATGCGATTATTCTCTTAGGAAAAAATAAATCTTCTATCCAACAACAACTCATAATTAAATTTCTAAATAACTCATAACCTCACATAAAGTCTAGGCATTAAATAAGATAATTAAAAGATTTAGCAACCCCTTAGCTGTATGAATGCATGTCTAATATCATGTATGCATCTTCTACCACTCTTGAAAAAAATGAGGGACTCCATTCTTGCAGGCTTGGGAACTACTTGACCTATGAAAGCAACTCCTACTAACAGAGCTTCACCCTCTTCTCTCTTAATTTTTCCCATAACTCATTTCAACATGCATTTAGGCATACAAAAAAAAAATAAAAAAATCCCAAAGTATTTGTCAAAATGAAGTGTCAAAAAGCAAATAAAATTTGAAAAGATTTGCATTAGACTACGTCATTACTCATACCACTCATGCTCTAGTCTCTTTAGGGAGTGGGTTTAAGGACTTTAGTATCTTTCTAAATAATAAAAACCTAACTATCTTACAATTCATATGACTTGGCCACATGGATTTAAAGTGTGGGAGGAGTTAGTTAGTTGCCACTCTAAGTAATTGTAAGTCTAACAGTCGGGTGATTTATCCTCTCTAGTGGAGATAAATCACATACCCATCTCTACTTAGATTTAGGTTTCACTTTGGTTCTTGCCAAAGCTCCCTAGATTTAGGATCCGAGGCTGCTATTTCCTTCGGGCTGCAAGCATAAATCCTCACTTCTTAAGCATTTTCACAACCTTATGTTGTGGTATTACAAGCCATAGCCTTCTAATAAAATTCCAATTCAAGCAATAATAAGTCTTCTCATTGATCTATCCCATTTGACTTTCTAAAATAGCCAATCCTTTGATAATCTTAGCCTTGAAATCTTTGGAGACCCTAATTATCTACTTTAATTGAGAGTATTCTTAAGGAATTCACTTTCCTTATGATGTAATTAACTATGAGGGCTTACCCCCATAGGGAACTTTAGAACCCAGTTTAAATAAACCATGCTTTATTCATCCATGTAAAGTAAGGGAAAAATCTCTAGTACATTCGAAGACCCATCATGCCTTAGGAGTCCTTATTAGGTGATTAAGTCCATTATAGGGTGGTGATTTCTATCTTTTGAGATAGTGCACTATTCTTTGATGTTGTACCCGAACACCTCAATAAGTACACCCTCAGATCTGCGTGGAGTCCACCATACACACATATCAAAAATAAATACCACAGAATTAGACTATAGAGGCAAACAGGGGCATCACAATTATAGTTTTAGGTTTTTATTATTATTTATGTTTGGAAAATGGAGAGTTAAATAGTGGATTAGAGGGCCATGTGATGAGCTAGATTTGGCAGATTTATGCAGCCATAGCATGAGAGAAACAATCTTTAAGTAATAATATTTATTATTATATATTTAAAAATTTATTTATGTTTATTAACTTCCTCTCATTAGCACCTGTATCTTATTTTTGTTTATTTATATTTATTTATGTTTATTAACCTCCATAGGATATTTGAGCCATTTTGGCATTGAATGAGATGATTTTAACTCGATTTATGTGATGTCGTGTCCATTAGTCATCTTTTACAACATGCTTGATCAAATTTATTATGAAGGGCCTCTTGTAGTGTAGTCTAATTCATCAATGGAGCACATTTGAATGATGTTGAGGCCCTCCCTCTAACTCTAATATGCATGAAGATGCACTTATGGCTCATCTTTCTTTAGGCAATCATCAGGTGATGGAAGAAGCCTAATTTAACCAATTTTATCATTCTAAACACTTTGGTGAAATCTATTTCATGGACATCATTTTGATTAATTTTGAGCAAAATTGAGGAATTGTCATTTTATTTCACATTGTTGTCCTTGCTTGTCATTTTTATCACATTTGATCGAATCATTCATGTTGAATCCATGTTGACCTCCATCACTATTTTACTTGCTAAGGTGGTTCAATGCATCGAGAATAGTGAATGATGGATGTGTCATTTGATGCACCTAGAATGCCCAAGTCTGCTATATATTTGACACAGGTTTGTCATATTTTAGAAATAGTGGCATGTAGTGTCCAAGACATATCAGACACTTACACTCATCCAACACGCCTCCGACACATATTGGACACTTCTCTAGCGTGTTCAATTATAATTAAAATTCTTAAAAAAATTAACACGTGTGTTGCTAAATTAAAATTATTATTAAAATTATTTTAAATATATGTTATTTCTTAACTTATAATTTGTGCCTTGTGGATATGAACGTCACCCAACTCTCTTATTCAAGTCTCTAACCCATCTCTTTTATAAGGCGTGGCTTGTGTTTCTCATGTTATCGTAGAGTATTGTCAATTAGAGTAATTGGTGTTTTCACCATTGCTATTGGTGTAGAAGGTTAGTGTCTTCACACCTCTTGACCTCTTTCCCTTATGCTTTCTTATCATTTATAAACTTTTTATCTTTTGAAAGTTTATATTAGACTTAAAATGTCTTCATTTTTTTACTTTTAGTATTTTATTTATTTTATTAAATTAAAAATATTATTTAAAATTATTAAGATATAATTTTTATAATGTTATGTCCAATGTCCTATATTTTCAATAATAGTCGTGTTATGTATTCGTGTTTGTGCATCATAAGATGTGACATTACACAAGTTGATCTGAAAGTGCATTGACATAAAGCTAAATCAATCTTAAAATAGACTTTATCGACACAGAAAGAGCATCAAAATTATCAAATGCAAGTGCCATCACTTGATCTAATAAATCATGAAAGGGCGGTCAGTATGGTAACATAAATCAAAATTAAAATGCTTATATTGTCGCCAAAGCTACCTAAACACCATTTGTTCGTAAAATCGATAACGATGATGAATCTGGAGCATTCGATTTGCAGAAAATTAACACTCACATTTCTAGGGTCCTTACAAAATTACCAATGTGTGAGATGACAACAAGTATCTCTACATGAATGAAGGATGATGAAATTCACACCCATGAGCTAATATACATAAAACAAAAATATTAAATTATATATATATATATATATATATATATATATATATATATATATATATAATGCTAATAATATTATTTATATATAAATAAACTTATACATATATATGTAACTAATATCATATTTTTAATTAATATTTGTAATTAAAAATTAATTGAAACTTTTACTACTCTAAACCACCATTAATCTCTACTTTCGTATATCGTCACTCTCTGCTTCTCATCCCATGCTACCAAGCCTAAAAATCACATATTAAAACTAAATACTAACCCTAGCGAGAAATTAGTCTCATAATCACGCCTACTCTCTCTTCCTCCTACAAGCTCGCCACTACTCCTCGAATTCTCGATGCAAGAACCAAATAGCTCTTCACACAAAATCCTTGACTCCCAGTTACCCTCTCCTCTATTTCATAGGATGAAGGTTCCCCATCCCATCTCCATCGTTGATTCACACAACTCTCATGTCTCTCCCTATCGTGCTTCTCTCTTGATCTCCTCAAGCTACCTCTCCTCCTAACCATAATAAGCAAACCAACAACTCCAGCTCGGCGTCCCCCTATCACACAAACCTGTGGCCCTTTCATCTTCTCCTCTCCATCTCTGATTTGTCCATGTGGTGAAAAATTCCTATAAGGGGAGTCGCCTTTCAAATCTATTGGGGAGAAAAGAAAGAGGACTACTTATAGAAATTCATCTTATTAGGATGCCACGTAGATCTGCAGATATACTTATTCAAGTGATCGAGTACATCATCAAAGAAATAGTGTACTATCTCAAAAGACAGAAGTCACAACCCTTTAATGGACCTAATCACCTCAATAACGACTCCAAAGGACGATGATTCCATATATGTACTAGAGATTCTTCCCCTACTTCACATGGAAAAGTAAAGTAAAGTTTATTTTAAATTGGGTTCATTAAGTTACTATAGGGGTAAGCCTCCATAGTTAATTACATCCTAAGGGATGGGATCCCTTAGGAAAACTCTCAATTAAGGTAAATGATCGTTGTCTTTAAAGATTTTAATAGGAAGAACTATCAATCAATTAGTTTATTTTGAAGTTCAAATGGGATTGATCAAAGGGAGGGAGTTATTATCGAAGCCAAAATGGAAGATACGTAGGAGATGCCCACGATGCTAGGAAACCTAGTGAGCATCTCAAACTATCCTATAGTTGGGCTTTACATTTTTGAAATTGATTTAATTTGTTTGAGTTGTATTTTTTTATTGGAAATTTAGAAATTATGATTCCTTAACACAAGATTAAGAAAGTGCCTAAGAGGTGAGGATTTAAGCTTATGGCTCACAAAAGGTAAAAGTAATCTCAGAACCTAAATCTAGGGAGCTTCGACGAGGGCCGGAAGCACAACCTAAATCTAAGGCAAAAATGGGTAATTGGTTTGTCTTGACAAGAGAGAACAAACCACCCGACAGCTTAGACTTACAACCACCTAGGGGTGGCTTCCAACTAACATCTCCTATGATTTTAAATATATGTAGGTAAGTATTTATACTTATGCAAGATAGCTAGGTTGTTATTCATTTAGAAAGAGACAAAGTCCTTAAACTCACTGCTTAAAGAGACTAGATCATGTAAAGGGACATGCTTCAAATGACGTAAATCTAATGCAATTCAAATTCTATTTTATTTTTATTTTTCGATAATTATTTTGACTAAGGATAATAGGATTCATATGATTAATGCATGAGAAATCAAGTTATTGGCCAAAATCAGCGAGAAGGGAGGAGGTTAGTTTCCAACATGGCTCTCAAAGGTCAAGCCAAGTTTCTCTGGCAAAGGTGGAAGCCTTCTAATCAAGAGTGAAATAAGATGCATTTGTGCATGATATTACAAAAAAAATGCTCATCTAGCTAAGGGGTTGCTAATTCTTTTATCTTGATTTTAAACCTAAGCTTTAGGTGAGGTTATAAGTTGTTTAATTTTAATTTGAGTTGTTAAGTTGGGTAAAAAATTTATTTTTTCCTAAAGAGTCTAATCCATATCTAGTCCATACATAAAGCAAGGAAGAAACTAGGAAAAGCATGCCACTTAATGCAAAAGCTAAATAAATCATCAATCAATTTATAAAGCTAATCGCAAAAAGAATAAAAGGCCGTTGTTGTCGGGCACCACCGCATAAATCCAAAAATATCAAATTGGGTGGCCGAGCTCTACCCTTTTACAACCTAGATTACAAATGAATTAAATTACAATTAAGCAAGGAATTCATTGTTATGGGGGTCTTCAAGCTTCATTTCTTCTTTCTTCTTTGGTTCCCTCTTTTGGATGGTTGGATGGTGGATGCTCCAAGGCTTCACATGGTGCATAAGATAGTATTCTTATGACCAATGCTCATCCTAATCCCCATCACAATCATTCCAAAATCTTAATTGCACAAATTTACATGAAAAGGAAAAGTGAAAATCTAACTAACACCTACAAAATAAAGGTTAGCTAAAACAAACCACACAAATCCCAAGTATGTATATTGGACTTATCACCCCACACATGGGTGATTAAGTCCACTTGGACTATTAGATCATGCTTAGGGGTATAAAGCACCTGCTAGCAAAAACATTTATATTTATATTTATGATAGCGCCCCTTAAGCACAATCCCCTGCAAAAAAAGAATAGTTAGACTAAGAATGTCATACAATTCATTCTACGAGCATACACCCTAACATTCAGTCTAAAATATATTATAAAACAAAATAAACATTAAACCATGCACTGACCTAACTTAAAGCTAGAAGTGGTGACTTAGGCTAATGTGTGTGCTTTGAAGGCTTGTTTGGTATGCTTAGCTATGACTTTAGGTTCAAATTTTTTAAGTGTGAAGAACATGTTCAACTTAGACGAGTGTTTGATTTAAGTTGTTTAATTATTTTGAGTTGATTTTATTTCATGTTTTGATTTGATTTAAGTGGATCCTAAAATTAATTACTAAGTTATGAAGAGAGGGAAAGAGAAGAGAACTTCTCTTTCCTTCCCTAACCTAAGTAATTTCTAAAATAGATTCACATTTTAGTTTTATTTAGGTGAATATTTTGATTAAATATTTTAATTAATCCTAAGTTTAGATGAACTCTAAACAAACCTATTCAAAAAGAAAGGCATTTAAGATTAAATAAAATGAACCAAAATTCACATAACACACAATACTTCATTTCTTTCTCAACATATATAACATGCATATGGATGAACCCTAAGCATATCTATACATACAAATGAGAGTATTTAACACACTTTATGATGCATACTAAGCAACCCTTTTAAGGAAATTTAGAAGTTTAATATGCATGATTTTTCTTAAGTAAAAAGGGTTTTCCTTATCCAAATTTTCACATACACACATGAAAGTAAGAAAGGCATAAGTGAGTACATCACCATTGTTAACTAGAGGTGTAAGGTACAAGACCTACTTAGGGCTACTTAAAGCCTCACAACCTCGGGGTTGTCCAGACTAATATACCACTTTCCTTAAATGCAAACATATGTATAAAAGAAATGAAATAGAAAAGGAGAATGCAAAAGTTGCATTAATGGATTCATTTTGTTTATGCAATTTATATATGCAAGTGTAGGTAACCCTTCTTAGACGTAGCATAGGGATGAATAGGATATGAAATTATGCAAACATTAGGTCCTTTTCAAATGAACCATATATCTCACCAAATCCCTATTCAAAGCTATACCAACATAAGAAAGAAAGGAAACCTATGCTAAGCATACCTTTATAATCTTCACATGCAAGCTTATAATTAAAGTATAAGTAGCATACTTTCAGATTTGATATTTGATTTATAAGTTTTGAAAATAATTTGGATTTTGTAGTGATAATAGCCACTCATATTTCTACTTTAGTCAACATATGCAACATTTGACATAAAGTAAAAAAATTTCATTTTAAATTGGAATTTGAAAAATATGAATGCATAAAATCACATGACATATAAGTTTAACTTTTTGGGGAAAGATTCAAAGCAATGAAAGCATGTAAACAAGTTCACTTCACTTAAATCCTAAAGACATTCTTATAGATTAAGAAAGTTTAAAATAAATCAAAGTGAATTCAAAGTGATTTTTGTTTAGTTTGGAGTTTGATTTAATTTTGATAAGGTGAGATGAGTTTGTTGTTCCTAACCCATTCCCACATGTGTTTGATATTTTTTTATTTTTAGATAATTAAATCCATTTTTCTGTGAATTAATTAGGTTAAGGTATGAATTAAGTAACTTAATTAGCCCTTACCTACACCACCTTAGAATAATTAATCAAATAATTATGAGCCAATGAGATGACATAAAACCCACAAGGAATTTAAATTGGTAATTCACCTAATAAGAAAGAGGACTAATGCAATTTGGCTCATAATTAAAAGTTAATTAAGCTAAGGGATTTAGCTTAAGTAATTTCAAAACACCCTTTCACACTTATGAATTGGGTTTTGATTTCCTTAATTGAACTTAGGCTATTAAACACCTAAGAATCTACCCAAAGTAGATTAATTAAGTTATGAATTTTTTTTAAAATTTTTAGAAATTAATTAAGGAGATTATTAATGAATTAACCCTTAATTAAGAGGAGATTAAGGAGAGAAGAGGGGGTTTAGGGAATAGCTTAGGGGAATTGCCTCAAAAATATTCTATAAACCTCCTACTTACTGGATCTAACCTTAATCAACCCTAATCATGGATTAAAATCACTAATTACACCCTAATTATCCTTAATTACATAAGGAGGGTAATTAAGAAATCCATATGTAATTCTTATAATCAAGCCTTCAATAAATCATAAGAAAATTAATGAAGGTAGAAGTCATCCTCTAAAACCTACCCAAGAAATTTGAGATTAATCAGAGGCTTAATTAAAAAGTAATTTGTAAAATGAGATTTCTAAAAAAACCTAAATTTAGAGAAAAATATAATTCAAAACCCATTGAAATTAATTTTAAAATATTCTAGGTTGAATTATATTTTCATTGAAATTTATTTCATAATTTTTTGAATTTTCTAGAGGGAGTTATGAATTTTAGAAGATCCCTAGGTTAATTAGAAATTAATTAAAGCATTTAACTAATCCCCTGGCTCACAGTGCGATGCATGGCGGAGGCAGTCAGCGGGATTTAAACGCATTGTGCCATGAGGGGGTCACTTAAATGTCAAATATGGCAAGCATTTTGATCATGTCGATCAAAGATCGGATGACCGTGAGATCTCCGGTTTTAAAGGGTAAAGAATTTCTAAATGTGGAATTATTCACCGTCCATCTAAAACATGTGGATGAATGGCTTAGATCTCCAAAGTTCTTCCCCTTGATCAATAGAGACCGTCCATGATCAAGGGGAAGATCCAAGCTTGATCTAGCTCGGATTCAAATCAAACTCAACCCACACCATCTAAAGCTAAAGAGCGGCAAATCCAACGATAAAAAAATCCATGGGGTGAAAATTTCTTTCACAAAGTGCCCCACCACATTGAGTTTAATGATAAAAAAATCCCATACCTCGCTGAAAGATATCACTGGTGCTCGATTCCCTTGGAGAAGCTTTGTCTGGATGAGACAAAGCCTCGCTGAAGTTTTGAGCACTTGAGGTTGAGTGGATCTTCTTATAGGTCACATCCTCCTTAGCTTGAGCTCGGCTTTGATCCAATTCAATCCTTTGAACTCCAAAGTAAGCTTAGGTGCACTCGACTTAGCTCCTTGATGAAGTCTGCAAGAGCAATTGGATGGAAATTGTGTGAAGAGGAAGTTAGCTCTTCAATGGATCTCCCCTATTTTGAAGCTCTAAAATCTGAGAAATGGAGTTTTTAAATCCTCTCTAAGAAGCTTGGGAATGCTCTCTGATGCTTGTTCTGAGTTCCTTAGCTTCAATCGATAGAGGGGAAGTCAGAATTGAATTGAATTAGGGGGAGTATATTTCCCCCTTGAAGGATCGGATGGTCAGCAATGCACTTTCCATTTTGATCCAATTTAACCTAGGCAGTGGGTTGTTTGATCAGTTAAGAGTGTGCACATGGTTGGTTTGAGCTAAGGAGTGGAGTGCCAACCTCCCATGTGCTTGAATTTGATTTTGAGAGGGAGTTTGAATTTTGCATTTTGACCCATAGGGTTGGGTTTGGTCTAGGGACCAATTGGGCTAACCCAAACCCATTGGGTTGGGTGCACCACTCATCACTAGGTCCCCTTGAGCTTTTAGGAAAGCCTCAAGTGAATGTGAAGAGGGTATGACTAAATTACCAATGGATAAAGCCATAATTTGTTCTATGGCCTAGGGGTATAAGGGTTATTTTGTTGATTTTCCACTTTGGACATGTTGGGTATGTGGAGAAACTAGGTTTGGCCAAGTTTCATGAGATTTGAAATTTATTTGATAGGGTTTGGCTCATGTTGACCCATTTAGGTCAAAATGGGTTAACTTAGGTCAAGTTGACCAATTGGTCAGATTGGGTCAAACCAAGATGAATGTTTTGAAATGGCTTTGGTTTTAGTTTGGAATTTGGTATAGTTTTTTTATATGACTTCATTTAGGTCAAATGGGTCAAGTTGACCTATTTGAGGTAGATGTAGGTTTAGGTTCGGTTAGTGATATGAAGTGGATTGGTATCATTATTTCCAATCAATTTTAGTTATGTTCGAATTTGGCTCAACATGACCCCTTTAGGTCATATTGGGTCTAAGGTCAATTGGGCTAGCTTAGTTCTAGTTGGCCAATTGAGGCTTTGGTCAAGTTCCACAAGTGATTTGGAATGGACTTGACCCACTGGTTGGGATCAATTTATCTTAGATCAAGTTTTGACACATTTTGACCCTTTAGGTCAAAATGGGTCAATCAACTCAAGTGGTAGTTAGGCTCAAATGTTAGTTTGGTCAAGTTCAAACATAAGTCATGAATGAACTTAGATCAATGGTTTCAATCAATTTGGCCTATGATGGAATTTGGAAATATTAGGTTTCATTTTGGGCTAAGTGTTGACTTGGTCAACCCTTAGGTTTGACTTAGTTTGACCTAATTTGATTGATTGATCATCCCATGATGATTGTTGATCATGATGAGAAGCAAATATGAGTTTGGTTCAATACAATTTGGCTCATAAGGGTACTTTAGGTCACTTTGGATCAAGTGAGCCTAAGTGGGTCAAATGGCTTGGTCAAAGCTTGATTTGAAGTTGGTTGATCTTGTATATGGACTCATGATTGAAATATAAATCCATTTACAAGTAGTT
The DNA here is from genome assembly GCA_021442155.1 of Cymbidium sinense. Classification (NCBI taxonomy): domain Eukaryota; kingdom Viridiplantae; phylum Streptophyta; class Magnoliopsida; order Asparagales; family Orchidaceae; genus Cymbidium; species Cymbidium sinense. The sequence goes on along the minus strand of CM038224.1, from coordinate 72,750,799 downwards.
TGAAGTCAAATGGGTTTAGATCCATTTGACAATTTCATATTCAAAGGAAAAATATGAAAGGGGTTTTGGCTTTGATTTTTAAACTAGGTTTTGATTGAGTGAATGAAGTTTGGATTTATATATAAGCTCATGATTGTAGAGTTGATTGAATCATTAGAGAAATCAAGAGTTTGGCTTGATTTGAAATTTATTTGGCTAAATTTAAGATTTTGACTTGAAAGACATAGGTTGGATTTTGAGTTGATTTGAGTTTGATATTTGGAATTAGTTTTGATTGTTTGAATTTATATTTCATTTATATATGTGAATATATATGAGAATATAAATTGATCATGAGAAAATTTCAAGGATTTGAAGTGGTTTAATTGTGATTTGGGCTAAGTCCATTAAAAGGATTTAGGAAAATTTTGGAGTTTGGAGTTTGAATTTTTGAATTTGGTTTGATTGATTTATATTTATATTTCATTTATATATGAGAATATAAATGATTTTTGAGAAAACCCCATGACTTTGAGATGGTCTGATCAAGATTTAGGCTAAGTCCATTAATGAAAAATTAAGGACTTGAGAAGATTTTAAATTGGAGAATTTAATTTGGGGGTTTGATTTGATTGATTTATATTTATATTTCATTTATATATGTGAATATAAATGAGAATATTAATGAGTTTTGAGAAAATCCTATGAGTTTGGAGTAATTTAGATTTGATTTTGGCTAAGTCCATTAATGGAAAATTAATGACTTAAGGAAAATTTCAAGGATTAATTTGGAATTTTGAGTTTAGTTTGATAAATTTAAATTTATATTTCATTTATAACTATGAATATAAATGAGAATATAAATGGATTATGAGAAAGTCTCAAAGATTTGAATTGGTTTTGATCTTGATTTTGGTTAAGTCCTTAAGGGAGGCTTAAGGACTTAGCAAAATTTAGAGTTAGGAATTTTTGATGGATTTTTCATGGGTTTTAATCATAGATATCAATCATGGATTTGATTTGAGTTTGGAGAAAGTTATATATAATTGATTTGGAGTTTGACTTGAAAGAAGGAAAGTGAGGAAAGGTTTAAGCTAAGGGTAGACAATTTTCCTAACATCTCACATGACATTCCTATTCTAAGTCTAGGGTTAAGTGCAAACCTAATCACTAGATGTGTATTAAGACTAAGGAACCCTTAAAGTCTAAGAGAAGTCCTATGCCTAAGCTGGAGGGGTTGAGAGCTCATTCTAAAAATGAGGTCAATAGTCCACAAGATTCACACAAAATGAGCCTACCCAATCCCCCTACGACCATGATGCTTACCATGATACTTTCTATCATCTCTTCAGAATGAGGGCAGTGGACATTAGGAGAAGAATATTATGATATTTCTTAGGTTACAAACTCGTATGGGCTCCAACCAACACTTGCAAGACTTGTAGTTTTCATCCTCTACCAAATAATCGTTCCTTATCTCATAGAAAGAGTTAGCTCTAGGATGATCTCTCATGGTATGATCATGGATGATTTTCAACTTGAAGAACTTCATGAAAGCAATTATTTGAGAAGGAATGAAAAACAACCTTCTAGTAGTGGAAGCTCATTTTAAAGAGGACTTCCTACATTTGCTATTTCAAAGTTGAAAGATAAGTTTGTTGGTTTCTAGCTAGAAAGATTATTAGATTATTTCATACGGTGTTTGAACCATCCAGATTACTGTATACATGAGAGATATTTGTAGTAATTTACAACCAACACTCATCAATCTAAACGATCTGGATTACACATGTAATAATTTCAAATATGGTTATGGAATGTCCAGAAATGACCTATGCTACCTGAATCATTAACAATATAAATTTAGATAATAATTTATAGAGATTTTGATAAACATACAAAATAAGTTAAATTTAAATATAATAATATATAGAAAAATATAATAATTTAAAATAAAATTTAAACAAAATAAGTTAAATAAACATAGAAAATAAATGTTAATGTGAACATTAAACTTAAAATGAGAGGACTTATAAGGAACTGAGATAGAACTTGAAGACTTGCTTGGAATGCAAGCAGAACCTCCCCCCTTTCTTCAAAACTCTTAGAACCTTTGAAGAAATTGAAACTTAAAAAAATAGTAAAAACTAACAATCCTTTGCTCTCAATTTATAGAATGAAAAAGGAACTATTGTGGAACCCACACTTAATTAAAAATATATTAAGAAGTACAAGAGTAGATATGACATGTGAAAAATGTGTTGTACCTGCACTTAAATTTTGTCCCATTCACCACTAGATCTATAAATTTTTTTGTATATATAGACCAAAGCGATACTAAATTAAAATTTGCACAAATTATGGAGTGACTAATCCTCCAAATCAAGTGCATTAAAATGTAAATAAATTATTTAAAAAATGTGTATTTCACATCCATGGTGCATTCCATGCTTTGTCCAAATACATGAATGTATGCATCACCAAAATTAAATTTTTTCTTGAGGTTAATTTCAATTTTGATGCATCAATCTGAAGAATTTTAAGAAGGCTATGCAACTCTAAGATTAAATTAAAATGCAAATTTAACTTAAAAAACCTATGAACATTCCAATTTGGGCATAAAATTATCAAAATTATACAAATACCCCCATGTTCGCTTAATGTCTGAGGATGCTGTGTTGATTGAAATTAAGTTATTTTAAATGTTCTACATTAAAAAGTATGCAATTAGTTTGAAATATAAATAATCATTTTAAAGGTTTAAATAACTTTTAAAATTTAAAATTTCAAATCTATATGTGTATGCTTTTCAATGACTCACCTCACACATATGATTGAAGTATAAGTCCTACTTAATTAGCATAATCCCCCTCCCCATAGAGACTAGAGTCAATAATACTGATCTATTTCAACAAGACTCCAAATGTACTTCAAAATCACTAACTCCAATAAAATTACATATGAAAACTAACATGAACTATTGTCCTCAAGTTGATTGTATTGACCTTGCTTTTTTTGTTTTCATGAGGTCTTCAATAATTCTAATAAATATATTTCATATTCAAAAATATAAGCACTCAATTTTAAATTATAAACTTTAATTATTAGTTTTAATCTATAGATACAATCGACCTCTTAAAAGAGTAAAGCTGATAGAGGTATGTGATGTAATAAGATTTCAAAATTGATTAATCATATGTGATTAATAGACTCAAGCATTTATTAGCAACTGAGCATAATTGATAAAGTCTAGAGCTTGTTGACCTCACTTTTGGGAGTGAGCTCTCAACTTCCTCATCATAGATCTAGGACTCTTGTAGACACTAAGAGCTCTTTAGTCTTAACACTTCTAGTGATTAGGTGAACACTTAACCTAAGCCTAGAGACTTAGAAGAGTTAGCCATAGGAAGAGGTTATGGATTAAGAATTTAGGAAGACTTGCCTACCCTATAACCTTAAACCAAATCCTTGTTTCCTCCTTACAAATCAAACCCCAATTCAAATTTCAAATCAAATCCAACTCCAAATGATTGAAACCCATAATTAAATTCAAATCCCAAATCTCTTCCTAAGCCCTTTGATTTTATCTTATGGACTTAGCCTTAACCAACTTAAAATCAACCCCAATTCAATTGATTTTGTTAATTATCAAACTCAATATAAAATTAAATCCCAACCCAAATTCCAAATCCAATCCCAAATCAAATGATTGAAACCCAAAATCAAATTCAAATTCTAAAATATCTTCTAAGCCATATGAACCACCTTCATATGCTTAACCAACACCTCATTCAAAATAAATAAAATTTGGTTGATTTCTTTATAAATCAATCATCCCTTCATTTATATTCACAAATATGAATGAAATCCAAATTCAAACCATTCAAATCAAATTAAACTAAATCAAACCAAATCAAGACCTTTCTTAAGCCATATGAACCTATCTCCATAAGCTTAACCAAATCTCAATCCAAATCAACCCAAACTCAATTGATTTCTTTATAAATCAATCATTCCTTCATTTATATTCACAAATATAAATGAAGCCCATCCTCTAATGACCAAAAATAAATCAAACTAAATCAATTCCCTACTTATGCCCTTTTGACCTACATCCCTCAACTTGGTAAAATTTGCTTCCAAATCACTCCAAACCCAAGTGATTTCTTACGAACCATTTATATCTTCATTTATATTCACAAATATAAATGAAAATATAAATCCAAGTGGCCAAGACCAAACCAAAATCAAATCAAATTCCTAATTTTAGCCTTTGTAGCCAAATTCTTGAACTTGACTAAATGACACCCAAATCAATTCGAACCCCATGGATTTCTTCATAATTCAATCATCCCTTCAATCACTCACCTAAATATAAACACAAACTACAATTACCAAACCAAACTCAAGTCAACCCAAGCCAAGCCCATGTTGACCTCTTTTGACTTGAAATTATCATATGAACCAAAATTCATTTGACTCCAAACCACTTACAATTGGATTTATATTTTCATCCAAAGTCTATATGTGAGTTCAATTAAACTTGAATCAAGCCAATTGATCATTTAGGTTTTGACCCAAAGACCTTTTGAGCCAATTTCAAATCTAAAATGAAACCTCAACTAGCCAAAATCATTGATCATATCCAATTTTAATGTCAAACTTCAACCCAAAAATGATTGAATTGAAACATCAACATGCTAAACCACCATTATTAACAAGTTGACCCAAAATTGGCCTAAAGCTAAAATGGGTCAAATCATGATTAATCCAAATTGACAAAAATCATTGGCTCAAGTTCATTTCAAATCACTTATTGAACTTGTCCAAAGCATGATTGAGCCCAATTTGACCAATTAGTCAACTTGACCTAACTTAGCCCAAATTGACCTAAAGGGTCAAATTGGCCAAAATCTAAAAATAATCCCAAATTAAACCAAACCAAAGCCTATAATCATTTTCAATTAACCAATTGAACTTGACTTAACACCTAAACCAACCAAATTTGGTCAAATTGGTCAACTTGACCCATTTGACCCATTTGAATCCAAATGAGTCAAATTAAAACCTAAGTCAAATTAATCAAAACCAATTGAACCAAAACATCCCAAATCATCATATGAACCTAACCCAAGCCTTTGTTTGACCCAATTTGATGAATTGGTCAACCCAACCCAACCTAACCTAAATGAACTCATTTTGACCAAATTAAGCCAAATCACCCAAAGCCGCCTTATGGAACCTTGGTGGCTGACCTAACCCAACCCAAATTAACCCTAAGTCAGCGACAAGCCATCCCAAACCTAAGTGGGACCCAATCCAAGGGACTTGACTATTGAATAAGCTTATTTGCATTGGATTCTTTCCATAAGAGGAAAAGTCCACTTTGTCTCTCCCATGACAGCTCTCCACTTGCTAAATGAGGCATTCCTAAACTCCCCTAGCCTAATCTAAGCCACCTAGCACTTGCCATGGAATAAGGGAAACAAGCCAAGCCACTCCCTCTCATGGCCAAACCCCATGGGCAAAGGCAAGGTTCAATCCCACACTATCAGCCCATATCTTGCCTTGAGATCCCTTCCACCACTTCCTCCACTCTTGGCCTACCACATGGAGCTGACAGTGACCCCTCCAATGACCTGATGGTAGCAAATCAGTGGATTTTTGGGGATGAATCCCGTCCATCCATCAGGTGCAATTGTGGGGTATACTCCCTCAATTCGAGCGAGATTCTTTAAAAATTGCATTGTGAGACTTCCCTAGCCATTTTCAAAACCCCATAGAGCATTTCCAAGCATTCTCGGAGCTTCCTCGATCGACATTCCTCCTCCCTGAGCAAATTCAAAATAGGACAAACTTCTCCCGTGCAATACTCCTTCTCCACTTGATCAAACCTCAATTCCTTGCACCCACACCATCCTCATACTTCGTCAAAGCCAACCGAATCATCTCCAAGCCTCTTGGATCACCAATGACTGGAGTTCGATCGAAGCTGAGGCTCCTACGTGCATGGCTTGGTCGACCGAGAGCTCTACACCAAATCAAACCCGAATCTCCTCAACAGGGCCTCGCCTCAACTAGATGAAGTTACCTCCGTCGATCCCAACACCGGACATTAGCTTCGGTGAGGTAATTTCTCAAAACTGTTAGTTTAGGGAATTTTTGTTGGATATTTTTGAAGGAAATTCAAATGTCATGCATTTTTGACCGTTAGATGTGTTTCTCTCCTTCTTCTCAAGCTGTTGGATCAATTTGATCCCAATCCAAGCTCGGGTGAGCTCAGATCGAATGGGAAAAGATGGATGACATCGATCTTTCATTGCTCATGAAGGAGAAGATCACGGGCCATCCATTCTGCATGATCAAAATGGACGCGTGATTAAATCATGTTCAATCCACTCCGATTTCTCCTCTAAACCATGAATCAAATCATGGCCATCCGATCTTAGATCTGACGGTCCGTGGAGTTAACCCATCCGCCGTAATCCGAGTCAGCAGTGAATGTGATAACTTAGATAGTCAATCTCATCGCCACATGGAACGCATGCTGCATCAGCCTCCACGTGGCCCGATGGGATTAAGTCTTTAATTAAGCTTAATTAATCTATTTTTAAGCTCAAAACTTCTAAATTTCATAACTAATCTTAGAAAAATCCAAAAATACAAACTAGGGCTCATTTTGAAGATATTTTAGGGTAGAATCTAGAAAAATTATTATTAATTAATTTTGGATAGTGATTTTGGCTTAATTAAGGTTTAATTGAAAATTTAATTAGCTTAATTACACCTTAATTAATGAATTAATTAATCTCAAACTTCTAGTGGATGTTTAGGGGGATGACCTCTGCCTCCCCTATTGTTCTAAGATTTTATTGGTTACTTAATTAGGAAAATTAATTGATTAAGCCTTAATCACTATCTTAATTTAATTAAAGATAATTAGTGAATGAATAGTTACTTAATTAATTATTTAAGGCTAATTTCTTCTGTTGAACAGTAAGGGAGCTTAGGGAATGTGATTGGGATATTTTTCCTAATTAATTTCCTAAGTTTTCTTTACTTTTTAAGATCAAATTAATGATTAATGAAGTAATTAATTGCTTAATTAAATAATTAATCTTCAAGATAAAATCAGAGATTAAGTGATCAAGTATAGGACTTAGGGATTAAGATTAAGGCTCTTTCTTGATCTCTTTCCTTAAGGTAATTTCATTTCATTAATTGAACATGTTTAATGCTTAACCAAATGGATTAATAAGCTTAATTAACTTAATCTAAAATCCAATTCACATCTAATTACCTTTAATCAATTTTAGGTAGCCCTTTAGATGCTTAATAGTCTAAAGGAATTTAATGAAATTATGGTTAGCTTACATGTGTAAGAAAACCATAAAAGCAATTAATTAAATTCATTAAGCCTAATTAACTCTTAATGGCCCTTTTATTTCTTAGGAGCATTGCTAATTTACTTTCATATGGTTGCATATCATATTGGCTCATTATTAATTAGTTAATTAACTTAAGGTGACATAACTAAGAGTTAATTAATTGACTTAGTTCTTACCCTAACCTAATTAAATCATAAAATCAACCTAAATATTTTTTATTAAACCAAATTAACTCACACATGGGGAATGGGATTAGGATTAGCAAACCTCTCTCACATTTCTTAAATCAAATCAAACATGAAAATGAAATGACATTAAAGAACTTTCGTTCGTTTAAAATAATCTTATTAGTTTGATTCTCCTTAGGGCTTAGTTGGATTGAATGAAATCACATCCTTGTGCTTCTTTATTTCTTTCTAATCATGCTAAACATTGTATGCCACTTTTACTCAATTCATGTCTGTCAAATTAATCAAATAAAAATGATTTTCTTTTTGACAAATTGTATGTGTTGGCTTAATTAAAAGTATGTTTGGCTAGTATCACTATTAAATCTCAAATATATTTTCAAAATTTATTTAATAAATGAATATACATATATATTATAACTTTAGTTATATATACATAGGAAATGCAAGTGAATATAAATTTAGTGTATGAAATAAAGTTTCTTCCTTACATTCATGTGTTGACTTGTATAAGTAAGAATGTTAGCGGGTATATTAGTTTGGACATTCTAGGGATGCATGGCTTTAAGTAGCCCCAAGGAGGTTCCTACCTCATTCTCCGGTGCAGAATAATGGCGACGCACCTACATGATTTCATTCTTATGCATTTAGACATTAGAATATAGATAGAGCTTTAATTCATTTACACAAAATAAGTAAATCAAATCAAAATATAATTTTTGTATGACTTTCTATTCTTGTAGTTGTTTATACATCCATATGTATCTAAGGATAGCAGGTATATTAGTTTGGACATTCCAGGGATGCATGACTTTAAGTAGCCTCAAGGAAGTTCCTACTTCATTCCCTTGGTGCAGAACAATAGCAACGTACTTGTTTAAAAATTCTATACATATGGATGTGTACTTAGCTAATGAATGAAAACCCCCTTTTTCTATCAAAAAGACATGCTTTAATACTTTGTTTACTTGGTTGATTTGATCAGCCATGTGATTTAAGGTTCTTTCCTTATGTTTTTGCATAAGAATTTAGATAGAGCTTTAAATTAATATGACAAAAATCATTAAACCAAATGAGATAGTAATTCCTAATACATTTACTCACATTCATCATTTAAGTGTGCTAAGACATAAATTGCATGTATAGCTATCCTTAGGATTTAATCATATGCATGAATACATAATGGAAAGAAATGAACAAACATGTGCCATGTGATAGTAATTCATTCCAGCTAATCTTAAGATGCCTTTCTTATTGAATGAGTTTATTTAAAATGAACTTAAACTTAGGACTACTTAAAACATGTAATAAGCCATTCACTAAAGGGAATTGATTAACTAATTTGCTTTAGATATGACTTAAGGTAAGGATAGAAAAGTGTGATCCTCTATTTTCTTCTCTTCATAACACGTAGTTGTTGAGTATAGGTCAAATGAAACAAAAGAAAATATTAAGTAAAATTTGTAAATTAATTAAACCATTTAAAGTGAAACTGCCATTTATAATTAAATGTCCTTCATACTTAAAAAATCTTAGCTTTAACGCCTAGATAGGACATACCACACATGCCTTAACACATACATTAGATTAAGTCACAACTTCTAACTTTATGTTAGGGCGGTGCATGGTTTGATGTATGTTTTATTTTATGATGTATTGTTATAGATTAGATGTTAGGGTGTATGCCTCATAGACTAGACGTTAGGCCGTGATTAGCCTAATCATGTTTTTTGCAAGAGATTATGCTTAAGGGGTGCTTAAAATAAATATAAATGCTCTCTTTTGTAGGTTACTTAACCCCTAAGCATAATCTACATTAGAACAGGTGGACTTGGCTACCAATGTGCACGGTGCTAAGTCCAAATTATTTATATAATTACTTGGGTTGTATGATGTGTTTAACTAACACTTGTTTTGCAGGTGTAGTTAGATTTACTTTTCCTATTTTAATATAATTTTGCATTAGGAATTAGGGTCAGTGCTATTGGGGCTTAGGATAAATGTTGGTTACAAGACCAAGTCTTATGTACCACGTGATCCTATAGAGCTTGCCCAACCAAATGAAAGAAGGAAATGAAGGAAAGAAGAAGCTTTGAAGAATTGAAGACCCCCCATATCTCCCACTCATTTGTTGTAATTAGATTGTAATAATTCTTTCATTGTACCAGGATGTATAGGGGTAGAGCTCAACTACCCATTTTTTTTTGAGTTGTACGACGGCACCCGACCGCACCGGCCTGTTATTCTTTCACATTGAGTTTATAAATTGTTTAATGATTTATTTATATTGTGCAATAGAATGACATGTATTTTTCTAGTTTCTTCATGTATGATGATTTAATGTGTGGCCTAGATTTTTTTAGGCTTTTAGGAAAAAAATAAATTTTCTATCATAATAATAATTCATAATTAAACTTTTAAAATAACTCATAACCTCACATAAAGCTTAGGCATTAAATCAAAATAAAAAATATTTAGCAACCCCTTAGCTGGATGTTGTATGCTTAATATCATGCATGTCATTTTGTTTCACTATTGCTTAGAGAGGGTTTTCATCTTTGCCAAATAAAGAAAAGGGCTTGACCTTTGAGAGCATATGATGGAAAACACCTCTTTCTCTTTTGATTTGGCCCATAATTAACTTAATCATACATTAGGCATATAAAATCCTATGGCCCATGTCAAAAAATAAAGAGTCCAAAATCAAATAAAAATTGATAATATTTGCATTAGACTAAGTCATTATTCATACAACTCATGCTCTAGTCTCTTAAAGAGTGAGTTTAAGGGCTTTAGGTTCGTTTTAAATAATAACAACCTAGCCATCATGCAAAATATATGACTTGATCACATAAATCATAGGAGGAGTTAGCTAACTATCACTCCAGGCAGTTATAAATCTAGCAGTAGGGTGGTTTACTTTCTCTTGTGGAGGTAAATAATATACCCCCTTTTGCCTTAGATATAGGTCATGCTTTGGCCTTTGCTAAAGCTCTCTAGATTTAATATTTGAGGTTGTTGTTTTCCTTTGGAGATATAATCATAAATCCTCACCTATTAAGCATTTTTACAATCTTGTATTATGGAATTATAAATTCTAGATTTCTAATAAAATTTCAACTCAAATGTATAATTCTCCTCAATTTCAAACATATAAAGCCCAATCATAGGTAGTTTAGGATGCCCACTAGGTTTCCTAGAATCATGAGCAGTCCCTATTCATCTCCCCTTGGCCTCGATAATAAGTCTTTGATTTTGATCTATCCCAGTTGATCTTCCAAATATATCTAATTTATTAATAGTCCTATCTTTGAATTCTTTAAAGGAAATAATTTTCTACTTTAATTGAGAGTATTCCTGAGTAACTCACATTCCTTAGGATGTAATTAACTATGGGGGCTTGCCCCCATAGGGAACTTTAGAACCCAGTTTAAATAAAACCTACTTTAATCATCCATGTAAAGTAGGGGAGAAATCTCTCGTACATTTGAAGACCCATCATACCTTAGGAGTCCTTATTAAGTGATTAGGTTCATCGTAGGGTAGTGATTTCTATCTTTTGAGATAGTGCACTATTCCTTGATTCGTACCCGATCACCTTAATAAGTACACCCTCAGATATGCATGGTGTCCCCCCACTATATACACACATACACATGAACCAAAAATAAACGCCACAAATTTTTCTAGCGACTTCACTGTGGGTGGTTCCTCTCTCCATCTCTAGTAGACAATTATTATCTCCAAGCATCGATAGTGAAATTATCTTTCATATTAGTCCAAGACTATCTTTCCTTCTGTTGGCACTTAGCTTATTTCATTCATAACCAAAGCTAGCCAACATCCTCTAGGTTTTAGGACCTCACTCCTTGTAGGTCTAGAACCCCTATTAGGTTTCCCATTAAGCGAAAAATAAAATTAACTCATGAAAGGAAATGACAAAAATTTAAAACCTCCTTACCATTAGCTTGTTGAGGTAAGGTTCATCTTAATGATTAAGAAAATAAACTCTTTTGCAAAGTGCCACTTTCCAAAAGCACAATTTTCAAAACTCACATAACCAAACCTCACCTAACAATCCCCATGATTGTTACATGGAGGTTCTTTTCAAAATCAAGATCAAAATCATCTTTTCAAAAGCACATTTTTGAAAATGATCGTATTTATTCAACATACTCAAAATTATTGAATGAGAATTCTATTTTTAAATATAATCATAGTATAAAATTGAAACCCCACTTAACATATTTCATATATGCTAAAGTTGGAGTTTCCATCTTTTCTAAAGTACATTTTTGAAAATGACCATATTCATTCAACATACTCAAAATTGTTGAATGGGGATTCTATTTTCAAATAAAATTATAGTATAAAATTGAAACCCCACTTAATATATTTCACATATGCTAAAGTTGGAGTTTCCATCTTTACAAAAGCACATTTTTGAAAATGACCATATTCATTCAAGATACTCAAAATTGTTGAATGAGGATTCTATTTTCAAATAAAATCATAGTATAAAATTGAAACCCCACTTAACATATTTCACATATGCTAAAGTTGGAGTTTCCATATTTTCAAAAGAACATTTTTGAAAAATGATCATATTCATTCAACATACTCAAAATTGTTGAATGAGGATTCTATTTTCAAATAAAATCATAGTATAAAATTAAAACCCCACTTAACATATTTCACATATGCTAAAGTTGGGGTTTCGTTCTTTTCAAAAGCACATTTCTGAGAAGGGCCACCTCCATTCAACATACTCAAATTTGTTGAATGAAAATTTTATTTTCAAATAAAATTATAGCATAAGATTGAAACTTCACTTAATATATATTTCATATATGCTACAGTTGAAGTTTCTCTTTAAATCACACATGAAAGCAAGACATATCATTGAACTCCATTTAACATACCTAAAATTATTAAATAGATTTCCCTTCTTTCAAAAATAACATAAATTTGTCTTTCACTTAACATACCCAATTTGTTAAGTGAGTCCCATTTTTGAAATATAAAATTGACCTCCATTTAACATACCAAATTTGTTAAGTGAGGGTCTCATTTTCAACATACGTTTTGGCTTTCACTAAACATACCCAATTTATTAAGTGAGAGTCTCAATTTCAAAACATAAATTTGACTTTCACTTAACATACCCAATTTGGCAAGTGAGGGTCTCATTTTCAAAACATGCATTTGGTTCCACTTAACATACCAAATTTGTTAAGTGAGAATCATATTTTCAAATCATATCACATTTGGTTCTTACTTAACAGACTAAATTTGTTAAGTAGAGAGCCTTATTTTCAAATCAAACAAATACATATTAATCACTTTTGGTTATTACTTAACATATCAAATTTGTTAAGTAAGAAGCCCCACTTTCAAATCAAATCAACATATATTCACAAATAATCAATCACCACAAACAAAGATTTTTCATAAAATTTTTAAAACATACAATCACATCCTTTCCTTAGCATACCTAAATTTTCTAAGTAAAGTTTTTTCAAAATAAAAAAATTTCAAACAAGATAACAACATAAACATCTTTAAGTACCTAAACCCCTCCCAACCTACTTAAATTGGTTGAGTATGGGTTCTAAATTAAAGTCAAATGGCAAAGACTCTCCTCATATATCAAAATCTCTCCAATGAACCCCACTTAACACATTCGAATTATTGAGTGTGGGTTTAAAACTCCAAGTCTCTATCACTCTCTTGGGACAAGTATTAAAGCAAAGATTTGACTCAGGTTACATTTCAACACATGCAGAGATATAGTGCAGACCAGTTAGTGCAGTTTATTTTCGCAGTCAATATATATATGGCCTCCCAGAAGTTCATCTTCCATTCAGGATGGATTTGGCCTTGGATTAGGCCAGCCTCCCTGAGACTAACTCCACCCACTTAGTTTTCTTTCACCGAGGATTTGAGGGAGCACGCGTTACCTATGAGGGGGCCACCTTCACCTCGTGGGATGAGGTGGGGTGGGCTGCCGTCGATTGACCGCCTTCGATACTGAGTATCCTTCCTTAAAGTGGAAGGTGGTCAAGGTTCCACCGACCAGTTCCCATGACAGCTCCTACAAGCCAAAGGCATCGTAGCATTTCCTCATTGGTCCCCTCTTAGGGGAAGGCTATCTTGACTTCAGAGATAGTCTCCCTACCTCCGAGGTAGGATCTAGTTCTCACACTTCCTACTCAATCGAAGATAGTGCTGCACACAGACCTAATAGAAGCTGTAAGATCAAGCAGCATCACGAGTGTGCAGCTTGAGAGATATACACAGCATCCCATGTTGTTGAGGAGGGATCTCCCCGTGAGACCTCTCCATTTCTTAGTGGCAGTAGATTTCACCCCTTCTCGGTATCAGATAGAGAGGAAGACTACAGGAGCAGAGTTACATTGCCTCCACTGCCTGCATATTATGAGGTTCTAGCTAGGGATAAGAGGAAGCCCTATGCCAATCTACGGATGGTATTATGCTAGGTTGGCAGAACCCATGGAAGCTTTGAGTCAACACACTATTTGACTTGAGGTCGATCATCCCCAGGAGTGTTATCATGCAGATCCACTGGGATAGAGCATCAGAGGCTAGAGTAGTAGCTCAAGCAAGGAGTAAGGAGCGACGGAGGTTTGTCAGGTAGTCAATGGCCTCCGCTCTAGTTGATTCCCTGGTCATCAGGCCACCAGGGCTGATAGGACCGACATCATAGTACTTATGGGTACCACTAGTTGCAGGGGGAATGCCCCGACTAAGGTGGTGCTAGTGTCATTTCCACCACACCAATTCACTCCTCCACCATTACCAGTTCAGGTCCTGCCATCCACCGTTCCCACAAAGGTAATGAAGTCAGCATTTGGGGAGAAGAAATCCCATTTGGTCATCTGACTATGGCCAAAGGATCCCACTCTATCTACTCCACCGATTGAGGTGAGAGTGAGTTCCCCTACTCGGCCACCTATTTTAGTCTTAGTGAAGAAGGAGTGGCGACCCCGCAGCATCATGGTCGCACCCACCACCACCATCAGAGCTAGTGATAACAATAGTAATAGAGGGGGAGGGAGAGCTCACCCATGGTAGTCCGCCCCATAGAGATAACACTCCACCGACAAGGCATGAGCATATATCTTCAAAGGGCCTCCAGAGAAAACATTATAGTGGCAGGCAGTGTTAGATGTATTTTTGTCAATGACCACAGTCCTACTATCGGTCATAAGTGAGTCTTTGTTCTGGTGCAGCTCGGCAAGGCAGGAGATCATTCTTGGATGAGATTGTAGCAGCTTACTTTGCCAAGAAGAGGGAACTCTTAGGCAATGATCGTACAGATTCAGAGGATGAGAGGGTAGCATTTGATCATAATGAGCATTATCTGTTGGAGGACTCGACCGAGGTCCACATGGTCGATGGAGCTCCATAGACCAGGATGAAGGTATTATAGTTGAAGAGGATGATGTCATCCATTCAACTCAGCACCTCCTACACCAGCTTAGATAGAGAGATGATCATATTTAAAAAGTGGAGAAGAAAATTGAGGAGTTGATGGAAGTGGTTTCAGTATTGCAGAATTCAGCCCTGGTTTCACAACGTTCTCCCATAGTAGCTAACAAAGCAGAGTTGGCATGTACCTCAGATCATCCTAGGTGCATTTTTGTAGTGGAAGATAGTGGTAGCTTGCATAGGAAGGTGGTGGATAGCATCTCCATGCATGAGAAGGATATCAAGCAGTTGGTGGAGCAAAGGTAAAGGATGCGTTGGTGCAAGCCTGAGGTAGCTCATCTATTCCAAAGGGTAGACCATACCCAAAAGAATTTGATGTTGTCCAGTATCCTAAGGGTTTTGAACCTCCTTCCTTCAAAATCTTTGATGGCTGTGGGAACTCTCGCCAACACATTGCATATTTTAGGGCCAGCTACTGCAACACCGGAGGTAGTGATGCCCTTATTTTCAAATTATTTGTTAGTAGTTTGGCAGGTGTTGCATTTGACTAGTATGCTGAATTGCCCAACAGTTCAGTAAAAATATTTACTGAGTTAGAGCACCTCTTTATCAACAGGTTTGTTGGAGCTCATCAAAGGGTTACTATAGGTGATCTTATTATAGTGACACAAATCCCCAACAAGTCTCTTGTTATTTACATTCTCAAGTGATGAAACCTTAGTATGAAATATGAACCACAACTGTCTGAATAGTATGCCATAGAGATTCTCCTAAAGAACATCCATGGCCTGATTGCTTTCATGCTCAAGGGTTGTACAATCAAAACCTTTGAGAAATTAATTAACAAGGCGGCTAGTCTATAAGAAGAGGCCAAATAGTTTCCTTTTCAGGACCACCCAGCAAGCCTAGACCTCAGAAGGCATTTGAGAAGAAACCAATAGTAGTGACTGGGAAGTTGGGTTCATGATAGCTCAACTTCTTTGCCACCTCCTCTGCCACCACCTCGGTCATCATACCGGCCATCTCAGTTGCCACAGCGGTCGCCACCGCTGCCTACTCACCAGCATCATTAGCAACAATATGCCTACCCATCACCAAGTAACTATTACTTACCTACTCTCACTGATAGATTAAATAAACCTTATTCATTCAAGAGAGAGGTAATCATGAATATCTTTAAGAATCTCTTAAAGAAGCCTGATTTCTACTCTAGAGCCTGGGAGGGGAGGAAGTCAAGAGTCATGATCCAAACTATTGCCCTACCACTGCAGGTTAGACCATGTTTTAAGATTACATTTTAGTGGCTTGGTAGCTTCTGGTCATTATCATCCCAAAGAATACTATTAGAACAACCTTCTAGTTCATTAGAGTAATCCTTGGGGATACATGCATCCTCTTAAGAAGGAAGGTTGGGATATCTATCGAACCTCTAAGAAAATTTTTAAGATCGAAATTACCCTTGGGTGCAGCAGCTCAAACCTTCAACTCTAAGGAAGGTTTGCAAGTTGCTAAGGATAACTTGAGGGAGGTAGGAGCCCAGTAGTAGCAGCGATAACCTCCACATGCCCAGGATAGTATAGTAGCACCATCACCGACTGATTCCAACACTCCTTCCACAATTACAACTATAATTTCTTCAGCCAGCTCTTCTTCTAGTAGCCATATTGTATCATTGGAGGGGATGACAAATCCCTCACTCTACTTACTTTACTTGATTCTTATTTTACACCTTCATCCAAATCTAAGAAATCAATGAAGAAAGCTGATTCCACTTACATTTGCATCACTTCTGATGATCTTCCTGAGTTTATTCCTATAAATAGCTCTCCAAGTCTAATTAGTAATAACTCTAGTTTTGATCACTCTTCTTCTTTTGATTTAGAAATGGATTACCCATTCTAGAATCATTCAGGTTCGCACATTGAGATTGATTTGGAGTCATCCAACTCCGATGACCCTATAGGAGAAGCTGTAGGTGAACCTGATGAGCAGGTAGAACTTTCCACTAAACCATCTGATGAAATCACTGAAGTCAACCTTGGAAGTGGCAAAGTTCTATCTCCTAGGGTAGTACCTTAGGATAAGGGTAAGCAAGTCATTAATTTTAGCGATCAAGTAACCCCTCCAGATGCTATGACTATGGATATGCTCATGGAGGACCAGCCCAGAGTTGACTATAATATCCCCGCTTACTTGAGAAAGTTGCCAGCTAAGCTAAGCATATATGATGCCCATATCTTATCCAAAGAGATGAGGGAGTCATTAATCTAGGCCCTTCTTGATCTAGAAATATTCTTAGCTCAGCTGACCACAATTGGAGAGGAGACATGTTACTCAGGAAAAGCCCTTAGAGTTACATTCACCAATGAAGACGTTCTTTTGGCGACAACCGAGCATAATCGTCCCCTCTACATCATAGTGGATATGGGCAGATTCAGACCCTCCAGGGTGTTAGTTGATCCAGTTGCATCAGTGAACATTATAAGTCTAAAGACCCTTGCATACTTAAGAATTGACATCTCCAAACTCTGAGGTGATCGGATGATATTAAGAGGATTAAATGAGCAAGGCGATAGGGCCTTAGGCTCCATAGTGTTGCCATTAGAGATAGATGACTGGAAGATAGAAGCCATGTTCTACATGATTGATTCATATACATCTTTCACTTCTTTGCTCAGTAGGCCTTGTATACATGGAAACAACACGGTTCCATCCTCTTTACTTCAGTGCATCAAAATCCAAAGAGGTGGAATCGAGTATTGTGTCAAAGGAGGCTTGAAGCTATTTTCAGTTAGGGAGGTTGAGATATATGAAGATGCGGCATACTACCTTCCTCAAAATAAAAAAGTCTATTCTCATGAACTTGGTCAATGTTCAAAAATAAAAGAAAAAGAAGAAGAAGAAAAAGAAAGAGAAAAGAAAAATGAAAAAGAAAATAAAAAAAAGAAAATGAAAATGCAAGTGAGCGAGAATTAGACACTGAGGAAGAAGTAGAGCCTGAAGTTAGATTCCACCCAGAGTTTGATCTTCCATATAAACACATGGGTAGGATGACTCGACCCTCACCAGAAAGAGGAAGAGGTAGATCTAGAGGCAGTTCTAGAGGTGGAAGACCTCCTTGCTGGTGGTCAACCAGTAGGGGCTATGTTCCAGCTCACAGGAGTACCCCCACTATCTACATAAATTTAGAGTTTAGTTTGGATGATGAGTCTCATGTAGTTAGCACGCAAACCAACCCCTCTCACCAGGTCCCTTTGGAGGTGACATTCGAGCCAAATAGTGATGAAGTCCAGGTCTCCAAACAAAGCATGAATGTATCTAAAATAGTATTATGTAGAATAGTCAGGCAGTAATTGGGAACCTTAGCTCTAACCCCACTTTCTTCCTAGAAAGTTGTGGGCTTGGTAGTTAAGGAGGCCCCCAAGTCATCCACAGATGTCAAGACAAAGAGGTTTTTGTTGGGCATCATCCTCAAGTCAGGAAGCTGATGTAGAACTTGAGGATGATTTATATAAAGATTTAATATAATTGCCTTTTGATTTGGTATTCAACTTATGTTATTAACTTAGCAAAGAAAGGATTAATCTAACATACTTGGTCTAAACACATGTCAGATTACTTGAAAGGTTATGGGACAACCAAAACAGACATTCTTAATCAATACCAGGATTAAGATTTGGCATAGTGGGTCCAGTCGACAACGACAGCCATTGCCTAGTCATCACTAATCATTTGGAGTCTGATAGGTTCTTCTCAAATCAGCTAACTCTTATGAGGAGGTATGTTTAGAAACTTTAGATAACCCAAATGATCCTGAAGTCAATGATGCACCACCAGAGTTTGAAGAAAAAATCAGATCAACCATCGATGAACTCAAGGAAATCAACTTAAGAATAAAAGAAGATCCACGCCCAACATACATCAGTTCCTTGTTGAATGAAGAAGAAACCAATGACTTAGTTAGGCTATTAGTAGAGTTTAAGGACTTCTTTGCATGGAGTTATGAAGAAATTCAATTTATCTCATGGAGTAGCATTCCACATGCCAGCAATAGATCCTAATGCTAACCCTATCTAGCATGCTCCCAGACACATCCGATTCGACATTGAGCAATAGGTCATTTCTAAAATTAAGAAACTGATCAATGCTAGCTTTATTAGGGAAGAAAAATATCCCACCTGGTTGGCCAGTGTCATTCTAATTAAGAAAAAGAATGGTCAAATGCGCATATGTGTTGATTTTAGGGATCTAAATAAGGCATATCCTAAAGATTAATTTCCACTTCCTATACTAGAGTTGATGGTAGACATTGCCTCATCTCATGTAGTCTTCACTTTCATGGATGGGTCATTTGGCTATAACCAAATTAAGATGGTCCCCGAGGATGAGAAAAATACTACTTTTCAAACCCCGATCGAAATCTATTATTATAAGGTCATGCCTTTCGGCCTTAAAAATGCTAGTGCCACATACCAGCGAGCCATGACTCGGATCTTCAATGAACTCATTTATCATCAAGTTGAATGTTATGTTGATGATCTTGTAGTCAAAAGTAAAGAAAAGGAAGACCATCTCTTAGACTTAAGAGTAGTTTCTGAATTGTTAAGACATTTCAACCTCAAAATAAATCCTGTGAACTGTGCATTTGGAGTAGCTTCAGGGAAATTCCTTGGGTTTGTTGTCTGACACCGTGGAATAGAAATCAACTCAGAGAAGATCAAGGCTATCTTGAAAATGCCACCCCCTAAAAGTCTAACTACACTCAAATCATTCCAAGGGTTGTTGGTGTATCTAAGACGCTACATTTCCAACCTATCAGGAAGATGCCAACCATTCTCAGCACTTGTCAAAAAAGATGCTAACTTCAAGTGGGATGATAAGTGTCAGCATGCTTTTGAAGATATTAAGCACTACCTGATGACACAGCCAGTTCTAGAAGCCCCTATCTCGAACAAGCCATTGATCCTATACACTGCTGCAGTAGACGACTCCCTTAGCACTTTGTTGGCTCAAACCAACAGCGAAAGGAAAGAGAATGCACTCTACTATCTCAGTCATTGTCTAATCCCTGCTGAGGCAAACTACCCACCTATTGAAAAGTACTACATAGCTTTAATCTTTGCATCCCAAAAGCTATGGCATTACATGCTTTCTCATAAAGTAAATTTGATCTTTAGGATCAATCCACTATAATATCTCATGACATGTTCGATGCTATTTGGACAGTTGGCACGTTGGTCCATGATTTTATCATAGTTCAATATCACATTCGTACCCCTCCATACTATAAAAATACAGGCACTAGCAAACTTCTTAGCGGCACACCCACTTCTTACTGACTCTCTGCTTAGTGATGACCTACCCAATGAACAAATCATGAACTTAGGGGACACTAGTATTCACCTTTGGGAGATGTATTTTAATGGTGTGGCTTTCTTTTAAAATGGAGAAGAACCATGATATACTCTTCTAAGAATGGCAGGGGTAGGGATAGTCCTTCTAACTCCAGACCTTGATGTGATGAGATTCTTGTATCATCTGTCCAATCCATGCACCAATAATGAAGTTGAATATGAGGCTCTGATTGCTAGTCTAGAGTTAGCCATTACACTATGCACCTAGAGCATCAACATCTTCGGGGATTCTCAATTAGTTATCAATCAAATTGCTAGATCCTACAAAGTTTTGAAGCTTAAGCTCCATCATTACCACAAGTATACAATGGAGTTGCTTGCTCAAATCCTAGAGGTTACCATTTACAAGATTCTTTGAGGAAAAAATGCAATAGCAGATGCATTAGCCAAGCTTGCCAAGGAGCTGACATGTCCGGAAGATGAGTCCATACCAATAAGTGTCTAAAATAGACAAGTCCTATCCCTTATTGACATTGAACTCATTGAGAGACTTTCTCTTGAAGGGGAGGTTATCATTTCCAAAAAGGATGATGAGTTAGATTGGAGGCAACCATTCATGGATTACTTACATATAGGAAAACTACCTCAAGAGAAGTCACTAACACATCATGTGAAGTAGAGAGCTCTCCCATACGCTCTCATGGATGGCACCTTATACCGACGGCCTTTCAATCATATGTGGTTACATTGTTTGATAAACATGAAGCCCATCAGATCGTGACTGAGGTACAGTCCAGTTTATGTGGAGCGCATCAATCCGGTTTGAAGATGAATGCCAAGATCAAGAGACTGATACTACTGGCCTTCATGATCATAGACT
Organism: Cymbidium sinense; assembly: GCA_021442155.1. Taxonomy (NCBI): domain Eukaryota; kingdom Viridiplantae; phylum Streptophyta; class Magnoliopsida; order Asparagales; family Orchidaceae; genus Cymbidium; species Cymbidium sinense. The sequence continues at coordinate 72,729,558 of CM038224.1, read as the reverse complement.
GCATGGATATAGGTAGGAGATGCCACCAATGTCAGGTACACGGTGTGGTCCTACACCAACCACCCAACATTCTACACCCTACATTGGCCTTATGGCTATTTGAGTGTTGGGGTACTGACATAGTGGGTTCGATTGATCCTCCTTCTCCAAGGGTCACCATTTCATTCTAGCTACCACCGACTACTTTTCCAAGTGGGCAGAGGTAATCCCACCTAGAGAGGTAACAACTCAGCATGTGCTCCAGTTTTTCAGGAACCATATTTTATATAGGTTCGGGGTGCCTCGACGAATTATATTTGATAATGGTATTGCATTCAAGAGCACTAAAATCAACAGCTTTGCCCAGAAACACAACATAGATTAGAGATATTCCACCATCTATTACCCGAGAAAAAATGGCTTAGCAAAAGCCTTAAAAAAAAACTCTCATCCAGATATTAAAGAAGTCACTCGATGAAAACAAGTGACAGTGGCATGAGCAGTTAGTTGATGCCTTGTGGGCTTACCTCACCACATACTAGACTCCAACTTAATCTACCCCATTCTCCTTAGTGAATGGGTCTGATGCAGTTCTACCTTTAGAAGTCCAACTCCCATCATTAAGGATAGCTGTGGGTAGCAAAATCACAATGAAGTAGAATGCCAAGTTGCGGTTAGAAGTGCTCAAAGATTTGAAGAGAGACGCCTCCGGGCATGCCAAAACCTTGAGTTATATAAAGCTAAAATGATTCAAGCTCATAACAAGTTGGTCTGCCCTAGATCTTTTCAAGTAGGAGAGTTTATTTTAGTTTTAAGGAGACCAATTGTTGCCCGTCAAAAGATGGGAGACAAGTTTGAACCCACTTGGGAAGGCCCTTTCGCCATATAAAAGGCCTACTAAGGGGGATCTTATCAGCTTATAAATTATAAAGGAGAGTGCCCTATGCTTCCAATCAATGGGTTCTACCTGAAGAAATATTATCCATAAATCTTTTTTAAAAATAATTATCAATAAAACTTCTTTTCATTTCAAATTCTATCTCTTCATATTGGTTAGAAATATCTTTGCTTGCGAATCTGCCACGATGAGTTTAGGGTAGATGTAAGGAACCCAAGTGGCATCCTATTCCTTCTTTCACATCACAAACACATATCTTTTGTCTTAAGCTATTTTGATGTGGGAGCAAGCCCCTTGTGGCACTCACTCATTAACTGCTTATCGAGCTGACATGCTACCTTACTAGTGTGTCACCCTAGTGGTCCTTTGTTCAGGAAGATGTAAGCCTGCTACGCTTTCTTTCCTGACTTGATCGCTACACACCGATGAGGGTCTTGTTAGTTTGGTAGGCTTTACTGCGCGTTCGGTAAGCTACCTCATGTTGACTTTGCTTAAGAGGATATAAGTCTATACGCTTTCTTCTTGAACTAGCCATCATGCACTAACTAGGTCGAGTATATTTGAGGCATTAAATAAGTCTCCCAGTGGCTCCTTTCCTCCTGACTACTTCAAGTCTGGGTTCAGTCCTTACACGGGACTCCCCATTTGGTAGTCACCCTAGATCGGATAGCGCCTGTCGAGTCGAAGATAGACTATCCCGACAATCAGTTCTACTTTAGGGAGATGTAAGTCTGCACACCTTCTTTCTAGACTGATTGTTGCACACCGATGGGCACCTTAGGTTGATTGGTGTTCTCTATGCTGACAGTGACCCACCCAGTGGATACACTACTCTTGGCAGATGTAAGACTGTTATGCTTTCTCCTTGAGTTGACCACCGTATGCCTATAGGCTTTCTTTTATAGGGTTATGGATAAGCCCCTAATGGCACCTCCCATGTGGGCACTCTATTTGTATCATGTCCTTAGCGACCCCATTTAGACATTGCCCCAGTTACTTTTGGATTGGACAGTCCCCCTTTCCTAGTAGCCACCCCTGTGGTGAAGAAATTGTCTTGCACGATATGCAGATTCTCCCTTGGTTCAGCAAATCAGGGATAGGACTAGGCTGATATGAGCTCCTTCTCAGTGTGGTCCCTCGCACACCAACAGGGTCCACACAAACATAATAACAAAACAAATATTTTTTTTTTCTTGAGTAAGGAAAACCCCCAGCAGCACTTTTTCATAAGTAGGCATTTGATCTTTATGGCAGTGTCAGCAAACTCCCTATAGGAATCGCCTGACTACTTTCAAGCTGAGATAAGTCCCCGAGTCACACTCTCTCAATAGTCGCCCTTAGGTTGGGTTCAACTTGTTATGCCACCAATGAGTCACCCTGACGGTCATCCTTGCTTTGGAAGATATAAGTCTATCACGCATTCTTCCTAGCACAACCGTTGCACACCGACGGGTAGCCTTAGGTCGGGTTCAATTTATTGTGCTATCAATGGATCACCCTAGTGGTTTTTTGTTTAGGAAGTTATAAGTCTACAAGCTTTCTTCCTAACTTGAACATTGCACACCGGAAGGCACCCCTTAGGTTGGTTAGATCTACCTCATAGCCTGTAGACTATCCTTTTAGATTTGTAAATCTAAGATAGGTCTAGACTAATATTAGTCCCTTTTTAGTGGATCCAATGCACACTGAGAAGGTCCATATTAAAATTTAAATGAAGTTGATTCTAACTATTCTTGAGTCGATATGAGTCCACAACGACATTCACTCAAATAGTCACCTTAGATTGGGTTCGATTTGTTGTGCTATCAACCGATCACCCTAGTGGTCCCTTATTTAGGAGGATGTAAGTCTACATGTTTTCTTCCTGACTTGAGCATTATAGACCGACAGACAACCATTAGGTTGGATAGCTCTACCTGATGGCCAATAAACTATCCCTTTGGATTTATAAATCTAAGATATGTCTTGGCTAATATTAGCTCCTTCTTAGTAAATCCATCGCACACTGATAGGGTCTATTTCATCAAATTCACCATCCTCCCTCTAGGGGAGTCTAAATTTAAATCCACCTTATCCTCAACTGATCTAAGCTCATATGTCTAACAGATGTGCCCTCAAAACCAAATCATATCCTCTCTCTAGTGGAACCTCAAACCATAAGTCAACAAATCAAAATAAATTCTCATCCCCAGTGGATTCCCCACTTATCAAATCAAACTAATTTCTCCCAGTTGAGGTGCAAATCATATCCTCTCCCAAGTGGATCCATCATAAAATCAAACCCAGTTAAATCCTATCCCTAGTGGATGATTTGAACTTTCTTCCCTAGTGGAAGGTTCATGCACTCATCTCCAGTGAATATTTTCTCCACAAATCATATCAAACCCAACTCTTATCCTTTATGGATAATCCGAACCTACTTCTCTAGTGGAAGGTTCTCATGATTGATCCCTTGGTGGATCCTTCCTTCCTCACTTATGCTTTTGGCATGAGTTGAGTTACATTGCACTAAGATCTTGATTCCTTCTACATCTCGGGTTTAGAAGTAGATCGTCTCTATTAGTGGTTAAAATCCTTCGGATGTTGTTGGTTGTCTCGGTCAATGCCAATATGTGTGGTGCGCCTAGTCAATTGCACCACACCTATTGGGCACCCTTTGTTGACCTCACTTTTGGGATTCAGCTCTCAACTTCCTCATCATAGATCTAGGACTCTTGCAGACACTAAGAGATCTTTAGTCTTAAGACACTTATAGTGATTAGGTGAACACTTAACCTAAGCCTAGAGACTTAGAAGAGTTAGCCATAGGAAGAGGTTATGCCTTAGGGATTTAGGAAGACTTACCTTCCCTATAACCTTAAACCCAATCCTTGCTTCCTCCTTCCAAATCAACCCCCAATTCAAATTCTAAATCAAATCCAACTCTAAATGATTGAAACCCATGATTAAATTTATAATTCTAAATTCCTTCCTAAACCCTTTGATTTTATCTTATGGACATAGCCTTAACCAAATTAAAATCAACCGCAATTCAACTGATTTTCTCAATTATCAATCTCAATCTCAAATCAAATCCCAACCGAAAATCCAAATCCAATCCCATATCAAATGATTGAAACCCATCTTCCTAAGCCATATGAACCACCTTCATATGCTTAACCAAAACCTCATTCAAAATAAATAAAATTTGGTTGATTTCTTTATAAATTAATTATTCCTTCATTTATATTCATTCAAATCAAATCAAACTAAATCAAACCAAATCAAGACCTTTCTTAAGCCATATGAACCTACCTCCATAAGCTTAACCAAATCTCAATCCTAATCAACCCAAAATCAATTGATTTCTTTATAAATCAATAATTCCTTTATTTATATTCACAAATATAAATGAAGCCCACCCTCCAATGACCAAAAATAAATCAATCCAAATTAATTCCCTACTTATGCCCTTTTGACTTACATCCCTCAACTTGGTCAAATTTACTTCCAAATCTCTCCAAACCCAAGTGATTTTCTTATGAACCATTTATATCTTCATTTATATTCAAAAATATAAATGAAATATAAATCTAAGTGGCCAAGACCAAACCCAAATCAAATCAAATTATCAATTTTAGCCTTTTAGCCAAATTCTTGAACTTGGCTAAATGACACCCAAATCAATTAAAAAAAGATGGGTTTCTTCATGATTCAATCATCCCTTCAATCACTTACCCAAATATAAACACAAACTACAATTACCAAACCAAACCTAAGTCAACCCAAGTCAAGCCCATGTTGACCCTTTTTGACTTGAAATTATCATATGAACCAAAATTCATTTGACTTCAAATCACTTGAAATTAGATTTATATTTCCATCCTAAGTCTATATGTGAGTTCAATTAAACTTTAATCAAGCCAAGATCAAGCTAATTGACCCATTTAGGTCTACTTTACCCATAGTGACCTGAAAGTCCTTGTTGAGCCAAGTCCCAATCCAACCCAAATTTGATTGAACTAAGCCCATCCATACCCCATATCATGATCAACAATCATCCTAGGGTGATCAACTACCTTGGATTGGATAAAACCAAGTCAACTTGGTCCTTTGACCAAGTCAACACTTAACCTAAATGAAACCTAAACTAGCCAAAACCAACCATATACCAAATTGATTAAAACCATTGACTCAAACTCACTCATGATCAATGATTGAACATAACCAAAACCATCAATTGAGCCAAGCCAAGTCCAATTGGCCTAAAAAGAAAAAATGGATCAAAATCATGATTTAATCTAAATTGATAGCAACCAATGGCTCCAGTTCATTCCAAATCACATATTGAACCTGACCAAAGTAATGATTGAGCTCAATTTGACCAATTGGTCAACTTGACCTAACCTAGCTCAAATTGACCTAAAGGGTCAAATTGGCCAAAATCCAATTTAATCCCAAATTAAACTAAACCAAAGCCTACAATCATTTTCAATTAACTAATTGAACTTGACTCAACACCAAACCCTATCCAATTTGGTCAAATTAGTCAATTTGTTCAACTTTACTGATTTGACCCTTTTGAATCCAAATGAGTCAAATTCAAACCTAAGTCAAATTAATCAAAACCAATTGAACCAAAACATCCCAAATCATCATATGAACCTAACCCAACCCTTGGTTTGACCTAATTTGACCAATTGATCAACCCAACCCAACCTAACCCAAATGAAATCATTTTGACCAAATTAAGCCAAATCACCCAAAGCCACCTTATGGAACCTTGGTGGCTGACCTAACTAGACCCAAATTAACCCTAGGTCAGCCCCAAGCTAACCCAAACCTAAGTGGGACCAAATCCAAGGGACTTGACCATTGAACTAGCTCATTTGCATTGGATTCTTTCCTTAAGAGGAAAAGTCCACTTTACCTCTTCCATGATAGCCCTCCACTTGCTAAATAAAGCATTCTTAAACTCCCCTAGCCCAATCTAAGCCACCTATCACTTGCCATGGACCTAGGGAAACAAGCTAAGCCACTCCCTCTCATTGTCAAACCTTGTGGGAAAAGGCAAGAATGAACCCCACTCCATCAGCCCATATATTGCCTTGAGCTCCCTGCCACCACTTTCTCCACTCTTGGCTGCCACGTGGAGCTGACAGCCACCCCTCCGATGACCCGATGATGGTGAATTAGCAAATTTTTAGGGATGAATCTCGTCCATCCATCAAGTGAAATTGAGGGGTATACCCCCTCAATTCGAGCGGGATTCTTCAAAAATTGCATTGTGAGACTTCCCTAGCCATTTTTGAAACCCCATAGAGCTTTTCCAAGCATTCTCAGAGCTTCCTCGATCGGCATTCCTCCTCCCCGCACAAAGCCAAAATAGGACAACCTTCTCTCATACAATACTCCTTCCCCACTTGATCAAACCTCAATTCCTCGCACCCACACCATCCTCATACGCCAAAGCCCAATCATCTCCAGCCTTCCCATCATTAGATCGAGTTTAATGGAAGGCTATGCATGGCTTGGTCAACCGAGAGCTCTACACAAAATCAAACCCGAATCTCCTCAACAAGGCCTCACCTCAACTAGGCGAAGCTACCTTCGTCGATCTCACAGCCAGACATTAGCTTCGATGAGGTAATTTCTCAAACTGTCGATTTAGGAAAATTTTTTGTTGGAACTTTTGAAGGAAATTTGAAGGTCATGCATTTTTTACCATTAGATGTGTTCCTCTCCTTGTTCTCAAGGTGTGGGATCAATTTGATCCCAATCTGAGCTCGGATGAGCTTGAATCGAACGGGAAAAGATGGACGACATCTGCCTTTCATCGCTCGTGAAGGAGAAAGATCACGGGTCATCTGTCTCATGATCGGAATGGATAATTGTGATTAAATCATGTTAGATCCACTCTGATTTCTCCTCTAAACTGTGGATCGAATCATGGGCATCCAATCTTAGATTGGATGTTCCATGGAGTTAGCGTGTCCACTGTAATACGAGTCAGGGGTGGATGTGACAACTTAAGTAGTCAATCCCATCCTGCCACATGGAAAGCATGTCACATTAGCCGCCACATGGCCCGATGAGATTAAGGCTTTAATTAAGCCTAATTAATCTATTTTTATGCCTAAAACTTCTAAAATTCATAACTAATCTTAGAAAAATCCAAAATAAAAAAAATACAAACTAGGGCTAATTTTGAAGATATTTCAAAGTAGAATCTAGGAAAATTATTACTAATTAATTTCAAATAGTGATTTTGGCTTAATGAAGGTTTAATTGAAAATTTAATTAGCTTAATTACTCCTTAATTAATCATCCAATTAATCTCAAACTTTCAGTGGATGTTTAGGGGGATGACCTCTGTCTCCTTTATTTTTTTGGGAATTTATTGATTGCTTATTAGGGAAATTAATTGATTAAGCCTTAATCACTATCTTAATTTAATTAGAGATAATTAGTAAATGAATAGTGACTTAATTAATTATTTAGGCCTAATTATTTCTGTTGAATAGAAAGGGAGCTTAGGAAATGTGATTGGGATATTTTTCCTAATTCATTTCCTAAGTTTTCTTTACTATTTATGATCAAATTAATGATTAATGAAGTAATTAACTGCTTAATTAATTAATTAATCTTTAAGATAAATCAGAGCTTAAGTGATTAAGTATAGGATTTGGGGATTGAGATTAAGGCCTCTTTTTTATCTCTTTTATTAAGTTAATTTTCTTTCATTAATTGAACATGCTTAATGCTTAACCAAATGGATTAATAAGCTTAATTAACTTAATCTAAAATCCAATTCACATCTAACTATCTTTAATCAATTTTGGACAGCCCTTTAGATGTTTTATAGTCTGAATGAATTTAATAAAATTAAAGTTAGCTTACATGTGTAATAAAATCATAAAAGTAATTAATTAAATGCCTTAAGCCTAATTCGCTCTTAATCATGAGCCAATTGCATTAGGCCCCATTCATTTCTTAGGAGCATTGCTAATTTACTTTTCATATGGTTGCATATCATATTAGCTCATTATTAATTAGTTAATCAACTTAAGGTGACATAGGTAAGAGTTTATTAATTGAATTAATTCATACCCTAACCTAATTAAACCATAAAATCAACCTAAATATTCTTCATTAAACCAAATTAACTCACACATGGGGAATGGGATTAGGATTAACAAATCTCTTTCATATTTCTTAAATTAATTCAAACATGAAAATGAAATGACATTAAAAAACTTTGGTTTATTTTAAATAATCTTATTTAGTTTGATTGTCTTTAGGGCTTAGTTGGATTGAATGAAATCACATGCTTGTGTTTCTTTATTTCTTCCCAATCATGCTAAACAATGTATGCCACATGTACTCATGCATTCATGTCTTTTAAATTAATCAAATAAAATGATTTCCTTTATGTCAAATTATATGTGTTTGCTTAATTAAAAATATGTTTGGCTAGTATCACTATTAAATCTCAAATATATTTTCAAAAGTTTATTAATAAATGAATGTACGTATATATTGTAAATATAGTTATATATACATAGGAAATGCAAGTGAATATAAATTTAGTATATGAAATAAAGTCTCTTCCTTACATTCATGTGTTGATTTGTATAAGTAAGAATGTTAGCGGGTATATTAGTCTGGACATTCCAGGGACACACGACTTTAAGTAGCCCCAAGGAGGTTCCTACCTCGTTCCCTTGGTGCAGAATAATGGTGATGTATCTGTTTGAATTTATTCTTATACATTTCAACATTAGAATTTAGATAGAGCTTTAATTTGTTTATGCAAAATAAATAAATCAAATCAAAATATAATTTTTACACGGCTTTCCATTCTTGTAGTTGTTTATACATCCATATGTATCTAAGGATAGCGGGTATATTAGTCTGGACATTCTAGGGACGCATGACTTTAAGTAACCCCAAGGAAGTTCCTACCTCGTTCCCTTGGTGCAGAACAATGGTGGCGTACTTGCTTAAAACTTTTATACATGTGGATGTGTGCTTAGCTAATGAATGAAAACCCTCTTTTTCTATTAAAAAGAGACGCATTCATATTTTTTTACTTAGTTGATTTGATTAGTCATGTGATTTAAGGTTCTTTCCTTATGCTTCTTCATAAGAATTTAGATAGAGCTTTAAATTAATATGACAAAATCATTCAACCAAATGGGATATTAATTCCAAATACATTTACTTCATCACTTAAGTGTGCTAAGACATAAATTGCATGTATAGCTATGCTTAGGATTTACTCATATGCATGATATACATGATGGAAGAAATGAACTGACATGTGTTATGTGATAGTAATTCATTCTAATTAATCTTAAGATGCATTTCTTATTGAATGAGTTTATTTAAAATGAACCTAAACTTAAGACTAATTATAATATATAATAAGCCATTCACTAAGGGGAATTGATTAACTAATTTGCTTTAGATGTGACTTAAGGTAGAGAAAAAGAGAGTGATCCTCTCTTTTCTTCTCTTCATAACACTTAGTTATTGAGTATAAGTGAAATGGAACAAAAGAAAACATTAAGTAAAATTTGTAAATTAATTAAACCATTTAAACTGAACCACCTTTTATAATTAATTATTCTTCATACTTAGAAAATCTTAACTCTAAAGCCTAGCTAGGACATACCATGCAAGCCTTAACACACATTAGATTAAGTCACCACTTCTAACTTTATGTTAGGGTGGTGCTTGGTTTGATGTATATTTTGTTTTGTGATGTATTATTGTAGATTGAATGTTAGGGTGTATGCCTCGTAGATTGGATGCTAGGCCGTGATTAGCCTAATCATATTTTCTGTAGGAGATTATGCTTAAAGGACTCTTAAAATAAATATAAATGCTCTCTTTTTGTAGGTTACTTAACCCCTAAGCATAATATACATTAGGATAGGTGGACTTGGCTACCCATGTGCAAGGTGCTAAGTCCAAATTATTCATTTAACTACTTGGGTTGTATGGTGTGTTTAATTAACACTTATTTTGCAGGTATAGTTAGATTTACTTTTCTTATTTTTAATGTAATTTTGTATTAGGAACTAGGATTAGTGCTAATGGAGGGTTAGGATAAATGTTGGTTACAAGACCTAGTCTTATGTACCACGTGATCCTACGGAGCTTGCCCAACTAAATGAAAGAAGGAAATGAAGGAAAGAAGAAGCTTTAAAGATTTAAAGACCCCCCATAGCTCCCATTCATTTATTGTAATTAGATTGTAATTATTCTTTCATTATACTAGGACGTATAAGGGTAGAGCTCGACTACCCATTTCTTTTTTAGGTTGCACAGCGGTGCCCGACCACACCAACCTGTTATTCTTTCACGTTGAGTTTATAAATTATTTTATGATTTGTTTACATTGTGCAATAGAAATGACATGTATTTTTTTAGTTTCTTCTTGTATGATGATTTAATGTGTGTCCTGGATTCATTTAGGCTCTAAGGTAAAAATAAATTTTCTATCTTAATAATAATTCATAATTAAACTTTTAAAATAACTTTGTGGTGTTTATTTTTCAAACTTTTGGGATTTTAAAAAATATATATGTATGTTTGGGATGAGTAGGGGATGCTCATGATACTAGGAAACCTAGTGAGCATCCCAAGCTATCTTATGGTTGGGCTTTATATTTTTGAAATTTGAGAAGAATTATATGTTTGAGTTGAATTTTTATTAGAAATTTAGGGCTTACAATTCCACAATACAAGATTATGGAAATGCCTAAGAGGTGAGGATTTATGCTTATAGCCCGCAAAGAGAAATAACAACCTTGATCCTAAATCTAGGGAGCTTTTGCGAGGGCCAAGGCATGACCTAAATATAAGGCAAAAATGGGTATATGTTTTACCTCTACAAGAGATGATAAACCACCCAACTGTTGTACTCACAACTGCCAAGGGGTGACTGCCAACTAACTCTCATATAGTTTTAAATACATATAGGTAAGTCTTATGCTTTGCAAGATAGCTAGGTTGTTATTTATTTAGAAAGGAGACTAAGTCCTTAAACACACTCCTTAAGAGACTAAATCATGAAGGGACATGAATAATGACCTAAACATAATGCAAATTTTGTTAAGTTTTATTTTGATTTTTGGACAATTCATTTAACATAGGCTATAGGATTTCATATGCCTAATGCATGAGAAGATTAGTTATGGGCTAAAATTAGAAAGAAGGAGGTGTGTTTCCACCATGGCTCTCAAAGGTTAAGCCTTTCCTCTGGCAAAGGTGGAAGCCCTCCATTAGCAAGAGTGAGTCAATATGATTTTTATGCATGATGTGAGACATACAACATCCAGTTAAGCGGTTGCTAAATATTTTATTATTTAGATTTATGTCCTAGACTTTAGGTGAGGTTATGAGTTGTTAATTTTAATTTTGAGTTGATTAATTGGATGGAAAATTTATTTTTTTTCTAAGAGCCTAATCGTATCCATGCCATTCAACAATTACCAAGCAAATAAGAAACTAGAAAAATCATGCCATCTCTAATGCATAAGCTAAACAAATATCAAATAATTTATAAAGCTAGCGCAAAAGAATAAAAGGCCGATGTGGTCGGGTACCACCGCAAAACCCAAAAAGAATGTGGGTAGCCGAGCTCTACTCTTATATAACCTAGATAACAAATGAATCATTATATTTAAAAAGAATTTATGTTATGGGGGTCTTCATTCTTCATTCTTAGTTCTTCATTCTTTTCCTTTTTTTCTTCCTTTCTTCCTTTCTTTTAATTTGACTTGAGATGTGGTTTTCTCCAAAGCTTCACATGGTACATATGACATGGTCTTATGACCAGTGTTCACCTTAATCCCCCATAACATTCATTCCAAATCTCAATTGAAAAATTTACATTAAAATGAGAAAGATAAATCTAACTAAACCTATAAAATAGAGATTAGTTAAACAAATCACACAACCTAAGTAGTTATAGGAATTATTTAGACTTAGCACCCCACACATGAGTAACCAAGTCTACCTATCCTAGTTTTGATCATACTTAGGGGTATAAGCAACCTGCAAGACAAAAGTTTTTATATTTTTATTAAAGTACCCCTTAATCACAATCTCCTATAGAAGATAATGATTAGACTAAGATCATCCTATCATCTAGTCTATGCAGATGCACCCTAACATCTAGTCTAAAAATATTACATCACAAAATAAAATCAGGCATCAAACAGTGCACCACCCTAACATAGAGCTAAAAATGGTGACTTAGCCTAATGTGTGTGCCATTTAAGGCTTATGTAGCATGTCTTACCTAGGCTTTAAGATTGGAATTTTCTAAGTGTGAAGGATTCAACTTAGAGGGTGATTTCATTTTAAATGATTTAGTTGATTTACCAATTTTATTTGATGATTTGATTTAGTTGAATGAACCTACACTTAGTTACTAAATGTTGTAAAGAGAAGAAAAGAGAAGAGAACTTCTCTTTCATCCCTTCCTTAAGTAATTTTTAAGGTAGATTCATTAATGCTTTTTCTTTAATGAATGTTTTATTATGTGTTTTAATTAACCCTAAGTTTAGATTTGCTCTAAATAGCCCTATACAAATAAGAAAGGCATCTTAGGATTAATTAAGGTTAATTACTATCACATAACACAATCATTTATTTCTTTCCAACATGTATACCATGCATATGAATAATCCTAAGCATATCTATACATGAAATACAAATTTTAGCACACCTTGATGATGAATGGTAAGAGAAGTTGTTTAGAAAAATTTGGATATTCCATGAATGCAAGTTTTATTAAGTAGAAAATAGGGGACCCTTTTATCCATTAATCAAATGCACTTCCACATGTATAAAAGATATAAGTGAGTATGGTGCCATTATTTTCTACACTAGAGGTGTAAGGTAGAAGACCTACTTGGGGCTACTTAAAGCCTCGCAACCCCAGGATGTCTTGACTAATATACCACTTTTCTTAAATACATGTGCATGTACAAAAAGAAATAAATGGATGAATAATCATGCAAAAGATTTTTATGTTTGATTTAGTTGTATAATTTTCTTGTGTAATGTGAAGATTCTTCTTAATTCATAACATAGGAGTGCATAGAATAGATTCAAGCAAGTGTTATGTTCTTTTAAAATGAACTATACACTTTGTAAATCCTATTCAAATCCATGTTAAGAGAAGAGAAGAAAACCACATAATACACATCTTATGTTATAATCACATGCAAGCTTATAAGTACTTATAAGTAGCAAACCTTCATTTATAATCTTTGATTTATAGGTTTTGAAAATAATTTTTGGTTTAATAGTGATAATAGCCACTCATATTCTTAACTTTAGCCAAAATATGCAATTTGACATAAAGAAAATATTTTAATTAATTAATTTTTCAAAACATATGAATTCATGATTACATATGGAAAACAATATTTAGCATGCTGGGAAAGAAATAAAGTGATGTAAGCATATTACTTCATTCACCCTCATTAATTCCTAAGGACAATCCTATGAGATAAGATTATTCAAAGTGAATCAAAATTTCTTAAGAATATTTTTACTTTTGGATTTGATTTAAAAATAATTTGTGAGAAAGAGTTTGCTGGTCCTAACCCATTTCTCCCATGTGTGAATCAATTTAGTTTACTTTTAGAACAATTAAATTGATTTTATGTTTTGTTTAGGTTAAGGTATAAATTAAGTCCATTAATTACCCCTTACCTATACCACTTTAACATAATTATCCAAACAATTATGAGTCAACATATGATATGCAACAACATGGAATTTAAATCAGCAATGCACCTAAGAAATAAAGGGGTCTAATGCAATTGGCTCACAATTATTGATTAATGAAGCTAAAATATTTTCATTAAGTACTTTCATAACCTTCCCACACATGTGAGTTGAATATGATTTTCTCAAACTTACCTTAGGCTTTTGAACACCTAAGGATCTACCCAACAAGAGATTAATTAATTCCAGATTGGTTTTGAAAGTTTGATTAGACTAATTAAGTAGATCATTAGTGGATTAATCCTTAATTATATTTAGATTAAGGAAGAAAGGGGGTTTAGGGAATAACTTAGGAAAAATATCCCAAAAAAATATCCCAAACCCATTCCATAAATCTCCGCCTTACTTAAACAATATCTAACTATCTCAATTAAGGGATTAAATCACTGTTCATATGCTTAATTACTCTTAATTATATTAAGAGGGTGATTAGGGGTTCATTAATTAATTTTTCTAATTAACTCATTAATAAATTCCAAAAAAATTAAGGGAGGTAGAAGTCATCCCACTGAACATGTCTGAGAAGTTTAGAATTAATTAATGAAGTAATTAGGGAGTAATTAAGGTAATTAAATTTTTAATTAAATCATAATTAAGGAAAATTCATTATTCCAAATCAATTATAAATAATTTTATTGGACTCCCCTTTGAAATACCTTTAAAATGAGCCCTTGTTTATATTTTTTGGATTTTTCTACATTTAATTATGATTTTATGAAGTTTCTGTGATTAATGGATAATTAAAATAGCCTAATTAATTAACTAATCCCATCTACTCCATGTGGACCGCTAATGCGGTGCGCTTTCCATGTGGCATGATGGGATTAGTTATTTAAGTTGTCACATCAAGCATCGCATCAGCTGGTAGCACAACGTGCTTTCCCTAGGCCATCTAATCAATGATCGGATGGCCAGGATTAATTCCATGGTTCTAAAGGGTGGTCGATTAATCAAAGCCGTCCATCCAAAACATGTGGATTGATGGCTCAAGATTCATCCTTGCCTAAGCTGCAGGAAACGGAGGTCATCCGTTGTCCACCACTTGATTCGAGCTTACCTAAGCTTAGATTAGGCTAGGATTTACCCCACACCATCAAGAGTGTAGGGAAGAACATCCAACAGATAGAATTTAATGGGTTTATAATTCCCTTCACAAAGGACCAAGTATTTTTTAAAGGAGGATCAGTTTTGAGCAATACCTCATCGAAGGCTATCACCAGTGCTTCCAACGGAGGAGGTAGCTTCGTCTAGTGGAAGCAAAGCCCTATTGAAGGTTTCAAGTCTTGATTTGAAGTGGATTTCTCAATTGACAAAGCTCCCCTTCAATGGCTTACGGGTTTGATCGAAGTCCCCCTTCCCGTGGCTTGGAGACTTGAGATACACTTTGGGTGAGCTCGACTAGCTCTCTTGATAATGCTTGCAAAGTGAATTTAGGTTTAGTGGATAATTGAGTGACTTAGAAATGGCTTAGGTCTCCCTTGTTTGGGCTTTGAATAAAATCGAGAAGGAGAAATTTGGGAAGCTTGAAAATGACCTTGGAAAGCTTGTGGATGCTTTCTTTTGATCACTCTAGCTCAATCGAATGCAATGTCTTTGGTTTGAGTTGGAATGAGGGGGAGTATATCTCCCCCACTTTGGATCGGATGGTTGAGGCTTGCTTTTCTATTTGTGATCAATTACTTGGATTGAATGGTTTGTTTAGGTTGTTAGGGACTCCATGTGGTTCATTTTCAGTAGAGGGGAGGAGGAGAGAAAGTGCACATGTGTTAGGTGAGTGTATGGAGTGATCCAAGTGGATACCCCATTGAATGCTTGGTTTTTTGCTGGCTCTCCCATTGGGTCATGTTCACCACCCTCCTTGTATCCATGTGGACCATTAAGAGGATGATAAGTGGCCATGAGAAAGAATTGTCCAAATTCCAAGTAAATTTGGTCATAGGTTACCCTTTGACTTAGAGGTAAAATGGTCATTTAGCATTGATTTTAATTTGGGAAGATTTGAAATGATTCAAAAGTGAGGTGGGCCAAATTTCAAGTGATTTGGAGTTCATTTGGTTTGAGTTGGTTCAATTTGACCCATTTAGATCAAAATGGGTCAATTTGGGTTAGGTTGAGTAATTGGTCAAATTGGGTCAAACCATGGGTTAGGTCAAGTTCAAATGATCATTTGGAGCCTATGGGTGTCTTTGGTTTGGTTCAATTTGGTTTATAGATTTAGTTTTTGTTTATTTAGGTTCATTTAGGCAAATGGGTCATGTTGACCAATTTGACCCATTTGACCCAATTGGTTAGGTCATGGGTTGGTTTAGACTTGATTGATCATTTGAAATGTATTGCAAGCTTTGGCTTCAATCAATTTTGGTTTGATTTGATTTCAAGTTGATTTGACCTTTTAGGTCAAGTTGGGTTCATGGTTAATTGGGCTAGGTTGGGTCTAGTGGGCCAATTGAGGTGTTGGTCAAGTTCAACAAGTGATTCAAAATGAATTTGACCCATTGGTTGCAATCAATTTGGCTTAAATCAAGATTTGATAATTTTGACTTTTTAGGTCAACTTTGGTCAACTTAGGTCAAGTGGCCAATTGGGCTAGGTTTGGCTCAAATGATGACTTGGTCAAGTTCAATCAATGATTATGGATTGGTTTAGATCAATGGTTCCAATCAATTTGGCCTATGGTGGATTTTGGCTAGTTTGGGTTTTATTTAGGTTAAGTGTTGACTTGGTCAAAGGCTAGGTTTGACTTGGTTTGACCCAATTTGAGTGATTGATCAACTTAGGATGATTGTTGCTCACAATGTGAGGCTTAGATGAGCTTAGTTCAATCTAATTTGGGTAGGATTAGAATTTAGCTCAAAGGTGCTTTAGGTCACTTTGGGTCAAGTGAGCCTAAGTGGGTCAATTGGCTTGATCAATGCTTGATTCAAGTTTGGCTGAACTCACTTATGGACTTATGATTTGCATATAAATTTAATTGCAAGTGACTTGGAGTCAAATGGGTTTGGATTCATTTAACAATTTTAAGTTCAAAGGAAGAACATGGGTTTGACTTGGTTTGATGATTGAAGTTTATGTTTATATTTGGTTTGTGATTGAAGGATTGATTGTTTGAAGACAAAATCCAAAGGTTTGTATTGATTTGATAATGATTAGCTAAGTTCAAGAATTTTACTTGAAAGGGTATATGTTGGGTTTAGGTTAGATTTGGGATTGAGTTTTGAATTTAGTTTTGGTTATTTGAATTTATATTTCACTTATATTTGTGAATATAAATGTGGATTATGAGAAAATCTTTTGAATTTGGAGTGAGTTGAATTTGATTTGGCTAAGTTCAAGAATTTGACTTGAAAGAGCATAGGTTGGATTTAAGTTGGATTGAGACTCAATTTTGAATTTGGTTTTGGTTAGTTGAATTTATATTTCACTTATATTTGTGAATATAAATGAGAATATAAATGGGTTATGAGAAAACCTTTTGAGTTTGGAGTGATTTGGATTTGATGTTGGTTTGAATTTGAAGTTGGTTTGAATTTGGAGTTGATTTAAATTTAAGGTTGGTTTGAATTTGAAGTTGATTTAAATTTGAAGTTGGTCTGAATTTGAAGGTTGACTTGAAAGAAGGAAGCAAGGATTTAGATTAAGCTATAAGGTAGGCAAGTTTTTCTAATACCCCTAAGGCATAACCTATTCCTATGGATAACTCTTCTAAGTCTCTAGGGTTAGGTTAAGTGTTCACCTAATCACTAGAAGCATCTTAAGACTAAGGAACTCTTAGTGTTTAGAGGAGTCCTATACCTACGATAGAGAAGTTGAGAGCTCACTCCAAAGGTGAGGTCAACAAACTCATAACCTCACATAAAGCCTAAGCATTAAATCAAGATAGTAAAATATTTAACAACCTTTTAGCTGGATGTTGTGTGCTTAATATCATGCATGTCATTTTGTTTCACTCTTGCTAAGAGAGAGTTTCCATCTTTGCCATATTGAGAAAAGGGATTGACCTTTGAGAGCCTATGATGGAAAACACCTCTTTCTCTTAAAGAGTCCAAAATCAAATAAAATTTGATAAGATTTGCATTAGACTAAGTCATTATTCATACCACTCATGCTCTAGTCTCTTAAGGAGTTAGTTTAAAGACTTTAATTTCTTTCTAAATAATAATAACATAGCCACTTGCAAAATATATGACTTGATCACATGATTTTAAATCGTAAGAGGAGTTAGCTGGTTGTCACTCTAGGTAGTTATATGTCCACCAGTCGGGTGGTTTACCCTCTATTGTGGAGGAAAATAATATACCCCCTTTCACCTTATATATAGGTCTTGCTTTGGCCTTCGCTAAAGCTCCCTAGATTTAGGATCTGAGGTTGCTATTTCCTTTTAGGGCTACAAGCATAAATCCTCACCTCTTAGGCATTTTCACAATCTTATATTGTGGAATTATAAGTCCTAGATTTCTAATAAAATATTAACTCAAATATATAACTCTCCTCAATTTCAAATATATAAAGCCCAACCATAGGATAGTTTGGGATGCTCATTAAGTTTCCTAGTATCATGACTCATCTCCCTTTAGCTCCGATAATAAGTCTTTCCTTTTGATCTATCCCATTTGATCTTCCAAATATAACCAATTTATTTATAGTCCTATCTTTGAATTCTTTGGAGATAATAATTGCCTACTTTAATCGAGAGTATTCCTAAGGAACTCACCTTCCTTAAAATATAATTAACTATGGGAAGTTGCCCTCATAGAGAACTTTAGAACTCGATTTAAATAAGCCCTACTTTATTCATCCATATAAAGTAAGGGAGAAATCTCTAGTACATTCAAAGACCCATCATGCCTTAGGAATCCTTATTTGGTGATTAGGTTCATCGTAGGGTACTGATTTCTATCTTTTGAGATAATGTACTATTCCTTGATGTCGTACCCGATCACCTCAATTTAATTAGCTAAAAAAATTACTTCAATGATGATTATGTTGAATGAGAATCTCAATTGGAGGGGTTTATTTCTATCAAAATATCATAAATTTTAATATCAAGCTATATCAAAATTAATTCCAAATCAATTACAAAATATTCTAAAAAATTTTAAAATTAAGAAAATCACTTAAATAAAATCCATCATTTTAATCTTAAAGTAAAATTCATTCAAACTGTCTTTCACAACTATTTGCAAAGGGCAATAAATTTTGCATTAAGCTAAGCTCATAAATAGCTAATTTCATATTAAGTATATTACTATATTTATATCCAAAATAGTCTACATTAGTAAGGACATTGCCTGAGTTCTCTATCCAAGTGGTTTGGCTAATGGGGTCCACATATAAAGAGGTTATTACCAGAACTCTCTGATTAGGTGGTTTAGTAAGTAGGTTCCACTATATTACAGTCATGACTATAGCTTGTATGTTTTTCAATAATTGTCTACTCATTGAGTTGTGAATCATAAAGTATACTTAATAAGGTACAAAAGATTTTGTCCACTGGGGTGGACTTAAGCTTATCCCCTTAGATAAATATTAACTCAGCTTCATAAGGTCTCCTTGGATGAACCAAACTATGACCATTGATAAAGATCTTTCTGTTAGGTTTTGTTAATTACTTTCTCTAACTAAGTGGAGTAGGGGCGACGATAACCTAGGAAGATAAAACTATGGGATCTTGATTGGGTGCTTTATTATTTTTCTAACAATACGCTTTAAGTCAATAATGATGAATTTCATTAATTTTAAATCTAATTTATTGTTATTATACGCCAAGCAATTAGTGACTTAATAACTAGCCTTAATCAAAATTCTCTCTCATCACTATTGGGAAGGGTAATTAATTATAGGTGCTTGCATTATATGAAACCGCTAGATATAAAGTTCTGCCAAAATAATGGACAAATCTTTAGGTAGTGTCTTATCTACAAATTGTATATGAATTTTAATAATTTGACAGGCATAAATCTATACTCTCTCTTCATTGAAAGTTTTGGAAAAAATTTTCAACACTTACAGATTTTTTCATAGCTCAACTGGAGACAAGTTTTTCTTTCCATCTTTGATTGGATAAATCTAAGCTTTGGTATTAACAGAGTATAATAAAATTTAAACTTTAAATTATTTATAAAATGACATTCTTAATACCACTAAAGTGCATGCACGTCATGCACATCAATCAGTGTAGCAAGAATAGTCCATTGAAGCTGCTACTACTATAGAGATTCATTGAAAGAGAGTAATTATATTTGAAAGATTGGTTTATCTTGAAGCACCTACTATGAAGAGGATTTTTATTAGGCATAATATTTTAGTGGTACCCTCAGGCACCATAACCCTACTGATTAAGCCTTTTGCATATGGAAGGCACAATGTTAAAGCTTCCACATATAAAGGGAAATTGTTAATGGGTAGAGGAGGAGAAGAAATGTTGAGTTGTTTATGAGCTCAACAATTGTTATTTGAGCAACCAGTTGGTTAACTTGGTCTAATGTTAGAAGCAATTGTTCTCACCTATAATAATTTTGCATGCTTGAAATGGATAAAAAGAAATAACTCTATTAGAGAGATAAAATAATCTTTTTGTACTTGGTGGTATTAAGCCCATGCTCCATAAAAGGAGGTGTCCAAAACTCTATCTAATAGAGTGCAAAAGTACCAAATGTCATCAAAGAAAAATGCCTAATGGAAAAAACTTTGAATGGCCACTATTGGAGAACTTGAGGAGGTTCCATTCAGCAAATTGCCATCCATAATAGTGACTTAAGATCAACTCAAATAAGTATTTATGGTGTTTCAGTTTGAATTTGTAAGGACACTACATAGATTTTATGGGTACTTATTGAAACGATCGAGTACGATATCAAGGGATGATGTTCTATCTTGAAAGATAGAAACATCACCCTATGATGGACTTAATCACCTAATAATATATATATATATATATATATATATATATATATATATATATATATATACATAGATCTTTTCCCTACTTTACATGGATGAAGTAAAGTAGGGTTTATTTTAAGCCAGGTTCTTTAGTTTCCTATGTAGGTAAGCCCCAATAATTAATTACTTTTTAGAAAATAAAAATTTTCTAATAACACTCTCGATTAAAATAATTAACTAATATCTCCAAAGATTTCAAAGATCAATGATCAAAGGATTGGCAATTTATTGGAAATTAAGTTAGAAGAGTTTGAATGGGAAGAGTTCTTAATAGGTTCCAAATTAGAATGAGTAGGAAACATCCATGATACTAGAAGACCTAGTGAACACTTCAATCTATCTTATAGTGAGGCTTTATATTTTTGAAGGAGAAAAAATATTTATTTCAGTTAAAATTTTATTAGAAAGCTAGGACTTATATTCCTACTACATAAGATTATAAAATGCCTAAGAGGTGAGGATTTACACTCATAGAAAAAAAAGAAATGAGTAGCCTTTGAATCTATATCTAGGATGTTCTAGCATAAGCTAAGAGCTCAACCTAATCCTACTCAAGGAAAGTGGGATATGATGGTTCACTTTCACTAGAGAGAGTGAATCGATCCTGACTCTTCTAGACTTACAACTACCTGGAGTGGCTGTCAGCTAACACCTCCTACAATTTGAAATCATCGGCCAGTCATGTGTAAATACAAGATAGATGTGCTATTATTAATTAGAAAATGATATAAAGTCCTACACTCACTCCTTAAGAGACTAGAGCATGATTGATATGAAAATAATGGCTTAGACTAATGTAATCGAATTTATAATTTTTATTTAATTATTTTTTTACCCATCAATTTTG
The DNA here is from genome assembly GCA_021442155.1 of Cymbidium sinense. Classification (NCBI taxonomy): domain Eukaryota; kingdom Viridiplantae; phylum Streptophyta; class Magnoliopsida; order Asparagales; family Orchidaceae; genus Cymbidium; species Cymbidium sinense. The sequence goes on along the minus strand of CM038224.1, from coordinate 72,708,100 downwards.
GACTAAGGCTTGGGAGAATTTATGCTTAAATTCATGATGAAAAATAGATTAAGAGCTAAATCAAAGATAAGGGGTGTTCTCCACTACAAGGGATGGCTTTCACAGGTCAAGCTAGTCCCCTATTGTGCAAGAATGGAGATCCCATATTTTCAAGAGCAAGATAATATGTATGCATAATATTGAAACATACAACCAATCAGCTAAGGGCTTGCCAAATCTTTTATTTTTTGATTAAAATTTTAATATTTAAAATGAGGTTATGAGCTGATTAAAATTTAATTGAAGTTATTACTTATGGTAGAAAAATTAATTTTTCCTAAAGAGCATACCGCATCCAGGCCACAAATCAAACAATCATATTTTAAGAAACTTATGAAAAATATGTCATTTTTATTGTGCAATCAAAGTAAACACAATAATCAAATAATAATCACTTAAAAGAAATCAAGGCCTGTATAGTTGGGTATCGTCGTACACTCCAAAAAGAAAAGAAATTGGGTAGTCAATCTATACCCTTAGATAGCTCAGATTATAATTAAATTTACAAATGAAAAGAAGCTATGGGGTCCTCAATTCCTCCTCTTCACTTTACTTCATGGATTAGAATACTCCAGGCTTCACAGAGCCTCCCAAGTCTACATCCTCTAGCCACTGTTCATCCTAAATCCCATAACTCTAATCTTATTGCTATTGCAAAAATTACATTTTCATAGAAAATTATATCTAATTATACCTGTAAAATAGAAGTTAGCTTAACACACATACACACCAAGTAATTATATTTCATATATTTGGACTTATCACCCTACCTTGGGTTACCAAGCCCACCTGTCTTAATAGATTATGCTTCGGGACTTAAACAACACCTACTGGTTAGAGGCATTCATAATATTTATTATTATATCGATCTCTTAAGCAAAATCCCCTACATAAGATATCATTAGTTTAATATCTCCCTAACGTCGAGACTACACACAAATAATCCTAACATCTAGTCTAAAATAGCACATGACAAAATAAAATATCACATCATCATAACAATCAACGTCCTAATCTAGGACTAAAAAGATTGACTTAGCATTCTAAGTGTGTGCAAGGCCTGGTGTGGTATGTATTTATTAGCCTTTAAAATTATGAATTTTTTAATATTCAATCTTTAAATTTCATGTTAAGGGTGATTACATTTTACATGGTTAATGTTTTGGGGTAAATTTTAAATATAAATTTTATTTTTTAGATTTAAGATTATAAAGAGAAGGAGGAAGGGGTGAACTTCCCTCCATCTCTATCCTTAGGTTGTATTTAAAAAGTAAATTTACAACTTTTAATTTTCTCATTTTATTTATGTTTGGACTTAGCTTAAAGGATTCATATTAAATAGTAAACGTCAACTTAAGATTAATGAACCCAACACGAATTTAGTGGTATGATATTCTCTCTTTTGATATTCATTTAAGGCATGTATAGAATCTACCCAATTATATTATGCTTAATACATGCATGAATGGATATAAAATTAATTATTGATTATTTAGTGTAGGTTAGAATTGTATGATGCATGAACCTTTTGGAAAAGAGATGATTTCTTTTTATTTTATACTTTTTTATCCTTATGCATACACACATACCTGGATATCATGAATATTTGCAAGTACGTGTCATTATTGAACTAAGAAAGTGAGGTAATCAGAGATATCCTTGGGACTACTTAAAGTCTCGTATTCCCAGGTTGTCTAAACTATACACTTACTAATTTATACATACATGTATACATGTGTAAGCATAAAGATAGACTTATAAAATTTTCTTTAAATTTGGTTAATGAAATTAGTTTATCCCTATCACATAATTCATCACAAATCTCAAGAAACATGCTGTTGTTGAATCAGGAAAGTGAGATAATCAAAGACTCCCTTAGGACTACTTGAAGTCTTGTGTTCCCGGGATGTCCTGATTGTACACCTTTTTGATTTATGATTCATACATATAAAGAATTAACATTCTAACAATTCGTATTCATTTGCATACAAAATATTGATTATCCTTTAATTGATATAGAGAACATAATTTGAGAATTTCTAATGATAATAGCCACTCTATTTATTTCAAATGCATACAACTATGTAATTTTTTTTGCATGAAAATAATTTGAGATTAATTAATGATAATAGCCACTCTATTTACTTCAAATTCATACAATTGATATGATTTTCTTGTATGATTTTGTTTTAAAGATATGAATGCATGTATACTTGAGATATGAAAGTTTGTGAACAAGCTAACTAAAATAAGTGAAGTTTCATCCAATATCACACTTGGGTTTATTAATTCTTAATGCTAATTACATCAACATGAATACTCCTAAACTTCATCAAGTTTATTCAACTTTGGTTTTAAGATTATTGAGTTGTTCTAAACCTAAGGTTGATGTTAAATCATTAGAATTATCCTTACCCATCTTTGTTCATTAATTAGTTTAAGATAAGCCTAAGCAAATTTCTTTGAATTAATTAACTTTCAATCAACACTTAAACCTTCAAAAGAAACTCTTAATTTAATTAAATTCTTAAACATGAGCCTACGAATCATGATGAAATGGTTGAAAATAAATAAACAAAAAATGAACAATGCCCTGTGGATTCTAGTACAACTAGGCTCATAATTAAGGGTTAATCAAATTAAGAAAACAAAATTTTAATTAATTGAAGGATCTTTATATTAGCTAAGAATCTAATGAATTTTAAATAAGTAAAATTTGGATTGATTAATTTAGTTATTATAATTCCCTAAGTCATAAGTTGATTAAGTGGTCTAATTAATTAATTAATTAAGGGGCTGTTTGGGATCACTTTTATTTTTTGTTTTTTATTTTTGTTTTCAGTTTTTTTTTTATTTTTTTTTGTTTTATGTGAAAATGAAAATATGATTGGTATTTTTATGAATTTTTTGTTTTAAAAAGTAAAAAAACATGTTTAGTTGTTATTTTTTTAGAATTTTTAATAGAAAAAATAAAATAATGAAATTAATTATTACTCTAATGAGCCGCTTGGGACCATTTTGTATTTTAAATTTTAAAGTAAAATAAAAACATGTTTGATATTTTCTTATTTTAACATAAAATAAAAAACGTTTGGGGACACAAATGACAACAATGAATGTTGACCTACATGTCTATTCTATTACTCGAATCAAATCAAATGCAATGGAATCGATGATAGATGAAAGTGATGTGCATAAATTAGATTTGAATCATCGTCGAAATAATCCGAATAGTGCTCAGTCATAAAAATAAACACTTAGAAAAATTCAAAATGTAAAAATCGAAACAAGAATTTTCATAGTTCATTCAATTACACATAATAAATTGATAACCTACAAATGCGACATCACAGATTTGAGCAATATTATTTTGATTATCACTGATGCTACTTAAAAAATGTCTGCTTGCAAGATAAACTGCACCGATACATTTGAATCATTAAAAATGCAAAAGAAAGACACTCATTTCTAGGAGTTGATGCATAAACATGAATATAAAATACCTATTGGCATATTTAAATTCTATGAGGAAGATAAAATTTATGAAAAGATAAAAATATATTTTAAATAATAATTATTGATGAAGTAAGTTAAATTAAATTAGAATCAATCTAAAAGTAATATATAAACACCCATGATATATTAAAATTAATCTATTATTATCCTACATTCAAGATAAATCTTATTAGATTAAATTAATTTAAATTAATAATCTTATATAATATAATTTTAAAAAATAAAAATCCAAATCCAAATCTTTAAAAATTTGAAAAGTATGACTTGGTGTTATAAAAACAAAGAAAAATAGGTTTTACAAGTTTTTAGTATTTATGAAACCAAAAAAACAAATTTGTTTAAAAACAAAAAAACAAAAATAATAAAACAGATAAACAAACATATTTTAAAATTTTTTCTACTTTTTAAAAATAAAAATAGAAAACAAAAATTGATTCCGAACACAACCTAAGCACCCTTAAGTGTGATTTTAAAGACAAATTTTAACTAGAGATCTTAATTATTTTCTTTGATCATTTTATTGTCTTAATAATTAATTAATCTTTTATAATTAATTTTATAATTTTCATAAATTTTAATAATTATTAAATGCATAAAGTAAGCAATTAGAATTTGAAATTTTGATTTCCTTAATCCACTTGGCAAATTAACCAAAGATAATTATGAGAGGTAGAGGTCATCCTAAGGATTGATCATACAAAATTTTAAGTTAATTAACTAAGTAATTAGAGTTTAATTAAGGTAATTGAGGAAAATTTTAAACCCTAATTAATCACTATTCACTAGGCAAAAATTGAGGCTTTTTTTTCTAATTCTCTTATGTCTAAGCTTTCTAAAATGGGTTTATTTATATATTTTTTTATTTTTTTATAATTAACAATGATTTTAAATGTTCTAGATAATTAAAATATATTTTAATCTCTAATTAATCCATTTACATATTCAGCATCGCGTGACCGCTGACACGGTAGCACTTTCCTCGTGGTGCTGTAGATTGATTACTTAAATTATCCGATGCAGTTGTTAACTCAATGGTGGCAGACATGCTTTCGTCTCAACCGTTCAATCACCGATCGATCAGTTGAGATTAATCATGTGATTTTGAATAATTAAATCAAATAAATCTAACGCCATTAATCATGACCGTCCGTTCCAATAATGTGGAATGTACGGCCGATGATTCGTCTACCCGTAGTGAGAGATGACCATCATCCATCTCTCACTGCTCGATTCGAGCTCATCGTCGCTTGTTGGATGGTGGATTCAACTCCAAAATGATCAGGGAGAATTTTTAAGGGGATCACATAGTGAAATTCACAAGAAATGCACATTTACTTCTCGAAAACCAAAAATCATATAATTTTTTATAATTGGCTAGAAATTATCTCATCGAAACAAAGGACGGTGCATGGATAGCTAGATAAAGATCTGCCCTCCTCAGTTGCCTTCTAGATCAAGCGCTGTCACAAAGCTCATCATAGTTGGTCTTGGAAAGCCTTCTTGTGCTCAAATTGAGTTCTTCTCAATTCTTTTCAACTCTCCAGAGTGAGGGGAAGGTGTGGGAAGAGTTAATTTGATTTTGGTGGAGTTTTGTTGAAGTTGGATGAAAAGGGTGTTCGATTTGGACGTAGGGTTAGTCTCACCAGCAATAGGGTGCTTAAATCACTCGAGGGAAGCTCAGGGACTAATGGTGAGGCTCTAATGAATGTGTGTGTTGAGTTTGAATAGGAGAGGAGGGGTATACTTCCCTCCCTAAGTGAACCAAGTCATGGGATTGGTTCAGCCTGTGGCAGTCATTTGATTGGTTTAGGTGGCCGAAGATGGTAGGGGACTAATGAGGTGGATGGCCTTAAGTGGCTTGAGGTGTCTGGTGGCATGCCATGGGTTGTACACCTCTTTTGAGGTGGAGCAATGGTTGACTAAGGGGATGAGGTCCTCCCATGGGTTAATGATTGAATCCAACAGCCTTGGGCTAGGTTAAGTCAGTGGGCCTATGTCCAAAGAGAGCCAAAGGTTGCTGCCAAGGGGTAGGGAGGTGGGTAGACATTCCAAATGGGGATTTTATCCTATTTAAAGTTCTTAGTTCACTTGGACAGATCAATGGGGACCTAAGAATGAGTCATGCTAAGTTTGGTTGGGTTTAAACTTGGTTTGGCTAAATTTGATCTATATAGATCAATTTTTTAAATGGGTTAAGTTGGCCAATTTCCTAGATTGGGTCAAGTGGCTATTGATGCAATTGGTTTGATTTAATTTCAAGTGGATTTGGACTTGACTTCTATAAGTTTATTTGGCTAAATGGGTTAGGTTGACCAATTTGGTCAAATTGATAAAATTGTGTTGAATGAGGGGTTGATCCATGTTTTATTGATCATGTGAGAGTGATTGGAGGTTTTTATTTGATTTGATTTGGATTAGGATAGGTTTTAGCTCAATTTGACTATTTAGGTCAAATTGGCCTAAATGGGTCAATTGAGTTGGTTTGATCAAATTGGCTTCAATTGATGATTGGAGGGTGTTCAATATTCAATTTATGATTGATTAGAGGCATTGGTTGCAATCAATGTGAATTGTAATGAGGTTTGGCCCAATTGACCCATCAGGCCAAATTGGGTCAACTTTGGTTAAGTGATCAAATTGGCTTGGTTAGACTCAATTGGTTGTAATTAGATGGTCAATGGTGATCAAGGATCATTTTGGAAGATGTTGGATGGATTGCTTTGGTCAAATTTGGGTGGGATTAAAGTTTGAACTAATTTGGTCTTTTAGGTCAAATTACATTTGGTGAACCAATTAGCTTGATTCTTTAAAATTAAAAAAAAATTTGATTTAAAGTTGAGTTGATTTGGTTGTAATCATTGAGTCATTAAATTTGACTCAATGGTCAAATTTCCAATGAATTTAATGGGATGGAGTGAATTGAAATGTTTCGTTTGGTATTTGAGATGATCATCAATTTGGTTCATCCAATGAAGTTACAATTCAATCTCACCAAGGTCCAAATGAATTTGGGTTAGCTGGATTTCAATTGGATTAAGATTGATTCTAAGTTTGGCCCTCTTAAATCCAAATAGGTTAAGTCAGGTCAACTTGATCACTCAACCAAATTGAACCGTGATGGGTCACATAGAGAATAAGATAAATGGTATTGATTGAGGTTTGGTTTGTAGTCATTTAATTTAAGTTTGAGAGGTTAGTTTGATATGGGGTTTGATTGGGTTTAGGGTAGGTAGGACCCTATCTATCCTAAGTCAAGGTCTAACCCTAGGGTTGAACCCGATGAGTCCTTAGGCTTGGGATTAGTATTCTCTCTGCCACTAGAGAGCGTCTTAGCACTAGGGATGTCTTAGTTCCTAGATGAACCCTAGGTCTAAGAAATGAGTTGTCAACCTCACTCTAAAAGTGAGGTCAATAGTCTTGCATTGTGAGCATTAATGATACTTGGACATCGAGTTTAAGAATTCACCATAAAAGGTCATAGTAGAAATGGAAATATAATTGGAGGCCAAAGCTTCCGAGAAGAAGTATTGCTTAAAAAAATGAGAAAGACATGACATCCAGTTCACACCATTAGAGATCCACAAGTAATAAGACTCGATAGGAATTGGTCTCTAAAAGGAAGGTCTCAATTAATGAGCCTCATGATGGTTGATACCCTGAAGAATTTTTCAATGAATCCCATTACCAATTAGCATCATATCCCCTCAATAAACTTTACCAGCTTGAGAGCATTGAGATGGCTATCTCTTGACATTTAACATCTTAAGCATGATAGGTTTATGGTCCATGAATTTAACAAGGAGATAAATACTTTTGTATCTTTTATTCTACAACATAGATTAATCAAAAGCCAAATTTCATGTTATTGATGGTGTATTTCATTCAGGTCTCCATTAGGTTGTTTATGGCTTCATGAGTACGGGATGGTTTTGTCCACTGTGAACCAATGCATGAAGTATTTAAGGGATGGAAAGGAGTATAGGAACCTTAATAATATTCAATCATTCGCATTCCATGAAGCCAAGATCTATAAAGATACAAAGCATTCACTTCTAAGGGAATCCAAAAACTTGCCACCTAAAATATTACTTGCTAGAGTGCAAATATTTTAATGGTTGCCATAAAAAGATGCTCTGATGAAGAGAACTTTCTATATGAAATGTTACTTCTAATAGAAGTTAACAAGGTTTCATTCACAAATTATCATTTGTATTGAAAACTCAAGATAAATCAAAGCAAGTTCTGTAAGGTGACTATCGAGGAATGACATATAAGTTTTAAATCTAAGGCTACATTTCACTACTGAAACTCCTTGCAGAAAACAAGCTTAAATCTTGGTTCTTTCAAATGTAAGGAAGATACAAATATTATAATGACTCAAAATAAGCTTGTGAATGCTCTACAAGGTGAGTATTAAGGTGTGATATTTGGGTCTCAAACTTAAGCATCCTGTTGACCTCACTTTTGGAGTGATGACTCAATCTCCTCTCCTTAGATCTAGGAGTCTTCTAGACACTAGATTTTTTTTAGTCATAAGGCACTTCTAGCAATTAGGTGAGCACTTAACCTAAGCCTAGATACTTAGAAGGGTTAATCATAGGATTAGGGTATACTTTAGGATTAGGGAAATTTACCTAGTCTATAGCCTAACAAAAACCCATACTCACCTTCTTAAGCTAAACCAAATCCCAATCCAAATCAAATTCATAATCAATAAATCAAACCAAAACCAAATTTCAAATCAAATAAATCCTTCCTAAGCCATATGATTCAATCCCATGGACTTAGCAAAAATTTCCTTCAATCCAAACCAAACTCAATTGTCAATTCAACTCTTCAATCAACCCATGCCAAATTCACAATCAATTTCAATCAAAATCAAAATCCAAACCAAATCAAAATCCAAACCAAATCAAACCTAGCCTAAGCCATATCATTTAATCCATGGACTTAGCCAAAATTTCCTTCAATCCAAATCAAACTCAATTGATTTTCTCAAGAATCAATTATTTCCCCAATCATCATCCCAAATATAAATTAAATCTACAATCCAAATCACCTAAGCCAAAATTAATTAAATCAAACCTAACTTAACCCATCTTACCCAAAATATTCAAGTGAGCCAAAATCCATTTCAACCCAAATCAAAATCAAAGCTATGAATCAATCCTAAATCCATATATAAATCCAAGTAAGCTCAATTCAACCCAAAATTGATTCAATTAAGCCCAATTGGTCCTTTGGTCCTCTTGACCCAAAGTGACCAATTTGGCCTATTTGAAGTAAATTTCAATCCTACCTAAATTGGATTGAACCAAACCTATCAAAACCTCCTATGATGATCATCAACCATCCTTGATTGGTCAATTGTCATCAATTGGGTTAAACCAAATCAACTTGGTCATTTAATCAAGTCAACCCATCTAACCTACATAAATCAAACTAGCCAAATCTCAACCTAAGCCAAATTGATTGAAACATATGATCCACATCAACCTAAGATTAATCCTTGAATATGACTTGACCATCAATTGAAAACCTAACTCCCTTGACCCATCTTAAAAGACCAAATTCTAACCCAAATTGATCACAACCAATGGCTTAAGTTCATTTTAAATTAATTATTGAACTTAACCAAAGCCCCAATTGAACCCCATTGACCCATTTAGTCCAAATTAGCCTAAAGGGTCAAATTTGACCTAAATCAAAATCAAATCCAAATTAATTTAATTGAAGTCTACAATCACCTTCAATTGATCAATGAAAACTGAGTCAACCCTTATCCCAAGCTAATTTGGCCAATTTGGCCAAATTAGTCAACTTGACCCATTTGACCCATATGAACTCAAATGAGCCAAAATCAAATCCAAGGAAAATTGACTCAAACTAATTGATCCAAAACACTTCAAATCATCATTTGAACTTGACCCAATTTGACCAATTGGGCAACTTGATCCAACCTAGGCTAATTTGACCTACATGGGTCAAATTGAGCCAAACCCGCTGAAACTAACCTCAAACCTAATGAAATCTGACCCAACCCATCCTAGACTCACCTTGGGCTAGCTCAAAACTAACTCAACCAAATTGGGACTTGATTTGACCTATTATCCAATGGCTAAAGCTCCCCCACATGAGATCATACCCAAATTGGCAAGTCAACTCCTCCTCTTCTCACTTGGCAGCCACCCCATACCCAAAATAACACTCTACCTACATGGCTAACCCAACCCTAGGTCAACTATGGACCAAGGGAAAGTGAGTTAACTCACCTTCCCATATTGGCCGATCCCAATGTACACAAGCAAGGAGGGGACTGCCTTAAGTGACCAACCATACCTCTTGGCTAACCAAACTGAGCCACCTTAGCTTACCCTTCCCCTCCGGCCACCTATGTTGACTGACCGGCTGAAAATAAGGATTCGATCTAAGCCTTTGATCTAATGGAGGCAGGGATATACCCCTCTCATTTTGATCCAACTTAAACACACTCACCAGAGCTCAGAGACCTCAAAATCTTAAGCTTCGATGACGAACTCCATCAACCTAAAATAGGGCAAGGCACCACTCGATCCAACTTCCTCAAACCTCAACCAAACTCTAATTAACTTCACCCACACCTTCCCTTACCTCCATTGAGTGAGAAAGAATCTTCTCTCGAGCTCCCTGACCACCGGAGGTGGTACTTTGATCAACATCGGTGAGCAAATTTTTGGTTCTTGGTCCACAGAGCAAGCGGGAAGGATATAGCATGTGAGCTGCTCAGTTGGGCCTCACCTCATCTAGGCAAAGTTTCCTCAAGCATTGCACTGCCAGTCTCGATCTCTTGCGAGGTAATTTCCATTAAACTGAGCTTTAAGTAAATTTTTCTAGGCCTTTTTCAAAGAAAAGTTGTATGTCATGCAAATCTGACCAGTGGATCCCTTCTGATCCTCCTCGTGATGGTGTGGGTTCAATTTTAGCATCATTCAAACTCTGGTGAGCTTGGATCGAGTGAGGGAAGGCGGATGGTGTCCGTCTCCCTTCACTCGGGGGATGATAGATCACACACCGTCTGTTCTACATGATCGGAATGAACATTCATGATTATTCTCTAGATTTATCTCATTTTAATCCCTTAAGCACCTTGGGTCTAATCCCCACCATTCAATCTTAGATCAGATGGCGGGGATGAAACCGCATCTGCCACTAGCCACGTCAGCGTTGACTCAGACCCGTTTAAGTAACCTATCCCATGGTGCCACATGGAAAGCACACCACGTCAGGGATTGCATGGCACCAATGGTATTAGGCTTAATTAAAGCTTAATTAGTTATTTTAATGGTTGAAACTTTGGAAAATTAGAATAAATTATAGAAAATTTAGAAAAATGTGAAAAAAAATACTCATTTTAAAGATAATTCAGAGGAGATTTAATTAAAAATATTTCCAATTATTTTTAAATAGTAACTATGGCATAATTAGGGTTTGAATGTAAACTTAATTAGCTTAATTAAGCTCAAATAACTTGGGCAATTAATTCTAAACTTGGGAAACTAATTTCATGGGATGACCTCTGCCTCCCATGATTTTCTTGGAATTTATTGCTTAGGTAATTAGGAAAATTGACCATTCAATCCTTAATTACTCTCATAATTAATTTAATTGATTAATTAACCTCCCAAATAGTAAAAATTAATTAAATTAAGTTCACTAATTACAAATCAACAGTTAATGGTTGAGGGAAAATGGTCAGGCCTCTTTCCTAATCACTTTCCAAGTTCATTCCATTAAGAAGGGAATTATTTAAGATTTAATTAAGTGGTTAATTAATCAAATAATCAATGAATTAATCAAATTGAAATCATAATTACATCATATAATTAAAAATGAGATTAAGGGTTACTCTTTATGTCTTTAATAACATAAAGACCTTTAAGAAAAATATGATTAGCCCATAAGTGTGGGAAAATCATAAAAGTACTTAATTAGATTCTTTAACTTAACTAACCCTTAAATATGAGCCATTTGTATTAAGTCCTTTTAGGAGAATTACAATTTTATTTTCTCACATTTCCATGTCATTTATGGCTCATAATTAAGTGGTTAATCAAATTAAAGAAGCATAGGTAAGGGTGATTACTTGATTTAATTAAGGATCCAACTTAATTAATTCATTGAATCCACTTAATTATTTTTTCTTAAACAAAATCAAATTACTAATGTGGGAATGAGATTAACGTAGCAAATGATAAGTTCTCCTCTTTGAAATTAATCAAAATCCTAAATCATAAATTGATAATGAACTTTGGTTTTCTTTAAATGAGTTTATTTAATATGATTGTCCTTAGGAATTAGTTTAATTGAATGAACTAAGTGTTTATATTTAATTATTAATTTCCAATCACTTTAAATATTATATTTCATTTTACTTCATACATTTAATCTTTTAAGTTTAAGTGAATCAAATAGATTTTATTTATGTAAGCTTGCATATGTTGACTTAATTTAATTATATGTGTGGCTATTATCACTAATAAATTCAAATCTATTTTCCAAAATTTATAAATTGATAATAATATGTGGAGTGATAATAGGATTTGCATGTGCTTATAGCTTAAGTATGTGAAATGAAGCTCTCTTTCTTATGATTCATATATAGATTTACATAAGTTTGAACAATAATGGGTATATACTTTGGATATCCTAGGAATATGAGGCTTTAAGTAGCCCCAATGAGGTTATTTGATTACCCCACTTCCCTGATTTAACAATGGCACGTACTCATTTAGTTTCATTCCTATGTATTTTGGTATAAGAATTTGGATTAAGCTTTAATTCACATGCATAAATAATTCAATTAAAGAAAATACAATCTTTGCATAGTTTTCATCCTTATAGTTGTGTATACATTCATATGTATTTAAGATAGCAAGTGTCTAGTCTGGACATCCTAGGAATACGAGGCTTTAAGTAGCTACAAAGAGGTCATTTGCTTACCTCATTTTCTTGGTTAACAATGGCACGTACTTGCTTACATCTTTTATACATGTCTATGTGTGCTTAATTAAAAGATGAAAAATCCCCTTTTTGTTATTAAAAATACATGCATCCATAATTACCTAAGTTATTAACATACATTACATGTAAGTTAGTGCTCTCTTTCTTGTGATTCATATATAAATTTACATAAGTTTGAACAATAATAGGTATATAGTCTGGACATCCCGAGAATATGAGGCTTTAAGTAGCCCCAATGAGGTCATTTGATTATCTCACTTTCCTGGTTAATAATGGCATGTGCTTATTTGATTTCATTCTTATGTATTTTGGTATCAGAATTTGGATAGAGCCATAATCTACATGTGTGAATAATTCAATTGACAAAAAAATATAAATCCCAAAACATATACATTCATCATTCAAGTGTGTTAAGACATGTTGCATGTATAGATACACTTAGGATTAAAGTCATATGCATATTATATGTGATGGAAATGAATGATTTAATGCAAGTCATTTGATAGTAATTCAATCATATTAATCCTAAGATGCCTTTCACATTGAATGAAATTATTTGGAGTTAACCTAAACTTAGGATTAATAAAAATATTTAATAAGCCATCACTAAAGAGAACTAAATCATAAAATGTGCATTAGAAAGTGGCTTAAGGTAGGGATGAAAGAGAGCAATCCTCTTTCTTCTCTTTTTAACACTGAGATGCTAAGTGTAAATCAAGTGAAACTAAACAAATTTCAAATTAAATTAAATCAACTAAATAACTTAAAATGAAACCAACCTTTATGTGAATTTAAACCCTTCCTTAATTAGAAAAACATAACTCTAATGCTTTGGTAAGACACACTACACCAAGCCTTAGCACATACATTAGAACTAAGCCACTACTTCTAGTTTTAAGTTATGACGGTGTATGTATGGTGTGTGTTTTATTTTGTAATGTAATATTTTAGACTGGATATTAGAGTGTATGCTTCATAGACTGGGTGTTAGGTCGCTCTTAGCCTAATCATATTTTATGCAGGGGATTGTGCTTAATGGGATGCTTAAAAATAAATATAAATGCTCTCTTTGTAGGTTTCTCAAACTCCTAAGTATAATCCAAGTTAAGATAGGTGGGCTTGCTTACCCATGCGTATAGAGTGTTATGTCCAAATTATACATATAACTAATTGGGATTGTATATATGTTTAGTTAACCTATGTTCTGTAGGTGTAGTTATATTTACTTTTTCCTATATAAATGTAATTTTGTAATAGGGATTAGGATTAGTGCTATGGGGAATTAAGATGAGGAGTGGCTAGAAGGCTTAGTCTTGGGGTGCCCTGTGATGCCTTGGAATACATCCAATTCAAAGAAGGAAAGAACTGAAGGAAATGAAGATATGAAGAGTGAGGAATGAAGACCCCCATAGCATGTAATCATTCAAATTATAATTATTCTTTCAATTCTGGGTTGTATAAGGTAGAGCTCAGCTGGCCAACGGTGATACCCAACCGCACCAACCTTTTATTCTTTTGTGGTAGATTATAAAATTTTTTGATGATTTGTTTAATGTGTGCATTAGAAATTTCATCTTTTTCATAGTGTCCTTATGATTGATGCTTTAATGTGTGGCCTAAACACGGTAGGCTCTTAGGATAAAAATAATTTTTCTACCCAATTAATCACTCATAACTAAATTTTAAATAATTAATAACCTCATCATAAAGCTCAGGCAATAATCAAGATAATTAGAATATTTAGCAACCCTTTATATGTATGTTATATGTCTCACATCATGCATGCATCTTCTATCACTCTTGTTAAAAATGAGGGCCTCCATCATTACATAATTGGGACCGCTTGACCCATGAGAGCAACCCCTAATGACGGAGGTTCACCCTCTCTCTTTTGATTAGGCCAATAATCTTTTTCATCATGCATGTAGGCATAAAGAAATATGTAGTGTTTATTTTTGGATTCATTTCATTGAGGGGGGGATACCACGCAGATCTGAGGGTGTACGTATTGAGCTGATCGGGTAATACATTAAGGAATAATGTACTATCTCAAAAGATAGAAGTCATTGCCCTACAATGGACCTAATCACCTAATAAGGACTCCTAAGGCATGATGGGTCCTTGAATATACCAGAGATTTTTCTCCTGCTTTACATGGATGAAAAAAGTAGGGTTTATTTAAACCGAGTAATAAAGTTTTCTATAGGGCAAGCCCCCATAGTTAATCACATCTTAAGAAAAATGAATCCCTTAAGAATACTCTCGATTAAAGTAGGCAATTATTGTCTCCAAAGAATTCAAAGATAGGACTATCAATAAATTGGTTTTATTTTAGAAAATCAAATGGGGGAGATCAAAAGGGAAGAGTTCTTATCAAAATTAAAGGAGATGAGTAGGGAGTGCTCATGATACTAGGAAGCCTAGTGAGCACTCCAATCTATCTGATGATTGGGCTTTACATTTTTGAAGTTGAAGAGGTTTTATATATTTAAGTTGATATTTCATTAGAAAGCTAGGATTTATACTCTAACAATATAAGATTGTTAAGATGCCTAAGAGGCAAGGATTTATGATTGTAGCCCCAAAGGAAAACAACAACCTTAGATCCTAAATCTAAGGAGCTTTGGCAAGGGCCAAAGCACAACCTAAATCTAAGGCAAAAGTGGGTATACAGTTTACCTCCACAAGAGAGGATAAATCACCTAACTGCTGGACTTATAACTGTCTGGAGTGGTAGCCAGCTAACTCCTTCTATGCTTTAAATCCATGTAGATAAGTCTTATGCTTTTACAAGATGGCTAGGTTGTTATTGTTTAGAAAAAAAACTAAGTCCTTAAACCCACTCCTTCAAATATTAGAGCATGAGGGGTATGAATAATGACTTAATCTAAAGCAAATTTTTTATCAATTTTTATTTAATTTGGGACTTTTCATTTTGACACGGGCTATGGGATTTTGTATGCCTAAATGCATGAGAAGTTGATTATGGGCCAAATCAAGAGGGAAAGAGGTGTTCTTCCATCATAGGCTCTCAAAGGTTAAGCCCATTCATTCTGGCACAGATGGAAGACCTCTCTAATCATGAGTGAAACCATATGACATGCGTGTTGTTAAATATACAACATCTAGCTAAGGGGTTGCTAAATATTTTATTTTCTTGATTTAATACCTAAGATTTAGGTAAAGTTATGAGTTATTTTAAAAGTTTAATTATAAGTTTGTTAGTGGGATAGAAAATTTATTTTTATCCTAAGAGCTTAATCGCATCCAGGCCATAAAATAATCACCAATCATAAATAAACTATGAAAAGACATGCTTTTTTCTAATGCACAAGCTAAATAAAATATCAAATAATTTTATAAAGCTATCACAGAAAAATAAAAGATTGATGAAGTCGGTACAACCCAAAAAGAAATGTGGGTAGTCGAGCTCTACCCTTATACAAATCAGATTACAAAAGAATAATTACAAATGATGAATTTTATGGGGGTCTTCATTCTTTATTCTTCATTCTTCATTTCTTCATCTTTCATTTCTTCATTTTGATTTGCTTCATTTCTTTCTTCCTTTTGGCTTGATTTGAATGTGGTTTCTCCAAAGGAATCACATGGTACATAAGACTTGGTCTCATGACCAATGCTCATCCTAATCCCCCATAATAATCATCCCAATCATAATGCAAAATTACATTAAAAGAATGGAAGTAAATCTAGCTACACCTGCAAAATAAATGTTAGCTAAACACACCATACAACCGAAGAAGTTATATGGATAATTTGGACTTAGCATCCCAAATATGGGTAACCAAGCCCACCTATCTTAACTTGGGTTATGCTTAGAGGCTAAGCGACCTGCACAACAAAAAGCATTTATATTTTTTTATTTAAGAGCCCCTTAAGCACAACCCCCTGCAGAAAGTATAATTAGGCTAATATGACTACGCACATACACCCTAGCATCCAGTATATAATAATACATCATAAAACAAGCATACATCAACCCATGTACCGCCCTAACATAAAGCTAGAAGTGGTGACTTAGTCTAATGTGTGTGTATTACAGGTTGTGTGTTATATCCTAACTAGGATTTAGAGTTGTAATTTTTTAAGTGTAAGGGATTTAATTGATTTGAAGATTTTACTTAATATTTTCCTTTTATTTCATATGGACTACACTTAACATCTAAGTGTTATAAAGAGAAGAAAGAGAGGAAACCTCTCTTTCATCCCTACCTTAAGTCACTTCTAAAGCAAGTTAATTAATCAATTTCCTTTAGTGAATGCCTTATTATATGTTTTAATTAATCCTAAGTTTAGGTTCACTCTAAATGGCCTTATTCAATAAGAAAGACATCTTAAGATTAATTAGGATGAATTACTATCACATAACACATATTCATTTATTTCTTTCCATCATGTATATCATGCATATGAATAAATTCTAAGCATACCTCTGCATGCAATTTATATTTTTAGCATACTTAGATGATGAATTCAAAGAAGTGTATTTAGAATTTAAATATTTTAATTTTGATTGAATTATGAATGCATGCCTTTTTAAAAGAAAATATGGATGTTTTTTATCCATTAGCTAGATACACATTCACATGTATAAAAGTTTTAAGTGAGTACGTCACCATTATTTTCTACACTAGAGGCGTAAGGTACAAGACCTACTTAGGGCTACTTAAAGCCTCACAGCCTCGGAGTGTCCAAACTATTATATCACTTTTTTTAGATACATGTATATGTATGAACAACTATAAGGATAGGAAAACCCATGCAAAAGTTGTATTTTGATTTGTTTGATTTATGATTCTTATTCATTAGCCACATCATACATACATATGTATAAGAGTTTTAAGTGAGTACGGCACCATTATTTCTATACCAGGGGCGTAAGGTATAAGACCTACTTAGGGCTACTTAAAGCCTCGCAGCCCCAGGGGGTCCAGACTAATATACCACTTTTCTTAGATACGTATGAATGTACAAAAAGAACCACAAGAATAAGAAATCATGCAAGAAATTATATGTGATTTGATTATATGATTTACATATGTGATATGAATTTTTTCCTAAGTCTTAACATCAAAATGCATAGGAGTACATTTAGGTAAATGTTGTGTTCTTTTCAAATGAACTATACATTAGTGAATCCTATATGAATCCATGTAAGGTAAGGAAAGAGAACTTCACATTACAAATCTTATATTATCAACACATGCAAACTTATAGATACTTATAATTATCATCACTCCATATATTATAATTGATTTATAGGCTTTTGAAAGTAATTTTTGATTTAATAGCCATAATAGCCACACTTATTTAATTTAAATCAACATGCAATTTGACACAAAATAAACCATTTCATTTAGTTAATTTTAAAAGAAATGAATGCATTATTACATATGGAAAGCAACATTTAACATGACTAGAAAGAAATAAAATAACATAAGCATGTTATTTTATTCAAATCCAATTAAGTCCTAAGGACAATCATACTAAATAAAGCCACTTAAAATAAATCAAAGTTCGTTAATGTTGTTTCATTTTGAGTTTGATTTGATTTAGAAAATATGAAAGAGGTTTACTGGTCCTAATTCCATTCCCCATGTATGAGTTAATTTTGATTCAAGGAAGAAATACTTAAGTTAATTTTATGATTTAATTACGTTAGGATATGAATTAAGTAGATTAATTAACCCTTACCTATGTCACCTTAAGTTAATTAACTAAATAATAATGAGCAAATATGATATGCAACCACATGAAATATAAATTTATAATGCTCCTAAGAAATAAAAGGGGCCTAATGCAATTGACTCATGAATAATAGTTAATTAGGCTTAAGGGATCTCACTTAACTACTTTTATGGTTTTCTCACGCATGTGAGCTAACCATAATTTCATCAACTCCCACTTTGGGTTATTGAACACCCAAAGAGCTACCCAAGATTAAATTAGAGAAATAGATTCAATTGAATTAATTAAGATCATTAATTAATTAATTAAACCTTAATTAACCTTAACTAACCTAAATGAGATGGGCTTAGAGAAAGAGACAAAGAAGGGAGCCTAAGTCTCAATCCATAAATCCTTTCAATTAGTTAATTAAGGTTCAGGTATGATTTGGATTTTGATTAATCTTGTTTATTAATTAATTAAGGGGTGTTAATTAATTAATTATTTAAGAGGGATTAGACAAGACTTGAAGAAAAGATTAGAAGAGGGAGTCCCAACCCATTTCCTTAGACTTCATCATCATTAATAGAGGTTAATAAGCTTAATTGATTGATTATTTTACTGTTCATTTGCTTAATTGTCACTAATTACATTAAGAAAGTGATTCAATCTTAATCCATTAATTTCTCTAATTAAGCAACCAATAAAATCTTAGAAAAATAGGGGAGGTAGAGGTCATCCCCCAAAATATGCACATAAAGTTTGAGATTAATTGGATGGTTAATTAGAGAGTAATTAGTCTAATTACATTTTTAATTAAATCTTAATTAAGCCAAATTCATTGTTCAAAATTAATTAATAATAATTTTCCTAGATTCTACTCTAAAATATCTTTAAAATAAGCTTGAGTTTGTATTTTTGGATTTTTCTAGAATTAGTTATGAATTTAAGAAATTTCAGGATTAAAAACCAATTAATTAGCCCTAATTAAAGCCTTAATCCAATCATGCCACGTGGCGTGCTTTCCGCATGGTGCGACGGGATTCTCTATTTAAGTTGTCACATCCGACTGACTTAGATGAAGGCGCATGCGGTAACTCCATGGATCGTCCGATCTAAGATGGGACGACCACGATTAAACCCATAATTTAGAGGGATTAATCAGGGGCTCTAAGCGTGATCTGATTAGGCCGTCCATTCTGATCATATGGGATGGACGGTCCATGATCTATCTCTTCCCGAGCGCCAAACAATGGCTAACGTCCATCGATCGTCGCTCGATCTGAGCTCACCCAAGCTCGGATGTAGATGAAAATGATCCCACACCTTCAAGGAAGCACAACAATCAAATCCAACGGTAAAAAATGCGTGAAATGAAAATTTCTTTCACAAAAGACCAAGCTATTTTCATTCAATGATCAGTTTCAATGGAATACCTCACCGGAGCTTATGATCGGCGGTTCCAATGATTTAGGAAGCTTCGTTTAGTAGAAATGAAGCCTTTTTGAGTGCACGAGCTTTGATTTGGTGTGGTTTGCTCGAAAGATCAATCCACTAAACGTAGGTGGCCGGGCTTGATCAAACTCTAACCTCCTGCCGTTGGGAAGCTTGGGAAAGGATTCATTCTTGCTCGTTTGGCTTCAAGGAAGGTGTGTGTAAAGTTATTTATACTTTGGTGGAGATTTGATTAAATGGGAAATCAAGGTGGTCTCCCCTGTTTTGGTTTTGCATAAAATCAAAAATGGAGATTTTGGGGAGCTTGGATGGCTTGGAAAAGGCTCTGGGATTCCTCTCATTGGCTGCTAAGGTTGAATCAAGTGTGGCTCTATGAGTTTTAGTGAGAATGAGGGGGGTATACCCCCTCATTCCTTGGATCGGACGACCAAGACTGATTTGGATTTTCTTTGATCAATTGGCCACATTAGAGGCTAATGGAGGTCATTGGGTGTGTGATGTGGCTCGATTTGGCTGGGTGAGGGTGTGGAGGTGGCTGCCAAGGGAGGAAGTGCTTGTCCTTGGCAGTTTGGAAAGCTCCAATAGGGATGGGGAGGTGATTTCACCTCCCCATGGATTATGGCCGACCCAACCATTGTTGGGTTAGGTCAGCCATGGTCTAAGGTGCCTAAGTAGACCTATGGTTGGGTGCCAAGTGGCTAGGGGGAGAAAATGATCCAATGAGCATGTGTTTCATCTCATGGGATGCCCTAAACCCAAGGGTAAAATGGCCATTTAGCCATGGGTTTGATTTGGACAGATTTGAAATGAGTCAAAAATGGGTTAGACCAAATTTCAAGTGGTTTGAAATTTGTTTGATTTGATTTGGCTTATTGACCTATTTAAGTCAAATTGGGTTAGGTTCGGTCAAGTTGACCAATTGGTCAAATTAGGTCAAACCAAGGCTTGAGTCAAGTTCACGTGACCAGTTGGAGTGTATTGGTGTTATTAATTTTGTTCAAATTGCTTTGGATTTAATTTTGGTTCATTTGGGTTCATATAGGTCAAATGAGTCAAGTTGACCAATTTGATCAATTTGACCAGATTGAGTTGGGTTAGGTGTTGAGTCAAGTTCAATTGGCTAGTTGAAAATGATTGTAGGTTTTGATTTGGATTCAATATGGATTTCGACTAATTTGACCCTTTAGGTCAATTTGAGCTAGGTTGGGTCAAGTTGACCAATTTGGTCAATTTGGGCTCAATTATGGCTTTGGTCAAGTTCAATAAGTGATTTGGAATGAACTTGAGCCATTGGTTGCAATCAATTTGGATCAAATCATGATTTGACCCATTTTGGCTTTTTAGGCCAATTTGGGTCAACTTGGATCATGACCAATTAGGCTTGGTTTCGCTCAAGTGAAGGTTTGGTCATATTCAATCATTGATTATGAGTTGATTTGGATGAATGGATTCAATCAATTTGGCTTATGGTAGATTTTGGCTAGTTTGGATTTCATTTGGGTTAAGTGTTGACTTGGTCAATGGGCTAGGTTGACTTGGTTTGACCCAATTCAAGGCAATCGATTAACCTAGGATGATTTTTGGTTATGTTGTGAGGTTTGGATGGGCTTAGTTCAATCCAATTTGGGTTGAATTAGAACTTGGCTCAAAAAGGTCTTTTAGGTCACTTTGGGCCAAGTGAGCCTAAATGGGTTAATTGGCTTGATCATGGCTTGATTCAAGTTTAGTTGAACTCACACATGAGCCTAGGATTTAAATATAAATCCAATTGCAAGTGGTTTGGAGCCAAATGGGTTTTGGTTCATATGACAATTTCAAGTCAAAAGGGCTAACTTGGGTTTGATTTGGGTTGGCTTGGATTTGGTTTGGCAATTTTAGTTTAGGTTTATATTTAGGTCAATGAGTGTAGGAATGATAGAATCATGAAGAAATCTAAGAGTTTTGAATTGATTTGGGTATCATTTAGCCAAGTTCAAAATTTTGGCCAAAAGGACTAAAATTGGGAATTTGAATTGATTTGGGTTTCAATCATTTGGAGTTTGGAATTGATTTATGACTTAGAATTTGATTTGAGATTGAATTTGATAATTGAGAAAATCAATTGGATTGTGGTTGATTTGAATTTTGTTAAGGCTAAGTCTATAAGATAAAATCAAAGGGCTTAGGAAGGGATTTGCAGTTTGAATTTAATCACAGGTTTCAATAATTTGATAGTTGGAATTGATTTATGATTTGGATTTGAATTTGATATTTAGTTTGGAAGAAGGAAGCAAAGATTTGGGTTTAGTCTAAAAGGTAGGCAAATCCTCCTAAATCCCTAAGACACAAACTATTCCTATGGCAAACTCTTTTAAAGTCTCTAGGGTTAGGTTAAATGTTCACCTAATCACTAGAAGTGTCTTAAGACTAAGAAACTCTTAGTATCTATAAGAGTCTAGATCTATGGTGCGGAAGTTAAGAGCTCACTCCAAAAGATAGGTCAACAAAATTCTAAAGCCTTTGTCTAAATATTGAGTCTAAAAATGAAATAAAATTTGAAAAGATTTTTACACTTGTAAATTAAGTCATATGCACATACCACTCATGCTATAGTCTCTTAGAGAGTGGGTTTAGGATTTTGGTCTCTTTAAAATTAAATAACAAGCCTAACCATCTTGTAAATTCATAAGATCAGACTACATGATTTTAAAGCGTAGGAGGTGTTAGTTGGCATCCACTCTAGGCGGTTGTAAGTCCAGAAGTCAGAGTTTATCCTCTATTATGGAGGTAAACCTTTATGTCCACCTATCACTTATATTTAGGTCATACTTTAGCTCGTGCTAAAGATCTCTAGATTTAGGATCACGTAGCTGTTTCCTTTGTACTACAAGCATAAATCCTCACCTCTTAGGTATTTACACAATCTCGTATTGATGGATTATAAGCCCTAGCATTCTAATAAAATTCCAACTCAAACAAAATAAACCTGCTAGTATCATGAGCATTTCCTACTTCCTCCCTTTGGATTTCAAAAATAAGTCTTCTCCGTGAACTTTCCCAATTGACTTTCTAAACATAGATAATCCTTTGATAGTCTAACCTTAAAATCTTTAGAGATAATAATTGTCTATTTTAATCGAGAGTATTCTTAGGGAATCTCATTCCCTAGGATTTAATTAACTGTGGAGGCTTTCCTCTATAGAGAACTTAAGAACCTAACTTAATATAAACCCAGCTTTATTCATCCATATAAAGTAGGAGAAAAATCTCTAGTATATTTGAAGACCCATCATGCATTAGGAGTCCTTATTAGGTGATTAGGTCCAGTATAAGGTGATGTCCCTATCTTTCTAGATAGTATATCATACCTCAATGTCGTACCTGATCACTTTAATAAGTACCCCCTACGATCTGGGTGGTATTCCCCCCCAACATCCAAAAATAAACACCACACATCCATTATGAAATGATCCTAATAATGGCACAATAAATTTCATTGTCCAAGACAAAAAAAATTCATTATAAGAAAGGTTGAAAAGTGTGATGTCTTTTACTTAACTTTATGAGATTTGGTGATGTAGCACATCATGTAACTCAAGCAAATGAAGTTAAATGTCTATTGATAAGAGCTCAATCAAGAGCTCAAAATAGTGCTCAATCAAGATAATGAAGCCAAAGGTTCATTTATAAGAGCCTAAGCAAGGGCCCAAAAAAAGTGCCCAATTGGCACAATAAATTTCATTGTCCAAGACAAAAAAAAAATTCATTATAAGAAAGGTTGAAAAGTGTGATGTCTTTTACTTAACTTTATGAGATTTGGTGATGTAGCACATCATGTAATTCAAGCAAATGAAGTTAAATGTCTATTGATAAGAGCTCAATCAAGAGCTCAAAATAGTGCTCAATTAAGATAATGAAGCCAAAGGTTCATTTATAAGAGCCTAAGCAAGGGCCCAAAAAAGTGCCCAATCAAGTGCTCAATCAAGGCCCACACGAAGGCCAAATCAAATAAATAAATTAAATTAAATATTTTTATTTAATTTTTAAATTTAAAATTTAAAATTTAGTAGCATGTTTTGTTTTTGCATTTAATTAAATAAATGAAAGTTGAAATTATAAAGGTGGTTACAACTTCCTCCGTTTAATGGCCACTTACCTTTTTCTCCAAAAGTTTCATGTTATTTTTTTAAACTTTTGCTAATGTAATCCTTGTAAATAAAACTTGTATGTAATGTCTTTTTTAAGTCTTGGAATGAATTATTTGAGTGCAATTTTGCTCTCTTTTGCTTAGTGCTTGGTGGCTTCAAGCATGTGTCTTTCTTGGGTGAGATTAAATATTTACCTTTCTTTTTTCTTTAAGTTATTCCCTATCCCTCCCTAACACCTATTCTAAGATCTTCTTAACTTTGTTTCCACATCATATGAATCATCTAATTTTAAGAAACTAGCAACTAAACCTAGATAACCATTCAAAATACCTCAAATCTCTTGGCAAAGTTAGGGAACACTAGGACTTAGTCTTGTTCTCTACTCCTCAACACAATGTAAACTTTTCCAAATTTTACCATTCACTCTAGATTATAAGTACACATTCTAAAATATATATCTATAAGGATTAATAGCCTTTTACTTAACCCTAAACTACTTTTTTAAAGAGTTCTTCTAAATAAGCCCAAATTAGCCTAATTTAGACTAGTCTCGATATTTCTACTATTATGCCCCTATAACCCCTCATCACTCCACCACATACTTAAACTAAAGATCTTTAGCCTTTCACTCACCTAAATCTCTTCAAAATTCCACCCACTATCATCATATTTAGTATTTTAACGAAGCCTAGAGAAACCATTTTGGTCGGAACTTTTCTTCAACAAGAGGAGCACTTCACATGGTGAACTTATCTACAAATTTGTGAGTTTTCTTAACTTTGAGAATAATTAATTTCTTTTTTATGATAGATTAAATTCATGTTAGTAACTTGAATAATTGTATATTTCTTACAAGTCAATGGTGTTAGCATAAAATTTTAATTAATGAGCTCCACCATATAGCTTAACCTTTGTCTCCCATGTGCAAACTTACCATAAACCTCTTTGGAAAGGACAGACACCTTAGCAAGGGAGTGCTTCACTCTAAAGAAAAAATAGTGATATCCCTATATAACCATTAATTCATATCAAATTTAGATTATTTATTTTATTTTCTTTGTTAATAATTATGGTTAATTCTAGTAGTTTATTTTGAATAACTTGCTTTCTTAAGCAAAAGAGGCTTGATAGTTCTAAGCATCCTTTTTTCAATGTATTAAAAATAATAAAAAATATTTGCATGCATAAGAATAAAAGTGTGTTACTTGGTGATTTTTGAGGTTAAATATAGCTTTGTCAAGAAAAACTTAAAATATCTAAAGAGAGCATGGGATGTAAGTGGTCTTGTACCCCCTCCTCACTTGGAAATTCTCTTAGCCTAAAATTGATGGAGGTGGGCGTTCTTTCTTTTGATGAGATTGAGAGAACGTGGGTATTGGAGGTGAAGGAAGAAGATATGTTGGATAACTAGCGCTCCCACCAAGGATAGCCAAGGTTTGGCCACCAAGCTCTCAAACCACAAGAATAACTCAAAATTTTGTAATTGCCAAAAGATCTCCTTCATTCTAATAAGAGGGGCTATTTATAGCCATTACAAGCATCTTTCAAAAGAAAAGAATTTAAAACATGGAGGGAAAGGTGGGTGGCCACATTAATGTGAAGCAATAAATTGCCTCATTATTTTATGCCATCCACCCATTTCACATGCTATTATTTTATGTGGATTCAACCACCACATGTCATGCTTTGAATTTTTAAATGCAAAATTTCAAACATGGAGTTTCTAGAAGAAAATTAAAAATTACATAAAAAAAAAAGATGAAATCATAAAATGGGCCTTAGCGCTAATGGGCTAAGACTTCTTCTTTCTTGAATTTTCTTGGGCTTTAGCTTGAGATCTTGTAAATGGGCCTTGGGCTCTAATTTGTTGATCCTCATGATGTTCTACATCAACTCCCACAGGCTCAATTGAACAGAGTTGAAATCTAAGAAGTCTTCTACTAATTGTGGGGCTAAAGTCTCCAAATCACTACGGGTCAACCATGTGTCTTCAGCTGGTGGCTTATTCTTCCAACGAACTAGAAAGCGATGTTCAGAAGCTGGATTAATGGGTGCTTCCTCGGTGATAATATAGTCAACTTCAAAGGAAGAGGGCTTCTGCAAGTACGGTGCTATATCTCCTGCTAAAGAGTTAGATTGAACAAGTGGAGGTTTTCTAATTCCTTCATATGATAGAATATCTTCAATTAATAATGGATGAATGAACATATCAGCAGGCAAATCAAGGTGATAAGCATTAGTTCCAATTTTCTTGAGAATTTTAAATAGACCACAAGCTCGTGCATGTAATTTCTTATATTTAGTAGTTTGATAACGCAGTAATGAATCAATACATAATCACCTTCTTTATATTCTTTCGTTGAACTATTATGATTTGCCTTAGAAGCATAATTATCATTACTTATAGTAATTTGCTTTCTTATATCTTCATGGAGGCTTTGAAAATCTTTAGCAAATGAGAATGCTGCATCAGAAAATACATGAGATGGTAGGTTTGCTACATCTATTAGTTTTCGTGGGTTTTGACCATAGACTATCTCAAATAGTGATTTTTTATAGTTCTAGATATAGTACTATTATAGGCAAATTCAGAGGTTGGTAAATATAAATCCCAATTTCCTAAACTTTTACTGACCAAACATCTAAGCAAATTTCCTAAGGTATGATTAACTACTTCAGTTTGTCCATCAGTTTGTGGGTGAAAGGTAGAAGAGAATTTTAATTTGGTACCTAATAATTTCCATAATATTTTCCAAAAATATGAGACAAACTTAACATCTCTGTCAGAAACAATGGTTAAAGGGAGACCATGGAGTCGCACTATTTCTTTAAAAAATAATTTGGCTATATAAGAAGCATCATTTGTTTTTGAACAAGGTAAGAAATGAGCCATTTTGAGAACCTATCCACTACAACAAAAATACTATCATGTCCTCGAGGCTCTAGGTAATCTAGAATAAAATCCATTGATAAGTCTTCCCAAGGCCTATAAAGGTAAGGCGTGTATTGTCGACCTTTGTTTGATAGTTTTAGCCTGTTTACAAATTAAATATTGAGCCACTAATTTTTGAACATCGCATTTTAATGAAGGCCAATAAAATCTATTTTCTAATAAACATATGGTCTTATCCTTTCCAAAATGACCAGCTACACCCCCAGCATGTAGCTCAGTGATAAGGAATTCTCTAAGAGAAGATCGAGAAATGCATAATTGTTTTCCTTTATATAAATATCCATTTATTATCAAGAATGTCCCTTGTAAAGTTATTGGTTTGTCTAGGTGTTCAAGATAAGTTAGGTGAAAGTCAGGGCACACAATATAATCATCTTTAATTCTATCAAATCCTGGGATTCTTAATTCTAAAGAGGAAATCATTAGGTTTACCCTGGATAAAGCATCAACAGGCTTATTCTCAATTCCAGGCTTATGCTTTAGAACAAAAGAGTAGTCTTGTAAAAATTCAACCCATTTTGCATACCTATGACTTAATTTTCGTTGAGTATTAATGAATTTTAAGGCATGGTGATCAAAATTAAGTATAAATTCTCTATGTAAGAGATAGTGTCGCCAATGCCTTAAGGATTGAATTATAGCATAAAACTCTCTATCATAAGTGGAATATTGTTGTTTAGCTTCATTTAACTTTTCACTAAGGAATGCTATAGGATGATTCTCTTGACTTAAAATTCCACCTATCCCAATTCCTGAAGCATCACATGTCACTTCAAAGGCTTTAGAAAAATTAGGAAGCCTAAGGATTGGTGCGTAAGTGATAAGAACTTTAATTTGCTCTAAGGCCTTTTGTGCATTAAGTCCAACAAAATTTATCTAATTTTAGTATATCGTTATTGGAGCAACAATGGTACTAAAATTCTTAATAAATCTCGAGAAAAGTGGCTAAACCATGGAAGCTTCTAACTTCAAGAAATTTTAGGTGGCGGCCAATCTAAGATTGCTTTCACTTTAGAAGGATCGGTTTAAGCCCGAAGTGGATATAATAAAGCCTAAAAAGATTACCTCCTTGCAAAAGAAACACTTTTTTAAATTAATGTATAATTTCTCTTGTCTAAGTAGTTCAAAGACTTTTTTGTAGGTGTTGTAAATGTTCATTTTCACTTGGACTAAAATCGAATATCATCAAAATACACCACCAAAATTTACCTATATATGGTTTAAGAACAGTATTCATTAATCTCATAAATGTGCTAGGAGCATTTGAAAGTCCAAAGAGCATGACAAGCCATTCATAAAGTTCATCAGGGGTCTTAAAAGCCGTCTTCCACTCATTTTCTGATCGAATCTGAACTTAATGATATCCACTTTTTAGATCAATCTTTGAAAAAAAATTTGCTCATGAGATTAAATCTAACATATCATCTAATGGGAATGAAACCTATATTTGATAGTAATTTTATTTATCGCCGACTATCAACACACATTCGCCATGTTCCATCTTTCTTTGAGTTAATAATCTGGACCGCACAAGGGCTAAGACTCTCTTGAATAAAACCCTTTCTTAATAATTTCTCAACTTGTCTTTTAATCTCAACATGCTCGGTAGGGTTCATCCTATAAGGTGGAAGATTAGGAAGTTGAGAACCGCAAGAACTCAATAGCATGTTGAATGTCTCTTAGGAGGTAGCTCATCGGGAAGCTCATCGAGCAATATCGTTAAAATCGAAAAGAAGAGAAGAGACCACATGTATGTGAGTCTCATTAGAGTATGACTTCTTTTACATGTAATATGTGAAGATGAAATGGATCAGAAAATTCTTTTCGTAAAGCGCCAAAACCTATTATTTCTATCTTTGGGGTCAAAGGAGAAAGAGTAGGTGTTTTAAAGTAAGGATCGAAATGATAGGCCTAACAAAGGATTTTCTATGATAATTAATTGAAGTTTGGCATTTTTCTTCAATAGAGGCTTAAGTTGCAAGTCGAGTTGTTTTGTGTGGTGTTATGGAGGGTGTTTTTCTCGGCTTTATTGGTAGGAGTTTAATAGTCTTATTATTATGTTTAAAAATATAAGTATTTTCCTTACCATAGTGAATAACATTCATATCATATAGCCAAGGTCGTCCTAAGAGAATATGAGCAATGTCCATAGGGAGAACATCACACCAAATTTGATCCTCATAGCTTCCTATTTTAATAAGAACTAAACACCGATTGGTGATGGGAAGAGATGTATGATTTACCCAACTAACATGAAATGGTTGGTGAGGTTGATTTTAAGTTGGCTCGAAAGGTATGTGTTGAAATGACATTCATAGCACTCCCTCCATCTATAACTAACCTACATCTCTTTTCATTACACAAAACATACATGCTAAAATGTTCTTTCTCCTCCAATCTTACGCCTCATTTTTTATTAAGAAGACATCTCATCACATTAACATGAGGGTCAGTTAATTCCAATTCTTCATCGATAATGGGGTGTCATCATAAACTTCTTCTAGATTATCATCTATTGGATTTTCAACTTCTTCTAAAAATAAGATTTGAGCTTTACATTGATTTTGCATATGACCTTTTTTATGACATTTAAAATATATTACTTCCCTAATGTTCTTAGAGCTCCCTTCAAGTGAGGTTTTAGGCAAAGGGGATGGGCTGGTCTAACAGTAGATCTATTGGATGAGATGGAAGGTACTTGACTTTTAATTTTAGAGAGGGAGGTGGATTTCTTTTGTTATTCAACCAATAATGCATAATGAAATGCTTCCTCTAAAGATTGTGGGTCAAATAATTCAACTTTATTTCTAATTTCAGCCCTAAGTCCAATAACAAATTTATTGGCTAATTGCCAATCATTATCACAATCGTTCTAGAAACTAGATCTTCAAAAGTGTTCAAGTATTCGTTACAAGATAATTACCTTGTCTCAAAGTTAATAATTGGCTATGTAGCTTCTTATCATGATGCCTAGGACGATTTCTTGTTCTTAACATTTCTTTCATTTCTATCCAAGTGAGGTTTGTCCTTTCTAATCTTTGTTCTTTAGCTAAAATATTTGTCCAATAAATTTTAGCATGCCCTATCAATTTTATTTTAGCAAAAGTAACCCTTTGGTAATCATCCATTTTATACCAATCAAAGAAGTCATCCATTTGAACTAACCAATCGAGAAATTTATTTGGATCATGTATACCATCATAAGTTGGGGCTTCTACTTTAACTCTTCAAGATGGATCATTAGAGTCTTCTATAGTCTTAAAATAAGTTTCTCCCCTTCCACCATTTCTAGCAATTGATTGTCTTCTAAGTGGTTGATTTTCTCTATGGTTTGGATATGAATCTTCTTCATCTCTCTATCATAGCAGTAGGTATTGGGAGGAGTTGGTACTCTATTATTGTTGTAGATGCACTAAAAGAGTTTGCATTTGTTGTTTAAGTTCTTGCATTTGATTCTTACTTTCTTCTAATATTTGTTGAGTTTTTAGTTCATTGTCTTGGATCCTAAGATCTAAGGCATCAACTAATCTAGTCAAATTTTCAATTTGATCTTGAGAGATAGATTTTGGTGCCATGAGATTTTTTTTTTAAGGAGGAAAAAAAAGATATATGAAAAGGGACCAATGAAAAAAAATGAAAAAAAATAATAAATAAGTATAATATAATTGTGCAATCAAAGCGAGATTTTAAGCTAAGAGAATTTCCAGGTGAGGAGGGGGGTACAAGACCACTTAAATCCCAAGCTCTCCTTAGACAGTTTATGTCTTTTTGACAAAGTTCTATTTAGCTTCCAAAATTACCAAGTTTAACACACTTATATTATTATTCATGCATATTTTTTATATATATATTTTTTTAATGCAATGAAATAAAAATGCTCAAATTTATCAAGCTCTTTTTTTTTCTTTTAAGAAAGCAAGTTATCATAAGTTAATCAAAGAAACTTCTAAAATTAACCATAAACAATAACAAAGATAACAAAGCAAGTAATTAGATTTTGATTTGCACTAATGGCTAGGTTGTTTTAGGTGATGTACTACCTCACCAAGGTACTCTCTTAATTTTTTTTTCTTTTGAGGGAGGGGAGGGGTGCACACATACACAATTGGAAAATGGCTAAAATATATAATGGAGCTTACTAATTGAAATTTTATGCTATCACCATAAACTTGCAAGCAATATATATCTTTCTAAGCTACTAATATGCTTTTAAACTATCACATAAAAGAAAATTAATTAACCTCACAAGTCCAAGAAAAACTCAAGTTTGAAGACAAGTCCAACACTTGAGTTGCTCCCTTTGTTGAAGAATTTTGACCAAATTTGCTCCTTCCAGACTCGATACCAAATTTGATGGAGGTGGGTTCTTTCTTTTGATGAGATTGAGAGAACGTGGGTATTGGAGGTGAAGGAAGAAGATATGTTGGATAACTAGCCCCACCAAGGATTGCCAAGGTTTGGCCACCAAGCTCTCAAACCACAAGAATAACTCAAAATTTTGTAATTGCCAAAAGATCTCCTTCATTCTAATAAGAGGGGTTATTTATAGCCATTACAAGCAACTTTCAAAAGAAAAGAATTCAAAACATGGAGGGAAAGGTGGGTGGCCACATTAATGTGCAATAAATTGCCTCATTATTTTATGCCATCCACCCATTTCACATGCTATTATTTTATGTGGATTCAACCACCTCACATGTCATGCTTTGAATTTTTAAATGCAAAATTTCAAACATGGAGTTTCTAGAAGAAAATTAAAATTACATAAATAAAAAAAGATGAAATCATAAAATGGGCCTTAGCGCTAATGGGCTAAGTCTTCTTCTTTCTTGAATTTTCTTGGGCTTTAGCTTGAGATCTTGTAAATGGGCCTTGGGCTCTAATTTGTTGATCCTCATGATTAGCTTGAGATCTTGTAAATGGGTCTTGGGCTCTAATTTGTTGATCCTCATGATGTTCTACATCAAAAATTCTACTTTGATTGCACATTTATATTATATTTTTTTCTTTTTATTTTAATCTTTTCAATCCTTTATCACATATTGCTTAAAAAAATCTTCTACATGGTACCTAAATCAGTCTCTTATGACCAAGTTAAATACTTTATTAGATTAATTGATGCCTTAGATCTTAGGATCCATGAAAATAAATAAAAAACTTAATAAATTTTATAAGAAAGTAAGAATAAAATGCAATAACTTCAAGAATGAATGCAAGCTTTTATATCACATTCGAAAAATAATAGAATACAAACTCCACCTCTGATGCCCTCTCAAACCATAGTTATAGGGATAAATGAAGAAGATTTAAACCCAAAGTATAGAGAAACTCAACCACCTATAAGACTAGC
This sequence comes from Cymbidium sinense, assembly GCA_021442155.1. NCBI lineage: Eukaryota > Viridiplantae > Streptophyta > Magnoliopsida > Asparagales > Orchidaceae > Cymbidium > Cymbidium sinense. The sequence goes on along the minus strand of CM038224.1, from coordinate 72,675,972 downwards.
ACTTCTAGAAATGAAGTAGAGACAATTATTTGAAGACTGAAAAATACATTGATCCATCTAGAAGAGTTAAAGTTAAAGCCCTAACTTATGATGATGTACATGCCCCATGTAAAATTCTAAATTGGTTAGTTTAACTAGATGACTTTTTTAATTGGTATAAATTGAATTATTACTAAAAGTTTAGTTTTACTAAAATGTAATTGATATTACATGTTAAAATTTATTGGATAAATATATTAGCTAAAAATTAAAGATTAGGAAAAATAAATCTCACTTGGATAGAAATGAAAGAAATGTTAAGAACAAAGCTTTGTCTTAGGCATCATGATAAGAATCTACATAGTCAACTATTTACTTTAAGATAAGGTAAACTTTTTGTAATTGAATATTTTTGAAGATCTAATTTTCAGTACTAATTTTGCCAACATATTTATCAGTGAACTTTAAGACTATCATTAGAAATGTGGTTGAATTAATTGACTCATAATCCTTAGAGGATGCCTTTCACTTTGTCTTAATGGTTGAACAACAAAATAAATTCACTTACATCTCTAAAACTAAGAGTCAAGTACCTTCCACTTCATCAAATAGGTCTATTTTAGACCCACCCGTCCACTTGACCCGACCCATATGCCCAAAAATCCTACTAAAGGGAACTCTAAGGACATTGGGGAAGTAATATATTTTAAAAATCACAAAAGAGGTCATATGTAAAATCAATGCAAAGCCTACATTTTATTTTTTTAATGAAATATATGATAATCTATAAGAAGTTTATGTTGATACTTTATTATTTGATGATGATTTAGAATTATCTAATGCCCTCAAGTTAATGTGATGAGGTGCTTTACTATAACTAAAAATGAGACAAAATTAGAGAAGAAAGAATTTTTTTTCCATTATGTTATGTGTAATGAAGAATATGTAAGTTAGTTATTGGTGGTGACAGTACTATGAATGTCATTTTAATAAACACCGTGACTTGATCTAACCTAAGATCTAAATCTCACCCTAAGAAATTTTATATTAGCTAGGTAAATCATACATCTCTTCCCATCACTAATCATGCTTAGTTTTGATTAAAATAGGAAGCTATGAGGATAAAATAAGTGTGATGTCCTCCTCATAGAAAATTTCCCCATATTTTCTTAGAATGACCTTAGTTGTATAATATGAGTGTTATTCATTATGAGAGGAAAAATACTTTTATTTTTAAAAATAATATTAAGACTATTAACCAATTATTAGAAAAACATATAGAAAAGACAATCTCTATATCACCCCATAAGACAACTTATGATCTACAACCTAAACCGATTCCATAGAAAGGTACTAAATTTCAATTGATTGTCATAGAAAACCTTTTTACTAAATATAGTGCGACCATTACTGATTTTAATTTTAGCTTACCTAATTTATCCTTTTCTCTTAAAAAAAAGAATATTGGATTTAGGATTTTAAGAAATGAGTATTTAGACCAACCTTCTCATATTGCTTGTAAAGGAATTCACCCTAAACCTTGATGAGATTCACATGCCTACTATGGTCTTACCTCTCCTTAATAAATTTAAAGATATTTCTCTTAATAAGCTTCCTGATGAATTGCCTCATCTTATAGACATTCAGCTTGCCATTGAGTTTATACCTGGTTCCCAACTTCATAACCTTCCTTATTAATGAACCCTATTGAACATGCTAAGATTAAGAGACAAGTTGATGATTTACTAAAAAGGTGTTTTATTCACGAGAGTTTTAGTCCATGTGCAATTCCAACTCTATTAACAATTAAGAAAGACGACATATGGCGAATGTGTGTTGGTAGTTGGACAATGTATAAAGTTATTATCAAATATATATTTTCTATTCCCCGTTTAAGGAAAATTTTTCTTTCTAAGATTGGACATCATTAAATTTGAATTTTATTATGAGATGAGTGGAAGATTGGTTTTAAGACCTCTAATAGACTTTATGAATGACTTGTCATGCTCTTCAAACATTCAAATGCTTCTAACAAATTTATGAGATTAATGAATATGAATCTTAAACCTTATATAGACAAATTTTTGGTGCTGTATTTTGATGATATTCTAATTTTTAATTGAAATTAAAATGAGCATCTACAATATCTATAATGAGTCTTTGAAACACTTAGACAAGAAAAATTATACATTAATTTAAAAATATATTTTTTTTGTTGCTAACTAAGTTAATTTTTTAGACTTTATTATATCAACTATTAGACTTAAATTTAATCCTTCTAAAGTGAATGTAATCCTAGATTGATCATAACTTAAAAGTTTTATTGAAGCTATAAGCTTCCATGGTTTAGCCATTTTCTATAAAAATAAATCAAAAATTAAGTACTATTATTGTTGGACTCATAGTGTACAAAATGAAATAGACTAGTTTATTATTATCACTTTTGCATTAGTCCTTATGCTTTTAGATTTTTTTAAAGTTTCTGTAGTAACATGTGACTCCTCAAGAATTAGGATGGGTGGAATTTTAAGTCAAAATAATCATTTTATAGCATTCTTTAGTGAAAATTTAAATAAAGTCAAATAATGATTCTACTTATGATAGGGAGTTTATGTTGTAATTCAATCCTTAAAACATTGACGATATTATCTCTTAAATAGAGAATTTATACTTAATTTTGATAATCATGTATTAAAGTGCATTAATACTCAATAAAAATTAAGTCAAAGGCATACCAAATGAGTTAATTTTTTGAAGACTACTCATTTATTTTATAGCATAAGTCTAAAATTGAGAATAAGCCTGTTGATGCTTTGTCTAAGGTAAACCTAATTATTTCTTCTTTAGAACTAAAGATCTCATATTTAATTGAATTAAAGATGATTAAAGAGTATGACTTGATTTTCACTTAATTATCTTTAAAACTTAGACAAACCAATAACTTTATAATAAACATTCTTTATAATAAATAGGTATTTGTATGAGGGAAAATAATTATGTATTCCCCGATTTTCACTTAGAGAAATTATTATCACTAAGTTTCATTCTGGAGAAGTAATTGGTCATTTTGGGAAAGACAAAATCATATATTTATTAAAAAAAAAATTTATTGGCTCTCAATAAAGTAGAATGTTCAAAATTTACTGGCTTAATACTTAATTTATAAACGGGCTAAAACTACCAAACAAAGGTCTAAATAACACATTGCTTTACATGTTACTTGCAGGTTCAAGAAAACATATGAATGAGTTTTGTTTTAGAATTACTTAGGATATCTCAAGAACATAATAACATTTTGTTGTAATTGATTAGTTCTAAAAAAATAGCTCATTTTTGCCTTGTTCCAAAATAAATGATGCTTCTCACATAATCATATTATTCAATAAAGAAATAGTGTGACTACATGGTCTCATATTAACTATTATTTTCGATAGAGATGTTAAGTTTGTCATATATTTTTAAAAAATAAAGATGATTTTTGGAAATCATCCTTCGTTCTTTGAATGCCTATCATTTTGAGTGTCCTGCTACTTGTTTTATTGGTCATGCTTATAGGCTTTAACCTTGATTTAGCAAAGCACCTATAAGCAAATAGTCAATTTTGATAACACCTCATAATTATTATCTAGCACTTTATTTAAGTGTGAGAATCTACAAAAAATAATATGAGGACTAATCTTATTGAATTCTACAAACCACAAAATTTATACATGAATCCTTTGTCTCCATTATGTCATATTATGTGTCAAATTCTCTTTTAATTCAAATATACTAAGGAAATTTTTATACATCTTAACCAAGTCTTTTTAGGTCTACTTCTACCTTTCTTAATATAAGGCAAATCTAATGCATCTACTCTCCTAACCGGGTCATCGAACGGCCGACATTTTATGTAGCCAAACCATCTAAGTCGACTCTCTCTAATCTTATCTGCCACTGGAGTTACTTCAATTTTTTCCCGAACATACTCATTTCATATTTTATCTCTAAGAGTAAAGACACTCATCCACCTGAGCATCCTCATCTCTGTAACTTAGTCTTATGCTTCTCTTTTATTGGCCAACATTTTGCACCATAAGACATTGCAGGTCTTACCACCATCTTATAAAATTTTCCCTTAAGTTTAAGTGGAACTTTTCTATCACACAATAGGTCAGATGCATTCCTCCACTTCAACCATCCAACTTGAATTCTACTAATAACATCTTCATCTATTTCACCATCATTTTGAACAATAGAGCCTAAATATCTGAATCGCTCGCTCTTATTAATGACTTGTTCACCTAATGTTACAATACTACTATTATAACTTCTACAACTAAAATTATGCTCCATGACTTGAATCCTTTTTTTTTTCTATTCTTTATTTTAATTTTAATTTGATATGAAAATTATTTAAACTTCTAAAAAATTTGAGATTAATTAAATTAACTTTATATTTTAAAGATTTATTTATAATAATTCTAATATTAATTATTTAACTTTAAACCTTTCTTTGACTTTACATTTTGATTAGTGTAAGTGAACCTTTTTTATGTATTTAGTAATTTACTCAAATTAATTTTGATTTTTGGAAAATCCTAAGTTGATTAAGGTGTAAAAGGTTTAGACTTGCAATTATTGTTCATTCATTAATCAAACCTTTACAGAAAAAGTCAAGGATGTTTGTCACACTCTAAGGACCCTTTATATAAATTTGAAATTATTTGGAATTCATTTGATAAATTATTTATAAAATTAATCCTAAGCATACAAACATTGTTTACTTTAAATGGAATTGGAATTAGGATTTAGTTTATTTTTCATTAAATCCCTCTCTATTTACTTATTACAAAGAAGGGGTCATTTATAATTTTTATGAATTTTTTAATATTTTTATGAAGTTATATATTTTTTCTTTATTTATTAATTCCACTTAAGAACTTATTAATCATATTTAGAAAACCTTTTCACATGGTATACAACTATTTGACCCACAAAATATGACTTAGCCTAATTGGAAGCTAGTGCAAAAGTGCAACAAACTTTGGACATATAATTGATGAGTTCTAAGTTTCAAGTTTATATCTGATATCTAAACCTAGTAATTAGATGGATCTAGAATTTTCTTCAACCTTCAGTTAACTAGCTCACAACAATCTTGCTCATTAAAAAAGATCAATATAAAATTAGTGTATGTTATTATGATTTGATTTTATTGATTTGCATCCACATTAGAAATGATGGGTTGAACTAGGATTTGTAGTTACTTCACTGGAGTTCAAATTCTAGGGCTGAACTAAACATATAAGATTTATTTAGATGAAATAAAACTTTGTTGAATAGCTCCTCAATTACCTTCTCACAAAGCACTTGGAGGATGGAAACACTACCACTTTTCACCAGAGTTTGTTGAAAATTGATATTAGGGAGTTCAAGAAAGGAGGGTGAAGTGAGTCTTGATTTGTTGCACCTTGAAGAATCTTAATGAAACAAATGGAAGTCTCTTCCTTAAATAAGTTTTTGTACACAAAAATTTGAAGCTCATACTTATATTAAGCTTAATTAAGTTCTGAAGTGTCTATAATGCCCTTAATTTGTTAAGAACAAATGGCTAAGATTATATTGGATTGCTCTTAAATTCTCAAAGAGTTTAAGAGCGGTGGGAGGAATGTAGGGGTGGTAGTGAGGACCAACTTCTTTTGTTTATTCTTGGACATTAGATTAACTTTGATTTTGATTTGATTAGGCCCTAAGGAACTGAAAAAACCTGGTGGTATAATTAATTTAAGAAAATTTGAATTAATTTGACAAAAATAAAATTTTGCTTGCTTGGGTTAGTTTAATGTGGGTTCTTGGGTTAGCCTAATTAGGCTAAATCTTCTTTGGGGGGTTTGCTAAGTAAACAAGCAAGGGAATAACCAAATGATGTTGCTTTTATACATAGTTTGGATAGGTTTTAGCTCTTACTGGGTCATACCTCTTCTTAGTCAATTTGAGTTCCATTAAGTTAGGATATGATTGAGATAATAAGCATAAGTTCTTATTCTTAAGGAGGATTTAGCCAAGTTTGATTTGAATTGGGTGTGCCTCACAGAGATTTAAGTCACCAAGGCTTTAATGAGTCATAATTAGATTAATGAGGTTTTGAATTGAATTGGGGTCAATTAGAATTCATTTCACTATGGGAAGTTCATTTATGATATTATGGGATACCCAAGCAAACTAAATTAAGTTTGATTTGAATTTGATTTAGTTAATCCCCACAATACTCTTAATGTGTCATTAATGGGTTATTAATGGGTTAATGACTATTTAAGTTAATTTAGATTTAATTGATTATATATTTTGTTCAAGTAGGTCATTAGAGTTTTTAAAAATCATTTAGCTTAATTAAGTTTTCAATTAAATTGAGTTCAATGAGATTCAACTCAACATCACCTTAATAGGTCATCATTGGGTTCAAGGTGTTTTAGATTGATAAATTCAATGAGCTTGAATTTAGTCTCGAAATATGATTTAGGTTCTTAAGAATCACTTAAACAATTTTGATTAGCTTTGATTTAGTTTGAATGGTTTAAACTCAAATAACCATAATGAGTCATTTGGTTCAAAGGCCTCTACATTAGAATTTGAATACTTAATTTTCCTTAAGATATGATCCTTAATATCCTACATAATCATTTAGTTCATTAGAAACCAATTTTTTTTGAAAAAAAAAGAAGAAGAATAATTTTATTATATGAGCCCTACAATGTCAACTTAATTTGACTTGGTCAACCCTAGTCAATTAGGTGTCAAAAGTCTCCTAAATGAGCAAAGAATGACCTCAAGCCCTACAATGTCAACTTAATTTGACTTGGTCAATCCTAGTCAATTAGGTGTCAAAAGTCTCCTAAATGAGCAAAGAATGACCTCAAGCCACTCGAACGTCAAGTTCAATTGGGCCTAATTGGCTACTGTGGGTCATATTGTCAAAGGAGTTTGACCATGTCCAACCTTTAATCAAATATGAGCCCAAAGCAATCTAGGGTCATATTAGTTCAAAGAAGAAGTTATTTGGGTGTATAATTTCAGATTTGTCCAGCTTTCATGTTAAGGGGCACTTCAAAAATTTTGAGTAATTAATGGCCAAATTAATTGTATTACTCTTCCTAAATCTAATAATAAGCTTAAAACAGAGGCCAAAACAAAATCTCAATGTTGACCTCTTTCTAAAAAAGAGGGCATTTAAATTGTTAACAATTTGAGTGCTTGGCATAATGAACAATTCCCATGGAAAATGAAAAAGATTCAAACGATAACTTAGAATAGCTAATAAACGCTGAATTATTCGTATAGTAATTATTATTAAGAAAAAAAATCCGTATAATAATTACTAGATGAACGTAGGCATAACTACCAAGGCAGATTATCCTAAATAAATAACTATGGTTCAGAGTTTTTTGGATGATCGTCTCTCAGTCCATCTTCATCCATATCCGGCAGGAGAGGAAATTCACTGATAAAACATTTGTCTATATCGAAACCTTCATCAGAGTGTAAGCCAAAATCCCACATCTCAGAAAGTCCAATTTCATCTCCAGGAACAACAGGATTGGTACAGAAAATATTGTCCCACACATCGTGGTCAGAAGAAAAACAACCACCAGCTTCAAAATCTACATCACAGAGTTCTTCCTTGCAAGAAATTTCATCTCCAGGTTTTACAGAATACAAAAACAGTGGCAATTGAAAGACATCACCTACACTCTTACCACTGATTGTGTCAATCTGCAAGACTTTGTGAGTATAACTCTCGCCTGAAGAAGAAATAGGTTCCACGGCCATTTTGTTTGAAGAGAAATCCTCTGGTGAAGATGTATAGAAGTCATCTGAACCAAGATTAGCATCTTCTTTTGAAATCAGTATATTTTTCCCCTTGGAAGCAGCATTTTGGTTGAAAGATGGTTCTAATATTTCAAGTGGCTTATTGGAGTTTCCATCCTGTACGTGAACGTCAAGACCAAGCTTGTCAGAGGCGTCTTGCAAAATATGATCAGTTAGTTCTGTTTCTGAATTAGATTCCAAGCCTTGAAGCACAAAAGCAGAACCCGGCTCACAAAAGCTTTGTCCATAGTTGACAATTTGCTGCGTTGTTGATTTGTTCACAGAAGGTTTACTAGGCTGCGCCTGCTCAATGGATCTTTTTATCGAGCTCGTAGAAGCAATTTCCCTCAGTTTTTTTGTCTTTTTAAGCTGCATTAAAAACACTGGACTTCGAAGTACCTTTGCCCAGAAAGATATCATTTGTTTTTGCCTCAATTCTGCTGATTGCAATCTACAATTCAGTTCATCCATCTCCTTGATGGTCGCAAGGTGTTCCTGTTTCAATTTCACAACCTCTTGCGTCAGCATATGCTTCTCACTTCTCAGTTTCTGAAGTTCATCTTCTGCTACAACCAGTTCCATCCCCATTGAAGAACCAAAACGAGGACCTTTAGGCTGGGCGGCACGAGGTGATTTCCGTCTAGTTATGTTTTTCAGCAATTTCTTTTTACCACGCAAGAATTCTTCATTGGCAAACTCCCATCGATCACCATCAATTTTGCGGAAGCCCTGAAAAGTATGTGTGAAGTTAAAAACTGCATTGGCAAAAAACTTTGAAAAGATTCTGCAGGAAGAGAACTAGGTAGCATAGACATTTCTGAAAAGCAATTAAAATCCACCAGAAACCAAAGATCTTGAGACAAAACCATAAATTAAACATCTAATTTTCAAAATATGTACAAAATAAAAAAAAAAATACAATAATGTAAACATATATTCTTCAGATTGTATACATATTAGGCATAGCTAATGGTAATGAAGAGGTGCAACGTTGTGAAGACTGAGAAGATGAGGATCCATTATCCAAACAGTGTTAAAACTAGGGCGTCGAGTATTAGTGATTCTAACTCATTGACAACTACAAGAATGTGGGATTGAGAAGGAGAGAGAGAAAAGTTTCGATGTGAGGGAGGATTGTTCATTCCTTTTGGTGATAAGGCATAGCTGGGAACCAGTCATGCTTTTACATATTTTTTAATTAAATTTACAAATGGATTGTTAAAGGTAAGAAGTAATCAGTTGTGTACAAGCAAATAAAGCCAGAAGAAAGATGAAAAATATATATTTATTAAGTTTCTTTGACAGCCTAAAATATTTAGACAATTTGATTCAAAACACAACTGACTACACTTTATTGTAAACATCACAAGCACTCCAAGTTTTTCTAGCCCTCTTTCTATTCTGTCTCTTACCAATATTTTGCCTAAGATTCATTAAACATATGAAACCAAATCATCAGTTAAGAATAATAACACACCCTTCCTGTCAATAGGCTTTCAAGTCACTTAACTATGCTCACTTCAGTTGATGTAGCATAATATGCATAAGCAATTAAATTTTTAAAATAAACTACAGTTATAGCTTCAAATATTCAAACTATTTAATAATCACTTCCAGATTAAAATTATTATTACATCAATTATAAACCTCACAGCTATCATTGGCCATCTCTAGCTCAAGCAAAAATGTTCATTTTGATTGGTTCATTCTCAATTAAGAATTCTACCGATTCATACATATATAAGGGTAAAAGACATAAAATGCTACTTTTTTAATTTTTGATTGATTATGGCAGTATAAGTTTACCCATATATAGGCTAGACAAAATAATAAAGGGAAACAAACTAAATAAGTATATTCTCAATAATGAAGATATATTATGATAAGTTGGAAAAAAACTTATATTAGAGACACAGAGCACACAACTTTGGGAACACTAAATCCAATGATAGCAACACCAAATTTGATGATAGACACATAGATATATGATGGTGAAAATGAGAGAACTGACGGGAAATGAACAATGAAAATGTTGGCTAGAAAGAGAGGAAAACTTGTAGCTACTTGAGATGATTGGTGGGTTTGGATCAAGGAGATGGCCAAAAATGAGCAAAGAGAGGGATTGGAGGAGCTGTGAGAGGCACGGAAAGGACTGTTATGAAGATGTTGAGTGGATGTGCTCGGATATAATGTTTGAAGAGTGATACAAGAAAGAGGTAGAAGAATGATGAGAGCTGTCGAGGCCCCAACAATGGATGACAACTCGCATGCTTGCAAGGCACTAGAGTCTGGAGTAACAAAACATGGAACAATGTAGTGTGGTAAGAGGTGAAATCAATGGATTTGTTGCAGGAACAAGGTATTTTAAGCATTGGTATAGAAAGAAGAGAGATGGTCAGGGTGAAGAGTTAGGACTCCCAGCTTTGTATTCTTGGAGAAATATTCAGAGAAAAAGAGAGAGAAAATTGGGTTGAATTAAGGCTTTAATATCATGATAGATAACAAGTAAATTTTTATTTTTTTTATTGATCATGGTAGTACAGACTTGCCAATATATATGCAAGAGAAGATAGCAATAAAAGAGATATAATAAAAGAGAATTGCCCCAATAATGAAGATATATTATAATAATAATGATTACAACTTCCTACTATAAAAATTTAGCATATATGGTATACACACACACACACATAAATAATTTGTCCTTGAAAATAATTAGGCTACATATTAAACTTCTTTCAGTAGTTTACAAACAGTATGGAAACATTATATAAAAATGTCCAATGAAATAAATCTCCCTGTATTGAGGTTTTTCAGCATGATAAATAAATTATCCAACGGCTCCCGCTAAATAGGTAAATTATTTCAGTACTAAGAAAGTGCACTGACTGCTTGCAAATGAAGACTTACCTATCACTTATCCTACATGAAGACTAATTAATGTTTTCTTATTAATTTCATGCCTTACATCCTTGGACTTCTTTACCTCCAGAAATGATTGCTTTACTAGTATGTTCTCAATTAAGGATTCTACTGTTTTAAAATGAAGAAGAACTTGAAAATTAGGTTCTGAAGTAGAACAACTTTAGAGGTAATATTACAAGTGAAGGAAAAGTGATATCAAAAGATCAAATATCCTATCTCAAAGAAAAGGCTAGCATGTTTAAGCCCGTTAACGGGCCAAAAAGTAGTTGATTGGAACACTTCATGTAGAAAATGACTTACGCAATAGACCCATCTGGATAAGTTTTCAAAAACATAGCAAATGAATTAGCTCCCGTTGAATAGATAAAGTAAACTAAGTACTGTAACAGTCCAGTAAAATGTACAGTAAGACAAGGTATCAGGAAAAGGTCATGGAGAGAAACAACAACAAAGAGAAGAGCACCTGATATGGGAAATAAGTGGTCGTCATACTCATAAGTTTTACTGCTTACCAGTAAGAACATAGCCATTATCCAAGGAGAAATCAACCACCTCCAATTTCGTGCATGACGCCATCATCGAGCTACTCTTGCAATCAACGGCGTGGAAGATGAAGATACTGCTACGGTAGAAACTACTGGAATACAGTTTTCCATATTGATTTAAGACTTTCCATGAATACATAGTCGTTACATAACTCATTCATTTGTGTTCCAAACAACTAATCTAATTCTCGTTACATTGCTTATTCAAATGTGTTACAAACAATTATTACAAAACATTACATAGACCGTTTACAACAACAATACAAAGAAAGGAAAAATGCAATTACATATTACACCTTATAAAAAACTGATAATAAGGTGCGAGGGAGAAGAAAAAAATATATCCATCATTAAAATGTACAGCCATCCTCAGCAGTGTCTTCAGAGAATTGGCAATGTTTAAATTCAAAAAAGAAGGAAAAAAAAAGTGAATAAACCAAAACAGTGAGCAAGTAAACGGGCAAATGAAACATAAATAAACAGCTACATAAAATTGTGGAAGAACCAGATTGAGGAAACTATGTAAGATACCCACATAAGTATTTAGCTGACGAAGAAAACTTGAGAAATTACTGTGCTTGAAATGTCGAGGAAGAACTATCCTCGAAAACTGGAGCGTATCCCACACCACGAAACTTTGACCAGCTTGGGTCCAGGAGACGATGCGATCAAGCGATGGGTCACTAACGATTTCGTACGTCTTTGAGAGGAAGGGCGGAACCGGAGAGCTCTGCAGCGATTCCAGAGGACTAGGTGTGTCCAAAACTACGCTGACGAGCGGCAATGATTTGTCGGAAGGAGACGACATGCAGGAGACACCCGGCAAATATTCGAACTTTGGTTCCAGTGTCCTAGTTGACGAAGATGCCATGGATTGAAATGGCATCGGATGAGAAGAAGAGGAGGAAGGACTGGAAAAGTCAATGATTTGCGAAATGGCTGGAAATTGGGTCTCGATCAATCCAGAGGAAGAGCAAAATGGGGAGACATCTAAGGCGTGAGAAGCAGGGGAAGTGGGAGGAGAGCGAGAAGGAAAGGGGAGAGTTTGTACCGGAGTAGGCAGTATCCGATCGCTAGGGTCCATGAACGGGAATCTAGACCAAAGTGAAGCACCGAGGAGCCAGGAGGCAAAACAAAATACACCAAGCCACTCGTGCAATTGAAATCTTTGCGATATGTGGTTGTGCCAGGTTGGAGTCATATTTATATGCAGGGATGGTAGCAACCAGCAGAAAAACCGCCTTACTGTTCGTTACCCAGGGATGAAGGAAGGTCAGATATTTATGGACCGACGAAAAAGTTATATATATATATATATATATATATATATATATATATAATTTAAGATAAGACATATATTATTATTAATACATCAATAAAAAAATTTATTCAATCAAGTATGTATCCTAAAATATGCATACAAACTAAACACCTTTAATACTAATTTAGAGATCATCTAAACTCTTTTAATAAGATTTAAATAAATATTTTAATGAGATAAAATCAATAATATAAAAAATAATTCGGTTCAAATTTAAATAATCCTAAATCAAATATTTAAAAGGATAATTAAAAATTTTATGATTCTATTAAAGCAATCAAATGATATTCAACTTTATTTTTTTATAATTACAATGAGAAACTCATTGATAAAAATATAAAAGTCTAAAATTATTCAATTATGATGTCAACAAGATACTAAAAAAAAATTTATAATCAAGGGGACAAACACATTCCATCCAATATAGTTTTTTTTGAATATTTTGACTAAATAATCAAAATATCACTCCAAAAAGTTATAAATAGATTTTCATTCTACATATGAAAGATATCTAAAGTGGGGGAGCTCTCACATATTTGAAGAATCTTAGAACTCTATATGAGGATCGACATTGACATCTATCATCGTTATCCAACTATGGTGTTAGTGGATATTGCGTAGATCTTAAATGATACTTATCAGCTGATCATTACGTGATGATATCATCTTGGAGATTGAGACATCACCCTACAACGGACCTAATCACCTAATAAGAACTCTCAAGGAAGATCGATCTACGTATATATCAGAGATATTTCCCTTACTTTACATGGATAAATAAAAAATGGTTTATTTTATGTTGAGTTCTTTAGTTTCCTATGAAAGTAAATCTCAGAAACTCGACAAAGAAGCAATAAAGTATTTTAAATATTTCAAAGCCAGACTATCAAAGGATTAGGTATTTATGGAAACCAAAGGGGAGAGTTCAAATGGTAAGACTTATTTACGGATTTCAAAGGAGGATAAGTAAGGAGTACCCACGATACTAGGAAATCTAGTGAGTGCTCCAATCTACCATATAGTGAGACTTTACATATTTGAAAGAGAAAATTTACTTTTTTGTTTAAGTTGGAATCTTATTAGAATACTAGGACTTATAATCTATCAACATAAGATTATGTAAATGCCTAAGAGGTGAGTACTTATACTCATAACCTGAAGGAAATAAGTAGCCTCAAAACCTGAATCTAAGATGCTTTAACATAAGCAAAAAAGCATGACCTAGGTCTAATCAGAAAAATGAGATATAATGGTTTACCTCCATAAGAGAGGATAGACTCATATCGACTCTTCTGGGCTTATAACCACTTGGAGTGGCCGCCAGTTAACACCTCCTACGCTTTAAAATCATGTAAGTCAGTTTTATATAGATGCAAGAAAGCTAGGCTATTATTCAATTAGGAAGAAATCTAGAATCATAAACTCACTCTCTAAGAGACTAAATCATGATTGGTATGAAAATATGACTTAGACTAATGCAAAAATCTACAATCTTTTACATCATTTTGGATTAAGGCTTGGGAAAATTAGCCTATATGCATAATGAAATAAAGTTGTGGGCTAAATCAGCAGGAGAAGGTGTTCTCTACTATAAGGAATCACCCTCAAAAGTCAAGCATATCCCTTATCATACAAGAATGGAGACCCTCCCTATTCAAGACTAACATAAGATGATATCCATGGTGTGATAACATGGGGCTGCTAAATCTTTTATTCATTTTGATTATGGACATAGGTGTGGGCTCTAAAAATTCACCACCTACCTCTCGATTAAGAGAGTGATTTAAAGTGTCAGTGAAATTTATGATGAAATAGTAAGACACTACCCGTGAGATTTCACCCTCATTTTGTGGGGACTTAGATGGTTCCAAGTTTCATAAAGCAAAGCACCTATACACCTCTCTCCCGTCGAGAGAACTTTCGACATATAGATCGCTAAATATGTGAAGAAATAGGATGTGAAGTTTTGGAATTTAGATTTATGACATTCATTATATTTAGCTTAAAGAGCATGGTTGGGGGAACGATGACATCGATCTAAATCTCATGGTTCCGTCATCCCGGCTCGTCCCTTTACTTAATGAGATGGTCTACCCAACCGACTCAATGATTATTTATTAACACATGATTTACATTATCCAAGAAATCTTTGTAGACTTAGGGTGGTGTTTATCTAAGGAGACAATCTTAAGTCTACGTTAACTAACAGAGGGCTTTTTTCCCAATCAAGTATACCCTATGGTTCATAACTCAAAGGCAGAGCCATTGCATACCTGCACAAATGCTGATCATGATATAGGTCATTTGGTGATAACCACCGAATGAGGACTCATAACCGATCATGTGGAGCCTACAGCCAAGCCACGAAATAGGCCACGTCCTCGTCATGAGAGATTATTTGAGAGTAAACATACCAGTGACTTGATCCTTGGAGCTTTGTGAGTTAATTTGACAAACTATTATGGAAGGTAGATTGAATGGAGTTTGCTTTATGTTTTTAGATTAAATTTCATTTAGAAACTTATAGCTTAATGATATTTTAAATTCTGCATTTAGATTAAAGTTCAATCTAAATTAATTTTCTTTGAAATTATGATCATATTTTGATGGAAGTATCCCTCATTAACAAATCATCTTCGGTGATTTATTGTTTCAGATCTTCAGACTTATTAATTTAAAGAGGATCGATCATTGTCATATGACGTAATTAATTTCAGCTTCGATATTTTATTAGATTGAATATATTATAATAACATCATTAAATTTTAAGTTTTGTTAACCCACTGTGTCCTAAGACCCAACGGAATCAACCCAAGACAAGACCTCGACACTAAGTTTAAGCATTCAACATGTTTCCATGCCCATGTGAGTTTCCAATTGCTTGCATATAAAAGTATTTCATACATACTTCAAGGTATTTGAAACTGAGGTTATGAATACTCTCAGAATGTATATGATCATCTCACCTTAAGTTATTCTAAAACATCAAATGTGATGTTGCTTTGTAATGAATGATTTCATCATTCGTGATTGACATGCTAATGCAACGACTGAGCATATCATAATTCATGTAAGCATCTCTTTCATTTATTTGAAAATGTACAAAGCATTGAGTATTTGAATAGTATAAGTTTATATGAATTTATTTTCCATCCGAAAGTTTGCACATACATCAATGAAACACTTGAATTGGATAAATGTCACCTCTTAATGTATGTATGTGTTCAATTCACTTCATTAAAAATATTTGCATGTACTTCTAAACATTTGAGTTGAGCTAATGATTGTACACAAGGATAAGATCTATCTGAATTTCAAGACATATGCATCGAGAGAACATTTTAGAGCATCTTGAAAAGAGATAGATTTATAATATTTAAAAGGAGCTCACTTTACAATAATCACATGAAGTGCTTGAATTGAGTTTGAGTTGGATGTTATGTTATTATATGCACATGAAGCTTATTCAAAATCTTTCATATTCATGACTTCCTTAATGAGTTTTATCATTTTCTAACACATCATTAATGATTTCATAATTCATCAAATTTGATTTACCACATAATTCATCATGCTTATAAAATAAAAGGGATTTTCTTCTTCAAACACACAACATCTCTGGTCTGATATGTTTGAAGCTCAAAGCTGCCCTGAGAGGGTTCTCTACATTTCAAGCAAAGTCCTTCAATTTCTTTCATTCATCATTCAGAGTTAACTTAAATTTAAGCTTGTTTAAGTAGATTATGATGATTTAAATAATCCCATTTAGTCCTCATTTGAATCCTTCATGAGTGTGAAATTCAGATTACCTCGACATCCCCTCGATCAAAAGTCCTCAATGCTGTACAAAGAGTGTGTGTATGAGTGGTATAAACCACTGGCCTAAGTCTTCATTTTCCTACCATGCTACAAAGAGCTATAATTCCGCACAAAAGAAATCATATAAATTTTCCTGCCAAAGGAGTGCACGAAGTTTTCCTCATTATGCTACAAAGAACCCAGACAAGTTCTGTTGTAATCAAATGCATCGTAATTGAGATTTTATGTGCATTTAAGATTGATCATTTTATAATCTTGCATATAAGGGTTGATGATATTTCTTAAGTCTTTTATTTTCTTACCATGCTACAAAGAGTGTATGTTACCCGCACAAAAGTAATCATGTACATCTACATCCATGAATGTCGCTATGACTTTTTTCCCCATCGCTAAGCAAAGAGTGACGTAAGTTCCACTTTATCAAATGCATCACAATTGAGATTTTAGGAGCAAATTTAACCTTTTACTCTTATTAAGATTGAGATTCAGCTCTCCTTCATCGCCATCCATTACTACTCCTTATTGCTACCAAAAATAACCCATCACAACAACTTTTTAGTTATCTAATTAGACCCTAACTAAAATTAGTATCTCATAATCAACCACCCAACAAGGAAGATGGTTCGAGAAAGACTCATCAGGGAGAAACAAAGATGGAAACCAAGGACCACAAACCTAATAAGGAACCATACCGTTTGCTTATCTACATCCATACCCTAAAGAAAATGAAGGAGATGGGTTGCTAAAAACATTTAAGCTTAAGAAATCAAGAAAGGAGGCTTTGGCTAACTCCACGACTGGACGAGTGGGAGTCCAAACGGAAGGAGGAAGGAAGAGGGACATGGCCGGCTGCTGGATTCAACCCTAATAGTGGAAATCCGGAGGAGAGTTTCCTATTGGCATCGCAGAAGGAGTAAGGGAGGTGTCAAAATGCCCATGTAGTCCCAGGAGAGGAAGCTCTAATCAGGTGGAGAGTGGAAGTCGGTCAGGAGAGTGAACAGCTGACTTGAAAGCGGGGAAGAGCTGCTTGCAAGTGGGGAACGATCGATGAATGAACGCCAGGAGAGGGCTAGTCGCGGCGAGGAGTGTCATACCGTCATGAAGTTAGACGCTCATGCTCACGCGCCACTACCATGCATAACTGGCGCAGCGAACGGGGAACTAAGCAGTTTCAAAATAAGCAGGGAAGGCCTGGAAGGTCTACTAACTAAAAGGGAGGAAAGAAATGGCGCAGAAGCAGAGGTTACATGAGTTTTAATTTTGGGGTTGTTTGTGCTACGTGTGCGCTTCCAACTGGCGCAAACAGAGTGCAACAAAGGCGGTAAAGGAACGAGCAAAATACTTGTCGAGAGGGGGGAGTTTGCTTCTGTTTGCCGTGAGGGCAGAGGAGTTGAATCCAATTAAGTGGCGGTTACCAATAGAATGAATCGCATAAATCCCTTCTTCTGCTAGGTTATGGTCTTATGTCTTATGTGTATTTATAAGATTTTTTTTTTCTATTTCTATTAACTTTATTAATTAACCCCGATTTGAATTTGAAACGTTATTATGTAATATTATGATATATATATATATATATATATATATATATATTGATATTATTGATTTAAAGTTATTCCTGAAGATTCCTGATGCAAGTCCGCTTCTGCATGATCAGAAAGACTGCTCACTTCTCTATGATCAGAGGCTCAAATCATACACGCCCACTCACTGCACAATTCGTATACGTACCATCCCAAATCGAAAGCTTCAAATCCCATTGTGTGTGATAGTTTTGATATTTTCGATACTCACTAACATTCAACGTTCTCATCCAAATGAAGCCGCTTCGGGCATGAACAATCCCCATCTTGATGTCTTTGATATTTTGATACTAACAAAGATGATCAATTAATTCTCATGAATGATTCCATTTAAGCAACATCAGAGTTTCCCTTGTCAATCCTCGATATGCCATGTCGACTATCATCGACGTATTTCAATCTGCGTAATCGTTTCATCGACGGTTCATTGCCAAGGAAACCAGGTAATAACTGTATATTGTACGAATTAAGTTGTCAACAATATTCCCCAACAAATGGGGATCTGGGCGGCCAAGTTCTGCTGGTCAACGGAGCGAGTCATATTTGACTAATTTTAAGACCATCGGCGCATTGCCTTTCACCTCCCATTTCAGGTAATCAAGCTCCATCAAATTCTACCGAGCTCGGGAGGGTTTAACGCAGGTGCATGCATGAAGGTATCTTTCTTTTGTGTCTTCACAATAACGGCTTTCCAACAAATATGATTCATGATGGAGGAAGTAGTCTCATATTTGTTGAAAAACTCTCAATGCCCTAAGTCTGATCACTTCGCCTTTCAACTTCCATGAAGGATTCAACCCTTATCCACCATCTACCGACTTGTTAGAAAGTGTATGTACGATGTGTGCTTTGGCGTCGAAAAGTATCTTTCTTTTGCATCTCATAGATTTGCTTTCTCCGACCCCAAATTTTCCAAACGCTTGATGGAGGAATTCCATTAACATTGTTCATTTGAGTTATCTGGCCAAAATTCCGGTGCACTTCCCTGCATTTAAGCTTAACGGACTTGATGAAGGATTAACCTGATTTATCCATATTGACTTGTTAGAAAGTGTATGTACACCATCATGTGTCACGCTGACCGACTCGCTGAAGAAGCATATAGTCGACCAAATTTTCCGCATAACCCAGGAGCCACAGAGTGGTCCTCGGCTTCTAAAGTTGACTGCAGGTTTAATTGGCTTTCAAGTGCATAATTCTTTCGCTGATCAGCTTTGCTCAGCTTTGTATGAATCCAGGGAATCACTTCCTCTGGCCCTCAGGCTTTCGCTTCGGGTGGAAGCTTGATGAGGGAATCTCGCCAATCTTGACTATTCAAAAGAGATCTTCACCTGCGCACTGGGATTATATAAATTGATTCTTGATCGTACCAATAAAGAGTTTCCCTCAGATATCTTGGCCGACGTAGCCGAAGATCTCTTTGAGTCACTAGCTAGTGAAGTCTACTTAAGAGATAGATCTAATTTAAGATTGGAACAAAATTATCATCATTGTACCGATGACTGTGGCTCTTTTCACCCGCGCTTTTTTTCTTTCAGTTCGCTGAAAGTGAGGAGAGCATCAACAACTGCAGACCATTTGGCGTGAGCTTGTTGAATTGGACGACCTTTAGAACCCACTCAAGTTTTTGACTTTCAAGTGTTTGTGATGTTGTTGAATAACGGCCTTGGCATTAAACTCCATGAACTGGGGTTCTCTTTCACCGCGATCTTTTCGTACTTATCGGATCAGTGAGTGCGTCAACAACCTCGTACCAACAACTAATTGTAATTTCAGCTAATTTTAGAACCCATCCCAGATTCCAGACTATAGGAAAATATAGATTTGATTTTTCTTTTCCAGCAACTTGAATTGATTGAAGCTTCCCAAAATTAAGAGTTCTTCTGACTGTGGACCTTGATCTATTCGACATTTGGCGAATCTGGGGAGGAAAACTTCTCTACATTTAGATTATCTTTTCGTGCATCAAGGCATTCTATTTTGTTCTTAGCACTGCAAAGACAATCAATAGTTAACTTTAACAATAATAGTTCATAAAGTTTCTCTCGCGATAAAGTTCTGATGTCAACTCGAATGTATATAGAAAGCTCTCTTATTTCACAGAAATGATTGACACATATTCGACATCTCATAAAAACTAAAAAATGCCCCCTATCTACCGTGGGATTGCGTACTACCAAGCAGACACTAGTTCTAAAAACAAAAAGTATTACAAAGTCTTTCTTAAACTTTTAAATATAATATTCGATTAATACGAAATTTCATTCCCCTGATTAATATATATATATATATATATATATATATATATATATATATATAGGTATAGATATATATATATATATAGAGAGAGAAGAGTATATAATATATATATATATATATATATATATATATATATATATATATATATATATATATATATATATATATATATATATATATATATTTATCTAATGATCCTACTAATCTTAATGTGTCAACTTAATTAAATATATGTACTCCCTCCCTGCCTAAATTCCTCCCCGGCTTATATGGGGAGGCTTTCCGCAAGAACTTGAAAACGTGTTCTTCATTACTTTACCTAGAGAACCTTCAAGTGACATTATATAAGGGCCTCAGCCTTTACTAAGTGCAAGATCTTACTTAAGCATTTAAGTATACCTCATCCATAATTGGGCTATGATATTTCTCGAGATATCTAATTCATCGCGATCAGCATTGATCGATCGCTGACCATTTTTTTGCTCAATAAGCCAATAAGCTAGGCCTCTTCCTTCATCCACCTTCTCTATGACGAAGTGTGATCTTCCCGCTAGCTTTCAAATTTACCATCGATCTTATGGCGAGGATGCGACGATCGGCCTTCTCAAAGACTTAACCAATTCACCTTTCTAGAATGTCCGAGGACATAATCAACTATCAATACTTTGACTTTACATCCTCGCTTCTAGAAATTTCTAAACCTTTGTCGAATCTAAATCCTTGGATCATCTAAATCACAAGCAATACAACTCTTTCCATTCCATTTGCTAAAGAAAAAGCATTCTCATCTTGAGAGTAAGATTGTATTGACATCGACAAATACATCAAGTGATAAGTAGCTCAACTTCTGCGGCATAATAGCCTTCAACCCAAAAATGTTCGGAGTATAAGGAGTGGTTTTGTTGGTCGCATTTTATAAGTTGTTGCGTATGTATGCCCGTGAGGCAAGCTTCCATCATTTTAGTATGCCACCTTTTATTCTTCTGGTGGAATCTGAGCAAAATTTTATCAATATCCTATTGAAAGCTCAAGTAAAAAACCATTGGCCCTTAGATTATGACATGAATACCCGCCTACCGCCCAATCAATTTTATGCCGATTAGTGAATATGTATATCTTCAAAGACTCTAAAAAAGTCGGACCATTGTTCCTAAAATGATTCATTCTCGGTTGAACCCCCAAATCTATGACATAACATGTTGGTGCGTGACAATGACTTAGGGGACCGATCGCCAGTTGATCTTTAAATGGAGCAACCACCACTTGTGAAGTGGGCCAAGAACCGCTAGGGAAGTAAATACAGAATCGATGAATCGATGACCGATGATGGAGGATTCAATCTAAGCATAATTATATTTGTGCCCCAACTTTGAATGGCGTGACATTGTTGGGTGTAAAGGATTCGGAGGTTGATGAATGAAATCATGGATCCTATGGACATCTTTTGAGGCATGATTTATGCAATCTTTCACCATCAAGGCCAATAAGATCCCATCCTCTTAATTTTTGTTGCCATTTTAGACCCGACCGGGTGCAAAATGAGTCCTTCATGGACTCATTACATTTTGGCTTCATCTGCCCATCGAGTCACATTTGTTCAAAGGATCTATGGTATAATGTGTCATTGATATAAGCATATCGTATGATTCTTTTTGTAATTTGCCTGGTTACTAATTTATTTCTCAAAGACCTTGGAAATAATCGATGAAGGGTCTCCAATCATTTGGCTCTTCCAATCGTGGAAAGTTCTCGCATGATTTGTTCGTAGTATTTTTGAGTTTTTCTATCTCTTGTACTTACCGCTCTTTTGGGAGAGCGGAGGAGCAATTTGAATTGCTTTCATGTCGGCTTTCGAGTTTGATGTCCCCTACCCGTAGGGAATATGGATTTAGTTACGTAACCTCGACGAGTGGACACTTCAATCAACACATCGGCCATCCGTTCGCCATCTGCTTTGCTCTTTTGATTTCTCTTGATCGAAACTCGAGCTGCTTATGATTGCTTGAATTTTCTTTATGATGAGAGCCAATTAAAATTATTATCTTATAGAGACCCAACACTTGGTTGATTACCAAATTGAGAGTCTCCAAAGATTCTTAAATTTTGAATGTCGATAATAATAGCTTCTTTAAGACCGCCACCAATGCCTCAGATTCATTATTGCTCCTGGTCCAATCAGATGAACGTCTTCATTATGCCACCTTCCTGTTATGAAGATGAGACCAATGCTGCCTTGCTTTTGATAGATTTGCACCACCAAAATTTTGCTAAGATGCACCATCGAATCATTTCCCGATTTGGATAAAATGAAACGAAAATTTGCCAGTATTTTCCCATTAACAGTTTTCTAAGATACATATGTAATATCGAACTATAACAAAAGTACTGTCCATCATGCCAAACGACCTATCAACGCTGATCTTGTCATCAGGAACTTCAGCAGATTGATCTTTGATATGAGTATTATCTTATGTGATAACATGTAATGTCAAAGCTTCGGCTTCAATAAGATGCAAAGACAAGGCTTCGACCTGAAAGTACTTGTCTCAATCTTCAAATGATAGCACAAGGTATTTTTCTTACCTTCTTTATTATGTCAGTAAGCAAGCAATGTCTCGGTGAGATTCTTCTACCATATATACAAAATGAGAGGCTTTCCCCGTGCACTGGCCCGCTAGGATTGGTGGATTCAATAGGTATCTTTTGATGCTATCAAACACTTCTTGACACTCATCATCCCACTTAATTGGTGCATTCTTTTTCAACAATTTAGCAAATGGTTAACACCTGCCTGACAGATTTGATATAAAGTACCAGATGAATGCCAAATGTCTCTGCATGAAATGAAGCTAATGAAGATTCTTCGGCGGTGGCATATTCACTATCGCTTTGATTTTATTAGGGTTGATCTCAATTCCTCGATGTCGTACCACGTAGCCAAGGAATTTTCTAGAAGAAACCCTGAATGCACATTTGATAGAGTTCATCCTGAGATCATACTACCTAATTCTTTTGAAGACCATCCTCAGGCCACCAAAATGATCTCTTTGATCTATGCTCTTGACGACGAGGTCATCCATGTAGCATTCTACTTTCTAATGAATCAACTCATCAAAGATGCATGTCATGACCCTCTCATATGTAGCTCAAGCATTCTTCAATCCAAAGGGCATGACTGTGTAGCAATATATACCAATTGACATCCTAAATGATGTGTGCTTCTCGTCTTCAAGAGCCATCTTGATTTAATTGTATCCCAATGATTCATCCATAAATGAGAACTTGTCATAGTTGGAAGTATTATCTACTAATAGTTCCGATATTAGAAGCAAAAAATTATATTTTGGGCATACTTTGTTCAGATCTCAAAAATCAATGCAGATACAAATTTGACCATTCTTCTTTCTCACTGGAACAATATTGGCTATCCAATATGCATACTTTTCTTCTCGGATAATGCCTGCTTTGATTAGCTTCTTAGTTTCTGCTTACACCACTGCTCTTCAATCTCCAATCTCATTTTCCTAGAGCTTGCTTACCGTGTGTTGCATCCATGACAAAGAAGTTTATGAAATGCCACCTCAGGGGATAAGCCTGGTATTTCAGAGTATGTCCAAGCAAAGTAGTTCTTGAATTCATATAGCAAAGCTTTTATTTCTTCAACTTTTCATTAAAGTCAGCATACACAGGATTGGGCATCATCTTCATTCCCAAGTTGATTTCCTTCAACTCATCCATGGTAGTTGCCATTCAACATCCCTCAAGCTCTCAAGTCGTCAGGCTTTCTACCTCTTCATCGCTATCGATAAACTCATAAAGATCATCTTCATTTTCAATTTTAGTATCCTCTTCTTCTCGCTATCACATACCGTGTTTTTCTTTGATGGTGTTTATGGGATGTATCCAAACCTTAGATGTATGATTATCACACTTTATGAGGTCTGGACTTTTAGACCCGTGAGAGCATCAAAGAAGTTTTTATCTATTCTAATATCAACTCCCAAATTTGTGCATCATCTTGGGAATCCTTGAGGATTATATTTTGGTATTCTTGTGAGAACCATATCATCGACCATCAAACCATGAGCATTAGAATTCCGGTGATAAGACTCCTTAGACTCAGAAATGAAATCCCACGCTCATTACTTCCAAGCAAAGAGGCACATAGAAAGGCTTTAACTCTTTAACAATGGACCTAGTTTTTTTGAAGTGTTGAACCTACACGCATCACCAATTACACTAATGATACCTAATAAGTCTACCATCTTTCTGAATGACAATAACTTCAACTTTCATAAGTAGGTTTAGAATCATACTCAAAACTGAAAGTATTCCATAATTTTCTTTCCTTTCACCAGACTGAGACTCCCTTGGGTCCATTGTAAGGATCATCATCTTCTTCTTCTATGTCATCAAACGAGAGAATCTTTTCAACTTATGTGATGACGCTAGCCGCTCAGAAGAATCAACGCTTTCTTTTCTTTTTTTTTCCTTCTTCACTTCTTTGTGTTGTTTTGCATCTTTTGAGGTAGAAGCTTTGGATGGTCGAGGCTTGGGCTCCCTCAACAAATAGTATTTCACATCTTCATAGATTTTAGCTTCATGGACTACAAATGGTTGAAGGTTGCCAGAAATTCTATGTTCTTCCTCACCTCTTATGTATTTCATGCATTGGTGATAAATAGATGGGACCATTCTGTACTTATATAACCAGGGGCACCCCAATAAGGCCCTAAATGAGGTATCAACATCAATGACAATGAATTTGCTTTTATGTGTGAAGTTCTTCAAAGGTTATTTAACTTTCTCTTCAAAATAGATAGGTTGTTTTCCCTTATCTATATTGTATGTTGCCCTCCTTCCTCTATTTTAATCATATGAAGAAGTGTGAGATTCAATCCCCCTTGACTCTGAGACCTTCCCTTTCTTTGTTCTGTCTGAATGGCTTTCAATTTTAGAGAGATTCAACTTTTCAAATTTTACCACCCGATCTAGTAGTTCTTGGAATATGGTGATGAAAGCCATGCATAAATAGGGCGCCATTTTATCATCAATGTTGCCCATTAGCAGTTAAATTGCATGTTCCTCTTTATTCATGTTGCTCACATTTCATGCTCATGTTGCACCAATAAGTTATGTATTTAGTGACTGACTCATCCTTCTTTCCCTTCTCCAAGGCGAGGTCAGCTATTGTGGTCTTTCTAACTGCACTAGAAAATCTTTTGATAAACATTGCTTCCAGCTCGGTGAATGTCTTAACTGAGTCATTTGATAACTCTGTGTACCACTCAAAAGCAGTTGAAGTTATACTGCTAAGGAACTGCAGAATAACAACATGGCATTACCCCCAATATTACCATAAGTTGCTTTAAATTGTGCTAGGTGCTGCCTGGGGTTATCGTTGCCATCAAATGAGTAAAATTTTGGCTTTGAGTAACCTTTAGGATACGACATCTGGTCATATTGCAGATATGCGACTCATTCGATTTCTCCACCTATTTTCTATGATATCTTTAATCTTTTCACTTATAATAGTTTCAAGTTGTACAACTATCACTGGCTCAGATATTCTTAGTATTTGCTGGAGAATGGGTGGAGCATTCAATTAATTGACTTCATTTCTACCATTATGAGAACTTTACGCTCCGGAGGTTTGTGGCGCTTGCTCAATTGGTAGATTGATGGGCACAGTGTTGGTTATTTGATGATTGATAGGAGGAACTAGTGTCGGCATTGCGGCAGCATTCCTCTGCATCATTTACATCATGAGATTCATCTGCGTCATCATCTGATTCATCTTTGAATTCAGTTGAGAGATCTCCTTATCCTTCTCTTTCATCTGCCATTACATTTTTCTTTTCACTTGAGCAAGTGTAGTAGTGTCAGCGAGTAGCATGCTATCTTCTTCTTCTGGTTCCTCTTCTTGCTCATCACTTGAGGAGGAACTAAAGGTTCACTTCATTTGACGCATTCTTGATGTGGATAGAGGTGCGCTCCATGATACTTGGGTATCTTGTCATACAGGATGGTTCTCTGATGTGTTGTACCATATACACCATATCTACCCCCATGATATCTTCTTCATCTTTCTCTTCTTCTTCTTGTAGTCTTATCTCTAATCGATGTCTCCATCGATTTATGCTCGAGTGTGGGAGAACATCTCCTCAATCAAGAGCTGATCAAAATTAAGGAAGATCATTTAGGTTGGTGATGGGATTCCCAGAGGATTCTCCTGGTGTCACCACCATGAGCCTCATTAATTATAACATTCTTTTTTGAACCCATTCTGTTGCCCTTGTCATCGTGGATCTCTGATATGCATAAACCGGGTCACACCCTTTTTTCCTTTTGCGCTTCTTCTTGAGGCTTGCCTGACTTATTTTTTTCTTTTGTCGACCTTTTGGTGGTGGATTCCGAATGTGGTTTAGGTCATCGCCGATGTTCACCCGCGGCTTGTTTGTAATGCTCAGTTCTTACTACCTTTGATGGTAGCTTTTGCGGCATTGTTGGCTTCTCTAATAATTAGTCTTTGATATTTCTTCTTCATAAGGCCTTGTTCTTTTACAACTTTCAACACCTTGTGCACTCTAGAGGATAGAGTCTCAAGATGCCTCCTTTGTGGGGTTGGAGCTTGGTACCATTGCTCCCAGAATGATTGCTTAATATCACCAGTAGAGCTGTTCCTTTTCACCCACTTGAGATTTTCAAATTTGTTGTGGGTGGGAACACTCGCTTCTGGTCCGACAACTGGTTGTGTAATGGAGGGGTCAGGTGAGAGCTCTTGGGCTCCCAACTCAGCATTCCTTCCTCTCCTTTGTCTTCTAGTTAGCTTTCCTCTAGATGAGGAAGCTTCAGCATCATGTTGGCCTTGCGCAAAGGGTAAGGTGGGTAGAGAAGTAGTGTTTGGATGCACTAATGAAATTATTTGCCCAGCTATCATTCTCTTCATGGTTAGAGCTTCAGTGTATCCCAACCTTTCAAATACAGAGGCTCTCTTTCAAGGAACCTCAATAGTACTAGCGATAGGAGCTTAGGTAGACTTGGCCTACTGCATGGGTTGATGTGCAAATTGAGCATGATTATCTCGTGGCCCAATAGAAGTTTGAGCAGTGATCACTGGAAATTCTAAGCTACCAAATTGTATAGTAGCTCCAACATCCCGGTGTTGATGACGATTAACGGATGTTGGCTGGCAACACATTGAATGGTGTGTTCAAGATCCATGTGAAATGAAAGATGAGGATTAATAATAGTAATTGATATCTCATCCCACTTTATATAGAACAAACATGATAAAATATGAAAATAAGTTATGAATAAAAAAAGATTTTCAAAATATCAGAATTATGTTCATTACACAAATAATTTTGAGTTTCAAAAAATTTAACTTTATAAATAACTTTAAGTTATCATTTTACTATACTCATCTGCTATTGTAGCTTTGATTGACTAGATGGAAAGAGAAACTATCCCCTGAGTCGCCAAAATCATGGGCTCCAAAAATTTGCCACCGACCTCTCGATTAAGAGAGTGATTTAAGGTGTACGTAAAATCTTTAGAAGGCAGATGGAATAGTAGATAAGACACTACCTAGAGATTTCACCCTCATTTTACGAGGACTTTAGATCTAGTTCCAGGTTTCCTATAGGCGCAAGCACCTATAGTTAATTACCCCTCTCAATGCTGAGAGAGAACTTTCGATTAAGGCTAGTCATTAGATCGCAAAATGCATAGCATATAGTAGTAGCATATGGAGTTTTGGAATTTAGATTTATGAAATTCATTATATTTAGCTTAAAGCAGATGGTTGGGGGGAATGATGCATCTAGATCCCATGGTTCCATCATCCCGGTCATCATGATCTAGTCTACTTAGTCGAGGAGGAGGTAGTCGACCCAACGACCAAAGGATCCTTATCGAACACATGAGTTACGTCATCCAAGAAATTTTGTAGACTTGGGGTGTTTGTCTAAGAGACAAGCTTAAGTCTAACCTTTTTTTCTCAATCAAGTATACCATGGTTCACAACTCAAAGTGAGCCATAGGGGAGCATATGCTATATATGATCATGACATAGTGGGGTCATTTTCGATAACCACCGTCGGACTCTGGTCATAACGCATCATGTGGAGCCTTGGCCAAACCATGTGGTTAGAGGACATGCCACATCCTTCGGCATGAGATTATTTGAGAGTAAACATAGTTGTGTACTTGATTTGACTTTGGCTCCTTTGTGAGCTAGGATTTTCTTAATTTGTCACCTCTGATAAATTATTATGGAAGGTGGATTGAATGGAATTTTCTTTAAGTTTTTAGATTGAATTTCATTTAGACACTTATAGCTTAATGATATTTTAAATTCTACATTTAGATTAAGGTTCAATCTAAATTAATTTGTTTTAAAATTATGATCATATTTTGATGGAAGTATCCCCTCTAATTAAAATTTTTATTTAACACAGCCATCATCGGGGTGGTTTATTATTTACCTATTTCAGATCTTATCAACTCTATTAATTTAATAATAGAGCATCAGATCTACTGTCATATGATAGAATTAGCTTCTCAGATATTTTATAGATTGAAGATATTATAATAACATCATTAGAATTTTAGGTTTTGTTAACCCGGACCCAGTTCTAAGACCCAACCGGGAATCAACCCGCGCAGCATCCTCAGACACTAAGTTTAAGAATTCAACATAGTGTCGAGGCCCATGCTGGTTTCCAATTGCTTGCATATATAATCGCTTATCCATTTCATAAAAGTATTCATACATACTTCGAGGTATTTGAAACTGAGATTAAGAATTCTCTCCGAATGTATATGATCATCTCACCTTAAGTTATTCTAAAACATCAAATTTAGATGTGATGTTGCTTTGTAATAAATGCAGTATTTCATCATTCAGGTGATTATCATGCATCTTAATGCAATAGGATTGAGCATATGCTCACTTCATAATGCATGTAAGCATCTCATTCATTTATTTGAAAATGTATGCAAACATTGGAGTATTTGAAACATATATAAGTTTATAGGAATTTGTTTTCCATCTGAGTGTTTGTACATATCAATGAAACACTTGAATTAGATAAAATATCACCTCTTAGTGTATGTCTATGTTTAATTCACTTCATTAAAGTAGTTGCATGTACTTCTAAACATTTGAGTTGAGCTAATGATTGTCTCACCGCATACACAAGGATCAATCTCTTTGATACTCTGTGAATTTCAAGACATATGCATCGAGAGTATTCGCATGTATCTTTAGAGCAATAGACTCGTGTATAAGATGGATTTATAGTATTTACAAAGGGATCTCAACCCTTTAGAACCTTCACATGAATTAATGAAGTGCTTGAATTGGATTTGGATGTTATGTTATGATATGCACATGAAGCTTATTCAAAACCTTTCATATTCATGACTTCCTTAACGAGTTTTATCATTTTCATAACGCATCATTAATTGGCCCCTTGATTTCATAATTCATCAATTATTTGATTGAAATTATCATGAGTTATGGTGGAGTCCACATAAAAGGTTGGTTCATGCCTATAAATAAAAGATTTTCTTCTCTTCACACATCATCACTTGTCGAATATGCTTGTGAATTCTTGCAAGCTTCAAAGTGTCTAAGGGGTTCTACTTACATTTCAAAAAGTCCTTAGTTTCTTTCATTCATCATCTGTAGGTTAACTTTTTCTTAAATTTTAATTTAAGCTTGTCTAAGTAGATTATGATGATTTAAATAATCCCATTTAGTCCTCATTTGAATCCTTCATGAGTGTGAAATTCAGATTAAATTTTGGCTGCCTCCTGGCATCGTCCCCATATTAGGGGTTGCATCGGGAGTCTGGGCCTACTCACCATGCTATGAAGAGCTCGTATGAGTGGTATAAACCATAGCCTAAGTCTTCATTTTTTCTACCACGTTATAAAGAGCATGTATAGGTTACCTGCACAAAATAAATTATATAAATTTCCCAGTTGGATCGTGAGTGTCGCCTATGAGTTTTCTCCACAAGAGCACATACAGGTTCCACTCATCGTCAAATGCATCGCAATTGGGATTTTATGTGCATTTAAGATTGAGCATTTTATAATCTTGCATAAGGGTTGATGATAGCGGCTTAAGTCTTTATTTTTTCTACCATGCTACAAAGAGCGTGTATAGGTTACCTGCACAAAACCAATCATATAAATTTTCCCGTCACATCGTGAATGTTGCCTACGAGTTTTCCCCCGCTGTGCTACAAAGAACACATACGGGTTCCGCTCATCGCATCAAATGCATCATAATTGAGATTTAGCATTTAACATTTACTTTATTAAGCTTGAGATTCTTTCCTTCATCACCATCCATTACTACTCCTTACTATTACAAAAAATAACCCAACATAGAGATTTTTTGGTTATCTAATTGAATCAAAAATTAGTATCTTCACCACCCAACAAGGAAGATGGTTGAGTAGCACCTATTTGAGAAACAAAGATGAAAACCAAGGACCAAAACCTAATAAGGAACTATAATTCTTTAATCCATATCACATCACATACCCAAGTAAGGAGATGGGTTGTAGAAAATAACCAAATGAGAGGAAAGGAGGCTTTGGCTAACTTACGATTTTTGGGAGTCCAAATGGGAAGGAGGAAGGAAGAGGGACATTTGTTCAATTCAAATAGTGGAAATGAAAAGGAGATTTTCTTCAACTCGCAAGGGAGAGGTGCTCACTTTGTACTCGTGCATCTGAGAGAGAGGAAACAAGGGGAGAGAAAGAACGGTTTGAGGAAGATGGACGAGCAGGAGAGAACGTATGGGAGGCTAGTCACATGAGTTGCGTGCTGCATGTGACTTCTGAGTGGAACATAAACAAAGGAAACAGCGACTTGAGGAAGGTCGGATGAGCAAACGGGAGAAGAACGTGGCAAAGAGGCTAGCGTGAGTTCGCTATGCGACTTCAATTGTCGGCGGAATAGAGGTAAAGGAATAGAAGGCTTGTGAGGAGAGAGTTCATTGTGAGGGAGTCAACAAAATTATACCAATAGAATGAATCACAGTCCTTTGATTAGGGTTAGGTCTTATAGGTATTTATAGGATTTTTTTTATTTCATTTAACTTTATTAATTAACCCTAATTTGAAATTTTATGATGATGTTATTATGTAATTAACATATATATATATATTGATTTAAAGTTATTTTGATGTTCTGGACACAATGACACGGTTCATTTCACGATCGGAGGCCATTTGTTTCACGTTGGCGTCGAATCGGGGTCAATTTCAGTTCAAATTTGGTGTCATTACTTCCTATCACTCGACATTTGTGCAGACCCATACAAATTGAGCATGAATAGTCCCATTTGATAGGTTTTGATATTTTGATGCTAACGGTATGATTAGTTTCATGAACGTAGGTCATTTGGGTAACATCATGGCTTCCTGACCTCAATATCGTGTTAGTAGATCGACGAATTTCCTTCTTGATCGGTTGGCCATCGAATTGTGCAATATGTATATTCTAATTAATTTCAATATTCTGGATGTGATGGCGAAGTTCGTTCGTTGATCGAAGGTCATTTTGACTGATTTTCAGCACCATCGAGGGCATTTCAACTCTGATTTGTGCTGAAGCTCGTCAAATTCACCTTGTGAGCTTGACTTAACTTATGGTGCATGCATGGAGGTCAACAATAGGCCTTAAGATGAGGTTGTAAGTTATATTAAAATTTGGTTATGAGTTATTTAGTGATGATAGAAAATTTAATTTTATCATAAAGAGCGATGATAGAAAATTTAATTTTATCATAAAGAGCCTACCACATCTAGGCCA
Source organism: Cymbidium sinense (assembly GCA_021442155.1). NCBI lineage: Eukaryota > Viridiplantae > Streptophyta > Magnoliopsida > Asparagales > Orchidaceae > Cymbidium > Cymbidium sinense. The sequence goes on along the minus strand of CM038224.1, from coordinate 72,643,855 downwards.
CAGATCAAATCATTACACTTTAACAAATCTATAAAAAGTATGTCATTTATTTTGCAAAAATCTAAACACAATAGTCAAACATATGAATTTCATAAAAGAATAAAATGTCATGAGGTAATTAATACCCAGAAAAGGAAAGAAATGGGGTAGCTGAGTTCTACCCTTATACAACCCGAATTATAGTAGAATATTATAATTACAATAAATGTTATGGGGGTCTTCAAGTTTCTATTTTTATTTCTTTCCTTCCCTTCTTTTAGATTGGTGTTACTCTAGGCTTCATAGGGCCTCCCAGGTCTTTGCCTTCTAGCCACTACTCATCTTATAACCCCATAGCACTAATCCTAATCCTATTGAAAAAATTACATATTTATGAAAAATGAAATCTAACTACACCTACAAAACAAGTTAGCAAAATAAATATACAAGCCATGCGAAATTATATTTCATATGTTTGGAATTAACACCCTGCATATGGGTAACCAAACCCACCTATCCTAATTGTATTATGCTTAGAGGCATAAGCAACCTACAAGCAAGAACATTTATATTTACTTATTATTACTACAACCCCTTTAGCGTAATCCCCTACAAAAAATATCAATAGGCTATTAATGACCTAACATCTAGTCTATGCATAAATAATCTAACATCTAGTCTAAAATATTACATTATAAAATAAAATATAATACCATAACATACACCGGCCTAACCTAGAGGCTAGAATTGGTGACTTAGTATTTTAATGTGTGTACTAAGGTTTAGTGTGGTATGTCTTAGTTGGGCCTTAGAAGTATAATTATCTAAGGTTAAGAATTATTTTATTTAAATATTAGGAGAGTTTCCACTTCAAATCTTTGAATGAATTGATTAATTTTAATTTACATTTCTTTTGTTTCATTGGATGCCTACTTAACATCTAGTTATTATAAAGAGAGGAAAGAGGTTTGACCCCCTTCATCCCTATCCTAACTTGTTTTCTAAATGTATATTATTTTATGATCTTGATTTCTTTAGTGAATCATTGTATTACAATTTTTTTTATTAAACCTAAGTTTGGGTTAGTCTTAGGGATCTTATTCAAATACGAAAGGCATCTTAGGATTAATAAAACTAAATCACCATTATATGGATAATTTTCCACCACTTCTTTCCATCATCAATAGCATGCACATTTCTTCATTTTTATTATTCATGGTATTTGATTATATATATATATATATATATATATATATATATATATATATATATATATATATATATATATATATATATATATACATTTTGGCACACTTGAATGATCGTTAATGTATGTATTTTGGTAGAAAAAAAAGATATCATCTCATAGTTAAGCATTTATACACATGTATTAGAGATTTAAGCAAGTACGTGCCATTGTTAAACTAGAGAAGTGAGATTATCTAAGATCTCCTTGGGGCTACTTAAAGTCTCATGTTCCCGGGATGTCCAGACTATATACTTGCTAACTTAAATACATGTAAACATATACACAAGTGTAGGAATTAAAATCATGCAAAGATTGTAATAATAATTCCTTTATTCATGTGAAACAAAGTGTTATTCCAAATTCTAGCACATGCATACACATGAATGAAATTAAGCAAGTATGTGCCATTGTTAAACTAGGGAAGTGAGATTATTTAAGACCTCCTTATGGATACTTAAATCCTTGTGTTCTCGGGATGTCCAGACTATATACTTGTTAACTCCAAACATATGTAAACATACACATGAATCATGAAAATAAAATAATCCTTTACCATATTTGAATTATAAGTAAATGTAGATTTTATTAAACATTTATAACCAATATTAACTTAAAATTTATATTATTAGCTTATAGTTTTGAAAATAATTTAAGATTTATTAGTGATAATAGCCACTCTATATACTAATATTTATCCAACACATGCAACTTAGATGTAATCATTTTCTTTGAATTTTTTTGAAAAACATGAATATAATGCAAATTTATGATGCTTGGAAAGAGGTAATTAAACATTGCCACATAACATATTCAATTATATTAATTTCTAAGGACAATCAAGCCAAATAAATATTCCTTAAGATTAACCAAAAATTCTTATGAAATTTTATTTTTGGCATTCGTATTATTAAGACCTAAAGAAGAGAAATGATACTTAGTATTTACCTCATTCCATGTTGGTGATTTAATATATTTAAGAAAAGTAATTAAATAGATTTTTATGACTTGATTAAGTTTAAACCATTATGCACATTGATTTGATTACCTTTCCCTAAGCTTCTTTAATTTAATTAACTACTTAATCATGAGCCTCTAATGATATGCTTTTAGGAAATTAAAATTTGTAATGAACTTAAAAGAATCTAATATAATTAGGCTCATGCTTAAGAGATAATTAGATTAAAAAAAAAGAAGAATCTAAGTTAAGTACTCTTATGATTCTTCCACACCAATGGGTCAACCATAATTTCCTTAATAACTTTATGTTATTAAACACATAAAGAAACAAATAAATTATATTTGAATTATCTAAACCAATCACAAATTTAGTTTGATTTCTTATTCATCATTAATTTTCTTAATTAATCCCTAATTATTACATGTGTTATCTTAAGGAAATATATTTAGAAAAATAAATGAAAGAGGCCCTAATAAATTTCCCTCACTATTCCCACTATTCACAGTGATTAACTATCATAAATTATTCAATTTTTACTATTTAACAATTTTAATAAATATTAAATTAATTAATGAGGTAATTAGATTGAAAATTCTTCATTTTTTAAATTACATAGTGATAATTCCAAGAAAATTATGAGAAGAAGATGATATCTCATGGAATCATCCCACCAAATTTGAAATTAATTGGCCAAGTAATTAAGCTTAATTAAGATAATTAACCTAAGCTTCAAACCATAATTAGCATTGTTACCTAGGCATTAATCAAAGATTTTATTCTTTTAAATTCTCCTTAGTCTAACCTTTCCAAAATGGGTTTATTTATATTTTTTGGATTTTTTACAATTAGTTATGATTTTTTTAAAGTTTTGCCATTTAATTACTTTTTTAAAGCCTAATTATCTAGTTAAACCATTGGTGCCACGCAGACGCTAATGCAGCAGTGCTTTCCCCATGGTGCCATAGTATAGGTTATTTAAATCATTCGACGAGGCATCCGACGCAGTGGTAGACACGATTTCATCCTTGTCCGATTTCGATTCGATGATTTTCTCCCTGAGCAGAAAAGAGCGGACGTCACCTTTTGGTCGATCCCGACTCAGAGCTCATTCGATAGTGAAATTGACCCCAAAATGATCAGGGAAGAAATGCAATGGGATCCTGCGGTGAAAATCACATGAAATCATATTTCACTTCAAAAAAGACTGTTACCTAAGGGGGGAATCTACAGTTGCTAGATTTTTACCTCATCGGAGCTATAGACTGGCGATCCATCGATAGAATAGCTTCATCTTGAAGAGACAAAGCCCTATTAAAAAGATCATGAGCTGGCTCCCCGCCGATTGCTCTATGGACCAAATGTTATCGCAAAGCTTATTGAGTTGGTCTAGGGACGTCTTTTAGTGCTCAAATTGCTCAAGAAATGATTCATTTTGGTTTGTTGGAGTAAGGTGAAGGTGTAAAAAAGTTAATTTAAATTTGGTGGAGATTTTGGAAGTTCAGATAGATGGAGCTCTTGGGTTCGATCAGGGGTTGGTCTCGCTGGCGGTGGAGCGCAGGAAGAGCTCAGGAAAGGGTATGAGATTGTGTAGAATGGTTTGAGGAAGGTCTTTATTTAGTTTAAATCCTTGGGGAGGAGTGTACTCTCCTCCCCAACTGAACTAATGGCTAAGATTGGATCAACCTTTGGCAGCTGTCCGGCTAGGTAGCCGGAGATGGTAGATGATTGTTGAGGTGGCTTAGGGTGAGAGGCTGAGGGAATGGAATGAGCTAGCATGGGGTGTACAGCCTCCCTTTGGTGGACCAATGGATTTTCATGGGGGAACTCACCTTCTCATGGCCAAAAGTTGAACCCAACATCCTTAAGTTATGTTGGGTAGTGGTCCTGATGTTCAAGAAGAGCCAAAGGTGACTGCCATGGGGTGGGGAGTTGGAGAACCCACCCAAATAGGGGTTTTACCATTTGGAGTGATTAGTTCAAGGGTTTGACCCAAACTGGGTTACCATGCATTGGTCCCACTTGGATAGGCCCATGGTGACCCAAGGATAAGTCATGCCAATTTTGGTTAGTTTTGGACTTGGTTTGGTTGGTTTGGCTCAATTTGACCCATGTTGGTCAATTTGGGCTCATGTGAGTTAAGTTGACTAATTTGACCAAATTGGGTAAAGGTGTTGGCTTGGGTAAGTCCACTTGGTCATTTGGAATTAGTGAGGATCATTGGTTTGATTCAATTTGGGTTTGATTTGAATTTGGCTCACATTATTCAATTTGGGTCAAATGGGTTATGTTGACCAATTTGACCAAATTGACCAAATTAGCTTGGGCGGGTTAGGTTTATGCTCAATCGATCATTTGAGAATGATTGTAGGTGTTGGTTTAAATTATTTGATTAGGGAATGATTTTTTCAATTAGACTCTTTAGGTTTTGGGCTAAGTGGATCAATTGGGTTGACTTTATCAAATCGCTTCAATTGATGATTGTAAGGTGTTCAACAATTAATTTATGATTGATTAGAGGCATTGTTTACAATCATTTTGGATTTAAATGAGATTTGGCCCAATTTGGCCTTTTAGGTCAATCGAGTCAACTTGGGTTAAGTGGTCAAATTGGCTTGACTTGACCTAATTGATTACAATTGGGTAATCAAAGATGATTAACAGTCATTATGGAAGGGATTAGATGAGTTGATTTAATCCAATTTTGGTTGGATTAGAGTTTGAATCAAATTGGTCATTTAGGACTCAGTGGGTCAAGTGAACCAATAGGGTTGATTGAGTTGAGTTGGTGTCAATTAAGTGTTTAGAGGAGTTCAATGATGGATTTAGAGTTGATTAGTGACTTTGATCATAAATGATTTGGGCTCAATTAGGTTTTTAGCTTGTTTGAACTCTTTAGGTCAAATGGGCTAACTTGGGTTAAGGCCTAGGTTATTTTGGCTTGGAAAACCAAATTCAATTTTGATTAATTGAATAGGTTTGAGGTTGGTTGTGCTTCATTTACATGAGTTTAGATTTGGATGAGTGAATAGGCATGGATCTTGGTTTAGGCCATAAGATAGGTGGAACCTATTTGTCCTAAGACACATCTTAGGCTTAGGGTTATGTTCTTTAAGTCTCTAAGCTTAGGTTTAGTATTCTCTTAATCATTAGAAGTGTCTTATCACTAAGGAAATTCAAGTTTATAGAAGGTTCCTAAGTCTAGGATGAAAATGGATAATTTCATCCTAAAAGAGAGGTCAACACCAACCATCATCCCCAAACATCAATGACAACATCTCTCAATTATTATCTTCTTATGATAGTTCATATCCAAAATTTGTATATACAATCTTGATAATATATCTAGCAAAATACATCTAACTCATGATTACAAAAGAGTTTGTTAGTTTCGAAAAGGCTTATGTAATAGGGAAAGTCATAAGAAATTAGATTTTGGCATATTGTAGGTGGCAAATGATGTTGACTTTATGCTTATGAATAAGAATCAATGGAAAGCCATAAAATGCCACACATTCAACTATCCCTAGAGTGTGATCCATAGGGAGATCATATCACCTTGATGGGTTGAACTTGCCTCTTAATATGGACTCCAAGTATATAAATATGGTTAAAAAAATTAAATTTCTCATTTCTGGTGGAAGGCTTTAGATAGAATTTATTTTGATTCAAGAAATTTTGTTTCTTATTATAGGCACATGCTCCAATAGTTAATACATTTTAGTGAGGAACTTTAAGAAGACTCTTGATTAATGACTAAAGATGTGGTTTTAGAAAAGAAAATTTTGTATATTGAGTCGCCTTCAATCTGTGGGGAAAAGTCAAGAATATAGAAATTCATCTTTTGGGATGCCATGCAGATCAGCAGATGTGCTTATTCAGATGATCGGGTACATCATCAAAGAATAGTGTACTATCTCGGGAGACAGAAGTCAATATCCTTTAATGGACCTAATCACCTCAATAAAGACTCCTAAGGACATTGGGTCTTCGTATGTACCAGAGATTCATCCCCTACTTTACATGGAAAAGTAAAGTAGGATTTATTTTAAACTAAGTTCATTAAGTTTCCTACAGGGGCAAGCCCTCATAGTTAATTACATCATAAGGAATGGGGATTTCTTAGAAAAATGTTCGATTAAGATAAATGATCGTTGTCTTCAAAGATTTTAATAGGAAAGCACTATCAATTGATTAGTTTATTTTGAAGATTGAATGGGATTGATCAAAGAGAGATATATTATCGAAGCCAAATGAAGATAAGTACGAGACGCTCATGATGCTAGGAAACCTAGCGAGCGCCTCAAACTATCATATAGTTGGGCATTACATTTTTGAAATTGATTTAATTTATTTGAGTTGGGTTTTTCATTAGAATGTTAGGGCTCATAATTTCATAACACAAGGTTATGGAAATGCCTAACAGGTGAGGATCTAAGCTTATGGCCCACAAAAGGGAAAAACAAACTCAAAACCTAAGTTTAGGGAGCTTTGGCAAGGGTCGAAAGCAAAACCTAAATCTAAGGCAAAAATGGGTATCTAATTTACCTTCACAAGAGAGAACAAACCACCTGGGGGTGGCCGCCAACTAACTCCTCCTACGATTTTAAATTCATGTAGGCAAGTCTTATGCTTATGCAAGATGGGTTGGCTGTTATTTATTTAGAAAGAGACTAAGTCCTTAAACTCACTCCCTAAAGAGACTAGATCATGTAAAGGTATGCTTCAAATGACCTAAATCTAATGTAATTCAAATTTCATTTTATTTTCATTTTGGACAATTATTTTGACTCGGCTAATAGGATTCATATGCCTAATGCATGAGAAATAAAGTTATTAGCCAAAATCAATGAGAAGGGAGGAGGTGTGTTTCCACCATGGCTCTCAAAGGTCAAGCCAAGTTTCTCCGACAAAGGTGGAAGCCCTCCAATCAAGAGTGAAATAAGATGCATTTGTGCATGATGTTATAAAAGAAATACTCATCCAGCTAAGGGGTTACTAATTCTTTTATCTTGATTTTAAACCTAAGCTTTAGGTGAGGTTATGAATTTTTTATTTTTTAATTTTGAGTTGTTAGATTTGGTAAAAGATTTATTTTTTCCTAAAAGCCTAATCGTCATCCAGAAAGCAAGGAATAAACTAGCAAAAGGATGCCACTTAATGCACAAGCTAAATAAATCATCAATCAATTTATAAAGCTAAAATAATAAGAATAAGAGTGTATTGGGCACCACGCACAAACCCAAAAAAATAAATTGGGTCGAAGTTCTACCCTTATACAACTGATTACAAATGAATTAAATTAAATTAAGCAAGGAATTAATAGTTATGGGGGTCTTCAAGCTTCATTTCTTCTTTATTCTTTTCTTCTTTCTATTTCTTCTTTCTTTCTTCCATTCTTTCTTTCTTTCTTTTGGATGGTTAGAAGGTGGATGCTCCAAGAGGCTTCACATGGTACATAAGGTAAGGCCTTATAACCAATGCTCATCCTAATCCCCATAACAATCATTCCAAAATCCTAATTGTAAAAATTTATATGAAAAGAGAAAGAATGGAAATCTAACTAACACTGCAAAAAAAAGATTAGCTAAAACAAACCACACAAATCCCAAGCATGTATATTGGAGTTATGGTGACTAAGTCCACCTAGCCTATTGGATTATGCTTAGAGGTATAATCACCTGCAAGAAAAAGTATTTATATTTTTATTTATGATAACGCCCCTTAAGCACAATCCCCTACAAAAAATAATGGTTAGACTAAGATCGCCCTACCATTCATTCTACGAGCATACACCCTAACATCCAATCTAAAACATATATCACAAAATAAAACAAACATCAAACCATGCACCACCCTAACCTAAAGCTAGAAGTGGTGACTTAAGGTTAATGTGTGTGCTTTGAAGGTTTGTGTGGTATGCTTAGCTATGGCTTCAAGTTAGGATTTTCTAAGTGTGAATCATGTTCAACTTAGAGGAGGGTTTCATTTAAGTTGTTTAGAAGCTTTGGATTGATTTTATTTCATGTTTTGATTAAGTTCAAGTGAATCCTACAATTAATTACTAAGTTATAAAGAGAGGGAAAGATAAGAGAACTTCTCTTTCCTTTCCTAATCTAAGTAATTTCTAAAGTAGATTCACATTTTAGTTTTATTTAGTGAATAATTTATTATGTGTTTTGATTAATACTAAGTTAAGATAAACTCTAAACAAACCTATCCAAAAGATAGGCATTTTAAGATTAAATAAAAATGAACCAAATTCACGAAACACACATTACTTCACTTCTTTTCCAACATGTATAACATGCATATGAATGTATCCTAAGCAAATCTATACACACCAAATGGGAATATTTAGCACACTTTATGATGCATGCTATGAAAATTACTTAAGAAAATTTGAAGTTATGATGCGTGATTTTCATTAAGTAGAAAAGGGTTTCTTATCCAATTTTCACATGCACACATGAAAGTAAGAAAGGCATAAGTGAGTATAGCATCATTGTTAACCAGAGGTGTAAGGTATAAGACCTACTTAGGGCTACTTAAAGCCTCACAACCTCAGGATTGTCCAGACTAATATACCACTTTCCTTAAATACAAACATATGTACAAAAGAAATGAAATGGAAAAGAAGAGATGCAAAAGTTATATTAGTTGATTCATTTTGCTTATGCAATTTATGTGTGCAAACATAGGTAACCTTTCTTAAGTGATAGCATATGAATGAATAGGAAATGGAATTAGGTAAGTGTTAGGTTCTTTTCAAATGAACCATACATCTTACCAAATCCTATTCAAAACTATACTAAATGGAAAGGAGAAAGAGAACCTATTCTAAGCACATCCTTATATTCTCTCATATGCAAGCTTATAATTAAAATATAAGTAGCACTTTCAATTTTGGGCATTTGATTCATATATTTTGAAAATAAATTTGAATTTAGAAGTGATAATAGCTATTCATATTTCTACTTTAGCCAACACATACAAACTTGACATAAAGTAAACAATTTCATTTTTAAATTTGAATTTTAAAAAATATGAATGCATGAAATCACATGACATACAAATTTAACATGTTGGAGAAAGAATCAAAGTAATGAAAGCATGTAAACACATTCACTTTAATTAAATCCTAAAGACAATCTTATGAAAGTTTAAAATAAATCAAAGTTTATTCAATGTGAATTTTGTTTGGTTTTGAGTTTGATTTAATTTTCAAAAGGTTAGTTGAGTTTGCTGTTCTAACCCATTAGCACATGTGTTTGATATTTTTTTATTTTTAGATGATTAGATTCATTTTTATGTATTAATTAGGTTAAGGTATGAATTAAGCAAGTTAATTAACCCTTACCTACACCACCTTAGTATAATTAATCAAATAATTATGAGCCAATGAGATGACATAAAACTCACAAGAAATTTAAACTTGCAATGCTCCTAGGAAGAAAAGGGCCTAATGCAATTTGGCTCATGATTAATGGTTAATTAAGCTAAAGGATTTAACTTAAGTAATTTCAAAACACCCCTTCATACACGGAATTGGGTTTTGATTTTCTTTATTGAACTTAGGTTCTTAAACACCTAAGCATCTACCCAAGGTAGATTAATTAAGTTTTGAAAGTTTTTAGAATTTTTAGAAGTTAATTAAGAGAGTAATTAATGAATTAACCCTTAATTAAGAGAGGATTAAGGAAAGGAAAGGGGGTTTAGGGAATAACTTAGGGGAAATACCCCAAAATTATTTTCTAAGCCTTTTATTCATTGGATATAACCTTAATCAACCTTAATAATGAATTAAAGCACTAATCCAACCTTAATTATCCTTGATTGCATAAGGAGGGTAATTATGAACATATTTGCAATTCCCCTAATTAAGCCTTAAATAAATCCCAAGAAAATTAGAGGAGGTAGAGGTCATCCTCTGAAAGATACCCAAGAAGTTTGGGATTAATCATAGGATTAATTAAGAAGTAATTAGCATAATGATATTTCTAGTAAAACCCAAAATTAGAGAAAATTATAATTTGAAATCCATTGAAATCATTTTTAAAATATTCTAGGTTAAATTATCTTTCCATAAAATTTTACCTCATATTTTTATGAATTTTATTGAGAGGGATATGAATTTTTGAAGATTAGGAGATTAATTAAAATTAATTAAATCCCCTAACTATTCCCTTAGCTCACAGCATGACACACGACGGTGGTGGTCAGCGCACTTTGCATGCATCGTGCCATGAGCTAACCACTTAAGTGTCACAGGGTGGCGGCGCAGCGGCACGCGCTTTGATCCCTGCCATTCGATCAAGGATCGAACGGCCAGGGATCATGTCACAATTTTTAAATGGATAATTAATTTCTAAAATGTGGGATTAATCTTGGCCGTCCATCCAAAATGCCCGGATGAATGGCCAGGATCTCCCTAGTTCTTCCCTCAGGCTCAATAGAGATCGTCCATGATCAAAGGAAGATCCGAGCTCAATTGAGCTCGGATTGGAATGAGATTGTTCCCACACCATCTAAAGTTAATGAGAGGCCTATCTAACAGTGGATTTTACATGACATGAAAATTATTTTCACAAAAGACCAACACCCCCTAAGCTAAGTGGTCAAAAAATTTCATACCTCCCCGGAGGTGATCATGACACTGCATGAGGTAGTTTGCCTAGTGGAGACAAAGCCTTGAAAGTTTCCCTTGGGGTTGAGTGGATCTCCCTATGGACTAACACCACTTGATCTCCTTTGCAGCTTTGATCTGATTAAGACTCTCCTTACTTTGGGAACTAAAATGAGAGCTTGAGTGCACTCGGTTTGATTCTCTGAGGGAGTGTGCAAGAAGAATTGGAATGGATTTGAGTGAAGAGGAAGTTCAATATTGAAGTGAGCACCCCTATTTTCAATGAAGAAAATCAAGAAATGCAATTTTCAAATCCCTCTTGGAAAGCTTAGGATGGTTCTCTAATCTTTCCTAACACTCACTAGGGCTCAATCAAATGTGGGAATGATGATTTCAAATTGAATTAGGGGGAGTATATCTCCCTATGGCAATCGGACGATCAACACCTAGCTTGTCATTTTGATCCAATTGACCACATGGAAAGGTTTGTTTTGGCTGTTAGATGTTTGCACATGGTGGGTTTGAGGTCTTGAGTGGATTGCCAACCTCCCATGTGCTTCGAATTGGGTGGAAGGAGGATTTGACCCATGGGGTTGGTTTTGGCCTTGGGTCCATTTGGGCTAACCCAAACCCATTGGGTTGGGTGCACCACTCTTCATTAGGTCCACTTGAGCTATTAGGAAGGCATCAAGTTGATATGAAGAGGGCATGACCAAATTATCCATGGATTAGGCCAAAATTTGTTCTATGGCCTTGGGGTAGAATGGTCATTTTGTTGATTTTTCAATTTGGATATGTTGGGTATGTGGAGAAACTAGGTTTATCCAAGTTTCATGAGATTTTGAATTCATTTGATAAGGTTTGGCTCATGTTGACCCATTTAGGTCAAAATGGGTCAACTTAGGTCAAGTTGACCAATTGGTCAAATTGGGTCAAACCAAGGGTTGGGTCAAATTCATATGACCATTTAAAATGTTTTGGTAGCTTTGGTTTGATTCAATTCGGATTAGTTTTGAATTTTTCTCATATGACTTCATTTAGGTCAAATGGGTCAAGTTGACAAATTTGACCCATTTGACCTATTTGAGTTAGGTCAAGGGTAGGTTTAGGTTTGGTTAGTCATATGGAATGGATTGATATCTTTATTTCCAATCAATTTTGGTTATGTTCAAATTTGGTTCAACATGACCCCTTTAGGTCAAATTGGGTTCAAGGTCAATTGGGCTAGGTTGGGTCTAGTTGGCCAATTAAGGCTTTGGTTAAGTTCAACAAGTGATTTGGAATGAACTTGACCCATTGGTTTCAATCAATTTGTCTTAGATCAAGTTTTGATTTTGACTTTTAGGTCAAGTTGGGTCAACTTGGGTCAAGTGGCCAATTGGCTAGGTTAGCTCAAATGTTGACTTGGTCAAGTTCAAATATAGTTCATGAAAGAACTTAGATTATTGGTCAATCAATTTGGCCTATGGTATTTTTGCTAGGTTGTTTCATTGGCTAAGTTGACTTATTCAACTTAGGTTTGACTTGGTTTGACCTAATTTGGTTGATTGATTAAGCCATGATGATTGTCGATCATGATGAGAGGCATAGGTGATTTTGATTCAATCGAATTTGGTTAGGATTAGAATTTGGCTCATAAGGGTACTTTAGGTCACTTTGGGTCAAGTGAGCCTAAATGGGTCAAATGGCTTAGTCAAAGCTTGATTTGAGTTTGATTTTTGGAATTGGTTTTGATTGTTTGAATTTATATTTCATTTATATATGAGAATATAAATTGATCATAAGAAAATTTCAAGGATTTGAAGTGATTTGATCATGATTTAGGCTAAATCCATTAAAAGGAATTTAAAGGACTTAAGAAATTTTTGGAGTTTGGAGCTTGAATTTTAGATTTGATTTGATTGATTTGAATTTATATTTCATTTATATATGTGAATATAAATGAGAATATAAATGAGTTATGAGAAAATCCCATGAATTGGAATTTATTTGATCATGATTTTGGCTAAGTCCATGAAGGAGAACTTAAAGGACTTAGGAAAATTTTAGATTTGGAATTTGATATGAGGATTTAATTTCATTGATTTGTATTTATATTTCATTTATATATGTGAATATAAATGAGAATATAAATGAGTTATGAGAAAATCTCATGATTTTGATTTGGTTTGATCATGATTTAGACTAAGTCCTTAAAAGAAGAAGATTAAGAACTTAGGAAATTTTGGACTTGGGAATTTCATTCATGGGTTTCAATCATGAATTTTATTTGATCTTGGAGAAAATTAAATAGGATTGATTTGGAGTTTGAGAAAATCAATTAGGATTGATTTGGAGTTTGACTTGAAGGAAGGAAGGTGAGGAGGTTCAAGCTAAGGGTAGGAAAATTTTCAACACCCTAAGGCATGACAATTATGGCTAACTTTCTAAGTCTCTAGGGCTAGGTTGAGTGTCCACCTAATCACTAGATGTGTCTTAAGACTAAGGATCCTTAGTGTCTAAGAGAAGTCCTATGCCTAAGATGGAGGGGTTGAGTGCTCATCCTAAAAATGAGGTCAACAGATGTTCAATCATACTCTTAGAGTTTAACAATATAAAATCTAAGGGCCTCCTAGATAATGGAGAAAGGGAAATGATCAAATTAGTTACCAAGATGTGAGATCTCATGATAAGGTAATGATCAACAATAAGCTGAGAGAATCTAAATGTAAGTTAATGATGTTAAGAGGTGATGTAGACATGTTAGCTTATAATCCATTAGGAGAAGATTTACCAATAATGGGTAATGTTGCTTAATATTAACCTAGGGAATTAATAGAACTATTTCCAAATAAAGAATGAACTATAAGAGTCTAGACTTATATTATTTTAAATAATCAAAGGAGAACTATTTGAACATTGGGTATGATAAGGCCTATTGCTAAGGGAACCCTTCTAAAATGCCTATTGGTGAAGGAAGGATTTCACTAAGTTGACATTAGGACTTACATTCACTAGATAAGATTGTCCTTCTAATATCACTAAACTAGATTAAAACCCATAATGCATAGTTTCCATGCAATGAACACATAGACTAACTAATTTGAAGAGAGAGATGTATATGATGGATAGTCTATGATTATAGAAATATAGTAAGCCTAGATCTATATTTTGACAAGGTTCAAGCCAAGCAATATGTTTGTATTCACAAGGTCATTGTCAACCAAGTCTAAAAGATATTGTTTGAAGGTGTAGAGCATGCTACTACACCTCTATCTTCAAGCCATTTTGAATATATATTAATTTTTAATGCTAATAAAATAGCATGATAAAATTCCATATTTAGAATAAAAAGATTTTAAGTAAATTTTTTACCTTATATTTAAAATATATTAAGATCCTTAACATTATTTAAGAATAGCATAAAGTGACACAAATAGTTGTATAATCAAAATAGTAAATTTATATTCTATTATTAATAAAAAGAGCATAAAGGAGAGAAGAAATGACATTGTAACACGTACATATAAGACCTTATCCTCACATATTTCTAATATTTCACCTATCACAATTAAAACATAGGTTATTTCATTAAAATTTATAATTTACAAATTAATTATAAATGGTTAAACCCTTAATGCTTATACAAAATACATCCAATTAACATATGAACCCAATTAAAATAAATTTTTAAATTGGGTTACATGTAAAAGGGTGCAAGATGGCTAATCCGATCAAGGTCCTCTCAAATACTTACAAGGGGATATTGGGTTGGAGATTAATGGGTCCATACTATAATAGTATCATGGACCAACATGTGAGCATGACAAGGTCATGTTCCTATAACATCTATGAGTGTTATTATCTTAATAAAGTTGAAAACATGATGATGATATGATATTAAGTAATAATTAAGTGAGAGTAGTAAGCATGGTGCATCAAGACATAATTATTTTTAATATGATTGAGATCCATCAAAATGAATGGAGAGTTAGCTCGATAGTGACTTTATTGGATACTAGTGGGATGGAACTAACACATGAATGTTTGTTCACTAAGGACTCTTAACAAATAATTCAAAATTAGAATCATGCCAATTTGATCGTAAGTGGCTATAGACTTCTATAAGAGCTTACTAGTGAATTGTAGACTAGATATATTAATAGGATTCTAACCTAAAATATGTATATTTTTTAGAGTAATATTTATTATATTAGCCAAAATCTTCAAGCACTCTATTAAATAGAATATATTAATCCCTTGTATTATGTAAGTTTCTCTAAACATATAAGTTAAAGGTGGAGGAGAGGGGAGGGAAAAGAGAGGAGATATAAAACTAGGGTTTGTGGGTTTTAGTGTCATTTTTCTGGCATAGTTTAAGTTGAAAATTATTTTTGACATGAGGTAGAGGTAGTCCTACTTCTATTTCAAATATTTTGCTCTCATTAATTTTTAATATTTTATTTAATTGAGTTTCAAAAAAAAATCTAAATATAAGGAGCTATAATAAATTTTTATTATGTAACTTTTAGTATATAGTTATCTTATTTATTATGCATATGATGTCATATGTTGTTATAATCAAGTTAGATTTTATTGGATGCATCTTATTTTAAAGCATATATCATGACTTGAGTAGTATTAATTAGTCTAAAAATTCTAATAAATTATCATCATATTACACTTGAATTAAATGAATTATATACTTTCTTGTCATAGTTCACATATTATGAATTTAATAAGTTGATATAAGTGTATTAGTTATTCAATAAATCTTGTTATTTTTAGATACATGTAATTTCACATGCATTCAAAATGATATGAAGTGGTAAGTGTTATGTATACAAACACACATGCACAAACACTGATGAGGGTTATAGTGAATCACTTAGATGACCTTATTGGTGGATGAAGCTCCCACAAGCTAGATGGATAAATAGGAAAGATTTTTGTGGGGTTCAATTTGAAGTGGTGGTGAGGTTGAAATATGGTTTTGGGTCAGTCAACACATAAATAGAAAACTAGTTAAAATATTGAATCCAATTTTCAACAAATAGAACTCTCTCTCTCTAGTAGCCCAAACTTCATGAATTAAAAATCAAATTAAAGAGGAGAAATTATACTTGTGACTTTTATATTTTTCATAACTTTTGAAGATATTTAAATATCAAGATTTTCTCCAAAGACTAATCATTGTGAAAATAACAAAGTCGACCATCAAGTTTTACATAGTGGGTAGAACATTAAAATCACTATAAAAAGTCCCCAAATAACACATGGAAATAGAAGAAAATTGGGTAGAAAATTTTATGATATGTGGTAAAGTTTAAGTGCACCAAATATCACTCAACAAAACAATGGTCAATCCAACCAACCACATAAAACATCTAAAAAACTCATTTTGTTTTCAAGAAAACTTAGAGAAATTTTTATAAGAAAATAGAAGACTTTAATAACACTTCACAATATAAAGTATACAAAAAAAAAAATCAAAGAGGATAAATTATAGACCACTGACCAAAGTAATTTATATCAAAAGATCACCAAGTATTCTTTTTTGACCTTCACTAATAGAGGAACTTTTTGTAATTCTCATTCCAAATGACATTTAAAGTTCATTAAATAGTATACCAATAGTTTTAATATTGGATACTCAAATTTGAAATTTGGAGGGAATAGGTAAGGGGGCTGACAACCAACCCCATCATGGAGCCAGTAGTCACTCCTTGGATTTTTTTTCTAATTAAAATTTATTAATTACTTATTAATCAATTATTTTCATATTTAGCACTTAAACCATTTTCTTTACATGATATTACATTCACCAAATACAACATTAATGAAAACCACATATGAAATTTTTAACAATTGCAGCAATACCACATAACACTATAATATGAAAAGAAATACATAAAACAAAGTCTTCACACATACAAACATGCATGCACGTACACACACACACACACACACACACATATATGTCTTCTATTTCCATGTATTTTTTGGGGCATGTCCATCTGTGTAGGATAATTTGTCTCTATATAAAGGCTTGTTACTATCCTTAGATTAGCGGTGTATATCCTCTTTTTAGGCTCTAGTATTCCCCTAGCAAAAGAATTGAACTATCTTGTATCAATGAAATTAAGAGTGATAGTGATAATCCTTTATCTAAAATTTTAATGTCAAAATAGTATTCATCATCTTATAGGAGAAGATAATTTGATAAAATTTCATTGGCCATCAAGGATATGAGGTGATGTATATAATCATTAGTTATGCTTTGAATTACTTTGAATGTAAATATTATTTTTAAATTGATTTATAAGTTATACCTTCTAAAAATTCCAGTTAAGTTTGTTCTCAATTGATGATATCTCAAGATATATGATAAGTTACTTCCATAAGGGACTTGATTTATTCATGTAAATCTAATATATTGTGTTCGAATCTTTACATTTTCATCAAAAGTTATTATCCCCCATTAGTTGCAACATAATAGCTTTGAAAAAAAAACTTAATTCAATATCATACATCTTTTAAGTTGCCCCTCCTTTGTAGCCAATGTATAATATACATGATATTTTATTGATAAAGAACATATATTTTTAAGGCTTACCATATTCTAAGAATTTTTTATATACATATATTTTATGATATTTTTTAATATTTTATGTACTTGTACTTTTAAAGATTTAGTCTATTGAGGTTTTTGATATACCTATATTTTTTGAGAGTTTTGCCTTTAAATATTTTGTATTGTATCTACCTATGAGATTTTAGCCTTCTAAGTTCTTCGACATACATGTAAATTTTGAGGCTTTTAGCTTATTGAGATTTTTAGATGAGTGGAGACCATATTAACTAATTTTTCTCATAGAGTCTTCCAAGTAAGAATTATATTGACTATAAAATTTCCATCAAGTTTACCTTATAAGTGTAGCTATAGTGGGTTGTGAGTGAAGCCCTTGTTGGCCACTTGCCATTATAAGGAATTTTCATACATGGCTTAATCCACTACTGACTTTTTATTAAGGCTATCTCATATCACACTTACTAGTAGTAATGAATAAAGACCTTATATACTAGCCTTCATAGGATCTTTAATGAGGATATTATATACTGCAAGCTTTTTATGGAGACAACTTTATAAACATGTCTTCCAAGAAATTTTGGAGAAGATGTAATATAATTTATATAAAAAAAAAAAAAAAATATATATATATATATATATATATATATATATATATATATATATATATATATATATATATATATATATATATATATATATATATATATATATATATATATATATATATATATATATATATATATATATATATATATTAAGTGAAGCTTGACTTCATTATGTTACTTTTACACTATTCTATAATTCTAATAATTCTTAGTCACAGTTCTTCCGATCTCTCCTATTTCAAGAAAGAAAATAACTAAATGTCTATTTTTTCTTATTAATGTAATTTTCTATTAAATGACCCTTTAAAAAAAATAAAATGACTTAGTCCTCCATTTAGTTTCTTTAATTATTATGACCACTTGAGATGATCAACATTTTGGATCTCTATTATAATATTAATATTAGTCCTTAATATATTTAATGGAGTGTAATTAAATTCTCAAATTATTTTTTCTAAAGGGCACCTTTAATCTCATAAATATTTATTCTTTTTTAATTATGAAATTTAGGTAACATCTTTTTGAGTTTGCTTAAATTTATTATAGGCATGTTCAAATTATTTTTTATGTGAACTATGTCCATATAGCGAATTTGTAATTCTCTTTGAAGAATAAGTAAGCATAAGAGTATAATATTTTTATATTAGTGAAGAGTATAATAGTCAATGAATGATTATAAGAGAAACATCTAAAAATGATTCTAATTTATTCTTTAGATTTGATGATCCTCAAATTTTTTTTTGAAAATAATCCTTAAGATTTTCTCCTTCTTCTAAGAAAATCTCAAAAAGATGTGAAGATTCTTTGATGGTTTTATTAACAATAAATTATTTGTTTAAAAGCTTTACTATAACATAAAATTATGAATAGTTCTACTATAAAGAGAGTAGGACCAAATATGAGTTTATCAGTTAAGAGTTGCAGAGAGAACTGGTAAATGATTGAATCTGAAGCTTGAAAAATGTGTATTATTATCATGTAATTGTTAATATGCTCATGAGAATATTAGGTTCAATCATAAGGGTCAACCATCGACAACTTGAATAGTATTAGAATAAAATGTTAGTAAATTACAATTAGAAATGATGATTCTTGAATGCTATGATGAGTTAGTTAATTTCTCTCCCTACAAGAATTTTATATTAGATAAGGTATAAAAGCTTATCTCTTATGATATTATGAGGGATGTTAATATGGAGATGTTAAATTATGTTTAACAATATAATTGATGGATTATGAGTTGAGAAGGATATTAAGAATTTATTAAATTGGTTTAATTAATGAGATCCTCTTAAGGTTATGGTAGATAAGGTTCTTTAGTATAATAATTATAGAGCATAACTTAAGTGGCTTCAAATTGATTCACACTAGCATGTTGCTAATTTGGTGGTAGGAGATTTCCATTATGTTGTAATGGTACCTTCTATTGCCTAACTTCATTAAGAGCTAAAGGATTCCAACTTGATGCTTCTCTCTTATATATATATATATATATATATATATATATATATATATATATATATATATATATATATATATATATATATATATATATATATATGATCCTTTAAAGTCAAAATATGGTTTCCTTTATAGAAGTATTTGAAGTATATTAGAAATCACATTCCATAAATAGTGCCAATCCATAATGTGCCAAAAAATTTCAATGATGGAAATAAATTAAGTTTTATCTTGATAGGAATATTTACACATATATAGATATAAATGATTAGAGAGAAGAAGAATCATACATGAAATACTCAAAAATGAGAAAAACTATGGGGCTTGACTCAATGAATATAATACATTATATAGTTGTAGTTATAAATTTCACTCTTCTCCTTAACTAGAGAAGATATGATTGTAAGCATATGAATATTTATTTGTTTATGTATTGTTGTTACAATAGAGGTTGTTGATGGAAATGTGAGTTATGTTACAATGAATAGTCCACAATAGACTATCGGTAGTAATTAGGTTATAATAGTTGGTTGGGCTATAATAACCACTAGTGGTGATTGGTGATGATTATTGGTGAATATTAACTTCATGCACTCTCCACAAGTTTATCTTTATCACTAAACGAGGTTCTATTTGTAGTGTTTAGGGAGTGACATTCAAGTAAATTTATCCAAATTTCTAAAACACTCCATTAAAAAGCCCATGATGAATCCTTTGACCATAAATTTTGAATTTAATATTTAAGTATCTTAATGATCTTAGGCTCATTGGATTCCTCTTCAAGTCACTTAATCCAATTATAATTATATATAGATTATTTTACCATTAGTTAATGCTTCAAATCATTTCATTATATTTAAGTATTTGATTTGGTGTCATTTGGACTCAATTTAAATATTTTAGGGTTAATGGATTTGTCTATAAAGATGTTTAATTTAATTATAAGTTTGTTGAATTATGGATGACCCTAAATTTAAATTTAGAAATTTTTAATACATAAATTACATCAATCCTGCTATGTGGTAGAAAAAGTACTACTTAGACTTGAGAAAAATTTTATAAGATGGTGGTGAGGTTCAACATTTTATGGCATCAAAATGTTGGCCAATAAAAGAGAAGCATAAAATTGTGTTGTGGAGATGAGAATGCTCAAGTGGATGAGTAGCTTTACATTTAGAGAAAAAAAGTGAAACAAATATATATTTGAAAAGGTTGGAGAAGTTGTAGTGGTAAATTAGATTAAAAAGAGTTGTCTTATATGGTTAGGTCATAAAAAAAAAAAGTCAGCCATCTGATAACCAAGTTAGGAGAGTAGATGAATATGACTTGGTATATGCTAAAAAAGGTAGAGGTGGACCTAAAAAGACTTGGTAAAGAAGTATAAAAAATGAATTTATTTTATTAGAATTAAACAAAAATTTAACACTTAAATAAAACACAATGAAGAAGAAGGATTCTTGTTGTTGACTCAATGTAATACAATAAAAGCTTGTTATTTATGTATCAAAGTAACAACATAATTCTCACTTGAGAATACAACAAACATGCCAAATGGTAGGTGTCCTTCAAATTATATATATAGAATATAAGCCTATCCATCTTCCTAAGCATCCAACAATAACTCACTAAAACTAGCAAAGAACTTTCCATTTGTACAAAAATAAGATGACACCCAATATTAATTTTGATAGTTGTATGAATCTAATTTATCTTAAATGCAATAGTAAACTAATTTAATAATTATGACCTATTTTTAATAATCTTTTGAACCAAGAATTTATAATAATGATCATGAGAAGACCATATAGTCACAAATAAATAACTAAAAAAAAGCAAAACATAAACTATAATTATAGAAGAAATTACTAAGAAGTTGTTTGGTTAGTTTTAAATAGAGTGCATTGAATTTCATTTATGTTCTTTTTCTCTTTAGTTGTTTGGATTGAAGAAAAATAAATATAGTGAAAACTTTTATGCTATTCCAAATCCTTAATAGCTTTTTTGCAAAACTTTTAAATAATCAAACATATTTTAAATACGTGGAACACAAAGATGAAGTCATTGCTCTTGAAGTTGTAGATTATAGTAGAGTTAAGGCACGAGAAGAGATCACGTAATTCATAGACGTGGTCATCGCCATCACCACCAATGATGTATGCATCGTCGGCCAAGTTCATCATTGAAGCTTGTGGCTTCAAGGGCTATTTGGTAGCAACAATTAACCTACATCCTATCAAACAACAAATACAATAGTTTTAAATCCCATAGAATTTGAATCTCATTTCACAAGATTATGTGAGGATTACCTTCATGACATCTCTCTTCTCTTTCTCAAAGTTTCGAGTAAAAGCAGGGTGGGATGAGAGAAAGACAAGGCTTTAGATGCTAGAATCATGTTGATGTCATCGCCACATTTCAACTATTATGTTGAGGTTCTTGAGTGGAAGAAGAGGATTGCCATTCTAGTGATTATCAATTAATATTAATAAAAAAATTAAGTTATTAAATTATTTTAATTTAATTTAATTATATAATAAAATTTTTATTTCATTAGATTTATAAGATTATAATCAATGATTAATTCTAACACTATATATATATTGATTAATGTAGCACACTAAGAGAGGAAAGGACCTAGTACAATGTCCCAATCTTAAATACAAAACCTTTAAAACTTATGTTATATTTATGTGTTGTGGTATTTATAAAGGTGTTTCATGTGTTGTATTATGTAGTAAATAATGTAGTTAGTCATGTTTAAGTGTTGTTCGGGGGTGGTAGTCATAATCTTTAAGTGTTTAAGTGTTAAAATTGTATGAACACTCTAGTTCCTAGGTGTTGGGTTACTAGCATTGTGATGCTATAGTCGATACCTATATAGTAAAAAAATAGAGAACCTAAAACCTAGGTACTGTGAGATGATGAATTTCAAATTTATATCAATTTTTCAATACTTATCCTGAAGGGACACACCCTTCAGAGTCTTATAACCTATTTAAATATATTGTTAAGTATAATGAAGCACTTTTTGGACTATTTGTATGAAGAATTAAGTGAAAACTCTAGGGTTTGAGCTTGGTGGCTGACCAGTTGAGGGATTTGGTGATCTCTTGCTATCGTTCTACTTTAGTGAGTAGAACTTATCTCATCCTTTTACTTTACTGACTGGAAGGTTCGGAGCACTCGTCCTTCCTCTTTATGTTGTGACTCATCCTGATCGCACCAAGTTTTGTATCATAACCCATGGTATAAATGCATGGAGAAAGTGCTTGTAAGTATTCTATATCAAATCTAAGCAAGGTTAGTTTGGTATTTTGGATTTTGTGTAATTTCTTTTGTAGAATTTAGTGATTTCACTAGGTAAACTCATACAGACTCATGTGGTAAATAATTTTATGCATTTATTTTACAACCAACTAGTTGTCTCCACTTAAAAAGCCTATCCTTTCCTTACTTAAAACTTATATATAAGCCATGATACTTGAGTAACCACATGAGTGAGGAAGAGTTCACAAAAATTATCCAAACTTAGGAACAAACTTTGCATAAAAATTGAACTCGTATTCTTAAAGACTTTGAGATTATTTTTTTTCCACGTTTACTTAAATAATTTAAACTATTCAAAAGTTAATTTGTGTTTATTGAAGACTACATTATTTTAAAATAGCATCTCATTGTGAGAAATTAGTTTACATAATACATATTTGAAATTTTATTTGGATTGAAACAATTGCATTTATTTTACTTAAATCATGCCACAAAAATCTAATAGCTTGGATCAATTGTAAGACTTAACTAGGAGGGTAGATGGGATGCTATGAGAAGTGAAGACTACTCATTAGGCTGGAGGACCTTATTATGAACTTAGCCACCAAAGTTTAAACCTTGAGTACTAGGCTTCAAACTCCAACAACTATACAACATCAAGATGACCCAAAACCTATAGAAGATGAAAACATTGAACTCTCTAAAGAAGACTACTCTATTATAAGACCAACTTGAGGAACATCCAGAGACATGATCATCTTAAGATTTATGAAACACTATATGAACTAACAAAATAAGTTAAGAAAGAAACCCCAACGTATGATGGTATTTATGATATAAAAAATTTTATAGATTGGCTAACCCAAATGGATGAGTTCATTTATTGGTACCATATGGATGACTATTAGAGAACCACTTTTGCAAAATGAAATAGGTAAACCATGCTAAAATTTACTTGTTATAATATTTTGGCTAGAGAAGAAATCTTCAGTGGAAATCTCATGACATGAGCACAAATAAAGATGTTAAAAGCTAAATAATGCCCTAAAAATTATGATAAGAAGCTCCATAAATAGGTAACTACTCTTAAACAAGGAAGCCATTCAGGTAGTTGACTATATGAATACATTTGAAGACCTAATAGCCAAGACATATTGTATTGATCGGAATGACAAATAGGTAATAAGTTTTATCATTGATCTAAAAGGAGATATCAAGAATGAAGTATAGCTTCTTAACCCCAGACTTTAGAAGTTACCTTTCACTATGCTTTACTCTTAAAAAATATAATAAAGTTGCATCCACATCCAAAATGAAGGCTTAAATGTCATCTAAATATCCATTCATGTCTCAACCTCAAAATTCTAATGCAAGCACTGATCAGGAATGACATTTAAGTAATAAGTTTTATCATTGATCTAAAAGAAGATATCAAAAATGAGGTATAGCTTCTTAACCCTAGACTTTAGAAGATGCCTTTCACTATGCTTTACTCTTTAAAAAAATATAAGAAAGTTGCATCTACATCCAAAATAAAGGCTCAAATGTCATCTAAATATCCATCCATGTCAAAACCTCAAAATTCTATTGCAAAGTCTAATGCTTTTAATACTTACAACTAATCTCATACGACCTCCAATGAAATTATTTCTAAAAGTTGGAGAGAGATTGTCTGCCTCAAATATCATAAAAAAGGTTATATGTAGAATTAATGTAAGGCCAAAGTCTTATTACTAGATGAATTGGAAGATTTTGAAGAGGGGGAGGATAAAGAAGAGAAATATGATGATACACCTCTATCAGATGAGGAAGTATAACCCATTATAAATAATTCAATGTCTATTGTGAGGTGTATGACTACTTCAAGGGAATTAAAAAAGAGGATGCAAAATATTTTCTTAATGTACATCTTATGTAAGGAAAAGATGTACAAATTAGTAATAGATGAAGATAGTGCTATGAATGTTATATCAACCCATGGTATTATTAGAAAAATCTCATGATTGAACCTCATCAGAACTATTTCATTTTAGTTTAGAATCACACATCCCTACCTATCACAAATAGATGTATAGTTCTTATTAAGATAGCTAGATATAGTGACCAAGTTTGGTGTGATGTTCTTTCAAAGAAAGTCAAACATATATTTTTTAGAAAGACCTTGGCTTTACGATTTGAATGTATTTTATTATGGTCATAAAAACACTTACGCATTCAAGTATAATGAAAAAAATTAAGTTATTTCACGTAAAACACACCAAAAGAAGATTATACCCTCACATAGAATACTTCCTCACATAAACTCAATTCTAAACTACAATTGTTGACCTCACTTTTGGTGTAAGTTCTCAATCTCCTAATCATAGATCTAGGAGTCTTATAGACACTAAGAGTTCCTTAGTCTTAATACACTTCTAGTGATTAGGTGAACACTTAACCTGAGCCTAGAGACTTAAAAGGGTTAGTCATAGGAGTAGGCTATGTGCCTTAGGGACTTCGGGAGATTTACCTATCTTATGGCCTAAACCCAATCCATGTTCTCCTTCTCAAACCAAACCCCAAATTCAAATTCAAAACCAAATTTCCAAAATCTACAATCATCAAACCAAATTAAAATTAAATCCAAGCTCAAAACCCTTCCTAAGCATTATGATTGAATTCCATGGACTTAGCCCTAGCCAAATCCAATTCAATTCAAATTCAATTAATTTTCTCAAGATCAATTCAATCCCTCAATCATTTATCAAATTCAAATCCAAATTCAACTCCAAATGATTGAAACCCAAGATCAAATCCAAGTTTCAAATCCTTCTTAAGCCATGTGATTCACTTTCATAAGCTTAGCCAAAATCCCATTCAAATCAAGTCAAACTCAATTGATTTTCTTATAAATAAATTATTCCATCAATTAACTTATTAAATATAAATTAAATCTACATTTAAATGAACAAAACTAAATCAAGTCAAGACTCTTCCTAAGCCATATGGACCTACCTCTATGAGCTTAGCCAAATCTTAACCCAAATCAACCCAAAATCAATTGATTTTCTATGAATCAATTATATATTCAATCTTATTTACAAATATAAATGAAACCAAAATTCCAATGATCAAAATTAAATCAAACTAACTTAAATTCCCTTCTAAGCCCTTTTGATCTAGTTTCATGAGCTTAGTCAAATTTGTTTTCAAATCACTTCAAACTCAATTGATTTTCTTATAAATCAATTATTCTATCAATTATCTTCCCAAATATAAATCAAATCTACATTCAAATGATGAAAACTAAATCCAAAATCAAATTAAAACCCAATATAAACCCTTTGAGCTAATTCATTGGACTTAGCCAAATCCTATCTAAATCAAGCCAAAATCAATGAATTTTTTCTCTTGAATCAATCATTCCTTCAACCATCCATCCAAATATAAATGAAATCTATGATCATCAAGCCAAATTGAAATCAACCCAAGTCAAGCCCAACTTAGCCCTTTTGACTTGAAAATTTCAAAAGAACCAAAACCTATCATAGCCCAAATAGATTGCAGCTGAATTTATATTTCAATCCTAAACTCATATATAGATTCAACTAAGCGTTAATCAAACCAAAATCAAGCCAATTGACCCATTTAGGTTCACTTGACCCAAAGTGACCTAAAGAACCCATTTGAACCAAGTTCCAATCCAACCTAAATTGGATTGAACCAAGCCTATCCAAACCTCATACCATGATTATTGATCACCCTAGGATGATCAATTGCCTTAAATTGGGTCAAACTAAGTCAACTTGGTCATTTGACCAAGTCAACCCTTTAACCCATATGAACCCAAACTATCCAAAACCTACCCTACACCAAATTAATTGAAACCATTGATTCACATCAACCCATGATCAATGATTGAACATGACTTGACCATCAATTGAGCCAAACCAAACCCAATTTGGCCATTTGACCAAGTTGACCCAAATTGACCTAAATGGCCAAAATAGGTCAAATCATGATCCAACCCAAATTGATTGCAACCAATGGCTCAAGTTCATTCCAAATGGATTATTGAATTTGACCAAAGCTATAATTGAGCCCAGTTTGACCAATTGGACCCAATTGACCAACTTCGCCGCAATTAATCTAATGGGTCAAATTGTCCTAAAACTAAAATAAATACAAATCAACTCGAACCAAAGCCTACAATCTTATTGAACTGACCAATTGAACTTGAACCAACACTTAACCTAAGCCAATTTGACCAATTTGGTCAAATTGGTCAACTTGACCCATTTGGTCTATATAAATCCAAATGAGCCCAAATCAAACCTAGGCTAAATTGATTGAAACCACTTGAACTAAAATACTTTAAATCATCATTTGAACCTAACCCAAGCCTTAGTTTGACCCAATTTGACCAATTAGTCAGCCTAACCCAACCTAGCCCATAAGGGTCAAATTGAGCCAAACCCATTTGAACCAAGCCTTGACCACTTGGAACCAAACCAAACCCACCTTGGGTCAGCCTAAAATAAGGCCAAACCAAATTGGACTAAAACCCAAGGCAAATATCCCTTGGATTTGCCTCCCCACATGAGATTTTGCCAAATTTGGCAAAGTCCACTCTCTCTTTTCCTTTGGAAGCCATCAAACACCCAATTTGGGTCTGACCTATCCACCTAGCCCACCGTAAGTGGGCTAGGCTTACCACTGGACCAAAGGGAGGTGAGTTAACACCTTGCTCACAAGCCGAAAACCCAATGGATCCAAGAAGCCACATCTTGCCTTGAGCCACCTTATAAGCCTTCCTCCACTCAAGTGGTGCCATGTGGAGGTGATGGAGACAACTCCGACACCCTGGTGGCGGTTGGCCGACCAAAAAATGGGAGACAATCCCGTCCGTCCATCATAAGCAAATGAGGGATATACCGCCTCAATTCATATGGAAAACTCACACATTAAATTCATTAGAGCTTCCTAAGGAAATTCGGTGTCCCCTAGCAAGCTCTGAAGCATTCCCAAGGCTTCCCCTCGTCGGATTTCTCATTCCTGAGCTCATCCAAAATAGGGCAAGCTTCCTCTGATCCTAACTCCCACATTTCTCAACCAAAACCAAATTCCTCTTACCCACACCTTCCTCACACCTCGTTGAAGCCAAAAAAATCTTCCCTCGAGCTCCAAGCTCACTGGAGGTGACACTTCAATCAATATTGAGCCTCCCAAGGATGAATCTTGGTCTTCCAATCGAACCACTTGGAATCAACCCAATTGTAGCTCAACAGAGCTTCATCTCAACCAGACGAAGCTACCTCAAGCATGCGAGACCCCGGTCTTAGCTCCGGTGAGGTAACGCCATTAAAACCAAGCTCCCTTCAAAACTATTTGAAGCTTTTCTAAGAGAATGTGCATGTGCACTGATCATAACCATTGGATCTTCTTAGATCTTTTGCGTGAAGCCAGGGATCAATTTTGAGTGGATCTCACATGGGCAATGGCAGATGGCTTCCATCCTTTGTCGTCTGTGGAATGATAGATCATGCTTTATCTGTTCCATGTGATCGGAATAAACAACCATGATTAAATCTTGTTAGATTGATCCATTTTAATTATCATTAACTGTAGGATTAATCATGGTTGTCCGATCTTAGATCAGACGATGCACAAGAAAGCGCATCTCGTCGCCAGCTGACTCAACATTGATGGTGACAACTTATATATCCAATCACGTGGAGCCACATGGAAAGCGTGCATCGCACTCCAGCATACGAGATTGAGATTAATTAAGGCTAAATTAAATTAAAGGCTAAACTTCATAAAATCATAATAAATCATAAAAAAATCCAAAAAATGCAAATAAATACTCATTCTAAAGGTATTTTAGAGAGAAATTTATTAAAAATATTCTTAATTAATTTTAAATAGTAATTAAAGCTTAATTAAGATTTAATTGAAAAATTAATTAGCCTGATTACTCCTGAATTAATTAATTAATTAACCCCAAACTTCTTGAGATTGTTTAAGGGGATGACCTCCACCTCACCTAATTTTCTTGAGATTTATTGATTAAGTAATTAGATAAATTAGCCAATTAAGCCTTAATTACTTTCTTAACTTAATTAAGGATTAATTAATCACATGAACAGTACTAATTAATTAATTAGATTCATTTATCATTTTTAACAGTGAGGGAACTTATGGAGTAGGATTGGGACCTCTTTCCTAATCTCTTTCCCTAAGTTCCTTCGACTTTTCAAGAAATTTAATTAAGGATTAATTGGCTAATTAATTACTTAATTGGTTTAATTAAAAAGTTAAATCACATCAGGAACCTAATTAATTAATTCATGGATAGATCTTTAGGTGTTCAATAACCTAAAGATATTTATGAAAATTATGGTTAATCCACATGTGTGGTGAAACCATAAGAGTGCTTAATTAAGTTTCTTAATCTAATTAACATTAATTATGAGCTAATTGCATTAGGCCCTTTCATTTTCTAGGACCATTGCTAATTTACTTTTCAATTTATTTGCATATCATGTTAGCTTATAATTATTTGGATAATTAGGGTAAGGTAACATAAGTAAGGGTTAATTAATGGATTTAATACATATCATAACCTAATTAATAAATAAAATCAACTAAATCATGTTTCATTAAACCAAATTAATTTACAAACATGGGAATGGGTTAGGATTAGCAAACTCCTTCTCACGTCATTAAATCAAATCAAAATATGAAATTAAAAATGACATTAAAGAAACTTTAGTTTATTTTAAATAATTTTATTTGATATGATTTTCCTTAAGAATTATTTTGATTGAATGAAATCATATGTTTATGTTTATTTATTCCTTTCCAATCATATTAAATATTGCATGTCATTTGATTCGTACATCCATCTCTTTTCAAAATTTATTAAATCAAATGAGATTTCTTCTATGTAAATCTTGCATGTGTTGATTTAATTTAATATGTGTGATTATTATCACTACTAAATCCAAATGTATTTTTCAAGAGTTTACAAATGAATAGTAATATGTGTTATGATGTTAAATGCATACGCTCATAGCTTAGAAATGTGAAGTAAAGCTTAATTTTCCTTAATTCATATGTAATTTTACATGTATTTGAATGTTAATAAGTATATATCGACATCCCAGGAACACAAGGCTTTAGTTAACCCTAAGGAGGTCATTTGATTATCTCACTTCTCTAGTTAGCAGTGACACATACTTATTTGATTTCATTTACATATGTTTCTACATTATAATTTGGATAGGAATTTACTCCATATGCATAAATATTTCAATTAAATAGAAATATAACCTTTGCATGATTTTCCTTCCTTTAGTTATGTATACATCCATATGTATTTGAGAAAAGCAAATATTTAGTCTGGACATCCCAGAAATATGAGGCTTTAAGTAGCCCCAAGGAGGTCATTTGATTACCTCACTTCCACACATGTACTTTTATGTCTCTATACATGTGTGTATTTAATTATGAAATTAAAACCCCTTTTCTTTTATCAAAGATACATGCATCCATAATTATTTAGTCATTGGATTAATTAATCATGTAACTTGGAGCTTGCTTTCTCACATTCATATATACAAATTTACATATGTTTGAATGCAAAAAGGTATATAGTTTGGACATCCCGGGAATACGAGGCTTTAGTTAGCCCCAAGGAGGTCATTTGATTACCTCATTTTCCTGGTTAATAATGACACATACCTATTTAATTTCATCCTTATGTATTTTTGTATAAGAATTTAGATAAAGGTTTAAACTAATAGGATTAAATAATTCAATTACACAAAATGATATAAACTTCACATACATATACATTCATTATTTAAGTATGTTAAAAAAGGTTGCATGTATAGATACATTTATGATTAAATCATATGCATGTTACATGTGATGGAAATGAATGATTTAACATGTGTCATGTGATAGTAATTCAATTAAATTAATCTTAAGATGCCTTTCATATTGGATAGAATTATTTAAAGTGAACCTAAACTTAAGATTAATTTAAAACATTTAATAAGCCATTCACTAAAGAGAACCAAATCTAATTAACATGATTTAGAAAGTTGCTTAAGGTAGGGATGAAAGAGGACAATACTCTTTCTTCTTTTTATAACACTTAGTTGCTAAGTGTAAACATATGGAACAAAAGAAAACACAAATTAAAATTCTCAAATTAACCAAATAACTTCAAGTGAAATCAACCCTTCATGTTAGATTAAATCTTTCAACACTTATAAAACTACAACTTTAATTCCTAGCAAGACATACCACACAAGCTTTAATCCACACATTAGAATTAAGTCACCACTTTTAGCTTTATGTTAGGGTGGTGCTTGGTAAGATGTGTATTTTTATTTTATGATGTATTATTGTAGACTAGATGCTATGGTGTATGTTTCGTAGACTAGATGTTAGTCCATGATTAGCCTAATGATATTTTTTGGAGGGGATTGTAGTTAATGGGATGCTTAAAAATAAATGTAAATGTTGTCTTTGCAGGTTACTTAAACCCCTAAGCAAAATCCAATCTAGGACAGGCAGGCTTGCTTACCCATGTGTAGGGTGCTAAGTCCAAATTATACATAACTATTTGGGTTATATGTATGTTTAGCTACCACTTATTTTTCAGATGTATTTAAATTTATTTTTCCTATTTTCAATGTAATTTTGTATTATGAATTAGAATTAGTGCTATGGGGGATAAGAATGAGTATTGGCTAAAAGGCTTTGTCTTGGGATGCCATGTGATGGTTTGAAGCTTTAATGTGTGGCCTGGATGCGATTAGGCTCTTAGGATAAAAATAAATCTTTTACCTAACTACAACTCATATCTAAAATTTTAAATAATTCATAACCTCACCATAAAGCCTAGAAATTAAATAAGATAATTAAAATATTTAGCAATCCCTTAGTTGAATGTTGTATGCCTCACATCGTGCATGAATATTCCTTCTTCCTTGAAATTGGGGGATCTCCATCCTTGCATGATAGTGGAATGCTTGACCTGTGAGGGCATCCCTTATTGTGGAGAACACTCTATTCATACTGATTTAGCTAATAATCTACTTTCATCATGCATATAGGCATCAAAATCCTAAAGCCTTTGTCAAAATGAAGTGTCAAAATTAGCATAAAACTTGAAAATATTTTTTGCATTAGATTAAGTCATTACTCATACCACTCATGCTCTAGTCTCTTAGGGATTGGGTTTAAGGACTTTAGACTCTTTCTAAATTAATAACAACCCAACTATCTTGCAAAATAATAAGACTTATCTATATGGATTTAAAGCATAGGAGTAGTTAGTTGGTGGCCACTCCTGACAGTTATAAGTCTAGAAGTTATATGGTTCATCCTCTCTTATGGAGGTGAACCTTTATGTCCACCTATTGCTTAGATTTAGGTCATGCTTTGGTTCATACTAAAGCTCCCTAGATTTATGATCTGAGGTTGTTGTTTCCTTTAGGCTACAAGCATAAATTCTCATCTCTTAGGCATTTTCACAATCTTGTGTTGGTGGATTATAAGCCCTATCAATCTAATAAAAAATCAACTCAAATAAATAAATCTCTTTACTTTCAAATATATAAAGCCTAATATAGGATAGATTAGGATTCTCACTAGGTTTCTTAGTATCATGAGCATTCCCTACTCATCTCCTTTAGTTTCCAAAATTAGTCTCTCCGTTTAATCTTTCCTGATTGATTTTCCAAATATAGCCAATCCTTTGATAGTCAACCTTGAAATCTTTGGAGACCCTAATTATCAACTTTAATCTAGAGTATTCCTAAAGAATTCACTTTCATAGAATGTAATTAACTATGGAGGCTTGCCTCCATAGGAACTTTAGAACCTCCTTTAATATAAACCCTACTTTATTCATCCATGTAAAGTAGGAAAAAAATCTCTGGTATATTCGAAGACCCATCATGCCTTAGGAGTCCTTATTATGTTATTAGGTCCATTGAAGGGTGATGTATCTATCTTTTGAGATAGTACATCATACCTCAATGTCATACCCGATCACTTCAATAAGTACCCTCTAATCTACATTGTGTCCCCCCTATACACATCCAAAAATAAACACCACACAACCCAAACCTAATCAAAAGAAAAAATATGAAACTCTTATTGATAACAATATCATGATCTAACTATAAGAAGGATATTTCTAATTTACATTTTGATATGTGTGAATCTCCTGGAATTCAAGCCACAACCATAGGGTTATATGCTTAGTTAAAGAATTCACTGATCCCACTTCAGTATTTATTGTACACATTCATGAAGTTTTCTTTGATACTAGGTAACACCACATACCTTTTGTGATCTTAAATCTATTATCTAAATTATTTTATATGACTCCTAATGACTTGCCCATTGAATTACCATAATTAATGGATGTATAATATGCTATAGATTTGATTCTCGGCACACAAATACCTAATTTATCACATTATAGAATGAATCCAATAGTGTATGTGTAATTAATAAGTATATGAACTTTTAAAGAAGGGTTTAATCTAAAAATCTTAATCCTTATGCAACATTAGCTCTTCTAACCCTTAAGAAAGATGAACTTGGAGAATGTGTATTGAGAGTAAAGAAGTAAATAAGATCATAATAAAATATAGGTTTTCCATACCTAGATTGGATGACATTTTAGATCTTATTTCTAGCTCATATTTCTTCTCTTAGATTGATTTGAAAAATGGATATCACCAGATAAGGATTAGACCAAGTGATGAATGGAAGAATGCTTTCAAAACTCCTGATGGTCTTTATGAATGGCTAGTTATGCCATTCAAACTTTCAAATGCATCTAGTATGTTCATTAAATTGATGAACACTATCTTGAAACCTTTTATCAATCATTTTGTTGTAGTTTATTTTGATGATATCCTTATCTATAGTCATGATGAGGAATAATATTTGCATCACTTAAGGATGGTTTTACAAAAGTTAAGAAAGATGAAATTATCTATTAATCTTAAGAAGCATTTCTTTTATTAACATGAAGTTGTCTTTTTATAATTCATCGTGTTTAGTGATGGATTAAAAGCATATACTACAATATCAATGATATTATAAATTGGTCGACTCTAAAATCTTTTACGGATGTTAAAAGCTTCCATGGATTAGCCATTTGTTATATGAGTTTTATTAAGAATTTTAACACCATTGCAGCTCTTATCATTGACATCTTAAAAGAGATAAACTTAGACTACAAATGTTGAAAGGACATGAGACAAATCAAAATTCTTATGACATCTTCACCTATATTTAAACTTTATGATTTCAATAATATATTTGAAGTATCTTGTGATGCAACAAGTGTTGGAATTGGCAGAGTCTAAAGTAAAGAAAATCACACTATTACTTTCTTTAGTGAGAAGTTGAATAATGCTAAACAAAAAATACTCTACTTATGATCAAAAATTTTATGCAATCATTTAAACTCTTAAACACTAACTACATTATCTATTACTTAAGAAGTTTATTTTGAATATGGATCTTCATGTCCTAAAATTCATCAACTCCCAAAAGAAATAGAATCATAAACATGCTAAATTGATTGAAAACCTTTGCTAAAATTTTATATGTTGAATATGTTAATTCATAAAATTATGTGGTATATGCCTAATTCTAAAAAAAAGCTATTGTACAAAAAAACATATATTACATGTGGAATTTTTAGTGGACTAATTCATTGAAAATTACCAGTGGAATTAGTGATAAATTTTCAATGAGATCCTTTTCCGATAGAAATTCTCACTAAATTAAATGTCGCTAACATACTGATTTCATCTATTCAATATTATGAAATAGGGATTTGAAGTTCTTTAAGATATTTGTGAAATTATAGCTTAGATCTTCTTTGAGCATTTTAAAATTAATATATCTTTCACTTACTTTACTGTTTTGAAGTAGATTTATGATTATTTAGTTTAGGATTTACATTTTAGTTGAAATCTAGATTTGGGATTTTTAGGAAATATATTTTGGAATTACCTTTAAGTATTTAATTATGAATTGCACAATTTGAAACTTTTTTGTAATATAAATGTATCGATAAATTTACATTGTACACTAAAATTTTATACAAGGATTCTAAAAGTATTGATATATTAAAAAAATTAAAATAGACTAATATGATGAAATTTTTAAGAATAAGTTTAAAGATAAAAAAATTAAAATTTCACAAAATTATGTATTTACTAATGATCACAATGTTATGAGCTTATTCCCCTATGTTTGTTTTAAAATTTTATAAATTTTGATTCAAAATCACTTGTTTAACTCACTTTTGGAGTGAAGGTCCGATCCTCCATCATAGATCTATGAATCTTCTAGACAAAGAGCTCCTCAGTCATAAGACACTTCTAGTGACTAGCTAACCACTTAACTAAGCTAGAGACTTTGGAGGATTAGTCATAGCAGATCATACCTTAGGGACAAGGATAACCCTCCTACTCTATATCCTAAACCCAACTTATGTCTACCTCCTTAGCCTAAAACAAACCTCAAATTCTATCCATCCAAATCAATTAAAACTACAATCAAATCCAAATTGAAAATCAATTCAATCAAACCTCTCTAAGCCCTATGATTTAACCTTATGGACTTAGCTAAAAATCCTTCAATCCAAACCAAAATTATTTGATTTTCTCAAAACCAATTCAACCCTTCAATCAACATACCAAGATCAACAATCAAAATCAAGTCTCCAAACCAATTTCAAATCAAATCCATAACCCAAACCTTTCCTAAGCCCTATGATTCAATCCTATGGACTAAGCCAAATCTCTTCAATCCAAATCAAGATTAATTTATTTTCTCATAAGTCAATTCAATCTTCATTCACCATTCCAAACCAAAATCTACAATCACAATCACATCCAATCAAACCAAGTTAACTCGCTTTACCTAAAATGCCCAAATGAGCCAAAATCCATTCAATCAAAAATCAATTGCAATCAAAGCTATAAACCAATTCCAAATAAATATTCAAACTCAATTAAACTCAAATCAAACCTCAATCAAGCCAATTGACCTACTTAGGTTCACTTGTCCCAAAGTTACCTAAAGGACCCATTTGAGCTAATTTTCAATCCAACCCAAATTGGATTGAATCAAACTCTCCAAAACCTCCTATGATGATTGTTGATCATTCTCGATTGATCAATTGCAATCAATTGGGTCAAACCAAGTCAAATTGGTCATTTGGCCAAGTTAATACACTTAACCTACATGAGCCAAATTAGCCAAATTTCACCTTAAGACAAATCAGTGGAAACCTGTGATTCACATCAACCTAAGATCAACCCATGAACATGACTTGACCATCAATTAAGCCAAACCTATCTTAATTGACCCTTTGACCTAAGTTGACCCAATTTGACCTAAAAGACCAAATTAGGTCAAATCAAAATCCAATCCAAATTAATTACAACCAATGGCTCAAGTTCATTTCAAATTGATCATTGAACATGACCAAAGCATTGATTGAACCCAAATTGACCAATTGAATCCAATTGACCTATATAGCCCAAATTGACCTAAAGGGTGGGTCAATTTGGTCTAAATCAAAACTAAATCTAAATTGATTCAAACCAAAGCCTATAAGCATCTTCAGTTGATCAATTTAACATGAACCAATACCTAACCAAAGCCAATTTGGCCAATTTGGCCAATTTGGTCAACTTGCCCCATTTGACCCAAATGAACTCAAATGAGCCAAATCCAAATCCAAGCCAAATTGAACCAAACCAACTGCACCAAAACACTCCAAATAATCATTTAAATTTGACTCAATCCTTGGTTTGACCTAATTTGATCAATTGGTCAACTTGACCCAACCTAGCCCAATTTGACCTACATGGGTCAAATTGAGCCAAACCCACTCAACCAAGCCCAAATCCAATGAAACTTGGACATGACCCATCCTTGACTCACCTTGGGTCAGCCTAAATCAAATCCAACCCTAATTGACCCAAAATCAAATGGGTTAGGGCCATAATATGGGAAAAATGCCCCATTTAAATCGTCAAACTCACTCCCTATCCACTTGGTAGCCTCTTAAACCTCTACATAAGCAAGTAGGACACTAGCTCACCTGATCCAAAGGTGGTTGGGTTGACCATGAGCCAAGGGGAGGTGGTTTCACCTTTCCTCCCTCATTAAAGAATTTGGAAATCCAAGGACAGCCACTCCTGCTCCCATGGCAGCCACTCCTCCTCACTTAGCCAACCAAACCGAGCCACCTTGGATGATTCTTTGCCACCCACAGCCACATGCAGTGGCCGAATGGCTACTAGAAGCCAAATGAATCAAGTCCATCCAATCCAAGGGAGAAGGGCATACCCCCCTCATTTCAATCCAAACTGGGAAATTCAACCCTCAGTGAGCCCTAGCAGCTAGAGACAAACTCCCCATAGTTGTTTCCAAGTTCCTGGAGCCTTCCCATCATCGACGATAATGAAACGAATAAAGACCAAAATAAGATAAGTTTCTACTCTACCAACCCCACCAAACCCAACCAATCCCAAATTAACTTCACCCACACATTCACCAAACTCTAGCGAGGTGAAATGAATCTTTTCCCAAGCTCTCTCATCAGAAGTACCTTCTAGATGAAATCCGAGTGAGTTCTACGGCAGTGCTTGGTCCACAAAGCAAATGAGGCATCACGAACTTCACAGAGCTTCCTAAAGCTACCTCGTTCTTCTCCCCGGTCTTGAGCTCTGGTGAGGTACTATTCCTTCAAACTGAGATTTCTCATTTTTTGGGCCTTTCTGAAGAAAATGTAAATTTTATGCAAATTTGACCATAGGATCCTTGTAGATCACTTCCCTGAAGGTGTGGGATCAATCCCAAGCCAATCCAAGCTTCAGTGAGCTCAAATAGGGTAGAGGGAGGAGGATGGTGTCCGTCTTTGATCACGTGGGAGAGGACAGATCATCCTTCATTCATTCCGCGTGATTGGAATGGATGGCTATGATCTTGTGATTAGATTTAATTCAATTTAATCCTTAGGAACTGTGGAATTAATCTCGTCCATCTTAGATTGGGACAAGGGGATGCACCTCACACATTAGCTATCGGATATTTAAATAACCAATCTCATGGCACCACATGGAAAGCATGCCACATTTGTGCTTCACGTGGCACCGATGGGATTAGGCTTAATTAGGCTTAAATAATTCATTTTAATCACTAAAACTTTAGAAAATTATAACAAATTATAGAAAATATTTAAAATATAAATAAATACTTATTTTAAAGATAATTAAGAGGAGAATTAATTAAAATTATTTTCATTCATTTTGAGTAGTAATTAAGGCTAAATTAGAGTTTAATTATAAATCTAAATAGCTTAATTAAGCCTAATTACTTGGGCAAATGATTTCAAACTTTTTGTGTCCATTCAATGGGATGACCTCTACCTCCCATGATTTTCTTGAAATTTATTGCCTAGTAATTAGAAAAAATTAATGATTCAAACCTTATTTCTCTTTAATTAATTAATTAATTAACATTTAGAATAGTAAGAATTAATTAATTAAAACTTAATAATCACTATTTAATAGTGAATGGATGAGATAGTGGGATTAGGACCTCTTTCCTAATCCCTTTCCTAACTTCATTTCATTTTGAGAGAGTTAATTAAGATGGAAATTAATTAAGTGATTGATTGATTAATTAAGTGACTAAATTAAATCAAATTGGAATGCAAATCATATCGGATAATTAACAATGAAATTAAGGGTTCTCTTTATGTGTTTAAAAATATAAAGACCCTTAAGGAAATTATGATTAACCCATAAGTGTGGAAAAAATCATAAAAATACTTAATTAGATTCTCTAATTTAATTAATCCTTAATTATGAGACAATTGCATTAAGTCCATAGGAGCATTGTAATTTTATTTCCTCACGCGTTCATTTCATTTGTGGCTCATAATTAAATGATTAATCAAATTAAAGAAGCATTAAAAAAGGAAATTAAATGATTTGTTTACTGATTAACTTAATCAATTCATAAAATCTACTTAATTATTTTTCCTTAAACCAATTAAGATCACCAACTTGGGAATGGGATTAAGATAACAACAATCTCTCTTCTTTCCAATCAACTCAAATAAAAAAATCAAATTAATAAGAAGCTTTGGTTTTCTTAAATAATTTTATTTGATATAATTGTACTTAGAAATTAATTAAGTTGAATGAATCATGTGTTTATATTTAGTTATTCCTTTCCAATCACTTTAAATGTTGTATGTCATATGATTTCATGCATTCATTCTTTCAAATTTAAGTGAATCAAATGAAAGTTATTCATGTAAGCTTGCATGTGTTGACTTAATTCAATTATATATGTGGCTATTATCACTAATAAATTCAAATCTATTTTTTTAAGTTTATAAATTGATAGTAATGTGTAAAATGATGATAGTTATGAATACATATAGGATCTGTATGTGTTTATAGCTTAAGTATGTGAAATGCAACTTTCTTTTCTATGTTATATACAAATTTACATAGATTTGAATGTTAATAAATATATAGTCTGGACATCCTGAGAATTTGAGACTTTAAGTAGCCCTAAGGAGGTTATTTGATTACATCACATCCCTGGTTAACAACGATGCATACTTATTTGATTTCATTATCATGTATTTTGATATGAAAATTTGGATAGAGCTTTAATTCACATAAATAATTCAACAAATAAAAATACAATCATTGCATGATTTTCTATTCTTATAGTTATTTATACATTCATATGTATTTAAGATAGCAAGTGTTTAGTCTGACATCTTGGAACATGAGGCTTTAAGTAGCCCAAGGAGGTCATTTGATTACCTCACTTCCCTAGTTAATAATGGCATGTACATCTTTTATATATGTGTATGTATGCTTAATTAAAAGATGAAAAATCCCCTTTTATTATTAAAAATACAAGTATTCATAATCATCTAAGACATTAGTCTATATAGCATGTATACATTTCTAATTGTAATTATTCTTTTATATTCTGAGATATATATGGGTAGCTTCTACAATTTTTTTTTGTACGATGGTACGCATGCCTTTTATTATTTTATGTTAGTTTATAAAATTGATTGATGGTTTGTTTAGATTGCACAACAAGATTTCCTCCTTTTACATTAGTTTCTTAATGTTTAATGCTTTAATGTGTGGCTTGGATATGGTAGGCTCTTAGGATAAAATTAAATTTCTTACCCAACTAATGACTCATAACCATGTTTTAAAATAATTCATAACCTCGCCATAAAGCCTAAGATTTAAATAAGATAATTAAAAGATTTAGCAACCCCTTAGCTCTGTGCTTGTATGCCTCATATCATACAAGCTTATTTCTTCTTCCTTGAATATGAGGTATCTTCATCCTTTACAGAGGGAATCTTGACTGTGAGGGCATCCATTGGAGAACACCCTCTTCTCATTGATTTAGCCAATAACACCATTTCATCATGCATTTAAGAAATTAAAATCCCAAAGCTTGTCAAAATAAATGTGTCAAAATGAAATTAAATTTGAAATTTTTGCATTTGTAGATTAAGTGATATGCTCATACCACTTATGCTCTAGTCTCTTAGGGAGTGGATTTAGGACTTTAGTCTCTTTCTAATTAAATAATTCTCCTAACTATCTTGCAATTTTATAAGACCGAACCACATGGATTTAAAATGTAGGAGGTGTTAGTACCACTCAAGGTTGTAAGTAGAAGTTGGGCTTTAATCTCTTGTGAAAGTAAACCATTATATCACCTTTTGCTTAGATTTAGGTCGTGCTTAGCATGTGTTAAAGCTCCCTAGATTTATGGTGAGGTTGCTATTTTCCTTTGGGTTATAAGCATAAGTCTTCACCTCTTAGGCATTTCACATCCTTGTGTTGGTGGATCATAAGCTCTAATAATCTAATAAAACTTAAACTCAAATAAATAAAATCTCTTTGCTTTCAAATGTATAAAGCCTTACCATAGATATATTGGAATGCTCACTAGGTTTCTTAGTATCATGAGTATTTCTACTTCCTCCCTTTGGATCCCAAAAATAATCTTCCACTTGGTCTCTCCCACTTGATTTTCCAAACATAACCAATCCTTCGATAGTCTAATCTTGAAATCTTTGGAGATAATAATTTACAAAATGAGAGTATTCTTAAGGAATCTCATTCTATGATGATGAATTAACTATGGGCTTTCCTCCATAAACTTAAAGAACCCACTTAATATAAACCACTTTTATTTTTTCATGTAAAGTAGGAAAAATCTGGTATATTCAAGACATCATGCCTTAGGAGTCCTTATTAGGTGATTAGGTCCATTATAGGGTGATGTCTCTATCTCTCGAGATATACATCATACATTATTGTCATATTCGATCACTTTAATAAGTACCCCCTATGATCTACGTGGTGTCCACCCCACATCCAAAAATAAACACTACATCACTACAATTGCATAACGCACAACATTCACACTCTATATCCTAGCTCTTCCCTACAGTTCCCTCTTATTTACCCCAATAAATAATATACACATAAATTTTGATTCCCAATTAGTAGTTAAGAGCCATGAAATTATTATGATCTTCTTGTGCCATGATCAAAACTTCAATGAGAGGTACTTATAGCAGTGCACTATATATTGATTATTTTTAAGTGAATAAATTACATAATTAAGAAATTAGGTCATCTTAGGCCTTGATTAGTTTGTCATATTTCATTTTATAATTTGTATAAGACATAATTTCATCCTCAAATTTCTTAATTTATACAACATTGGGATATCTATAGCGAGTTATCATGGATGTACGATAGATTACATTCGGACAGGAAAAGACTAATTAATGAATTCTTAAATAGCATGAGCACTTCATTCACGTGGCATCTCAACTTCTTATTATTCTCTTAGATAAAATTTTTTTATGTTCAGATAAAGTCCGATTAGACTTGTATCATAGAGGATTTTAGCCAAATC
Organism: Cymbidium sinense; assembly: GCA_021442155.1. Lineage (NCBI taxonomy): Eukaryota > Viridiplantae > Streptophyta > Magnoliopsida > Asparagales > Orchidaceae > Cymbidium > Cymbidium sinense. Next base: position 72,602,107 of record CM038224.1, on the reverse strand, counting down.
ATTAATTTTGGATTTCACATGGTGAGTTTGAGCCACACATTGATGCAGATGCTGGTGTCTCGATGAGTTATGCACCTTCAGCAGAATATCACTCAAGAGGTTATGAAGAAATAGTCTTTGATGTAGCATTAGCATAATTTTCCAAAGTACTTGAAGAATAATAATATAATAAAGTAGCTCAAAAGTTCTATGACCTACTAAAGGCGGATAGCGATCCGTGGGAAGGTTGCATATTGAGTCTCATGGCTAAAAATGTTAAGCATCAAAACTGAATTTAATATACCATGAAAATATTTTAATCAATTTATTGAAAGAGACAAATCTATAAAAAAATTAATTTCAGAGGACCTATATAGAATAAAGATGTTGGGGGGTCAAAATTAGGTCTAAGCTTAGAAAAGATTGACTATTATACTTGATGATTATATTGTACTACAAGGACAATGCATAGAATATTGAATGCAAATTCTATAGAGTATATAGGTTCAGGTGATATAGTAGAAAATAAAATAACACAAACATAATGATATACCCTACAAGCGCTTATTCTACTTACCGCTTATTCCATGTTTACAAATATTATACACTTTCATGTGTGTAGCTAAGCACATGCAATGACACCATGTTCACCTCATTTTTAGGATGAGCTCTTAACCCCTCCATCTTAGGCATAGGACTTCTCTTAAACACTAAGGGAACATTAATCTTAAGACACATCTAGTGATTAGGTGGACGCTCAACCTATCCCTAGAGACTTAGAAGGGTTAGCCATAGGATTAGGTGTCATAGGGTGTTAGAAAAATTTTACTTCAACCACTCCTCACCTTCTTCATTCAAGTCAAACTCCAAATCAATCCTAATTGATTTTCACAAACTCCAAATCAATCTTGATTGATTTTCTCAAACTCCAAATCAATCCTATTTGATTTTCTCAAAACTCAAATCAAATTCATGATTGAAATCCATGATTGAAACCCATGAATGAAATTCCCAAGTCCAAAATTTCTTAAGTCCTCAATCTTCTTCTCTTAAGGACTTAGTCTAAATCATGATCAAACAATTAAAATTCATAGGATTTCTCATAACTCATTTATATTCACATATATAAATGAAATATAAATTCAAATCAATAAAGCCAAATTCAAAAATTCAAATCCCTACTTCAAAATTCTTTAAGTCCTTAAAGTTCTCCTCTAAAGGACTTATCCAAAATCAAATCAATTCAATTCAAATTCATGGTATTTTCTCATAACTCATTTATTTTCTCATTTATATTCACATATATAAATGAAATATAAAACCAAATCAATCAAATCAATTCAAATTCAAACTCAAACTAAAATTTCTTAAGTCCTTTAAATTCCTTAATGGACTTAGCCTAAATCATAATCAAATCACTTCAAATCCTTAAAATTTTCTCATGATCAATTTATATTCTCATTTATATTCACATATATAAATAAAATATAAACTCAAACAATCAAAACCAATTCTAAAAATCAAACTAAAATATACTCAAAATCCAACCTAAGCCTTTCAAGTCAAAATCTTGAACTTAGCCAAATCAACTTCAAATTAAGCCAAACTCTTGATTTTACTTCATGATTCAACCAACCATACAATCATGAATCCATATAAAAACACAAACTTCAATCAAACAATCAAAATCTAATTCAAAAATCAAGGCCAAATTCCCTTCATATTCTTCCTTTGAATATGAAATTGTTAAATAAATCAAAACTCATTTGACTTCAAACCACTTGCAAATGGATTTATATTTCAATCATAAGTCCATATACAAGTTCAATCAAACTCAAATCAAGCTTTTCCATTTGACTCTTAGGCTCACTTGACCCAAAGTGACCTAAAGTACCCTTATGAGCAAATTTGAATCCTACAAATTGGATTGAATCAAACTCATCTCTCATCATGATCACAATCATCATGGGATGATCAATCAATCAAATTGGGTCAAAACCAAGTCAAACCTAAGGGTTGACCAAGTCAACACTTAAATGAAACCTATGTGAAATCCACCATAGGCCAAATTTATTGATTGAAACCATTGATCTAGGTTCATTCATGAACCATGTTTCGACCAAGTCAACCTTGAGCTAAAGCCCAATTGGCCACTTGAAAGTTGACTTGATCTAAAAAAGTCAAATGTGTCAAAACTTGATCTAAGCCAAATTGATTGAAACCAATGGGTCAAGTTCATTCCAAATCACTTGTTGAACTTGACCAAAGCCCAATTGGTACAACTAGCCCAATTTAAGACCCAACCAAAGGGGTCATGTTGACAAATTTGAACATAACCAAAATTGATTGGAAATAAATATACCAATGTATTCATATGATTAACCAAACCTAAACCTACCCATGTGCTAAATTGTCAAATGGGTCAAATAGGTCAACTTGACCCTCAAAATGGTCATATGAACTTATTGACCCTTACTTTGACTAATTTGACCAATTGGTCAACACTTGAGTTGACCCATTTTGACCTAAATGGGTCAACATAGCCAAACCTTATCAAATGAATTCCAAATCTCATGAAACTTGGCCAAACCTAGTTTCTCCACATACCCAACATATCCAAATTGAAAAATCAGCAAAATGGCCATTCTACCCCTAGGACATAGAACAAATTTTGGCCTAATCCATGGGTAATTTGGTCATGCCCTCTTCATATCAACTTGATGCATTCCTAATAGCTCAAGTGGACCTAATGAAGAGTGGTGCACCCAACCCAATTGGCTCAATCCAAATCCTCCTTCCACCCAATTTGAAGCACATGGGAGGTTGGAAATCCACTCAAGACCTCAAACCGACCATGTGCCAACATCTAACATCCAAATAAACCTTTCCATGTGGTCAATTGGATCAAAATGGCACGGGAGGTGTCGGCCGCCTGATTGCGATAGGGGGAGATATACTCCCCCTAATTCAATTTGAAATCATCATTCTCACATTCGATTGAAGCCTAGAGAGTGTTAGGAAAGATCAGAGAGCCATCCTAAGCTTTGTAAGAGGGATTTGAAAAGTGATCTTCTCGATTTTCTCCATTGAAAAATAGGGGAGCTCACTTGAACTTTCAACTTCCTCTATACTCAAATCCATCTCAATTGCTCTTGCACACTCCCTCAGAGGATCAAACCGAGTGCACTCAAGCTCTCATTCGAGTTCCCAAGCAAGGAGAGCCTCAATTAGATCAAAGTTGTAAAGGAAGTGAAGTGGTGTTGGTCCATAGGAAGATCCACTCAACCCCAAGGTTTGAAAATTTCACCAGGGCTTCATCTCCACTAGACAAAGCTGCCTTATCGAGCTCAAGCGCCGATGATCACCTTCGATGAGGTATGGAATTTTTCGACCACTTAGCTTAGGGGGTGTTGGTCTTTTGTGAAAGAAATTTTTTTAAGTCATGAGAAATTCACCATTGGATTGGCTTCTCATTAGCTTTAGATGGTGTGGGAACAATCTTGTTTCAATCTGAGCTTAATTGAGCTCGGATCTTCTGTGAGATCATGAACGGCCTCAATTTTGTTTAATTCACTCATTAACATAATTAAAATATAAAAATGAATCTAATCATATAAAAATTAAACAAAAATATCAAACACATGTGGGAATGGGTTAGGAATAGCAAACTCAACTCACCTTTTGAAAATTAAATCAAACTTAAAACTAAAAAAAAATCACATTGAATACACTTTGATTTATTTTAAACTTTCTTATTCCTTTTAGAATTTAATTAAGGTGAATATATTTACATGCTTTCATTGCTTTTATTCTTTCCCCAACATGTTAAATTTTTAATGTCATGTGGTTTCATGCATCTATATTTTTTAAATTCAAATTTAAAAATAAAATTGTTTACTTTATGTCAACTTTGCATGTGTTAGCTAATGTAGAAATATGAGTTGCTATTCTCACTACTAAATTCAAATTATTTTCAAAATATATAAATCAAATACATAAAACTTAAAGTGTGCTACTTATGTTTTAATTTTAAACTTGCATGTGAAGAAAATATAAGGATGTGCTTAGCATAGGTTTCCCTTCTCTTTTTTATGTTAGTATAGTTTTGAATAGGGTTGGTAAGATGTATGGTTCATTTGAAAAAGAACATTTCTAATTCTATACCTTATTCATTCATATGCTATCACTTAAGAAGAGTTACCTATGCTTGCATTCATAAATTACATAAACAAAATAAATCAATTAATACAAAATTTTCTATTCTTTATTTTCCATTTCATTTCTTTTATACACATGTTTGTATTTAAGGAAAGTGGTATATTAGTGTGGACAATCCCAAGGTTGTGAGGCTTTAAGTAGCCCAAAGTAGGTCTTGTACCTTACACCTCAGTTAACAATGTATGTACTCACTTATGCCTTTCTTACTTTCTGTGTGTATGTGAAAATTGGATAAAGAAACCCTTTTCTACTTAAGAAAAATCATGCATATTAAACTTCTAAATTTCCTTAAATGGATTACTTAGCATGCATCATAAAGTGTGTTAAATATTCTCATTTGTATGTATAGATATGCTTAGGACTCATTCATATGCATGTTATACATGTTGGGAAAGAAATGAAGTGATGTATGTTTATGTGAATTTGATTCATTTTATTTAATCTTAAAATGCCTTTCTTTTTTGAATAGGTTTGTTTAGAGTTCATCTAAACTTAGATTAATTAAATATTTAATCAAAACATTCACTAAACAAAACAAAAATATGAATCCACTTTAGAAATTACTTAGGTTAGGGAAGAGAAGTCCTCTTCTCTTTCCCTCTCTTCATAACTTAGTATTTAATTATAGGATTCATTTGGACATAATCAAAACATGAAATAAAATCAACCCAAAACTACTAAATAACTTAAAATGAAACCCTCCTCTAAGTTGAACATGTTCACACTTAGAAAATTTGAACTAAAGCCATAGCTAAGCATACCACACAAACCTTCAAAGCACACACATTAGCTAAATCACCACTTCTAGCTTTAGGTTAGGGTGAAGCATGGTTTGATGTTTATTTTGTTTTGTGATGTATGTTTTAGACTAGATGTTAGGGTGTATGCTCATAGAATGAATGGTAGGGCGATCTTAGTCTAACCATTATTTTCTGTAGGGGATTGTGCTTAAGGGCTATCATAAATAAAATATAAATGCTTTTGCTTGCAGGTGCTTTATACCCCTAAGCATAATCCAATAGGTCAGGTGGACTTAGTCACCCATGTGTGGGGTGATAAGTCCAATATGCATGCTTGGTATTTGTTGGCTTATTTTAGCTAACCTCTATTTTATAGGTGTTAGTTTGATTTCCATTCTTTTCCTTTTCATATAAATTATGCAATTAGGATTTTGGAATCATTGTTATGGGGATTAGGATGAGCATTGGTCATAAGATCCTATCTGATGCACTATGTGAAACCTTGGAGAATCCACTTTCCACCAAACCAAAAAAGAAACCAAAGAAGAAAGAAGAAAGAAGAAGAAGAGAAAGAAGAATGAAGAAATAAGCTTGAAGACCCCATAACAATGAATTCCTTGCTTAATTGTAATTTAATTCATTTGTAATATGTGTATAAGGGTAGAGCTTTACTAATTTATTTTTGGTTTGTGCGGTGGTGCCCGACCACAACGACCTTTTATTCTTTTTTTGATTAGCTTTATAAATTGATTGATGATTTGTTTAGCTTGTGCATTAAGTGGCATACTTTTCCTAGTTTCTTCCTTGCTTTATGTATGGCCTGGATGTGGATTAGGCTCTTTAGGAAAAATAAATCTTTTACCAAACTTAACAACTCAAAATTAAAAAATAAAAACTCATAACCTCACTAAAGCTTAGGTTTAAAATCAAGATAAAAGAATTAGCAACCCTTACTGGATGAGTATTTCTTTTATAATATCATGCATGAATGCATCTTATTCACTCTTGATTGGAGGGCTTCCACCTTTGTGAGAAACTTGGCTTGACCTTTGAGAGCCATGGTGGAAACTCACCTCCTCCTTCTCACTGATTTTGGCCAATAACTTTATTTCTCATGCATTAAATGAATCCTAAGAGTCAAAATAATTGTCCAAAATGAAAATAAAATGAAATTTGAATTGCATTAGATTTAGGTCATTTGAAGCATACCTTTACATGATCTAGTCTCTTTAGAGTGAGTTTAAGGACTTAGTCTCTTTCTAAATAAATAACAACCTATATCTTGCATAAGCATAAAGACTTGCCTACATGTATTTAAAATCATAGGAGGAGTTAGTTGGCCACCCCAGGGTTGTAAGTCCAGTCAGTGGTTTGTCTCTCTTGTGGAGGCAAACCAATACCCATATTTGCTTTTGGCTCGCAAAGCTCCCTAGATTTAGGAGGTTGCTTCTCCCCTTGTGGCCATAAGCATAATCCTCACCTCTTAGGCATTTCCTTAATCTTGTGTTAAGGAATCATAAGTCCTAAATTTCTAATGAAAATACTCAAACAAATTAAATCAATTTCAAAATGTAAAGCCCAATAGGATAGTTTGAGATGCTCGCGTTTCTTCCATCATGAGCATCTCTACTTATCTTCATTTGGCTTAATAACTCTTTCTTTGATCAATCCCATTTGATCTTCAAAATAAAATAATCGATTGATAGTCCTTTCTATTGAAATCTTTTTAGAATGATCATTTTACCTTAATCGAGTTTTCTAAGGATTCATTCCTTAGGATGTAATTAACTATGGGGGCTTGCCCTTAGAACTTAACACATTTAAAATAAACCCTGCTTTACTTTTCCATGTAAAGTAGGGAAAGACCCATCATCCTTAGGAGTCCTTATTGAGGTGATTAGGTCCATTAAAGGGTAGTGACTTCTTTCTTTTGAGATAGTACACTATTTCTTTGATGTACTTTATCACACGAATAAGCATCTTGATCATGTGGCATTAAAAGATGAATTTTATATTCTTGCTTTTTTTCTACATTTGAAAGGCTCATATAGAAATTTTCTAGATTTTTTTGGCGACTCCTTTGGGGATGGTTCCTCTATCCATCTTTGGTAAATGATCATTGTCTTTGAGTATCGATAGTGGGTTTGTACTTTGGTATGAATCCAAGACTATCTTTCTTTCTGTTGGCACTTAGCTTATTTCATTCTTAAGTTGAGTTAGCCAACATCTTTAGGTTTTAGGACCTCACTCCGTGTTGGTCTTAAAACCCCGTTGGATTCTCCAATGGGTAAAATGAAAAGATCTAAATAAAAGGAAAAACATTTAAAGACTTCCTCCTTATCATTTTTATGATAAGGAAAGGTTCATTCTAAAATAATAAAAACAAAATAAATTTTCCATAAGAACTTTGCTTTTCAAAATGCACTCTTTCAAAAAAGCACATAATAAAATATTTTCCACAAATTTTTATCACCCTCATTTAACAATTATCATAATTGTTACATGTAGGAATTTTCAAAAAATAAAACTAAAATTTTTCCAAAAGCACAAATGAACATCTTCCTTCAATTCACTTTGATGAAGATTTCATTTTCAAAATAAAATGAACAATCATCTTTCCAAAAATCAAAATCAAAAATAAAACTTTCAAAAACCACACATGAATCTTTCCATTCAATATACACACACCTATTGGATGGAAGTTTCATTTTCAAATAAAACAAAATTTTCCAAAAGCACAAAAGAACATCTTCAAACCATTTGTTGAAGATTTCATTTTCATAAATGAACAATCATCTTTCAAATCAAAATAAAATTTTCAAAAGCACACATGAACCTTTCCATTCAATACATCATATATTGAATTTCATTCAAAAAAAATTAAATCTTTCACATATGAATCTTCATCAATAATTAAATGAAATTTCATTCAAAAAAATAAATATCATTTAAATCTCAAAACATATATCACATATGATTGAATTCCTCTCTTTCAAAAAGCAATAATCACATACAAAAAAATTTCACATTTCAAAAATAAATTGACTTCATTTACATACCAAATTTGTTGAATGAAGTCCTCTCAAAAATTAACAACAATCATATTCAAAAATTTTAAAACACATTTGGAACTTCATTTAGCATACTTAATTTGCTAAGTGAAGTTTCCAAATCCAAAACCATAAATTTTCAAACACATTTGGAACTTCATTTAGCATACCCAAATTTGCTAAGTGAAGTTTCCAAATCTAAAATAAAAAATGTTTCAAAACACATTTGGAACTTCATTTAGCATACCCAAATTTGCTAAGTGAAGTTTCTAAATCCAAAATTAATTTTTTTCAAAACACATTTGCAACTTCATTTAGCATACCCAAAATTTTTGAGCGAAGTTTCCAAATCCAAAATCAAACATTTGCAAACACATTTGGAACTTCATTTAGCATACCCAAATTTGCTAAGTGAAGTTTCCAAATCCAAAATCAAAAAAAATTTCAAAACACATTTGGAACTTCATTTAGCATACTCAAATTTGCTAAGTGAAGTCCCCAAATCCAAAATCCAAAAAATTTTCAAAACACATTTTGGAACTACATTTAGCATACTCAAATTTGCTAAGTGAAGTCTCCAAATTCAAAATAAAAAATTTCCAAATACATTTTGGAACTTCATTTAGCATACTCAAATTTGTTAAGTGAAGTCTCCAAATCAAAACAAAATTTTCAAAAACATTTTGGAACTTCATTTAACATACCAAATTTGCTAAGTGAAGTTTCCAAATCAAAATCAAAAAATTTAAAACATTTTGGAACTTCAGCATACTCAAATTTGTTAAATTTCTCAAAAATCAAATCTTCAACACCTTTTGAACTTCTTTCCTTAGCATACCAAATTTGCTAAGGAGAAGTTTCCATTTTCAAAACCAAAAAACAAAATTTTAAACACATCTTTGGAATTTCATTTAGCATACTCAAATTTGTTAAGTGAAATTTCATTTCAAAACAAGTGGGACTTCATCTTTAGCATACCAATTTGCTAAAGTAAAGTCTCCACTTTCAATCAAATCAAAATAAAATGAAACACTTAGATTTCTTTAGCATACTCAAATTTGCTAAGGATCCTACTCTTTCAAAAATCAAAACATCAAAACAAAAATGAAACACTTAGGATTTCTTTAGCATACTCAAATTTGCTAAGAATCTTATTTTCAAAAAAATTCAAACAAAACACATTTGGGTTCTTCACTTAGCATACCTAAATTTGCTAAGTATGAATTCCAATTTTCTGAAATCAAATAACAATTCACAAAGATAATCATTTCAAACACTTCATGCATTCAAATTTTTAAAACAAATCAAACAAAAATCAATTGACCCTTTTTTTTACCCAAATTTGTTAAATGAAAGGTCCTCAAATATCTTCAAATTTGAACCATGAATTGGAAGCATCCTTCTAAAATTTTGAATCCATATTTCAACATACCATTTGTTGAAGTTGGATTCATATTATTCTCTTTCAATCAATCTTCTCAAATCTTTGAACCCCACTTCCAAGTTGTTGGATGTGGGTTCAAATTTTCAAATTCAAATTCAAAATCTATAAATATAAAGTTTCATTTCATTCTGATTCCGCATTACGATGGTTGATTTTGGTCTTTTTTGATTATTAAAATGGCGGTTCAAGTTCTTTACCTCCCCATGGTATGGATTTGGCTTTGAACCAAGCCAACTTCCTCATGGACCATATACATCGATTCACTTTGGTGGGGGATTGAGGATTACATGTGAGGGCACTCCCCTCACCTTCTGAGTAGGACCATGGTGAGCAGCGGTCATCGATTGATTACCCTCGACTCGATGTCTCCTCATTGAAGAGAAAAAGGCGATCCTGGCTTTAATTAGTGCATGCTGAGTGCGTTTTTTATGCCCTGGTTCTGTTGCCCTAGCACCCTCTCATCTGTACCCCTAAGTAAGGCTCCCGTCTCGGGGCTTGCCTCCCCTACTTTTGAGTATGGGTCTAGCTCACTCCCATCCCATCTAGGACAATAGGAATAAGAACGCATGATCAGTGGTACCACAGGATAGCTAGGAGATGGGCTGCTTCTGTGGATGAGTCTATTGTTACTTCACCACTGGTTACAACAAACTAGTTCCATCCTCTCTCTGGGTCAGACAGAGAGGATGTTAGGAGGATCTCATCACCTCCTAATGGTGCAACATCCTAGCGATTCTAGGGTAGGAGGTTGTATACCTCCTTATCTTATGCAGTGGTGAAATGGGCTCAAAGTCTGGAGCTCAGTTTGATCTTCAATCCATCATCCCCCGTAGTGTGGGGAAGCATATTCACTAGGAGAGGGCCCGAGAGGCCCATACATTTCATATCATTAGTAGGGAGAGATGAAGGTTGATGGCGGCTTTCATTGATTTTCTATCTCGCGTCTGCCACGCCGACCATGATAGTATCCTTCTCTTGGGACTAGTCATCATAGGAGGACAGCTCACGAGCATAAAAGAGTGGTGTCTCCACCCCACCTCTACCCTCGTCGCCATCAGTTTACACATCTTCCATCATGAAGGCCATTTTGGGAAAAGCACCCGTTGGTGATCCGGCTATGGAGGATCCTACCCCATCTACACCACCTTATTGTGGCAGGTTGAGCTCTCCACTGACCTTCTTCCAGTAGTGGTGAAAGTGGTGACCCACAAGCATCGTGGTCATCCTTCACCAACTCCGTCTGGCGGGATGTGGAGGTGGTATTATATTCGATGTGGCGATGATAGTGGTACACCGGTGATAATGGAACATCCTAGGATTGTTACCCCTCATAGTTAGTGGTAGTCGAGTGTCATTCATCAGTGAGTGCGACCACATAGGATTGACTCTATCGGCGATAAGGTGGGTGCCTCGGTGCATGATAGTGATCACATCGGTAGAAGATATTTGTACCTACATAGATTGATCATTCTTTAGATGAGATAGTGGCACATTATTTCATGGAAAAGAAGGAGATTTTGGGGTATGATTGGTTTGATAAAGAAAAAGTCATTTTCGATCCCAACGAAGATGACTTGTTGGGAAACTCAGCTGGAGTCTTCATGGTAAACTGAGGATCTCTTCTTAGGAGCGAGCCATGGAAGGTGATGAGGTTGATCAGGAGACATCCCAACTCGACATCAGTTGAGGCAGATGAAGCGGCATGATGGCATGATAGTTAGAGGACTTGTTAGCGGTGCTTCAAAATAAGCCATCATTGACATCGGTCGGCTGAGTTAGTGCATGTCTTGGACAGCCAAGACTCTACCTCTTGAGCAAGGTAGCACTAGCATGTATAGGAAGGTAGTGGAAAGTACCTCCATACAAGAAAAATACATAAAATCCATGGTTGAGTAGCAAGTGAAGGAAGCTTTGGCTCAAGCCTGTGGAGGATCATCGGTTCTAAAGGGTAGACCCTACCTGGAGGAATTTGATGCTATCCAATATCCCAAGGGTTTCATGCCTCCTTCCTTCAAAAGCTTTGATGGCAGTGGAAATCCAAGGTAGCACATAGCACATTTAGCTAGTTGTTTACCTGCAGTGGCAATGATGCTTTACTTTTTCTCCTCTTGTTAGTAGCTTAGCGGTATTTCTTTGATTGGTATGCTAAACTCAATGGTTTTAGTAAGAGATTTCTTGAGTTAGAGCAACTCTTCATCAAGAGATTTGTTGGAGCTCGACAAAGGTTCTTGTAGGTGATCTCGTTGTAGCACAACAACACCGTGAGTCCCTTGTTGATTATATTCTTGATGGCATAACCGAGTATGAAATGCACTAGTGCTATCGAAGCATGCCATTGAGATTCTTGAAGAATATCCATGGCCCAATCACCTTCATGCTTAAGGGCTTCACTATCAAGACATTTGAGAAGCTAATCAACAAGGCGCTAGTCTACAAGGAGAGCAGTTGCCTTTTCAAGATCGGTTGCCTAAAAAGCCATAAAGGTCTATGAAAGAAGCGGGAGAAGTAGCGGATTAAATAAGGGAAGCAGCTAGAGATCAATCAGAGACCATTACCTCGAGCCTCCACCTCCTTTTGCCACCCGGGGTAGCCTACCAGCCTCCACAGCCTCCACCAGCCTCCATAGCCATCGCCTCGACCATACCACCGGCGGTACATGCATACCACTAGGTAGCTATGGTCCACCTACTCTTTTAGATAAGTTAAACCTTATTCTTTAAGAGGAGGTAATCAAGAAGATCTTTAAGAATCTCTTAAAGAAAGCTAATTTTAGCTACGAGCTAGGAGGAGAGAAGTAAGCAAAAATCATGATCCAAACTTTTGCCCTTACCACCATATGCTAGGCACATTTTGGAGGATTTCACATTCAAGGACTGGCTTGAACACAGTTCAAGATTGGTTATCCCAAAGGAATACCTTGTGGAACAACCATCCAGTTCCATTAGGGTAATCCTTGGGGATACATGTGATCCTACCAAAACCAAAGAAGGTTGGGATATTTCTTTATCCAAAACCTCTAAGATCATCAGAAGATCAAGAAGCTTTCCCAGTGCTTGAGTCAAACCTCAACATCAAGGAAGGTTTGCAAGTTTCTAGTGCCAACTCTAGGAAAGGGGAGCTCAAACAATAGCGGCATGTGTTAGCCCAGATAGCCCTTAGCGTAGCCACGACCATGTCAACTCTAGCCTAGTTGTAGCTTCCACACGACTTCTTCCATTAGCTCTTCTTTCTACTAGTAGAACTCTTGTATCGGATAAGGGCCAAATCCACTCACTTTACTTGACTTCTACTTTGTACCTCCAAAATAATTGAAATTGAAGAATAAAGCTAGTTTGAATTACATTTGTGTCACCGATGGGTTATCTTCTATTCCTAATGATAACTCTTCAAGTCAAAATAACTATAACAATTTGATCTTCCTCTTTCGATTGAGTTGGACTTTCCAACTCGAATATGGGTTCACCTCTTGAGATAGACTTGGAATCATCCGATTGAGGGTCCCATAGGAGAAGTTATAGGTGAGCACGATAAGTAGTAGAACCTTCCATTACCTCAAGAGATCACCAGTCAACCTCCATAGTGGCAGGTTCTACCTCCTAGAGGCACCTCAAGATAGAGAAATAAGTCATTGGTAGAAGATCAGCCCTTCCAATGCTCCACCTTGGATATGCTTGTGGAGGACCAGTGAAGGTGGACTACAATCCTTTCTCATCTAAGAAAGTTTTCTAGCTAAGCATATATGATGCCCTTGTCTTATCCAAGAGATGGGGAATCATTAATCAAGGCTCTCCTTGATCACGAAATATGCTTAGCTCAGTGATTATGGTGAAAGCACATTATACAAAAGAAGCTCAAGGGATCACCTTCAGATGAAGACCTTCTTGGGGACTTGGAGCACCGTCCCCTCATCTGTTGACATGAGGTTTAGACTTGCGGGTTCTCTGGATTCAAGTGCATTGGTGAACATTATGAGTCTAAAGACCCTTGCCTATTTGAGGATCAACATCTCTACACTCTGAGGAGATCGAATGATGTTGAGAGGATTCAATGAACAAGGTGAGCAGGCTTTAGGTTCTATAGTGTTACCTTTGGAGGTAGGTGACTGGAAGACTGAAGCCAAGTTTTACATCATCGATTCAAATACTTCATTCACTACTTTGCTCGGTAGGCCTTGGATACATCGAACAAGATCATTCCATCCTCCCTCCATCGATGCATCAAGTTGAAAAGATGGGATTGAATACCATGTCAATGGAGATGAAAAGCCATTTTAGTTAGAGGTTGAGATTTATGAGGATGCGACTACTATCTTCCTCAAAACACCCTTTCTCATGAACTTGGACAAAATTCAAATGCAAGAAAAAAAAAAGAAAAGAAAAGATAAAAGAAAAGAAAAGAAAAATGAAAGTCCAAGTGAACAAGAAAGGGGGTGAAGAAGAAATAGATCATATCACATTCCACCCATAGTTCATTCCATCATATGGACATGTGGGTAGGATGGCTCAACCTCCACCTTGAGAGAAATAGAGGTGGAAGACCCCTAGTTGGCCATCGATAGAGTGTGTTCAGTTCATAGGAGTACCCTATTCACATAGACTTGGAATCAGCTCGGAGGATGAGTCTAATGTGATTAGTATACCCCCTCACGGGTTCCATTAGGTGACTTTGATCAGAGATGAAGACCAGGCCTCCAAGCAAAAAAAATATTTAATCAGTTTATGTGAAACTATTAGGTAGAGTTGGGAACCTTAGCTCTTACCTCACTTACATCTCAAAAGTTGAAGGTTTAGTAGTTAAGGAAGTCCCTAAGTCTTCAGTGACATGAAGCAAAAGATTCTTTTTTGGGATCATCATCCTCAAGTCTAAGTTGATGTAGAACTTGAGGAGGATACTTTTAAAGAATTAATGGAATTACCTTTTGACTTTTACTGCCTTGTGTTCATAATCTTATATAGAAAGGTTTAGTTCCTCACACATGGTCCAAGCAGTCGAGTACTTTGAAAAGCTATGGAATAACACAATGAGGAAGCACAATCAAGAGCGACTAGGATTGGTATGGTGGGTTGATGATGACAATTATTGTAGTTGTTACCAATCATTTGGAGTCGATAGGTTCTTTTCTCCCCAACTCTTATGAGAATGTGTGTTTAGAAACCTCAGATGATCCTAATCTCTCCAAATCAAAGAGGCACCATTTGAAGAGAATTCATTCAATAATGACAAGCTTAAAGAAATCAACCTGAGGGAGAAGAAAATCCATGCGTACATCGGTTCATTCTTGAATGAAGAAGAAACTAATGACTTAGTTAGGCTATTGAGTTTAAAGACTACTTCATGGAGTTATGAAGATATGCCATTATCTCACATAGTAGTCCACAAGTTTAGACCAATGCTACCCCATTAAGCAAGCTCCTAGATGCATGTGATTAGAAATTGAACATAGGTCATTTCAAGTCAAGAAATTGATCGATGATGTTTTCGAGGAAGAAAAATATCTACCTGGTTAGCTAGTGTCATCCCGTTAAGAAGAAGAATGGCCAAATTGCATTTATTGATTTTAGGGACTTAAATAAGGCATGTCCAGGATGAGTTTCCTCTTCCTATATGAATTAATGGTGGACATTGCCTCATCTCATGCAGTCTTCTCTTTCATGGATGGGTCATCTGGCTATAACCAAATCAAGATGTCTCATGAAGATGAAAGAAACACTTTTTGAACCCCGTCAGAATCATTATAGGGTCATGCCTTTTCCTTAAAATGCTAATACATACCAATGGGCCATGACTTCGGATCTTCAATGAACTCATCCATCATCGGGTTGAGTGCTATGTTGATGATCTAGTAGTTAAAAAAGAAAAGACCACTCTTTGACTTGAGTAGTTTTTTTGAATGGTTAAGATAATATAACCTCAAAATGAATCCGAAGTGTGCATTGGGTTTGTTGAATTCCTTGGGGAATAGAAATAGATCTTGAAAAGATTAAAGCTATCTTAGAAATATCACTTCCTAAGAGTTTAACTCAACTCAGACCCTTTCAAGGATGGCCGACATATCTAAGGTGTTTTATCTCCAACCTATCGTGGAGATGCAAACCATTCTCAACACTTGTCAAAAAGGATGTCAAGTTCAAGTGGGATGATAAGTGCCAGTATGCATTTAAAGACATCAGCAGTATTTGGTGAAGCCCGGTTCAGCGGAGCCACTCATCCTTTACATTATATTTGACTCTCTCTGCTTTGTTGGCCCAATGATGAAGAAGGAGAGAGCACTCTACTACCTCAACCGTCGTCTAATTCTTGCTTAAATGAACTACCCATCCATTGAGAAATATTGCCTAGCTTTGATCTTTGCTTCCCAAAAGCTATGATATTATATGCCTTCTCACAAGGTGAACATAATCTCCAGAACAAACCCACTGTAGTACATCATGACATGGCCAATGCTATCTGGATATTTGGCACGTTGGTCCATGATACTTTCATAATTTGATATCACATTTGTACCCCTCCATGCAGTAAAAGGATAGGCACTTGATTTCTTAGCGACACACACTTCCTCGATTCTCCTAGTGATGATCTCCCGATGAACAAATCATGAACTTAGGGAGGCAATTGATGGGAGATGTATTTTGATGGTGCTACTTTTTCTTAAAGGTGAAGCACCGATCTATTCTCAGGAAAGCGGGGTAGGAATAGTTCTTTAACTCAAACCATGATGTGATGAGATTCTCATACTATCTTTTCACACCAATGAAGATGAGGCTTTGATTATCGATGCAGTTAGTCATCATATCGTGTCAAGAGCATCAACATCTTTGGGGATTCTTAGTTGGTCATCAATTTAGGTCTTAGGTTCTCAAACCCAAGCTTCATTACCATGATATACCATGAAGTTGTTGGCCAAATTCCGAAGTCACCATCTGAGGTTCCACGAGCGAAGATAGTAGAGATGCTTTGGCCAAACTTGCCAGTTGGCATGTCCGGAAGATGAGTCCATTTCAATAAGGGTCCAAAATAGACAAGTCTATCCTTATTGATGTTGAACTCATCGAGACTTTCTCTTGAAGGGGAGGTTGCCATTGCCAAAATGAGGAGAGGCTGGATTGGAGGCATTCATACTATTTGAACACACAAACTACCTCAAGAAAAGTCACAAGCCCATCGGGTGAAATAGAGAGCTCTCTCTATGCTCGTTGATGGCATCTGTATCGTCCTTTGACCAAATGTGGTTACATTGTTTAGACAAACATGAAGCTTGGCATTGTAATCGAGGTACATTCATGTCTATGAGGAGCACATCAATCGGTCCAAAGATGAAGATGAAGATCAAGACTTGGATACTATGGCCTTGATGATTATAGATGCATGGATGTAGCTAGAGATGCCATCCTTGTCGGTACATGGTGTGGTCCTCCACCAACCACCAAACATTCTCCAAACTACATTGGCCTCATGGCCATTTGAGTGTTGGGGTACCGACATTGTGTGTCCGATCGATCCTCCTTCTTCCAAGGGGCATCGATTCATCTTAGCTGCCACCAACTACTTTTCCAAGTGGGCGAAAGCCATCCCACTCAGAGAGGTCACATCTCAGCATGTGCTTCAATTTTCAGGAACCATATTGTATATATGTTTGGGGTGTCTCGACGAATTATATCTGATAATGGCACTGCATTCAAAAGCATGAAGATCAACAGCTTCACCAGAAGACACGGTATATATTGGAGATACTCCACCATCTACTACCCCAGAAAATGGCTTAGCAGAAGCATTCAATAAAACTCTCATCCAGATATTGAAGAAAACTCTTGATGATAATAAATGATAGTGGAATGAGCAGTTGGTTGAAGCCTTGTGGGCTTACCCACACACATCTGACTCCAACTCAGTCTACTCCATTTTCCTTAGTGTATGGGTGTGAAGCTGTTCTTCTCTTAGAAGTTCAACTCCCGTCACTAAGGATAGCATTGAGTAACAAGATCACTACAGAATAGAATGCAACGTTGTGGTTAGAAGAGCTCGAAGGTTTGGAGGAAAAGTCACTACGGGTGCAAAACCTCGAGTTGTACAAGGCCAAAATGATTCAAGCTCACAACAAGAATTGACCTAGGTCTTTTAGTAGGAGAACTTGTGTTAGTCTAAGGATAATTGTTGCATCAAAGATGGGAGGCAAGTTTGAACCCACTTGGGAAGGCCCTATGTCATAAAGAAGGCATACCAAGGAGGATCTTATCAACTTATTGATTGTAAAGGGGAACAGCCGCTGCTTCCAATTAATGGGCTCTATCTAAGAAATATTACCCATGAAACAAATCATGTTTGAAAATAATCATTAATAAAAGAACAAAATTTGATTCCATTCATCAAATCTTCTCTTCTTTGAGTGTTGTTTGCTTGTCTTGTGAATCCTCCATGGCTATTCTCTTTATTAGAATAGGTGTAGAGAAGAGAGGCATCCTATTTGATTAGCATAACTAAGATGGTGTGAGAGAACCCAAGCGATCCTTTCTTAGTGGAATCTTTTGTCATCATGGCATCATTTCATCAAATTTCTAGCATGTTTTAAGGTAAGAGTCCCCGAGGCATCTATTCCTTTTAACACATGCAATAAACAAATATTTTGTCTTGAGCTATTTTGATGTGGAGCAAGCCCATGGCACTCACTCATTATTTGCTAGGTCGGTCACATGCTACTTGTAGTATGTCACCCAGTGGTCATTTGTTGGACATGTGAGTCCCAGCTTTCTTCCTAACTTGACCATTTACCAACAAGCACCTTGTTAGTTTGGTACTCTTCCTTTGCCCGGAGTAAGCTACCTCATGTTGACTTTGCTTAAGAAGATGTGAGTCCGTGCTTTCTTGAACTAGCCATTATCTAACTAGGTTGAGTATATTTGAGGTTTAGGATAAGTCCCCCAGAGGATCCTTTCCTCTTGACTACTTTTGAGTTAATATAAGTCCCCCAGTGGCATTCACTCTATAGTAGCCTAGGTGGATGCTTTTGTTGAGTTGAAAAAGACTATCCGATCGTTTTATTATAGAGGATGTGAGTCCCGAGCTTTCTTCTAGGTTGATTGTTGCAAACCGAGCACCTTAGGTTGGTTGATGTTCTATGCGATGCGACTCACAGTGATACACCACTCTTGGCAGATGTGAGTCCTTATCCCTTCTCCTTGAGTTGGACACCAAATACTTATTGCATATATGACTAACCGTGTCATTTTCTCCAGGTTGTTGGATTAAGCCCTTAGCAGCCCCATCCTCTGTGGGCACTCTATTTGGTCATGTCCATTATGACCCCATTTAGACACTACCCGGGTTACTGTTGGATTGGACAGTCCCCCCTTTCCTAGTAACCACCCTTGTGGTTGGAGAATTTGTTTAGCGGATGCACAAATTCTCCCTTGGTTCAGTAAATTTGAGATAGGTCTAGGCTAATATAAGATCCTTCTCAGTTTGATCCCTTGTAAACTAACAGGGTCATGATAAAATAAACTAAACAAAATAAATTAATTAATTCGCATGTGGATTAGGAATTCAAGCCCAAAGGGCCTTTTCCCAAACAGCATCTATCTTTAGAGGCGGTGTCAATAACTCCCTAATGATGTAGAACATTGAGATCCAAAATTAGAGCTCATCCATTTACAAGATCTCAAGCTAAAGCAAAGAAAATTCAAGAAAGAAGACCAGCCCATTAACCTTTAGGCCATTTTATGATTTAGTTTATGTAATTTTTTAATTTTCAAGAAACTCCATGTTTGAAATTTGCATTTAAAAATTCAAAGCATGACATGTGAATGGTTGAATCCAAAAAAATAGCATGTGAAATGGTGGATCATAAAATGAGCAATTTAATGCTTCACATTAATGTAGAGCCTTTCCTCATGTTTTGAATTCTTTTTCTAAAGATGCTTGTAATGGTATAAAGCCCCTCTTACTAAATGAAAGATCTTTAGTATAAATTATTGAGTTATCCTTGTGGTTTGAGAGCTTGGTGGCCAAATCCAGCAATAGGTCAAGTTATCAACATATCTTCTTCTCACCTCATACTCACGTTTTCCCAATCTTCAAGATAATGCACCTCCATCAAATTTGGACATGAAGCACAAAGGACATTTGATCAAAGTTTCTTCAACAAGAGCATCTCAATCTTGACTTGTCTTTAAACTTGTGAGTTTTTCTTGAACTTGTGAGGTTGGTTAATTTTCTTTTATATGATAGTTTAAATATATATTTAGCTTGAAAAAAAGATAAATTCTTGCAATTTTATGGTGATAGCATAAAATTTAATATTAAGCTCCATTATATATTTTAATAAATTTTCTCCCCTCCCCTCAAAAAAAGAAAAAAAAAAAGAGCACCTTAATGAGGTAGTGCTTCTAAAACAACCTAGCCATTAGTGCAAATCAAAATCTAATTACTTACTTTATTATCTTTGTTATTGTTTATGGTTAATTTTAGAAGTTTCTTTGATTAACTTATGATAACTTGCTTTCTTAAGAAAAAAAAAAAAGGCTTGATAAATTTGAGCATTTTTTTCATTGCATTAAAAAAATAAAAAAAAATATGCATGCATAATAATATAAGTGTGTTAAACTTGGTGATTTTGGAAGCTAAATAGAACTTTGTCAAAAAACCTAAATTAAGGAGAGCTTGGGATTTAAGTGGTCTTGTACCCCTCACACGGAAGTTCTCTTAGCCTAAAATTTCACTTTGATTGCACAATTATATTATACTTGTTTTTTTTCATTTTTTCATTGATCCCTTTTCATATATCTTTTTTTTCTTTAAAAAAAAATCTCATGGCACCAAAATCTATCTCTCAAGATCAAGTTGAAAATTTGACTAGATTAGTTGATGCCTTTGATCTTAGGATCCATGAGAATGAATTAAAACTCAACAAATATTAGAAGAAAGTAAGAATCAAATGCAAGAACTTAAACAACAAATGCAAACTCTTATAGTGCATCTACAAAATAATAGAGTACCAACTCCTCCTCCGCTGCAATAGGGATAGATGAAGAAGATTCATATCCAAACCATAGAGAAAATCAACCACTTAGAAGACCATCAATTGCTAGAAAATTATTTTAAGACTATAGAAGACTCTAATGATCCATCTCGAAGAGTTAAAGTAGAAGCCCCAACTTATGATGGTATACATGACCCAAATAAATTTCTCAATCGGTTAGTTCAAATGGATGACTTCTTTGATTGGTATAAAATGGATGATTACCAAAGGGTTACTTTTGCTAAAATGAAATTGATAGGGCATGCTAAAATTTATTGGACAAATACTTTAGCTAAAGAACAAAGATTAGGAAGGACAAACCTCACTTGGATAGAAATGAAAGAAATGTTAAGAGCAAATCTTGTCTAGGCATCATGATAAAAAGCTACATAGTCTTATTAACTTTGAGATAAGGTAATTATCTTGTAATTGAATACTTGAATACTTTTGAAGATCTAGTTTCTAGAACGATTGTGTTGATAATGATTGGCAATTAATAATAAATTTGTTATTGGGGTGACATTAGAAATGAAGTTGAATTATTTGACCCACAATCTTTAGAGGAAGCATTTCATTATGCATTATTGGTTGAACAACAAAAAATATGCCTCCTCTCTAAAACTAAAGTCAAGTACCTTCCATTTCATCCATAGATCTATTGAGACAGCCCATCCAAATGGCCCACTCTTTTACTAAAACTTCAATTGAAGGGAGCTCTAAGAACATTAGAAGTAATATGTTTTAAATGTCATAAAAGGGTCATATGCAAAATCAATGTAAAGCTCAAATCTTATTTTTAGAAGAAGTTGAAAATCCAATAGATGATAATCTAGAAGAAGTTTATGATGACACCCCATTATCGATGAAGAATTAGAATTAGATGACCCTCATGTTAATGTGATGAGATGTCTTCTTGTAATTAAAATGAGAAGATTGGAGGAGAAAGAACATTTTTAGCATGTATGTTTTGTGTAATGAAAAGAGATGTAGGTTAGTATAGATGGAGGGAGTGCTATGAATGTCATTTCAACACACATAACTCGAGCCAACCTAAAATCTAACCTCACCGAACCATTTCATGTTAGTAAATCATACATCTCTTCCCATCACCAATCGATTGTTTAGTTCTAAAATAGGAAGCTATGAGGATCAAATTTGGTGTGATGTTCTCCTATGGACATTGCTCATATTCTCTTAGATGACCTTGGCTATATGATATGAATGTTATTCATGGTAGGAAAATACTTATATTTTTAAACATAATAATAAGACTATTAAACTACCAATAAAGCTAGTAGAAAAAATACCCTCCATAACAAAAAAACTTAACTTGTGACTAAGCCTTTGAAGAAAAATGAACTTCAATTAATTATCATAGAAAATCCTACTATTAGGCCTAATACTATCATTTCTGATTCTTACTTTAAAACATCTACTCTTCCTCCTTTGACCCCAAAGATAGAAATAATAGGTTTTGGAGCTTTACAAAAGAATTTTTCTAATCCATTTCTTCTTCACATATTACATATAAAAGAAGTCATACCATATAATGAGACTCACATACATGTGGTCTCTTCTCTTCTTCGATTTTAAAGATATTGCACTGATGAGCTTCATGAGCTACCTCTAAGACATTCAACATGCTATTGAGTTCTTACGGTTCTCTCAACTTCCTAATCTTCCACATTATAGGATGAACCCTCAAGCATGTTGAGATTAAGACAAGTTGAGAATTATTAAAAGGGTTTTATTCTTAGCCTTTGTGCGGTCCACATTATTAACTCCAAGAAAGATGGAACATGATGAATGTGTGTTGATAGTCGAGCAATAAATAAAATTACTATCAAATATAGGTTTCTATTCCCGATTAGATGATATGTTAGATTTAATCTCAAGAGCAAATTTTTTTCAAAGATTGATCTAAAAGTGGATATCATCAAATTGATTAGATCAATAGATGAGTGGAAGAGATGACTTTAAGACCCGATGGACTTTATGAATGGCTCATGCCCTTTGGACTTTCAAATGCTCTAGCACATTTATGAGATTAATGAATATTGTTCTTAAAATATATAGGTAAATTTTTGGTGGTGTATTTTGATGATATTATTTTTTAGTCAAGTGAAAATGAACATCTACAACACCTACAAAAATCTTTGAACTACTTAGACAAGAGAAATTATACATTAATTTAAAAAGTGTTTCTTTTTTGCAAGGCGGTAATCTTTTTTAGGCTTTATTATATCCACTCTTGGACTTAAACGATCCTTCTAGTGAAAGCAATCTTAGATTGGCCATCACCTAAAAGTTTTCTTGAAGTTAGAAGCTTCCATGGTTTAGCCACTTTTATCGAGATTTATTAAAATTTTAGTACCATTGTTGCTCGATAATTGATATATTAAAATTAGATAAATTTTTATACTCCTAATGCACAAAAGGCCTTAGAGCAAATTAAAGTTCTTATCACTTTTGCACCAATCCTTAGGCTTCCTGATTTTTCTAAAGCCTTTGAAGTGACATGTGAGGCTTCAGGAATTGGGATTGGTGGAATTTTAAGTCAAGAGAATTATCCTATAGCATTCTTAAGTGAAAAGTTAAATGAAGCCAAACAACAATATTCCACTTATGATAGAGAGTTTTATGTTATAATTCAATCCTTAATGCATTGGTGGCATTATCTCTTACAAAGAGAATTTATACTTAATTTTGATCATCATGCCTTAAAATTCATTAATACTCAATGAAAATTAAGTCATAGGCATGCAAAATGGGTTGAATTTTTACAAGACTACTCTTTTGTCTAAAGCATAAGCCTGGAATTGAGAATAAACCTGCTGATGCTCTATCAAGGGTAAACCTAATGATTTCCTCTTTAGAATTGAGAATCCTAGGAATTTATAGAATTAAAGATGTATATATTTGTGCCCTGACTTCCACCAAATTTATCTTAAGCACCTAGATAAACCAATAACTTTACAAGGGACATTCTTGATAACAAATGGATATTTGTATACAAGAAAAAAATTATGCATTCTTAGATCTTCTCTTAGAGAATTCCTTATCACTGAGCTACAATCTGGGGGTGTAGTAGGTCATTTTGGAAAGGATAAGACCATATGTTTATTAGAGAATAGATTTTATTGGCCTTCATTAAAATGAGATGTTCAAAAATTAATGGCTCAATGTTTAACTTATAAACAGGCTAAAACTATCAAACAAAGGTCTAAATGATACAATGCCTTAGCTGTTCCTTATAGGCCTTGGGAAGACCTATCAATGAATTTTATTCTAGGATTGCCTAAGACACCTCGAGGACATGATAGTATTTTTATTGTAGTGTATAGGTTCTCAAAAATGGCTCATTTCTTACCTTGTTCAAAAACAAATGATGCTTCTTATATAGCCAAATAATTTTTAAGGAAATTGTGCGACTCCATGGTATCCCTTTAACCATTATTTTTGATAGAGATGTTAAGTTTATCTCATATTTTTGGAAAATATTATGGAAATTATTAAGTACCAAATTAATATTTTCTTCGGCCTTTCACCCACAAATTGATGGACAAGCTGAAGTAGTTAATCGTACCTTAGGAAATTTGCTTAGATGCTTGGTAGGTAAAAGTTTAGGAAATTAGGATTTACATTTACCAACCTCAGAATTTGACTATAATAGTACTATATCTAGAACTACAAAAAAATCACCATTTGAGATAGTCTATGGTCAAAACCCACGACGACCAATAGATGTAACAAACCTACCATCTCATGTATTTTCTAATGCAGCATTCTCATTTGCTAAAGATTTTCAAAGCCTCCATGAAGATATAAGAAAGCAAATTACTATAAATAATGAAAACTATGCTTCTAAGGAAAATCATAATCATTCAATGAAAGAATATAAAGAGGGTGATTATGTATTGATTCGCATTCGGCCTGAGCATTATCAAACCACTAGATATAAGAAATAACATGCACGAGCTTGTGGTCCGTTTAAAATTCTCAAAAAAATTAGAACTAATGCTTATCACCTTGATTTTCCTGCTGATATGCTCATTCATCCAGTTATTAATATTGAAGATATTCTATCATATGAAGGAATTAGTAAACCTCCACTTATTCATTCTAACTCTTTAGCAGGAGATATAGCACCACTTGCAAGCCCTCTTCCTTTGAAGTTGACTATATTATCACCAAGGAAGCACCCATTAATCCCACTTTTGAACATCATTTTCTAGTTAGTTGGAAGAATAAGCCACCAGGTGAACACATGGTTGACTATGATTTGGAGACTTTAGCCCATAATTAGTAGAAGGCTTCTTAAATATCAACTCTCTGAGCAGTTCAATTGAACTAATGGGTTTATGTAGAACATCAAGAGGATCCAAAATTTCAAGGTCCATTTACAAGATCTCAAGCTAAAGCCCAAGAAAATTCAAGAAAGAAGAAGGCTTAGCCCATTAGCCTGTTAAGGCCAATTTTATGATTTCATTTATGTAATTTTTAATTTTCTTCTAGAAACTCTATTATTGAAATTTTGCATTTAAAAATTCAAAGCATGACATGTGAGGTGGTTGAATCAACATAAAAAATAGCATATAAAATGGGTGGATGGCATAAAATAATGAGGTAATTTAATGCCTCACATTAATGTAGCCACCCACCTTTTCCTCTATGTTTTGAATTCTTTTCTTTTGAAAGATGCTTGTAATGGCTATAAATAGCCCCTCTTATAGAATGAAGCAGATCTTTTAGCAATTACAAATTATTGAGTTATTCTTATGGTTTGAGAGCTTAGTATCCAAACCTTGGCAATCCTTAGTGGGAGTGCTAATTATCCAAGATATCTTCTTCCCTCACCTCCAATACCCACGTTCTCCCAATCTCATCAAAAGATAGAACGCCCACCTCCATCAAGAATTGCTTGACTACTTGAGTTGAGATAAATCCTCGGGTCAGTACTCACTCCGTAGTCACCCTTAGGTCATGTTTAATCTATTTTGCCACTGGCGATTACAATTCTAAGATATAAGACTATGATGCATTCTTTCTAGCATGATTATCACAAATTTATGGACAGCCCTAGGTCGGGTTTGATTTATTGCCCAAAGCAACCGATCACCCTAGTGATTTTTTGCAGTGGAAGATGTGAGTCCCCGAGCTTTCTTCCCTTAAATTGGTCATTACAAACTGAAAGGCACTTCTTTGGTCGGATAGCTCTCCCATCGATTGGGAAGCTACCCCTTTGGTTCATCTGAGATTTGATATAAGCTCTTTCTCGTTTGATCCATCTTAAAACAAATCCATTAAAAAAATCTAAAAAATGATTAATCTTTATATCCTTGATTTAAGTCCCCCATTCACTAAATAGTGACCCTAGGTTGGGTTGATTTGTTGCCCAAAGCAACCGATCACCCTGGTTCCTTGTTTCTAAAGATGTGAATACCTGCGATTTCTTCCTAACTTGACCATTGCAAATCAAAAGGCACCCCCCTTGTTTAGACAGTCCTACCTTATGGTTGGTAGACTACTCCCTTTGACTTGATAAATCTGAGTTAGGTCTAGGCCTCTGTGGCCCTACTTAATGCAATTCATCGCAAACTGATGGGATCCATCTTAATCAAAACAAATTTAAAAAAAATGAAACTATACTTTGACTATCTTTGAGTTGATCTAAGTCCTCCGACATTCACGATACCTAGCTAGGTTGGGTTCAATGTTGTCTCAATAGATCCTACGATCTCTACTTTGGAGGATGTAAGTCTTTTATGCTTTGATTTGTTCCATACCAAAAGGCATCCCTTTGGTTGGCTAGTCCTATTATGTGTTTAGTAGACTACTCCTTTAAATTGGTAAATTGAGTTAGGTCTAGGTGCTCTAGCGATCCATCGTCAACGTATTTTCCAAATCTAAAATTTGAAACAAAGAAATAAAACAATCAATTAATCTAAATCAAATCTTTTTCTTCTTCTCAGTGAGATGCAAATCTTTCTAGTCCCTCAGTGGATCTAGAATTCTAATAATTGAGTGAATTTTACACCTCCCTCCCTTGTGGATGACTTGGACCTGCCTCCCTAGTGGAGAGCCCATTTCTCTATCCCCAGTGGAGCCTAAACAACAACAAAATTAAAACAAATTCAACCCTCTTCCTTAGTGGAAATTTCTCCTCAGTGAGACCTCAATCAAATCAAACCTCTCATCCCCTTGTGGATGACTTAAACTTTCTTCCCTAGTGGAAGGTTCACACTCTATCCCTTAGTGGATTCTTCCCTCTCTCTTATGTCTTGGACATAAGTAGAGCTACATTGCACTAAGCTCTTTATTCTTTTACACTAGGATAGATAGATTATTTGTTGGTGTGATCTTTGATGTTGTTGTTTCAATCACATATGGTATTCCTAGTCACACCACACCTATTGGGTTCCCTGTGTTGACCTCATTTTTAGGATGAGCTCTCAACCCCTCCATCTTAGGCATAAAACTTCTCTTAGACACTAAGGGATTCTTAGTTTTAAGACACATCTAGTGATTAGGTGGACACTCAACCTAGCTCTAGAGACTTAGAAAGGTTAGCCATAGGATTAGGTCATGCCTTAGGGGTGTTAGGAAAATTTTGCACCCTTCCTCATCACCTTCCTTCCTTCAAGTCAAACTCCAAATCAATCCTCATTGATTTTCTTAAACTCCAAATCAATCCTAATTTATTTTCTCAAACTCCAAATCAATCCTATATGATTTTCTCCAAACTCAAATCAAATTCATGATTGAAATCCATGATTGAAACCCATGAATGAAATTCCCAAGTCCAAAATTTCCTAAGTCCTCAATCTTCTTCTCTTAAGGACTTAGTCTAAATCATAATCAAATCAATTCAAATTCATGGTAACTCATTTATGTTCTCATTTTATATTCACATATATAAATGAAATATAAATACAAATCAATCAAATCCAAATTAAAAATTCAATCTAAAAAATTCTAAGTCCTTTGTTCTCTTCCTTAAGGACTTATCCAAAATCAAATCAAATCAATTCAAATTCATGGGATTTTCTCATAACTCATTAACATTCTCATTTATATTCACATATATAAATGAAATATAAATTTAAATAAATTCAAAAATTCAAACTCTAAACTCCAAAAATTTCTTAAGTCCTTTAAATTCCCTTTTAATGGACTTAGCCTAAATCATAATCAAATCACTTCAAATCCTTAAAATTTTCTCATCATCAATTTATATTCTCATTTATATTCACATATATAAATGAATATAAACTCAAACAATGAAAACCAATTCTAAAAAATCAAACTCAAATCTACTCAAAATCCAACCTAAGCCTTTCAAGTCAAAATCTTGAACTTAGCCAAATCAACTTCAAATCAAGCCAAACTCTTGATTTTCCTTCATGATTCAACCAACCCTACAATCATGAATCCATATATAAATACAAACTTCAATCAAACAATCAAAATCAAATTCAAAAATCAAAGCCAAATCCCTTCATATTCTTCCTTTGAATATGAAATTGTCAAATGAATCAAAACCCATTTGACTTCAAACCACTTGCAAATGGATTACTATTTCAATCATAAGTCCATATGCAAGTTCAATCAAACTCAAATCAAGCTTTGACCAAGCCATTTGACCCACTTAGGCTCACTTGACCCAAAGTGACCTAAAAGCTTATGAGCCAAATTCTAATCCTAACCAAATTGGATTGAATCAAACTTATATATACCTCTCATCATGATCAATAATCATCATGAGATGATCAATCAATCAAATTGGGTCAAACTCAGTCAAACCTAAGGGTTGACCAAGTCAACACTTAGCCCAAAATGAAACCTAACATAGCCAAAATCCACCATAGGCCAAATTGATTGAAACCATTGATCTAGGTTCATTCATGAACCATGTTTGAACTTGACCAAGTCAACCTTTGAGCCTAACCTAGCCCAATTGGCCACTTGATCCAAGTTGACCCAACTTGACCTAAAAAGTTAAAATGTGTCAAAACTTGATCTAAGCCAAATTGATTGAAACCAATGGGTCAAGTTCATTCCAAATCACTTGTTGAACTTGACCAAAGCCCCAATTGGCCAGACTAACCTAGCCCAATTGACCTTAAACACAACTTGGCCTAAAGGAGTCATGTTGAGCCAAATTTGAACATAACCAAAATTGATTGGAAACAAAGATATCATTCCACCTCATATGACTAACCAAACCTAAACCTGCCCATGACCTAGCTCAAATAAGTCAAACGGGTCAAATAGCTCAACTTGACCCATTTGACCTAAATGAAGTCATATGAGCTAAATTCAAAACTAATCCAAATTGAATCAAACCAAAGATACCAAAACATTTCAAATGGTCATATGAACTTGACCCAACCCTTGGTTTGACCAATTTGACCAATTGGTCAACTTGACCCAAGTTGACCCATTTTGACCTAAATGGGTCAACATTATCAAATGAATTCCAAATCTCATGAAACTTGGCCAAACCTAGTTTCTCCACATATTGAACATGTCCAAATTAAAAAATTAGCAAAATGACCATTCTACCCCTAGGCCATATAATAAATTTTGGCCTAATCCATGGGTAATTTGGTCATGCCCTCTTCATATCAACTTGATGCTTCCTAATAGCTCAAGTGGACCTAATGAAGAGTGGTGCACCCAACCCAATGGGTTCAGGTTAGCCTAAATGGACCAAGGCCAAAAATAACCCCATGGGTCAAATTGGCTCATTCCAAATCCTCCTTCCACCCAATTTGAAGCACATGGGAGGTTGGCAATCCACTCAAGATCTCAAACAGACCATGTGCCAACATCTAACAACCAAAACAAACCTTTCCATGTGGTCCATTGGATCAAAATGGCAAGGGAGGTGTCGGTCGTCCGATTGCCATATGGGGAGATATACTCCCCCTAATTCAATTTAAAATCTTCATTCTCACATTCGATTGAAGCATAGAGAGTGTTAGGAAAGATCATAGAGCCATCCTAAGCTTTCTAAGAGGATTTGAAAAGTGAACTTCTTGATTTTCTCCATTGAAAATAGGGGAGCTCACTTGAACTTTTAACTTCTCTCATGCTCAAATCCTCAATTCCTGCACACTCCAAAGGATCAAGCGAGTGCACTCAAGCTCTCATTGAGTTCCCAAAGCAAGGAGAGCCTCAATTGGATCCAAAGGAAGTGAGCAGTGTTGGTCCCATCATTCAATCAAGGCTTGAAATTTCAAGCAGGGATTTGTCTTCACTAAATGAAGCTACCTCTTTGAGCTCGAGCACTGGTGATCACCTCCATCAAGGTATGGAATTTTTTGACCTCTAAGCTTAGGGGTGTTGGTCTTTTGTGAAAGCAATTTTCAAGTCATGACAAATCCACCATTGGATAGGCTTCTCATTAGCTTTAGATGGTGTGGGAACAATCTTGCTCCAATCCGAGCTCAATCGAGCTTGGATCTTCCCTGAGATCATGGACTGCCTCTATTGATCCTAAGGAAAGAATTTGGGAGATCCTGGCCATCCATCCACATTTTGGATGGACGGCCAAGATTATTCCCACGTTTAGAAATACTTTATCCTTATAGAAATCGCAGGAAGATCCTTGGTCATTCGATTCTTGATCGAACAGCAGGGATCAAAGCGCATCCTTCCATCGCACCACCATTCAGATGTGACATTTAAGTTATGGGCTCACTGCGCGATGCGTGTAAAGCGTGATAACCGCACGCCGCGTGAGTTGAGGGATTAGTTAGGGGATTTTAATTTAATTAATCTCTAATCTTCAAAATTCATATCTCCTTCAATAAAATTCAAAAAAAAATATGAGGTAAAATCCATGGAAAGATAATTCAACCTAGAATATTTTAAAATAATTTCAATGGATTTTTAGTTATCCTTTTCTCTAATTTTGTGGTTTATTAGAAATCATATTTTATTAATTACTTCTTAATTAATCCTCTGATTAATCCCAAACTTCTTGGATATGTTTTAGGGATGACCTCTATATCCCCTAATTTTCTTGTGATTTATTGAAGGTTTAATTGGGGTAAAGTAAATGTGTTTTCTAATTACTCCCTTAAATTAATTAAGGATAATTAGGGTTTGGATTAGTTTTTTGATCCATTATTAAGGTTGATTAAGATTAGATCCAGTGAATAGGAGGCATAGGAAATAATTTTGGGGCATTTCTCCTAAGCTATTCCCTAAACCCTCTTTTCCTTAATCCTCTTAATTAAGGTTAATTCATTAATTACCCTCTTAATTCTAAAAATTCTAAAACTTCCAACTTAATTAATCTACTTTGGGTAGATGCTTAGGTGTTTTTAATAGCCTAAGTTCAATTA
Source organism: Cymbidium sinense (assembly GCA_021442155.1). Taxonomy (NCBI): domain Eukaryota; kingdom Viridiplantae; phylum Streptophyta; class Magnoliopsida; order Asparagales; family Orchidaceae; genus Cymbidium; species Cymbidium sinense. The sequence continues at coordinate 72,571,310 of CM038224.1, read as the reverse complement.
AAAAATCAAAACCCAATTCATATGTGTGAAGGGGTGTTTTGAAATTACTTAAGTTAAACCCCTTAGCTTAATTAACCATTAATCATGAGCCAAATTGCATTAGGCCCCTTTTTTTTTTCTAGTTGCATAGTAAGTTTAAATTTCTTGTGAGTTTTTTTGTCATCTCATTGGCTCATAATTACTTGGTTAACTATGCTATGGTGTTGTAGGTAAGGGTTAATTAACTTGTTTAATTCATACCTTAACTCAATTAAAATATAGAAATGAATCTAATCATTTAAAAATTAAACAAAAATATCAAACACATGTGGGAATGGGTTAGAAATAGCAAACTCAATTCACCTTTTCAAAATTAAATCAAACATAAAACTAAACAAAAAAAAATTACATTGAATACACTTCGACTTATTTTTAACTTTCTTATTCCATAAGAATGTCTTTAGCATTTAATTAAAATGAATGTGTTTACATGCTTTCATTTCTTTGATTCTTTCCCCCAACATGTTAAATTTGTATGTCATGTGGTTTCATGCATCTATATTTTTCAAATTCAAATTTAAAAATGAAATTATTTACTTTATGTCAAATTTGCATGTATTGGCTAAAGTAGAAATATGAGTGGCTATTATCACTACTAAATTCAAATTATTTTTAAAATATATAAATCAAATACATTAAATTGAAAGTGTGCTTCCTATATTTTAATTATAAACTTGCATGTGAAGAAAATATAAGGATGTACTTAGCATAAGTTTCCCTTCTCTTTTATGTTGTATAGTTTTGAATAGGAGTTTGTAAGATGTATGGTTCATTTGAAAAGAACCTAACATTTACCTAATTCTATACTCTATTCATTCCTATGCTATCACTTAAGAAGAGTTACCTATGCTTACATACATAAATTTCATAAACAAAATGCATCAATTAATACAAATTTTTGCATTCTTTCTTTTCCATTTCATTTCTTTTGTACATATGTTTATATTTAAGAAAAGTGGTATATTAGTCTGGACAACCCCAAGGTTGTGAGGCTTTAAGTAGCCCAAAGTAGGTCTTATACCTTACATCTCTGGTTAACAATGGAGCTATAATCACTTATTCCTTTCTTACTTTCATGTGTGCATGTGAAAAATTGGATAAAGAAATCCTTTTCTATTTAAGAAAACTCATGCATACTAAACTTCCAAATTTCCTTAAATGGATTACTTAGCATGCATCATAAAGTGTGTTACATATTCTCATTTGTATGTATAGATATGCTTAGGACTCATTCATATGCATGTTATACATGTTGGGAAAGAAATGAAGTGATGTATGTTTTGTGAATTTGGTTCATTTTATTTAAATCTTAAAATGCCTTTCTTTTGAATAGGTTTGTTTAGAGTTCATCTAAACTTAGGATTAGTTAAAAGATTTAATCAAAACATTCACTAAACAAAACTAAGATGTGAATCTACCTTAGAAATTACTTAGGTTAGGGAAGGAAAGAGAAGTCCTCTTCTCTTTCCCTCTCTTCATAACTTAGTAATTAATTGTAGGATTCACTTGAACCTAATCAAAACATGAAATAAAATCAATCCAAAACTTTAAACAACTTAAATGAAACCCTCCTCTAAGTTGAACATGCTTCACACTTAGAAAATCCTAACTTAAAGCCATAGCTAAGCATACCACAAACCTCCAAAGCACACACACATTAGCTACATCACCACTTTAGGTTAGGCGTGCATGGTTTGATGTTTGTGATATATATTTTAGATTGGATGTTAGGGGTATGCTCATAGAATGAATGGTAGGCGATCTTAGTCTAACCATTATTATTTTGAGATTGTGCTTAAGAGCTATCATAAATAAAAATATAAATGCTTTTTTGTAGGTGCTTTATACCTAAGCATAATCCAATAGGCAGTGGACTTAGTCACCCATGTGTGGGGTGATAAGTCCAATATACATGCTTGGGATTTGTGTATTTATTTGAGCTAACTTTTTTGTAGGTGTTAGTTAGATTTCCATTCTTTTCCTTTTCATGTAAATTATGTAATTAGGATTTTGGAATGATTGTTATAGGGATTAGGATGAGCATTGGTTATAAGATTCTATCTTATGCACCATGTGAAGCTTTGAAGCATCCACCTTCCAACCATCTCAAAAGAAGGAACCAAACAAGAAAGAAGAAAAGAAGAAGAAACATGAAAAGAAGAATGAAGAAATGATGTTTGAGGACCCCCATAATAATGAATTCCTTGCTTAATCATAATTTAATTTATTTGTACTCTGGGTTATATAAGGGTAGAGCTCAGCTACCCAATTTGTTTTCAGTTTGTGTGGTGGTGCAATGGCCTTTATTCTTTTTAAACAGCTTTATAAATTGATTGATGATTTGTTTAGCTTGTGCATTAAGTGGCATACTTTTCCTAGTTTCTTCCTTGCTTTATGTATGGCCTGCATGATGATTAGGCTCTTAGAAAAAAATAAATCTTTTACCAAACCTAACAACTCAAATTAAAAAAATAAAGAACTCATAACCTCACCTAAAGCTTAGGTTTAAAATCAAGATAAAAGAAATAGTAACCCCTTAGCTGGATGAGTACTTTCTTTTATAACATTATGCACAAATGCATCTTGTTTCACTCTTGATTAAAGGGCTTCCACTTTTGCTAGAGAAACTTGGCTTGACCTTTGAGAATCATGGTAGAAACATACCTCCTCCCTTCTCACTAATTTTGGCCAATAACTTTATTTCTCATGCATTAGGCATATGAATCCTATTAGCTTGAGTCAAAAATATTGTTCAAAATGAAAATAAAATAAAATTTGAATTTCATTATATTTAGGTCATTTGAAGCATACCTTTACATGATCTAGTCTCTTTAAGCAGTGAGTTTAAGGACTTAGTCTCTTTCTAAATAAATAACAGCCTACCCATCTTGCATAAAGCAAAAGACTTTCCTACATGTATTTAAAATCATAGGAGGAGTTAGTTGGCGGCCACCCCCAGGCAGTTGTAAGTCCAAGCAGTCTGATGGTTTATCCTCTCTTGTGGAGGAAAACAAATTACCCATTTTTTCCTTATATTTACATTTTGCTTTCGGCTCTAGCCAAAGTTCCCTAGATTTAGGTTCTGAGGTTGCTTTTCCCCTTGTGGCCATAAGCATAATTCCTCACCTCTGAGGCATTTCCTTAATATCGTGTTATGAAATTATAAGCCCTAGCATTCAATTGAAAAATATAACTCAAACAAATTAAATCAATTTCAAAAATATAAATCCCAACCATAGGATAGTCTGAGATGCTCGCTAGGTTTTCTAGCATCGTGAGCATTTCTACTTATCTTCATTTGGCTTAAATCTTTCTTTGATCAATCCCATTTGATCTTCAAAATAAAACCAATCGATTGATAGTCCTTTCCTATCAAAATCTTTGAAGACAACGATCATTTACCTTAATGGAGAGTTTTCCTAAGGAATCTCCATTCCTTAGGATATAATTAACTATGTGGGTTTGCAAACAAAGTGATCATGACCTAGTTTAACTCAGACCTAGTTTTGATATAATTAGCTATTTCATTAGAGTTTTAGGGCTTATATTCCAACAACATAAGATTATGAAAATGCCTAAGATACAAGGATTTATGTCATAGCAAAAGAGAAACAAGCTACCTCAAAACCTAAGTTTAGGATGCTCTAGCATAAGCTAAGAGCTCGGCCTGATTGTACTTTGAAAAAAATGAGATATAAGGGTCCAACACCACAAGAGAGAGTGAACACATCCAGACCCCTCTGGACTTACAACCACCTAGAATGGCTACTAGCTAACACCTCCTACACTTTAAAATCATTTAGGTTAGTCTTATGTAGATATAAGATAGTTAGTCTATTCTTTAGTTATGATGGAAGCTAAAATCTTAAACTCCCTCCCTAAGAGACTAGATAATGTTTGGTATGCAAACATGACTTAGACTAGTATTACAAATTTATGAATGTTGGATTATTTTGACATATTCATTTTGGACTAAGGCTTCGAACAATTATGCTTATATGCATGATGAAATTAAGTCCATGGTCTAAATCAGTTAGAAGAGGTGTTTTTTACAATAAGGGATTGCTCTCAAAGGTCAAGCACATCCCCTATCGTACAAGAGTAGAGACTCTCTTTATTCAAGAATGGCACAATATGATATGCATGGCGTGATAACATACAACATTCAGCTAAAGGGGTTGCTAAATCTTTTTTTATCTTGATTAAGAACATGGGCTTCAAAATGAGGTTATGAGTTATATTAAAATTTAGTTATGAATTATTTAATGAGTATAGAAAATTTAATTTTATCCTAAAGAGCCTATGCATCCAGGCCTCACATCAAATCATCACACTTTAAGAAACCTATGAAAAACATGCCATTTCTATTGCACTAACTAAACACAACAATCGAATATTGAAATTTTGTAAAAGAATAAAAGGCTGATGAGGCCGAGTACCGCTGTACACCCCAGAAAATAGAAAGAGTTGGGTAGTCAAGCTCTACCCTTATACAACTTGGATTACCATTGAATTTTACAAATGAAATGAATGTTGTGGGGTCTTCAATCCTTGTTCCTTATTTTCTTCTTTAGATATACTTGCTCTAGGCTTCACAAAGCCTCTCAGGTCTTTACCTTCTTGTCATTGCTCTTCCTAAACCCCATAGTACTAGTTCTGATCCTATTACAAAAATTGCATATTTATAAAAAAATAAAATCTAACTACACCTGCAAAATAGATGTTAGTTAATCAAGCATACAAGCCAAGCAATTATATTTAACATATTTAGACTTAGCACCCTGCACTTGGGTAGCCAAGCCCACCTATCATAATTGGATTGTGCTAAGGGGCATAAACAACACCTGCAAATAAGAATATTTATATTTACTTATTATTATAGTGGCCCCTTTAGTACAATCTCTTGCATAAAGCATCATTAGCTTAGACCTAATCAATCTACTTACAATCCAGTCTAAAATAGTATATCATAAAGGAAAACACATCATCATAACATACACTGGCATAATTGAACACTAGAATTGGTAACTTAGCATTCTAATGTGTGTGTTGATCTCACTTTTAGAGTGAGCTCTCAACTTTCTCATCATAGCTCTAGAACTCTTATAGACATTAAGAGCTCCTAAGTCTTAAGGCACTTCTAGTGATTAGTTGAACACTTAACTTAAGTATAGAGACTTAAAAGAGTTAGCCATAGGAATAGGTTGTGCCTTAAAGATTTAGGAGGACTTGCCTACCCTATAGCCTAAACCCAATCCTTGCTTCCTTCTTTCAAACCAAACCTCAAATTGAAAACCAAATCTAAATTCAAATTCCTATCAAATGATTTAAACCCATGATCAAATTCAAACTCTAAATCTTTCCTAAGCCCTTTGATTTCATCTCATGGACTTAGCCTTAACCAAATCCAAATCACTCCAAACTCAAGTGATTTTCTCATAACTCTTTTATACCTTCATTTCTATTCACAAATATAAACGAAATATAAATTTAAAAGGCCAAAACCAAATCAAATTTCCAGCTTACACCCATTTAGCTAAATTCTTGAACTTGGTTAAATGATACCCAAGCCAATTCAAAACTCATGGATTTCTTCATGATTTAGTCATTCCTTCAATCATTGACCTAAACATAGACATAAACCACCATTATCAAACCAAATCCAAGCTAGCCCAAATCAAACCCAAGTTAGCCCTTTTGACTTGAAATTATCATATGAACCAAAATCCATATAGATCCAAATCACTTGCAATTGGATTTATATTTCAATCCTAGGCTCATGTGTTAGTTCAACTAAATTTGAATCGAGCCATGATCAAGCCAATTAACCCATTTATGCTCACTTGACTCAAATTGGCCTAAAGGACCTTTTTGAGCCAAGTTCTAATCCAACCAAAATTAGATTGAACTAAGCCCATTCAAACCTCACAACATGATCAACAATCATCCTAGGTTAGTCAATTGTCTTAAATTGGGTCAAACCAAGTCAAACCTAGCCTTTGACCAAGTCAACACTTAGCCATATCAATCATATGCCAAATTGATTAAAACCATTGATTCAAACCCACTCATAATCAATGATTGAATATGACCAAACCTTAACTTGAGCCAAACGAAGCCTAATTGGCCATTTGACCCAACTTGACCCAAATTGGCCTAAAAAGCTAAAATGGGGCAAATCATGATTTGATTTAAATTGATTGCAACCAATGGCTCAAGTTCATTCCAAATCACTTATTGAACTTGACCAAATCCATGATTGAGCATAAGTTGACCAATTGGTTGAACTCTAACCCAAATTGACCTAAAGGGTCAAATTAGCCAAAATCCAAATTAATATTAAATTAAACTAAACCAAAGCCTACAATCATTTTTAATTATCCAATTGAACTTGGCACAATACCTAACCTAACCCAATTTCATCAAATTGGTCAAATTGGTCAACTTGACCCATTTGACCTATATGAATCCAAATGAACCATAACTAAATCCAAAGCAAATTGAATCAAACTAATGACACCAATACACTCCAATTGATCATGTGAACTTGACCCAACCCTTGGTTTGATCTAATTTTACCAATTGGTCAACTTGACCCAACCTACCTAAATATGTCAAATCAAGCCAAATCAAACCAAACAAACTTCAAATCACTTGAAATTTTGGCTAACCCACTTTTGACCCATCCCAAATCTACCCATATCTAAATGATCATTTTGCCCTTGGGTTTAGGGCATCCTATGAGATAAGACACATGCTCATTGAGTCAATTTCTCCCCCTAGCCACTTGGTACCCTTTCATAGGTCCACTTAAGCACCTTGGACCATGGCTGACCTGACCTAAAGGTGGTTGGGTTGGCCATGATTCTTGGGGAGGTGAAATCACCTCCCCATCCCCAATAGAGCTCTCCAAACCACCAAGGACAAGCACTTCCTCCCTTGGCAGCCACCTCCACACCCTCACCCAACCAAACTGAGCCACATCATGCACCCAAGGACCTCCACTACCCTCTGAGTTGGCCAATTGATCAAGAAAATCCAAGCTGATGATCATCCAGAATGAGGGGTGTACCCCCCCCCCCTCATTCTCACTCAAACTCATACACTCACATTCTTCTGACCAAGGAGAGAGTTCCCAGTAATTTCCAAGATTTCCCAAGCTCCCCAAATCCCCATTCTCGCTTTATTAAAGCTGAAATGAGGCTCACCTTTTCATTTGTTCAATTCTCCACCAAAGTGCAATTAACTTTGGACACACCTTCCTTGGAGCCAATCGAGCGAGAACAAATCCTTTCCTAAGCTTCCCAATGCCTGAAGGGTAGAGTTCGATCAAGCCCGAGGACCTATGCCTAGTGGATTGGTCTTTCGAACAAACTACACTAAATCAAAGCTCATGCGGCTCAACAAAGCTTCATTTCTACCAAACAAAGCTTCCTCAGTCATTGGAACAGCCAGTCATAAGCTCCGATGAGGTATGCCATTGAAACTGATCCTTGAATGAAAATAGGTTGGTCTTTTGTAAAAGAAATTTTCATGTAAAGTGATTTCGTCCATTAGATCTTTTTCTTGTTCTTCCCCGAAAGTGTGGGATCATTTTCATCTCCATTCAAGCTCGGGTGAGCTTGGATCGAGCAACGATTGATGGACGGTAGCCATTGTTCGATGCTCGGGAGGAGATAGTTCATGGACCATTCATCCTGTGTGATCAGGATGACCGATCCTGATCAAATCATGCTTAGAGCCCTTGATTACTGCCTCGGAACTGCGGGTTTAATCGTGGTCGTCCGATCTTAGATCGGACGGTCCATGGAGTTACCACATGCGCCGCCATCCGAATCATCACTTGGATATGATAACTTAAATAGTGAATCCCATCGCACCATGTGGAAAGCGTGCCCTATCAGCTGCCATATTGCCTGACAAGATTAAAGCTCTAATTATGGCTAATTAATTAGTTTTTAATCCTGAAACATCCTAAACTCATAACTAATTATATAAAAATAAAAAAATACAAATTTAGGCTCATTTTAAAGATATTTTATAGTAGAATCTAAGAAAATTATTATTAGTTGATTATGAGTAGTGGATTTGTCTTAATTAAGATTTAATTAGAAATATAATTAGTCTAATTAATTAGTTTTTAATCCTGAAACATCCTAAACTCATAATTAATTATATAAAAATAAAAAAATACAAATTTAGGCTCATTTTAAAGATATTTTATAGTAGAATCTAGGAAAATTATTATTAGTTGATTATGAATAGTGGATTTGTCTTAATTAAGATTTAATTAGAAATATAATTAGTCTTATTACTCTTTAATTAACCATTCAATTAATCTCAAACTTTTTGTGCATGTTTAGGGGGATGACCTCTACCTCCCCGATTTTTCTGAGATTTTATTGGTTGCTTAATTAGGGAAACTAATGTATGTTGACTTCACTTTTGGAGTGGGTTCTCAACTTCTTCATCATAGTTCTAGGACTCTTATAGACACTAATAGTTCCTTAGTCTTAAGACACTTCTGGTGATTAGGTGAACACTTAACCTAACCCTAGAGACTTAGAAGAGTTAGCCATAGGAATAGGTTTTGCCTTAAGGATTTAGGAATACTTGCCTACCATATAGCCCAAACCCAATCCTTGCTTCCCTCTTTCAAACCCAAACCTCAATTTCAAATTCAAAACCCCAAAATCAAATCCAAATATCCAATGATTGAAATCCATCACTAAATTCAAACCCTAAATCCTTTCTTAAGCCTTTTAATTTTGTCTTATGGACTTAGCATTAACCAAATCCAAATCAACCCTAATCCAATTGATTTTCTCAATTATCAAATTCAATCTCAAATTAAATTCCAAATAATGAATCAATTCTAAACTCCAAATGATTGAAACCCATGATTAACTCAAAATTCTAAACCTCTTCCTAAGCCATGTGAACCACCTTCATATGCTTAGCCAAAACTCCTTCCAACCAACTTAAGCTTGGTTGATTTCTTTATAAATCAATCATTCCTTCATTTATATTCACAAATATAAATGAAATATAAATTCAAACCATTCAAATCAAATCAAAATGAATCAAACCAATTCAAAATCTAAGTTAGCCACTTTTGACCTATATCCTTTAATTTGGTCAAACTTGTTTCCAAATCATTCCAAACTCAAGTGATTTTCTCATAACTCATTTATATCTTTATTTATATTATATAAATGAAATATATAAATGAAATAAAACCAAACCAAACCAAACTCACAATTGATTTATGTCAATCTCAAATTTTTTTGAATCAAAATTAACTCAAAACTCAGGATCTCTTTTACAATCATTCCTTTAATCATTAACCCAAATCCAATTAACCAAATCTAATCAAAACCCAAGTTAACCTATGGCTTAAACCCAATCATGAACCAAAATATTGCTAAGCCAACCTAATTTTATCAAATCAGCCTGATTGAGTTTCTTGAAATAAAAACTAAAGTAGCAATTTAATGCCAAATTGATTTAAAACCCATTGATTAAACCTTGTAATGTTGATTAATGATCAAATTCATATAAAACTTAATGGTCACTTGAACTAAATTCATTTGCCAAATTGGCTTTGAAAAATTAATTCAAATCCTTTAATCAATTGATTGATATGCTCAAGTTCATTTCCAAATCACTTATTAAACTTGATTGAACCGATTGGCAAGTTGACTAATTGGTCTTGACTTAATCCAAATTGACCAAGGTCAAATTGTTAAATTCAAATTAATTCCAAATTGACAAAGCCTACAATCATTTTATTCAACCAATTGAACTTGACTCAACACCCAACCCAACCTAATTTGGTCAAAATTGGTCAATTGACCAACTTGACCTGTTTGAATCAAATGAGTCAAATCCAAACCTAGTCAAAATCCAAATTGAATCATCAAAATCATCATCATGAACCTAACCCAAGCCTTGGTTTGTTAATTTGACCAATTGGTCAACCCAACCCAAATGAAACCCATTTGATCAATCCAAGCTAAACCACTCAAATCCAACTTATGAGATCTTATGGGCTGACCTAACTGAACTTAAACTCACCCTATGTCAGCCTAAGACCTCCCCAAAAGTCAAGTGGTCCCCACCAAGGGGATTAACCATTAAACCATAGGATTTAGACCTTAAAACCATTGGATCCAAGCCAAAGTCAACTTTCCCATCCCCATGGCAGCTCATTAGCACTCCATGAAACATTCTCCCACACGCCAGCCTAACTCACCCCAGGTGGTGGGACCTTTGGGAGGTGAGTTAACTCACCTCCAACCCAAACTGAGCACCCATTGGATCCAAACTCTTGGACCCTTGCACAATGAATCCATGGCAACCTCCCATCAATCCTCCCATCCTTGGCACGCCACCCTGACTTGATGGAGGCAAGTACGGTGATCGAACCGTGGTGAGCTAGTGCAAATCATGAGCACGCTATCATCCGTCCATCATTGGAAATTGAGGGGTATACCCCCTCAATTAGGGCATGATTTCGAAGACACTTGCATCCTGAGCCTTCTTAAGTCAATTCTGAAGCCCTTCAGAGTGTTTCCAGCGATCCCCAAGCCCTCCTCGATCGACATTGCCCATTCCCGAGCAAAGCCAAAATAGGGCATCCCAATCTCGACCAATACTTTCTCATTTTGCAAATTTCTCTCTTACCATCTACCCTATCAACCAGACTAATTCCCAAGCTTCTAAGCTATAGGATGAGTGAGTTCGATCAGAACTAAGCCCCTTGCATGTGTGGATTGGTCAACCGAGCATCCCACAATAAATTAAGCCCAGACTTCTTCAACAGGCCCTCACCTCAACTAACCGAAGCTACCTCTAGCGTTGCACCATTGGATATTAGCTCCGGTGAGGTAATTTCACAAATTGAGCCATGTATGAAAAAGTGGGTTGGTCCTTTATGAAGTAAATTCAAATTTCATGGAAAATAATTTGTAGATAATTTGAGCTTGGGTGAGCTTGGATCGAACGAGGGAAGACGGATGACATCCATCTTTCATCACTCATGAACAGGATAGATCATGAGACATCCATCCCGCATGATTGGGATGAACAACTCTGATCAAATTCCGCGGTAGAGCCTATGATTCCTTTCCTAAATCATGAATCGAATCGTGGCCATCCGATCTTATATCGGACGATCCACAGAGAAAGCGCGTCCGCCGCCAGCTGAGTCAGCGTGCAGATGTGACTACTTAAATAGCCAATCCCATCGTGCCACATGGAAAGTATGCCACGCCAGCCTCCATATGGCTCGACGGGATTAAGTATTTTATTATGGTTAATTAATTCATTTTTAATCCTGAAACTTTCTAAAATCGTAACTAATTATGAAAAATCCAAAAAAAATATGAACATAGCTCATTTTGAATATATTTCAGAGTAGAATATAGAAAAAATTATAATTAATTGATTATGAACAGTGATTTTGGCTTAATTAAAGTTTTATTAAAAATTTAATTAGCTTAATTACATCTTAATTAAGTACTCAATTAATCTCAAATTTTATGTGGATGCTTAGGGGGATGACCTCTGCGTCCCTTATTTTTTTTGGATTTTATTGATTGCTTAATTATGGATATAACTTGATTAAGCCCTAATCACTCTCTTAATTCAATTAATCATAATTAATTAATGAATAGTAACTTGATTAATCATTTAACATAATCACCTCTCTTGAACAGTAAGATAACTTAAGGAATTTGACTGGGGATATTTTTCCTAATTCATTTCCTAAGTCTTATTTATCTTTAAAAATCAAATTAATTAATGGTTAATGGAATGATTAATTGATTAATTAAGTGATTAATCTTCAAGATAGGAAAATTAGAATTTAATTGAATGTTAAAAATGATTTAGGGGTTAGGATTGGTGCCTTGTCTTTGATCCTTTTCCCTAAGTCAATTTCATCATTTAAATTAAAACATAACCAAAGTGTTTAATCAATTAATTAAAGGCTTAATGAAATTAAAATTAAAAATCAATTCATCCACATCTAAGCAATTGATCTTGGATAGCTCCTTGGGTATTCAATAACAAGGTGAGAGAAAATGAAATTATGGTTTGGCTCACATGAAAATCATAAAAGTAATTAAGTAGATCCCTTAAGCTTAATTAATTAATCATAAGCCAATTGCATTAGGCCCCTTTCATTTCATAGGAGCATTGCAAATTTACTTTTCAAATGATTGCAAATCAGATTGACTTATTATTAATTAGTTAATTAACTTAAGGTGATATAGGTAAGGATTAATTAAATCATTTAATTAATACCTTAACCTAATCAAAACATAAAATCAACTTAAATTTTCTTCATTAAATTAAATTAATTCACACATGGGGAATTGGGTTAGGATTAGCAAACCACTTTTATATTTCCTAAATCAAATCAAACTCAAAGTTTAAAATGTCTTTAAAGAATTTTTGGTTCATTTTAAATAGCCTTCTTTAATGTGATTGTCCTTAGAATTAATTGGGATGAATGAAATCATATGCTTACATTCTTTTATTTCTTTCCAATCATAATAAATATTATTTTCCATATGAAATCATGCATTCATTTCTTTTGAAAATTAATTAAATAAAATATTTTCTTTTAAGTCAAATTGCATGTGTTGACTTAAATTAAGTATGTGTGGCTATTATCACTATTAAATCAAAAGCTATTTTCAAAAGCCTATAAATCAATTATTATAAATGAAGTGATGTTAATTACAAATATCTATAAGCTTTCATGTAATGATAGTATAAGATATGCAATATGAAGTTCTCTTTCCTTATCTTAACATGGATTCACATAAGATTTGCAAGTGTATAGTTCATTTAAAAAGAGCATAATATTTGCCTCAATATACTCCTATGCATCTCCTTGTTAAGACTTAGGAAGAATTTCATATCATATATGTAAATCACATAATCAAATCAAACACAATTTCTTGCATGATTCCTTATCCAAGTGTTTCTTTTTATACATTCATATATATTTGAGAAAAGTGGTATATTAGTCTGGACATCCCGGGGCTACGAGGCTTTAAGTAGCCCTAAGTAGGTTTTGTACCTTACACCCCTGGGGTAGAAAATAATGGCGTTGTACTCATTTAAAACTCTTATACATATGCATGTATGATGTGGCCAATGAATAAGAATCAAAAATCAAATAAATCAAACATAACCTTTTGCATGGATTTTCCTATCCTTATAGTTATTCATACATTTACAAGTATCTAAGAATAGTGGTATATTAGTCTAGACATCCCAAGGTTGCGAGGCTTTAAGTAGCCCTAAGTAGGTCTTGTACCTTACAGTGTAGAAAATAATGGTGATGTACTCACTTAAAACTTTTATACATGTGAATGTGTATCTAGCTAATGGATAAAAGATCCCACTTTTCTATGTAAAAAGGCATGCATTCATAATTCAATAAAAAATTTAAATATTTAAATTCCAAATAATACACTTCATCAAAATCAAAGTGTGCTAAGATTTATATTGCATGTATAGGTATGCTTAGGATTATTCATATGCATGATATACATGATGGAAAAAACATGAATGAATGTGTGTTATGTGATAATAATCCATTCTAGTTAATCTTAAGATGCCTTTTTATTGAATAGGGTCGTTTAGAGTGAACCTAAACTTAGAATTTATTAAAACACATAATAAGCCATTCATTAAAGAAAATTGAGCTAATTAACTTACCTTAGAAATGACTTAAGGTAGGGATAAAAGAGAGATTCCCTCTCTTTCTTCTCTTTATAACACTTAGTTGCTAAGTGTAGGCTATATGAAATAAAAGAAAACACTAAATAAAATCTTTAAATCACTTAAAGAGAAATCAACCCTTTATAAATTAAATCCCACCCACACTTAGCAAATCATAACTCTAAAGCCTAGTTAGGACATACCACACAAACCTTAACACATACATATTAGACTAAGTCACCATTTCTAGCTTTATGTTAGGGTGAATGTGTGTAGTCTGGATGTTAGGCCAATATTAGCCTAATCATGTCTTATGCAGGGGGTTGTGCATAAAAGGGTTGTTATGTAAAAATATAAATGTTTTTTTGCTGTGCAAGTTGCTTAGCCTCTAAGCATAACCCAAGTCAGGAGAGGTAGACTTTGTTACTTATGTGTGGGGTGCTAAGTCCAAATTATTTATACAACTGATTAGGTTGTGTAGTGTGTTTAGCTAACACTTCTTTTGCAGGTGTAGCTAAATTTACTTTCCTTCTCTTTTAATGCAATTTTGCATTAGGATCAGGATAAGTGTTATGGGAGATTAGGATGAACATTGGTTATAAGACCAAGTTTTATACACTACGTGATGCCTTTGAAGCAAACAACATCCTAATCAAACTGAGAGAAAGAAAGAAATGGAGCAAATCAAAATGAAGAAATGAAAGATGAAGAGTGAAGAATGGAGGATGAAGAATGAAGATCCTGATAACACTTATCATTTTATCATTGTAATTATTCTTTTATTATATCAGGATGTAAAAGGGTAGAGCTCTACCACATTTCCTTTCGGGTTATACATACTCTTATTCTTTTGCGATAGCTTTATAGAATTGTTTAATGTTCTGTTTAGCTTGTGCATTAGAAATAGCATGACTTTTCATAGTTTCTTTATGATTGGTGATTGTTGTGTAGCCTGGATGCGATTAGGCTATTAGGATGAAAATTAAATTTTCCACCCCACTAACAACTCATTGCTAAAATTTTAAAATAACTCATAACCTCACATAAAAGCCTAGGAATTAAATTAAGATAATAAAAATATTTAGCAACCCTTTAGCTGGATGATTGTATGTATAATATCATGCATGTCATATTCGTCCACTCTTGTTAAGAGGGCTTTCCATCGTGCCAAAAGAAGGCTTAACCTGTAAGAGCTTTTGATGGAAAGACACCTTTTTCTCTTTTGATTTGGCCCATAATCAATTTCTCATGCATCTAGGCATACAAAATCATATGATCTATGTCAAAATAAAGAGTCCAAAAATTAAATAAAACTTGATAAAATTTGCATTAGATTAAGTCATTATTCATACCCCTTATGCTTTAGTCTCTTAGGGAGTGAGTTTAAGGACATAGTTTCTCTTCTAAATAAATAACAGTCTAACCATTTTGCAAAGCATATGACTTGCATATATGGATTTAAAGCATAGGAGGAGTTAGCTGGCTACCACTCCAAATGGTAATAAGTCCACCAGTCGAATGGTTTACTCTCTCTTGTGGAGGAAAACCATATACCCACTTTCACCTTAGATTTGGGTCATATTTTGGCCCTTGCAAAAGCTCCCTAGATTTAGGATCAGAGGTTGATGTTTCCCTTTGTGGGCTACAAGCATAAATTCTCACCTTTTAGGCATTTTTAGAATCTTGTATTGTGGAATTATAAGTCCTAGATTTCTAAATAAAATTTCAACTCAAATAAATAAATCTCCTCAATTTTAAATGCATAAAGCCCAACCATAGGATAGATTGGAGTGCCTACTAGGTTTCCTAGTATCATGATCACTCCCTACTCATCTCTTTTATTTTGGATAATAACTCTCCCTTTTTGATCTATCCCACTTGATTTTCTTAAAATACAACCAATCCTTTGATAGTCCTATTTTTGAATTCTTTGGAGACAACAATGCCTACTTTAATCAAGAGTATTCTTAAAGGATTCACTCCCCTTAAGATGTAATTAACTATGGAGGCATGCCTTCATAGAGAACTTAATAAACTAGTTTAAATAAACCCTGCTTTATTTTTTCATATAAAGTAGGGGAAAATCTCTAGTATATTCGAAGACCCATCATGCCTTAAGAGTCCTTCCTAGGTGATTAGGTCCATTGTAGGGTAGTGATTTCTATCTCTCGAGATTGTATACTATTCTTTGATGTCTTACCTGATCACCTCAATAAGTACATTCTCAGATCTGTGGTGTCCCCTCACATATACACACACGAATGAATCCAAAAATAAACACCACATAGTGTGTTAAGGCAAAGTATGGTGTCTTGATTAGGCTTTAGAAGTATGATTGTCTAAAGTTTTAAAATTATTTAAATTAATCATTAGAGGTGGTTCAACTTCAAGTCATCTATAATAAATTGATTGATTTTAATTTATATTTTTTATTATTTTATTTAATACCTACTTAACACCCAATTATTATAAAGAGAAGAAAGAGTTTGACCTTTATCCCTACCCTAAGTTATTTTATATTATCATGGCTTTAGTTTCTTAGTGAACCATTTATGAACATTTTATTAATCTTAAGTTTAGAATAGTTTTAAGGGATCTCATTCAAACATGAAAGGCATCTTAGGATTAATGAAATTAAGTTACTATCACATGAGTAACATTCCACTACTTCTTTCCATTATCAATAGCATACACACTCTTTCATTTTTCTTTTATTTTCTTCTTTATTCTTAATATTTGATTTAATATACATATTTGTGCATGCAATAGATACTCATATTTTGCTCACTTGATGATCATCAATGCATGAATTTACTAGAAAGGAAAGATTTCATTTCATATATAAGCATATGCAAACATGTATTAGAAATTTAAGCAAGTATGTGCCATTGTTAAACCAGGGAAGTGAGATTATCTAAGACCTCCTTGGGGCTACTTAAAGCCTCGTGTTCTCGATGTCCAGACTATATACTTGCCAATTTAAATATATGTAAGCATGCACATGAAACATAAAGATAAAATAATCCTTTATTATCTTGAAGTTATAACTAAATGGTAATTTTTATTAAGTATTTATAGCCAACATTAACTTAATATTTACACATTTATTCATTATTAACTTATAGTTTCAACAATAATTTGATATTTATTAGTGATAATATCACACCATATAATATTATTTATCCAACATATACAACTTAAATGCAATCATATTCTTTTAATTCTTCTTGTTTTTTGAAACATGAACATATGAAACAAATGGCATGCATATTTATAATAATAATTGAAAGAAGTGATTAAATGTTTCCATTTATATACTCAATTACATTAAATCCTAAGAACAATCAAGTCAAATAAACACTCCTTATCATTAACCATAGTTCTTATAAGGTTTTGATGTTTAAGTTTTTAAACCTAAAGAAGAGGAATGATACTTATGATTTACCCCATCCCATGTTGGTGATTTGACATATTTAAGGAAGGAAATTAAATAGATTTTATGAGTTGATTAGGTTCATGCCATTAAGCACATCAACTTTATTACCCTTCTCTAAGCTCCTTTAATTTAATTAACCACTTGATCATGAGTCTTCAATGATATGCTTTTGGGAATATAAAATTTGCAATGCACCTAAATGAGTCTAATGCAATTAGGATTATCCTTAAGGGTTAATTAAATTAAAGGAGAAAAGTATCTAAGTTAAATACTCTTATGATTTTCCAACACCAATAGGCTAATCATAATTTCTTTAATGATTTTATGCTATTAAACACATAAAGGGACTAATGGATTATGTTTGAATTATCTAAATCAAATTTTTTATTTTTTATTTTATTATTAATTTTTCTTAATTATTCTTTAATTATTAAACATGTTAATCAACCCTCTTAAGGAAGGATGTTTGGAAAAATAATTAGGAAAGGGGTCCTAACTATTTCTCTCATTATATTCACTATTTACATTAATTAATTAACATTAATTGTTTGATCTTTACTATTCACTAATTTTTGTAATCATTTAATCAATTTAAAAGGGTAATTAGGATTGAAATTCCAAAATCTTTAAACTACATGGCAAATAATTCCAAGAAAATTATGAGAGGAAGAGGACATCCCATATAATCATTCCACCAAATTTGAAATTAATTAGCTAAGTAATTTGGCCTTAATTAGGGTAATTAGCCTAAGCTTCAAACTTTAATAAAGCATTGTTCATTTTGTATTAATTATGGAATTTTATATTTATTAAATTTTCCTCAATATAACCTTTCCAAATTTGGTTTATTTGTATTTTTTAGGATTTTTTTTATAATTAGTAATGATTTTTTGAAGTTCTGGCCATTTAATTACAATTTAAAATCTTAATTAACCCTTTAAACCATCAACGACATGCGGATGATGAAGCGGCAATGCTTTCCAGGGGGCGTCGTGGTATTGGCCACTTATATCGTACGACACGACAACTGACTCTACGGCGGTCGGCGCGATTTCTTCTCAGCCATCCAATCTCGGATCAAATGGTTGAGATTAATCTCATAATTTTAAAGGGATTAAATCAAGATTTTTAACACGATTAATCATGATTGTCCATTCTAATCACATGGAACCAACAACCAGTGATCCATTATCCCACGAGCGCTAGAAGGCGGACACCGTCCGTCTTTTGTCGCTCGATCTGAGCTCGTCGGAGCTCGTTCAATGATGAAATTGCCTCCAGCTTAACCAGGGAATGAATCTAGGGAGATTATATGGTGGAGATCACATGAAAATATAATTCACTTCATAAAAGACCAACACCTAGAGGCCAAGACTATGATTGTCAGATTTTTACCTTGCCGAAGCTATAGACCGGTGATCCACCGATAGAGGTAGTTTCATCTTGAAGAGACGAAGCCCTGCTGAGAAGATTTTGAGCTGCCTCCTAGCCGATCGGTCTGTGGACTAAACATCACTGTAAAGCTCATCAGAGTTGTTTTAAGGACATCTTTGGTGGTCGAATCTCTTGGGAAATGATTCATTTTGGCTTGCCAGAGTGAGGTGAAGGTGTGGAAAGAGTTAATTTGAGTTTGGTGGAGATTTTGGAAGTTTAGATGGACGAAGCTCTCTAGTCTGATCGGGAGCTATTCTCGCCAATGGTGGAGTGCATGAGCTCGAGAAAAGGTATGGGACTATGCAGAATGCTCTAGGGAAACTCCCATTGAGTTTGAATGGATGGAGAGGAGTATACTCTACTCCTTAGCTAAACCAAGGGTTGGGATTAGTTCAGCCTTTGGCAACCGTCCGACTAGAGTAGGTGGCTGGAAATGGCAGTGGACTACTGAGGTGGCTGAGGATGAGAGGTTGAGGCAGTATAGTGGGCTACCATGAGTTGTGCACTCTCCTTTAGGTGGACCAATTGTTTCTCAGGGTGAACTCATCCACTCTTGGCCAAAGGCTGAGCCCAACAACTTTGGGTTAGGATGGGTCAATGGTCCCCTGTCCAAGAAGAGCCAAAGGTGGCTGTCATGGGGTGAAGTGGTGGAGAACCCATCCAAATGGGGATTTTTTTCCCATTTGGGTGGCTTGGCTCAGTGGGTTTGACCCAAACTAGGTTCACCATGGGTTGGGCCCACTAGGCAGGCCCATGCTGACCCAAGGATGAGTCATGGTAAGTTGGGTTGGGTTGGGCTTGGTTTTGTTGAGTTTGGCTCAATTTGACCCATATGAGTCAAATGAGTCAAGATGGGCTAAGTTGACCATTTTGACCAAATTAGGTCAAAGTGATGACTTGAGTGAGTTCAATTGACATTTGAAGTGAATAAGCGCAATTGATTTGATTCAATTTGGGTTAGATTTAGATTTGGCTCATATGATTCAATTTGGGTCAAATGGGTCATGTTGACCAAATTGGCTTGAGTATGAATTAAGTTTATGTTCAATTGGTCAATTGTAATTGATTGGTGGAGTTGATTTGAATTGATTTGGATTATGGAGTGATTTGGTTCAATTTGACCTTTTAGGTCAAATTGGGCTATTTAGGAATTGGTTTGGGTTCAATTGAAGGTTGAATCATGTTAAATATTGAAATAGTTATTGGTTAGAAGCATTGGTTTCAACTAATTTGGTTTAAGATTTGATTTAGTTTAATTGAGTTAGGTCAATTTGGGTCAATTTGGGTCAAAGGTCAAATTGACTTAACTAGGTTCAATTGATTACAGTGGAGTGTTTAATAATGACCTACAATCATCAATGAAGGGATTGGATGGCATGATTTGATCCAATCGGAGAGTTTAATTGGAGTTTGGCTTAATTACTCCTTTTAAGTCAGTTTGGGTTATGACTTTGTCAAGCAACTTGGACCAATTATATGGATGGTTGGGATATATTCAATGATAAATTTAAAGTTGATTGGTGGCTTTGATTGCAATTAATTTGGGCTTAATTAGGTTTTGGCTCATTTCAATTTTTAAGTCAAATGGGTTAACTTGGGTTGATCAAATTCCTTTGGTTCAATTGGCTTGACTGCAAATGTTGGAGGGGCTTGAAATAATCTATTGGAGCAATTGAGAAAATCAAATTGAGTTTAGTTTGCTTGAATGTGTTTGAATGGAGTTATAGAATTGTGGTGGGGTTAACTTGGGTTAAGGTCCAAGTTAATTCGGCTTAGAGCTTAGATTAGAAAACCTAATTCAATTAAGATTAATTGAATATGTTTGGGTTGATTTAGCTTCATCTACATGAACTTAAGTTTGGATGAGTGAATAGGTATGAGTCTTGGTTTAGGCTTTAGGATAGGTGAAACCTATTTATCTTATGGTAAACTCTAGGCTTAGGGTTATGCCCTATAGGTCTTTAGGCTGAAGTTTTGTGTTCCCTTAGTCATTGGAAGTGTCTTAGCACTAAGGAAGTCCAAGTGTCTAGAAGGCTCCTAAATCT
This sequence comes from Cymbidium sinense, assembly GCA_021442155.1. Taxonomy (NCBI): domain Eukaryota; kingdom Viridiplantae; phylum Streptophyta; class Magnoliopsida; order Asparagales; family Orchidaceae; genus Cymbidium; species Cymbidium sinense. The sequence goes on along the minus strand of CM038224.1, from coordinate 72,550,616 downwards.
AAAATGGGAAGGATTAATCCTCACTTTAAAACTGAGGATAACAGTCATCCATCAGATAATGAAGAGTGAAATCATTTCAATCATACTTATCTAGATTTTATAGTGAGCCACAAAACATCAGACTTGACCTTTATGCTGATAGTTTCACATCATTTTGTCAATATGCATTGCCCTATTCATATTGGCTAGTGATAGTTACACCATACAATTTATAATTAGTGATGTGCATGAAAACTCCTTATATGTTCTTGACTTTGATCATACCTAAGTTGCATAAACCTAAACTAAAGATTGATGTCTTCTAGCAACTATTGATAGATGAGCTAAAAATTTTATGGGACATTGGTGTACTAACATATGATATTGCTATGAAGTAAAATTTCAAATGAAAGAAATTAATGTAGACTATCAATGACTTTTCTTCATATGAAATGTTGTTGGAGTCGAGCACTACTGGAAAGTTAGCTTGTCCATACCACATAGATTTATCAAAGGCATTCACTCTTAAAAATTGCCAAAAAAAAAAATTTAGGTTTGACTGTCACCGTATGTTTCTTTCTGCTCATCATCCAATCAGAAGAAACATGGATATTTTCATAAAAAAAATGAGTTAAGAAAGTTAAGACACCTCCAAGATTGAGTGAAAATGATTTATGTCATATTGTTAGTTTTATCCGACTATAATTGATTCTCCTATTTTATTTGACAGTCATATTTTGGGTTATGGTGTAACCCATAATTGGATAAAGTGGAGTATTTTTTGGGATCTACTCTTCTAAAAGTCTAATCTGATAAAGCATAATCTTGATGTGATGCACATAGAGAAAAATGTTTTGATAATATTTTCAACACAGTGATGGATGTTTAAGGAAAAAGTTAAAGATAATGTGAAGGCCGGGTTAATCTTGAAGGGATATTACCATAGAAAAGAGTTATAATTGAAAGATACTACAACTAATACATTTTAGAGGCCTAAAACCAAATACTACCTCATATTAAAACAACGGAATAGTATGAGAGTGGGTACAGTCATTGAAGTTACCATATGGGTACGCATTTAATTTGAGCAAATGTGTTGATTTGAGAATGAAAAATATTTAGAATGAACAACCATGATGGTCATATTTTTTCTATAATGGTTACTTCCAGTTGCATCAGTGCTTTACTAGAGCAAATTCTAAATCATTTGATTGAGATTAGTCTCTTCTTTAAGGAACAATGCTGTCGATTAAATGTGGAAGCTATACAATAATTAGAATTAAATATTGTAAGCTTAAAAAGATATTCCCAACAACCTCATCCCCACCACTCACCCCCCACTTTTTTTAGCCCATTGAGTACCTGTCGATACATCTACCATACGAAGCTAGAGTGGAGGTTCACAATATCACTGGATGTATCCCTTTGAGAGGTAACTATTTATTAGTAGTAGTAATAACAATTAACATTCAATTTACACCTAATTATTTCATAAAATTCATGCAGATTCTTGAATAAATTTAAAAAAAAATGTGAAGGATAAAGCACACCCCGAAGGATCAATATATAAAGCTTATAGGAGACTACAAATTCTTGCTCCTACCATTTTAAGCACATGCATGTTCAGATAATATTGATGGTGTTGGATCTTCATAGAATGTGTTTTCTATTTTCCAATCATTCAAAAAAAACTATTGGGTAGAAGCACATTGAGATATCTGAATGATAAAGAGCTTAGGGCAGTGATAGTTATTGTTATAATAAACTACAATAAGGTTCAACCTTTTCTTGAGTAAGCATGTCAATGCCATAATATCCCATTTTTATTTTTAATCAAATATATCTCTTACTTAATTATGTCAATTTAATTATTGAGTTCAGGTTATTTGTGAACTCATTAAATTTGGATGATGTTACCACTATTAATAAGAAGGTTTAAAATGAATTCCCAATATGCTTTACATTACATGTGAGCAATCATCACTAAGATCTTAATATATTTTCTACATTATTTACACAACTTCTTTATTCTTCTTAATGTAGTATGTTCATGATTGAAAAAGAGTGGAGAATCAAAACTTCACAACCTAATTTGGGGTCCAAAGCAAATTGTAAGTATGTGACAAATTTATGATATCAATGGTTATAAATTTCACACAAGTTCTTGATCCGAAGGAAAGAAAACATATAGCTCCAGTGTTTTATTTGAGGAAACTTGCATTTAGATGATGAGATAGATTATTATGGAGTTCTAAAAGAAGTTGTGTACTTACAATATCTGATCAAATGAGAAGAATATTGTTTTATTTAATTGTGATTTTGATCATGTATGTTATAGAATAATAAAAAAGTATAAGTCATATGGATCACTGGAGTGAAGTTGATTAGAAAATATGCTAAGTACAATCCATTTATCCTTACACATCAAGCCACACAAGTATATTACCTAGGATATCTAGGAAGATCAAGAGAGAAAATAGGGCCATGATAGTTAAAATCTAACCCAGAGCAAGAGTGAAAGTTGAAAACACCATTAAATTTGCTCATCAAGAAGATGAGATGACGGGTTTCAAACTTTTGTTGATGATGTAGAGGCAGTTGTGAGTTTGATTGATACTAATGTTGATTATGAAGAAGTTATTCATTGAAGATGAGAGCGATGAGGATGATTATAAAATAATAATATAAAATCAACTTCTATTGATTCATTAGAGTAGAAGGACTAACAAATGCGTTAAAGGTACTTGCACATTTCTTTTGTAGATATGTGTTAAAAATAGTAGTTTGGAGAAACATATTAACTTCTTCGCATACTTTAACTACGAAATATTTTTTTCATATGCTATACATGTCCACTGCAATTCACATACTGCTTTTTAACATGCCTTTTTATATACCATATATACATAATGTAATTCACGTAATGTCCTTTTTTACATACTTTTTTATATATTGTACCTACATAATACAATTCACGTATTATATTTTGTATATATTTTTTATATATTATACTTGCATACTATAATTCACATTATGTACTTAATTTTTACATGCTTTTTTATAGATTGTATCTGTATACTACAATTCTCATTAAAAATTTTTGTTGTTCCTGTAAAGTTCTTTAATATGATTGATCAAATCATTTTATTTTTTATTACTTATAAATGACATTAGTAAGTGGTGATGATGCTCCACGATGATTATTTATGAGCATCTTCAAGTGGAAGAAGAAGGTTGTGTCTCGACCCACTATTCAGCTACCACCATAGTCCTACCTCGACCTCCATTTTCATATTGCCACCTCATACTTCTGGACTAGCTGGTACATATGCCTTTCATACTCTAGAGCCTGCAGGCACTACTCATTCTACCCATATCAAACAACCAAAGGTTCCACAAAGTCTAGGTTTTAGCATACACCTTCTGATCAGCCCGATACTTCTACGCCCACGGAGCCATCGATAACACACAATTTTATTGAGCTGGAAGGCGACATGTAAGCATATTTTCAAAGTTTTACTTTTGGTATATTATGGTTCTAATCTTAATTATAGTTTTAGGTTCAATCCATCCAGAAGCTATTCAAAAAATCTGGGACATAATAAGAAGCAAGTACGTTGCTCTATATGTTTCATGGAAGAAGGTCCCAATTGAGGTTTGGGATTGTTCAGGGAGTTTAAAGTATTTTAATAACTATTTATAAATTTTAAATGCATTGGTTGATCTTGAAGTGTTACTAATTAGCATTGGTTTGTTTGATGTTATAGAAGGATTTCAGCACTTCCAGTTTACATGATATGTTCACAAATATACGTAAGTCTAAGTGAAAACCTCTTTGGATTGGAGAGGATGTGTGGATAGACCTCAGTAGATTATGGGCCTCTCCATATTATGTTCATATGAGAGAGAAGATGAAGAAAAATCGAGCTTCTAATTGTGGGGGCATGGGCACCTCTCGATCCGAAGGTTCAATACCGACATCAGTCAAGGATGGTAAGTTATTTGTTACTTTTATTAATTGAACCTATAATCACTATTAATTAATTTTATTGGAATATTTATAGGCTAAAGTTCTTGAGTGAAAGTCTACTGCTACTGAATTACATAGTAGAACATATCAGCATCGGATTAACCAATAGTGGGTTGATGTTCTGTCATGGCGACCATACATAAGTTAACTCTTACTTTCTTGAATTATAAATCAATTAACAATCTATTATAGTTTTTTATTTTTATTTTTTTTTATTTTTTTTTCAATCTATTATAGTTAACTCACATTCTAAATGCTCGTAGGACGACTATATGAGGCTGAAGAAAGTTGCCAGTTAGGGTTCTAAAATGAGTAGCCAATTAAGCGACTAGATTATTCAGAGGCTTGTTACTACGATGGCCAAGGAGATGAAAGTGAGGATGACTGCTTAGATGGAAGCCTGGATGGTTGCAATAGAGGCTAGAATGGAGAAGATGCATAGAGACAGCTACAAGGCGAAGGAGCTAATGGTGGAGATGGAGAAGGAGTAGGAAGAACAAGATGAGGAGGAGAAGATTTATTAAGAGCATGCTCATTGTACTTCTTTTATATGTAAATAATTTGTACAGATGTTGATATTTCAAACTGTTTCATTTAAATATTTTTAAAATATTATTTCATTTCAATGTTTTCAAAATACTAGAATGAAATGAAAGATATGCTTGAGATTAGTTATTTATTTGTCTTATGTGAAGGTTAAGGATATGTATTATCAGTTAAAAAATTATGAAGCTATTTTATTATTCTTCTTTAGGTATAAAAATCAAAGTATATGCAAAATTTTTTTCATTTTAGTACAGGTTTTCAGTGGAATTACGATGGATTGTTTTGCCGATAAATTTGATACAAGTGTCAGCAACAAAAAAAAAAAAGCCAGAAAAATTTTTGACATGACCATTTCTAGCGATTTTTTGGTGGACCACCTATGCTAGAAATTTTGGTAGACAGGACCCTTGAAAATGCAACCGGAAAAGCTCTTGTCAGAATTTTTCAACGATTCACTTTTATGGCAGCCTTTTCAGACCGTCTTTACCCAGTTTTTTTTTTTGGAAAAATTTAAGGGCCGAAGCCCAATTGTATTCCAAAATGAGGTTACAAAAGAAACTTTACAGGTGATCAAGCAAAAGAAAAGACTTGACTAGAAAAACAATTCTAGAAACATGATCATAGCAAAAAAGGAAAATCTGAAAAAAGAGGAGCTACGATAGCAAATGGACGAGATACAAAATACATCGAGATGCCCAAAAAGACAACAAACATTACAATCATGTAGGCCAACAGGACATGAAAGTCCCCTCACGGTTATCAAGCTGCCCGCCAAACGATCCCCAAGTATCTGTCCTTCAGCAGAATCTGTTCACATTCAAAAGAGGGATCGTGGTTGCAAATTGACCATCCAAAGAGGAGGAGCAATTTGAGAAATCTAAAGTCAAGGAAACCTCATCATCGCCATTCCAAAAGCAACCGAGAGCACCACCAAAACCCACAGCCAGCATAGAGTACCAGAAAGCAACAGGGAGAAGATCGAGATATATCATCCAGAATTCCATCACCTGTGTATGCCAACACGTAAAAGAGAACAAAACAGAAGAACCGCAAGAACATCCTCATCGTCCATGGCAAAAAGCAACAGAAAAGAGCCACAAAACCCACAGCCACCCAAGGAGCTCCAGAAGAGACGGGGAGAAGAGAACAAGAAAACCTCCAGAAAGCCCACTTGTTGGAATCAAAGACAAGAGAAAGAAGTACGTAAAATAGTAAAACATCCAAAAAAACTAAGAAGCACAAGATGAAAAAGAGTTAAGAGGATGATAGTTCTTCCAATAATTAAATCGACGCTATCGGGCCAAGCAACTTTCGCCAACTTTGCATTTTGGCCGAAACCCTTTCTTTAACCTGATTTAATAAGGCAGCAAATGGGAGATAGGTAGAAGAAAAGAGACGATTATTCCTTTCTCTCCACAGGGTATATACAAGAACAGCAATTATCAAATAGTGTAATCTATATAACATTTTATGCTCCCCTTCAGTGATAAAATTCGAAGGAAGAGTATCAAGAATAGGAACATACCGCTTTGGGATAAGAGCTCTCACCAATTTCATAGCCAAAGGACATTCAAAAATATATGATTATGAGATTCAAAAAGAATGACAAAACAAAGAAGGGATTTGAGTTCCAATTCCTTTGTTCGCTAACTTATCGATAATTTGAGACCAGATAAATGCCATCCAACAATAGAGAGCATAGTTGATAGAATAGCCTTTAAACCATATTCCCTTGGTCCAATCTAAAGAGGGTGAGATTCAAAGATAGCTTCTCTAAAATCCTTGGTAGAAGGAGAGTTAGAGTTGAGCCAACTCTTGAGTCTCCCTTATTGTGGTTTCCAAGATCTTGATGGACAACCAAGGATGAGAGGTCTCAAGTAGAAGGTTCCAATGCCCATTTTGTATAAAAGTATGGACCTTTAGATCATCGAGAGGTTCAAATGCCACCATTTACTCCCAACCAATAACAAAGAGAATGCCCATTACACCAAGGATCATAGTATAAAGAAAAAACATTACCTTCCCCAACTTGAAATTTCGCTTTGTTCCTAAATTTTTCTCACAATCGATTTCCAAAGTGGAGAAACTCTAAAATGCATGGATTCCATAGGAGGTATATTTGGCTAAACACCAATTAGCAAAGGAGAATCTCTCTTACAAATTTTCCACATTAATTGCCATCGATCGATTAATAGAGGAAGCAGAGAGTAACCCAACACCACCTTTTTCTTTGGGTAAAGTAGTACGTTCCCAAGAAATTGTATGCAACTTTTTGGCCTCCCCTGAATGATAGAAAAATTTAGCTGTAAAAGAGCAGATTTTTTTAATAATACCATCTGGAATAGCCATAGAACGAAACCAGTATGATAAGTAACTGTTTATAGAAGATCTGATAAGCTGCAACCTTCCCCCTAATGAGAGGAATTTACTTTTCCAGCCTGCCAACCATACATGTAGTCTATCAAAGAGAGGAGTGAAATGAGCCATCTTGATAGTACCTTTAATAAGAGGAAGACCCAAATATTTGAAGGGGAAAGAGCCCAATTGAATGCCCAAACGTGTGTGTATCAATTTTCCTTGTAGAGAGGCAATGGATGATTTAATTCACTTCAAGTCCCAAGTAATACTTAAGAGATTGAAGAATGGACTTGAGGGAAGTAAATGTAGAGGATCAACATTACCCATCACAAGATCATCATATGAGAAGAGAATTGTCCACCAAAGTAATAGGATTATATAATCCTTTATTAATTTCATTTTCTAACATGCAAAGAGAATGTGTCCATGGCCAGAAAGAAAAGGAGATAATGGGCGGAGGCCATTGGAGGAAGAGAAATAACAAATATTCCCATTTAACACTAGAGAAAGGCACATCAGAAATGCAAGCTTCCACCCAAGTAGTAAATCTCATGGGAAAACCTTTATCCAGAAGTCTATGGATCAAGGCTTTTCTATTGATTTTATCAAAAGCTTTTTTCAAATCAATTTTAGCTAAAAAGTAAGAGCAATTGGAGGTGGAGAACTCATTACATATCTCAAAGGCCATTGCCAGATTATCAGAGATGTCTCTTCCTTTAACAAAGGCTGATTGAGAATTGTTGATAATAGAGGAGGAATCTCTTCATTCGATTTGCAAGGATTTTGGCCACCACTTTATAGAATGTATTGCATAAAGAGATAGGACGATAGTCTTCAATTCTATTAGAGTGTTTCACCTTTGGTATGAAAGTTAAAAGAGTATGCTTAAAACAGTTGGGCAATCTAGAATTCTTGAAAAAGAAAAGAACTGCATTAACAAAAGATTTGCCAGTAATATTCCATGAGTCAATGTAAAACTTGGAATTAAAACCATCAGGACCAGGAGATTTGTTTTCACTGATACTTTTCAAGGTAGCAATAATTTCTTGTTCAGAAACATCAGCTTCAAGATCAGCAGCATGATCTAATGATAGACAAATCCCTAGTGAAAATTCGACCGGAATAACTAAAGAGTCATCACAATTGAAAAGATCCTCATAATACCTACAAAAAATATCAATAATATCCTTTTGATCAGAGAAGACACCCAAATCGGGCTTGCACTTCTCTAATCGCAGAGCTTTTCCGTTTCTTTGATTGAAAGGTAGAGAATTTTAAATCATCATCTCGAATGAATAAGCGTTTTAGCTCTGTTATCCATAGCATTTCTTTTTATAAGAATATATCTATCTCCTTTGCATCATGAATCAAATGAATGTTATAAGGGTCTTTCTCCAGATTCCTAAGAACCTCACTTTGTTCAGCTTTAACAATATTGATTTGCTGCTGTAAGGGAGTGATATCCCTATATCTACCTTTCATCATATTTCTAACAAGTTTTAGCTCATTTGAAAGCACATAAAAAGGATCTCCTTGAATGAAGTTGTTCTAAACCTCCATAATGTCATCCTTAAACCCTGGCTTTAGGGTCCAATAATTCCTGAAAAGGAAACGATGAGATGCCAAAGAAGGAGATTGAAGAAGAGTTACCAATGGTGAGTGATCCGATGATCTTGGAGGGAGAACTTTGTAAAAGGAAGATGGAAACGTCTCAATCCAGTTGGAGTTACAAAAGACACAGTCAATCTTAGAGTAAATGGATGTTCCAACCGGCCGATTAAACCAGTAAAATGTAAGCTGCAAGGGAGCTCCATCCACCACACAATCATTAACACAATCTTTAAATTCCAAAGAGGAGTTGAAAGAAACCAGATTACCCCCTTGTTTATCCTTAGCACTTAAAGGACAATTAAAATCACCTAAAATAATCCAAGGAAGAGCATTAACATCAGGCAATTCCTTTAGGGAGGACCACAAGGAGGATCTGACAGTAGAATCATTTTCAGCATAGATACTTGTTAAGAGAAAGCTATTAACCCCAGGAGCAGAAACTCGGCCATGGATGAATTGCTTGGACTTGCATAATAACTCAAATTCAGCCTTTAATTTAATCCATATACCACCTCCGCTAGAACAATCAAAATTATTTACACCGGATTCAAGTAAATATATTATAGTTAGAAGAAACCCGATTGATATGCATAGATTTAGATGAACTTTAGTCTCAAGAAGACAAAGAAGATCTAGATGAGAGTCTTTAATAAGTTTTCTGGGAAAGTCTTCCAACTGCAGATAAACCCTAACATTCCAACTACCAATAGAAATTTGATTCATTGGGAGGAGGAAGAAGAGGGTTTTACCCTTTTTGTTGCCTTTTGAGGGTCGGAGAGGTTGAAAAGAAGAAGAGCGCTCTCCTTCCATGAGTGTATTACTTACATCTTTAGTCCCTTTATCATTACCAATGCCGAGAGAGTCGACTGAGTAACCACTACGCAACAACACCAAGAGAGAGCTGATCAATAGAGAGATCTGTTTGAGTTTGGTCTTTCAGATCCTTGAAGAGAGAAGAATCTTGATTACCCGAAGGATCCTCCTGAGGGGGAGTATGAATTGGTGACTGATTCAAATCGGCAATTGTGGGAGAAGGAAGACTAGTAGAAGCCATCATTATCAGTGGGGAATTAATAATAGGAGAGGAAGACACATTTGTAATAGGAGAATGAGAAGGAAGAGGCTGAATGGGGATGTACTCCTTTGTAATCTGAGAGGCCACTCTTATAGGAGCTTTAGGAGGAGCCGACTTGCCACGCCTGGAGGAAGAGAAGGTGGATTAAGTGGACGCAGATCATGTGAAAATGTGTTACGAGCAAACGTAAGGTTTCCAACGATACACTTTGCATAAATTTTTTCCCATTTAAATTGATCGAATCGAGGAAGAGGAGAGGAAGTAGTAATTTGGACACAAATATGCAACGTATCCGAGATCTAGCAAGAAGATGGTCCACGGCCAAAGGAATACCAATTTTACTAGCAACCTTAGAAAATCCAACCTCATTCCAACAGCACAGAGGGAAGTTAGGGAGCTTGATACAAATCGGAATCTCAGGAATAGGATCATTAGAAGGCGGAAATCCCATGTCCACTTTTGGAAAACAAAAGGTATTGAGAAAGCAAGGGCCATGATTCCACACCAAAATCATAATCCTCAATTGAACTTAAACAGGAAATAGTCACCTTTGAAGGTAAGGAGATCGGCGCACTTTAAAGCTCCATTTCTTTTAATGGCTAACAAAGATCCGTAGTATGGATGCTTACCAATCGAGTGACCAATTAATGAGAAATGCCATTCTTGCTTTCCGGCAGAGAGATCTTCCTCTGAAAAATCCACGTTGGAATACGCACATAAGCTAGAGGTTTGAGTATTTCGGAGAAGGAGATCTTTCCATACCGAAAGAGATCCCACCGGTTTAGGTAAAATGGGAGGATGCGAGGGAGGAGGAAAGGGGAAAAGAACCATTTGGGATCGGTGACACATTCAGCATTACTCGACCTCCAGGATGATGAAGGAGGAGGGCAAATACCCGAGAAAGGAAGGCAAGTGAAAAGGAAGAGAGAATCAAGACGGAGGAGGTGAAGGAGAAGGAGCCAGGGGAGCGCCGAGAGTGCCCTAGCAAACATTCCTGAGGTCTTTACCCAGTTCTTACTAAAGAACTTTTCGGTTGAAAATTCATCGAAAATTATTTTCTATCGATTGTTATACACTGAAAATTATTTTCAATCAAGATTTTATCATTAGGGTGAAATATGTTAAAAAAGTAAATTACCGATAAATTTTGGTTGATTTCCAACAAGTTGTTCCACTGAAAATATGTAGTTTTCTTATTGTGATTGTTGGGAAGTTGGCATGTCCATCCTACATGTATTTATCAAAGGCTTTTGCTCTTAGAAATAGTTAAAAAAAATTTGATTTGACTATCATCATATATTCTTATCTACTTATCATCTATTTAGAAGAAACAAAGATGTGTTCATAAAAATTTGAGTTGAAAAGTCTAAACCACCTCCAAAGTTAAGTGGGGACAACTTATGACAAATTGTTAATTCAATTTCAACTATAATTGATTTTTCTATATTATATGATAGTTGTCTTTCAGGTTATAGTATAAATCATAATTAGAAGAAAAAATATTTTTTTGTATCTACTGTACTGGAAGTTTAATCTTATAAGATATAATCTTGATGTGATGCACAACAACAACAACAACAATAACAACAACAAACCTTAATCCCACTAGGTGGGGTCGGCTACATGAATCATTCGTCTCCATTGTGTCCTATTATGTGTCAAATTCTCATTTAATTCAAGTATACTAAGATCATTTTTTATACATCTTAACCAAGTCTTTTAGGTCTACCTCTACCTTTCTTAACATAAGGCAAATCTAATGCATCTACTCTCCTAATCGGGTCATCGGACGGCTGACGCTTTATGTGGCCAAACCACCTAAGGCGACTCTCCCTAATCTTGATGTGATGCACATAGAGAAAAAATTTTTGACAATATTTTCAACTCGTGATAGATGATTTGGGTAAAATAAAGATAATGTGAAGACTAGGTTAGACTTAAAGGACTATTATTAGAGATGAGAGTTAGAGTTGAGAGTGACTACAACTATTAGATTTTTGAAGCCTAAAACCAAGTACTTGCCTCACATTAGAACAATAGAGAATAATTTATGAGTAAGCATAATCATTGAAGCTATATATGCATCCAATTTGAGTCGATTTTTAAATTTGAATATGGTGAAAATATTTAGAATGAAGAGCTTTACCGATCAAATACTAAATCCTTTGATTGAATTCAATCTCTTATTTAAGGAATTATTCTGAAGCTCTTAGGTAATTTGAAGTTAACATTCCAATTATAATTTGTAAGCTTGAAAGGATATTCCCCCTGCTTTTTTTGACTCAATGGAACATCGGTCGATACATCTGTCATATGAAGTTAGAGTGGGAGGACCAATGTAGTATCAATGAATGTACCCTTTTGAGAGATATGTATTTCTTATATGCGATAATAACTATCAATTTAAGCACATTTATTTTCTAAAAATATTACAGATACTTGAATAAACTCAAGAGAATTATGAAGAATAAAGCAAGCTCTGAAATCTCAATATGTGAAGCTTACTTGGCCAAGGAGACTATGAATTTCTGCTCCTATTACATTGAGCCACAGGCATAGATGAATAATGTTGAAGGTGTTGCAGCTTCATGTAATGTGCTATCCATTTTTAAACCTTCTAAAAAAATATTAGCTAGAAACACATTAAGATATTTGAATTATAAATAAGTGCACTTAGAAGATTTGCATTTTTGTGCACTAAGGATTCCAACAACAATAACAACAATAACAATAAGCTTTAATCCCACTAGGTGGGGTCGGCTACATGAATCCTTCATCACCATTGTGTCCTATTATGTGTCAAATTCTCATTTAAACCAAGTATACTGAGCTCATTTAAATTGATGGCGCAAATTTTAGTGAAAATACTTAAATGACCAAATTGAAGCTTAATTCATTTCGATTATACATATTCCATATTAACATAAGGGGGTTGTTTGGGATTATTTTTATTTTATTTATATTTTTATTTAAAATAAAATATATTTGATAGTAATGATTATTTTTAAAAATATTCAAAATATCTAAGAAAAAATTTTACTATTTTTAAAACGAAAACATTCACAGACTACAATCGTCTTGCAGAAAGTCCATCCAAATCATATATATTTGTTCGGCTAATTCCTTGTTTGTGATCGGACTTTTCTTTCCTCTGAAAAATCTTCATATAGTTATCATATGTCATTCAATTAGACTTCTTAGTATATATATATATAGTATTTCTTTGGTGCACTAAGTTGTATGTAATATTGCTTATAATTATAGAAAATATATTTTTCAACTGACAAATTTGTTATCTTCTTCCATGAGATTTACTTTGATAGCATAAAATTTGAATTATTAAATCTTGCCGCAATAAATAAATTATACTTCGAAAAGTTTGGTTCCTACATAGTGGGATTTCACTTATTATTATTTTTTATAATAATGGCTTAGTTTAGCCATTGGGCAAGTAAAAGAATTATTTTCTTTTGAAAGCCTGCAGTCATTTTTTTTTTTTTAATCCAATGGCTATGTAGTTGTTGGCTTATGGGGGGAGAGTGGGTGAGGTGCTTCTATATAGGTTTCTCCATATCTATTTTTTCTCTTCCTCTTTCTATTTCTCATTCTCTCATTCTCCACTTTACACTCATTCTTGTTCTCTCTTGCCAATCTATTTGTCAGTCAATATTCTTGATGCTAATTGTTCAGGATAATTTTTTATTTAATTTATACTGTATTTTTATGATATTTTTTCAACAAATTAATTAAATTAGTTGTGATAATTTTTTTATGTATGAATAATAATTTACATAAGCATTTTGTCCTCAGCCGAGGATATATAGGTTAGTCCTCACACAACGATATATAGTTTATTAATTCAAATACCCCCAAAAAATTCGATAAGATAAAATTATAATTTTTTTTCATTTAGTATTTGCTTTGAAAATAGTGTAAAAAAATGAATGGACAAGTAGTAACATTGTTACTATGATATGATGGACAACTAACAATTTCTGAAGAATTCATTCCTAAATATGTTGGTGAAAAAAATCATCAATATTTGAATAATTAAAAATTAAGGTGACTTGATGTTTAAATTATGATACTATAAAGTTCCCTATTAATTTGATGTATCATTTTTCTCTAGATAATGGATATATTGCAACACATATCACTAACAATGCAATAACATAAATAGTTTTACAATTAGCATGCAACAAGTCATTAGTTGTTTGTATTAATGTGCTTTAGCTTTCACAAGATGAATTCCTTGAAATAAATATTGAGAGTGAACATTGATTAGTGAGAACCACTCTTGATTTAGATACATAAGAGTATATAAACAGTTATGAGATACCTCTAATAAATTACTAGATAATCAATCTACATAAATTTTTTACATATTTTGTTATATATTTTTTTAACTCATTAATTATTAATTTATCAGGAGGTCAATAAAAAGGATTGACACAAATACGGCAAGTACATCATCTTAGCAATATAGCGATAAGATAAACACTAACTTTAATTTAGACTCACTTGAAGATGCTTATGAAATAATGGATAGTCAATCCATCATAACCACCCATCTAGAACTTGCCCTTGGCATTTACATGCATCGAGTAAAAAGAGCTTACGCGGTGCATGGAAAATTTCAAATATAAGTGCCTCCCACACACGCACACATCCCATTCTTTTATGTGGACATTAACAATGTACTTCTAAGTTCATTAGCCATTTCATACTTCCTAGCATTAGACAATAGTTTGATTTAAAAACTAAGGAAATTATAGGTCGTGTGGAAGCTAAGTTTAACGTAAAATTTCATATATGAAGGCTTGGGATGTAAGAAAGAAAATCATAAAAGTAATTTTTGGTAGTTAGGAAAAGTCTCATTGATCATTATATAGATTGATTGAAGCAATATGTTTGATGATGAGGGGCTCAGTGTATAAAATTCAAGTGGGTCAGTCAAATCATTTTATGCATAACTTCTAGGCATTTGGTCCATCGATAACTGATTGGGCATATTGTCAGCCTATACCAAGCCTTGATGGAACATTTTTTAGGTAAGTATAGGGACATATTATTTGCTATTGGAAGAAATGCAAATAATAATGTATTTTCATTAGCATTTATTGTTGTTGAGTTTGAGTGTGTCGAGTCATGGGTATGATTTCTATAAACAATGAATGATATAATACCTATAGTTCATTCACGAAAAGATCTTTATATCATATATGATAGACATCTTTAGTTGGTTTGTGGCTGTAGAGAGATATTCTCACATCGACATTGCTTAAGGCTCTACGCAAAATTTCAAGAAAATAGTGAAGAGCATGGATGTGCCTGATGTAGAGTTTTTATGTCAAAAAATGTGCTGGGATAGAAGTAGTAATGAAATGCACATATTTATACAATGCATGATGGATATTAAGAATGTCAAAGTTGAGGCCTACAACTGGTTGTTCAATCGGGATACTAGTAAATGAACCCTAACACATGATGGTGGATATAGGTATAGAATGATGATGACAAATGCCTTTGAGTGCTTCAATAGTGTGCTAAAATGTGCAAAAGGCTTACCTGATTAAGCATTAATTTATTTGATTTAATTATTACAGCTTAGTTATAATTTTTTGCAGAAAATTAACTAATGCAACATAACTAGAAAGTTTAAATGAGTCTTCATTTGCACCTAGAACTAAACTTATTGTATAGAAGAATGAAAGTAATATTTGAAAATCCTTGCATCAATATGCATGAACTTGAAGTTTTCGGTATTTCATGCTCTAATAATCCAAGCTGGTGAGTATCAAAATGATGATAATAAATGGCTCTGACGATACATGCTGGTATAGGTCGTGTGCTTCCTTATATCTATTGAAGGCACTAATAGAGCCACTCACATATTATTATCCAAGATCACTGGGAGAGCAAGTGATGAGATAATTACATTCTTTATATATAATTATTAAAATTTGTAGATTCTATATAATCAAATCTAATGTGTGATGTCTCATTATTATAGCACCAGGTTATTTTGGAGGCCAAGGAGATACCGCATCCTTTTCTTCGAAAAGACAATAATATCACGATTCAACATGCAGTAAATAGGCTTTAGAGCCATTAAAGGGTGCTCGACAAAGTATGCATATACCGAATGACATGTCCATAGATGATGACGATGTACATGATTTTATTCCAACGGCAGTTCCTTCTGTCACTCAAGAGAAAGATCAGTTTACTGATGTAGATACAGGTCCAATGGCACATACATCTACATTGTCATCTCAAGAAAATATTGGGTTGAGCAGTATACCATCTATTGCACATTAGATTGGAGGGGTAGTTGAATACCTTGCACAAGCACATACATCATCATAATTTATCCCCATAGAGCTTTTGGAATGACACCGATAATAGTGTCCAATTCCTCCTTATGCAGGCTAATATTGGATGACCGCTTCACCACCATCATAGCAGCCATAGATTGTTTCACAATCCACCCAAATGATTACATGGGATGAGCTTAAGGAGCATATTGATTTTATCATAACAAAGCATCATCTACATCGCTAAGCACGATCATTATACACTTTGGTATGAAGCCATACCAAGGAGGCATAAACGAAAGCATTCGATTTATATTTGGTATCAGCTTTTAAGTCTCAAATATTGTATTTTGGTGCTCTTTATATAAAATCACATTTTAGACTTTGATTTCTAAACTTAAACTTCATGATTTTTTATTTGATGATTTTATTTAATTAGTACTTGGGACTTTGCCTTCTAAAGAATATTTAAGTACATTGATTATTTCTCTATGATAAATTGTAAATAATCCTATATTTCATTTTCGTATCAATATTTATGTGTATGAAAGAATAAATCTCTATTTAAAATTGAGATTTATTTGAGATATAAATTTTAAATAATATCTAAATAATTTTGAATTAGTTTTAAGTATTTTATGAATATTTTTTGGTAAAAATATTATAATAAGTTAAATTATATTTGTACTATTTTGAAAAAAAAATATTAAATATTATATTTTAAGCATATATATATTTTTTATTATGATTAAAATTTTCTTATTGTTTTTAAAATCATACAATCCTATTAATTTTAAAAATATAGATTTTTTAAATTATCAACTTTAAAAAAAAAAAATAAATAAAACAGTCATTTTAAAATAATAAAAAAATCGATTCTCTGGCATGATGACTTGACAAAAAATCGTGCCACGTAGGCACGATTTCGTTGTTTTAATTACAGGTCTTCTGTAATGAAACTCGGAATATTGACTGATTTTAGAATTTCGTCAGGGCTAAGTGGCTAACACACCATGCCAAGCTTGTTTAGCCACTGATTCAGTCGAACTGAATGAAGTATGGCACTCGTTTAATCTTCCTACGTTTCCTTGTGATGAACACTTCAAGATAAAAGTTCTGCTTGCAGAAATAAGACATTTTTTTAATCCCAAGTTCAGTATGAACTTTGCCTTTTTCCTCAATAATTTCATAGTCTATGTTTTCCAATGCAGTGGATGCCTTTAAATAAGTTTGTAATAGCGAGAAGAAAAGATAAATCCAAAACCTGAGAAAAAAGATAATTAAGCCTAAGAAAACTAAATTTCCAATCCTCGTAGAGAAAATTCACCTTCTTCTTCCTCCATCTCACAAATATGAACCGTCTTGTTCAAAGTTATATATCTACACCGGCGATTCAGTTAACGGAGTTGTAGTTAAAGGAGACAGAAATGGATCATCTTGTGGCAAGAGATTGCTTGGTCTGACGACAGAGAACATCAGGAGCACCACGGTTACACCAACTGATAGAATGGAGAGCACAAGCATCAAGGCATTGGATAGCCAATACTTAGCCTTTTGAGCGTACGCGGTCGCAGCCAGAGCTAGCACTGTTAGAGGGAAGGAATATGCCCACCAAGCAACGTTGAACCTTCGCATGGATCGTTTGAACAAGGCTGGCCTTGAGACCTGCGCTGAAAAAGATTAGTTTTACACTTTGGATACATAAATATGTAGTCCTTACAGCTTAGGAGACAAATATAACACCACTTTGACGAATTTAAGAAACTAAATTTATGATCTTTTTTAGATCAGATATTTATTATTTTTCAGATAAATTTTATTGTATAATTGATTTTTGTCATTCTTATATGCTAGAAGTCTAATCTGATGGTGCTATACGTAAAAAATAAAAAAATAAAAAATAAATAAAAATTCTTGATACGAATAACTTTAATACAATCTTTTCAATTAAAAATTATTTAAAATTAATATTATCTATTAAAAATATAAAAAAAATAAAGTTAGAAAATTCTTATATAATTTGAATTAAGATGAACATATAAATCATTGAATTTATTTTAGGGGCATTTAGCACACAATCCTTATATATTTATATATCTAACATCCAAACATAAATATATATATATATATATATATATATATATATATATATATATATATATATATATATATATATATCACCTAAATTTTTATTATTACAACAAAAAATTCATATTTTTAAATTTTTTGAAGTTTTTGAAGTAAAATTCATCATTTGAAGCATAGGAAAGATACTATATTTATAAATATCAAACTTTAGGTGATAGATATATAAATGCATAAAATTGTGTGCTATGTATGTAAATTTCACTTTATTGGGTTTAATGCTAGTGCAATAAAAAACTATTATTAAAATTAATCCAATAAATTTTAAATCTATATTAATACAAAGTAAAATAACATAAAATTTTCCTTGAAAATATTAATTCATAGAATTTCGGGGGAAGTCAACGGTATAATATTTTTAGTGCCGATTTACTAGGGCTGAGAAATTTGCTCAAAGATCTTTAATCGCTCGAAAGTCGGCTCGTATGTTAGCTCGAATCGAAGCTAACTAAACAATGAAATGAATTGTGGGTTTTAAATTGAGCGATTTTGATCGTTAAATCGGCTCATTCGATTAACGGCTAATACGACCGTGGCTCATGGAAATCGAATCACGAAATGGCGATTCTCCTTCTCTGCCTCTCTGAGTCCACCGTGAGATCAAAGGTGAACGCTTGATATCTAACATAACGACAGTTTCAGTTTCACCCTTTCAAATTCTAGCCTTCGACGCTTCGTAACTCCGACTCCGTGAGGACCGTGACTTATTTGAGTTCTTTCTCTCATTCTCGGTTTCTTATCTTTGCTATGCGGTGGCTTGAGAAAGGGTGAATTCTCTATTCTTTATTCGCCTCTTCGGTCTACACTTGATTTTGCTTTTTCTCGTGAATCATTTTTCTTAGAGTAGCTTGCTGCATTGCATTCAGCGTTTTGTCTCTCCTCATGAGTCTCATTTTTCTTAACTTCGAACTTGGCTCAACCGCTTCGGTTTGTTTTGCCCAAGACTCATTTCTACGATGGCGAGTACTCGGTTAGTTTATGGCATAGATGTATTATAGTCTCATAATTCATTTGATCATATCTTGATTACTCTTGAGTCTTGACAGCACTCTCAAAGTCGATCAACACAATTCATGTGTTATCCTCTATTGTAAGTGAAGTATGTTTATTCTTTGACTCAACTTTCTGGAAAAAGAACAATATCATAATTCATGTGCATTATCACATTTATGGATGAACATCAATAATAAGATAAAAATCTGTTATGAAGAGATGATTCTTGTGTGTCACCGCTCCACTGATAAATACACCTCTTGACATGTTATTCAATATGGTATGCTGAAAAATTTGTATAATATAAAGTATTGAAGCTGAAATTTGTTTGCACTTGTATATGGATGTCGGCTGATATACTTAAGCTACAATTCAGGTTTAAAACTTTATAGAATTTATCCCTCAACATATATTTCTTTCTCATTTCTTCAAAGAAAACTTTATTGCCTTCATAAAATTTTCAATCCTATTGATCTGTATAACTTGTAAGATGATGATGATGCCTTTTTGTTTTTGTAAAGAAGAATGGCTTATTTACTAGCATAAACCTGTATGAGAGTCTGAGACTTGGAATGGTGTTAATGTAGAGCTTTTTTGTTTCTTTACCTAAAAAAATGGGATTATTGTGGGTTTTTACAATGCAAGTGTTCTTCAAGAAGTTAAAAATTAGCTTGAAACATCATGAAGTTAGTGGTCCATGCATAAATATGTGGATAAATTTTATTGCCTAAATATTTTTCATTGGTTGATTTAGGCTTGGATGTTCTAAGTTATGAATCTCAGATCCGAGTGGTTCGGAATATAAGATCTGCATGAACTTTCTTTTTCCTTTTCTCCAAAATCAAGATTTTTTTTTGACAAATTACATGCATTTTGGCTTCTTCAGGAATATATGTGGTTCATGCATCTTGCTATATTGGATTAATACTTGCTTGTCCCTTTGTGGTACCATTTTTCATGTACATCTTGTGAAAGAACGATTATATTTATGTCATCTTAAAATTAATCATGTGGATTGTCCTTTTACCCATGATATGTGGATAAATTTTAAAACTAGTTGTTTTAACACCCTCTAAATGTTTTTTGGTGGTATCATTCAAAATTTGGATAAATACCTTTTGTAGTTAGATATTTAAATAGGATGGTGAGGAAAATCATTGTGTTGGTGACTCGGTGAGGCTAAAATTGAATTTGAAAATTTTATTTAATTTATCACCTTTTTATTGCATGTTATTATCAAATAAGTGACTTCTCAATTTTGTAGAAATAAAAAAAAAAAATTTAAGTTTAATGAAAATCATTTACTCATTGAACCTTATTTTCAACATGGTATTTATGGATGAAGATGAAAGTAGTGTACCTCTAAGTTACAATTATAAGATATCTGAACCAACTGATTTATTTAAATAGCATCTTAAATTACATGTGGTTGATGTTATATTAAGCTTTTTTGTAAACTCTTAAAATAGATTATTCACATACAAATTATAATTATTTGCTGAATTGCACGCGAGTTTATAATTGAATCATATTATATTTGTATAGATATAATGGAAAGTCACTCTCAAAGCAAATCAAATAGTTCCTCAACTCAACCTCATGCTGAAACTGCAAAAAATGATATTGATAATGTCGATGAAATTACTTGTATAGATGATAGAAAGGGTAAAAGACAACGTTTTGAAGTTTGACAATATTTTACTGAAATATCAGTCTCAGAAAAAGGAAAAATCATACAAAAGTACAAATGTAATTATTGTGTTAAGTCTTATGTTAAACAGAAAACTGGTACTACATCTCAATTGATCAGACATTACAAAATGAATCACTACAACAAAAATAGTGTTAGAGAGAAGAGACAAAAAAGTTTTGATCCACATGGCGAGGACCTTGAAGCGAAATTGATTTAGTTTGTGTGTTTCAAGCTTATGATCATAACAATTAAAATATTGTTGTTAAGATGATCATTGTTCATAAATATCCCTTTATGACAGTTGAACATTTATGGTTTAATATTTTGATGAAATATATGAATCCAAACTATCATAAAATTTCTAGATTTGGTGTCAAAGAAGAGTGCATGAAAGTGTATGAAGTGGAAAAAGAAAAACTTAAAAAAGTTATGAAATTAACTCAGACAATTTCTCTTACTAGTGATTGCTGGACATCAAGCCAAACAATTGGTTATATGTGTCTTACAATGCATTATATTAGTTCTGATTGAAAATTACAGTCCAGGATAATCAGTTTTAGTTATTTAGATCCTCCTCACGGTGACGTGATATCAGAAACCATTTCGAAATTTTATTATGGGGTATTCAAAATAAAATCAACACTATAACTTTGGATAATGCATCATCAAATGATGTGGCGAAACACAGCATTATTTACTAGAAGGTCTGGATTTATGGTAATGGGGGATTTCTTTCATGTTTGTTCTGCTGCTCATATTTTAAATCTAATGGTGCAAGATGGCTTGAAAGAAATTGGTAATATAATTGAAAAGGTAAGAGAATCAATCTTATTTGTAAAGGAATCTCCTAGTCGCTTACACAAATTTGGTGAAATTGCTAGACAAATTGGCTTATCAACAACAAAGTCACTATACATTGATGTTCCTTCACATTGAAACTCAACATACAAAATGTTGGAGTCTGCATTTTACTACAAGACTATTTTTCCAGAATATGCTTTGCGAGAACTTAATTACATATGGTTACCTTCTAAGGAAGATTGAAATCAGTTTGATAAGGTTAGAGAGTAGCTTCACATTTTTTATCGAATAACTGAAATTTTTTCTAGATCAAACTATCCTACTGCAAATAGGCTTCTTCCAAATCTAATATTAATTAAGAAGACCTTAGATAGAGAATATTTATCTGATAGTCTTTTTATTTCTAATATGGCAAGCACTATGAAGACAAAATTTGATAAGTCGCGTTGTTCGTTGTTATTCTCAATTGCATGCATTCTAGATCCAAGAATGAAATTATTTGCCATTAATTATTACTATCCACAGATTTATGATAATGATATTGTTGATGAGAAAAAGGACACAGTGAAACAAAAAATATTTGAGCTCCACTCTTTCTATGTTGTTGATAAACAACATACAACTAAAGAAAATATAGGAGCACCTACTATACAAGCTGAATCAACATCTATAATAGAAGGAAGTCACATTTTGTATGATGATTTGGCTGGGTTGTATGATTTTATAGACTCTACTGGCCTTTTAGTTCCACAGAAATCTAACTTAGATATATACTTAGATGAAGTTTGTGTTAAATGTCCTGATTCAGAGTTTGATATTTTAGATTGGTGGAAAATGTCTGCCATGAAGTACAAGACATTATCAAAGATGGCAAAAGATATTTTTACAATTTCAATAACTACAGTTGCTTCAGAGTCATTCTTTAGTGTAGGTGGTCGTGTGCTTAGTGATTATAGAAGTTTTATTTCACCTAAAACATTGGATGCCTTAATATGCAGTGGAAATTGGATTCGTGCAGCGTACAAAAATTCGAAAGAGCCTATGGTAATGTTTTCATCATTATGTTTTTTTTATATAGTGAAATTACATTCTATATAATTTTTTCAATAAAAACAACGCCTTCTTTGCATTTCAAGTTTTACATCTTAGCTAAAGAAAACTTAGTTATATCTGTGCCTGGAAGCTTGAGTGTGGATTCACAAATTTGAATTTCATGAGGGTAACATTATTTTATGGGCTTTCACAATATACTTTTGTAAGTTGTAAGTTGTAATTATTGTTTTATGTATTATAGACTTTAATAATTAATATTTGTTTTTAATTTTGGATGCCCAATGATAAAATTATACTGAGATGACTTTTGAGGAAATTATTGATTTTTAGGCTTACAATATGGTGAATTTTGATTTTTTAATATATTGGTTTGGTCAATGAAAAAATTTGAGACCACTTAGGGTGACAAAATACTTTTACAGTTTTCTGCTTTAAAATTATGGCTTACGACAAATTGCATTGTTTAAAGTTTGACCTTTTAAAAATTGTGGCTTACTTTCTCAATTTTTGTACTTGTTACAATATTATTTCTACATTTTAGTTGTAGTTTTTTCAATCATGAAAATAGAAGGTTGGAAGACTTGTTTCAATTACGTGGTAGTACTATTTGCACATTTTAATAGTTGAAGAACTTTCTTGAGATTTTGAAATCATTTTGCATTTTCATATAATTAAAGTTGATGCTTTTCAACATCTTATGTCACCCTAAAAAATATAAATCATCTCAGTATTTTGAGGGCAAAAAAATAAAATAAAAAATACAATCAGTTCTTGGGGTTTAGTTATTCTATCTCATGTATAAACCATTGTAGTTGGTTAAACTTCTGCTCTTTGTTGTGCTTTGCTGAAAGCTGAACTGTGGACCTAATGCTAACTTTGTATTCCTCAAAGAAGATAAAGAAAAACTTCTTCATCTTCAATATTTAGAGGAGATTTATTGTAGGTAAAATGTTGCTACAACTACTTTTTTCCAAAATGTTGGAAATATATTCAAAGTTGATGTTGTGGAAGCAATTTCTAATTATTTTACTAATTTATTATCTGTAAGTCTAAGCAATTTCTTTCTACTGGGTTATTTTTCTAACAATGTGGATGGGTTTTTCTTGCTAGTTTAAGTGGCTTGGTTGGCTTGTTGGCATATCTCCTTGTGCTGTTAACCATGGTGGCTCTGCTTCCTGTTGCTGGGTTGTTTTTTTAATATTCTGGCTAGGTTTTTCTTACTGGTTTGGGTGGGTTGGTTGGCTTGTTGGCCTATCTCCTTGTGCTGTTAGCCATGGTGGCTCTGCTTCCTACTACTGGGTTGTTTTCTTTTCACCATATGGTTGGTTGTTCTTCCTGGTTTTGGGTGGTTGGCCTGCTGCCTTGTGCAGTTTATCTGTGGACTGTGGTGGTTGGATGGTTCTTACATTGCAAGTTTTGGAATAATTGGCTCTTCCTTACTTCTATCTGGGTTGTTCTTACTGGTTTAGGTTGTTTCATTATTTGGTTGGCTTGTTGGTCCGTCTCCGTGTGCTATTATCCATGGTTTGGTTGGCTTGAAATTGCATCATGTTGAGCATTCTATTACATGATGTTCTTTCCTATCACGACTAGGTATGTTTCGTGACTCCCTCTCTTGTTGTCTTGCTTGTGGCTGGCTACTTAACTGTTGGGCTATTTTCCCTTGACTGGTAGGTTTTTTCTGCTGTTATTTGGTTGATTCGCATTTTGGTTCTTTGCAATTTTGGTGCTGTCTTCAAAAATCATTGTCGGGTTCAGTATATATTTTGTTGTTTTGGTGTTTGCCAGCATGCTATTTCTAGATATTATGCGTTGCAGGCTAGCTTTTGTGGATGGTTCCTTGTTCTCTTAATTGTTGATTGGATAATCATCAGATATGTGCCTTTGGATCTGTTAAACTTGTGCCATTACTGTTGTGATCATGCTATTATCAAGGGACTATTAAAATCAGATATTGATCCCGAATGGCTTATTTTGGATTCAAGCGACCACACTCGATGATTGTAGTGTATTTCACCCCTTTAGTTTGTGACCTTGATTTTTTTACATAGCATCTTGGTTAAGTTTTTGCTTGACTCTCTTTGATATGTATATTTATGGTTGTGGACTTATTATCAATACGGTGGATGTGCCTAGAATTTTCAATTGGTTTGGGATTTTGTTGGCTGTGCATTCTTATGACTTGTGGGCATTATTTGGTGAAACATATCTTATATGGGGTGGGTGGCATCCCTTTACCATTCGATCTATCTTTTCTTTTCTGTGTGTATGTATTAAAGACCATATCAACTCCTCCAAATGGAAGTTGTTCCACTTCAGGTATGTAGGCAATGAAGACTGAGATGATTTCACTCATCTTTTGGTTGGTAGTAGCACTTGTGATGTAACCCTTCATTGGAAGTTTGGATGCTTATGTTTATGGCTACCCCAAATTTGTGTGACTGAGCCTGAGCCTGCTCTCACTAGATCTTCTATAATTCACTCATTTTATTTTGTTTTCACCTTTAATTTGATCTATATTGCTTTATTTGTGCTAATTCCTTTACCTAGATGCTTGCAGATTCGGTGATATTTCTCTAATGTTTCTTCCAACAAAAAATTTTGATCCATCTCTCAATGGAGTATTTTAAACGCTATATAGATTACCAAATACTTGAAGATGATTATAACTCTCTCAGTCCGATAATCAATTTAATTATGTGCTCTTGATATTGTCTTTTATTTATATTTTTGTAAACTTGATTTTTTTGTATTAGCTAAACACAATTAAATATGTATAATGTAATTATTATATTAATTTAAATTTCAATTTTATACAATAAATTCAAGAAAATTTCAATTTATGTGATTTTTTTTCTTTGTGCTGCTGTGTATTAAGTTTGAAATCATAAATCAAAGCGCGTTTTAATTTCGAGCCAAAAAAAAGTCCAAAATCGAGCTAAACCATAAAAAATTAGCCAGCTCGAATTGCTTTCGAGCCGGATCGAGCTCAATTCACATTCGATCCGAGCTGGCTCGAATTGTTTTCGAGTCAGATCGAGCTCGATTCACATTCAAATGTCAGCGATGTCGAATTGATCGAGCCATCATAAAATACATTGATTTCAGCCATCGGATTCAAAATCGGATCGTTCTTAGCCCTACGATTTACGATCGTTAGTGATGTCATGATATTAAGCTGTAATTATTTTTAAATGAAATATTTTATCATGTCATTGCTTTTAATAATTTATAAAATTAAAAAAAATTTAATTATACCCACTGATCGATATTCTATAATATAAAAAATAGATAGCGCACATACGACAAATGCAGAATCTTACAATATCTATGAATTTTAAAAGAGAAATTTGACTTTTTCTTAAATCACTGCAAATATTTATTTTGTATGAGCTTAGACCATAAAATGTTTCTTTTTTTTTTTAAGCGGCAACAACAATGAGAGGATCGATCTCTAGTTTTATGTTCTTTTGGAAATAAACTTGTATGTTATTTATTGTGGTTTAATCATTTTAAAACTTATGAAGTTTTCAATCCTTCTCAAGCATTGCTTGGGACATTCAAAGCGAATATTATTTAGAGCTTTTTTTAAAAATAAGTATCATTAAAAACGTAATTAGAGAATTAAGTATTATTAAAAAAATTAGAAATATGTATAGTTGCACTAAGAGCGACTAGTAGCATATTGACTATATGGCGTGAAAGTTGTCACGCGTTCTTGAAATTCAGTGGGTGGTAATTCGTTAACAACGTCGCCCACTTGAGCGTATGAAGGATTCAAATCGACCCTATTTTCCCTAAGCCTTCGTTCAGCCCACAAGCCTCCGACGCATCGACACCTCCACCAACCGGTTTGCCCCTTCCGAGCATGGTCCTCTTCGTCTCTAAGCTTTCCGGCAGCCATCGACATTGCTCCAACCGCCAGCATTGTTCTGTCTTCTCCTTTTAACCGAAAGCAGCTCATTTTCTTCCTGACGTCCACGGCGTTTGACGACTTCCCTCTCCATCTAGCAGTCGTTGGAAGCCAACATTAACTTCCGGCGGCTCCATTTTGTTTAGGGATGTTTTGTGCGGCGGATTCTATCATTTTTTGCATACATTATCGTCGTTCTTCGTCAAACACGGTAAATCCCTATTTCTTTTCATTTATAAATTAATAGAGTATGTGTGCTAGGGATTAGAGTTGTATGGTTAGAATTTGGTGGTTGGATTTGATTTGTATGTTTGTGTTAGCATTGCAGTTCATGTGATAAGATATCGAGTATAGTATTATTTAGGGTATACGACATAATTTTAAAGGTATGAGTTGGGTTTGAGTTATTGCAGTTGGCCTATAAGCTTAGAGCCATGTTAGTTGTAGTCAAGTTAGATGGTGGCATTTGTATAACATGTTAATTGATTTAAATTTCTTATGATTTATGTAGTTTGTTCTACAAGAATGAGTAGAGAATTTGTTTCTTGATCCTTTCTATGGAGGACTAAGTATTGACGAGCAATTCGGTCCAAGTTATGTGAGAGGTCGAAATCGTCCAGTTAAGGTTCTGCGACACAACACCTTACTGGAATTGAAACAAAGAATTATGAGATCCTTGCACATTGATTCAGAGCATCACACAGTCAGTCTTACATGTCGTTATCTAGTGGGTAACGAATTTATAGCGTCTGTTATATCTGACGATGAAGTTTGCGATGTTACACTGGACGAAGCTTCCCGTCATATATTAGTGTTATATGTGGAAGTGGAGGATGTTAATGTTGCATCCACATCAGCTGATCCGGTAATAAGATCAGTAGATACACTAATGACGCATACACAAGATTTCATCGCACATGCACCTGTGGCGACACAACACAGCTTTGATGAGTTGATTCACAGGTAATACCTTGTCAATCTTTCCCTGTTTATACTTGTAATATTTAATATCAAAGTTTGTCATCCAACTTATGAGTTTTGTGACAGCGACGATGTTATTTATCATTCAAAGGAACCATATGTGTCTTAAAGTGCTGCAGTCGATGATGAGTATCGGTATGGCAGTGGTTCAAGTGAGTCGGCAAGATATGGTGATGATTGTTCACTTGGGTTAGAAGCCACTGTGATTGGGAATGTAGCCAGTCACGATCTTTTAAAAAATTATTCACTCCGAAATATTGATAGTGAAAGTCAGATGTTGTCCAAAAATGAGTATGTACGGATGTGTCAAACTACGAGAGAGTGGGACAATGATATTTACTTTGACGGTCCATCTGATGAAAATGTCCTAACATATGATATTGAAATCTCTGACCTTATCGTAGGTATGTGTTTCGCAAGTAAATGGAGTCTTCAATTTGCTGTTATTGGGTGGTGTATAATGAATAATGTTCAATTCCAAACATTGACCTCTAACCAAAAGAACTATACGGTTACATGTGTATGATAGTCCTACCAGACCATGTAATTAGCGTTTGCATTGTAATAGCAGCAGACGCTTAGAGGGTGCTTGGAATATCCAGAGTTGGGGAAAATCATAGATGTATCAATGCAGTTAGCACAGGCGGTCATCGGCAGTGTAGTTCAAAATTCATAGCTTATTTCATTATACATGTGATGAGGCATCAAATTGATCTGAAACTTAGGGAGATTATAGGTAGAATGGAGTCAAAGTTCAATGTTAAAGTTTCCTACATGAAGGCCTGGGATGCAAGGCGTAAGGCAATAAAAGTAATCTTTGGTAGTTGGGAAGAGTCTTACAAGACTCTCAGTCTTTATATGGAATCAGTTTGCACTACTTTATATGGTACACTCTAGAGAATTCAGTCTAGTAGTACACAACACTTCTAAAGATTTTTTTGGGCATTTGGTCCTTCCATTATAGGCTGGGGTAGCTGTCGCACAGTGCTAAGCTTAGACGGTATATTTTGTTAAGCAAGTACATCAGTGAAGCTCCAGAATGTGGCGATGATCCTGGGATTACGTGTTGATGGGCCACCTATTATTGGCCCAATTATGATCGATGAGGGGAAGAGATGGGCTAGCTAGCCAGATTGTTGCGACGAGTTATTGGGCCGACACCCTATACCAGACGTGATGTACCATGACCCGATCAGTCCACACATCAAGTCAACTTTCATGATGGGCGTGCAGTATGAGACATGCATGCCAGGTGGCTTTTGTGGTCTTTTCTGAGAGTCATCGATCGAGCATTAAGGAGATTTTCGTGCACTGCGTGCTACATTCTATTTCTTATTGGGTGTTTCTTCTTGTGATACATCGGGGTTAGAGGTCCACGTAGTATCTTTCACTTCTGAGGACCTAGATTCATTCAAGACGCGGCTATAGGAGGAGAAATTCGCCCACCTCATAGAAAACTCTCGAGTATAGGCCCAGGCTAACATGTAGCCTACACCTCCTGATATAGTCTTGGGAGCATATTCATGTGGGAGGGACCTACATGTGCCATATATCCCATCTTGACGGTCTCAGCATTAGGTTGAGGTATATTTTACTTTCTGCACTTTCAAATTTCTAGCTTATATGTTTGTTTAAACTTTGTTGTGTGGATAGGTGGAACGAGAAATATGTTTGCCAAATGCCAATAGCGAACGTTGCACTATATAGAAATGAGCTGGATGACTTGCTGCATACTCAGGTTGGACTTGCAGAGTACATTTTAATTCAAATATCTATAATGCATATTCTAATTTAACATCATTTTTAATGTGTGCAAGTGATTTGAGAGTCGTACACTGAGCAGATCACGCTACGTATGTTACATACATGCTCAACAGGCTCTGATATATGGTTAGCATGAGTCCCTCTGATCAGCTGGAAGAGGGTGGAGTGGCATTTACCTGATCGAGTGTTGCGATAGTTCAGACTCATACCCAGAGTAGATGTGGCACCAGTTGATCCTAGTTTCAAAAAGGTCGATGGTCGAGGCAAAGCGGATGTCGACTGGGTTGATTACCACCAAGGGCACATTGTTGCTTGGGAGAGGCGGAGGGATTACCTCATCAAGGGCTTAGATGAAGATGAGGACAGGCTCGCGGTTATCAACCAATATATGTGCTAGTTCAGATCGTGGGCTTCTTTTTCTTGGCGAATCCTCAGACCACACTACTTTCCTGAGCACACAGCGTATATATGTAAGTGTTAACATAAGTATTCATTTGAATTCAATATGTTACTTGAGACTAATTTCACATGCTATTTTTTCGTGTAGTCGGAGCACATCTTGGCGACTCAGGACATCTTCCAACCGTACTTTAGCCGTGTAGATGAGCACGAGCTATAGGGAGCCGTTGATAGGTATGAGGTGTTATGTAGAGACTTGCGATTGTGTGTATATATCATGGACACATATTACGGATCAGAGCCTACAAAGGATGTCCCACACCATGATTGGAGCGTCGGGCCATCTACATATGTTAATCCAGGTTCATTTATGTATCGCTTGAGTCCTACATACCACTACGTATGAGTCACAACCTATATTCTTGTCACGACTCGATCTGAGACTTAGAAGATCTTGCATTGGAGGGCCACCATCGCGTGATTCGTCCACGAGCACGACCGATACACGGGGTGGTGCGATTACGAGCACGGGCGTTAAATGTTTAGGATAATCTATTTGTGCGTTTGTACTACATTTGTTCTTATCTATTTTATTTTTATTTCTGAATCATCCATTTATGTAAATACTTATACTCACTTTTTTGTATGAAAACTTGTAAATAATCTATTTTATTTTTATCTAACAATTTTTTTTGTTCTTAGATATTTTAGATCTATTTAAATGAAAACTTGCAGACTCTAAGGTTGATCTCTATAATTGACGATAGAACTATAAGCTTGCAAATGGAACATCAAAAGCTAAAGCAGAAACATAAGAACTCAAAGCCAATCCTTGATGTAAAAAAAAAAATTCATCAGTAGGCGTGGCCTCTGCAGATCCTGAATATAATGTATTTTAACGGCTGCTCTCTTGAAGCGTCGTTCACATTCAACTTTCACTCCAGACGGCGTGGCTACTTATTATACTTAGGTGGACTATAACTATTTCTAAATTTTTTTTAATGATATTTAATTGTCTAATTATATTTCTAATGATACTTATTTTAAAAAAATCTCATATTTTTGATAGAAAAGTCGGCTGCAAGCTGTGAAACTAACAGGGCAGAGCAGACAAAAAAAAGCTAAAATAAAGGACGGACGTACCAAGGAAGCAAAGAGGAAGAGGGAAAGGAAAAAGAGCATCTTGCACGATATATTGAAGTCCCCAGTAATTGAATCCCACGCGAGACTAGCCATGCTCGGCGTAGCAAAGAAGAGAAAGAACGCCGGTCGCAGCATCGCCGGAAGGGTGTTACCGGCTGCAAACCGCTGGTATAGTGTGATGAATAACACAAGGTAGTGAGTGATCCCAAGTGCGAACATGCACGTGGCCGCCTCCTTCCAACCCATCTCTGCCGCCGCTCGCGCACCAACAAGGTTCCCAATAACGCTTACATGGCTTGTTGGGTTGGCCACTAGAGATAAGAAATTCTTTCCATGGGTAAGCCAACGGCCGTAGATCTTGATGTCGAGGAAGAAGATAGGAAGGGAGAGGATGGAGCAGAAGACGAGGTAAGTGGTGGAGTTTGGAGACAGGAAAGGGGCGGATTGGAGGAGGAGGAGGGAGGAAGCGAAGGGGGCAAAGAGGTAGTTCATGCCGATGGGATGGGAGAGTTCGGCACGGACGGAATGAGGCCGGAGGAGGCAGCGCAAGAGGAAGAGGAGGGTGAGGAGGATGAGGGAGAGAAGAGCGAGGGACCAGAGGAGGAGGATGGCGAAGGAAGGGAGAACATTTAGGAGAGGGCGGAGACCGTGGGGGTTGGTTGAGGGGGAGCTCAGTGTTTTCCAGAGGAGGGCTTGGCTGCAAAGGGAGAGGCTGATGCGGAAGTAACCGGCATGGAAGCTTGACATGATGAGTATGGTGGAGGGTTTTACGCTTGGAGATATGAGTGGTGGTGGGGAGGCGGTAACATGGTGGACGTTCCCCATCTGTTGTTCCTCAGGGGCCATCTCCATTTGATATCTGTTTGCTTTGAGTTGTTCTGTTTGGTATTTTGCCAGTGCTACAGTTATATATAATATGGATATGGTGGTTATGATATAAAAAATACATCCAAAATATTTTATATAATTTTAAATTCTAACCATCTTTTATATTTAATTAATTAATTAATCTCTTCTTTATAGTTATAATAAAACTTTATATAACTAAGACTGCTAACATTTTACGTATTATATTATTTTTTAAAAGAATTAATGTTAAATTAATTTTTTATCTGTCTAATAAAATAATAATAATTTAATTGTAAAATGAACCGAGTTGTTCAATCAAATCATAATCAATTTCTTGCTTTGATGGTTTAAGTGTTGATTCATTTCAATATTTTTCAATTTTTGACAAAAATAATGTTAATAGTGTTTCAGATTCAATTAAGAACTAATTTATACTTAAACAAATTAGACTAATTAGATTAGCTCGAATTTTTAACCATTAATACATATATGTTTTTTAAAAGGAAAATATTATATATGTTGCAAACTCATAATAGTTGAATCTTAATCTGTCTGTGGAGTTATACAGACATTAGGCACGTAGAGTAGGATGGATCATAGGATGAGATCATATAGAACTAAGTAAAAAAGAAATGAAAAAATTCATTATCAAAATATGAACACAAGGGGAGATCAACAATAAAGAAGTTAGCTCTCTCCTCTCAAGAATAGTAAAGAAAGCCCAAAAAAAGTTTCATCTCTTGAGATTCCTACTTTTATATAATTTAAGAGTTGATTATAAAAGAAAATTATAAAAGTTTCATCTGTTGACTGAGGTTAATTTCTTTACACACTCAGTTGTGTGAAGTCTAGTCCTCTAATTGTTAGCAAATGAGTTCTTTCCCTAGGTTCTAGTACTTGCCACTGAGTGTTCTTCATTGTGGTTTGTCTACTAGGTCCCTATGTGTTTATTAGGGGTACATTTAGCTCCTTAATTCTTCTACTCCTTATAATTGTAACTCAAGGATTGAAAATAAAAATAATAATTAATAATTAATATCATTATTATGAGGAATGAAATAAATTTTTTTAGATATTTATATGACATGTCCTTTGGTTCCACCCATTTTTTGAGTTTTTCATACTTTGTGGCATTATAAAAAGAACATGTTGACCTCTATAACCAGTTAATGCATCCTTATACCCTTTAATTTCTTGTCGAGTTCTCTTGTTGATTAGTTGAGTACACACACGACGTTCAAAAGGCCTCGATGTGATATTAATGTGTCAAACTTTGGTTAAGCTTTCATAAGAACTAGACTAAGAAAATGCCCGAGGGAGAGGGCATTGCAGCGCCTCCGATTGAGGTAAAGTCTTCAATTACGATGGCATTGACTATGGCTACGGACGCCACTCTTGACTAAGAAAATAGAACATAGTCCTTGATTGAAGTAAACGCCTTCAATGTAGCTGAAATGAGTATTGTAAGAGAAAAGACTGAGCTTATTGTTCTACCTTTTATTGTTGAAAAGGTGACTCTAGGAACAGTAAGTGTTCTTCAAGAGAATGAGGATGAGTTTCCTCATCATATTCAGTTGTGGAAGGTTTTGGTGGGTAGGTTAGCGAGGACACTATCATAACAGATGCTGATAGAGGATTGTCTTGCCATAAAATTTGAATTTACATTTAACCTAGAATTTTGTTGATTTTAATAAAAAATATAACTAAGTTTTATTTGTTCTTGCAACTTAGCATGGCGAGCATTCACAAGCCTACTGAGACGGATAATGAGCATTTGCTGGCTTGTGTAGGTGGTTTTCTTGAGCCCATAAGTAAAATTGTGGTGAGTCCTCCTTCTATACTTGTCCTTTATCTTACTATAGATGAACTATTGAGACATTCTCCTCACAATAAGAAAGTGCATTGCTTTGTTGGTGGCACTCCCTAGATTAACTTTTTGTGTATCCACTTTACATAAGTTCTCTTATTTGCAATTCATGGCATTATTTCTTATTGTGTAGGGGCATCTTCAATGAAAACAATTTCTATTATTACTGATTTTAGGGTGGTCCCTCTAGGTAGTGACTTAGCAGTTCTTAGTTTTTTCGTTGGGATGGACCTCCCCATGCTAGGTAAGAACTCAATAGTAGTAACTCTTTGTACCATGAAAGTGACAAGTTTTACTTCGATGAATTTGAATGAGATGTTTGTGTGGTTTCCTTTTTTGATTTGTCATGAGAGCGATGAATTAGAAAAGATTGAGTTCTTGCCCCGAAGGGAATTGAAGGTTGCACCATGAAAGAATTTTTGTCTAGTGATCCTTCTATAAGCTCATTTCTTTGCAAAGGAGAATAGTTCTTCTTGAAAAAGCCCAAGCTTGATAGGAGAAGTGGTTGCTGAATTGTAAAGAAGGTTAGTAGCCATGGAATTTGATTTGGTCTCTCTTTGTTGCCAAGATGAGTTGAGTGGATCATCTATTTACAGCGCAAGTTCCACCTTCATGTTTGTCTACCTATCCAGCAAGAGAGTGCTCACTACTATGTGGCTTGTGTATCTAGTTGTTAAGCAGTTTAAGAAATATTGTAATGAGTAAAAGTGAGTGTATTCAATCCCTCTTTTGTAATAAAAACATGTATTGAATAAAATGGAAGTTGTTTACTTTACTTTCATGTTATTTTTATATTGTAATTCAAGTGGTTACATTTATGCCTATTTTGTTGAGTTTTTTGTTCGGTTGCGAGTAAGTTTATCATTATTTTATTACAATATGCAGTGCTTGAGCTCCTAGTGGGATTCCATCCTAAGTTTTAGAAATTTTTGCAGTAAATATTTTATGACATGCCATAATTTCTAAAAGTTGGTCTTCTTATAAATATCATTGCTTAATGTTTAGTAAGCTTCTATTACAATGATTTTTTTAGATTTGAGTCAGCAATTACTTTCTTGTGTAAGTTCTTTTTTTCCTTGATTGCAAAATTTTCTCCTTGTTTTAAGTATGGCTATAGCGACTTTAAAAAAAAGTACTACTAATTTCTTAGTGAATGGGTGATAAAGTCATCAATCGTTGATCTAAGGATGGTGAACTTCATTATTAATGTGTAGTGTCATGAAAACACCAACAATTATGTGGGAGTTACCAATTAGGATGAACAACTTATCATTATGAAGGAGGATAAGCTCTGCGTACTATTCAACCATTTCCACTATGGCCTTCATTTTGTCCATCTACGCTGAGTTGCTAAAAGTAATGAGCTTATAAGACATGATGCTCACTCAAGTTTTGCCAAACTGATCAATAGCAAGCATCATGACCTTCATTCTGTACTTGAGACAAAAGATGGAGCTTAACTCTTTTTATCATGTCTTCATTAATAGGATTGTGTAGTTTTTAGCAGGCCATTTGATAATAATAATAGGCTTGGTGAACAAATATCAGAGTTAGCAATCCAAACTTTTCTTCATCAAGTGTTCCATTGGATGGTCACTATCAACTACGCCCATCCCCTTTACTGTCAATATGGTTATAATCTACTTTGTCAGTCCTGTTGAGGAGGAGGTGTTGAGTAAGTCTGACGTAGCATAATGTGTCAATCAAATGAAGAAATGTACCAACTTCAAAGCTTGAAGAGTTGATGTAACATATAAAGAAAGAAATAAAAAAGAAGAAGGCCTACATGAAGTCTGAATCCATAAGACATGGCCTATGAGAAGGCATATGTGTTTTATGTGTTGTAATTTATATTAAAAGATGTGTTTATCATGTTTAAGTGTTGTATGTATGTTATGATCGAATTAGATATTAATATGTAATAGTTATTCTAACATTAAGCATTATTCATTTGGCATTGCAATACCGTAGCCATTGTACTTTTTGTTCAGGGACAAAGAGGACAGAGTCAAGGTGTTGGCTTTTGGAGCCTAGGCACCATGAGTGGCCTAGTTTAGTTTTTAAAATAACATTTCAAAACTAATTGAGTGCAATTTTGAAGGGACAAACCTTTTGGGAGTATTGCAAGTTGTATTGTTTATAAGTACAGAAATAAAAAGGTGGATGTTTTATTTTATGAAATTTAAATGAAAACTCTTGGTTGGAGCTTGGTGATCGACTTTCAAGGGAGATTTGGTGATTTCTCATTGTCGCTCCACTTTGGTGAGTGGAATCCTTACATACTTTTTTCCTTCGGTGATTGCACCAAATTTGGGAGGAAGAACACTTGACATCAAGCTCTTCCTCAAGTTTGGTGATATCTATGAGCAAATATTCTATAAGTGCTCACCCTTCTTTTGAAACTCAATTCTTTTTTGTGATAAATTTATCATATTTGCTTTAGTAGGCCATGATATTTCCACCTTCTACCCATCTGATCCTTACATGCTTTAGTTCCTCGATAATACTCATTTGATTCATACATGCTTGAAGGATGGAGAGGAAAGCGGAGGTGAGTCTACACCCACTGAGGCTGTGTCTGAAAGACTAGTCAAGGAGGCAAATGTAGGTAGGTCGAGTACCTTTATAACTCCAAAGAAGTCCAAGAAAAGGTTGGCGAGTGTGGCAACTAAGAGAAATCCTTGAGCCTTGTTAGAAAAAAGGTGCAACAAGAAAAATAAAAAGAAAAAAATGATTTATCCTTGATATATTTATGTTCAGAATTATTATAAGCTTATGCACTAGAACATAAGAAGTAGCTAATCTACTCAGAGGAGTTGGGCACCATTCTTAGGGAGCTCCCCAATCATGTCACCATGACCATATAGGTGATGGTATGACAGTCTCCTTGGGATCAAAATAGAGAGCATCTGCTAACCATAAAGGCATTGGCCACTAACTAGGTGGAGCGCAACTTAGTGAGGAACTAGCATCACGTTGTCGAGTCCATGGTAGCCAAGTTTGAAGAGAAGGCATGGTGTTAGGAAGAGGAGAAAGATTGAGAAGTGTTGAAGCTGACTCACCTCTCTAAGTTGAATAAGCAAATGGATGCAAAACTCTCTCATCACATTGAGGACTTCTAGTAGAAAGAGTTCAACTTCATTAGCTTTCTCAACCATATGAGTACAAATTCATTATGAGGAAGAAGTTGAAACAGGGTGCCAATCTTATAATTCAAAAGTTGGTCAAGCACAACCAATTGGATTCCAATTTCTTAACTTTGATAACGTGCTCGTATTGTTAGAGTTACAATTTCAGGAAAGCGATGAGGAGGAAAGGATGAGATAGGTTTATTTTTCTTTTCTTTTTGAAACAATTTTTTTTTATACAAGCAAGAAATAGAGTAAATGTATTTTTATTATTTTTTTGTACTCTCCAATTGCCATTTATACTTAATATTTTCTTAAATAAATTATAGTCTTTATGTTACTCATTTAGGTGATCACGTCATTAGAAAGATCGAACATTTAAAATATCTCGAGTTTATTATTCAAAGTGATGGAGAAATAGGTGGGGATGTTATGAATAGAATTCAAGTTGGATGGTCGAACTGGAGGAATTCATGAAGCCTAAAAGTATCACTTAGACTTAAGAGAAATTTTATAAGATGGTTGTGAGACTTGTAATGCTTTATGGCTTAAAATTTGAAATGAATATATACATGAGAAGGTTAGAGAGAGTCACCTTAGATGGTTTGGTTACATAAACATATCAGTCATCTGATGACCTAATTAGAAGAGTAAATATATTAGATTCGACTTATATTAAAGTTGGAGGTTGACCTAACAAAAATTATTAATAAGTATAAAAAACACCTTCCTTTATTATAATTAAATGAGAATTTGATACTGTGATGTTTTAATTTGGAGGTCGTGTAAACACCATGCAGATCTTAGAAGATACTTATTGAAGTGATCGGGTACAACATTAAGGTATGATGTACTATCTTGAAAGATAGAAACATCACCTTACAATGGACCTAATCATCTAATAAGGACTCCTAAAGCATGATGGGTTCATCTACATTACATGAAAAGTAAAGTAGGGTTTATTTTAAGTCGGGATCTTTAGTTCCCTATGGAGGCAAGCCTTCATAGTTAATTACATCTTAGAAAATGAGATTTTCTAAGAAGACTCTCGCTTAAAGTAGTCGATTATTATCTGCAAAGATTTCAAAGTTAAGACTATCAAAGGATTAATACTTTTAGAAAATTAAATGAGATTGTTTAATTGGAAGACTTATTTTTAGAATCCAAAAGAAAATAAATAGGAAGTGCTCATGATACTAGGAAGCCTAGTGAGCACTCCAACCTATCATATGGTGAGACTTTATGTATTTGAATGAGAAAGGATTTATTTTGTTTGAGTTGAAATTTTATTAGATTACTAGGGCTTATAATCCACCAACACAAGATTGTGAAAATGCTTAAAAGGTGAGGATTTATACTCGTAGCTCAAAGGAAATAAGCAGCCTCGGATCCTAAATCTAAGGAGCTTTAACACAAGCTAAAAGCATGACCTAAATCTAAGCAGAAAGAGGACATAAGGGTCTACCTCTATAAGAGAAGATAGACCCGTCTAACACTTCTGGACTTATAACTACCTAGAGTGGCTGCAAGCTAATACATCCTATGATTTAAAACCATGTAGTCCAGTCTTATGTAAGTGCAAGATAGGTAGGCTATTATTTAATTTGGAAAGGAGGCTAGAGTTTTAAAGTCACTCTTTGAGAGACTAGATCATGATTAGTATGAAATCATGACTTAAGCTAAATGAAAATTTTACAAATTTTATAACATTTTGACATATTCATTTGGGCAAAGGCTTTGAAATAATTATGCCTAAATACGTGATGAAATAGAGTTGTTGGCTAAATCAGTGAGAGGAGGTATTCTCTGTTACAAGGATGCCCTCACAGGTCAAGCATTCCCCAATTGTGCAAGAATGAAGACCCTTCTTATTCAAGAGTGAAGCAATATGTTATGCATGATATTAGAACATTCAACATTCAACAAAATGGTTGCTAAATCTTTTAATTATCTTGATTATAACCTAAGCTTTAAAGTGAGATTATAAATTATTTTAAAATTTAGTTATGAGTTATTAGTGGGGGTAGAAAAAAATTTTAATTTTATCCTAAAAAGCCTACCGCATCTAGGCCACACATTCAATCATCAATCATGAATAAACTATGAAAATCATGTTATTCTATTGTGCCATCTAAACGTAACAGCAATCAAAAATTAATAGATTCTATAAAAGAATAAAAGGTCGGTCCGACCAAGTACCGATGTACACCTTAGAAAAAAGAGAAAATCTAGGTAGCTGAGTTCTACCTTTATATAACCCGGTATTATAAAATAATATTATAATTGAAATTGAATACATGTTATGGGGTTCTCCTTTCTTCATTTCTTCTTCTTCTTTCTTTCTCCCTTTGATTTGATTTGCTTCAAGGCATCATAGGGCGCCCCAAGACTGAGCCTTCTAGCCACTGCTCATCCTAATCCCCATAGCACTAATCTTAATTTCTATTATAAAATTATATTTTTTTTTGAAAAAGTATTTCAAACTACACCTATAAAATAGATATTTGTTAAACATACATACAATCCCAAGCAGTTATGTTTCATAATTTGGACTTAGCACCCTGCACATGGGTAACCAAGCCCACATGTCCTAATGTGGATTATGCTTAGGGGGTATAAACAACCTATAGACAAAACATTTATATTTATTTTTAAGCAGCCCCTTAAGAACAATCCCTTGTAGAAAATAATATTAGGTTATCAACGGCATAACATCTACTCTACAATTCACATTCCTAATATATAATCTAAAATATTATATCACAAAATAAAACTCATCATCATTACATACACCGTCTTAA
The DNA here is from genome assembly GCA_021442155.1 of Cymbidium sinense. NCBI lineage: Eukaryota > Viridiplantae > Streptophyta > Magnoliopsida > Asparagales > Orchidaceae > Cymbidium > Cymbidium sinense. The sequence continues at coordinate 72,511,170 of CM038224.1, read as the reverse complement.
CTTAAAGCTAGAAATGGTGACTTAACATTCTAATGTATGTGCTTAGGCTTTATATGGTATGTCTTAGCTAGGCTTTTGAATTATAATTTTCTAAGTTTTAAAATTGTTTAAGTTAACATGATGGTGGTTTGATTTTAAATTGTTTAAAAGATTTGCAAGTTTTAATGTGTATCTTATTTTGTTTCATTTGATTTACACTTAGCATCTAAGTATTGTAAAGAGAATGAAGAGGTTTAACCTCTTTCATCCCTACCTTAGGTTATTTTCTAAGGCATATTATTAGGATTTGGTTTTCTTTAGTGAATGATTTATTAAATATTTTATTAATCTTATGTTTAGGTTAACTTTAAAGAATCATATTCAATATGAAAGGCATCTTAAGATTAATGTGATTGAATTACCATCACATAGAATATGTCTAACCATTCCTCTTCATCACCCATGATATGTATATAATTTAATAGTTAGCATACTTATACATGCAATACATTTTGGCATACTTAAATGGCAATGAATGCATATATATTTTTAATAGAAAAGGGAAATTTCATTATCTAATCAAATACACATACACATATATAAAATATATAAGCAAGTATGTGTCGTTGTTTAAACTAGGGAAGTGAGATAATCAAATGACCTCCTTAAGGCTACTTAAAGCCTCGTATTTTCAGGATTCCAGACTATATGCTTGTTATCTTAAATACATATGAATGTATATATAACTTTAACAATGAAAATCAAGCAAAATATTATATTTTTTTGGTTGAATTATTTATACATGTAAAGTAAAGCTCTATCTAAATTCTAATACAAATAAACATAGTAATGAAATTAAATAAGTACGTGCCTTTATTAACCAAGAAAATGAGATAATCAAATGACCTCCTTGGGGCTACTTACAGCCTCGTAATCCTTGGATGTCCAAACTATATACTTAATATCATTCAAATATATGTAAATCCATACATGAATATAGGAAAGAAAGTACTACCTTCACATGTTTAAGATATAAGCATATGCAAATCCTATATATATTCATAACTACTATCACTCTAAATGTTATTATTAATTTATAACTTTTGTAAAATAATTTTGAATTTATTAGTGATAATAGCCACACATATAATAAGATTAAGCCAATACATGTAATTTTATATATGTAAATTTCATTTGATTTTGAAAATATGAATGCATGGTATCACATAACATACATTATTTAAGGTGATTGAAAAGGAATAGCCAAACATTTTAACATAATTCATTTAACTACATTAATTCTTAAGGACAATCACATTAAATGAAATCATTTAAAGAGAGCCAAAGCTTCTTATTAATTTGATTTTAGATTTTAATTAAACTTAATGAAGAGAGATCATTTGTTGTTTTCAATCCCATTCCCATGTTAGTGATTTTAATTTGTTTAAGGAAAAATAATTAAGTGATTTTTTATAATTTAATTAAGTTTAATCATTAAATAATTCATTTAATTGCCCTTTCCTATGCTTCTTTAATTTAATTAATCATTTAATCATGAGACACAAATGATATGCACATGAGAAAAATAAAATTACAATGCTCCTAAAAGACCTAATACAATTGGCTCATGATTAGAGATTAACTAGATTAAATAATCTAATTAAATACTTTTATGATTTTCCCACATTTATGGCTTAATCATAATTTTCTTAAGGGTCTTTATGTTATTGAACACATAAAGAGGAACCCTTGAGTTGTATGTTAATTATCTGATAAGGTTATCAATTTAATTTGATTTGATTTCCTTATTAATTGGTTAATTAATCTCTTAATTAAACCTCACATTAATTAAATCCCTTTAATGAAATGAATTTAGAAAAGTAATCAAGAAAGAAGTCATAATCACTCTCCCTCATCATCTCACTATTAATCAGTGATTAATAAAGTTAAATTAATTAATTTTTACTATTTAGAGCCTTAAATAATTATTAAATTAATTAAGAGGCTAATTAAGATTTGAATTTTAAATTTCCCTAATTACATAGTCAATAAATCCCAATAAAATCATGGGATGTAGAAGTCATCACATTAAATCAACATGCTAAGTTTCTGATTAATTTCCCAAGTAATTATGGCTTTATTAAGCTAATTAAGAAAATATTAAAATGAAAGTATTTTTATATACCAAGCTCTAATCACTATTCAAAATCAAATGAAAGTATTTTTATTAAATTTTTCTCTATTTAACCTTTCCAAAATGGTTTAGTTGTATTTTTTTTTAGATTTTTCTATAATTTGTTATGAATTTATAAAGTTTTAGTGCAATTAATCACATTTTAAACACTAATTAATCCCTAATCTCATTAGAGACAAGCGGCGGGAGGGGGAGTGGGCTAATGTGGCAACACTTTCCACATGACACCGTGGGATTGGCCACTTAAATTGTCTGATGAGGCAGCTGAGTTAGTAGCGACGCACTTTCATCCTCGTTGTCTGATCCAAGATCAAACAGTGGAGATTAATCCACGGATCCTATAGAAATTAAATCAAATAATCTACCAGATTAATCATGCCCATTGGGTCTAATCATGAGGAACGGGCGGTGGATGATTCGACGCCACCTGAGCAATGGAAGACGGACACCGTCCACCCTCCTCCGCTTGATCCAAGCTCGTCGGAGCTCGTGAAGCATTGAGATTAACTCCAAAATGTTCGAGAGGGAGATCTAAAGGGATCTTACGATGGAATTCACACGAAAACATGAAATGTTTCACAAAACACCTAAGGCCTTTTCTACAGTTTATCAGAGTTTATCTTGTCAGAGGTCAGGACCACTGGTTAACCGATAGAGGTAGTGTCATCTTGAAGAGATGAAGCCTTGCTAAGAAGCTCGGGCCTTGATTCCTCTCCGGTGGCTTTGTGGACTAAGCGTCACCATAATCCTCATCATAATTAGTCTTGGGACAGTCTCTAGTGCTCAAAATGATCGAGAATCAATTCATTTCTTTTTTCCAGAGCTTAGTGAATGTGTGGGTGAAGTTAATTATGATTTGGTTAAGTTTGGGTGGAGTGGGACGGAGTGGTTGCTATATTCCTTTTGGGTTTCTTCTCATCAGCAACGAGAGGCTCAAGGGAACTTAAGAAAATGCTCGGTAAGCTTGTCTCCTCACTCTCAAGCCCTCTGAATGCTCAATCTGTCCGTTTGGATCGAGATGGGGAGAGTATACACTCTCCCCCATAGGATCAGACAATTGGGATTAGTTCTAATTTTTGTAGGTGTTCAACCGGTGCAGGTAGCTGTGGGTGGCAAAGAGGTGTTGAGGTGGCTCGATTTGAGTGGGTGAGTGAGGGAAGTGGGCTGGCAAGGGCTAAGGTGGAGTGTACCGCCTCCCCAAGGTGCACTAATGGGAATGGATGGATTAGCTCACTTCCACTTGGCTCATGGCTGACCCAACCAGCTTTGGGTTAGGTGAGCCAGTGGTCCTCATGTTCAATTTGAGCTTAGGGTGGCTAGCAAGGGTAGGAGAGTGAGTTTGACCATCCAAATGTGATTTTATCCCATTTGGAAGGCTTTACCCAATGGGTAATGAGTCCATTCGAGTTTGGTTTAGGTTATGTTTGATTTGGGCTGACCCGAGGTTAGGCCAGGCCAAGTTTTAATAGGTTTTGGCCTTAGTTTGAGTGGGTTTGGCTCAATTTGACCCATGTAGGTCAAATTGGGCTAGGTTGGGTTAAGTTGACTAATTGGTCAAATTGAGTCAAACCATTGGTTGAGATAAATTCAAATTGTGTTTTAGAATGTATGAGTTTAATTGGTTTGATTTGATTTTGAGTGAATTTGAATTTGACTCATGAGTTTATATGGGTCAAATGGGCTAAGTTAACCAATTTGGTCAAATTGGTCAAATTGGCTTGGGTTAGGTGTTGGTTTAGGTTCAATTGATCATTTGAATATGATTGTAGGCTTTGATTTCAATCAATTGGGTTAACTTGGTCAAATTGAGTTCAACCAAGGGTTTGACCATGCTCAATAATCAATTTGGAATGGATTTTAATCATTAGTTTCAATTGATTTAGATTAGGATTTGTTTTAGCCCAATTTGATCTTTTAGGTTAAACTGGGTCAACTTGGGTCAAAGGGCCAATTGGATTTGGTTTGGCTCAATTGATGGCCAAGTCATATTCAAGAATCAACTTAAAGTTAGTATGAATCAATGGTTTCAACTAATTAGGTTTAGAATGGAGTTTGGTTCAATTAGGTTCATGTAGACTAATTGGGTTTACTTGGGTCAAGTGATCAAATGGCTTGGCTTGACCCAATTAATTACATTAAATCAATCAAAGATTATCAATAATTGATATAAGAGGTTTTGAATGGGTTGGTTCAATCCAATTTAGGTTGGATTGAGATTTGGATCAAATGGGCCCTTTAGGTCACTTTGGGATAAGTGAACCTAATAGGTCAATTGAGTTAGTTTTGGGTTGAATTAGGTTGAATTGAGTTTGAAAGTTGATTTGGGATTGATTGTTGACTTTGATTGTAATTAATTTGGGTTTAATTAAATTTTGGCTCATTTGGAATATTTTGGGTTTAAATGGGCTAGCTTGGGTTAATTGAATTGATTTTGCTCAATTGACTTGATTGTAGATTTTGGAAGAGTTTGGAATGAAGATTTAAAAGGTTGGAGTGCTTTTATGAAAATAAATTGAGTTTGGTTTGATTGAAGGAATTTTGGTTAAGTCCATAGGATTGAATTAGGTTAAGATGGGTTTGAAATTAGATCATTTTAGCTTGGAGCTTGGATGTGAAATGAAATTCAATTGGGATTAGTTGTATTGATTTGAGGTTTGGTTTTGCATGATTGGATAGGCATAATTCATGGGTTAGGCCTAAGATAGGTAAGTTATATTTAAATACTATGACATAGCCTAAACTTATGGCAAGTCCTCCTAAGTCTCTAGGTTTGGGTTAAGTATTCACTTAGTCACTAGAAGTGTCTTATGACTAAGAAGATCCTAGTATCTAGAAAACTCCTAGGTCTAAGATGGGAAGATTGAACCCTCACTCCAAAAGTGAGGTCAACAGATACTTAATTAAAAATAATTTAGAAGAAGAATTCATGTAGCTGACCCCATATAGCGGGATAAAGGCTTGTTATTATTGTCATTTAACCTTGTGAGATTTATAAGGTGCTCCTCTCAATTTCCTTAGCACTTTAGATGTTTAAGAGACTTAATTATTTCATGTTAGTTAGTTTAATGTGAGTAAGTTCAAATGATTGTAGTTAATGTACATGTACAAACCTCTTAAATGACATAGCTCTCATTAAAATACTCTCGTCACTAAAGGTAGCTTATTGAGTTAAGCTCATATAGATTCAGGCCAAATATTGTTCACCAAGTTTAGGCTTTATATTCAACCCAAGTATATCTCACCAAGTTAAGCCTTAAATTCTATTCAATATGTAGCTCACTGAGTTATGCTTTGAGCTTGGTCAAAATTGGTCAAAATTTAGTTCGTCTAATGAAGCTTTTTGCTTGGGAAAAATATAGCTTGTTGAGTGACTCGAGCAAACATGTAAATCTTCAAACTCTTTCAAACCAGAGCAAAATGTAACTTGTCGATTATCTTGAGTCAAATGTAGCTCATTAAGTTACTTTGATTAATATTTAGCTTGCAATGTTACTTATGCCAATGTAGCTTGCTAAGCCATTTAAGCCAGTGTAGCTCACCAAGTTACTTTGCAAGTGTAGTTCACTGTGTAATATTCTATCCATAAGCCAGTGTAGCTCACAGACTATTGTCTACACATAGACACAAATATTTAGCTCGTTGAATATAGCCTCATTAATTTTCTTAACCTCTGTCATATTAAATGATTCAAGGATTTTCTTAGAGTCTTGGCCGATGCATTCAAGCAAGACTTATTATAGGTGAGTAAACAAACTTTTTGAGCAAGTGCATATTAATTTTTACATAATTTTAGGTAACTAAAATGAAAAAATTATTGAGTAGACATAGTTAATTTTGTTAATGAATTCCAAAAATATTTTGCTTGTGTACTTAAGTGATAATTATTTTTTTGAACTCAAAAGTTCATTAAGAAGATAAAATAGATCTAAGGATATAATTTCTCTCAGAGGTAGAACTTCTTTATATCCACATCCTCTAAGTCTGGATACATCTTGTTTAGAGTATGTTTATAATTGGTAGGCTCTTAGTCCAACTTACTTCTTGATAATGCAAGGCTTGTTTCAAGTGTGGATGAGTTTGCCTAGTATAATCTATTAAGAAATCGCATCTACATCCTTTAACACCTAGTTGTTAGATCTAAACTACAATTTCTTGATGTTTCTATTTTAGTTTTTGGCCATTCACCTTTTGGTATCTTCTTATCTTATTGATGCTTCAATGTGTAATTCTTGTAGTATGTCAAGTATGATATCCATCGCTTCTATATTCAATTTCTTACACTCTATATTATTTTGGTCAAACTTAGCAGTCTCCATACAACACATAGATAACTAGTAATACCATTTATGTGATGAGTAACAAGGCAAATGGGCCCTGCCTGGTTGCTGGGAATGGAGTCATCCTATGAGCCCAAAGTACAATAGGTAAGGCATCAACCCACTTTACATTTGCACCTTCCATCTTATTTTTTTAATAAGTTGAGGATTTCTTATTCACTTTTACTTCACCATTGGTTTATAGATGATGCATTCAAGTGAATTTAAGGTTAATTTCTTGGGGCTTATAGAACTCTAATTATTTGTTCACAAACTGAGGGTCATTGTATGTGATGATTGATATATGTAGTTCATACCTATAGATAATGTGAATCTAAATAAAGATTTGAACTACCTAGGTTGTTATCTTGGCGATTGACTTTATTTCAATCAATTTGTTGAAGTAGTCAATCATGATGAGTACAATTTTTTTCTATCCACTAACAATTGGTAGGAGACCTATTAGCATAAAAGCAACTTTCTAGCATTGTTTTCTTCTTTTGGTGAAGTCTCTAATGTCTTTACCCAAGGTTAGCCATAAATATCCTTATCATAAGATGTGATGGTCGAAGTCCTACCTATGGGGTGACCTCCACACTCTCTTGAATATACTTCACTGAGAACTTTCTCCTATTTATTTTCCCAAACACACATCAAGTTTAGTGTGATAATATATCATCAAAATAGCTCACCGTTGACTATAACATATTAAGCAACTTTGAATTTGAATCTTCTTGGATCTTTGATGCTTTCTTTTAGTTTTCAAGTATGTAAGTATTTTTTGATGGGTCAACCTAGCTAGATGAGGTTTCACCAATAAACTACATAAATTTGCTTCTTTTTATGGTTGGTTGGAATATTTCTATTATCAGTTGTTCTCCAAGTTTACTCTTTATGGATAGTATATCAGTTAGTTAGATATTTTCACTAGGACTTGCTCTATCTTGAAGTATTCGAGTCTCCCTATCTCTACCTTCACTTTATGTAAATATTTTTTTTATTTGTAAAGATTCATCTTTTGCTATGCAATCTCCATTAATTTAATTCACCCTAAGCTATGACTATGAATGAACTACAATATGGCTGGCATCAAGTACTTATCTAAATTTGAGTATGGCGAGTAGTGCTTTATATTTTGATTGATTGTAAGTCACACTAAATTTGAACTTCACTAATATGGTGATCATGAATCATGTCAATTTTCTCTATAAAATGTCTATTCCCGTCTTTGTTCTTTAAAAGATCCATCCATATACAAATGGTATAGTGGTTCTAGGTTAGTTAAGGCATACAGTGGGTCATTAAAATCTACGAAGAAGTTAGCAAGTTCTTTCTCTCTTATTGTCATCTAGAGTGAGTATGGGATAATTAAATCATTTAATTCTACTGAATACTTTAGTAATCTCTAGGAATGACTCAACCTTATAGGTCTTAATTTGAGTAGATAATTAGTGAAAACTTGGATGGAGTGAGCTTGAACGTAAGGTTGAAATCATTGAGCTGGTATGATGAGAACGAGTGTGAGTCTCTTTATGATGGGATAATGTAACTTGGCACCTCTCAATGACTTGTTAACATAGAATACTAGCCACTTTTTTGTCATTTCTTCTTTGATTAAAAATAATTGCATTGCATCTTCTCCAACTCCTAAGCATAATGGTACAATTTTATATCTCTCTTGGGCTTTACAGTAAAGGTGGAGAGGTGAGTAATAACTTTAAATCATTAAAGGCCTTTGTGGAAAAATTTTATGACACCATATAAAGGTTAGGAATTCCTTATTTGGATGATCAAATGTGACATTAAAAAATACATATATCATCTTGAAAGATCAACATGTTATCCTATAATAGATTTGATCATTTAATAAAAGACTCCTAAGGCTAATGGGTCTTTCATCTACCAAAGAGTTTTCCCCTGAACTACATTGGAAATAACACGAGATTTATTTTAATCTAGGTTCATAATTTCTTATAAGGGCAAGCCCCTATAGTTAATTACATCTCAAGAAGGTCTCTTCTTAAGAATACTCTTGATAAAATAAATAAGTCATTATTTTTAAGAAGTTCTAAGATAGTTTTCAAAGGAATGATATTTGGAATTTTGATTAGGAATGGTCTAATGTGGAAAGAGTTCTTTTGGAAGCCAAATGAGACGAAGTAGAAAATGTCTGTTGATATTGGGATGCGTAGTAAGCATTTCAACTATCCTATCATTAGGCTTTAAATTTTAGAATTTAATTTAGATTTTGAGTTGATATGTTTTTTAGAAATCTAAGACCTATATTCTAACAGCATAAGACTACAAAAATACCTAGAGTTGAAGAATTACTCCAAGGAGGATGCTTCAGAACCTAATCTACAAGTGCTTCTAACACAAGTTAGATACTCGACCTAACTTCTTTTGGGAATTATTGATCATTTCTCTCACTTTAGGGAACTAATGTATCTTTGACTCTTCTGGACTTACAACTCGCTTGGAGGAGTTGTCAGCTAACACCACCTAAGAGTATTTTAAATTTATGATGACAAGTCTTATGTATGCAAGATGGCTTGAATGTTGTGTCTTTTTAAAAAAAGAAATCTAAGAATCCTAGACTCACTCCCTAATCCTTAGGATCATGTAGGGTATGAAATGCACTAACTAATGCACATTTTTTATTTTAAATATTTTGACTCGATGATCATTTTAGGCCATGGGTATGCAATTTATGCCTACATGATATGCAATTAGAATAAGGACATGGGCCAAATTGATAATGGAAGGCAGACTTCCCCAAGAAAGTAGTCATCCTCACAAGTCAAATGCCCCTTATGTGTAATAGGTGAAGTTGCCTAATTCAAGGATCAGAGCAATATGATTATATGATTTTAAAGAACTAATTTGTTTCTAATTTTTTTTAATTTATTTCCTATGGCATTAATTTAAGTGAGGTTTTGAATTGTATTAATTTTATGTTTGAATTGATTAGATTTAATTAGTAGAAAATTTTAATTTTTTTTTCTATTAGCCCATGTCCAAGAATTCATCATATAAAGCACAACATAGAAAGAAATTTAGAAAAGTAGGTTGACTCTATTGCACACCCAAAATAAATTAAGCTAATTTTTAATTTAAAAAAAGGCCAAGGTGATCATGTACTGGTATACACTCTAGTAAAAGAGCAAATGGATAGCCAAGCTCTGCTCTTATATAACCTGACCTAGAACTACAAGTCTAGATCTATCTTCTTTCCAAGATCATCTCCTTCTTTAAGAACCTCCATTGAGCTTCATAGGGGACCTCTACACATCTCCTAGTAGGGTCAACTTTTGTTAATCCTAGACCTCATAAATCCTAAGATAATTCTAAGCTTAAATTTTTATTTTAAATTCAAAAATGAATCTTAAGCCTCGCAAAAAGAAATGTCAGGAAAATATAAATAACACACAACAGTTGTATTTTACAAACACACGGGCATAGCATTAGTTGCTTGCCAAGTCCACCAATCCTATAAGATATGCTTAAGAACTTAAGCATGCTTGTAAGAAAATAATTTTTTTAGTTTATTTATGATAGTAGTCCTTTTTAACATAGCCCTTTGTAGAAGACAATGTTAGTTCTGAAAAAAATATCATATTATATAGTCTAACGGGCAAACAATCCTAGTCATATAGCCTAAAGTAATATATCACAAAGACATGTGAAGTACATCACATCACAACACAAAGTATCATAAAGTATCACAGAATGGCCTAACCTAAGTCTAGGGTGTGTAACCTAATAATCTAGTGTGTGAAAGAAATAGGCTTGTATAGTAATACTTTGTTAGGCCTTTTTAGTTCAAGTTTCGATTTAGATTTATGAGTTTGTTTGATTTTCACCTTTGGATGGTTTCAATTCAAATGATTTAATGATTTGTTTTTATTTTCATGTTCAAGTTTACTTTTATTTTGTTAAAGTGAAGTTTAGGTTTTAAAGAATGAAAAAGTATAATAGATTCCACTTTTGGGTGGGACTCATTCTATCCAACATCCTAACCCCTAGTGGAATGAAATCTTCATCTTAAGATGAAGATTCATACCAAAGGTCTAACTAAGATCCTTAAGTATCTTAATTCATCTTTTAAATTTAATTTAGATGGTTTGGATTTAAATTTAGTTAGATTCTAGAGTAATGTTTCAATTCTTGTCTTTTTGGAATTTAATTCTTTATTTCATTCTTTTGATTTGATTTATTTTTTTTATCCTTAATTTAATTTATGTCCAATTTGGTTTGATTTATTTCATTTGATTTGAATTTGTTTAGTTTGCATTATTGTTTTAGTTTAAGTTATGTTTAAGTTTGTTAAATTTATATTCATTTTATTTGGTTTTAGTTGTGTTAACCTAAGACACTTAGGTTGATGTTTGAATTCATTCATAAGTTACATTGATTGCAAATCAGGATTTCATTAAGTTATTTGATTATGAGTTCATTAACCTAAGATTTAATTAAACTTCATATGCATTATTAATTTCATTAACCCTTTAAGTATAAAATTGATCAAGTTCTTTAATTTAGGATGTTGGAGAAATATCCTAAGTGTTCTGGTGTTGATATAGATTCTTTAAGTTGCTTTATGAATTTTATGATTTTGTGAATTTTTTTATATATTATTTGATTTATATGATCTAGAGATTTGGAAATTCAACAATTCCCAATCCGAATTTCAATTAGGTTTGAAAATTTTATGACAAGTGGGGTTCAATGCCAATTTCATTTTTCCAAAGTTTTATCTTGATTAGTTGCATGATTAGGGTGTAAGTAAGTTTTAATTATTTTATTAAAACCCAAATTAAGCTTAATTTAATGAAGATCATTTAGGGGTTTTTTTTTATTCCTCTCTCAAAGATGCTTCCAAAGAGGGTTCATTCAAAAATTTTAAAAAGTTGGTTTATTTATTATGATTTATTTAAATTTTGGTTAATTATTTGAATTATTTAATTCAACTAATTACTCAATTAAGTCATTTTATGATTTATCAAGTTTCAATGAGTTTCATTAGTGTATTTAAGTTTATTAGGGTTTGTTAAGTTGATTTAAAGTTAATTGATCAATTTTGATTTTTTTTTCATTTTATATTAATTTATTTAATTAAAATCGAGTTTAGAGTTTAAAATTTAAAATTTATTAAATTACATCGAAATAATTCATGAATTTTTTTTTTCTGAGGTGTGTTTTAACCTCAATTTTAGTTCTTCAAAGTTTCATTTCAATTGAATTACTAGTTTGTGATTAATTTGAGTTTAATTATTTTAATTTAAAGTCAAATTAAGCCAAATTTACCCAAAATTAATTGGATATTTTGATTTTAATAGATTCCTCTCATCAAGAGGAATCCATAGAGCACGAGTTTACATTTTTTTATTTATATTTAATTTTCTATACTTTTTGAGTTTTCTAGCATTTTTAATAGTTTTTTAATTAATTTAAAAGAGAATTTATCGTTTAAAATTGCAGAGCCGATGTGGCGCCTTTGCCACGTGACGTGGTGCCGATGTGGCACCTTTGCCACATGGTGCGACGTCATTGGGCCATGTAAATCTGCATGGCAGCCACATCAAAAGTGGTGCCACGCTGGACGAATCTCGAAGATCGGATGGTCTTGATTTGTTTCATGATCTCCTTAAGGTGATTAATCTGATCGTGTGGCTAGATCTCGACAGTTCGTTCCAAATATAAGGATCGAACGACGGAGATCATCTCTCAATCTTCTCCACTACTCTTTTTTTTTCTTTTTTGGGTCGGAATATATATATATATATATATATAATTTTTTATTTTTCTTCTTTTTTGAGCCAAGGTAATAATAAGTGGTCATTTATATGCCTAAGATTATAGATACTCATTTAAGACATAGTTAGGTCTAGTAGACATATATTAAGCTAGGTGATAATTAAGTATGTTTGGCTTGATATATATTTTCATATTGATTGAGTTAGAGATAATATGATAAGATCACATTAGGAACATTAAAACATAATAAGGGTATAAGCTATTTATAAGTTCATGAAAGAATTAGGTAGGATACTCTACTAACTTGTGGAAGCTTAAAAATGGCTACAAATGGTTAACTTACATAAGTTAAATTACCTTAAATCTTGGGCAATCACTTTCTACTAAAGCACAAGTAAGTAATTGTCTCTCTCTCAATATGTTTTTATAGGTCAATAAGGCAAATACAAGATTAAGTGAGAAAATGCAACACACTAAAGGTGAGATATGATCAACTATTTTTATTGTTCATATAATAAAAATTTTTTGGAAAGGTAAGCCATTGTTCTAGTGGGGTCCAAAGCACATGCTCAAATTATTTCATGCATGAAAACCTTGGATACATGTTGTTCATGCAAGACTTAACAAAACAATAAAATATTAAATAGTATTGATGGATGTATAATTGTTATAACCAAAATAAATATGGATAAGAATTTAAAAGCAATATAATTTTCATCAAGAGATTACTATTTGGTTGTAATAATGTGTCATTATTATTATTATTACCACTACTACTACTACTATTATTAGGTTTTATTATTTTCTTTCTATGAAGTACCATCCACAAATTTCTGGTCTATTCTTCAGTTGTCTCTTATATTGATATGGGGTCTCTTATTATGTGCTTTAACTCTAATAATTTATCTCCCTTTATTTCAATCAATTATTCGAAGACAAATGCTAATTATCAGAAAATCTATGAATGAATTATTTGTTATTAAATTGTATAATATATTGATATAATAATGACTACATAGGCAATAAAAGATAAAAATAAAAAATAATGATGTGAATATACTATAGTAGAAATGATCATAGATTCTCATATAAATATTAGGCATATATTAAAATATTTTTATGATAATAAATAATTTCAATAATTCTAACACTAATAATGTTCAAATTAACCATAATAAAAAAATCATGATAATTTTCATTGACTTCGATAATTCTAACGCTAAAATAACTTAATAAACTCTCTCTGCCTCCAATTATTATGTCTTTCCTAATGCTATTATATCAATATTTATTTTTTCCTAATAATAACTTGGGCATTATTTGAAATATAACAGCATGCAGAGTCTGAACATTCCACGATGTAACCATGAACGCGACTTTCGTTTCTTCGCCTCCCCAGTTTCCGCTTACTTTCTTCACTGCTAACTGGAAGGCAATAAACAAACCACCTCAGCGATTTCCAAAGATAGGACTCTTCACATATATCTCAAAAGTCTTCCACTTGCATTTAGGGAGACTCTTTGTTTTGCTACTTTTTCGGCATGCTCAAAAAAGTCATGCAAATTGTAGCACAGAGAAATTAGTTCTGGTCACCGCTAGTATGCAGCAACTGGGATAAAACCCACCACGTCGATTCGTAGTGCTGCTCAAAAAAAAAAAAAAAGGTGCCAAAATCAGAGCTAGCCAAGCATGAAGTGAGATTGATTCCATTAATACTTTGCCAAAGTAGCAAGGCCTATATCCAACTTCTAGATTTGTTTATTTCATTATCGACCGTGGTAAGCTTAAATTTTGACAATGCTGAGTGGATTGCAAGCTTTGTAGTCTGAACTAACTAATAACATTCTGGGGTATATCGTCTTATCTTCCCTAAGACCGACTTTTAAAAGACAATAATTTGAGATTAAACTTTGTGTCATATGTCATGTCATGTCAAAGGAGTTATTTGGTAGAATAGGAGAAAAAAAATTTTCTGAGAGGAACGTAATGGCCTAGAATGGAAGAGAATGCTTGCACTGTTAAAATAACTTCAATCACGTAACTAAGAGCTGTAATGCACAAGTCCTGTGGAGTGTCAAAAACTGACCTAGTAAGAAAATCCAACATGAGCTCAACTTCAAAATTCTGAGTTCAGATTGAACCAAGTAATTTTGAGTCGGCTTCTAATCAAAGAAATTGACTAGTTTAATATTTCGAGTCGGATTTAGATTGACCTGTCAAGTCAAAACTGATCTAATTTTAATACATCAACTCTAATTTGACTAGATTTCAATCCACGACCTCGCAACTAACATTATTTTTGATCCGTGAACCCGATTTTGACTTAAATATATGTATAAATAAATCATTCCGGTCGTCGCGTTTGGTCAATCGAGTTGAAGGAGGGATGAGTTCGTGTTGAGATTTTTGACCCGTTTAATAAGTGGGCTAAGTTTTGATCAAACTTATTCAGTTTGATTCAAATACGGATCAGATCCAAACCCCTTACACTCATTAAACATAACTGGTATTCAGCTTATGAATGCGATCCAACTAGGAGACACCGCTTTCTGATCTATGGTCAATTCTTAGAAACATTGCAGTAATGAAAATCTTTTAGTCAGAATTTCTAGGTTTCAGTCATGCATGTAACGCAATCATCGGCCTAACTTTATCACAACTAATTTATTTGAGTCTCATTTATGATCAAGATATTTTTAACCAGTGGTTGAATCGGAAAGGAGTATGTCAGGAATGCTCTCGGCCTCCTACAGATAGTTCTAAGAGAAAGTTTATATAATTATATATAATATAAAAGATTATCATTGAATCCTCTTGCAACTTTTTAAAAAAAAATATTTTTTTGTCCATTAATAACTTATCTCATCCTCTTTCATTTAAAATATTAACTCTGCAACTACTCTTTTTTTTCCCTCCACAAATACGTTTAATATAAGTTCTTATTAAATCATCAACTGCTTATCTTCTTCATTTGAGGTCAGGAGCATTCATATTCTCTTTAAACTATATGCTTCGGGTTTTGCTTTAATAATAAAAGAGTAATTTTTCTAAGCTTGGTTCTAGCAAGTACCTATCTTATTTTATCTCAGTTTTAAAAAATTTGACTAAATATTAATTTTGATAGAAATTGAATGTGGTAGAAAGGCAAGACCTGCACAAATAAGACGAAGTGGAAATTTTTTTATAATGATTTTGCAAGTTTTATTATCGTTTTCATTTTAAAATGACCCTAACCTATGAGAGCCTCCAATCATCAATGTTGTTCAACAAAAATCTTACTAATCAGTGCCCAAATTACTGCTCTTATGCGAAACTCCTTTCAGGCCGAGTTTGTTGTTTATCTCTCTACTGCTAATGACTTAATCATTAT
Source organism: Cymbidium sinense (assembly GCA_021442155.1). NCBI lineage: Eukaryota > Viridiplantae > Streptophyta > Magnoliopsida > Asparagales > Orchidaceae > Cymbidium > Cymbidium sinense. The sequence goes on along the minus strand of CM038224.1, from coordinate 72,495,554 downwards.
TATTATTTTCATTCAAATTGACCCTAACCTATGAGAGCTTCTCCAATCACCAATGTTGTTCTTCAAGAATCTTGCTAATCAATGCCCAAATTATTTCTCTTAAAACAAGAAGATGAAATCAAAAACAGATTTTTTACTTGTGTGGTCCAATGGTATAACGAAATAAAAAAATTTATTTCTACAATTGAATCTATATCGAATTTAAATATCATAGTAGCTGATATAGGAATGATTCCATGAGACAGGTCCACTTACTTTTGATTCCTTTCCAATTTTACGGTGGGTTTGATAGAAACTCAAAACTTGTTTCAGGTCGAGTTTGTTGTCTACCTCTCTGCTGTCAATGACCTAACCATTATTATCATTTCATTCAAAATGATCCTAACCTATGAGTGCCTCCAATTACCAATATTGTTCATCAATAATTTTGCTAATCACTACTAGATTATTGTTCTTATGCAAAACTTCTTTCAGATTGAGTTTGTTGTTTACCTCTCTACTACTAATGACCTAACCCTTGAACAACCTCACATCAAGGCCATTGAACTTAAGTGTTGCATGGCATTTCATTTATTGAATACCATTTTGTCATAGTGTGGTTCTATCCTTAGTCAATAGAATACAAAAACCTAAACAATTAAAGCAATCAACATGCAAACATGTATGTAACCAATCAACCTTAATTCTAGCTCACCTTGGGAACTTAGCCTATAATTCATACCTAATTAAGCAGGGAGTGATGTAATAAATGTTACATGTACACTAAAATTAGTAGATCATATAAATAAATGCTACATCAAGTTTGAAGTTCAAATCATTCATAAAGTTGAAAGCAAGATGAATAGTTAGCATTATTGTTAGGCTCTTCCTACTATTACAACAAGTGAATAAATTTAAAGATGGATTTTAGCCATTGGAACATGCACTTGCTAATATTTCCTTTTTGGTAAAGTGGCATATGCAATTTTTACTTGTCATTATCATGTGTCTTGATATTATGAGAAGAAATTGTGTGGCATCTAGCTTAAAAACATAGCTCATATTTTTTAAGTTGAACTTTAAAATATAACTTTTATAAACTCATTATGGTGATGATATTTACCAGGTTTTCAAACACATAGACAAGATCATTAGATTGTTTTCTTTCAAGCTTTCAAAAAATCTTTCTAGACTTCAATCAATAATTAGAGATAACTATGATGAAGTCATGTAGTCCTTTTCAATATTTGATAAACATTGATAATTTTTTCTTACAATGAATTTATTATGCAGAGGTAGATATGTTGTGTTAGAAAAATAATGACCCTAAGCCTTCAAGAGAAAGATGACAGCCACCTTAATCAAGCTTTAGTAAAAATCAACTTCTTAGTTAAAATTTTGATCACACAAAATTACATAGATCAGGCCTAATGTTGACCTCCATATATGTGTCATAAGTCAAGTCAAGCCCACAAGTTGAATTCGACGGACTTCGAAAGTGATAGTGCGGAAATCGGAGCTCAAAATGCACTGAACATCACCGAAAATGGTCGAAAAGACCTCCGATCGACGAATGGACTACGTCATCACGTTCAAAATATCGAAATTGGTTAAAATATAAATATTGTATAATTTAAAGAGCAATCGATCGTATCGAGCTATCAATGTCGACATATCGAAGTCGACGCGACGATGTCCAAACGACCTGAAATTGATCTATTGTTAGCTTCAAATGTTGAAAACCAAATGATAATCGCCACGCCTAATTGGACAAGTCTGCAAATGTGGAATGATCGAAGCAAATCGAGGTCAAGTATTGGACAACTCCAAAATCAACCCAACGAATGATCGAAACAACTTTTATCGATTCGTAACATCGAATCAAAAAAAATATAAATATTTCACAAGTTAATGATCATCCAATCAAGCAGTCGAGTTGTCAATGCACATGCACGCATATCGAGATCAGGAGGCACCTACACAAACCAAACGACATCCATTCATGAAATTGATTATGTCATTAACTTCAAAATATTAAAATCTATCAAGTAAGACTGTTCACACAATTCAAGTCTACGAAAATCGAGATCGAAAGCGTATTTTGAGTGAAATGACGCCGATTTCAAACAAAACACGGAAAACGGATCACATTATGTAAATATCTAAAGTTTAAATATATATATATATATATATATATATATATTAAATATGCAATTTAACAATGTGAAATTTGTATTAAAATTGATTAGACATTTAAAAAATTAATAAGAAGTCTTAACTTTCCTAATGTAACCTAAATCTTAATCCAGGCTAGCACGGCTCCTATTCATGCGTGACCCGAGCCCCCTTTCACTCCGCCCAATCTATTATTCTTCACGAAGCAAACCCGAGCTCGACTCCCCCTTCACACGCACGAGTCCGTCTCCACGCAAACCCTCGGCTCGTTCCTCTTCACGCACGGGAGCTCCCCGCACAGAACCGCTCAATCTCCTCCGCTCCACGTTCCACAATCGCTCCCGCGCAAGCCCGCCTTCAACCGTTCCCACATAAGACCGAGCCGCCTTCTTCTTCCCTTGAAATCGAAAAAAGCTCCCACTTCCTTCTTCCCTCCAAACCGAAAGAGGGCTGGCTCCCATTTTTCCTCCGCTCGTCCAAACCGAAAAGGAAACTCTCTTCCTCTCTCGTTTGTCCCTCTTCTCCAATGACAAGCAAGGTAGATCTTCAATTTCTTCCCTCTCCCTCTCTTCTTCTTCCTTCTCCATTTTTCTTCCCCATTTTCCACAAAATCGAAAATAGCTCTTAAATTTCTTCTCTCTCACTCTCTTCTTCTTCCTTCTCCATCTTTATTTCCTCATTTTCCACAAAATTGAAAATAGCTTCTTCCATTTTCTCTTATTTTCTCTCAATCCGAAGTTTTCAATTATTTTCATTTAAACTGGAGGAAGCATTATGTAGGGTTCTTCTCTCGATTTTCATCAATTTTTTCATTACCTTCCAATTCTGTCAGAAAAAACATCGATCAGGTTCTTTCTAGTTTTGGCATTTTCATATCCTTCCGACAATTCCTTTTGTCACAACCGTATAAGAACATCAGGTGGGTTCTTCTCTAAGCTTCCGGCATTTTTGTCTCCTTCCAACCTTTCCTCTTGATGTAGCTAAAGAGGAATATCATCATTAGGCGGATTCCTCTCTTGGTCTCCGGCATCTCTCACTCCGTCTCTTTGCCGATTATTATAACGCGCAGAAGAAATAAGTCAGAACATGTGTGAATATAGAAATATATATGTGCTCGTGTTTCTTTACATGTTTGAAGGCCTCGTCGTACTCATTAAGGAGCGACGAGATGCAAAATCGACTACAATGTCGCCAGACACCGCTCGCTACACTTATTAGGGTATATCGAGTAAGCCAACATCTATAGATGTCGCTCCTCCTAGCCGAAATGTTGATGAAATTTCATCAAATTTCTGGACTTAGAAAAAGAAATAAATAAATATATATTGTATTGCATTTATCTTCTTTCAGGTTTAAAGGCCTCGATGCTATTGTGCTGACGAGATAGAATGGTTGTGGTCAGACACCACTCTCTATGCTCATTAGGGTGTATCGAGAAAGCCAAAATAGTTTTGATATAGCCTCCCTATGCGAGAATGATATCGGAATACTGCTAAAATACTATCAAAATTTGGACTAAAATTCAAAACTTAAACAAATTTAAATGGATATCATCTAAACTTAAGTTAAACAAAAAGATATATGGTAAATATGAATATAAATGTTAAATCAAAAAGAAATAAGAGGAGAATACTTAAAGAAAATTTTGAAAAGAATATAACACTCATTTAAAATATAAGTAAATTTTGGGGAGGCTAATATTAAACTCACAAGCTCTAACTGTGATTCTCTATGGCTTAAATTAAAGCAGTAAAACAAGTTCTCCTTTTTTCGAATTCCTCAAAATTAAACAAACTTTAATTAAAACTTGAGAAAATAAATGTCAAACTCATAAGAGACTTACAATAAATTTGAAGTCTAGTTTTCAAATAAATATAGAACTTGATGTGGAGTTAAGGAGGAATCCTGATTAGATTTAATAGCTCTTATATGAATATGAATGTGACTATGAAGCTAGCTAATAAGCATGGATATGGCTAAGGTAAGAAACACTAAAGTTATTATAACTTATTCCAAGTGAATTAAAAGTGAGTTAAATTGAACACAGTTGAGCTTGGAGAATGACGATGAAACTTGATAATTCATTTGCATCCTATAGAAAAGTATAAGGGATAATGGTTAATTAGTTAAAAAGAACTAATTGAATCTTGGGGCATATGTTCTATCATGTGTGAAAATGATTGATGTAGAATAAGCCAAATGTAAATATAATTTTGAATTCATATTATACTTATGAGGAGGTTACATGAAGCTAGAAGGTTAATTTTTAAATGCAATAAAGCTTAATTCAAACCCTAAAGTGAGATTCATAAAGAACAAGTCTTATTATGTAATTCATATATTGTAATGTCTAATTTAAAACAGATTTCTAAAGAAGGCTTCCATTGAACATAAAATTGGCACATATGAAATTTGTTAAGTGATATCTTCAAGTTGAGATGAAAATCAAATGAATTTCAAAAGATATTTTCACTAAAGATGAACAACTGTGAAAAGACTATAAGCTAAATGATATTTGAGAATTAGAAAATCCAATAATTAAGCTAATTGCAAGCAATATTTTAAATTACAAACTAAATCAAATTGGATTGTAACATATCGTACAAGGGAATAGAAGATGTTAGTTAAGGCATTCTCAAATACACCCGCATGGGCCCCGACACTATGCTGAATGTTTAGATTCAAGTGTCTGAGGATACTGTGTGGGTTACTTCTCAGTTTGGTCTTAGGACTGGGTCCGGGTTAACAAAACCTAAAAAACCAAATTATTATAAGAGTTTCAACTTATTAAAACATCTGAGAAGCTAATTCTGTCATATGACGGTAGATCTGATCCTCTTTTTTTAAACCAATAGACTCAATAGGATCTAAAATAATAAATTAAATGATCAAACAATACATTCACCCCGATGATGGTTATGTTGAATGGTGATTTCAATCGGAGAGGATACTTCCATAAAAATGTGATTCTAATTTCAAGTCAAATTAATTCAAATTAAATATCAATCTAAATGCAAAATCTAGCATGTCATTAACTGTTAAATGCTTAAATGAAATTCAATCTCTAAAACTTAAAGCTAAAATCTAACCCACATTTCACAATTATTTGTTGAAGGTAACAAATTAAGAAAACTCTAGTTCATAAAAGAGTCAATACCAAATAAAGTATTCTACAATATTCACTCTCAATCAATCTCACGCTACTAAGGATGTGGCCCGTGTTCTCAGATTGTGTGGCTTGACCAGTAGGCTCCACATATGATGTAGTTATGCCCAGAGTCCTCTGATCGGGTGGTTGCTACCAAATGACACCATTATATTACAATCACGACTGTAGCCCGTATGCTCCCCAATGGCTCTACCCTTTGAGTTGTGAATCATAGGATATACTTGACAAAAAAAAACCCTCTGTTACTAAGGTAGACTTAAGCTATCTCTTTAAACACCACCCGTGTTGGGCGATTTCTTGATGTATGTACCTCCTATCGGGTAGGATCCTTCTACGTGTTAGACTCCTTTGGCGGTGATGGAATAAATCTTCTCTACATGTCGCTATTATACGCTACATTAAGTGAATTTCACTATTTTAATCAAGCTCTCTCAAGATTGAGAGGTAATTAACTATGGAGCTTACCTATAGGAAACCTAGAACCAGATCTAAAGTTCTCACCAATTGAGGGCGAAATATCTAGTTAGTGTCTTATCAACTATTCTATATGCCTTCTGAAAATTATACCGACACTTCAATCACACTCTCTTCATTCATTTATCGAGAAGTCGGTGGCAATTTTGGAGCCCACACTTAATCCCTTAGTTTATTCATATTGAGATCCTCCACATAAATTTTGCTTTAGTTAGTTAGCTCTCTTGTTAGATATAAGAGTAGATTATACTTTTAACATTAGCACCCTAATTTTACCATCCAAGTAATTAACAATCAACCAAAATTTGATAATTAATGTGTAATTCTTGTAGGACAATGCTCATCCTTTATTACTTGAGGCAACTATATACTCTTCCAAAATGGCTTATCCCATGTCACATCATATTTTTAGTGTCAAATCATAGATTACAACTCCAATATTAATAACAAATTGATTATTATTATTTTTGACACTTTTATATTTTTTTTCTTTTCATTTTACTTTATTTTGCATTTTAATTATTGTACATGCACCATTCTAATGGTGAACTATTCTTCTTGAAGACCCAAATTTTAATTGAACTTCTTTAAGAAGACTTAAGGAGAAAACAAGCCAATCAAATTGAAGTAGAAAATGGCTAACCAGGAAGATCGAAGAGGCACTATCATGAGGGAGGAAATATTTAGAGACTACGCTCTTCCTCCCATGCATGGCATCCCCCAAGTTATAGTTAAGCTAGGCATGCAAGAAAATACCTTTAAAATAAGTCTACAACCCCACAGATTATCCAAGATTTTAGTTTGAGAGCTTAAACAATAAATATTCTAATGTACATATCATAAATTTGTTGGGGTTTGTGATAGCTATAAGTATAATAGAGACATAGACGATACCATCATATTGAGATTATTCTCTTCTTCTTAAGGAATTAGGCCAAAAGTTGGCTGAACTCATTGCCCAGCTACTCCATCACTAATTAGTATGGCTTATTGTAGAAGTTATTATTAAAATATTGTTCACCTGCCAAGACAGTAAGGATGTGGATAGAGATTTTGAATTTTATGCAGAAGGGAAAAAATAATATATTACACATGAGAGAGGTTTAAGGACCTATTTTTTGAGGAGATGCTTGCATCATGCCCTTCTCAAACAGATGTAGGGACAAACATTATACAATGATTTGGCCAAGCTAACAAAGATGTTGATCAACATCACATCTAGTGATACCTTTATGAGCTTGACTCATGAGGTGTCTTATGACTTGTTGGAAGAGATGGACATAAGTAATTATTAGTAGCCAAGTGAGAGAATTCTATTAAAGAAGCCTATAACTACATTTTAAGAATTCGATTCCATAATAGCCTTTATTGCATAGGCTGCTTCATTAATGAATCAACTCAGTACTCTTGTAGCACTTGTGATGCAGATCCCATCTTTTATTATGGTCATTATGGAGGCGGACACAACAGTAGATAATGTCAAATAAATAACATATTTTTGTAACCATACTTGGAGTATGTGAACTTGGTGAGGAACCAAAGACTAATAACCCTTACTCTAACAATACATTCCTGAGTGGAGAAATGATCCCATTTTTTTATGGAAGAGTACTCATGAGGAAAGAAATCAAGTGGTTATCAAGAATAGCTAGACTAACAATTCCTTTTGACTAACAGGTGGTTATCAAGATCTTGTGTAATAAAGACTAACAATTCCTTTTGTAGATCCTCATAAATAAGTATGATTGTCAAGAAAATCAAGAACAGTTTGACTAGCGTAGTTTAAGAATCTTCTTATAATTTGTAATATAAGATAAATAAAAGCTCATTAACATAAAAATAATTGCTAAAATATTTTAATCATATTTATTTTGAATTTTTGCACATTTTATTTGCATTAAATTTTCAATATTAAAATTATAGTTTTTGGATAATTTGACTACATGCATTTATTTAAGCCTTAACCATTATCTCTAAAATTAATTTTAGTTCATTTATTACTTCATTAATAAATTTTCATGCTTAAAATATTTTTTATCCATTTATTTCAGCATGTGATATGATTTACTTATCAAACTATCAAAAATATTCTTTTTTTTCTCTCTTTTCATTTATTTTTTCTCTTATATCAATAATTTTATTATATTTTTATATTACCTCAGATGAAATTTTGATATTTTTTGGCATGAGAAATTTTGTAGGATTTATTCAATTTAATGTCAAATCATTTTCCCCATTTAATGGATTTTCAAATTTTAAGTTTATTTGAATTTTGAAATGAATATTTTGAATTTCAAATTAAATATTATTTGATTCTTCTCTAAATTTGGTTTATTTGTTTATGGCATATTTTGGCTAAATATTTATTTGATTTAATGTATTAATTACTTCCTTGTTCAAGAATATTTTTAAATTTGAATTATAAATTATGCTATAAATTGTTTCTAATTTTGCATTATTCATGTTTGGAATAGTTTGGGTGACCATCCATTGATAATTGATTTAATTTGATTTTACCTATATTTATTTGAATTAATTCAAATTTGAAATCAAATTGGCATAGATTTATTGTATTTCATTTTTAAATATTTAATTTTGGAAACTACATAAGGCCAACCCCATTAAATGATATTTAAAATTTAAATTGCTTCTTAATTAATCTTCTTTGACTTGTAATTGATTGTTTAATTAATTAGAGATTAATTATTTTTTGAAAAGTTTGGGCTATCTGATTCAATTAAATTAGATCAAGTTCTTTTATTTGATTTAATTTTAAATAATTTTCTTTATTATTTCTTGATTTATTAGTTAATTAAAGCACATAATTTGCTTTCATTTAATCTTTATTTACTCCCATTTGGTAAGTCTTGGCCATTCATGCAAAAAAAATATTGGATTTATTTTATCTTAATTTATCTAAACTATTTCCTTAATTAATCCATTCATTAATTAGAAATTATTTAATTATGTTAAAAGCATTCCAAATACTTCCTCCACTTATCTTGGCTATCCACGTCATGATAAAATTAAATTTGATTTATTTCATATCATTGGTTCCATTTATTTTAAAATTCAATTTGTTCATAAGTATTTTATGTCCCACTTTTTACCTCTCTTTCTCTCTTTGCTTGGCTAAAATTTTCTTGATCCTTATTCTATTTAAAGTGATGATCTCATGACTTAATCTTTCTTGATTGTCTCCAACTTGGTCCAACCTATGATAGTGAATTTCTTGGAGTTAAAGTGCTAAAACTCATCTCTCTTCTTCACTCTTTCAACTACATTCAAGTAGAGATCTTTCACAACTCTTTCAAGCTTTTTTCAAGCCATTTATAAGTTCACATCAAGTCTTGCTTTCATTGTTCATACATATAAAAGGGCTTGAGTAAGGGTGTTCAAATCATTTTAATCTTTTAAATCATTTATTCTCATTTGTTTATTTTGAATGAAAAGATTTATATACTTCATTATTAAAGTTTATCGCTAAGCTCTTTTCATTCTTATTTTAAGTGATTTGAATGGTTCTCTCTTTATTTGATTGGATTGAAATCATATTTATAAGGCTTTTACAAAGAATTTTTCTTGCTTTGATAAAGTTACTTGAAATTTGTATTTGGCTAAAGTTATTTCTTGCATTATTATTCCAAGTTGAAATCATACTTTAAAACCTTCATATTAGCTTGTTTGATTCAAAGTCTTTATTGCATAAGTACATTAGATTACTATTTTGTGCAAGTGTTCTTAAAGTCAAAATAATTTAAGCATCTATGTACTAAATTATTTTCAAGTTTATACTTTCAAATCATTATTTCACCTTGTGAAAATATTTTTCAAAGAATCATTTATTTTATGTACTTTACATAAAGATTTATATCAGTACATATTTTTAAATAAAAAAAAACATATATAGATTGAGCTCTCTTTTCTTATTTGTCTAATCATTGTTTAGTTTAGGCAATAAAAATATAAATATAGGTTGTACTTGCCTGTGTAAGAGTGTACATAGTTGGGGTTGCACTTGTCTACTATAGGAAAGTATAATTGTTGGGGTTGTACTTGCCCGATGTAGAAAAGTATGATATTGGTTGTACTTGCCCGGTGAAAGAAAGTATAGGAGATTAGTTATAATCTCATTTTGATTAATGAATTTCTAATCGAGGTGATTAGGCATGGCGTAGGCTGATTTTTGAGTTTGGCAAAATCATGTAGAAATCATTGTAACTCTTGTCTTTACTTTTCTACACTTTCTTTACTTGCTTGATTGGTTACTTTTTTTTATTATATTTTATTTTATACACTTTTGCAACTAAGTTTTTTATGAAGTTGAAAATTAAATTTTAATTTAAAAAATATTTTATATACCCAATTGCCCATAGCTTCTTAACAATAAAGCCTATAAATAAAAGAGGCTAAGTCCTTTTACATAAGAATGTGTAGATGGCTAAATATGCTGAAAGAAAACTAAAGGAGAGTAAAATAGACATTAAACCAAGCATTTATTGAGAGGCAACTTAATTTTTTTTTATTTGAAAAAAGATTCAATTTAAGATGGGACCTTTATGATTCCCTAGAGATCATATAAATAGGAGTGGAATGAAGAACAATATTCATTCTCCTGATCTAGAGGGAGCCTTATACATGCATGTTTAATCATAAATTTATGATAGAGAGAGAGTAGAATTTCAACAAAAAAAATTATAAATTATTGATTAATTTGAAATCTCAATTTTTCTTTTAAATGAATTTTTTACTTTTAAATTTATTGTTAAAAGAGAATATTGACAACTTTTATTTTTAAACAATCTAATAATTCCTTCCTTAATTTGTGTCGCAACCCCTCCACTAAGATCATGTTTTTCAAGACATTTCAATTAATTTAATCAAAAATTGACACATATAATGCATATATAAGAGCTCTTAGTTGAAAGCCTAAGTTCTCGATCACTAGATTATGATGCCTAGTTAAGATCATTCATTTTCTTGTTTCCTAATGCAAATTATTGATTACATAGTAATTGAGTAATTTAATAAATATATGTTTTTAATTATAGATATGTAAACTATATTAAAATCTATTTATTAATTTTTTCTAAATAAATGAGAAGTTATTTATCTATTAATATTTTGAATATTTTAATGTTTTTTTATTATTTTATCCATAGGATTAATACGATTATATTTACTTATTTGAATAGTACATAATTCATAAATTTTAAGAAAATTTAGCATATAAATAAACAACAATCCAGTCATCTTTAATTTGAATTTGAATTTAAATTTAAGCTTAGGCTAAATTTTATTAACATTCTTAAGAACTGACTCATTTATTTGGTTATAAAAAGAGAATATAATTCTAAATTAAGCAATAAGTTTTAAAATTAAAGAATTAAAAAAATAATTAAAATCAAAAAATCAATTTTGATTAAAAAAATGTTAAAATTTTTAAATATCTTTAATAATTTGTATTTTAAATTTAAAATTGCATCATATTTTTATTAAGTTTAATATTAGAATTCTTTATTTAAATAGGTTCACACAAATCGGATGTGAATCTAAATTGATTGAAAAAAATTATGTGATACTCATTTAAATCGTATGAAGATGTTACTTTTAGATTAATAAATTTAAAGTTTTTGAATGGAAATAATTGATACCGACTGGAAGAATCAGGAACTGGGAAAAATTTTGTGCGATGCTCATATTAATTGTATGAAGATGTTACTCTTATTAGATTAATAAATTTGAAAATTATTATTGAAAAATGGTTGACGCCCTCGAAGAATCGGTAAACCCTATTGGTTTTTCTATAGTTGAAGATTTGATTTTTGCCTCTTTTTCGTTGGCGGATTTTCCTTCTTTTCTTCATCTGCATCTGCTGCTTTTTGTCCATCTTCCACGGCGAGCGATCAAAACTGCTGTTTCTTTTGTCCCTGGTTTCACCGAGATTTGATGGCTACAGTTTGGATTGCTCGCAAAGAAGATGGACAGCGGTGGCATCTATGAATAATCAAGTTCAGGAGATGTCTGAGTTGGTTAAGTTGAGTGCGAATCGGAGGCGGCTTTCATTGTGGATTCCCTTTGCATGGTCTGTTTCCTTTCCACTTCACTTGTCTTTCTGTTTTCTTTATGTTATGGAGCTTATGACTCTGACGATCAGGTGTTTGATGTAATGCTTATGAAATGAAATTGTGGTGATGTTGTTAATTTGGTTGGCTGGTAATAGGCTTCTGATTTGATCAGAACCGTCGATCCGGCTTCTATCTGAACCGTTGATCAATTGAGATTACCGGCTGCTATTTGAATCATTGGATCAGCGTGGTTTAACGCTGGCTCTTCAATCTGTCTTGGAACTTGATCGGGGATCAGGGATCCTAGCTGTCTAAAGTGCGCTTTCTTTTTCTTTACAGCCGTGAGATTCAGCTTCTCGTGGAAGGAATCGTAAAAGGGGTATTTGTTTTGTTTCGGCTATTCGAGCGGCCGAAGGGCTCCAGAGAAGAAAGGCTGTGGGAGAGGAGAGGAGGAGAAACCCTAGGGTTTCTAATCGGCGGCGAGGAGGTTTTCCGGCGAGGAAACACAGAGGAAAGGTTGAGCAGAAGAAGGAGAAGAAGAAGGAGGCCGAACAAGATAAGTTTCTTTCTGAAATATTGATTACATCCACTGTTGGTCTTTCATCTTCTATTTATACTCTTTGTCTAGATCTATGCTTATATGAGTAACTACTTTCTATTACATTAAGTCGTTTATTCACTCTTTTCTTACTCTCTCCGAATATTAGTTAGTTAAAGCTGTTAGTCCTCGATCTTCTTGGTTTCTTGATCTGTTCTGCTGCTTCATCCATTCTGTTATATTTGAATAGAAAACTGTTATCTTGTTAGTTATTTCTTAAGTTTGAGTTCTGATCTAAATTCTGTTATGGATAACTGCAGATTTGCTTGAACTATATGTTCGCTCACATGTTGTTATCATCCGCTTGTCTTTGTTCTAATGCTATTCGGACATGTGTATTTGTACTGTAATCTTTGTATTTATTTGATGCTCAATTAGTATACTTGTAGTCTTTTCTTCTCTGTTATCATATCTTTGTCTTCTGTAGTCTCAGAAATTATGGCTGTATTTGTCCCTCCTTACTATCATGAGTAATTTCTTATGTTATCTTGTGAAATTCCTTAGCCAATTTGGAATTCTTCTCTCCCTTTTGCCTCTATTGTCTATTTGAGGAGTCATATCATTACTCCGCCCTCAAGGTCAAATTCAAGAAAAGTTCCCTTGAATTCCTCAATTTCCATCCAACAAGTCTTTGTTGCTAGGATACCCTCCCATTGTACTAAGACTTCTATGATTGTTCTGTCTCCTTGTATTCTTATCCTCTGATCTAAAATTTTGATGGGGACCTGGGATGCCCTTCTAAGAATTGAGTAGCAATATGGTGGGTGAATTTTGAATCTCAATTGCCTAAGTCTAGAGACATGAAAGACATTATGAATCCTTGATGTTTCTGGAAGGTCCACTTTGTAAGCCATAGTCCCTACTTTCTGTAAAATTTTAAAAGGACCATAATACTGTCTTTGTAGCTTTGTATAGGGTTTCTTGAGATTGAGATCTTCAGATTGGTTGTTTAACTAACACTAGATCATTTATATTAAACCTAAGCTCCCTTCGTGTTTGTTTGCTATTTGTTGCATTCTCGAGCTTCTTGTAAATTTTTCTTGATTCAGAAGACATTGTCCCTTTTGTAGTAAGGTTTCTACCTCTATATTGGTATGCCTTGCCATTATAGGGTATAACTTCGTAGTGGCCATATATTATTTAAAGGGAGTCATTTTGTGGAAGTGTTAATGGATGTATTATGAAAACTCACATGGGAGGAATTGTAACCAATTGGGTGTCTCCAATACAAAATTTCTTAGGTATTATTCTAGTGTTGTTATCTTCCACCATCGAGGGATGATAACTGCTATGGCTTAATGTGGTTCCACTTAATTTGAATAGTTCTTGCCAAAAAATTGCACATAAAGATAGGGTCTCTATCTGAGACTATTGCTTGTGGAATTTCATGCAATTTAACTATATCTGAAATGAAGATTTGAAATGTAGTAAATATAATAGTTGGAAGACAGAAATGAGCATACTTTGAAAGTCTATCTACTACTACTAAGATAGCTTTTTGTGAGATTTGGGTAGACCATGATAAAATCCATTAATACTTCCTCCCAAATGGAATTGGAATAGTAAGGTAATAACTGCTGTGTTTCGAGTATCATATTTGACCACACACAGACAGTAAGTGTTGTATATCTTGTTTATCTTTTCCAAAGAATTGTTGAGTAATTCCCCATGTCCTCTTAATTCTCCAATGACCTCCTACTGGTGTTGAATGTAATTCTCTTATAAGTATATTTCTTATTTCAGAATCTTTAGATATGACTATTCTATTTTTGTAATAAAGCAGTCCATTAGTATATTTGTGTTTGGGAAACAATTGCCATCAAATTTGCTTATGCAACTATAGTTCGTGATTGGGTGTTTCTTCTTTAATTTATTGTAGCAAGGCTATGAACCGAGTATAAGCATATAAAGTGTGTTGTGTTGAGCCTTTGTTACTTTTTCATCTGTATTATATAATTTTCTGGATATGGCATCAGCTACTTTATTGGTGATCCATAGTTTATATTCAATAGTATAATCAAAGCCTAGGAGTTTAATAAGAAACATTTGTTATTTTGGGGTCTGAATTGTCTATTGCATTAACTCCCTTATGCTCTTTTGATCTATTCTTATAGTGAATTTATTGCCTAACAAATATTGCCTCCATCTTCCTACTGCTTCTGTTATAGCATAAAGTTCTCTAGCATATGTTGATATTTTCTATAATGTGGGAGATAATTTCTTGCTGAAATAAGCAAGAGGATGATTATTTTGAACTAATCGCCTCTATTGTGCACTGAGGCATCTTTTAATAAAAGGTATAAAAAATTTGGAAATGCTAAAACGGTAAGGATATCATACTTGCTTATGTGAATGTCGCTTTTGATTCTTCTCCAATGAAATTATTGTAGCTAGCATTGATGTTAATGGGGAGGCAATTACGATAGTTTTTTTTAACAAACTTTGTAATAGCCGCTAAACCCAAAAAACCTCTTAACTGCTTGTTGATGAATTGGGTAAAAGCCATGCTTGTACTGCTTGAATCTTTTTGGGATCCACTGTTATACCCTGTGCAGATAAAATGTGTCCTAAATACTCAATTCTGTCTTGTATAAATGAGCATTTAGATGGCTTGATAAACAGTGAATGCTGCTTGAGTTGTTCCAATACCTCTTGGAGATGAGTTTGATGTAACTCCAAGGTCTTGCTATATATAAGTATATCATCAAAAAATACTAAGACAAATTTTCTTAAAAAATGTTTAAGCACTGCATTCATTAAAGTTTGGAATATTGATGGTGCATTTGTTAGTCCAAATGACATTGCCATAAACTCATAGTGTCCCTCATGAGTTCTAAAAACTGTTTTGTAGATGTCTTCTTCAGCCATTCTGATTTGGTGATATCCCGACCTTAAGTCCAATTTTGAAAATATTCTGGCTCCATATAATTCATCCATAAGTTCATCTAGAGTGGGAATAGGAAATCTGTCAGATATTGTTACTTTATTTAGAGCTCTGTAATCCACACAGAATCTCCAAGTTCCATCCTTTTTTTTTGATTAAAAGTGCTGGAGAAGAGAAAGGGCTGATGCTTTCTCTGATTATGCCACTGTCCAATATTTCTTTAATTAATTTTTCAATTTGTTTTCAAAATGTGGATATCTGTAATTTTTACTCACCGTTGAGTTGTGTGGTGCATCTCGATGGTCTATATCCCTTCTTGGAGGTAAGCTCTTGACTTTGAAATAGTTCTTGATATTGGGATAATACTTGTATCCCTCGTGTTCAATTCTTTTATAAAAAATCTTCCTCTATCATTTCTAATCTAAAATATGAGACTATTTCTTTCTTTTCTTTTAATTTTGAACTGATGGAATGAAATGCTATCCACCGAAGTATATCCCCTCAGAATCAATTTATCATTAAAGTAGAATTTCATAGTCAACTTTTTTGTAATCAATTGTACAATCACCCAATTGTTCTTATTGAACACCCAAAACCACATCTCACTTCCTTGCATGCAAATAGCAATCAATGGTAAAAGTATTCCTTGTAGTTGGATAGAATATTAGAACAAATTCAACATTTTAAGGTTTCCATTACCTAATACTTGAAAACCGATGTTACTTTATACAATAAGTTTTGCTAGTTTGAATGAAATTGTGGTTGACCCACAATCAAGATTATACTTTTGTTTCCAATCACCTTGTAATCTTAAAGTTCTAGGATTAGACAATGTAAATGCATTGAGATTGAAATTCTTCTTGTAATATTTATATTTTTAGTTCAGATTCTTGCTGCATGTATTGCTCTTGATCATCATTGATCACTATTAAGGCAAATAATTTGGATTTGCATATGTGACCTCTGTGATATTTTTCATCACGCTTAAAATATAATCTTTTCTTTCTTCTTTCCAATTGTGTTGTTGTTACTGGATTGGGATGTTTTGTTTGTCATACATTATTTGTCATATGCAAGTAAAAGGTGGTTGGTATATCTGTATTTTAGTGGTAGCTTGATTGGCTTGTAATTTGTCATGATAATTTCATCAACCTTTATCTTCCATTAGCTTAGATAATTGAAAAGCTTGCAGGGAGTTTGGTAGTGCTCTTACTTCTCTTTTAATATCATGTCTTAGCCTGCATTTAAAACAACTTTGTAGAAATTTAGATGGAATCTCGAAATTTGATTAGCTCTTCAAATTCATTGTAGAAATTAACTAGATTCTGCTTTTAGCCAATTCCTCTCAAATCTCTCAGATAGAGATGGGCCAAATCTTTGAATGACGTTTCTGGAATTGTATCCATGAGCAACTATTTAAGTGCATCCCCGATACCGCCTTAGTTAGTCCATCCATGTAAACCGATGCAATTAGAATTTCGGTCCTCGATAAGCTATAATAAAAAATTGTTGGCAAACCAACCTCTAGGGTTTTCTCCATTGAACCTGGCATATCTACTTTCACTATTTTTGGTGTATGTTGTCTATTTGGAAAGGAAATTTCTATATGAGAGTACATACCCTGATTATTGTTTCTTGATGATTATTTTCTATTTTTCTTCTATAGAAGATAATCTTCGAGACTTCATTTAATATCATAGTGATGAATACATCTGTTCATCTATTTTATTGAGTCTTCCTACACACTCATCTATTGTCTTGGCTGTGTGTCTTGTTCCTTTTGCCATTGATGTTGTAGGAAAATCAACGAGAGCACCAATGATAGGCTTCTGATTTGATCAGAACTGTCGATCCGGCTTCTATCTGAACCATTGATCAATTGGGATTACGGGCTGCTATTTGAACCGTTGGATCAATGTGGTTTAACGCTAGCTCTTCGATCTGTCTTGGAACTTGATCGAGGATCAGGGATCCTAGCCGTCTAAAGTGCGCTTTCTTTTCTTACAACCATGAGATTCTGGAAGGAATCGTAAAAGGGGTATTTGTTTTATTTTCGAAGCGTAAGGGCTCCGTGAGAAGAAATGTGGGAGAAGAGAGGAGGAGTAACCCTGGGTTTCGATGGTGAGGAGGTTTTCGAGGAAACCCGAGGAAAGGTAAGAAGGAGAAGAAGAAGGAGGGAAGAAGATAAGTTTCTTTCTCAAATATTGATTACATCCAATCGTTGGTCTTTCATCCTCTATTTATACTCTTGTAGCAGATCTGCTTTCTCTACATGAGTAACTACTTTCGTTACATTGAGTTTATTCACTATTTTCTTACTCTGTCTCTCAGAATATTAGTTAGTTAAAGCTGTTAGTCCTCGATCTTTTTGGTTTCTTGATCTGTTCTGCTGCTTCATCATTCTGTTATATTTGAACAGAAATTGTTATTTTGTTAGTTATTTCTTGAGTTTGAGTTCTGATCTAACTTCTGTTATGGATAACTGCTGCAGGATTTTGCTCTGGAACTATCTATATTCAGTTCTGCTATTGTAGCTATTATCATCCTAGCTAGTCTTTATTCTAATGCTATTCTGGTCATGTGTATTTGTACTCTGTAATCTTTGTATTTATTTGATGCTCTGAATTAGTATACTTATAGTCTTTTTTTCTCTGTTGTTATCATATCTTGTCTTTGTCTATTTAGTCTCTGAATTAGTATACTTGTAGTCTTTTCTTCTCTTTGTTATCATATCTTGTCTTTGTCTCGCTAGTCTAAAATTACGTATTTGTCCCTCCTTACTGTCATGAGTAATTTCTTATGTTATCTTGTGAAATCCCTTAGCCAATTTGGAATTCTTCTCTTTCTTTTGCCTCTGTTGTCTATTTGGAAATCTATCACACACAGATAATGAAAAATAGAATAATAAACTTCAGAATATTTACATGAAAAATACCCGAAAGAGGGAAAAAATCACTGGACCTAGCCTAGTAAAAATGCTCCACTATATATTTACTTTAGAATACAAAATTTAAATATTCTCAATAACGGGATTACAAGATTGTATGTGAGAAAGTCTGACAATGAGAATTCCAGAATCAAGTTTCAACATAAGAATGGTTGGATCAGAATTGTTGGTGTTTAATGTATGGTGATCGGATCACAACGATGATGATAAACTTCAAACTTCAAACTTTTAATTCTCTCACAGCTTTCTCACAGCTTTCTACCTCCCTTCTAAAAGCAAATAATTCAAAAAAAAAATACAAAATGATTTTTTTTTTTGGGAAAATGATATGTTTCCTAAATATAGCACTTGAAACTCATCCTATAATTAAAATTTTATTTGATTTGGATCAATATGTGAGCCACTAAGCCTTCAAGCTTCTAAGAGCTCATACAAGATTTAAATTTTCATTTGCATGAATTCTTAAGGATACTTGCAAATATATAAAATATCATCGATGTTTAATATTGCTTCATGAAGTTTTTCTTGTGGCAAAATAAAAGGATGGAGCGTCATTGAAGAACAGGTTGGGGTCATGTATTTTCTGAAGAACATGTATAACTAATCCAATACCTTTGAATCCTAAACAATTTCTTTTAATAATATATAGCAATCATAGTGGGAATATTAGGCCCATAGCAGACTTTACATGTTACTTATTGCTATTACTTATAACCAATAGACAAGCAAACATGTTGAAGCTGATCAGGTAATACAACATGTTCAACGACACCTCCATCCTGTTATTTTGCTGCAAGAAAAATATAATGAAGTGATAATAAACTATTGATGATGCCATCAATCATGATAATAGAGTATCTTGAGGAGCACCAGGAATCGAGAGTTTAGTTTGAAACTTGTAGAAGAGGTTTCATTTCAATTCAACATAGGGTTATCATAAAGTGTAGCTCAAAAAAAAAAAAAAAAGTTGTCTGACAATTTTGGCTTTTTTATATAAACAGATAAATCGGTTCTTTGACATATTTTAGTTGTCGCAAAAACCTAAATAGTTCAATCTTAAGTGCCAGGTAGCATCAGCGGAGTTTTCTTTTCTTTTAGTTGTCGCAAAAACCTAAATAGTTCAATCCTTCCTAATTCTACTTTCGTGAAACCGCACAAACTGACATGACGCATGGGACTCCTTCAAGGAATGTTTTGTTCGAAAGAATCTAGCTCTAGGAGAGCTTCTATAATGCATACCGACCATTCTTGTCTATGTATGTGGGTGGGCCTACTCGGATTCGGATGGGGCAATGCCTTTCTTTGACTTTGACTGTGTAGTGCCAAACTTGGTCTTATAGGCCCTAGTATTGTGGACTTCCTTGTCTTTCTATTTTAGATGCTTCCAAAATTTCTTTGCAATAATAGAATTTCAAAGAGTCCAAGACTTCAGTACCTTGCTCTTTTGAAAGTTGGAAAGACTTTGTAAAGGACTCGACTCTTGCGAAGAAGTTTTCTATGAAATAATCTTCTATGAATGAAGGTACTACTTTAAGATCTTTCTCATCTTTCAAATTAAAGCTATAATTCAAATCCACATTAAATCTAAATAGAGGTTAATTCCTCTTAGCCTAAACCCCAAGTGAGCCTAGCCATGCTTAGACTTGATTTGACCTAATGTGTGCTTTAGGTCAACTCATTTGAACCATAGTCAAACTTGGATTGACCTAAGGGTTCAAATCAATATTGGGCTCCTTTGAAATATATCCTTCAAACAAAACTCAATCCACTCAAAATTTTGCATAATCCTTTTTAAGGCTCCTAACATTTTTACCCAAGTAATCATAGGTGAATTAGACTAGCCCATGATTGATTCAAACTTGAACCTAATTCAATTGATGGGTTTCAAGCTCAATTAGGTTTAGTACACCTTATCCCTTACCTTGTATTGCTACCTTTAGTTTGCTTAAGCTATCTTACCCTTCATTACTCAACTAATCAATGGACCCATGGATTATCACCATAATAATTAAGTTCAGCCATAATTGATGGCATAGTTCTCAAAAAGCTCTAAAATATGTCAAATACTAAGGTGACTCCATGGTCCCATCCCTAATAAATTAAACATTGATTTACTTAGAAGTCATCTGACTAATAACTTCAATGATGAGCTTACTCTAAAAATTACCTTGGTGTTTGATGAAAATCATTAATGCATTTTGTACTCTTCTTTATCACTAGCGCTATTTGAATCATCCCAACCTAATCCATAGTCTAAATCTCTACTCTTTCCTAGCCCCTTCAACATAAAGCTCAAAGTTTTTATAAGTTTCAAGTGGCAAATTCAATCTTATGCATCCAGACAAATCCAATTGTTCCAGTCCTCATCAAAGTTAGATATATAGATTGAAAAAATATCTCAAATTTAGATAATCAATCCCAATTCAATTAGCTCAAGGAACACATCACTTTTCCTTAATTTGGTAATAGTTTTACACTTTGTGAAGAGTACTTCAGTGCTAAGGGCATCTAACTATTAGATCAAATTATCTTGGTGTTAGCTTTATCCACTTTAGTAAAAGAAATTTAAAATTATTCATGTATCTAATCTAATCAAAGTTTTTTTTTTTTTTTTTTTGGCAAATGGCTTTTGTCTCTAATGAAAGGTAGAGACAATATGATTACCATCACTATTTAATTAGAAGGGATGGCCAAGATTGCATTACAGTTTACATATTTAATTAGTTTGAATCTCAACTTTTAGCATTAATTAATTCCCATCATTCTGCCTTGGATCAAATGAAGTGGATTAACCTTAGCGAGAAAAGCCATCTTTCTCATGTCATTGCATGGAAAGTATTACTTGTTCTGCTTGTAATTAGTAAAACATAAATTACACATTACTTGAACTATTTTTCATCCATCTATTTTGTTGAATTTATATCATATAATTTATTAAAATTATAATTTAACATCCTCTTCAAATTATTTTTATAATTTTTTTTTTTGTTGGAGCTTAGATTTTAATGAAATTAATTTTGTGATAGTTTTATAAATTTTTGCTTGGATCTTTTTAATTTTTCTTGAAATTATGTTGGTTGAATTAATTCATTTGAAACTATAATTGTTAAAATTATGTTGCAAGAATATTAGAGTTGAAATAAAGTGTAATAATCGGAATATTTTATATTTTTGACTTTATCTTTCTTACATAATATTTTTTTTTAAAGCTCCTAATGAGGGCTTTCATTTATATTTTCCTTAGTTAAATTTATATGTGATTAAATCATTCTTGATTGATAAAAATATAATTTGATTTTTAGTTAAAGCAAATTAGTTTCTTTGTTTTAATTGTTTTAATTTTAGTGTTTGTGTGTGTGTGTGTATTCATCCTTGAAATTAAATCTACATATTTTCAAAAGATTAGAATCATACTTTAAAAAATTAGGATTTTATTTTTTGCAGAATTAAAAATTTATTTTACTTAATTTATTATCTGACAACTTGAAATTATTTTTGAGAATTAACCTTTAATTGGGTAAAAGTAAGTTTCATTTTTTGCTATAATTTTAATCTGTCATTTTAAAAATTAAATGTACAATTCCCAAAATTTGATTTTACTTTTGTTAAGTTTGTAAATTCTTGTTAACTCAAGTTCACATTAGTTTAAGCTAAGGTTGTGATTTTCAAAATATTTTAGTGAAATAATTTCTAAAATTTTAATTTGTCTTTACTAAAATTTGTATCTTCATTTCTTAAATTAGATTTTATTTTGTTAAGTTTGTTCCTCAATTTTGGTTAACTAAAGTTCAAATTTGTTTAAATGAATATTGTGATTTCAAAAATCTTACTTGGTTTATGCTGGAATTAAATTTTGAAATTCTGAGATTTATTGCAAAATTTGATTTTTTTTTTTCATTTTGGCAAAATTTATCTTTCTAAATTTTGATTTTAGTTCTGTCAAATATAAAATAACTTTAAAATACCTAAATTTAAATTTGTCAAAATCTAAATTAGTTTTGTCTAATTAGTTTGTGATTTCAAATCAAAGTTACATTTTGAAAATTTATCATTCAAATTGCATTTTGTAGAATTATTTTTTTTAAAACTCATTTGCCAAAATTAATTTTTGATAAACCTAATTTTATTAGCAAAAGGGGCAATTGTTCTTATGAAGTCATAAATATGTATGTGGTTAGACTTATCATTTTTACAAAGTTTATTATATTATGAGGTGATCATTTAAGTCATTTATAACATTTATAAATCACCAATTTGAGTTTTTATTATGCCTAAATTAATATTATTTAAGAATAATAAACCATCAATATGAGGAAAAACGACAATGAAAGAAAGTTAAAAGGAAACATTTACTAGATGCTTTATAATTGTGGTGATCATAAGAAATGCAACCTATTTTTTAAACTTAATTATAATTAATAAATGCCTTGACTAAATTTATTTGTGAATTTTTAAAATGAGACTAGTCTAAATTTGATGAGTATTTTACTTGTTATCCATCACCAAGTTCTATCATAACTCATTTCATTATTTTACTTTAATATCTTATGTAGCTTGATTTTAAATGATTGCATCAATTAGACTATAATTATAATATGCTTAATAGGATTATATACATTCAACATTTGAATATATTTTAATTATTTTTTATATTTAATAATTAATCATATTTTAATTAATATAAATTATTCACATTATAAAGTTTGTTAAGTTTATACTTAATATTATGAAAAATGAAATATTTCTTTTAGATTTCATCTTTATAAATTTGACATGTCAATATTTTTTAGAATTAATTGATATTTTTCAATATCAATATTCATTATTATACTATTAAAACTAAAGCAAAATAATAGTAAATAAAATATAACACTCATGAAATTTAGGCTTAGCTCAATTATAAGTCCTTTGCATATTTTAAGCAAAGCATTAGGAAAATAAAATTATGTTAGGAAACTCTCAAGAGGATTGTCATGATAGCATTATAAAAAATACTAGCCTCGTCCTTTTTATTAACTTCCATAATGGCCTTATGATCTCTATAGTTTTAGAATATCTAAAATATGTTTCATTGCTTATACAACATTGCCTTTAACAATGAAATATCTTGGTCTTTATAGATTTTATTAAGTAACTTCTTATTCTTAGTGATGAGTATGCTAGCAAAATCCTTCACCTTATCGACAACGCTCACCGCAATATGGTTAGTGATATTGCCCTATATATTATAGATTTTAGATAGCTCTCCATGTCAACATATTTAAGCAACTTCTTGGTTAACTTAGTCTTCTCATAGAAGATGATGACACTAAGGAGGTATTCACCTAACTAAATCACCCCCATTTCCTTTTATTATAATAAAAGCATGATAAGAACACATTAAGTTATCCATAATACCATCAATCATATTAATGATTTGTACCTTCTTAGGCACCTTGATGAAATCACACATAAAAAAAATAATATATATTATAAACATGGATTTCTATACTATTCTACTATGAACCTATTGAAGATAACTACTCTTCTTCAATATCATCTTTTATTAAAAGGTTAAGATAAAAAAGTTGTTTAAATATAAAGATGAAGAGACCTTCTTGAAGCCAATTTACAATACAACATCAACCTCCACATAAGGCGGACATTATCATTATCATTTAGGTGATGAAGATTACTAATAAGCTTGTCACTAAGAATAAGAAAATCCTTAATTTAGTATAACTTATATTATTGGCTTCTTAATTTAGACATAATTATAAGGCTAGTGAAAGTTTCTTAAATATAATGGTTAAAATATCCTTATTTTTTTCTCTTGTATAAATTATCTCATAGTCTGAGAGAAGTAATCATTATACTCTTTTCAAATCCATCAAATATAGATGCTTGCCGAGTTTGAACAACTTTCTTTAGCCTAAGATCGTGAAGTTGGTCAAGAGGACACATTGGTGAATAATGTCTTAAGATCGAATTGAATCGACTACATTCATAGCTAAGTGAATCATAAGCTTAATGACATGGGATGATGAATCCATGATATCTTGATCAATTTATATCCAACCATTTTAGATTCATCATATATACTTATGAACCCCTTTAATCTCAATAATTTATTTGACACATCATTTTGAAGTCATTTTGTTAACACTATTTTATTGAAAAATGATCATCTATTGAGAAATAATAATTTATCCTCTACATTATGTACCAATATAACCTGTGATTTCTCCTACTAGGCATTATCCATTAGTAAATCAACTAAACATCATCAACTTAGATTTTATTATTGAGAGTATATTTTGGTATCACAAATATGCAATTGCTTGGAAGAAAAACTTATTTAGAATATTCAAAGACCAAAAAATAATAACAAATTAAAATATAAATTTTTTTTAAGTTAAATAAGACACACTTCATGATGTTTTTGAAGAGTTTTCATATATGGAGATGGTCTTAAATTTTTCTAGATTTCTCTTCCTATCTTTTCACATAAATACTTATATTTTTTTCTCATATTTTATCCCTCTTTATAAAAAATGTAAGATAGATGAGAACAATAATAAAAAAGACAAAAGAGAGATGACAAATATTTATAACCATATGATATAACTTAAACTAAATTATTAATAATTTTCATTATAAATATCATTTAATTTATTTAAATAAATTATGAATTTAAAGATTATTTGACTTCTATTCTCATTTGTGACATGTCCTATGAAATAAAATTCTTCTTTAAAAGCCCAATTAGAATGTCTAAGCATTAGCCCTAACTCACCTTGGTCATACTCATATAATGTCTATCATTGATATTTGTTTGCTATATTAGAGACTTTTTTTTTTTACTTTTTTTTTTCTCTCATGAAATTGTTACTCACCTTCACCAAGTACTGTGATGATTCACTACATTATTTTATTTCGAACAGTCATGTCTATTAAATTTTATAATTATAATATTAATAACGAGATTATAGACTTATACTCTGCGATGTATTTTAATTCTTTTTTATGGTTAAGAACTAAATAATATTTTTGAAAATTGAATTACTCCAAGTATAAAAGATATGAAGCTTTTATTTAATACTATTAGAAGAAAATGTTTGTCATAGAAATGATCATTTTGAAAATTCCACATAAGATAAAATATTTTGGTGGAATTAATCAATATTTTTTCAATTTATTAATAATAATAATAATAATAATAATAATATTATTATTATTATTATTTTATATCATTATCATTATTATTATTAGTATTTTTATTAGTATTATTATTATAAATTAAAATAAATATTATAGAAGAATAAATTGAAATAAAAATATTTACTAAATTCAACTTATACTTACCTGAAATAATATAAATTTACATAAGCAAAGTGTTGGTAAAACAAAATTAAGTCGAAAACTCTCACGAGCATTGATCATGATAACATAATGTAGAATGTTGGCCCCATCTTTATTGTGAACTTATAAAATGGCCTTATGATCTTTGTTATTTTAGACCATCTAAAAGATGTTTCATTGCTAATACAATGCAACCTCCAAAAGTGGTATCTCTTGGTTATGATTCCTTTATTAAGCAGGTCCTTATTCATAGTGATGAGTTTTTTTAGAAGAATCCATCACCTTAGCAATGACACTTGCCATAACTTATTAGTTGATGTTTCCTGATAGAGTATAGCTTCGAGAAGGATCTTCTTCCCTATGTATTTAGAGAACATCTTAGCTAGCATGGCCTTCTCATTACAAAAGGTGGCTTTAAGAAGGAAGTCATCCCATAGGTTCTTAACAAAGTAGTACAAGTCTTTGAGCTTCTATGAGCTCCATAAGATTTTAGCATTTCTTTTCATGTTCATTCATCAAGGAGCCTATAAAGTTACACTACATTCTTATGATTGGTCCCATAAATGGCTTCATTTGCACTTTTAATGCTCTCATATTAAGATGATTGGGCTAGTGCCAATTGTCATGTTGGGGTCACCCATCCTCGAAGCTTCAACATGCTTGCATGTCTCTAACAAACTAAATGAGATTATATATATATATATATATATATATATAGTAAAACATGAACAAACATTTTAGCTAACCTCAACTATAAAAAAAATATTTTTCTCTTCTCACAAATGCATGGTTGTACTTCATGTAGGATTTAAATAATTATTTGATCATTGCTTATCAAATTTAAAAATTTATTTATTTTCAACATTTCATCTTATAATGAATTAATAATCATGCCATCCAAATCATTTTAAATGACTAGAATAATCATATTTTATTAATTAACATGATATAATAGAAAATCAAGCTAATGTAATCACAACTATCTAACAAAATGAAAAATGAAATGGTTTAGTCCTTACATTCCAAGTTAGATTTAAATCTATAGAATCCAAAACTTTTCTTAGGATTATGTAGAGTGAGGGGGTGATAAATGCATATCTAATTTATACAACATTGCTCTTTAATGAAGAAAATTAAGTGAACTTTCTCATATAGTTAGTTAAAAGATAGATGTTCTTAATGCACCAATTGAGATGAACCCAATTGCCTTTTACCATAAGGCATGATATATGAAAACATATCAAGTTATAGATGATGCCATTGCTTGAGACAATGTTCTATACCTTGTAAGCAATTTCAAGAACTCTTAGAGAAGAAAAGTAAATTTTGGTAGAATTTGAAGAAGCGTGAAGTTCTCTGCTAATCTATTGAGAACTTATCAAATTTTTGCTCCTCAACATCCTCATCTCATATTGAAAGACTAAGATGGCTATGAATTTGCTTAATTATGTAGATGAGTGGAGCCTTCTTACAACTAATCTATAGTGCAATATCATCCTCCACATTGTTATTGCCATTGATGATGAGTATAATGCCATTAACCTCATCACTAAAAATAAGAAACTATTTAATATGAGGAATTAGAATCATATGATGCCAATCTTAAAGGCTATATTGTATAGGAAATGGATTGCATGTTTTATAACTATCATGATCACTAAAGGATGTAATTAATATTTTTATACTACTACTATCATGAGCAATATATAAGTCATTGATTTTTTTTACAGTGAAATCATAAAACACATCTTTTTTTTCAATTTAAATGAATGAACAAAAATATAAATATATATATCTGAGATTAAAGTGTTTTATCCATGAATGTTGAATGCATGAAATTGCATGATTCGGTGATGTACAAAGCGCATAGATTTATTAGTCATGGTTTTACTATACTTGGTGTATTAACATTTAAATTTTTAGCAAATTATATATTAGAAAACAACTCATCATAACAATGTTACATGAGTCGAGAAGTTTATACCTGCAAACAATCGATCCATGCGTTAGGCTCGTGCAAGACTAGCTCGGTGGGAGAGATAGAGATCCGAATTACCTGGGAAAACAAATAATCCGCCAGGTTATATATTTAAGAAGCGAAAAGGGTTTTTTTGCTGTTAAAGGAAATTTGCTTATTTGTTATTTTTTTAATCTTTGAAAGAGAGAGAGAGAGAGAGAGAGAGAAGAGAGAATGATTCGATCTCTTTATTATTATTTTTATTAATAATATTTTGAATAAGAGTGTTAATTCAAGTCAATGGGTCACATTAAGGTATGAATCAAAATTGACCTGTCTTGAATAGAATTGACTCAAACCCAATCCATATATCAAAAACCTCAATTTGAATCCAACTTGTTTTCAACTCGATTGACCTGAATACGACTCAAACGATATGTTTATACATTTTTTAAGTAAAATAAATTGGGTTAGATTCGAGTTTGTGGGTAGAAATTAGGTTAGTTTCGAGTTTGATGGTTAAAATCGAGTCAAATTCGAGTTGGTGTGGGGGGTGTAAAGTAGGTCAATGTCAAGTTCGTGGGTTAATTCGAGCTCGACTCAAAATATTAAATGGGATCAATTTCTTAGACTCGAACTTGACCTGAAAATTAATCAAATCAACTCGAACAATTTTTCAAGTCAAATTATTGTATCAGGTCAATTTTGACACCCCTAATTTTTAATGAGAGATACAATTAAATAGGGGACCTTGAGCCATATTTGCGATGATTTCAAATTACAATCATTTCAAAAGTCATTAAATAGATAATTGCGGCAGGTTTTGGTGAGGCGCGATTAGGGAAAATTTAATTATAAGGATTTTTTTTTTGAATGATTTGATTAGAAGAATATTTATAAATATTTTATGTAGGGCATTTAAAGCTGATTTAATGAGAATTATAGAGTTGATTTAGAGAAAATATACAGCTATTTATATATGTATATATAACCATAAATATTCAAATATATTCTTTTTTTTATATGATTATTTAAATCCATATTTATATTTATATTTATAAACATATAAATAACTATGAATTCATCTTTTCAAATTATACTAACAACCCACTCTGATAGTCCACATCTCTTGTTACATGCACTGTCTTTTGCGATGAACAAGAAATCAAAGATAGTGCAACCTACAAGCACCCAAATTTGAAAAAAAAAATGTGATTAGATAGAACTCAATTAATGACATTTTGGGCTATAGAGTTAGCCTACTCCAAAAAAAATCAATTGTTTGTTCTCACTAATATCTTATGACATTTTATTATTCAAGAAAGTAATTCATTTACATGGCAATAATCTTTTTCATAATAGTTATAATAAAAAACAAAATAATTTAAACATAAAAGATTATATCAATTAAATAATGAAAGGTGACATGTTGCTATTTTTTGCATGTTATCCCAAAAAAATAAATTAATAATAATAAATGAAATGTAGTATTTATTATCTACAAACATAGCCTTTATACTATTTAGTCTTATAGAAAAACTAATAAATTGGAGCAATATATTTCCTTTATTAAAAATATGACACTACTATTTTTTTATAAAACCCATAATTAACACTTTTGAGATAAAAATGCTAATTTCATTTGACTTTCAATCATGAAATTGTTGTTATAGTTTATAAATTAATAAAAAAAATTGATTAAAATGAGCATAATATCATGTATGCCTTGAGTTCCGGAGATATCAATGAACCTAAGCCATTTGTTGATTGGTGCATCCATAATCCATGTGTGATTCAATAGGTTAATGTTATGACCATTAGCAATTTTTCATCTAATAATGAACTGCAACCATTCACCATTCTATATAATTTTTCATGTGGATGATGTTGTCCATGCATTATTAGAGGCAACAAGTATATTTTTTTCTTAAGCCCTTGCAAAAAAATTTACTAAAATGTTGAATGAAGTCCCAAGCTAATCTAGGATGAAGAGGGCAACTCCACAGGTCAACCAAGTGAAAGCCTAAGCCTCTAAGTTTCATTGGTTAACAAAGGAAATTTTAGCAAACATAATGGATACCAACTTTGTTCTTAAATTTATTCCATAAGAAATGCATTTCAAATTTATTGTTTTGTTATAAGCAATAAACAATAAATGCTAAAGTCTAGATGTTTTAAATTTATTGTGAGAAGGGAATGCTCAAGGCCCAACTTTGACTTAATGCATTATTACATGGACTCCCATTAATAAAAATATTATTCTAAATAATTTGTAAAATTTAATGTCAGTAAAAATATTCTTCTAAGTAACATTTTCATTATAATTAAATTATGGTCTCAACTATTATTTTTACTCTCACTAAGGGACAATTTTTCAATTTCATTCTCATGTGAAATATAATAATCTTCATCTAGTATTATAGTTAGTCACATCAAGCATCACTATCTTTTAAATAGAAATATTTTAGCAACATTATATGTCTAGCACTAAAAGCTCATTTAATCATGCATAGCCTAGATGTTCCCTGGATGTGTGCAACTAAGTTCAATGTACTAATGCAATTAAAGGCCTTCATACCATAGGGCCTTAGCTCATGTGATATTAAAAGTGCTAAGCAAGGGCTTTGAAGGCTAAATTGGATGGTCCCATTACAAGGACCAAGAAGATCATAAGGAGAAATTAGGTCTAGGAGCATTGAATATTTAATGTTTATGTTGTATGTGGAAAGAATTCTATGTATGTCATGCAAATGTGCATTATTTCATTTAATCCATGCTTAACTATGTATCATAGTGTCATATTTAGTGTAAGAAGGTCATGATCGTAATTATGGATTATAATTAACCATGACTAATTAAATCTAAATATGGGTTGGCGGCTAGTAAGAGGGAGAGGATAGAGAAATTGGTTGACTAACCAACACACTCTTCTTTTCCCTCAAATGTTTGAGTTTTAAATATTGTAACATGTATGAAACACTTATGTTCTATGGAATAAAATTTTCTAATGTCTTTTTAAATCAAAATTGGAAGATGAATTTTCATTGGTGTTTACTTGATGGCCGACGATTTTAAAATAAGATTTAATGATTTTACTTGCCTAGGCTACTTCCTTAGGGGTGTGCATTTTTTGGTTAAAACTGAAAATTGATATGTTTTACCCTTATACTCAAGTGCACATGTCAAATCAAGCAATATAAAATAAGTTGAGTATCTTTCTCATGAGGATTAGAGCAAAATTAGATGTTAACTTAGATTAAGTTAAGTACTAATCTCTTTAAACCTAGTTTTTATCCAACAAAATGCAAGTGCTAAATTGAAATTGTTATCTACTATTTTGCAAAATATTAAAAAGACAAATTTTTTATATTTTATTATAATTTTATACAAAATATAGGTGTTTTACTTAATTTTAAAATAAGTACTATGAATTTATGGAATCTTTTAGACTATGTATTATATTAAACTATATGGTGGATTAATTTAAAATTTGTAGTGTCAACCAAAAACAAAAGTGTTATATTCTCTATCTTTAGAAGAGTATAACCAAACCAATCTTTTTACCCAGTTTTCTACCTAGTGTCAAGTAAATTATAATTGATTGTTTTACCCATATTTCCTTTTAAGTTATTGCAAATCCTAAAAATAATTATATATTTAATGGCTATTTAGCTACCTCGACTTATCTAACATGTTAATGATTATTTAATGCATTTGTTTGCATTTTTAATACTTCTTCTTCTCAGATTTTGTCAATATTTCTAGATCTCATTGATTTTTAACATTATAATTGGCCATATTACAAGTAATAAAAAAAATAAAACACATTGTCATTCAAAGCACAAATATTTTCTTATATTAATCCACAACAATGTTTAATACAACATTCCAAAAGTTCACTTAAATTTAGAATTAACACAATTAATTCAACATTTTAGAAAGTAAAAACAAACATAATACATAAATATGTGTAGAAAATATTCAAAAATATAAGAAAAAGGAAAGAAAAAAAGAAAAGAGTGCACTGATAAATTCTCTCACTTTATTGTGTACCCTTCTCCTTGATCTCATTATTGTGATCTCCTTCACACACTCCACACAAACACACAACACTTGGAGTGTTACTCTCCAAGTGTTGTACACTCTTACATACTCACCCTATCGACAAGGAAAATAAGAAAGAAAGAAAAAAAAGTTAGAAAAATATCCCTTTTGCCTAAGAAATGTCCCTTTTATATAGCATAGACACAACCTATATTAGGTTCCCTTATGTTGCTACCTTAACCATCTTAAAGGTTGCTCGAAATCATTGTTGAACCATCATGAAACTACTTTGGTTGCGCCATAGGGCCTCGGGGCTAGTTCTGTAGCGCCTTGGCATTGGTTATATAGCACCCATGCACTGTGCTCTCTAATTTTTAGCTTTAAATCACTGATTCTAGCGCCTCGACACTGGGTCTATGTCTAGGCATTATAAATATGGCATCACAACATTGTCTTCTCTATGTCTACACAGCTTTTTCTTCTGCATTTTTTTTTTGTATTTTCTACATTTCTTTTTGTTTTCAATAAGAGATTTTTTGTCATAAACATTTAAAATTATGAAAATAAATCATAAAATATTGAAGCTTTTACATAAAAATGAAACTTTTTCACTTATCAAAAACCAAACTAATCCAAACTGAATTTGCAATTTGGTTCAATTTTATAATTTTTTTAATTTCAATTTTTGATTTGGTAATATCTGATTTTTGGTTTCAATTCAGTTTTGTATTATCTTTATCTATTTAAATTGATTAAATCAAAAATAACTAATAAATCAATTTTTTATTTTTCAAAAATTTATTCTCAAGAAAGCAATTTCAATGATGAATTTGCATTTTATTGATTTCATTTGTTAAAGAGTTACTTGAATTTGTATGAAATGATTTGATAAAGTGATGCAATTCTTTATAAATAATTATTTAATATTTATATTTATATTTTTTAATTTTTTGTAAATCAAACTGAAAATCTAAGATAAAATTTTGGTTTGGATCTGTTCATTTTATGACATAGATTAAACAAATCAATTTTTTCAGATTCTAGATTTAAAATTGATTAGTTTAACAAATTTCAAAATCGATCTATTCAAACTGCCTGATTACAAACCCCCAAATTTCCTAAATTTATTGTTAGTGTTTTTTATAGAATTTATATAGTTAATTTTTGTTGAAATCATTCCTCCATATTGGATAATTGTTTTCTTAATTTTTCCTACATTTAAAAAGTTAAATTCTAAGTGTTTAATGTGGTTGACCAAACTTAGGCCTGAACTAACAAGTTTTATTGTGGTTGGTGTGTGGTGTTACTAAACTTCTCTATGTTGTGTGAAATTTTTTAAAAATATTTTTGACACATTTGTATTTATTCTACATGTGTTGCTTAGGCTTTTATTTAACTATTTTCTAAATTTAAATCAACCCTAAGTGTAAAATCAGAGAGCAATTTTATGAAATTGTTGTAAATAATATTTTTATATGACAATAATATTTTTATAAAAACCATAATGAACACTTTTGAGATAAAAATCCTAATTTCATTTGACTTTCAATCATGAAATTTTTGTTATAGTTTATAAATTAATAAAAAAATTCATTAAAATGAGCATAATATCATGTATGCCTTGAGTTCTAGAGATATCAATGAACCTAAGCCATTTGTTGATTGGTGTATCCATAATCCATGTGTGATTTAATAGATCAATGTTATGGCCATTAGCAATTTTTCTTCTGATAAGGAACTGCAACCCTTCACCATTTCTATAAAAGTTTTCATTTGGATGATGTTGTCTATACATTATTAGAGGCGCAAAGATCATTATCATATTTTTTTATTAAGCCCTTGCAAAAAAATTTACTAAGATGTTGAATGAAGCCCAAGTTAATCTAGGATGAAGAGGGCAATTCCACTGGTCAACCAAGTGAAAGCCTAAGCCTCTAAGTTTCATTGGTTAACAAAGGAAATTTTAGCAAACATAATAGATACCAACTTTGTTCTTACATTTATTCCATAAGAAACCCATTTCAAATTTATTGTTTTGTTATAAACAAGAAACAATAAATGCTAAAGTCTAGATGTTTTAAATTTATTGTGAGAAGGGAATGCTCAAGGCCCAACTTTAACTGAATGCATTATACATGGACTCCCATTAATAAAAAATATTATTCAAAATAATTTGTAAAATTTAATGTTAGTAAAAATATTCTTCTAAGCAACATTTAAGAGTCATTGTAATTAAATTTTGATCTCAACTATTATTTTAGTCTCACTAAGGAACAATTTTCAATTTCATTCTCATGTGAAATATAATAATCTTCATCTAATATTATGGTCATTCACATCAAGCATCACTATCTTTTAAATAGAAATATTTTAGCAACATTATATGTCTAACACTAAAAGCTCATTCAATCATGCATAACCTAGATGTCCCCTGGATGTGCGCAACTAAGCTCAATGTACTAATGCAGTTAAAGGCTTTCATACCAAAGGGCCTTAGATCATGTGATATTAAGTGTCATAAGCACAAACTCCCACGACAAGTGCTAAGCAAGGGATTTGAAGGCTAAATTGGATGGTCCCATTATGGACCAAGGAGATCATAAGGAGAAATTAGATCTTGGAGCATTGAAGATTAAATGTTTATGTTGTATGAGGAAAGAATTCTATGTATGCCATGCAAATGTGCATTATTTCATTTAATCCATGCTTTACTATATATTATAGTGTGATATTTAGTGTAAGAAGGTCATGATCATAATTATGGTTAATATAATTAACCATGATTAATTAAATCTAAGTAGGGGTTGGTGGCTAGTAAGAGGGAGAGGTTAGGGAAATTGGTTGACCGACCAACACATTCTTCTTGTCCCTCAAATGTTTGAGTTTTAAATGTTGTAACATGTATGAAACACTTATGTTCTATGGAATATAATTTTTTAATGTCTTTTTGAATCAAAACTGGAAGAAGAATTTTCATTGGTGTTGACTTGATGGCTGACCAATTATAAAATAGGATTTAATGATTTTACTTGCCTAGGCTACTTCCTTAGGGGTGTGCATTTTTTGGTTAAAACTGAAAAACTGGTTGGTGCGTTTTACCATTATGCGCAAGTGCACAAGTTGAATCGAGCAATCTAAAATGAGTTGAGTATTGTTCTCACGAAGATTAGAGCAAAAATAGATGTTAACTTATATTAAGTTAAGTATTAATCTCTTTAAGCCTAGTTTTTATTTAGCAAAATGCAAGTGCTAAATTAAAATTGTTAACTGCTATTTTGCAAAATATTAAATAGACAAAATTTTTATATATTATTATAATTTTATGTAAAATATAGGTGTTTTACTTAATTTTAAAATAAGTACTATGAATTTATGGAATCTTTTAGACTATGTATTATATTAAACTATATGGTGGATTAATTTAAAATTTGTAGTGTCAACCAAAAGCAAAAGTGTTATACTCTCTATCTTTAGACAAGTATAACTAAACCAATCCCTTTACCCTATTTTCTGCCTAGTGCCAAGTAAATTATAATTGATTGTTTTATCCATATTTCCTTTTAAGTTATTGCAAATCATAAAAATAATTGTATATTTAATGGCTATTTAGCTATCTCGACCTGTCTAGCATATTAATGATTATTTAGTGCATTTGTTTGCATGTTTTCTATTTTTCTTCTCAGATTTCGTCGATATCTCTAGATCACATTGATTTTTAATATTGTAATCGGCCTTACAAGTAAATAGAGCATGAAAAACAAAAACAAAACAAATTTTCATTCAAAGCACAAAAATTTTCTTATATTAATCCACAACAACTTTTAATACAACACAAACATTCCAAAAGTTTACATAAATTTAGAATTAACACAATTAGTTCAACATTTTAGAAAGTAAAACATAAACATAATACATAAATATGTTTAAAAATATTAGAAAATATAAGAAAAAGGAAAGAAGAAAAGAAAGGAGTGCACCGATAAATTTTCTCCCTTTATTGTATATCATTCTCCTTGATCTCCTGATTGTGAGCTTTTTCACACACTCCACACAAACACACAACACTTGGAGTGTTACTCTCCAAGTGTTCTACACTCTTACATACCTTATTGACAAGGAAAATAAGAAAGAAAGAAAAAAGTCTGAAAGAAGATCCCTTTTGCTTAAGAAATGTCCCCTTTATATAGCATAAACATAGCTCTGATCAGCTTTCCGGAACCATCTTGAAACTGATCTGGTCGAGCCATAGCGCCTTGGGGCTGGTTTTGTAGTGCCTAGTCACAGTGCTCTCTAATTTTCAACTTCAAATTTCTGATTCTAGCAGCTCGGCGCTGGGTCTAGTGTCTCGACATTATAAATCTGGCATCACAACCCAGTCTTCTATGTCTACACAGCCTTTTCTTCTGCATTTTCTGGATTTTCTTTCATTATTTTAACAAGAGATTTTATGTCATAAACACTTACAATTATGAAAATAAATCATAAAATATTAAATATTTTACATAAAAATACAAACCTTTTTCACTTATCAAACATCAAACTAATCCAAACCGAAATTACAATTTTGGTATGATTTTATAATTTTTTATTTCAATTTTTGGTTTTAATTCAATTTTGTATTATCTTAATCTATTTAAATCAATTAAATTAAAACTAACTAATACATAAATTTTTATTTTTAAAAATTTCTTCTCAAGAAAGCAATTTCAATGATAAATTTGCATTTTATTGATTTCATTTGTTAAAGAGTTACTTGAATTTGCATGGAATGATTTGATAAAGTAATGTAATTTTTTGATAAATAATTATTATAATATTTTTTATTTTATTTTTAAAATTTTTGTAAACTGAACTGAAAATCTAAGACAAAATTTGGTTTGGATCAGTTTGCTTTATGATATAGATTAAATGAATCAATTTTTCAAATTTTGAATTTAAAATTGATATATTTAACAAATTTCAAAATCGATCCATTCAAACTCTTTGATTACACACCCTATACTTCCTAATTTTACCTTTAATGTTTTTTTATAGAATTTGTATGGTTAATTTTTGTTGAAGTCGTCCTCCATGTTGGAAAATTATTTTCTTAATTTTCCAACATTCTAAATGTTTAAAGTGGTTGACCAAACTTAGGCCTAAACTAACCATGTTTTATTGTGGTTGGTGTTTGGTGTTACAAAACTTTTCTATGTTGTGTGAACTTTTTTTAAAATATTTTTGACACAATTGTATTTATTTTACATGTGTTGTTAAGGTTTTTATTTAACTATTTTCTAAATTTAAATCAACCCTCAGAGAGCCAACATATATATTTCTCTATGATTTGTCTTGGCAGAAAACCTTAAAAAAATAGTTTGAAAATTTAAATTATAAATAAACTTTCCAACCTACTTTTTTTTATTACTTTGAACTTCTAGAGATGGAGTTCTAAGTGTTAAGTTGAAGCTATAGAATTTTATCTATTTGTCTTATGTTGGCTGACTTTAATCACTACTCTATCTTTGTTATCACTTCTAATTAAATCCTACTAGAGCCTTACATACTCTTTTAAGCATCTTAAGAGAGTCTCCATCTACTAATTGGGTCACTCCAAGTGGCCTCTCCCTAGACCACACCAAATTTGGCATCAAATCTTAGGATTAGTAGACTGATGTAGAAGGTGATCACGAAGGAGAGTGTATTATTTGGTAAGGTGCTTACAAAGGATGGAATTGATTTTTATTACTGTTCTTTCTATAATTTAGGCTTATTAATATTTTTCATGGTATGTTATCTATCATTGCAAAATCAAGTGGTTGATTTCATGTTTAAGACAATTCTATGAACTTGGGCCCCACTATCAACTTACTCCACTTAAATTGACTTAATCACTTTCCTGCCACCATAACCCAATTTGATTAGACTAACACCCAAATCTATGTGAGAGTGATCCACTAAATCATTAAAAAATCTCACCTCATTTAAAATTTAAAATTAGCATATGGTACTTATAATGGACAATTTAGGGTTTTATGATAGTTTTGTTGCACTTATTTATGCTAGATTACTTTTGATGTTGTTTACATTTTGTGAAGGCTTTATTTATCATTTCATGTGTCATTTGCATATATTTTATCATAAAAATTAGTAGCATCAATGAAACATCTGAAAATTAATAATTCAAACTAATTTCTATATTGCATCTTTAATTGTGTTAACATGCCTTCTAAATATGCTAGTCAAGCTTAAATAGAAAACTTGAATAGGAGTGTAAAATAACTCACTTTGTAAACAAAGAAAAAAAATATAATAAGAACTAAGACGTAGTGATGAACCTAGCCACCTAAGTTCAAAGCATGAATATTGGTGCACATACCCTTCTTACAATATAAAATTTGTTGAAGACAACCTATTAGGAGAAGAGCTCATAGAAAATCATAAGGAAGACATACACCTTAAAAGATATTCCTTAAGGAATCCCATTAAGAATGACCATCATAGAATTTTAAGGTTTTGAATTTGCCTATTAAGAAAGTTAAGGTTAATGCTCCAACATATGATGGAGTCTGTGATCCTAATAAGTTTTTAGATTGTCTTACCTAGATGGATGAGTTCTCTGTCTAGTACTAAATGGATGATTATCAAAAACTACTTTGCCAAAATTAAACTTGTAAGTTATGCTAAAATCTATTGGAATAATATTTTTATTAAGAAATAAATATTAGGTAGACACATTCTCACTTGTATAAAGATCAAGTAGATACTTAAGGCTAAATACTATCTTAGAAATCATTATAAGAAATTACATAAAAAGTTGATGCCCTTAAGCAAAGTGATATTCCAATTATAGAGTATATGAACACATTTGAGCATTTGATAATTAAAACTAGTTGCATTGATTAGGAGTGGCAATTAGCCAATATGTATATCTCTTGTCTTAAGGATGATATTAGAAATAAGGTGGAGTTATAAGACCTATAGACACTTTGATATCTTTTTCACCATAATTTGGTCCTTGAAAAGCATAAGAAAGTAGCCTCTTCATCTATATCTAAGGGTCCAAATTCCTCTTATCTATCATTCTCCTATCTTAAATAGAGGTCTACTTCTAAAAGTGAACCTTTATTTCTTCATATCTAGACCAATAAGAGTTCATTGAATCATATTATAAGACTAAGATTTAAGGTGCTTAGAGTACCATATGAAAAGACACATGAACCACCCATATAAGGTAAAAGTCATGTTCTTAGAGGAGAATAAGGAGGAAGAAGAAGAATAGGGAGTAGATGAGATAGTTGATGAGATTCATGATGATTCCTCTCTTTCTAATGAGGACTCAAAACTATGTGGAAGATCAAGTGAGTGTTCTTATATGCATGCCAGTAGCTAGGGATAAAAATTAGAGATGGAAGAATATTTTCACTATGTGATTTGTAAGGAGAAGAGGTGAAAGTTTGTGTTACATAGGGATAGTGCTATCAATGTCATTTATACACACTCTTTCTAAGCTGAATCTTAAGCCAAAACCCTATCCTAATCCATTTCATGAGAGTTGGATGAATTACACCTCTTTACTCATCACATATAGGTGCCTTATACCTATTATGATAGGTAGTTATGAAGATTGTATTTTGTTTGATGTTTTACTTATGGACATAGCACATATCTTTTTAGGTAGACC
Organism: Cymbidium sinense; assembly: GCA_021442155.1. Lineage (NCBI taxonomy): Eukaryota > Viridiplantae > Streptophyta > Magnoliopsida > Asparagales > Orchidaceae > Cymbidium > Cymbidium sinense. The sequence goes on along the minus strand of CM038224.1, from coordinate 72,456,255 downwards.
TTGGCTTTAAGATTTGAATGTTTTCATTATAGTAAAGAGAATGCAATATTCAAGCATAATGAACAAACCATAAGCCAACTCAGAGACCTAGTCTAAGCCTAGTCAAAAGAAGCGTGTAATACTTCAACTTATTATTTTATCATTCCCTACAATTATGGAGACTATTTTTTGACTTAAAGTTAGTGAGTCATGTCTCTTCACATTTATCTCTTAAACATTAGAGTAGAAAATGTAGGATTTAACACTATATTTAGAGAGATTTTTTATTCAACATTATGTTATCTACTTCATACGAGGGAAGTTGTAGAGGAGCCACCTAAGTTTTATATTTATAACCTTTCTTTTCCCTTATATCTAAGTTTAGAGACTTACATCATGATGACCTACTATAAAATTTGACACCCATGAGAGATATGCAGCATGCCATTGATTTTAGTCAAAGTTCATAGTTGTTGCCTCGTTGTAAGGTGAACCCACTTAATATGAAAAACTTCACTAACAAATAAATGAATTACTAAGGCATTCAAGAGAGCTTAAGTCCTTGTGTAATTCAAACATTATTAAGACCAAAGAATGATCATAGTTGGAGAATGTGTATGTAAACACTAAAGTAGTTAATAAGATCACCATTAAGTATATATTTTTAATGTTTAGATTGAATGACATGTTAAATCTTTGTGAGAATCCTAATCACTTCTCAAAATTTGATCTTAATAGTAACCCATCATATATGGATTAGGCTAGAGGATGAATGAATTATAACTTTTAAACCCTAGATGGATTGTAAGAATGACTAGTTATATCTTTTGGATTAATTAATGCACCTAGCACATTCATAAGATTGATGAACATAGTTCTTAAGCCATTTATTGAGAAGTTTCTAGTGGTCTATTTTAAAAACATTATTATCTTTAGCCATAATAAGAAGAACACTTATGCCACTTAAAATTAGTATTTATCAAATTAAAAGAAACTAAGCATTATATCAGTCTTACGAAATATGTTTTTGTCATTAAGATGTTATCCTCCATAGATTCTAAGTTCTTGCAAATGTATTGATGACAAATCCTGCAAAAAACCATGCAATATTATGTTTGTTAATTTCAAAGAATTTCACAAATGTTTGAAGTTTTCATACCTTAACCACCTTTTTAAAAAGGTTCATTAGGACTTTCAACATAATTGTAGCTCTAATCATATATATTTTAAAGTAGAATAAGTTTGTTATACTACATCTCATAGAACAAATAGTCGCCTTTATGATATCATATCCTTTGCTTAAACTTCTAGATTTTAACAAGACATTTGAGAACACTTGTGATGTTTGATTTAGAATAAGAGATGAACTTAGTCAAGAATCATTTTGCAATCTTCTATAGTGAAAAGTTGAATGATGCAAAACAAAGTTACTCTATATATGATAGAGAATTTTATATTATTGTTTAAACTTCAAAACACTTGAGATATTACCTTTTGCATAGAGGGTTCATCCATAATACTGATTATCATACTCAAAATTTATGAATAAATATTGTGCATCTTTAAGCCTTCATTGTGGATATTCTTTATCATTGAGTTACATTTAGAAGCCATCATCGAAGAGGGATATTAAAAGAGTAGTTACCTAGTACAATTATATTTATAAGAATGACAAATGTACTAAAAAAGAAAGTAGAAAAATATTATGTTTTATTTGTACCATTTACATCTTAAGAGGATATTTATATGGATTTTATACATGGGCTTCCTAGGACACCTAGAGTACATGATAACATATGGCATACCATTTCACAAAGATATTTAATTTTCTTGCTCAAAATCTAATGTTGTATCTTATATAGTAAGATTATTCTTTAAGGAGATTGTTAGATTGCATGGAATCCCTTCCATAAATTTTTTTATTAAGATGTAATGATCATATCTAATTTGAAGAAAACATTATATAAGCTTATGGGCACAATACTTAAGTTCTCTTTTGCCTTTCACCCCCAAATTGATTTCCACACTATGGTAATAAACATGACCCTAAGAAACATTTTGAGGAGTTTGGTGGGTGGAAGTTTAGAAAATTAGGACATGTATATTTCTATGATTGAGTTTACATATAATAATATTATCTCTAGGGGTATAAAAAAGACACCATTTGGGATATTCTATTATTACAATCCTAAGAAATCTATTGACTTTGATAGCATCCCTTCACATGCATTTTTGAGTCACAATTGTAAAAGATTTTTAAAGCCTTCATGAAATGTCAAACATCAATTAGTGTTGGTATATGATTAATTTCCATAGCCCAATAACATAGTTATCTCAATTCAAAAATTGGATAGATTTGTGATCCTATTCATCATATGAGATCATTGGATCATCAATGGCAATGAAAGCAAAAATGATGGTTCAAGGGCAACACACTCAAAATGTGGGGTTTGGGGCATTTGTCCTAACAAGGGTATAGAGGTAGTAATTAGGATGTCCTAATTTGAATAGGAATCTTTTAATTCGATGCTTAGGAGACTATACCTAGTGACCTAGGACATCATCTTTGGGCTTGATCTAACCTAATTGGCTTAGGTGGATTCAACCCATTCTTCCAATTTGGATTAAATAAAAAAACTCTAAATTAAAATAAAATTGAAATTAAATTAAAATAAAGAAACCACATCCAAAGTCAAATCTAGTCAACCCATTTTGGCATAGGTTTGACTTAGGTGGGTCCCACCAATGGTCAACCCACCAAGAATTTGACCAAATTAAATCATTCAAATTATTCCAAATGATCAAATAAATATGATTAATAACAAATATAAAGAAATTTAAATTCATTTAGGTCTTAATTGGGTTAATTAGACTACTTAGTCTAAATGAACCTAAATGGGTCCTATTGGGTTCAAACCTAAATCAAATTGAAATTAATTCAATTTGATTACTCAAAATCATTTGAAAATGATAATCACACATAATATAACCCACCATTGGGTCTAATTTGGTCAAATTGGTCATTTTCCCTGAAGGAAACTCAAGCATAACCCATTAAGCTTGCTTTGGGTCAAATGGGTTCAAATTGAAATCAAATTGAAATTAAATGAAATTAATCACTCCAAATCATCTCACACATGTGATCAAGCATGATTGGACTCCAAACCCAATCCAATTATGTCAAATTGGTCAATTGAACCAAATTAGAATCAAACTTAACCCATTTAGGTTTAGATGGGTTGAAATGAAATTCAAAATTAATTCAAAATTAAATGAATTAATTAAATTAAAACTCAATTGATCATCAATTAAAGATGATTGAATCCAAAATTACAAGAATTAAATTAAATTTAAAATACTTTCAATCCAAATAGTGGGTTTGGATTCAAATTCTCAATTCAAGTCAAATTGGGTCTAAAATTGAAATCAAATCCATTTGAGCTTAACGTGGGCAACCATATACAAGTCTAACGATTTTTAATAAGTGATGCTTGAAGCCAAAAGCAATGAAAATATTAAACCAAAAGAAGAGGAATGGAAATCTTTGACCAGAGGAAGATTCCTTCTCCCTTCCATCATGAAAATGACTTGGATTTTTCCAAGTAACCTTTGATTTTGACCACCTCTTAGGTAAGTAGATCCAAGGGTTAAATGCAAGAGGATAAGACCTCAAGCAACAAGGCATTTGGCCTTCTCCAAAAAGAAAGAAGCCAAGGAAGAAGGAGAGCATATGGCTTGTCCAAGGGAGAAAAATAATGAAGAAGCTATCCTTCCTACACAATTTACATCCAAGCATGTTCACAAGGTCAAGGGGGGTTGAATCCACCTCTTGGTTGGCCTTGCCGCCGCCAATGGCGGATTGGCCACCAAGAAACCAAAAAAAGAGGCCCTCAGCCAAATATGAAAGAGGGGAGGGAGAGCCTATTCCCTCCCCCCTTTTCATTCTAAAATGTCCACCAAGGCAACACATGAAGGAGGGAACCCTTCCCCCAGTCTCTTACCACCAGCACATCGATGAATGGATGGAGATCGAGCCTTAATCTTGGTGAAATTTGAAGGAATGGTTTTCTCATCCAATTGAAGGTTCTAATACATTCTAGAGGTTGAGGCGACCAAACGAATCGCCATCCTAACCCCTTGCCACCGGCGAGCTGTAAATCGACCAATGTCACCAAAAAAACTAAATTGGTGCTGGTCTAAGGATCAATCCATGGGGAAGCAAGTGGTCAAACTTCACCCACACCTTCATCGAGTCAAAGCAAAGCTAATGAAGTCAATCCCATCGCTAGTGATCGCCGGAATCAAAGTATGCTCCCTCGCCACCTCCCTAAGCTATCAATTTTGGTCCATTTTGAAAGGAATTTGATCCCCAAGTGGATCAAACTGTATAGATGGGTTGTAAATCGATCACAAATCAATTTGCAATTGAAATCATGATGAAAATCATCAGCAATCACTGGAGATCAGGTGAAAATGATGGATGGCATCCATCTCTCATCAGTGAAATGTGGGATTGAATTTCGCCATCTAATCCTTCTATTAGGAACAAATGGCCTTAATTTAGTCGACGGATGACTTAAACCCCTTAAGAAACTATGAAATTGATGGGACTGTTCGATCTTTGATTGGACGGTCGAGATCATCCCATGTGGCAGCGCTTTTGATGCGGTTGCCACATAAAATCTGTGTGGCCCACTCATGCCGTGCCGTGTGGCAGAGGCACCACGGAGGTGCCACATCATCCTGTCGTTAGAAAATGGCTAATCCCTTTGAAATTTGATTAAAAATTAATTAAAAATCACATAAAATTCAAATATCTATAGAAAAATAAATATAAATTTAAAAAAATGTAAACTTGGGCTCTATGGATTCATCTTGATGGGAGGAATCCATAAAAATTAAAATCCCCAATTAATTTTGGATTTTTTAGTCTTAATTTGGGTTTAATGGAAATCAATTCAACCTTAAGTAATCTTAAACCATTAATCCAATTGAAAGAAAACTTCGGGGATTGAAATTGATGTTAAAACACACCTTAGAAAAAATTTTCATGACTTATTACAATGTATTTTATAAGAAATAAAATTTCAAATCCTAAACCTCAATTTTAATTAAATAAATTAATATAAATTGAATTAATTAATGAAAATGAAACAAATCTCCTTAAATCAACTTAATAAACCTTAATGAACATTAAAACACTAATTAAACTCATTGAAACTTAATAAATAACAAATTGTCTTAATTAAGTAATTGAATAATTAAATAATTTACATAATTAACTAAAGCTTAATTAAACATAATAAATCAACAAAATGTTTAAAAATTATGAGTGAATCCTCTTTAGAAACATCTTTTAGAGAGGAATCAATGAAAAAAGAAACTCTCAAATAATCTTCATCAAACTATGCTTAATTTTGGTTTTAATGAAATAATTAAATATTAATTACACTCTAATTATGAATATAATCAAGATGAAGCTTTGGAAATATGAAATTGGCATGTAACCCCACTTGCCATAAAAATTTCAAACCCAATTGATCTTTGGATTAGGAATACATGAATTTCCAAATCTTTAGGTCAATACATATTAAATAATGAATTAATAAAATTCATAAATCCATTAAATCATGAAACAACTTGAACTAATCTCAATCAAACATCAGAAACTCTTAAGAAGATTTTTCAACATCCTAAGTCAAAGAACTTAATCATTTTCATGCTTAATGGTTAATGAAATCAATAATGCATATTAAGGCTTAACTAAACCTTAAGCTAATAAAATCATAATCACAAACACTTAATGAAACTTAAACATACAATTAAACACCAATCTAAGAATGAATAAAATATTAACCTAAGTACCTTAGATTAATTTAAACTAAATCAAATAAAATCAACATAATTTAATCTTAAACATTAATGTTGAACTAATTCAAATAAAATCAAATGAACCGATTCAAATAAAATCAAATGAAATAATTCAAACCAAACTAAATTAAAAACTAAACCAAGAATGAAAATCAAGTTAAATTTCTAAAGAAAAGAATCAATCCAAATTCAAACAAACTAAATGGAATCAAAAGTATTAATTAAGATACTTAAGGATCTTAATTAGATCTTTGGGATGGATCTTCATCTTAGGATGAAGGTTTCATTCTATTAGGAGTTAGGATATTGAATAGGATAAATTACATCTAAAATAAAATTCATTCTACTTTTCATTCTTGAAAACTTTAACTTCACTATAACCAAATAAAAGTGAACCTAAAAATCAAAATAAATTACTAAAATATTTGAATTAAAACCACCCAAAGATAAAATTCAAACAAACTCAAATTTTAAATTGAAATTTGAACTGAAGAAGCCTAACAAAGCCTTACCACACAAGCCTATCTTCTTCGTACACTAGATCATTAGGTCACGAACCGAGACTTAGGTTAGGCCATTCTATGATTCTCTTATGATTCTTGTGATGTGTTGTGATATGATGTGCTTCATATATCTTTGTGGTGTACTATTTTAGACAGCATGTCTAGGATTATTTTCCCATTAAGACTGGATGGTAGGACATTCTTTCTAGGTCTAACATTATCTTTTGCAGGGGGCTATGCTAGAAAGGATTGCAGTCCTAAATAAAAATTATAAAATTATTATTTTCTTGCAAGTATGCTTAAATCCCTTAACATAGTCCATAGGATAGGTAGGCATGGCAAAGCAACTAATGCTAAACCTGCATGTTTGAAAAATATAACTGATGCATGCTGTTTGTATTTGCTGTCATTTATTTTGTAGGGCTTAGGATTTATTTTTGAATTTAAAAATGTAAATTTGAGTTTAGAATAATGTTAGGATTTATGAGATTTAGGATTAACAGGAGCTTACCCTACCATGAAATGGTGCATATGTCCCATGTGATGCCCAATGTAGCTCCCTGAAGAAGGAGATGATCCTGGAGAGAAGACCCATAGATCTAGACTTGTAGTTCTAAGTAGGACTCTATAAGGGCAGAGCTCGGCTGCCTTTTTTCCTTTCTTTCAGGGTGTACAGTGGTGCCCGATCGCATTGGCCTATTTATATAAATTTAAATTGGCTTGATTTTTTTGGGTGCATAATAGAGTCAACATGCTCTTATAGGTTTCTTTTGTGTTGTGCTTTTTTGTGATGAATGCCTGGTCGTAGCTCATAGGAAAAAACTAAATTTTCTACCCAATTAAATTTAATCAATTCAAACATATAAATAAAGCAATTTAAAACTAAATATAAATAAAGCTATAAGAAATAATTCAAAATTAATTATAAATCAATTAGCTCTTCAGAATCATGTAATCATATTATTCTAATCCTTGAATTGGGCAACTTCTCCCATTGCACATAAGGGGCATCTAACCTGTGAGGATGACCGCCATCTTGCGGTGCCTGCCTTCTATTTATTTATTTGGCCCATGACTTTCTTTCTAATTACATACCATGTAGGCATAACTTGCATACCCATGGCCTAAAGTGATTATCAAGTTAAAATTTATAAAAACATCTAAAAATGTGCATTAGTTAGATGCATTTCATACCCCACATTATCTTAGGGATTTAGGAGTGAGTCTAGGTTCATAGATTCCTTTATTAAAAATATAACAACCCAGCCATCTTGCAATCATAAGACTTGGCATCATGAATTTAAAATGTGTTTAGATGGTGTTAGTTGGCAGACCTCTCCGTGCGGTTGTAAGTCAAGATGAGTCAGAGATAGGTTAATTCCCTCAAGTGATAGGAGTGACCGATAATTCCCAAAATAAAATTAGATCAAGCATCTAACATGTGTTAGAAGAATCTATAGATTAGGTTATGTAACATCCTTTTTAGGAATAAGTCTTCAACCTTAGGCATTTTTGCAGTCTTGTGCTATTATAATATAAGTCCTAGACTTCTAAGAAAATGTCAACTCAAAATCTAAATTAAATTATAAATTTTAAAGCCCAATTGTAGGATAATTGAAATGTCTACTGGGCATCCTAGTATCAATAGGTATTTCTACTTCATCCCATTTGAATTCTAAAAAAATATAACTCTCTACTTTGAACCGCTCCTAATTGAAAATCTCAAATATCAATTCTTTGACAAACACCTTAGAAATATTTAGGAATAATAACTTATTTCTTTAATCAAGAGTATTCTTAGGAAGAGACCTTCTTAAGATGTAATTAACTTTAGAGGCTTACCTCTATAAGGAACCATGAACCCAGTTTAAACTAAACCCTATTCTACTTTCCATGGAGTTTAAGAGAAAAATCTGGTATATGAAGACCCCTTAGCCTTAGAAAGTATTTTATTAAATGATCGAATCCATTATAGAAAAAACATGTTTATTTTATGAGATAATATTTTTATTCCTTAATGACACATTTGATCATCCAAATAACAAATTCCTAAACTCTATGTGGAGTCATAAATTTTCCCCACACGATATCGCCATCTTTGGCAACTGTCGCCTCCATTGTGGACTCAAAGAAAATTGAAAAGTTCTATAGATAGCAACCTTTCCATCATCACTTTCTATGGGTTGAGTTTTCTCTTATAATCCCTTAGCTCTCTTCCCTTCTTTACATGTCTTATAGCCATTGAAGCCTTTTTATGGTGCACAGTTGGGGACATTTATTTTGTAATTCTTTTTATTATGTCCATTAGTAAACTACTTACTCTCCATATTACTTTTCTTATAGTTAGAAGTCACTAGTTCAAAATATGATAAAACTAAGAGTAAGAATAAAACTTTTAAGGAACTTAATATGAGGGATCTTATGTTAATTAGAATTCATCTTGAGATAATCACTCAATTTAGAAAACTACATTCTAGGGTATATAGGTCATGTGAGATTATTATGAAAATTAGTATGAATGCATATATTATTGAATTACTAAAATACATGTTTATCAGCATAATTTTTATTGTAGAAGATTGAATACCATTTAAAGGAGTTATACAAGCTCCTAATGTGTAAGATGAGCCTTTTGCAAAAATAAAAAATAAAAAAACAAAAAACAAAAAAACAAAATCACTCTTTATACATGTCAAACTAGTATTTATTCTTTGAGTTAAAAAAGTTAGCCAACCTCCAAATGTGTAGAATAAATCTTTTGCAAAAAAAAATAAAAATAAAAACAAAAACAAAATCATTCCTTATAATTATCAAACTAGTATTCATTCTTTATGGGGGGATCAAGTCATCATAGATAAGGAAAATCAAAGTGGAGATCATATGTACTTTGTGAGATGAAGAAACAAGCCACTTATAAAGGACACCTAGATGACTTGAAAGGATTTGAAGAAGTTAGCACTTAAGCTAACTACTTAGACTTGAACTCTTCAAAAAGAGTTATTTGAGACCTAAGAAAAATGGTGTATGATAAGCACAAGGTCTCATTAAATGAGGTAGAGTAAAAAAAATTGAAGGCAAAATTTAATGGTCTCATTACAAGGAAAAGTAAGATTATGAGGAGGAATTAGAGCTTAGAGCATTGAAGATTAAATGTTTAGGTTATCAAATTTATGTGGTAAAGTGATCATAGTCATTGTATAATTGTGCATTGTGTCATATAATCCGTGCTTAAATATGTAATATAGTGTAATATCTAGTGTAAGAAGGGCATGATTATTATTATAGTTGTTTAAATTAAATATAATTAATTATATCTAAGAAGAGATCAGTAGCAAGTGAGAGGTAGTGGTTAAGAAAGTTGTTTGGCGAACCCTCATGCTCACCTTTTATCTCTAATGTTTGAGTTTGAAATGCATTAACAAATATAAAACACTTACTTTCTATGGAATGAAGGTTTCTATTGTCATTTTAAATCAAAATTGGGAGAAGAATCTCTATTACTAAAGGCTTGTATTGACCTCACTTTAGTGAGGTTGACATCCATCACTCTTTAGACTTAGGATCTCAATTTAGACATTGAGGTTTTTCCTAGGCTTAAGCACTTATAGCGATTAAGGTGAGACCTGAAACAAACTCAAGGCTAATGGGGATCAACCCAAAGGTCAAGCCATTAGAATAATGGACCCCACCTAGCCTGACTAACCCAAATTTGCACATCACATCAAAATTGACTATTGACTAATCTTGACCATAGACAAAATTGAATCACATATAGATTAAAGACCCTTGGCTCCAAATGGGCTAATTAGCCCATTTCACCCAAAGTTAACCAATTTAACCTATTTAGGTCACCATGACCCAAATATTGACCAAATCCAAATTGATAGAACTAATCAACCACATGACATCCAAAACACCAATCATACCCAAATCACACTTAATTGAGGTATAGTTTGACCAATTGACTTAAAGATATTAAACCAAAACTTAACCTAAACTATTTGAAATTAAGCTTCCCTAAATCATCCCAAGCACCATTTGAACTTGATTGAAGCCTAACTAGGATTCAATTTGGTCAATCGGCTCACTTAACCCAAGTTAGTCTATGTGGTGTTTTAATTTGGAGTCGTTAGGACACCACATAGATCTTAAGGGGTACTTGTTGAAGTGATTGGGTACCACATTAAGGTATGATGTACCTTCTCAAAAGATAGAAGCATCTCTCTATAATGGATCTAATCACCTAATAAGGACTCCTAAGGCATATGGGTCTTCATATATACTAGATATCTATCCCCTACTTTACATGAAAAAGTAAAGCAGAGTATATTTTATGTTTTTTAATTCCCTATGAATGCAAGCGTCTATAGTTAATTATATTATAGGAAATGGGAATTTTCTAAGAAAACTCTCAATTAAAGTAGTCAATCACATCTCTAAAGATTTCAAGGCTAGACTATCAAAGGATTGGAGACTTTTGAAAAATCAAGTGGGAATGTTCATTTAGAAGACTTATTTTGGATTCCAAAGAAAGATAAGTAGGGAGAATTCATGATACTAGGAAGCCTAGTGAGCACTCCAATATTTTATATGGTGAGGCTTTATGTTTGAGAGTGAAGATTTGTTTTGTTTGAGTTAAAATTTTATTAGACTGTAAGGGCTTATAGTCCATCAACACAAGATTGTGGAAATACCTAAGAGGTGAGGATTTATACTCGTAACCCAAAGGAAATAAGTGACCTCAAATTCTAAATATAGGATGCTTTAGCACAAGCCAAGAGCGCAACTTAAACCTAAACTGAAGGGGATATGATGGTTTACCTCAACAAGATAGAATAAACACATCTGAATCTTCTAGACTTATAACTGCCTAAAGTGGCCACCAACTAACACCTTGTGCTTTAAATCTATGTAGTTTGGTCATATGTATGTGCAAGATAGCTAGGCTTATTATTTAATTTAAAAAGAAGACAAGAGTCCTAAACTCACTCCCTAAGAGGCTAGAACATGATTGGTATGAAATCATGACTTAAGCTAAATGCAAAATTTATAAATTTTGTATCATTTTGACACATTCATTTGGACACATGCTTTGGGACAATTATGCTTAAATGCACGATGAAATAGAGTTATTGGACAAAATTCAAGAGAGGAGGTGTTCTCCACCATGAGGGGTTACTCTCACAGGTCAAGCGTTTCCTATAGTGCAAGAATGGAGACCCTCCTTGTTCAAGAGTGAAATAAGATGACATACATGGTGTTAGATATTCAACATTAAGCTAAGGGATTACTAAATCTTTTAATTATCTTGATTATATCCTAGGCTTTAGAATAAAGTTGTGAGTTATTTCAAATTTTTAGTTATGAGTTATTATTTGGGTTAAATAAATTAATTTTCTCTAAAGAGCCTACCACATCCAAGCCACGCATTCAAACATTAATCTTTAAGAAACCCATTAAAATCATGTTGTTCTATTGTGCAATCTAAACACAATAACAATCATTTATAGATAATCTTGAAAGAATAAGAGGCGGTGCAGCCGGGTATCGCCGTACACCCGAAAAAAAAAATTTGGGTTGCCAAGCTCTACCCTTTTACAATCCAGATTACAAAGGAATATTAAAATTTAAAATTAAATTAGATGATATGGGGTCTTTTCTTACTTCTTTCTTCTTCCTTTGATTTGATTTGCTTCAAGGCTTCATAGGGTATCCTAGTACTTTCTAGCCACTTCTCATCCTAAATCTCATAGCACTAATCCTAATTCCTATTACAAAAATTACATTTTTATAGAAAGTAAATCTAACTACACCTACAAAATAGATGTTAGCTAAACATACATACAAACTCAAGCAACTATATTATCTAATTTGAACTTAGCACCCTACACATGGGTAACCAAGCCCACCTATCCTAACATGGATTATGCTTATGGGCATAAGCAACTTGCAAGCCAAAGTATTTATATTTATTTTAGTGGCCCCATTAGCATAATCCCCTAGAAAATAATATTAGGCTAACAACAGCCTAACATCCAATCTATGAATAATAATCCTAGCATCTAGTTTAAAACATTATATCAAAAAATTAAACATAATGTCATTACATGCATCATCCTACCTTAAGCTAGAAGTGGTGACTTAGTATTCTAATGTGTGTGTTTAGGCTTAGTGTGGTATATCTTAACTAGGCATTAGGGTTATAATTATCTAGGTTTGGGATTATTTAATTTAACATGATGGATGGTTTCACTTTAAGTTATTTAGAAGATTAGAGAGTTTTAAATTATATTTTTTTTATTTCATTTGACATTCACTTAGCAACTAAGTATTATAAAGAGAAGAAGAATGTCTAATCTCCTTTATCTCTACCTTAAGTTATTTTCTAAAAGCATGTTATTATGACTTAGTTTCTTTTAGTGAATGATTATTAAATATTTTATTAATCTTAAGTTTGGGTTAACCTTAAATAATCCTATTCAACATGAAAGGCATTTAAGATTAATGTAATTGAATTGCCATCACATAGAATATGTTGTACCATTCCTTTCAATCATCAATAACATACATATGATTTAGGACTTAATATACCTATACATGTAATATATTTTTGACACACTTAAATGATTATGAATGCATATATTTTGACAAAGAAAGAGAAATTTTATTCCTTAGCTAGGTACCCACACATGTACTAAAGTTTTAAGCAAGTACATGCCATTGTTAAACCAAGAAGTGAGGTAATCTAAGACCTCCTTGGGGCTACTTAAAGCCTCATGTGCCCAGGATGTCTAGACTATATACTTGCTTTCTTAGAAACATATGAATGTACACACAACAGTAAGAATGAAAATCATGCAAAAGATTGTATTTTGGTGAGTTATTTATACATGCAAAGTAAAGTTCTATCAAACTTCTAGTACAAGTACACATATGAATGAAATTAAATAAGTTTGTGCCATTGTTAAATTAGAAGTGAGGTAATCTAAGATCTCCTTGAGGTTACTTAAAGCCTCGTATTCTCGGAATGTCCAGACTATATACATATTATCATTCAAACATATGTAAACCCATACATGAATCATAAAGACAAAATAATACTTTAACATACTTAAGCTATAAACATATGAAAATCATATAGAAATATTCATAGCTAACCTCACTCCAACTTTTCATTGTTAATTTATAATTTTGAAAATAATTTTGAAATTTATTAGTAATAATAGCCTCACATATAGTAAGATTAATCCAACACATGCAACTTACACATAAATAAATTCCATTGATTTTTTTTTTTTGAAACATGAATGCATGATATCATATGGCATACAACATTTATAATGATTGAAAAGGAATAAGTAAACATTCCCACATAGTTCATTCAACTACATTAATTCTTATGGAAAATCACAATGAATAAAACCATTTAAGGAAAACCAAAGCTTCTTACTAAATTTGATTTTGGATTTGAATTATTAAACTCTAAGAGGAGGAATAATGTTTGTTGTATTGACCTCATCCCATGTTGGTGATTTGATGTGTTTAAAGAGAACTAATTAAGTAAGTTTTATGAATTAATTAATTTTGAATCATTAAGTAATTCATTTAATTACCCTTTCCTATGCTTCTTTAATTTAATTAATCATTTAATATGAGATTTCAATGACTTACAAATGGGATATTAAAATTGCAATGCACTTAGAGACTTAATGTAATGAAGCTCATAATTAAGTATTAATTAAATTAAAGAATATAATTAAGTCATTATATGATTTTCCCACACCCATGGGTTAATCATAATTTCTTTAAAGGTCTTTATGCAATTAAACACATAAAGAGGAACCCACAGATTTAATTTGAGTTATCGAATCTAATTTTCATTTTAGTTTGATTTAATTTCATCATTAATTACTTAATTAACCCTTAATTAAATCTTGAATTAATTACCATCCTTAATAAAATAGATTTGAAAATACTTATAAAAGAAGTCTTAATCACACTCCCATCTCATTTCAATATTAATCAGTGATTAATGATCACTAATTACTTATATTTTACTATTTGGAATTTTTAATAATTATTAAATCACTTAATATGGGTAATTAAAGTTTGAATTTTAAATTCTTCTAATTACCTACCCATAAATCTCAAGGAAATTATGGGAGGCAAAGGACATCCCATTAAATCAACACTTCAAATTTGAGCCTAATTGGCCAAGTAATTAGGGATTAATTAAGCTAATTAAGGAAAAATTCAAACCCTAATTAAGCTCTATTCACTGTTCAAACCATAAAAAAATCAATTTTATTAAAAATTTTTCTATTTACTATTTTCAAAATGGGTTTATTTATATTTTAGGATTTTTCTATAATTAATTATAAATTTTAGTTATAAATAATTAATTATATTTTTAACCTTAATTAATCATATCCGCATCCACGTATGAGCTGATGTGGTGGTGCTTTTTGCATGGAGTCGCGGGATTGGCCACTTAAACCGTCTGACATGGCATGCTGAGTTAGCGGTGACGGACATGCTTTTGTCCCTGCCATCGATCTCGGATTACATGGTGGGGATTAATCCTGCAATTCTTAATTGATAAAATTGCATTTTTTTTAATTAGATAATCATAGATGTCCATTCCAATCATGTGGAATGGATGGCATATGATCCTTCATTCCCCGAGCAATGAAAGATGGACATCGTGGAGCTTATGAGGCATCAAGATCAACTCCAAAACCTTCAAGGGATAGATCTAAGAAGATCCTACAGTTAAAATCGTATGAAAACAAAATTTCTTTAACAAAACACCAACTCTTAAAAGGATTTCTACAATTTTCCAAAATTCACCTCGTTGGAGCTCAAGTCCAATGGTCCAATGACTGAGGTAGCTTCATCTTGAAGAGACGAAGTCCTGTTGAGAAGCTCACAACTTACCTCCTTGTCAGTGGCTCTGTCAACCAAGCACTACTAGAATAGTCACCGGAGTTGGCCTAGGAGTGGTTTTTGGTGCTTAAATCGATTGGGAATTATTTCATTTTGTAACGTCGAAGCTT
The DNA here is from genome assembly GCA_021442155.1 of Cymbidium sinense. Lineage (NCBI taxonomy): Eukaryota > Viridiplantae > Streptophyta > Magnoliopsida > Asparagales > Orchidaceae > Cymbidium > Cymbidium sinense. The sequence continues at coordinate 72,440,846 of CM038224.1, read as the reverse complement.
GAGGAAGGTGTGGGTGAAGTTAATTTGGATTTGGTGAAGTTTGAGTGGAGTTGGATGGTTAATAGGCTCTATTTCACTCAATTTTGGTGTTGTCGATGATGGGAAGCTCAAGAGAGGTCGGGAAGGCTCTAGGGAAGCTCATCTCACTGAAACTCTATGGATGTGTGTGTGTGATTGGAATGAGATGGGGAGGAGTATGACCTCCTCCCCATAGGATCAGACGGTGGAGATTTCCTCTACTTTTAGTAGATGTCCAACCAGCACAGGTAGTCAGAGACTCCAAATAATGGCTGAGGTGAAGGCCTTTGAGTGGTTGAGGGTCTGGGATGGGCTGAGATGGAATGTCCTTCCTCCCCAAAGAGAATAAATGGAATGGCCAAGATTTGCTCACTTCCTTTGACCTATGGTTACCCCAATCAACTTTGGGTCAGGTTAGCTAGTGGGTCAGAGGTCCAGATTAAGCTTAGGGTGGTTGCAAGGGCAAAGGGGTATGTGAGACCATCCAAATTGGGATTTTGTCCCATTTGGAGGGGTTTACCCAATGGGTTGTAGCCTAATTCGGGTCAAGATGGGTAGGGTTTGATTTGGGCTAACCCATGGTGACCCAATGATGGGTCATGCCAAGTTTGGTTAGGTTTGGGCTTAGTTTGAATGTGTTTGGCTCAATTTGACCCATGTAGGTAAAATTAGGTTCAATAGGGCTAAGTTCACCCATGGGTCAAATTGGGTCAAACCAAGGGTTGGGACATGTTCAAATGATGATTTAGGATTATGGTATTTAATTTTGGATGTGGGGACACCACGTAGATCTCATGGGGTACTTATTGAAGTGATAGAGTATGACATTAAGGTATGATATACTATCTCAAAAGATAGAATATCACCATACAATGGACCTAATCACTTAATAAGGACTCTAAGGCGGATGGGTCTTTGAATATACGAGAGATCTTTCCCCACATTAAATGAAGAGGTAAAGTAAGGTTTATATTAAGTGGGTTCTTAAGTTCCTTATGGAGGCAAGCCTTCATAGTTAATTATATCTTAGAATGAAATTTTCTAAGAACACTCTTGATTAAAGTAGACAATTATTATCACCAAAGATTTTAAGGCTAGACTATCAAAGGATTGGCTATTTTGAAAAATTAAATGGGATTGCTCAATTGGAAGGACTTATTTTAGAATACAAAAGAGGATAAGAAGGGAGTTCTCATGATACTAGGAAGCCTAGTGAGCACTCCAATCTACCTATGGTGAGGCTTTACATATTTGAATGAGAGATGATTTATTTTATTTGAGTTGGAATTTTATCAGATTGCTAGGGCTTATAATCCATCAACACAAGATTATGGAAATGCCTAAGAGATGAGAATTTATGCTTATAACTTGAAGGAAACCAACAACCTCAGATCCTAAATCTAGTGAGCTTTAGCACAAGCTAAAGGAATAACCTAAATCAAAGTGAAAGGGGACATTAGAGTTTATCTCCATAAGAGAGAATAAACCCGTCTGACTTCTGCTCTTACAACTGCTTGGAGCGGCCGCTAGCTAACACTTCTTGCCATTCAAAATCATGTTGTCCGGTCTTGAAATTGCAAGATGGCTAGGTTTGTTATTTAAATTGGAAAGAGACTAAAATCATAACCCACTCCTTAAAAGGCTAGATCATGAGTGATATGAGCATATGACTTAGTCTAAAAAAATGCAAATCTTACAAACTCGTATATCCTTTTTACAAAATCATTTAGGCAAAGGCTTTGGGATTTCTTATGCCTAAATGCATGATGAAATGGGGTTATTAGCTACATCAGTGAGAAGGGTGTTCTCCACTATAAGGGATGCCCTCATAAAGCATTCTCCTATCGTGCAAGGATGGAGATCCCCGATATTCAAGGAAGAAAGAATATAACATGCATGATGTGAGACATATAACATAAAGTTAAGGGGTTGTTAAATCTTTTAATTATCTTGATTACAACCTAAGCTTTATGATGAAGTTGGAAGTTATTTTAAAATTTAATTGCAAGTTATTAATTGGGTAGAAAAATTAATTTTATCCTAAGAGCCTAATGCATCTAGGCCACACATTCAAACATCAACCATTAAGAAACTATGAAAAGCATGTTGTTTATAATGCACAAACTAAACATATCATCAATCATTTTTATAAACTATCATGAAAGAATAAGAGGCTGTTGCGACCGAGTACCATTGTATACCTCCAAAAAGAGAAAAGATGGGTAGTCAAGCTCTACTCTTATATAACTCAGAATATAAAAGAATAAATATAGTTGAAATTGAATACATGCTATTGGGGTCTTCTTTTCTTCATTTCTTCAAGTCCTCCTTCTCTTCTTTTTGATTTGATTTGCTCCAAAGGCATCACAAGGCATCCGAGGACAAAGCCTTCAAGCCACTGCTCTTCCTAAATCCCATAGCACTAATCCTAATTCTTATTACAAGATTATATTTTATATCAAAAAGTAAATATAACTACACATGCAAAACATATGTTAGTTGAACATACATACAAACTCAAGTAGTTATATTTATTATTTGGACTTAGCACCCTACACATGGGTAACCAAGCCCACATATCCTAACTTAGATTTTCCCAGGAACTTAAATAGCACCTCCAAGCAAATTTGCATTTATTATATTCATTACAATGGTCCCTTTTAAGCACAATCTCTTACAGAAAATAAGATTTGGCTAATGACAACCTAACATCCAGTCTATGAGTCATATACCCTAACATCCCATCTAAAATATTACATCACAAAATAAAACATAATATCACACATATACTGTCCTAACTTAGGACTAGAAGTGGTGGCCTAATTATAGTTTATGAAAAGAAAGCTTATGTGACAAGTCTGTTCTAGGCTTTGTTTCATTTTAAGTTCGATTTGAACCAAGAATTTATTCAATTTTACCATTGAATGGTTTCAATTTCAATAATTTAATTGATTTTTTGTTTCAATTTTAAGTTTATTTATATGTTTAAATTGAATTTATATTTTAAAGAATAAAGAATAAGATAAATTCTACTTAGAACAAAATCCATTTCATTCAACATCCTAATCCTAATATAATGAAACTTTCATCATGAGATGAAAGTTTATTCTAAGGGTTGAACTAAGAACCTAAGTATCTTTTATCCCATTTAATTCATGTAAATGATTCAACTGAATTGATTTGTTTTGATTTATATTTTAAAGTTTGAGTTTGTTTAATCTTCATGTATTTTGACTGATAATTTTTGGATTAAATGTTTTGATTTAATTAAATTTTGATAATTCAATATACTTTGAATTAATATATAATTCTTTTCTCTTGGGTTTCAATTTAAGATTTTAATTTATATGATATTGATTAAATTATTTCAATGTTATTTAAATTTAATGATTTCATCTTTTCATTTAAGATTGATTTGATTTAGGTAATATATTTTAGTTTAATTAACTTCATATTTGATCAAGCTTCAAAGCAATTTCTTATTTTGATTATAATTAAGAATTTGATTATTTGGTTTATTGAACTTGGTGATTTGATTTATATATTGGTTTTAGTTTGAGAATTATTTAATTTAATCTTTTGATTTGACTTAATTGATTTGATTTGTTAAGTTTTATTAATTTATGAGTTTTCTAAGTTCCATATGATTAACTTAATTATATTATTAACTTCATTAAGAGGTGTGATTAAATTGATTATGGATTAATTAAAGATCTGATTAATCATTATGTTGATTAAAACTTGATAATAAATTTAATTAAGTGTTTGATTTAAGCTTGATTTAAGAATTAGTTTTAATATGATTTGTTTAAATCAATTTGGTTTATTAAAATGATGGGTTAATTTATTCAAATTAAGTTCATATTATTTAGATGTTTAATTAATTAGATTTAATTAAGGGTAATTCAATTTTAAATTATTAAATTAATTAAAGATTTATTTAACTAATTAAAAGTTATTAGGTGTTTGATTTAAGCTTGATTTAAGAATTAGTTTTAATATGATTTATTTAAATCGATTTGGTTTATTAAAATGATGGGTTTATTTATTCAAATCAAGTTCATATTAACTAGGTGTTTAATTAAATAGATTTAGTTAAGGGTAATTCAATTTTAAATTATTACATTAATTAAAGATTTATTTAATTAATTAAAAGTTATTAAGTGTTTGATTTAAGCTTGATTTAAGAATTAGTTTTAATATGATTTATTTAAATAAATTTGGTTTATTAAAATGATGGGTTAATTTATTCAAATTAAGTTCATATTAACTAGATGTTTAACTAACTAGATTTAATTAAGGGTGACTCAGTTTTAAATTATTAAATTAATTGAAGATTTATTTAATTAATTAGAAGTTAATGACTTAAATATCCACATGTGACTATTTGATTTAATAAATATTTATCATAGATTTAATTAAGTAATTCACTTAAATTTAATTGACTAAGAAATTATTATTATTATTATTATTATTATTTATTATTATTATTATTATTATTATATTATTATTATTATTAAGGTTAATTTAAATTTTATTTTAGTTTAGCTAAGCGATTGATTAGCTTAATTTGAAGTTTCATTATTAAATGAATTATGGGTTAGTCTTAGTTTAGAAGTTGATGAATTGGTTATGTTTAAATTATTTGAATAACTCATTTAATTAGCATTGAACTAATGATTAATTAAGCCTTTGACTTAATTGAATAATTATAATTTGATTTGATAATTGACTGAATCCATTAGAAATGTATTTCATTTGATAAAAATAAAATAAGATAAATTTGATGAAAGTTTAATTATGAAATTATTTGGGTGGTTTGATTAGTTTCATGCTTAATTTGATTTTTAAGGTTTAAGTTTCATTATTGATTATTTCATTTTATTTAGATGGCCTTTTAGGTTTGCTTAATTATAATTAGATGTTTACTTCATTTAATTAGTTTTTTAAATTTAAGTTCATTATTGAATATTTAATTTAATTAAGATTTAGTCAATATAATTCATAGATTATTATATTAAATGATTAACTTTTAATTCATAATTGGATTAGCATTTAGTTTAACTTTATTTGATTAAGTTTAAGCTTGTTTGATTCAACCTAGAGTTTAGTTAATGAGAGCTTGAATATTATTCTAACTATGAGATTGGTTTGATATTTATTGAGTTTTAGCTTTGATAAATTTAATCAATGTTGGTTTTAATTTTTCTTAAATCCTAATTAAACTAAATTGAATAGAATATTAGTTATTTTGAGATTCAAAGAGTTCCATTTTTTTTTTTTTTGCTCTTTGATGTTAATTAAAGTGTTTTAAGCCATTTTGATAATTTTCATAATTTTTTTATAAAATTTATGAACTTGTTTTACTAAAATAGACTATTTGAGCTTCAAAATTTAATCTCCCAATCCATAAATTATTTTGACATGAAATTTTTATGGTAGATGTATTTTAACCTTAATTTCAATCTCTAAAATTTTTAGATCAATCTGATTAACTTTTTTAGGATAATTAATAAAATTTGTTTTCAATAAAACCTAAATTAAGCTCAACATACCTAATAAAAATTGGGGATTTTGGGTTTATAGTTTTCCCCTCGAAAAGATGAATCCAACGAGCCCTTATTTGCATTTTTTGATAGAATAGTTTATTTTTTGAGTTTTGAAGTTTCAAGAAATTTTGCATTTTTTTTAGAACAAAAAATCCTGATTTTCTTACTTAAACCAATCAACGCCACATGGCACTGACTAGATCATGCGTTATGCATGTCGGCAATTCATTGGGCCATATGGGTTCGTATGGAAATTGAGCAGGAAAAGCTGGGTTATATTGGACATTCCAGATCAAATCTTATGATCTAATGGATGAAATCAAGCCTTTAACGTTTTAATCTCAGCCGTCTATCCCCATTAAAGGAGATCGGATGACCGTCAGCTCATCTTTCCCATGGGCGGCAAATCAGAAAGCTGGCGAACAGAAAGTTGGCACCTGGAGTCCATTTGTGCTCAATTTTTTGATGATTCTCGCTGAAAAAACTCCCGTTCTAGCATTAGGGTCATTTAAAATAGAAAGTGCAAGGGGTATTTAATGGATATTCCTAAGATCATGCAAGCATCATCTCAAATAAAGAGATCTATGGTCAACTAAAGATTGATGAAATTACCTCACTCGAGCGCTATCGAGTCGTCAAATCAATTCAAAAATGTTCCCAGATGTGAGACAAAGCTTCAGAGTGAATATGAGCTCTTGCTTCCCCTCTGATCGCCGGGGACGTCAACCACCATTGTCTCTTCAAGGAAATATTCTCAGTTTAATGGTTTTATGTCGAAAAAGAATGGGAATGGATTGATTTTGTTCAGTGAGCTTCTACAGGATAATCAATGCCAGAAATTAAGCCTTTGAAACCTCTTTTCATCCCATCTTAATGGTGGCTAAAATCACCATTAATGGTGATTGGAGGTGTGGTGGTTGGCCAAATTTTGTCAAAATTTGGTGGTAAATTCTATGTAGACCACTTCAGAGCTAGTTAAGTGAAGAATGGGGAGATGCATGATTGGATTTTATAGTTTTTGGCAATATTTTTTATTTTCTCCCTCCCTCTCTCTCTCTCTCTCTCTCTCTCTCTCTTCTATTCATTTTCTTGACTTTGGATCCTTCCCATTCTCATTTAAACTGAAATCCCATTAAGTTTAATCAAGCTTTAGAGAGCCTTTGGGTTGGCATGACTTCATTTGGGTTTACTTTAGTTTCATTTGATTTGATTTGATTATGAGTTGTGATCTATTTGATTTAGGGTTTGATGATTAATTAGGGCTTAATTTAGTTTTATTATTTATTGAATTTAAGTGATTTCATATGATTGAGATTCAATGCTTAATTAGGATTTAATTAGATTGGTTTATAGCTAACTAAGTTGATTGGGTAGTTTAATGTTGGCTTGCTTATTTTATGTTTGCTTAAAATTTGATTTAGATGAATAATCAACTTAAAATTTAGTTATAATTCTTTATCATTTTGATTAACCATATTGAGTGTTTCCTTCAATTAATGGTTTAGTTGAACTTGATTAGGTGTCCATAATTGATTTGATTAGCTAGTAGAAGCTTGCTTAATGATTACTTCATCTAGATTAATTCATTGTAATGTAGGTTTCATTTGATTTAGCATTTGATTGTCTTAGTTTATTTAGATTAAATTTATTTAAATGAATTTTAATTTGATTACATAACTGAATCAATTATGATTTGATTTGATTTGATCAATTTTATTTAATTTGTTTAGAATGTATTTAATTCATATGTTGATTATTTTAAATTGATTCAATTATTTAATTTAATTTGATCTTTATTTAATTGATTTTATTGGCTTAATTAAGGTTTAATCATGGGTTGATTAGTCTTCTAAGCTTGGGTTAAGTGTTCACTTAGTAACTAGAAGTGTCCTATGACTAAGAAGAATCTAGTGTCTAGAGGACTCCTAGATTTAAGATGAGGAGATCAAATCCTCACTCCAAAAGTGAGGTTAACAGGGATGTTTAGGTTCAATTAGTTTAATTTGATTTGAAGTGGATTTGAATTTTGCTCATATGGGTTCATATGGGTCAAATGGGTTAAGTTGGCCAATTTGATCAAATTAGCCAAATTGGCTTGGCTTAGGTGTTGGTTTAGGTTCAATTGATGATTTGAAGATGATTGTAGGTGTTGATATCAATTAATTTGGTTTTGGGAATGATTTAGATCACTTTGACCTTTTAGATCAATTTGGGCTAAATGGGTCTATTAGGTTGACTTGGTCAAATTGGGTTCATTTAAAGGCTTGATCATGTTCAATAATAAACTCAAGATTGATTAGGAGCATTGGTTTTAATCAATTTGGATTAGATTGAGGTTTGGCCCAATTTGGCCTTTTAGGTCAAATTAGGTCAACTTGGATCAAGGGGCCAATTGGACCTGGTTTGGCTCAATTTGATGATTGGTTTATGTTTAAGGATCAATTTATGATTTGTAGAAATTATTGGTTTCAATTGATTTGAATTGGAGTGAGATTTGTTCATTTGATTCATATGGGTCAAAATGGGTTAACTTGAGTCAAGTGATCAAGTTAGCTTGGTTTGACCCAATTAATCGCAATTAGTCAAACAAGGATGATCTACAATCATTGTAGAAGATATTGGATGGGTTGATTCAATCCAATTTTTGTTGGATTAAAGTTTGGAACAAATTTCCTTTAGGTCAGTTTGGGTCAAGTGAACCAAATGGGTCAATTGAGTTAGAATGGGTTAAATTGGGTTGAATTGAGTTTGATGATTGATTTAGAATTGATTGATGGCTTTGATTACAATTAATTTAATTTTAATTGGATTTTAGCTTATTTGGACATTTTGGGTCAAATGGGCCAACTGGGTTGATTGGATTGGTTTGATTAATTAGCTTGATTGTAAATTTTGGAAGAGTTTGAAATTGAGATTGGAATGGTTGGAGTGCTTTTGTGAAAATCAATTGGGTTTGGTTTAATTGAAGGAGCTTTGGTCTGAGTCCATATGATTGGATCATAAGATTAAAATGGGTTTGGGTTTAAATCATTTTGGCTTGGAGCTTGGATATGAAATGGGATTGATTAATTAGTTAGAGGTTGGATTTGCATGAGAGGAAAGGCATGAGTCTTATTGTAGGCCATATGGTAGGTAGGTTCCTTTAATCCTAAGGTATAGTCTAAGCCTGGGGCATATCTTCCTAAGTCTCTAGGCTTGGGTTTAGTGTTTCGTTAATCGCTAGATGTGTCCTATGACTAGAGAAATCCAAGTGTCTAGAAGACCTAAGATAAGAGGATGAACCCTCACTCTAAAAGTGAGGTTAATATTCTAAATGAACCCTATAAGTCCAAAATCAAATTTAATCTAATCTAAACTAAATTGAGCCCACTCAAAGCTTTACAACTATCCCAAATACATGATTAAACAATCTTTATGATCAATTGCAACCCAATTTAGCTAATTGGTTCACTTATCCCAAATGAACCTAAGTGAACCACATTGAACCGAAATCCAATTTAACCTAAATTGAACCAAATCAACCATTCAAAAATATTTTAAAGTTATTATCAAACCTAATGCAACCCTCAATTAGGCCAAATTTAGTTAATATTGCACATTGAACTAACTTAGCCCATTTCAAACCTAAGTGAACCACATTGAACCAAAACTTAATTAAACTCAAATTGAACCCAATTAATACTTACAATAAATACCAAATAAATTATTGAACACAAATTAATAATCAGTTGAACCAAATTTGGGCAATTTGACTTATTGACATAACCTAGCCCAATTTGATCTAAAAGACCAAATTGAGTCAAAACTCAATCCAATCCAAATTAAATTAAAATAATGCCTACAATCATTCTCAAATTGATTATCAACAACATCCTAACAATCAATTAAGTCCAATTTGACCAAGTAGACTCACATAACCCAAACAAACTTATAAGGACCCATATGAGCCAAAACTCAACCAAGCCCAAATTAAAACAAACTAACATGTTTCAAATCTTCATTTAAACATGATCTAATAGCCTTTTGGGCATAATTTGATCAATTGGTCGATAAACCTAATTAAATTTAAATTGACCTTTATAAATCCAATAAAGTCAAACCCAATTAAACCAAGTTCAAATCCAACCAAACTTGGCATAACTTATCCTTAGACCCCTCCATACCTACCCAAGTGGACCCAAATTAAGGTGAACCTAGTTCAACTCAACCAAGTGAACCATGCCTCCCACATAAGAAATAATCCCAAAATAGCTAAGTCTAAGCCACATTTGGCCAAGGCAACGCCTATAACATGCTTTAAGCTCAACCTAAATTGTTGGACCTAACTTAAGCATGACTTGATGAACCATTGACCAAGGTGGAGTCTCCTTCACCTTAAACAACCCATAGTTCACCAACCATGGGTTGTCCACTTCACCTCAGGTTGTCATATCTTTTGAGATAGTAGGGAAGGTTTAAGGCATCAATCATACCCCATTCCTCGCTAACCTCACTACCTGGCCAACTAGCCAAAGTTGAACCATCCTAAATGGGTGGTTCACAGAGGGAGCAAGATATGTCCCTTCACAAGCCTTTAAATTCACACACACCTTCTAGAGCATCCTAGAGAGAGTCTCTAAGAATCTTATAGTGTTTTTATTTGGGGTCGTAGAGATACCACGTAGATCTTAGGAGGTTTTAGTACATCATTAAGAAATATTGTACTACCTTGAAAGGTTGAAACATCACCCTACAATGGACTTAATCATCTAATAAGGACTCTTAAGGTAGATGGGTCTATGTATACAAGAGATATTTCTCCTACTTTACATGGATGAAGTAAAGTATGGTTTATTTTATGTTAGGTTATTTAACTCCCTATGGAGGCAAGACCTTATAGTTAATTATATCATAAAAAATAGGAATTACCTAAGAATACTATTGATTAAAGTAGTCAATTAATGTACCTAAAAATTTCAAAGTTTTAATATCAAAGGATTGGCAGTTATTGAAAAATTATATTGAGAAGACTTGAAATAGGAAGAGTTCTTATCAGATTCTAAAAGAGAATGAGTAGGAAGCACCCATAATATTAGGAAGCCTAGTGAGCACTTCAGTCTATCCTATAATAAGGTGAAAATTATAATTATTCGAGTTCATTTTTTACTATAATGTTAGAGTTTTGTTTCTAATAGCACAAGATTATGAAAATTCCTAAGATGTGAGGACTTATACCCATGGTAGAAGAGAAATTAGTCTCTAAACCAACTTCTATAATATTCTAGCATAAGCTAAGAGCTCAACCTAATTCTACTCCAAAAAGTGGGATATATTCATTCACTTCCAATAGAGAGAGTGAATCGATCCTGAATTTTCTAGACTTACAAACGTCTAGAGTAACTGCTAGTTAACACCTCCTACAATTCAAAATTATGTGTGCTAGTCTTATATAAATGTAAGATAGCTAGGCTATTATTATTTATTAGGAAAGAATCTAGGGTCTTAAACTCACTACCTAAGAAACTAAATCATGACTAGTATATAAATTATGACTTATAATAATGTAATAAAATTTATATATTTTATTTTATTTTTGACTCATTATTTTGGACTTAAGCTTAGGAGAGTTTATGCATAAATGCATGATGAAGTTAGGTTACAAATTAGTGGGAAGAGGTGTTATCCACTATAAGAGACTAATTTCATGTGTCAAGCCTTGTCTTCTATCATATAAGAGTGGAGACCCCCCATTTGCATGGAAGAAAATAATATACATGCATGATGTTAGAACATACAACCATATAACTAAAAGGTTGCTAAATTTTTTATTTCTTTGATTAAAATATTAGGCTTTAAAGTGAGGTCATAAGTTATTAAATTTAATTAAAGTTGATTATAATTGATGTTGATTAATTATAGTAGAAAATTTAGTTTCTTAAAGAGCATACCACATCCACATCACATAGCAAGCATTCAAACTTTAAGAAACCTATGAAAAGCATATCATTTTTATTGCACAATCAAAACATAAACAAATAAAGCAAACATTATTATTTGAAAGAATAAAAGGTTAGTTTGGCTGGGTACTGATGTATACATCCAAAAAAGAAAAGAAATTTGGTAGCCAAGCTCTACCCTTATATAGCTTTGATTATAATTAATTTATAAATAAAATTAAAGCTATGAAGATCTCAATTCTTCATCTTCATTTTCAATCCTTGGATTTGGGCACTCTAGGCTATATAGGGTCCCGTGGGACTACGTAAAGTCTCGCACTCCCAAGATGTCCAAACTATATACATGTTAATTCATATATATATATATATATATATATATATATATATATATATATATATGAAAAATTTAGAATACTTTAATTCTATGTGTGAAAATAGTTTATCCCTAATATGATTCACTATAACTCTCAAGATACGTGTCATTGTTATACCGATGGTATAAAGTGTCAAGCCTCTTTCGGACTAGTAGCCCAACAACCTCGAGTTTTCAGACTATATACCCTTTAAATTGTAGCTCATACATATTGGATCTAGATTTGAATTTTAATTATTCATATAAATTTATATTTCAATTAGTATATTCTTTTAATTAAAAGAAATAATTTATGATTTATTAGTGATAATAGTCACACTATTTAATTCAAATATATACAATTAAATAAAATCTTTTATTTTAATTTTGAAATGATGAATGCATTAAACAAATGAAATACAAATTTATGAATAATTGAAACAAAGCAATTAAACATCATTGAACAACCTATTTGAATTTATTAATTCCTAAGGACATTCACCAATTATACTCAAAATACTTCAAATCATTTGGAGATTTTAATTTCATTGAAGACCTCTTTATTAGCTGAGCACAAAGAGGTTTGGTTAAAAATTTTACACTAATTGCTATAATTTTTTAAGCTCTAGAGGTCCTAATTAATTTCTCTAATCACCCTTACTAGTTTTATACATAATTAAGTTTCCATGATTTTCCTAATTTTTATATAATTATTAAATGACTAAATTTGGGTTTGAAAATTTGGATTTCTCAAATTAATTAGCAAATTAAATTAAAATAATTATGGGAGGCAGAGGTTATATGTTGGAGCAATCACATAAAATTTTAAATTAATTAGCAAAGTAATTAAGACTTAATTATAATAATCAAGTAAAATTTTATATTATAATTAATCATTTTACTTAAATGAAATTAGAGCTTTTATTTTTTTTCTTAGATTTTCCCATGTCTATGATTTTCATGATAGGTTAATTTGCATTTTTTGGAATTTCCTATAATTAGTTATGATTTTTTTGAACTTATGGTTATTTAAAACTATTTTTAATCATAATTAATTGATTTACACAATCGATGCCATATCGATGCTAACATGATAGTGCTTTTCATGTGGCACCATGAGATTTGTTATTAAAATGTCCCATGTGGCTATTGAATCACTGATGATAAATGTGTTTTCTTTTAATCTCATTGATTAAAAATAAAAAAATTAATGTGATTAATCATGATCGCCCATTCTAATCACGTGGAACGAATGAGGATGATCCATTGTAGACCTCCGACAAGAGACGAACACTATTTATCTTTTGTCACTTGATCTAAGCTCATTAAAGCTCATTTGATGGTGGAATTGATTCCAAATTGATCAAAAAAACATTTCTAAGGGGATCCTATGGTTGGATTCACATCAATGCCAAAACATTTCCAAAAAACTAACACTTAAGGGGATATGCCTACTATTTGAGATGATTACCTTGCTAGAGCAAAAGATTGATAGTCTATCAACTGAGGTAGCTTTGCCTTGAAGAGGCGAAGCCCTGATGATAAGATTATCTCTTACCTCATTAAATGCTCCCGAGATTAAGCTCTATAGCTGAGCATTTTTGTCTAATAGAAATTGATGTGGTGATCAAATCGAGTGAGAATCGATTCATTCTTACTCACTAGAGGTAGGGGAAGGTGTGGGTGAAGTTTATTTGGATTTGGTGAAGGTTTAGTGGATTTGGCATAAGGGAGACTAAGGGAGGCTCGATTTAGATGTGGTGTTGATCTCGCCATGGGAAGCTCTAGGAACTTGAGGGATTGGTTCTCATTTTATGAGGACTGTAAGTTTGAATGGGGAAGGAGGTGTATATCTGCCTCCCCATGTGAGCCAACCAAAATGGTTGGTTTAGGCCATGGTAGTTGTCCGGCTAGTGGGGGTGGCTAGAATGGCATAGAACTGGTGAGGTGGAGATCCTCTAGTGGATGAGGAAGTTTGGTGACCTGAGATAAAGTGGAGATGTCATGTCTGAACCAATGGTCAGCTGAAGTAAGGAGCAACCTCTCCTTAGTCAATGGTTAAGCCTAACAACTTTCGGTCAAGTCCAATCATCATGCTAAAGTGGATACCCAAGGTAAAGGGAAGGGTTATACCATCCTATTTGAAGCCACCCTTGGTTCACTTGGTTTGGGCTAAATTGAGTTCACCTTGGGTTAGATCCACTTGGGCAGGTCAATAGGGACCTAAGGATAAGTCATGCTAAGTTTGGTTGGGTTTGAACTTAGTTTGCCTAGATTTGATTGAATTTGACATATATAAGTCAATTTGGGTTCAAATGGGTTAGGTTGATCAATATGATCAAATTGACTCAAGAGAGCTATTAGATTAAGTTCAAATGATCATTTGGAACTTATTGGTGCAATTTGATTTTGATTTGAAGTGGAGTTGAATATGACACATATTAGTTCATATAGGTCAAACAGGCTAAGCTGACCAATTGATTGCACCAAATTGGGTTGGATGAGAGGTTGAGTTATGTTTGATTGATCATTTGACATTGATTAGAGGCTTTGATTTGAATTGATTTGGTTTAGCATTAGTTTTGGCTTCAATTTGATCCTTTAGGCCAAATTGGGCTAAATAGGTCTATTGGGCTGAGTTGACCAAATTGACTTAAATTGGTGATTGGAGAGTGTTCAATGGTCAACTTATGATTGATTGGAAGCATTGGTTCAATCCAATTTAGTTTAGAATGAATTTTGGCCTAATTTGGCCCTTTAGCTCAAAATGGGTCAACTTGAGTCAAATGGCCAAATTGGGTCAATTGAGTTCAATTAATTGCAATTAAGTGATTAGTCATAATCAATAATCATTGTGAAAATAATTGGATGAATTAGTTTGGTCCAATTTGGATTGAATCAAGATTTGACTCAATAGCCTTTTAGGAAAATTAGGTCAAGTGAGTCAATTGGCTTAATTGGGTTCAATTGGGGTCAATTGAGTGTTGAAACATATTCAATAATAAATTTGGAGTTGGTTGGTTGCTTTGATTACATTTAATTTGTGTTGGATTGAAGTTTGGCTAATTTAGACCTTTTAGGCCAAATGGGTCAAGTTTGGTTAATTGGACCAAATGATCATACTCGATTGATTGGAGTGGATTGTAATGTTCAATTAAATTATTTGAGTGATCATGAGGTTTGGATTGGTTTAATTTGGCTTAAATAAAGTTGAATTGAATTTTTGTCTTATATAGTTCAAATGGCAACTTGGGTTAAGGGGTAATCTGGCTTGGTTTGATCCAATTGGCTTACAATCAAGGTTCTATCAGGTTCAATTGAGGCTCACATGAGTTTAGTGAGTTAAATATCAATTAAATTAAATTAATTTTAGATTTAGCCTTCTTAAGCCCTAATGGGTTAAATTAGGTCAACTTAACCACTTTGACAAATTAAACTTTACTTACGTTTGAAATCATTTGGTCTTGATTGAGGTTTAATTTGTAATCAGTTGGTTTGGTTTTAGGGAATTGATTTCGTTTAGAAGATGGTTTGGGTTTAGGGTAGGTGGGCCTTAGTCAACCTAAGTTAGAGTTTAACTCTAATATTAAGCCTTATGAGTCTTCTATGCTTAGAGTTAGTGTTCTCCTAGCTATTAAAAGTATTTTAGCTCTAGGAATACCTTAATGGATGGATCCTAAGGCTAAAGAGATGATTGTCAATCTCACTCCGAAAGTAAGTTCAATAAATCCTAGAGCCTCTTGCACCCCAACACTAGTGATGCCAATCCCTCTCAAACCTAAATGTTCCTAACATCACCACCCATAAATCCTTCACCAAACTTCAATTAACTTACCTCACACATTCCTTACATCCTCACAAGATAAAATGAATCAAAGCTCATTTGATTCTAGCACAAGAGCATAGAGTTTGATCAAACTCTGATGAAGATCAATGGAGCTTAGTCTCAGGAGCAAAGCTACCTCAATCATTTAAATTGTTGATCTTTAATTCTAGCGATGTAACAATCTAAAACTAGAGAATGGATTACATTGGTACTTTGTGTTGTGATTATGTGTTTTGCATCGATTGAGCCATAGATATTTATAGAATACTCTTCCCTGATTGATTTGTATTCATTTCCCATTGAAATCCAACCTTGGCTCAAATTAAGTAGTGAAATGTGGATAGTCTTCTTCTCTCGTCTAAGCTTGAAGATGAATTATTGGTACTTCATTCTACCTGATTTGAATGAAGGGCTATGGTATTTTAATTTAGATGTGGGGACACCACACAAATCTTAGAGGGTACTTATTGAAGTGATCATGTATAAAATTAAGGTATGATGCACTATCTCGAAAGATAGAAATATCGCGATACAATGAACCTAATCACTTAATAAGGACTCATAAGGCCTGATGGGTCTTCGAATATACCAAAGATCTTTCTCCAACTTTACATGAAAAAGTAAAACAAGATTTATTTTAAGCTGGGTTCTCTAGTTCCCTATGGAGGCAACCCTCCATACTTAATTACATCCTAGGAAAGGGGATTTCATAAGAATACTCTCGATTAAAGTAGAAAATTATTGTCTCTAAAGATTTCAAGGTTAAGACTATCAAAGGATTGGTTATTTTGGAAAATCAATTAGGAAAGTTCAATTGGAAAGACTTATTTTGGAATCCAAAAGAACATGAGTAGAGAATGCCCATGATACTAGGGAACTTAATGGGCACTCCAATATATCCTATAGTTATGCTTTATATATTTGAAAGTGAATATACTTATTTATTTGAGTTGAATTTTATTAGATTGCTAGGGCTTATAATCCATCAACACAAGATTGTGAAAATATCTAAGAGGTGAGGATTCATGCTTGTAGCCTAAAGGAAACTAGCAACCTCAAATCCTGAATCTAGTGAGTTTTAGCATAAGCCAAAGGCACGTCCTAAATCTAAGCGAAAGGGGACATAAGGTTTTATCTCAATAAAGAGAATAAATATGTTTGACTTCTAGACTTACAACCACCTGGAGTGGCCACCAAACCACTTACAATTCAAAATTATGTAGTATGGCCTTATGGAATTGCAAGATGGCTAAGCTTGTTATTTAAATTGGAAAGAGATTAAAATCTTAAACCACTTCTAAGAGACTAGAGCATGAGTGGTATGAGCATATGACTTAGTCTAAAAAAATGCAAATCGTATAAATTCATATATCTTTTTGACACAATCATTTGGACAAAGGCTTTGAGATTTTTTATGCCTAAATGCTTGATGAATGGGTTTATTGTCTAAATCAGTGAGAAGAGGGCGTTCTCCACTACAATGGATGCCCTCATAGGACAAGCATTCCCCTATTGTGCAAGGATGGAGATCCCCCATATTTGAGGAAGAAGGAATATGACATGCATGATATGATACATACAACCATACAGCTAAGGGGTTGCTAAATATTTTAATTTCCTTGATTAGAGCCTAAGCTTTATGGTGAGGTTGTGAATTGTTTAAAATTTTAGTTATGAGTTCTTAGTTGAGATAGAAAAATTAATTTATCCTAAGAGCCTACCACACCTAGGCCACACATTCAAACATCAAACATCAATAAACTAAGAAAAGCATGTTATTTTTAATGTGTAGTCTTAACAAAACATCAAACATTTTGCAGACTGTCATAACTTAATACTTAGTGTATATATACATACAACACATTTTGGCACACTTGAATGCTAATGAATGCCTACATACTTAATGGAAAAGAGGCTTTCATTCATTAATCAAATACACATGCATATGTATGAAAGATGTAAACAAGTACATGTCATTGTTAAACCAGAGAAGTGATGTAATCAAATGACCTCTTTGGGGTACTTAAAGCCTCATGTTCATAGCATGTCTAGATTATATACTTGTTATCTTAAATACATATAAATGTATATACAATTGTTAAGATGAAAGTCATGAAAGAGATAATATTTTATATAATTGAATTATTTATACATGTAAATTAAAGTTCTATCCAAATTCTAATACAAATATACATAAGAAAGAAATCAAATGAGTATGTACCGTTGTTAAACCAGGAAAGTATGGTAATTAAACAACCTCGTGAGGCTACTTAAAGCCTCATATTTTTGGGATGTCCAAACTACATACCCATTACTATTCAAATATTTGTAGATATATATACATGAACATAGGAAGGAAAGATTTACATTGACATGCCACATATTTTGATGACTTAAACAATTATGAATGTATGTATTTTTAATAGAAAAGGGGATTTTCATTCTTTAATCACATATATATACACATGTATAAAGATATAAGCAAGTACATTCCGTTGTTAAACTAGGGAAGTGAGATAATCAAATGACCTCCTTGGGGCTACTTAAAGCCTTGTATTCCTAGGATGTCCAAACTATATAATTGCTATCCCAAATACATATGCATGTATACATAAGTTAGAGGAATGAAAACCATGCAAGGATTGTATTTTCATTGATTGAATTATTTATGCATATGAATTAAAGCTCTATCCAAATTCAAATACCAAAATATATAAGAATGAAATCAAATAAGTATATGCCTTTGTTAAACCAAGAAAGTAATTAAATGATCTCCTTGGGGATACTTGAAGCCTCATATTCCCGAGATGTCTAGACTATATACCTTCTACTATTCAAACATATGAAGATCTATATTCATGAACATAAGAAAGAAAGCTTTACATTCACATGCTATACATTTTGATGACTTAAAAAATTATGAATGTATGCATTTTTAATTGAAATGAGGATTTTTATTTTTAATCACATATATATACACATGTATAAAGATATAAGCAAGTACATGCCATTGTTAAACCAAGGAAGTGAGATAATCAAATGACCTCCTTGGGGCAACTTAAAGCCTTGTTATTCCTAGGATGTCCAGACTATATACTATCCCAAATACATATGCATGTATACATAAGTTAGAGGAATGAAAACCATGCAAGGATTGTATTTTCATTGATTGAATTATTTATGCATATGATTAAAGCTATATCCAAATTCTAATACCAAAATACTTAAGAATGAAATAAAATAAGTACGTGCCTTTGTTAAATTTGGTAAGTGAGGTAATCAAATGACTTCCTTGGGGCTACTTAAAACCTCGTATTCTCGGGATGTCTATACTATATACTTATTATCATTCAAACTCATGTAAATCTATATATGAATTCAAGAGAGAGAGCTTCACATTCATATATTTAAGTTATTAACACATGCAACTCCTATGTGTATTAATAACTATCATCACTACACATATTATTATCAATTTATAAACTTTAAAAAATATATTTGAATTTATTATTGTTAATAACCACACATATAATTAAGTTAAATCAACACATGCATGCTTACATAAGTAACCTTCGTTTGATTCACTTAAATTTGAAAGAATGAATGCATGAAATCATATGACATACGACATTTAAAGTGATTGGAAAGGAATAACTAAATATACACACATGGTTCATTCAAATATATTAATTCCTAAGGACAATCACATCAAATAGAATCACTTAAAGGAAACCAAAGCTTCTTATTAAGTTGATTTTGGATTTAAGTTGAACTAAAGAGGAGAACTTATTATTTATGATTTTAATCCCATTCCCATATTGGTAAACTTAATTGGTTTAAAGAAAGATAATTAAATAGATTTTATGAATTGATTATGTTAAACCATTAAGCAAATAAAAAATTACCCTTTCATATGCTTTTTTTTAATTTGATTAACCATTTAATTATGAGACACAAATAATATGAACATGTGAGAAACTAAAATTGCAATGCTTCTAAAGAACCAAATGCAATTGGCTCATAATTAAAGATTAATTAAGTTAAAGAATAAATTAAGTACTTTTATGATTTTTCCACACTTATGGGTTAATCATAATTTGCTTAAAGGGTCTTTATGTTATTAAACACATAAAGAGGAACCCTTAATTTTATTATTAATTATCTGATGTGATTGCATTTTCAATTTAATTTAATTTAACCATTAATTGACTAATTAAGCACTTAAATTATTTTCCATATTAATTAACTCTCTTTAATGAAATGAATATGAAAAATTAATTAGAAAGAGATCCTAATCACTTTCCCTCATCATATCACTATTAATTAGTGATTAATGAGCTTAAGTTAATTGATTTTTACTATTAAAATTATTAATTAATCATCAAACTAATTATAGGGGTAATTAAGGTTTGAAACATCAATTTCATAGATTACTTAGGCAATAAATTCCAAGGAAATCATGGGATGCAGAGGTCATCCATTAAATTAATTTCTCATGTTTAGAATTAATTATTTAAGTAATTAAGGCTTAATTAAGCTAATTAGATAAGCATTCAAACCATAATTAAGCCTTAAATATTACTCAAAATTAATTATAATTATTTTTATTTAAATCTCCTATTTTACCTTTAAAATGAGTTTTTATTTTCAATTTTTAGATTTTTCTACAATTAGTTATGGTTTTTCAAAGTTTCAACCACTAAAATGTGTAATTAACCCTTAATTAAGCTTAATCTCGTCGACACCACGCGGTTCACTGATGTAGAATTATGGGATTGGTTATTTAAAATCATCCGAGTCAGCTCTGATGCGGAGATAACATATGCACTTTCATCCCCGTCATCCGATCTTAGATCGGATGGCGGCGATTAATCCTGATTCCTAAAGGATAAATCGAATTAAATCTAATCACAAGATCATAGTCATTCATTTCGATCATGTGGAATGGATGGTGGATGATCTATCATCCCGCAAACAATAGAAGATGAATATTGTCCACATTCCTCCGCCCAATTCAAGCTCGTCGGAGCTCGGATTGGCTCAGGATTGATCCCACACCTTCACAAAGGGAATCATAGGGATCTAATGGTTGGATTTGCATAACATCAGTTTCTTCAAAAGGTCCCAAGAAATTTTAAGAAATCTCAGTTTAATGGAATAGTACCTCATCGGAGCTCAATATCGATGGAAAATTGATTGAGGTAGCTTCACCTTGACGAGGTGAAGCCCTGTTGAGAAGATGGTGTGATGCCTCCCCATCGGTTGCTCTATGGGCCAAACACCACGAGAATCCTCAGGAATTGGTCTAGGAGGTACTTCCGGTGCCCAAATCGCTCAGAGGAGAATTCATTTCACCTTGTCTGAGCTTTGTGAATGTGTGAGAAAAGTTAATTGACATGGGGTGAGTTTTGGTGGATATGATCAGAGCTAAAGCCTCAATTTGACTTGGTTCCATCATTGCCGGCGATGGGGAAGCTTGGGGAATTCAGGAGAATGCTCTGGGGGCTCATCTCAGTGTGTTAGGGCTCTCTGTGAGTTCAATTTTGATGTTTGAATTAAAATGATGGGGGTATATCCCCTCCTCCCTTGGATCAAATGGACGAGATTGGTTTAGCTTCTAATGGGCGTTCAACCACCTCAAACTATCATGGGTGGCAGGGAGGTGCTGAGTTGGCTCAGTTTGAGTGGGTAATTGAGGGAAGATGGCTACCATGGGAGGAGAGTGGGTGTCCTTGGGTTGCCAAGTGTGCCAATGGATGTGGAGAGTTGAACTCACCTCCACTTAGCTCATGGCTGACCCAATCACCTTTGGATCAGGTGAGCTTGTGTCCTTCTTGCTTAGGTGGAGGTCTAAGTAGAAACCATGTGGAGGGGAAGTGGATGTAACCATTCAAATGGGGTATTTGTTTCATTTGGAAAGGTTTACCCATTGGGTTTGGGTCAATTCGTGACAAGCATGGGTTGGGATGGATTTGGGCTGACCCAAGGTGAGCCAAGGATGGGTCATGCTAAGTTTCTTTGGGTTTAGCTCAATTTGACCCATGTAGGTCAAATTGGGCTAGGTTGGGTCAAGTTGACCAATTGGTCAAATTAGGTCAAAACAAGGCTTGGGTCAAATTTAAATGAGAATTTATAATGTTTTGGTGCAATTGATTTGGTTCAATTTGGACTTGACCCATTTGAGTTGATATGGGTAAAATAGGTCAAGTTGACCAATTTGACCAAATTGGTTAAATTGGCTTGGGTTAGTGTTGATGTCACTTTTGGAGTGAGTTCTCAATCTCTTCATCTTAGACTTTGGAGTCTTCTAGATACTAAGACTTTCTTAGTCATAAGACACTTCTAGTGATTAGGTGAACACTTAACCTAAACCTAGAGACTTAGAAGGGTTAATCATAGAATTAGATTATGCCTTAAGAATTAAGGAGACTCACCTGCTCTATAGCCAAAATATGACCTATGTTCACCTTCTCAAACCAAATTTCAAATATCAAAATTCAAATCAAATCCAAATCAAATGATTGAAGCTCATGATCGAATCCAAAATCAAAACCCTTCCTAAGTCTTTTGAATCAACTTCATGAACTTAGCTAAAATCCCATCTAAATCAAGCCAAAACCAATGAATTTTTCTTGAATCATCATTCCTTCAATTACCTATCCAAATATAAATGAAATCTATAATCATCAAGCCAAATCAAATCAACAAGCCTAAACCCAACTTTGCCCAATTGACTTGAAATTTCCAAATGAACCAAAACTCATTTGCATCCAAACCAACTGATAATTGAATTTATATATCAATCTCAAATTCATATATAAACTCAACTAAATCAAACTCAACCCAAAATCAAGTCGACTAAACCCAATTGGCTCACTTGACCCAAAGTGACCAATTTGATCTACATGAACCAAAATCTAATTCAATCCAAATTAAAGTGAATTAAGCCAATCCAAACATCATGACATGATTGTTGATCATCCTAGGTTGGTCAATTATCATAAATTGGGTCAAACCAAGTCAACCTAGCCCTTTGACCAAGTCAACCCTTTAACCCATATGAACCCAAACTAACCAAATTGTAACCTAAGACAAATCCATTGAAACCAATGATTCAAATCAACCCAAAAGCAATATTTGAACATGAATTGACCTTCAATTGAGCCAAACCAAACCCAATTGGCCCTCTTAACCCAAGTTGACCCAACTTGACCTAAAGGGTCAAACCAACCTAAAACCCAATCAAATCCAAATTGAACTCAACCAAAGCTCACAACACATTCCAAATGATCAACCAAACCAAACCAAGCCAATTTGGTCAATTGGGTTAAATTGGTTAACTTGACTCATTTGACCCAAATGAACTCAAATGAGCCAAAATCAAATCTAAACCAAATTAAACCAAATCAAAGACACCGATACACTTCAAATGGTCATATGAACTTGACCTAACCCTTTATTTGACTCAATTTGACCAATTGGTCAACTTGACCTGATTTGAACCATTTGACCCAAATGGATCAAATTGAGTCAAATTGAACCAAATGAACTCCAAATGACATGAAATTTGTCCCAACTTACTTTTGACTCATTTAAAATCTACCCAAATCAAATCCAATGCCATATGACCACTCTACCCTTAGGCTAAGGGTGTCACATAAGACAAAACACCCATGTAAATGGTCATTTCTCTTTCTTAGTCACTTGACACCCATCCATTCATCCACATAGCTCCAAGGATACTAACCAAGTTAACCCAAGAGGTGGTTTGTTAGTCATGACTCATGGGGAAGTGAATTCACCTCACCTTCTCCATTGGAACACTTGGCATCAAGGACCTCCACTTTCCATTGCTATGATATCCACTAATCTATCTTGGCCAACCAAATTAAGCCACTTAGGATGATTCCCTGCCATTCCCAACCACCCCAAGCCATAGGACACCCACAAGGAGCCAAAAATGACCATGAATGGGGATTTTTGGCCACCTTTGCGCACATAGAAAGAAAGGCCTCATTGGAACTAATTCTACCCCCATGTCACTCTTCAAGAGCTTCCCAAGCAACCAGCATTCATCCATCTACTTCTTTCGAGCTAAAGCCACCAAAAATCAAGCGGATTCTGAAGAAGCAATGACTCTTGGTGGATACATCATTCCAAAGTGAAGTAAGAGTCTAAGTCCATCCCCAAACTTTTTCTTGCATCTAGGAGCTTGCTTAGATAAACATAATTGCTAGAATCCATCAGGGTAATTTTCAAATCCTTTAGCCGACCATAGGTTCTTCTGTTTGTGACAATTTATAGGAAATTTTAGGAATTTCCTTAGAAAAACCCTACATTCTTCATTTTATATAATCCCTATGCAAAAATAGAAGTTTTTCCATGAGAATCGATGTGAAATCGAGCATGTTTGGATGACATTTCATTTATTTTCATCAAAAATCATGAAAATTCATTCAATTTTATAGTTCTAGCTATAGCTTTCTTCGGTAAGGCAAAACCATTCGATCCTACTTGGAATCGAACATTTATTTCTTCTTAGATCATGCATTTCCAACATTCATATCATAGAAAAATTCAATCAAATCAAT
Organism: Cymbidium sinense; assembly: GCA_021442155.1. NCBI lineage: Eukaryota > Viridiplantae > Streptophyta > Magnoliopsida > Asparagales > Orchidaceae > Cymbidium > Cymbidium sinense. The sequence continues at coordinate 72,416,574 of CM038224.1, read as the reverse complement.
TCTAAAATCAAATCTAAATCAATTCAAACTCATGGGACTTTCTCAAAACTCATTTATATTGTCATTTATATTCACATATATAAATGAAATATAAATACAATTCAATCAAATCAAATCCAAAATTAAATTCCAAATCTAAAATTTTCCTTAAGTCCTTTAAACTCCATGTAATTGACTTAACCTAAATCATCTCCAAATCAATTCAAATTCATGGGATTTTCTCATAACTCATTTATATTCACATATATAAATGAAATATAAATATAAATCAATCAAACCAAATTCAAAAATTCAAACTTCAAACTCCAAAATCTCCTAAGTCCTTTAAATTTCTTTTTAATGGACTTAGCCCAAATCATGATTAAATCACTTCAAATCCTTGAAATTTTCTCATGATCCATTTATATTCTCATATATAAATGAAATATAAATTCAAACAATCAAAACAAATTCCAAACATCAAACTCAAATCCACTCAAAATTCAACCTAAGCCTTTCAAGTCAAAATCTTGAACTTCGCCTAATCAACTTCAAATCAAGCCAAACTCTTGATTTTTCCATCATGATTCAATCAACCCTACAATCATGAATCTATATTAATCAAAATCCAATTCAAAACTCAAGGCCAAAATCCTTTCATATTCTTCCTTTGAATATAAAATTATCAAATGAATCAAAAACCCATTTGAATTCAAACCACTTGTAAATGGATTTATATTTCAATCATAAGTCCATATACAAGTTCAATCAAACTCAAATCAAGCTTTGGCCAAGCCATTTGATCCACTTAGGCTCACTTAACCCAAAGTGACCTAAAGTACCCTTATGAGCCAAATTCTAATCCTAACCAAATTGGATTGAACGAAACTCGCCTATGCCTCTCATCATGATCAACAATCATCATAGGATGATCAATCAATCAAATTGGGTCAAACCAAGTCAAACCTAAGGGTTGACCAAGTCAACATTTAGCCCAAAATGAGACCTAACATAGCCAAAATCCATCATAGGCCAAATTGATTGAAACCATTGATCTAAGTTCACTCATGACCTATGTTTGAACTTGACCAAGTCAACATTTAAGCCTAACCTAGCCCAATTGGCCACTTGACCCAAGTTGACCCAACTTGACCTAAAAAGTTAAAATGTGTCAAAACTTGATCTAAGCTAAATTGATTCAAACTAATGGGTCAAGTTCATTCCAAATCACTTGTTGAACTTGACCAAAGCCTCAATTGGCCAACTAGACCTAACCTAGCCCAATTGACCTTAGACCCAACTTGACCTAAAGGGGTCATGTTGAGCTAAATTTGAACATAACCAAAATTGATTGGAAAGAAAGATACTAATCTACTACATATGACTAACCAAACCAAAACCTACCTTGACTTAGCTCAAATAGGTCAAATGGGTCAAATAGATCAACTTGACCCATTTGACCTAGATGAAGTCATATGAGCCAAATTCAAACCTAATCCAAATTGAACCAAACCAAAGCCACCAAAATATTTCAAATTTTCATATAAACTTGACCTAACCTTTGGTTTGACCCAATTTGACTAATTGGTCAACTTGACCCAAGTTGACCCATTTTGACCTAAATGGGTCAACATGAGCCAAATCTCATCAAATGAATTCTAAATCTCATGAAACTTGGTCAAACCTAGTTTCTCCACATACCTAACATATCCAAATTAAAAGATTAGCAAAATGACCATTCTACCCCAAGGCCATAGAAAAAATTTTGGCCTAATCGATAGGTAATTTGGTCATACCCTTTTCATATCAAACTTGATGCCTTACTAATAGCTCAAAGGGACCTAATGAAGAGTGGTGCACCCAAACCCAATGGGTTTAGGTCAGCCCAATTGGCCCCAAGGCCAAACCTGACCCCATGGGTCAAATTAGTTCATTTCAAATCCCTCTTCCACTCAAATTCAAGCACATGGGAGGTTGGCAATCCACTCATCAAACTAACCATGTGCAAACATCTAATAGCTTAAACAACCTTTCCATTATGATCAATTGCATCAAAATGGCAAAGAAGCTTGCGGTCATCCGATCCTTCAAGGGGGAGATATATTCCCCCTAATTTAATTCAAATCAATGATTCCTTAATTCGACTAAGCCCTAGAGAGTGTTAGGAAAGATTAGAGAGCATTCCTAAGCTTCTTAGGAGGGAATTGAAATCAAGATTTCTTAGTTTTCTCCATTGAAAAATAGTGGAGTTCAATTCAATCTTGAACTTCCTCTTCACTCAAATCCACTTCAATTGTCTTTGCATACAACATCAAGGAGCTAAGTTGAGCACACTCAAGCTTCCATTGGAGTTCCCACGGTAAGGAGGAGTTGAATTAGATCAAAGCCACAAAGGGGAGCAAGGGGAGTTGGTCCATAAAGCAATTCACATAACCTCAAGAGCTCATTCTTCTAGCACAGCTTCATCTCAACCAGAAGAAGGTCCTCCAAGGGAATCAAGTGCCGGTGATCACCACCGGTGAGGTATGAGATTTTCTGACCACCTAGCATAGGATGTGTTTGTCCTTTGTGAAAGGGGTTTTCAATTCAAGCAAATTTCCATTGGATGTGCCGCTTACTGGCTTTAGATGGTGTGGGTTATGTTTTGTTTCAATCCAAGCTCAATCGAGCTTAGATCTTCCCCTAGATCATGGATGATCTCTGTTGATCTAAGGGGAAGAACTGGGGAGATCTTGGCCATCTATCTACACATTTTAGATGGACGGCATAGATTATTCCCACATTTAGAATTTCTTATCCCTTTTAAAACTGTGGGGAGATCTCTGGTCATCTGATCATTGATCAAATAGTAGAGATCAAAGCGCACAGACCACCACCGCCATGCGTTGCGTTGTGAGCTGAGGGATTAGTTAGGGTGCTTAATTAATTCCAATTAATCTATGGATCTTCTAAAATTCATATCTCTCTCAATAAAATTCAAAAAAATATGAAATAAAATCCTATGGAAAGATAATTCAACCTAAAATATTTTAAAATTAATTTTAATAGATTTTCAATTATGCCTTTCTCTAATTTTGGATTTAATTAGAAAATTTATTTTGCTAATTACCTTTTAATCAAGCCTCTGATTAATCCAAAACTCCTGTGGTATGTTTTAGGGGATGACTCCTGCCTCTCCTAATTTTCTTCAGATTTATTAAAGATTTAATTAGGAGAATTACATATGGGTTTCTTTATTACTCCCTTAAGCTAATTAAGAATAATTATTGTGTGATTAGTGGTTTTAATCCATGATTAGAGTTTATTAAGGTCAGATCTAGTAGATAGAAGGTTTAGGGAATAATTTTGGGGCATTTCTCCTTTACTATTCCCTAAACCCCCTTTTTCTTTTCTTAATCCTCTCTAAATTAAGGGTTAATTCATTAATTACCCCCTTAATTAATTTTATAAAAATTCTAAAAAATTCCATAACTTAATTAATCTACTTTGGGTAGATGCTTAGGTATTTAATAGCCTAAGTTCAATTAAGAAAATTAAAGCCCAATTCATGTGTATGAAAGGGTGTTTTGAAATTACTTCAGCTAAACTCCTTAGCTTAATTAACCTTTAATCATGAGCCAAATTGCATTAGGCCTTCTTCTTATTTAGGTGCATTATAAATTTAAATTCTTTGTGAGTTTTTTATGTCATCTCATTGGCTCATAATTATTTGGTTAACTATACAAAGGTGGTGTAGGTAAAGGTTAATTAACTTGCTTAATTCATACCTTAACCTGACTAATACATAAAAATGAATCTAATCATCTAAAAATTAAAAAAATATCAAACACATGTGGGAATGCATTAGGAATAGCAAAATCAACCCACCTTTTCAAAATTAAATCAAACTTAAAACTAAACAAAAGTTATCTTAAATGAACTTTGATTTTGTTTAAACTTTCTTATTCCATAAGAATGTCTTTAGGATTTAATTAAAGTGAATGTATTTACATGCTTTAATTTCTTTGATTCTTTCCCCAACATGTTAAATTTGTATGTCATGTGGTTTCATGCATTCATTTTTTTTTCAAATTCAAATTTAAAAGTGAAATTGTTTACCTTATGTCAAATTTGCATGTGTTGGCTAAAGTAGAAATATGACTGGCTATTATCACTACTAAACTCAAATTATTTTCAAAATATATAAATCCATTATCAAATCTAAAAGTGTGATACTTATATTTTAAGTGTAATCTTGCATGTGAAAGAATATAAAGGTGTGCTTAGCATAGGTCCCCCTTCTCTTTCATGCTAGCATAGTTTTGAATAGGAGTTGGTAAGATGTATGGTTCACTTGAAAATAACCTAACACTTACCTAATTTCATATCTTATTCATCCCTATGCTATCACCTAAGAAGGGTTACCTATACTTGCATACAAAAATTGCATAAACAAAATGAATCAAGTAATACAACTTTTGCATTCTTTCTTTTCCATTCATTTCTTTTATACACATGTTTGTATTTAAGAAAGTGGTATATTAGTCTGGACAACCATGAGGTTGTGAGGCTTTAAGTATCCCTAAGTAGGTCTTGTACCTTACACCTCTGGTTAACAATGGTATGTACTCACTTATGCCTTTCCTACTTTCATGTGTGTATGTGAAAAATTGGATAAGGAAACTCTTTTCTACTTAATGCAAATCATGCATCTTAAACTTATAAATTTCTTTAAATGAATTACTTAGCATGCATCATAAAGTATGTTAAATATTCTCATTTGTGTGTATAAATATGCTCAGGATTCATTCATATGCATGTTATACATGTTGGGAAAGAAATGAAGTAATGTGTGTTTTATGAATTTGGTTCATTTTCTTTAATCTTAAAATGTCTTTCTTTTTGAATAGGTTTGCTTAGAATTTATCTAAACTTAGGATTAATTAAAATACTTAATCAAAATATTCACTAAACAAAACTAAAATGTGAGTCTACTTTAGGAATTACTTAGGTTAGGGAAGGAAAGAGAAGTTCTCTTCTCTTTCCCTCTCTTCATAACTTAGTAATTAATTATAGGATTCATTTGAACCTAATCAAAACATGAAATAAAATCAACCCAAATCAATTAAACAACTTAAATAAAACTCTCCTCTAAGTTGAACATATTTTCACACTTAGAAAATTCTAACTTAAAGCCATAACTAAGCATACCACACAAACCTTCAAAGCACACACATTAGGCTAAGTCACCACTTTTAGCTTTAGGTTAGGGAGGTGCATGGTTTGATATTTTATTTTATTTTGTAATATATATTTTAAAATGAATGTTATGGTGTATACTCATAGAATGAATGGTAGGACGCTCTTAGTCTGACTATTATTTTTCAGGGGATTGTGCTTAAGGGGTGCTATCATAAATAAAAAAATATAAATACTTTTTACTTGCAGGTGCTTTATACCCCTAAGCATCATCCAATATGCCAGGTGGACTTAGTCACCCATGTGTGGGGTGATAAGTCCAATATACATGCTTGGGATTTATGTGGCTTGTTTTAGCTAACCTTTGTCTTGCAGGTATTAGTTAGATTTCCATTCTTTTCCTTTTTCATGTAAATGTGTGTAATTAGGATTTTGGAATGATTGTTATGGGGATTAGGATGAGCATTGGTCATAAGATCCTATCTTATGCACCATGTGAAGCCTTGGAGCATCTACCTTCCAACCATCCAAAAGAAGGAACTAAAGAAAAAAGAAGAAAGGAAGAAGAAAGAAGAAATGAAGCTTGAAGACCCCCATAATAATGAATTCCTTGCTTAATCATAATTTAATTCATTTATGATCTTGGTTGTATAAGGGTAGAGCTCGGCTACCCACATTTGTCTTTTCGGGACCACAATGGCCTTTTATTCTTTTTGTGATTAGCTTTATAAATTGATTGATGATTTGTTTAGCTTTTGCATTAAGTGGCATCTTTTTCTAGTTTCTTCCTTGCTTTATGTATGGCCTGGATGTGGATTAGGCTTTAGGAAAAAATAAATCTTTTACCAAACTTAACAACTCAAATTAAAAATAAAGAACTCATAAACTCACCTAAAGCTTAGTTTAAAATCAAGATATAAGAATTAGCAACCCCTTAGCTGGATGAGTACTTCTTTTATAATATCATGCAAAAATGGAGGGCTCCACCTTTGCTGAGAAACTTTGCTTGACCTTTGAGAGCCATGGTGAAAACACACCTCCTCCCTGCTCACTAATTCTGGCCAATAACTTGATTTCTCATGCATTAATCATATGAATCCTATTAGCTTGAGTCAAAATAATTGTCCAAAAATAAAAATAAAATGAAATTTGAATTGCATTAGATTTAGGTCATTTGAAGCATGTCCTTGCATGATCTAGTCTCTTTAGGGAGTGAGTTTAAGGACTTAGTCTCTTTCTAAATAAATAATAGCCTAGCTATCTTGCATAAGCATATGACTTGCCTACATGTATTTAAAATCATAGAGGAATTAGTACCACCCCAGCAAGTTAAAGATTGGTTGGTTTGTCCTTTCTTGTGGAGGCAAACCAAATACCCATTTTCACCTTATATTTAGGTTGTACTTTCAACCCTCGCCAAAGCTCTCTAGATTTAGATTATGAGGTTGATTTTCCCCTTCGTGGGCCATAAGCATAATTTATCACCTCTTAGGCATTTCCATAATCTTGTGTTATGGAATCATAAGTCCAAAATTTCTAATGAAGAATGTAACTCAGATAAACTAAATCAATTTCAAAAATATAAAGCCCAATCAGAGGATAGTTTGAGATGCTCATTAGGTTTCCTAGCATCGTGGGCATCTCTTACTTATCTTCCTTTATTTTTGCTAATAACTCTCTCTCTCTCTTTGATCAATCCCATTTGATCTTCCAAAAATGAACTAATCGATTGATAGTCCTTTCTATTGAAATCTTTGAAGACAACGATCATTTACCTTAATCGAGAGCTTTCCTAAAGAATCCCCCATTTCTTAGGATGTAATTAACTATGGGGGCTTGCCCTTATAGGGAACTTAACAAACCTAGTTTAAAATAAACCCTACTTTACTTTTCCATGTAAAGTAGGGAAAGGATCTCTGGTACATATGCAGACCCATCATTCTTAGAGTCCTTATTGAGGTGATTAGATCCATTAAAGGGTAATGATTTCAATCTTTTAAGATAGTACACTTTTCCTTGATGACATACCCAATCACCTGACTAAGCACATCTGCGGATTTGTGTGGCATCCTAAAATGATGAATTTCATATGCTTGTCTCTTTCATTTCTCCACAGATTTGGAAGGTGACTCCCCTATAGAGATTTATTCACCACAATCACTGAATTTTTTGAGCTTAATTTAAGTTTTAGTGAAAATAAAATTTTATTACTTGCTCTAAAAATACACATCATATTGATTTGAAATGTTTAAATATTGAAATTAAATTTAAAATACACCTACCATAGAAATTTCAAGTCAAAAGTATTTCTGGATTGGGAGATATTGCATTCTGCAACTCAAATAGTCTAATTTAGTAAAATAAATAAATTTATAGACTTCATAAAAATTATGAAAAATCATTTAAATTAGCTAAAATTTTGGAAAATCATAACAACTCATAGAAAAATAATAAAAATGTTAGTAAATATTTATTTTGAAGGTATTTTAGAGAGGAATTTATTAAAAATATCCTTACTTGATTTTGAACAATAATTAGAGCTTAAGGTTTAATTAAAAATTAATTACCTTAATTACTCTCTAATTAATTAAATAATTAATCCCAAAATTTTTAAGATTATTTAGGCGGATGATCTCTACCTCCCTTAATTTTCTTGGGATTTATTGGTGTGGTGTTTATTTTTTGTTGATTATTAGGTATGTGATTATCTAACGAGACACCATGCAGATTCGCTGATGTACTCTTTGAGGTGATCAGGAATAATATTAAGAAATAGTGTACTATCTTGAGAGATAAAATTCAATATCCTATAATGGAACTAATTTCCTAATGATGACTCCTAAGGCATAGTGGGTCTTCCAATGTACCAGAGATTTTTCCCCTACTTTACATGGAAAAGTAAAGTAAGGTTTATTTTAAGCCGGGTTCGATAAGTTCCCTATGGAGGCAAGCCCCCATAGTTAATTACATGATAAGGAATGAGATTCCTTAAGAATACTCTTTATTAAGGTAAATGTTTATTGTCTCGAAAGATTTCAAAGATAGGACTATCAATCAATTATTATTTATAAAAAATCAAGTGGGATTAATCAAAAGGAGAGAGTTATTATCGAAACCAAAGGGAGATGAGTAAAAGATGCTTATGATACTAGGAAGCCTAGTGAACATCCCAAACTATCCTATGGTTGGGCTTTATATTTTTGAAATTGAAGAGAACTATATGTTTGAGTTGAAATTTTATTAGAAATCTAGGGCTTATAATTCGATAATACAAGATTATAGAAATGCCTAAGTGGTGAGGATTTATGCTTGTAGCCCTAAAGGAAAACAACATCCTCAGATCATAAATCTAGGGAGCTTTGGCGAGATTCAAAGCATGACCTAAATCTAAGGAGAAAAGAGGGTATATGGTTTACCTCCACAAGAGATAGTAAACCACCTGATTGTTGGGCTTACAACCTCCAGTGGCTGCCAACTAACTCATCCTACAATTTTAAATACATGTATGCAAGGCTTATGCTTTTCAAGATAGCTAGGTTATTATTTATTTAGAAAATAAACTAAGTCCTTAAACACACTCCCTAAGAGACTAGATCATGAAGGGCATGAATAATGACTTAAACCTAATGCAAATTTTGTTAAGTTTTATTTTGATTTTTGGACATTTTTATTTGACACAAGCTATAGGATTTTATATGCCTAATTCATAAGAAAATCAATTATGGGCCAAAATCAAAAAAAAAAAAAAAAGAGGTGTGTTTTACCATGGCTCTCAAAGGTCAAGCCATTTTCTCTGGCAAAGGTGGAATCCCTCCATTGGCAAGAGTAAAACAATATTATTTATGCATGATATGAGACATACATCATCTAACTAAGGGGTTCCTAAATCTTTTAATATTTTGATTTATGTCCTAGGATTTAGGTGAGGTTATGAATTATTTAGTTTAATTTTGAATTTATTAATTGGATAGATGATTTATTTTTTCCTAAGAGCCTAATCGCATCCAGGCCATTCAACAATCACCAAACAATTAAGAAACTAGGAATCATGCCATTCTAATTGCACAATCATAAATATAACATCAATCAATTTATAAAATTAGCGCAAAAGAATAAGAGGCCGGTGTGGTCGGGTACCACCGTAAAATCCAAAAAGAAATGTGGGTAGCCGAGATTTACCCTTATACAACCTATTATAAATGAATAATTATAATTAAATGGAATTCATGTTATGGGAGTCTTCATTCTTCATTTTTTTAATTTTGATTTGCTTCTTTTTCTTTTTTCTTTTTGTCTTGATTGGAATATGGTTACTCCAAAGGCATCGCATGGTACATAAGACTTGGTCTTATAATCAATGTTCATCCTAATCCCCATAACATTCATTCCAGATCTTAATTACAAAATTTACATTAAAATAGGAAAGGTAAATCTAACTAAAACCTACAAAATAAAGGTTAGCTAAACATACCACACAACCTAAGCAATTATATGAATAATTTGGACTTAGCACCCCACACGTGGGTAACCAAGTCCACCTGTCCTAATTTGGGTTATGCTTCGGAGGATAAGCAACCCGCATAATAAAAAACATTTATATTTTTTATTACAGTGCCCCTTAAACATAACCCCTGCAAAAAGCATGATTAGGTTAATATCAGCCTAACATCCAGACTACACACATACATCTTAACATCTAGTTTAAAATAATACATCACAAAACAAAATATTCATCAAACCATGCAATGCCCTAACCTAAGCTAGAAATTGTGACTTAGTCTAATGTGTGTGTCATTTAAGGCTTGTGTAGCATGTCTTAGCTATGCTTTAAAGTTGAAATTTTCTAAGTGTGAAAGATTCAATTTAGATGGTGGTTTTATTTCAAGTGATTTAGTTGACTTGTTAATTTTAGTTGGTGTTTTGATTTGCTTTGAATGAACCTACACTTAGTGACAAAATGTTGTAAATAGAAGAAAGAGAGGAAGAGCTCTCTTTCATCCCTACCTTAAGTGATTTCTAAGGTAGATTAATTAATGAATTGCCTTTAGAGAATGGTTTATTATGTGTTTTGATTAACCCTAAGTTTAGATTCACTATAAATAGCCTTATTCAATAAGAAAAGCATCTTAGGATTAGTTAGGGTGGATCTCTATCACATGACACACACCCATTCATTTTTTTCCATCATGTATACCATGCATATGAATAATCCTTAGCATGCCTATACATGCAATGTAAATCTTAGCACACTTTGATGATGAATGCAAAGAGATGTGGTTTGAAAGTTTGGATATTCCATTTATTAATTGGATCATTAATGCATGCCTTTTATTTAAGTAGAAGGATTTTCATCCATTAGCTAAATGCACATCCACATGTATAAAAGTTATAAGTGAGTACGGTGCCATTATTTTCTACACCAGGGGTGTGAGGTACATGACCTACTTAGGGCAACTTAAAGCCTCGCAGCCCCGAGATGTCCAGACTAATATATCACTTTTCTTAGATACATATAGATGTACAAAAAGAACCAAAATGGATAAAGAATCATGCAAGTGATTATGTTTGATTTAGTTATATGATTAACTTGTGTAATATGAAGATCTTCCATAAGTCTTAACATAGAAATGCATAGGAATAGATTTAGGTAAGTGTTGTGTTCTTTTCAAATGAACTATACACTTGCAAATCCTATATGAATCCATGTTAAGAAAAGGAAGGATAACTTTATAATACACATCTTATTCTATAATCACATGCAAGCTTATAAATATTTATAACTAGCATCACTTCATTCATAATCTTTGATTTATAGGTTTTAAAAGATAATTTTTAGTTTAATAGTGATAATAGACACTCATATTCTTAATTTTAGTCAACACATGCAATTTGACATAAGAGGAAACATTTTATTTAATTAATTTTTCAAAGAAATTAATGCAATATTTCATATGACAAATAATATTTAGCATGCTTGGAAAGAAATAAAGGAATATAAGCACATGACTTCATTCACTCTAATTAATTCCTAAGGACAATCATATGAAGATAAGATCATTTAAAAAGAATCAAAATTTTTAAATAGGTTTTTATCTTTGAATTTGATTTAATTAAGAAGTATGAAAAGGGTTTACTGGTCCTAACCCATTCCCCTCCCATATATGAATTGGTTTGGTTTAATTTAGAATAATTAGGTTGATTTTATGCTTTGATTAGGTTAAGGTATGAATTACCATTAATTACCCCTTACCTATACCACTTTAACATAATTATCCAAGTAATTATGAGCCAACATATGATATGAAACCACATGGAAATTAAATCAATAATGCACTTAAGAAATGAAGGGGCCTAATACAATTGGCTCACAATTATTGATTAATTTAGCTAAAGGGTTTGATTAAGTACTTTTATAACCCTCCAACATATGTAGTTTGATTATAATTTCTTTTAGAATTCTCTTAGGTTATTGAACACTTAAGAATCTACCCAATAATTAAATGATTGAGTTCTAGAATAATTTAGTTTTGAATTTGATTAATTAAACCATTTAATGAAGTGATTAAGCCATTATTTAATTGAAATTGATTAAGTGTTATCCAAATAAATAAACTTAGGGGAAAAGATTGAAATAGAGGTCCCAATCTCATTCCCTATGTTCATTCATTATTTCATAATGATTAACCAACTTAATTAAGGAATTCATTATTATTTAACATGTTAATTAATTATTTAATTAATTAAGAGGGTGATTAAGAATGAAATAAGCAATTCTAATTAATAAAGCAATAAATTCCAAGAAAATCATGGGAGGTAGAGGTCATCCCTCTAATAAATCTCAAAAAGTTTGGAATTAATTGTTACAATAATTAAAGAGTAATTAGATTAATTACATTTTTAATAAAACTCAAATTGAATGAAAATCACTATTCAAATTTAATTGGTTTTAATTTTCTATTATTCTCCTCTAAATTACCTTTAAAATGAGTATTTATTTGTATTTTTTTTGGATTTTTCTACAATTAGTTATGAATTTTGGAAGTTTCATCATTAAAATTAGATTAATTTAGCCTAATTAAACCACTAATCCCGCCAGGCCATGTGGCAGCTGATCGCGACGCTTTCCATGTGACACGATGGGATTGGTTATATAAGTTGTCACATCCATTGGTCGAGTTAGGCGGCGATTCTCGGGCGTCCATCTAAGATCGATGGTGATCAATCCCACCATTTAGGAAGGGAATCATAGAGGATCTAGCATGATCTGATCACAGCTGTCCATTCCAATCATGAGGAATAGATGGTGTATGATTCTTCTCTTTCATGAGCAACAAGAGACAAACACCATTCATCTTTCCTTGTTTAATTTAAGCTCATCGGAGCTCAGATTGGGATCAAAATGATCCCACACCTTCTGAAGGAGGGGGATGCACATCCAATGGACAAGATTGCATGGGATGATAATTTTCTTCAAAAAGGACCAAATAAATTTCCTATAGCTACGGTTTCAATCAATTACCTCATCGGAGGCTATCATCGGCGCTTCCAATGGAGGAGGTAGCTTCGTCTAGTAGAGACGAAGCCCTGTTAAAGGAATCTGACCTTGATTTGAAGTAGTTTGCTCAGTTGACCAAGCTCCCCTTCAATGATGATGGCTTTGATCAAGTGGTACTTTGTGACTTGGAGGCCTAGGAAATGATTTTATTGAGCTCTCCTTGGTCCAAGGATGATGTGTGCAAGGTTAATTTGATTTTGGTTGAGAATTGAGTGAATTGGATTTTGAGTTCACCTCCCTTATTTTGGCTTTGAGTAAAACTGAAAATGGGAAATGAGGGAGCTGAGAATGGCTTGGAAAAGCTTGGGAGGCTTCGATTCAACCTCTCTAGCTCTAAGGAATGGATTTCTTGTGGTTTGAGTGAGAATGAGAGGTGGTATATCTCCCCCCTCTTTGGATCAGACGGTGAGAGGTTGATTTACCATTTTGGCTCAATGGGTTGGATTGGAGGCACATTTTGAGCTACAAAACATCCCACATGGGTTATTTTGGGAAGTGGAGTGAGGGAGATTGGATGCCCATGTGCTTGGTGAGTGGATTTGGTGATCCAAGTGTTCAAATGTGGTTGGGGAGGTCAATTTGGCCTTGCCTTGGGTCATGGCTGACCCAAGCTCATTGGGTCATGTTCACTACCTTCCTTGGTGCCCATGTGGACCAATAGAAGGATGTTGAGTGGCCTTGAGAAAGAAATGGGCAAATTCCAAGTGAATTTGGTCATAGGATACCCTTTGACCTAAGGATCAAAGTGGTCACTTGGCTATGATTTTGATTTAGGAAGATTTGAAATGATTTGAAAATGGGTTGGGCCAAATTTCAAGTGATTTGGAGTTCATTTCATTTGATTTGGCTCAATTTGACCTATTTAGGTCAAGTTGGGTCAAATTGGGTCCAACCATGAATTAGGTCAAGTTCAAATGATCATTTGGAGCCTATGGGTATTATTGGTTTGGTTTAATTTGGTTTAGATTTGGTTTTGGTTCATTTAGGTTCATTTGAGTCAAATGGGTCAAGTTGACCAATTTGACCCATTTAACCTAATTGGGTTAGGTCATAGGTTGGTTTAGGTTTGGTTGATCATTTTAAATGTATTGCTTTGGTTTTAATCAATTTTATTTGGTTTGATGTCAAGTTGATTTAACCTTTTAGGTCAAGTTGGGTTCATGGTCAATTAGGCTAGGTTGGGTCTAATTGGTCAATTGAAGCTTTGGTCAAGTTCAACAATCAATTTGGGATGAATTTGACCCATTGGTTGCAATCAATTTGGTTTAGATCAAGATTTGACCCATTTTGTCTTTTAGGTCAATTTGGGTCAACTTGCTAGAGGGTCAATTGGGTTTGATCTAGCTCAAGTGAGGGTCTGGTCATGTTTGATAATTGATTATGGATTGGTTTAGATCAATGGTTTCAATCAATTTAGCTTATAGTGAATTTTGGATTGTTTGGGTCTCATTTGGGTTAAATGTTTACTTGGTCAAAGGCTAGGTTTGACTTGGTTTGACCCAATTCAATGCAATTGGTCATCCTATGCTGATTGTTGATCACAATGTATGTTTAGACGGGCTTAGTTCAATCCAATTTGGGTTGGATTAGAATTTGGCTCAAAAATGTTCTTTAGATCACTTTGGGTCAAGTGAGCCTAAATGAGTCAATTGGCTTGATCAAAGCTTGATTCAAGAATGGTTGAACTTACATATGGACTTATGATGGAAATATAAATCTAAATGCAAGTAGTTTGGAGTCAAACGGATTTTGGTTTATTTGATAATTTCAAGTCAAAAGGATGAACATGGGTTTGACTTGGGTTAGTTTGATTTTGGCTTGGTGATTATAGTTTATGTTTATATTTGGGCATGTGATTGAAGGGGTGATTGTTTGAAGAGAAAATCCAATGGTTTGGGTTGATTTGAGGATGATTTGGCTAAATCTAATAATTTGGCTTAAAGGACATAAATTGGGCTTGGATTTGAGTTTTGAATTGATTTAATTTTGGCCATTTGAATTTAAATTTTATTTTTATTTATGAATATAAATGAGAATATAAATGATCTATGAGAGAATCATGTGAATTAGAGTGATTTGATTGTGAATTTGGCAAAGGTGGGTCAAAAAGTTTGGAAAAAAGGGGTTTTGATTTGGTTTGATTTATATTCGTTTGATTTGGATGATTTGGATGCCAATTTAAATTATAATTGTGACTACAAATGATGTAATAAGTGATTTATAAAGAAATCACTTGGCTTTGGGTTGATTTGAAGGGTTTGGCTAAGCTTATAGATGTGATTCAAAAGGATTAGGGAGGTTTTAGATTTGGAATTGATTTTGGATTTGAATCATTTGGAATTGGAATTGGAATTAGAATTAATTTTGGATTTGAATCATTTGGAATTGGAATTAGATTTGGATTTGAGAAACTCAATTGAGTTGGGGCTAGTTTGAGATTTGAGAAAATCAATTAAGTTGGAATTAATTTGAGATTTGATTTGGAGTGGTTTGAAGTAGTGTACATGGGCTGGATTTGAGCTATAAGGTAAGTGGTTACCTTAAATCCTTAATACATAGCCTAATCCTATGATACACGCTTCTAAGTCTCTATGACTAGGTTAAGTGTTCACCTAATCTCTAAAGTGTCTCAAACTAAGGAACTCTTAGTGTATAGAGGAGTCCTATGTCTACGATGGAGAAGTTGAGAGCTCACTCTAAAATTGAGGTCAATAAAGGGCGCCGAATAGGTGTGGTCTGACTGACAAGGCATACCGCACATATTGGTGTTGACTGAGATGATCAAAATATTCGAACAATTGCAAGCACTAACATAAATGATATACTCCTAAATCGAAGGTGTAGAAGGAATTAAGATCTTAGTACAATGCAACTCTAGTTATGTCAAAGACATAAGAGAGCGAAGGAGGAATCCACTAGGGATTGAGTATGTGAGCCTTCCACTAGGCAAAAAAGTTCAAGTTATCCACTAGGGATAAGAGGTTGTGAAATCCATCAGGGGTTAGAATTTGGAATCAACTGGGGATAAAAGTGTGAACCTTTCACTAGGGGAGCAGGTTGGATTAAATTGACTCCACTGGGGAAATTAGAAAGATTTGCTTCTCGCTGAAGAGAAGTTGATCGATTTGATTATTTAATTTGACTTCACTGGGGAGGTTGGTTGGTTTTATTTCAAATTCTAAATTTTGCATTTTTGAGATGGACCATGTTGGTTTGTGATGGACCACACTGAGTAGGGCCTATGTCGGCCTTAGCCTACTTCAAATTTATCAATCCAAAGGGGAAATTTCCCGATCAAAGGGGCAAACTATCCAACCAAAGGGGTGTCTTTCAGTTTGTAGTGGCCAACTTAGGGAAGAAAGCACAGGGACTCATATCTTCCTGAACAAAAGACCACTAGGACAACCCATTAGCAAGGTAACATGTTAACCCAACCTAGGGCTACCCGTCAATTTGCAACAATCATGCTAGAAAGAATGTGTAGTATACTTATATCTTATAAAATAAAATGACCCTCGAGGCAACCTATTTATGGCAAAATAGATTGAACCCAACCTAAGAGCGGCTATTGAGAGAATGTCGACCCAGGGACTTATCTCAACTCAGGTGTAGTTAGGCAATTCCTATAAGGAGTTTTGCTGACACAACCCTAAAGATAGGATGCCTGCTTGGTAAAGGGGCCGCTGGGGGCTTGAATTCCTAATCCACAAGTGAATAAATTTATTTATTTGTTTATTTTTTATCATGGACTTTGTTGGTTTGCACGGGATCAAATTGAGAAGGAGCTTATATCAGCCTAGACTTATCTCAGATTTACTGGTCCAAAGGAGAATCTGTGCATCCGCTGAACAAATTTTCCAACCATAGGGTTGACTACTAGAAAAGGGTATTGTCCAATCCAAGAAAAGCCCGGGTAGTGTCTAAATTGGGTCGCAAAAGATGTAATCCAAGTAGAGTGCAGAAGAGGTGCCACTAAGGGCTTTATCCAAAACCCTGAAAAAGATAATGTCTATAGATATTCAGAGGCCAACACAAGGAGAAAGTGTGAGGACTCACATCTGCCAAGAGAAGTGTATCCACTAGGTGAGCCACTGTCAGTATAGCGAACATCAACCAACCTAAGCTACCCTTCAGTTTATGACAATCAGCCTAGGAAGAAAGCATCAGGGACTCACATCCTTCTACAGTAGAACTAATTGTTGAGATAGTCTGTCTTTGGCTCGACAGGTACTATCTGACCTATAGAGACTATTGAGTAAATGCCACTAGGGGACTTATATCAACTCAAAAGTAGTCGAGAGGAAAGGAGCCATTAGGGACTTATCCTAAACCTTAGATATACTCGACCTAGTGAGTGCATGATGGCTAGTTTAAGAAGAAAGCGTGTAGGCTTACATCTTTTAAACAAAGTCAACATGAGGTAGCTTACTGGATGCATAGTGAGGTCTATCGAACTAACAAAGTGCTCATCAATTTTCAATGGTCAAGTCAAGAAGAAAGCACATGGACTCTCATCCACCGGATAAGTGACCTAGAGACAGACCAGCAAGATAGCATGTCAGCTTGACCTAGAGCAGCTAATGAGTGAGTGTCACATAGGGCCTGCTCCCACATCAAAATAGCCCAAGACAAAAGATATATTTTTGTGTTTGTGTTTGTGTTAAAGGAGGACAGGATGCTGCTCAAGTTCTCTTACACCTACCTTAAACACGTCATGGTAGATTTGCAAACAAACAAATAATGCTTTGAATGAAGAGAATATTTTGATGAATAGAATTTCTAAAGATAATTATTTTCAAACATGATTTTATAGATAGTATTTCTTCAAATAGATCACATTGATTGGAAGCATCGAGTGTTCCCATTTATAATTAATAAGTTGATAAGATCCTCCTTGATAGGCCTTCTTTATGACAAAAGGGCCTTCCCAAGTGGGTTCAAACTTTCCTCCCATCTTTTGATGGGCAACAATTGGTCTCTTTAGAATAAAACAAGCTCTTTTACTTGAAAAGCTCTAGGGAGGACCAACTTGTTATGATCTTGAATCATCTTGTCTTTCTACAACTTGAGGTTCTGGAATGTCGTAGGCGTCTCTCCTCCAAACCTTCAAGCTATTCTAACCACAACCTGACATTCTACCTAACATTCTGCTTTCTAGTAATTTTACTACCCATTGCTATCCTTAGTGATTGGAGTTAAACTTTTAGATGTCGAATGGCTTTGGACCCATACACTAAGAAGTATGGGGTAGATTGGGTTGGAGAGATGTATGTGGTACGGTATGCCCACAAGGCTTCAACTAGATACTCATGCCACTGTCGCTTGTTGTCGTCGAGTGAATTCTTTAATATTTGGATGAGAGTTCTATTGAATGCTTCTTCTAGGCTATTCGCTTGGGATAGTTGATGGTGGAGTATCTCTAATATATATTATGTCTCTTAGCAAAGTTTTGATCTTGGTACTTCTGAATGCAGTACTATTATCAGATATAATTCGTCGAGGCACCCCGAACCTATATGCAATATGGTTCCTGAAAAGCTGGAGCACCTACTGAGTTCTAACCTCCCTAATTTGGATTGCCTCCACCCACTTAGAAAAGTAGTATGTAGCAGCTAGGATGAATCGATGACCCTTAGAAGAAGGAGGATCAATCGGACCCATTATGTCAGTACCCCAACACTCAAATGACCATGAGGGCAATGCAGGGTGTAGAATGTTGGGTGGTTGATCTAGGACCACACCGTGTACCTGACATGAGTAACATCTCCTAGCTACATCCACGTAGTCTGTAATCATCGAAGGCTAGTAATATCCTAGTCTCTTGATCTATGCCTTCATCGTTAGATTGAATTGATACACTCCACATAGACCAGATTGATACGCTCCACACACAGTCTGTAATCATCACAATGTTTTCTTTTATTTTGATTTTGAATAATGGGATCTTTACTTAGCAAATTTTTGTATGCTAAATAAAAATCCACATGTGTTTGATTTTGAAATTGGGATCTTTACTTAGCAAATTTGTGTGTGCTAAATGAAGATCCAATTGTGTTTGATTTTTGTGTTTTGATTTTGTGTTATTTTTGAAAGGAGGGATTTCCATTTAACAAGCATGGTGTGTTAAATGGAATCCAATTTATTTTTTCAATTTTCTTTTTCTAAAATGAAACTCTCATTTGATAAATTTGAGTATGTCAAATGGAATTCCAATGTATTTTGATTTTCATGATTTTTGTGAAGGAGATTTTCATTTAACAAATTTGGGTATGCAAAATGGAAGTCAATCATGTTTTATCTTTCAAAGATGAAAATTTTTTTTGTGTGTGATTATTCTTTTTTAAAAGAAGGGAATTCCAACTTAACACAAGTGGAATGTGTTGAGTGAAATTTCAAATGGTGTGATTTTGTTTAAAAATGGAACCTCCATCCAACATATTTGAATATATTGAATGAAGAGGCTTACCTTCAAATTTGTACTTTTTGAAAAGAAAGAAATTCCAACTTCAACATATGTGAAATACATTGAAAATGGAATTTTAATTTTTATGACATGATTTTATTTGGAAATGAAATCTTCATTCAATAAATTTGGGTATATTGAATGTGGATATTTATTTTCAATTATGTACTTTTTGAAAGATGCTTTTAATTTTATTTGGGAATGAAATCTTCCTTCAATAAATTTGGATATATTGAATGGATGTTCATTTGTGCTTTTGAAAGATGATTTTTAATTTATTTAGAAATGAAATCTTCATTCAATAAATTTGGGTATATTGAATGAGGATGTTCATATGTGCTTTTTGAAAGATGATTTTGATTTTATTTGGAAATGAAATCTTCATTCAATAAATTTGGGTATATTGAATGAGGATGTTCATATGTGCTTTTTGAAAGATGATTCTTAACTTTGATTTTTGAAAATATCCTACATGTAACAATCTTGAAGATTGTTAGATAAGGTTGAGTTATAAAAGTTGTTTGTGCAAGTATTTTATTATGTGAACTTTTTTAAAAGTGCTTTTGAAATGAGGGATTTATTTTTCTTATTTGTGGAATGAACCTTACCTTACCATACAAATGGTAAGGAGTTTCAATAAGATTTTTAGTCATTTATTTTGGTTAAATTTTGTTTTCACCTATTGGGGGACCTAATAGGGGTTTTAAGACCAACATAGAGTGTTGTCCTAAAACCTAAAGGATGTTGGCTAGCTTAGCTTAAGAATGAAATAAATTAAGTGCCAACAAAAAAGAAGGATAGTCTCAGATTCATATAAAATATAAATCCACTATCGATACTTGGAGACAATGATCATTTACCAAAGATGGAGAGAGGAACTCTCCCCAGCAGAGTTGCCTGAAAAAATTATAGTGTATTTTTATTTTTAAATTTGAATTTGAAAAATGTAGTTGGACACCACATAGATTTGTAGATGTACTCATTAAGGTGATCGGGTGCAACATTGAGGAATGATGTACCATCTCGAGAGATATAAGTCACTATCATATAATGGACCTAATCATCTAATAAGGACTCCTAAGGACAATGGGTCTTTGAATGTACCAAAGATATTTCCCCTACTTTACATAGAAAAGTAAAGTAGGGTTTATTTGAACTGGGTATGTTAAGTTCCCTATGGAGATAAGCTCTCATAGTTAATTACATCTTAAGGAATGAGATTCCTTAGGAATACTCTTGATTAAGGTAAATGATCATTATCTCCAAAGATTTCAAAGATAAGACTATCAACAAACTGGTTATTTTTAGAAAATCAAGTGGTATTGATCAAATGGAGGGAGTTATTATCGAAACCAAAAGGAGATGAGTAGGGGATGCTCATGATACCAGAAAATCTAGTAAGCATCCCAAACTATCTTATAGTTGAGCTTTATATTTTTGAAATTTGAGAAGAATTATATGTTTGAGTTGAATTTTTATTAGAAATCTAAGGCTTAAAATTCCATAACACAAGATCATAGAAATGCCTAAAGGTGAGGATTTATGCTTGTAGCCCACAAAGGGAAATAGCAACCTTGGATCCTGAATCTAGGGAGCTTTGGCGATGGCCAAGGCAGGACATAAATCTAAGGAGAAAATGGGTACATGGTTTACCTCCACAAGAGAGGATAAATCACCCGATTGTTGGACTTACAATCGCCTGGATGCCAACTAACACCTCCTATGATTTAAATCCATGTGGCCAAGTCTTGTGTTTTGTAAGATAGCTAGGTTGTTATTTATTTAGAAAGGAGACTAAGTCTTTAAACTCACTCTCTAAGAGACTAGAGCATGAGTGGCACGAATTCATGACTTAATCTAATGCAAATTTTTGTTAAGTTTTATTTTAATTTTTGGATAATTTTATTTGACACAGGTTATGGGATTTCATATGCCTAATGCATGAGAAGATTGATTATGGGCTAAAATCAGAAAGATGAAGGTGTGTTTCCACCATGGCTATCAAAGGTCAAGCCATTTTCTTTGGGAAAGGTGGAAGCCCTCCATTATCAAGAGTGAAGCAATATGATTTATGCATGATGAGACATACAACATCCACCAAAGGGTTGCTAAATCTTTTATTATCTTGATTTATGTCCTAGGCTTTAGGTGAGGTTATTAGTCATTAAATTTAATTTTGAGTTGATTAATTGTATAGAAAATTTATTTTTTCCTAAGAGCCTAATCGCATCTAAGTCATTCATCAAACAATGAAGAAACTAGGAAGATCATGTCATCCTAATTGCGCAATCATAAATAAAACATCAATCAATTTATAAAATAGCATAAAAGAAAGAAGGTCGATGGCTCCACACCAATAACCAAAAGGAAAATGGGTAGTCGAGCTCTACCCTTATACAACCAAGATGATAAAAGAATAATTATAATTTAAAGGAATTCATGTTATGTCTTCATTCTTCTTCATTTCATTCTTTCTTTCTTCTTTTTTATTTTTTTTTCTTTCTTCATTTCTTTCTTTCTCTTGATTTGACTTGGGATGTAGTTTGTTTTAAGGATTTACATGGTATATAAGACATGGTCTTATAATCAATCTTCACCTTAATTCTCCCATAACATTCATTCCAAATTTCAATTGTAAAGTTTACATCAAAAAGGGAAAGATAAATCAAACTAAACTTGCAAAATAGATATTAGTTAAACATACACCACAACTTAAGCAGTTGTATGAATAATTTAGACTTAGCACCCCACACATGTGTAACTAAGTTTGCCTATTATAATTTGGATCATGCTTAGGGGTATAAGTAACCTGCGCAATAAAAGTATTTATATTTTATTACAATGCCCTTAAGCAATCCCCACCAAAGATAATTAGCTAATATCGACCTAACATCTAGTCATGCATGCACCCTAACATCAAGTCTAAAATATTACATCAAAAATAAAATCAAGCATCAAACCATGCACCCTAACATAGAGCTAAATGGTGACTTACTAATGTGTGTGCCATTTAAGGCTTGTGTGGCATGTCTTAGCTAGGCTTTAAGGTTGGAATTTTCTAAGTGTGAAGGATTTAATTTAGAGAGTGGTTTCATCTTAAGTTATTTAGTTGATTTGTCAATTTTAGTTGGTGATTTGATTTGGTTTGAATGAACCTACAGTTAGTTACTAAATGTCGTAAAGAGAAGAAAAGAGAAGAGAACTTCTCTTTCATCCCTACCTTAAGTAATTTTTAAGGTAGATTCATTAATAATTTTTTCTTTAGTGAATGATTTATTATGTGTTTTGATTAACCCTAAGTTTAAATTTTCTCTAAATAGCCCTATTCAATAAGAAAGGCATCTTAGGATTAGTTAAGGTGAATTACTATCACATAACACACAACCATTTATTTCTTTCCACCATGTATACCATCCATATGAATAATCCTAAGCATACATATACATGCAATACAAATTTTAGCACACTTTGATGATGAATGCTAAGAGATATGATTTGAAATTTGAAATTCCAATTGATGCCTTTTTTTTATTATGTAGAAAAGGTGGATTTCTCATCCATTAACAAAATGCACACCTGCGTGTATAAAAGACATAACTGAGTACATCGCCATTATTTTCTACACCAGGGGCATAAGGCACAAGACCTACTTAAGGCTACTTAAAGCCTCATAACCTGGATGTCCAAACTAATATACCACTTTTCTTAAATACATGGAGATGTAAAAAAAGAAACAAATGGATGAAGAATCATGCAAAAGATTGTCTTTGATTTGGTTGTATAATTTACATGTGTAAATGTAATGATCCTTCTTAAATCAGAACATAGAAATGCATAGGAATAGATTTAAGCAAGTGTTGTGTTCCTTTCAAATGAACTATACACTTTGCAAATCCTATTTAAATCTATGTTAAGGGAAGAGAAGAAAATAACATAAAACACATTTTATGCTACAATCACATGCAAACTTATAAGTACTTATAAGTAGCATCACTTCATTCTTAATCTTTAATTTATAGGTTTTGAAAATAATTTTTGGTTTAATAGTGATAATAGCCACTCATATTCTTAATTTTAGCCAAAGCATGCAATTTGACATAAAAGGAAACATTTTATTTAGTTGAATTTTCAAATGATATGAATGCATGATTTCATATGGCAAATAATATTTAGCATGCTTAGAAAGAAATAAAGTGATGTAAGCATATGACTTCATTTACCCTAATTAATTCCTAAATACAACCCTATAAAATAAGATCATTTAAAGTGAATCAAAATTCTTTAAGGAGATTTTTATTTTTGAATTTGATCTGACTGAGAAAATGTGAAGAGGTTTGTTGGTCCTAACCCATTTCCCCATGTGTGAATTGGTTTAGTTTAATTTTAAAACAATTAGGTTGATTTTATATTTTATTTAGGTTAATGGGTGAGTTAAATCCATTAATCACCCCTTACCTATACCACTTTAACATAATTAAATAAGTAATTATGAGCCAACATATGATATGCAATTGCATGGAATTTAAATCAGTAATGCATCTAAGAAATAAAGGGTCCTAATGCAATTGGCTCATAATTATTGATTAATTAAGCTAAAGGGTTTAATAAAGTACTTTCATAACCATCCTTTATGTGTAGTTTGATTATAATTTCCTTTGAAGTTCTCGCAGGTTATTGAACACCTAAGAATCTACCCAAGATTAAGTGATTAAGTTATGGAATAATTTAGTTTGGAGTTTAGTTAATTAAGCCATTTAATGAAGTGATCAAACCATTAATCAATTTGCAAATTAATTAAGTTTTATCCAAATGAAATAAACTTAGGGGAAAATTGGAAAAGAAATCCTAATCTCATTCCCTAAGTCCATTCACTATTTCATGATGATTATCAAGCTTAATTAATTAATTTATCATTATTTAATAGGTTAATTAATCATTAAATTAGTTAGGAAAGAGATTAGGGGTGAAATAAGCAATTCCCCTAATTAATCCAACAATAAATTCCAAGAAAATCATGGGAGGTGGGGTCATCCCACTAATCAACCTTAGGAAGTTTGGAATTAATTTAAAATAATTAAGGAGTAATTAGCCTAATTATTTTTTTAATAAAACCCAAATTGAGTTAAAATTACTATTCAAAATTAATTAAATTTAATTTTATATTATTCTCCTTTGAATTATCTTTAAAATGCACTTGAGTTTGTTTTTTTTTGGATTTTCTATAATTAGTTATGAATTTTAGAAGTTTTTAGCATTAAAAATGAATTAATTAGAGCTAATTAACCCCTAATTTGAGCCATGTGTGGGGCGGCGCTTTCCACGCGTGTGAGATAGGTTATTTAAGTTATCACATCCATCGCTGAGTTTGTCGGCGGCGAACACCCTTTCTCCACGAGCCATCCAATCTAAGATCGGATGACCATGATTAATCTCAAAATTTAGGTTAAATTAAAGGGAGATCTATCATGATTTAATCACAACCGTCTGTTCCAATCATGCGAAATGAATGGTGTGTGATCTGTCTCCTCCTGAGTGGAAAGAGATGGATGTCATCGGTCGATCTTTGCTCTATCCAAGCTCACCCGAGCTTGGATGGAGTTCAAACTCACCCCACACCTTTGAGGAAGCACAAGCAATGTATCCAATGGTGAAGATTCTATGGGATTACAATTTTGTTCAAAAAGGACCAAGCAATTTTTATCCTAAGATCGATTTTGAGCAATATCTCGGAGGCTATCACCGATGCTTCCAATGGAAGAGGTAGCTTTGTCTAGTAGAGATGAAGCCCTGTTGAAAGGTATAAAGTCTTGAATTGAAGTGGATGGCTTGGTTGACCAAGCTCTCCTTCAATGGCGATCGGCTTTGATCAAAGTCCTCCTTCATGGCTTGGTGACTTGGGAAATAACTTGATTGAGCTCAATGAAGTCTTGATGGTTCTTGCAAGTTTTATTTGGTTTTGATGGAGGATTGGATGAGTTTGAATTGAGATGGACCTCCCCTATTTTGTCTTTAAGTAAAACTGAGAAGGAGAAATCAAGGGAGCTTGGAAATGGCTTTGGAAGCTTAAGGATTCTTGGTTTCAATTCCTAGAGCTCAGTTGAATTTAGTGCTTATGGTTTGAGTAGGAATGAGGGGGAGTATATCTCCTCCTCCATGGATTATACGGTTGAGAGTTGAGTTACCATTTTAGATCAATTCCTAAGATTGGTTGATCGATTTGGGCTATTAAGCACCCCATGTGGGTCAATTTAAGTAGAGGAGTGGAGGAGAGTGAGTGCCCATCTGCTAGGTGAGTGCATTGAGTGATCCAAGTGTTCAATTCTTATTAGAGAGGTTAATTTGGCCTTGGATTGAGTCATGGCCAACCCAAACCCATTAGGTCATGTTCACCACCTCCTTTAGTGTCCATGTGGACCACTAGAGATGTCAAGTGGCCTTGAGAAAGAAATAATCAAATTCCAAGTAAATTTGGTCATAGGATACCCTTTGACCTAGGGTGAAATGGTCATTTAGCCTTGATTTTGATTTGGGCAAATTTGAAATGATTCAAAATGGGTTAGGCCAAATTTCAAATGATTTGGAGTTCATTTAGTTTGAATTGGTTCAATTTGACCCATTTAGGTCAAGTTGGGTCAAATTGGGTTAGGTTGACCAATTGGACAAATTGGGTCAAACCATGGGTTAGATCAAGTTCAAATGATCATTTGGATCCTATGGGTATCATTGGTTTGGTTCAATTTGGTTTATATTTAGTTTTGGTTCATTTAGGTTCATTTAGGTCAAATGGGTTAAGTTGACTATTTTGACCCATTTGACCCAATTAGGTTAGGTCAAGGGTTGGTTTAGGCTTAGTTGATCATTTGAAATATATTGCAAGCTTTAGTTTCAATCAATTTTGATTTGATTTGATTTCAAGTTGATTTGACCTTTTAGGTCAAGCTCGATTCATGGTCAATTGGGCTAGGTTAGGTCTAATTGGTCAATTGAAGCTTTGGTCAAGTTCAACAAGTGATTTAAAATGAATTTGACCCATTGGTTGCAATCAATTAGGCTTATATCAAGATTTGACCCATTTTGACTTTTTAGGTCAACTTGGGTCAACTTAGGTCAAGTGGCCAATTAGGCTTGGTTTGGCTTAATTGATGGCTTGGTCAAGTTCAATCATTGATTATGGATTGGTTTAGATCAATGGTATCAATAAATTTGGATTATAGTGAATTTTGACTTATTTAGGTTTTATTTGGGTTAAGTATTGACTTGGTTAAAGGCTAGGTTTGACTTGGGTTGACCCAATTTGAGTGATTGATCATCCTAGGATGATTGTTGATCACAATATGAGGCTTAGATGGGCTTAGTTCAATCCAATTTGGGTTGGATTAGTTGGCTCAAAAAGATCCATTATGTCACTTTGGGTAAAGTGAGCCTAAGTGGGTCAATTGTCTTGATCAAGGCTTGATCCAAGTTTGGTTGAACTCACATATGGACTTATGATTGAAAAATAAATCCAATTTCAAGTCATTTGGAGTCAAATGGGTTTTGATTCATTTGACAATTTCAAGTCAAAAGGGTGAACATGGGTTCGACTTGGATTAGTTTGATTTTGGTTTGGTGATTGTAGTTTAGGTTTATATTTGGACAAGTGATTGAAGGAATGATTGTTTGAAGAGAAAATCTAAAAGTTTGGATTGATTTGAGAATGATTTGGCTAAGTTTAAGAATTTAGCTTGAAAGAGTATAAGTTAGATTTAAGTTGGATTTGGATTTGAATTTTTAATTTTGTTTTGGTTATTTGAATTTATATTTCATTTATATTTGTGAATATAAATGAGAATATAAATGGGTTATGGGAAAATCTTTTGAGTTTGGAGTGATTTGGATTTGGCTTGGCTAAGTTTAAGGATTTGACATGAAGGAGTGTAAGTTAGATTTTGGTTAGATTTGGATTTTAGTTTTGAATTTAGTTTTGGTCATTTGAATTTATATTTTATTTATATTTGTGAATTTAAGTGAGAATATAAATGGGTTATGAGAAAATATTTTGAATTTGGAGTGATTTGGATTTGATTTGAGCTAAGTCCATAAGATGAAATCAAAAGGGCTAAGGAAAGATTTTGGATTTGGAATTGATCATGGGTTTCAATCATTTAATTTGGAATTGATTTATGATTTGGATTTTGGAATTGAATTTGAATGTGAGGTTTGGTTTGAAAGAACAAAGCAGGGATTGGGTTCAAGGCTATAGGGTAGGCAAGTCTTCTTAAATCCCTAAACCGTACCTTATGCCTATGGCTAAATCATCTAAGTCTCTAGGCTTAGGTTAAGTGTTCACCTAATCACTAGAAGTGTCTTAAGACTAAGGAGCTCTTAGTGTCTATAAGAGTCCTAGATCTATGATGGGAAAGTTAAAATCTCACTCCAAAAGTGAGGTCAACAAAGGGCACCCAATAGGTGTGGTGTGACTAACAAGGTGCACTACATGTATTGGTGTTGACCAAGATGATCAACAATGCCGAACGATCCCAAGCACTAACAGAAATGATCTACTCCTAAACTTAATGTGGAGAAGGAATCAAGATCTTAATGCAGTGTGAATCTACTTATGTCAAAAACATAGGACATCAAAAGAGGAATCCACTAGGGATGGAGTATGTGAACCTTCCACTAAAGAAGTAGGTTCAAGTCATCCACTAGGAGATCAGAGATTGTGAAACCCACTAGGGACTGTAATTTGGAATCCACCGGGATAAAAGATATGAACCTTCCACTAAGGGAGCAAGTTCGTGTTGGATTGAATTGACTCTACTAGGGAGATCGAAAAGATTTGCATCTCACTAAAGAGAAGCTGATTGATTTGATTGTTTAATTTGACTCAACTGGGGAGGAGGGTTAATTTTGTTTTAGATTTTAAATTTTGAATTTTGAGATGGACCCTATCGATTTGTGATGGACCACACTGAGTAGGGGCCATGTCGGCATTAAACTACTTCAAATTTACCAATCCAAATGGGTATTCTACCAACCACATAGTACGACTATCTTACCAAAGAGTTTGCCTTTCGCTATGCAGCAACTATACTAGAAAGAAAGCGTAGTAGACTTACATCCTCTAAAGTAGGGACTTAAATTAGCTCAAAGATAGTCAAAATTAATTTCATTTTAATTATATTTATTGGATCCTGTCAATTTGTGATGAATTGCACTGAGTAGGGGCCATGTCAGCCTTAACCTACTTCAAATTTACCAATAAAAAAGGAGTAGCTTTCTGACTGAGGGGAAAAACTATTCAACCAATGAGGTGCCTTTTAGTTTGCGGATCGATCTGGAAGAAAGCATGGGGACTCACATCTTTCTTGAATAAAAGACCACTAGGGTGACACATTAGCAAGGTAACATGCCAACCCGACCTTGTCTTCAAAAGCATGTCGGCACTTATCATCCCATGTGAACTTAGCATCCTTTTTGATAAGTGCTGAAAATGGCATTCATCTCCTTGATAGATTGAAGATAAAGCGCCTTAGGTACGCCAACTACCCTTGGAATGATCTGAGTTGAGTTAGACTTTTAGGAGGTGGCATTTCTAAGATAGCTTTGATCTTTTCTAGGTCTATCTCTATTCCCCGATGTCAGACAAAAAACCCAAGGAACTTCTCTGAAGCTATTCCGAATGCACACTTCAGGGGGTTCATTTTGAGATTAAATTATTTGAACCGTTCAAAAATTACTCTCAAGTCATATAGATGGTCTCCCTTTTCTTTACTTTTGACAACTAGATTGTTGACGTAGCATTCTACTTGATGATGAATGAGTTCATCAAAATCGAGTCATGGCTCACGGTAAGTAGCACAGATTTTAAGGGAATGGCATGACCTTATAATAATAAATTCTGATCGAGGTTTGAAAAATCGTATTCCTCTCATCATTGATGGCCATCTTAATTTAGTTGTAGCCAGATGACCCATCTATGAAGGAGAATATTGCATGACACGAGGCAATGTCCACCATTAACTCTGGTATAGGAAGTGGATTCATCCTTAGGGCATGCCTTATTTAAGTCCCTAATATCAACACATATGCAAATTTGGCCATTCTTCTTCTTAACTGGGATGACACTGACGAACCAGGTAGGGTATTTTTCTTTTGTGATAAAGCCAGCATCGATCAGTTTCTTTACTTCAAAAATGACCTATTATTTGATTTCTACTTGCATGCGTCTAGGAGCTTGCTTGATAGGGCTAGCATCAGGGTCTATTACTAGTTTATGAACTACTACGTTAGGAGATAATCTTCATAGCTCCATACAAAGAAATCCATAAACTCAGTCAATAGCCTAACTAAGTCATTGGTTTCTTCTTCATTCAGCAAAGAACTAATGTATGTGGAGTGTGGATCTTCTTCTATCCCGAGGTTGATTTCTTTGAGCTCGTCGATGGTATAATTGATTTCTTCTTCAAATTTTGGAGGTGCATCTTTGATTTAAAGATCATCGGATTATCTAAAATTTCTAAACACACCTCCTCATAAGAGTTAGTGTTGTTTTAGAAGATCTTAGTAGATTCTAGATGATTGGTGACAACTAAACAGTAATCATTATCGTCAACTAGACCCACTGTACAGAATCCTAGTACTGGTCTTGATTGTGCATCAATGCCTTTGTTGTTCCACGGCTTCTCAAACTACTCCAACCTGTGCTTAGACTATGTAAGGAATCAAACCTTTCTTTACAAGATTATGAACATAAGGCAAGTACTAATCAAAAGGTAATTCCATTAAATATTTATATGAATTATCCTCAAGTTCTACACATCTACGGACTTGAGAATGATGATCCCAACAGGAATCTCTTTGGCTTGATATCCATGGAAGATCTAAGGGCTTCCTTAACTACCAAACCCTCAACCTTTTGAGAAGAAAGTAGGGTTAGAACTAAGGTTCCCAATTGATGTCTAATGGTTTTACAGAATTCTGATTTGAATACATTCATGCTTTACTTGGAGGTCTGCTCTTCTCACTATCTCACTCTAGTGTCACCTCCAATGAGACCCACGAGAGGGGTTGGCCGGTGTGCTAATCACATGAGACTCATCCTCTGAGCTAGATTCTAAGTCTATGTGAATAGGGAGTACCCCTGAACTGAACATAGCCTGCTATGCCAACTGTGGGGTCTTTCACCTCTGGAATTTCCTTTGTATTTACCTCTACCTCTACCTGGTGGAGGTCGAGTCATCTTACCCATATGTTTGTATGGTGGAACAAACTGTGAGTGGAATGTAACATGCAACTCTACCTCTTCCTTGGTGTCCCTTTCTTTCTCACTTATACTTTCTTTTTTCTTTTCTTTTTTTTTTTTTTTTTCTTTTTTTTTTCTTTTTTCTTTTATTTAAATTTTGGCCAATTTAGCAAGAATAGATATTTTGATTTTGAGTAAGATAATAGGTTGCATCCTCATATATCTCGATCTCTCTAACTGAGAACGCCTTTTCATCTCCTTTGACACAGTATTCGATTTCATCTCTTCGAAACTTGATGTACTGATGAAGAGAGAATGGAACCACCTTATTTTATTGTATCCAAGGCCTATCGAGCAAAGCAATGAATAATGTATTCAAATTAATTATATAGATCTTGGCTTCAATCTTCCAGTCACCTATTTCCAAAGGTAATACTATGGAGCCTAAAGCTCTCTCACCCTTTTCATTGAATCCTCTCAACATCATCTAATCTTCAAAGTTTAGAGATGTCAATCCTCAAATAGACAAGGGTTTTAAGCTAATAATGTTTATTGATGTACTTAGATCAACCAACACTCTAGAATGTCTAAATCTTCCCATATCCACTATTATGTAGAGGGGATGGTTATGGTCCATATCTCCCAGAAGAAGGTCTTCATCCATGAATGTGACTCCTTGGGATTCTCTTGAATAATGTGTCTCCTCTCCAATAGTGGTCAGCTGAGCTAAGCATATTTTGGATCAAGAAGGGCCTTGATTAATGATTCCCTCATCTCTTTAGATAAAATAAGGGCATCATATATACTTAACTTAGCTGACAACTTTCTTAGGTGAGCAAGGACATTATAATCAACTTTGGGCTAATCCTCCACAAGCATATCCATAAGTGGA
This sequence comes from Cymbidium sinense, assembly GCA_021442155.1. Lineage (NCBI taxonomy): Eukaryota > Viridiplantae > Streptophyta > Magnoliopsida > Asparagales > Orchidaceae > Cymbidium > Cymbidium sinense. Next base: position 72,385,280 of record CM038224.1, on the reverse strand, counting down.
GCATCCTATAAAGGGGTTTCTTGCTCGTTGGTACCAATGACTTGCTTTCCCTTGTCTTGAGGTGCTACCCCAGGCGGTAGAACTTTTCCACTATGATGGTTGACTTCGGTGACTTCATGAGATGATTTAATGGAAAGTTTTACCTACTCATCAAGTTCACCTACAGCTTCTCCTATGGGACCCTTAGAATCAGATGATTCTAAGTCTATCTCAAGAGGTGAACCCATATTATTTAGAAAAGGAAAGTCCATTTCTAAATCAAAAAGAGGATGATCAGAGTTATTATAATTATTAAGACTTGAAGAGTTTTTTAAAAGAATAGAATTAGATAACCCATCAAAAGTCACAAAGATGTAATTCAAACTAGCTTTCTTCCTTGATTTAGATTTAAAGGAGGTACATGGTAGAAATCTAGTAAAGTAAGTAGGGTAAGGGATTTGATGCCCTCATCCGCTAATACAAGATGTCTACTAAAAGAAGAACTAGCTGAGGTAGGAATGTCAGCTGAAGTAGTAGCTACAATGATGGAATGGAGGCTAGACTCGGTCGATGGTTGCACTACTTGGCTATCCCGAGCAAGTATGGGCTGCTGTTGCTGCTGCTTTCCTTAAGTTTTCTTTGGCAACTTGCAAACCTTCCTTGATGTTGGAGGTTCGAGCTGCCTCAAGCACTTGTAAGGAAAGTTTCTTGATTTTAGAAATGACCATTTTAGAGGTTGGGGATAAAGAGATATCCCAACCTTCTTTTATTTTGAGAGGATCACATGTATCCCCAAGGATTACCCTAATAGAACTGGATGGTTGTTCTACTAGATATTTCTTATGGATAACTATAGCACCCGACTTGTAGCTATGCTCAAGCTAGTCCTTAAATGTAAAGAAATCCTCCAAAATATGGTCTAACATGTGGTGGTAGGGGCAAAAATTAGGATCATTACTCCTGCCCACTTCCTCCGGCTTCTAAGGTTCGGGTAGCTAAAAATTAGGCTTCTTTAAGAGGTTCTTAAAGATTTTTCTGACTACCTCCCGCTTAAATGAATAAAGTTTATTTAATTTATCCAAAAGAGTAGGTGGGTGATAGCTACCGAAGGGCAGGTATGTATACTACTATTGAGAGTATGGCTGAGGAGAATGCGACGAAGGCCATGGAGGCTGCTACGGTGGCCGATAAGATGGATGGCAGTGGTAAAGGAGGTGGAAGTGAAGGTTGTTAAGCTTGAGGACTCTCATATTGATCTCCGGATGTTTCCTCATATCAAATGTTGCTACTACCCCTAGCTTCTCTTCATAGGCTTTATACAACTTTGACTTTAATGACCGATCTTGAAAAGGAAACTGTTTGGCCTCTCCTTGTAGACTAGCCACCTTGTTGATTAACTTCAAATATCTTAATGGTGAAACCTTTAAGCATGAAGGCAACTATGAATATTCTTTAATCAAATTTCAATTGCATGTTGTTCAGACAGCTATGGTTCATATTTCATGCTTAAATTATGCCATCTAAGAATGTAATCAATAGGGGACTCACCGAGGTGTTATTGAGCTACAATGAGATTGCCCACAGTTATCATTTGTTGAGCTCCAGCAAACCTCTTAACAAAGAGTTGCTTCCAACTCAGCAAAAGTCTTCACTGAATCATTGGGAAGTTTAGCATACTAATCAAAAGCTATGCTCACTAGACTACTAACAAAGAGACAGAATAATAATGCATCGCTACCACCAGCATTACAATAGTTGGCCCTGAAGTATGCTATATGTTGGCGAGGGTTCCATTGCCATCAAAACTTTTGAAAGAAGGAGGCACAAAACCCTTACAAAATTGGATAGCATCGAATTCCTCTGGGTAGGGTCTACCCTTTGAAATTGATGAACCACCTCGGGCTTGCCGGCTTCCTTCACTTGTTGTTCAACCAAGAGTTTGATATATTTTTCTTGTATGGAGGTATTATCCACTACCTTCCTATACAAGCTAGTACTACCCTGCTCTACTAGAGGTGAACTCTTGGGTTAATCCAGGACATGCAATAACTCAGGCTGACCAGTCTCCACAATGATAGAGTGTACTGCTGGGGCTTGATTCTATAATACTAGAACTATCACTAATAGATATTATACTCTCTTTCCCATCCTATCAATATTCTCATCTCTGCGCTTGAGTTGTTGAAGGAGGTGTTGGGTCGAATAGGTTGTATCTTCCTGTTCGGCCATAACACCTTCAAACTCTAGTGATCTCAAGGAGAAAACCTCTAGTATCAACCATATGTACCTCTGCTAAGTCTTCCAACAAATCATCTTCGTTGGGGTCAAAGTTAACCTTCTCCTCTTCAAGGTCAGACCAATCATACCCTAGGATTTCTTTCTTCTCAGTAAAATGATGTGCCAAGATATCATCCAAAGAGTGGTCTAACTGCACAGGCATAAATGCTCGTGACTGACCGTGGTGGGATCATGCTCATGAACGGAGATACACCTAACCTCCCCTGTTACTGGTGTGCTAACCTTGTGAGGGTTACGCTCACTGGAAGACATATGCTCAAGATTATCAACTACTATGGGTGGAGTCCTGGGGATCTATCATTGGGATAATAACCGCCCCTCCTTCTCCATCAGCTATATCCATAGTCATTTGAGGTGATGGTGGTGGTGGTATGACTACGATGTTGCAAGGTTATCACTCCTTCACCGCAACTGAAGTAGGAGGTCAAGCAAGAGAGCTTGCTCTCACCTCAATCTGTAGTGTAGATGAAGTGGATCCCTTGGTTGTAGATGGATCACCAGTGGAGCTTTCTTCTCCCCTGATGCTGCTCTCATGGCTTTGGGTGGAACTGTAGAAGATGGAACCAACGGATAGCGACGGAGTGGAGCGTGTGGTGGAGACAACACGACTCAGATGGGGCTCCCTCTTATGATGGGTGGTACTAGTCAATACAATATTATCGATGTGATTGACGCGGGCAATGCACCAATCAAGGAAATCTACAAGGGAGGAGGCTGCTGACTGGCTTGCATATCTTCACCTCTCTCTGCTAGTAATGTGAATACGGCCTCTCGCCCTCTCCCGATAGCCGCTGCTTACACTACGAAGAATAATTGATCATAAATTGAACTGGGTACTGGACTCTAACCGCCCTACCAACTTGGCATAAAACTATTCTAAGGCTAGCATATGACATTCTCCTATCTCTCATAGGCATCTCAATGAATCGAGGTGGAGGTGATACTGCAATACTCCTGACATCTTCCTCTCCTTCATAATCAAAAATAGGATGGAACTTCTTCTGAGTAAGCAAAGGAGAAACTACCCTGGGTGACCCCTATTCTGCAATGTGAGATAATGTCTCTATCTCCTTGATAATGCACACGTGGTGTCGGTTGATCTTACGACTCCTATTGCGGCACTAGGTTTGGATAGGTGAGGCAGTGTGGGAGCTAGACCCTACCTTAAAGGTAGGGGAGACTATCCCTGAAACCAAGGTAGCCTTCCCCTTAAAGAAATCCATTGAGTGGGTACTAGCCCACACTGAGACAGTGATGGGAACAACTGGGCACTGGAACTATAGCTGCTCCGGGAACCTCTACTGCCTTCCTCTTCAATGAGGTAAATTTAGAATTTGAGGGCATCTCAATATGGATGAGTGGCTTCTACCTAGCCACCACATTCTTGCTACCCCCTTAGAAGTAATCCTGACTCCCTCAAATCTTCAGCCAAAATGTAACAAGTGAGCAAAATTAGTTTGGGGGAGGTTGGCCTAATCCAAGACCAAATCCATCCCAAAGGGGAAGGTGAACACATACTTTTTTGGGAAACCATCTGTATTGTACTGTATTGAGAAAAGCTAACTAGACTGAGTTGAAACTAAATTGGAACTCTATAATTATTGAAAATAAACTCAAATTAGATTTTCTACCTTGGTATTCTGTTGACTTTTTAAATTTGATTTAGAGTTTGAACCCACACTCAATAATTTGAATATGTTAAGTGGAGCTCATTAAATTTAGGATAGATTCTGAGTTCATTTGAGTTTAGAACCCACATTCAACAAATTTATGTATGTTGAATGAGTTCAAATATTTTGGAGTGACTTTTTATGCTTCCATTGGTTCATATTTGAATTTGATTTTTTTTTGTTTTTATCGTTTGGGGACCCTTTATTTAACAAATTTAAGTATGTTAAATAGAGGGTTAATTGATTTATTTTAGATTTGATTTTTGGGATCACTCACTTAGCAAATTTGGGTATGCTAAATGAGATGTTTAAAATTATTTTCTTTTTGCTTGTTTTCCCATGATGTGTATCATTTGTGAATTTAGAAATGCAATCTTCACTTAGCAAATTTCTACATGCTAAATAATGCCTAAATCTATTTAACTTTCATTTTGATTTTGAAAATGGGATCTTTACTTAGCAAATTTGGGTATGCTAAATAAAGCTCAAATGTGTTTAATTTATTTTTCATATTAAAAATGGGATCTTTACTTAACAATTTTTTGTATGCTAAATAAAGCCCAAATGTGTTTGATTTTTATTTTGGTTTGAAAATGGGATCTTTACTTAACAAATTTGTGTATGCTAAATAAAGCCTAAATGTGTTTGATTTTTATTTTGGCTTTGAAAATGGGATCTTTACTTAGCAAATTTGTGTATGTTAAATAAAACCCAAATGTGTTTGATTTTATTTTGATTTGTTATTTTTGAAAAGGGGGATTTCTATTTAACAAATATGATGTGTTAAATAGAATCCAATTTATTTTCAATTTTCTTTCTGATAAATAAAACTCTCATTTGACAAATTTGGGTATGTCAAATGGAATTCCAATCTATTATGATCTTTATTATTTTTGCAAAAAAAGATTTCCATTTAACAAAATTGGGTATGTAAAATGGGAGTCAATCATATTTTATTTTTCAAAGATGAAATTTTGTGTGTGATGATTGCCTTTTTTTTGAAAAGAAGGAAATTCCAACTTAACACATGTGGAATGTGTTGAGTGGAGTTTCAAATGGTGTGATTTCATTTGAAACTGAAATCTCCATTTAACAAATTTACATATTGAATGAAGCTGTTTATTTTCAAATTTATGCTTTTTGAAAAAAGGAAAGAAACTCCAACTATAATATATATGGAATATATTGGGTGGAGTTTTAATTTTATAATATGATTTTATTTGGAAATGAGATCTTCATTCAATAAATTTGGGTATATTGAATGAGGATTTTCATTTTCAAATATGTTCTTTTGAAATGGAAGAAACTCCAACTTCAACATATGTGAGATACAATGAGTGGAGTTTCAATTTTATGAAATGATTTTATTTGAAATGAAACTTTCATCAATAAATTTGGGTATGTTGAATGAAGATAATTTTTTTAAGTATGTGCTTTTTGAAAGATGTTTTTGAAAAGAAACTAAATTTACTAATCATGAGGATTTGTTAGATGAGGTTGAGTTATATATATTTTGTGAAAATTTTTGTGCAAGTATTTTATTATGTGAACTTTGGGAAAGTGCTTTTGAAAAGTGATATTTTTATAAAGGATTTATTTTTCTCTTTGGTGTAATGAACCTTACCTTATCATAAAGATGGTAAGGAAGTTCAAAAAGGGTCTTTAGTCATCTCTTTTGGTTAAATTTTATTTTCACCTATTGGGACCAACAGGGGTTTTAAGACTTACATGGCATGAGGTCTTAAAACCTAAAGGATGTTGGCTAGCTTAGCTTGAGAATAAAATGAGCTAAGTACCAGCGAAAAAGAAGGATAGTCTCAGACTCATATGAAATATAAATCCATTATCGATACTTGGAGACAACAATCATTTACCAAAGATGGAGATAGGAATACTCCACTGTGGAGTCGCCAGAAAAATCTATGGTATTTTTTTTTTTTTGATTTTTAGGTGTGTGTTTTATATAAGGGGACATCACACAGATTCACAGATGTACTCATTAAGGTGATCAGGTATAAAATTAAGGAATAGTGTACTATATCGAGAGATAGAAGCCAATATCCTATAATGGACTTAATCACCTGATGAGGACTCCTAAGGCATGATGGGTCTTCGAATGTATGAGAGATTTTTCTCCTATTTTACATGAAAAAGTAAAGTAGGTTTTATTTTAAGCCAGGTTCATTAAGTTCCATATGGAGGCAATCTCCCATAGTTAATTACAACCTAAGGAATGTGATTCTTTAAGAGTACTCTATTAAGGTAAATGTTCATTGTCTCCAAAGATTTCAAAGATAGGACTATCCATAAATTGGTTATTTATAGAAAATCAAGTGGGATTGATCAAAAGGAGATTATCAAAACCAAAGGGAGATGCATAGGTGATGCTCATGAAACTAGAAGCCTAGTGAACATCCCAAACTATCCTATGGTTAGCTTTATATTTTTAAAATTGAAGAGAATTATATGTTTGGGTTGAATTTTTATTAGAAATATAGAGCTTACAATTCCACAAAATAAGATTATAGAAATGCCTAAGAGGTGAGGATTTATGCTTGTAGCCCCAAAGGAAAATAGTAACCTCAGATCTAAATCTAGAGAGCTTTGGAGAGGGCCAAAGCACAACCTAAATCTATGATGAAAAAAAAGATATATGATTTACCTCCATAAGAGAGATTAAACCACCTGACTATTGGGCTTACAACTGCCTAGAGTGACCGCTAACTAACTCCTCCTATGATTTTAAATACATGTAAGCAAGTCTTATGCTTTGCAAGATGGTTAGGCTGTTATTTATTTAGAAAAGAAACTAAGTCCTTAAACACATCCTTTAAGAGACTAGATCATGAAAGGCATGAATACTGACTTAATTCTAATGCAAATTTTGTCAAGTTTTATTTTGATTTTTGGACATTTTAAGACATATAGGATTTTATATGCCTAATGTAGAAAATCAATTATAAAAAATCAAAAATAAGGAGGTGTTTTTCTACCATGGCTCTCAAAGGTCAAGTCATTTTCTCTAGCAAAGGTTGAAGACCTCCATTGGCAAGAGTGAGACATTATGATTTATGCTTGATATGAGATATACAATATCCAGCTAAGAGGTTGATAAATCTTTTATTATCTTGATTTATGTCCTGAATAGTCATCTTTCCTCATTCAATTGAGATCAATTATATGAAAATGATCCCACACCTTGAAGGAGGGGATGCACATCGAATGGTCAAGATTGCATGGGTTGATAATTTAAAAGGACCAACATTTATTGCTACATAATTACTTCATCGAGGCTATCACCACCCAACTAAGAGGGCTCTAGAGATAAGTCTTATTGAAGGAATTCGGCCTTCATTTAAAATAGTTTGCTCGGTTGACCAAGCTTCCCTTCAATGGTCATCATGGGGTCTCTATTTTCCTCTAGGACCGAAGGTGAGTGAGGGTACAGTCAAGGGCTTTTTTCTTCTTCTTCTTTAGACTTCATGAAAGACCGGATTATTGGAGAATGAATCATTACCACATTGATATGAGTGAATATGGTTTAGAATCTTCCTCCTTTCAATTTCGCTTTCTACTAATTTTGATAAACTTCAAACCAAAAGTCATACCTCATTCCACCTAATCAAAGAAATGACTTTGTCTTCCTGAGGTTTCTCAAAGGAAGAGATACGCAAGAAAGAAAGAATGGTCCAAGGATGATGTGTGCAAAGTTAATTTGGTTTTGGTTGAGACTTGAGTGAATTAGATTTTGAGTTCACCTCCCCTATTTTAGCTTTGAGTAAAATCAAAAATGGGAAATGAGGGAGCTCAGGAATGGCTTAAAAAAGCTTGGAGAGGCTTCGATTCAACCTCTCTAGCTTTGAGGAATGGATTTCCTGTGGTTTGAGTGAGAATGAGAGGGGGTATATCTACGCCTCCTTGGATCGGACGGTGAGAGGGTGATTTTTTATTTTGGCTCAATAGGTTGGATTGGAGGCACAATTTGAGATACAAAACATCCCACATAGGTCATTTTGGGTAGTAGAGTGAGGGAGAGTGGATGCCCATGTGCTTCATGAGTGGATTTGGTGATCCAAATGTTCAAATGTGATTAGGGAGGTCATTTTGGCCTAGCCTTGGGTCAGGGCTAACCCAAGCTCGTTGGGCCAAGTTCACCACCTTCCTTAGTGCCCATATGGACAAATAGAAGGATGCTGAGTGGACTTGAGAAAGAAATGGCCAAATTCCAAGTGAATTTGGTAAAAGGATGCGCTTTGACCTAAGGGAAAAGTGGTCATTTAGCTATGAGTTTGAATTGGGCAGATTTGAAATGATTTGAAAATGGGTTGGGAAAAATTTCACGTGATTTGGAGTTCATTTGATTTGATTTATCTCAATTTGACCTATTTAGGTTAAGTTGGGTCAAATTAGGTTAGGTTGACCAATTGGTCAAATTGGGTCAAACCATGGGTTAGGTCAAGTTCCAATGATCATTTGGAGCCTATGGGTATCATTAGTTTGGTTCAATTTAGTTTAGGTTTAGTTTTGGTTAATTTAGGTTCATTTGGGTCAAATGGGTCAAGTTGACCAATTTGACCCAATTGGGTTAGGTTATGGGTTAGTTTAGGCTTGGTTGATCATTTGAAATGTATTGCAAGCTTTGGTTTCAATCATTTTTGATTTGGTTTGATTTCAAGTTGATTTGACCTTTTAGGTCAAGTTTGGTTCATGGTCAATAAGGCTAGGTTGGGTCTGATTGGTCAATTAAAGCTTTGTTCAAGTTCAATAATCCATTGGGGATGAATTTGACCTATTGGTTGCAATCAATTTGGCTTAGATCAAGATTTGACCAATTTTGGCTTTTAGGTCAATTTAGGTCAACTTGGGATAGGAGGGTCAATTGGGTTTGGTCCAGCTCAAGAGAGGGCTTGGTCATGTTTGATAATTGATTATGGATTAGTTTAGATCAATGGTTTCAATTAATTTGTCTTATATTGAATTTTGGCATGTTTGGGTTTCATTTGGGTTAAATGTTTACTTGGTCAAAGGCTAGGTTTGACTTGGTTTGACCCAATTCAATGCAATTTGGTCATCCTTGATTACTAATCACAATGAGAGGTTTAGATGGGCTTAGTTCAATTTGGATTGGATTAGAATTTGACTTAAAAAGGTCCTTTAGGTTACTTTGGGTCAAGTGAGCCTACATGGGTTAATTGGCTTGATCAAAGTTTGATTGAAGTTTGGTTGAACTTACATATGGACTTATGATGGAAATATAAATCAAATTACAAGTAGTTTGGAGTCAAATGAATTTTGGTTTATTTGATAATTTCAAGTCTAAAGGATGAACATGGGTTTGACTTGGGTTAGTTTGATTTTGGCTTGGTGATTGTAGTTTATGTTTATATTTGGGAATGTGATTGAAGGGTGATTGTTTGAAGAGAAAATCCAAGGGTTTGGTTGATTTGAGGATGATTTGGCTAAATCCAATAATTTGGCTTAAAGGACATAAATTGGGCTTGGATTTGGGTTTTGAATTTATATTAATTTGATTTTGGACAAATGAATTTAGATTTCATTTATATTTATGAGTATAAATGAGAATATAAATGATCCATGAGAGAATCATGTGAATTACGAGTGATTTGATTGTGAATTTGGCTAAGGTAGGTCAAAAAGTTTAGAAAAAGGGGTTTTGATTTAGTTTGATTTATATTCATTTTATTTGGATGATTTGGATGCAAATTTCATTTATATTTTTGACTACAAATGATGGAATAAGTGATTTATAAGGAAATCACTTGCTTTGGGTTGATTGAAGGGTTTGGCTATAAATGTGATTCATAAGGCTTAGGGAGGTTTTGGATTTGGAATTGATTTTGGATTTGAATCATTTGGAATTTGAATTGGATTTGGATTTGATTTTGGATTTGAATCATTTGGAATTGGAATTAAATTTAGAATTGATTTTGGATTTGAGAAACTCAACTGAGTTGGGATTGGTTTGAGATTGAGTTGGAATTGATTTGAGATTTGATTTCGAGTGGTTTGAAGGAGTGTACATGGACTGAATTTGAGCTATAGGGTAAGTGGTTACCTTAAATCCCTAATACATAGCCTAATCATATGATATAGCCATCTAAGTCTCTAGGGTTAGGTTAAGTGTTCGCCTAATCACTATAAGTGTCTCAAGACTAGGGAACTCTTACTGTCTAAAGGAGTCCTATGTCTAAGATGGAGAAGTTGAGAGCTCACTCCAAAAGTGAGGTCAACAATTGGTTAATTAATTAGGAGAATTAGCTAATTATGCCTTAATTACTCTCTTAAATTGATTAAAGGTTGATTAATCACATGAATAGTAATTTAGCTAATTAATTGAGCTTATTTTTCACTATTTAATAGTGAGGAGACTTGGGGATTAAATTGGGATCTCTTTCCTAATCTTTTATCTAAGTCCACTTCATTTCGAGGATAGTTAACCCATGTGGCAATTAACCTTAAATTTAATTAGGTGATTAATGATTTAATTTAATTAAAATCTAAAACACATTAGAACCTAATTAAACAATTCATGGGTAGACATTTAAGTGTTCAGTAACTTAAAGATATTTTAAAGAAATTATGGTTAACCCACATGTGTGGGAAAACCATAAAAGTACTTAATCAAGTTCTTTAACCTAAATAATTTTTAATTATGAGCTAATTGCATTAGGCCCTTTTATTTCTTATGATCATTGCACATTATTTTCCATGCATATCATGTTGGCTCATAACTATTTAATTAATTACTTTAAGGTAAGATAGGCAAGGGTTAAATAATAGATTTAATGCATATTACAACTTAATTAATCCATAAAATCAACTTAATCACATTTTATTAAACCAAATCAATTCACAAACATGGGAATGGGTTAGGATCAATAAACTTTTTCTCATTTTTTTAAATCAAATTGAAATATAAACTTCAAATGATGATTAAAAAGCCTTGGCTTTCTTTAAATGCTTATATTTGAGATGATTGTCCTTAGGAATTAGTTTGATTGAATGAAACATGTGTTATGTCTTATTATTCCTTTCCAATCATATTAAATGATGTGTGTCATCTGATTTCATCCATTCATGTCTTTCAAAGATAAATCAAATGAAAATTTTTTATGTTAAGCTTCCATGTGTTGAATTAAATTTATAATATGTGTGGCTATTATCACTATTAAATAAAGTTATTTTCAAAAATATATAAATAAACTATAATATTTGGAGTGACAATAATTATAAATATTTATAAGCTTCCATGTGTATATGGCTTAGAACATGTGATATGGAGTTCTCTTTCTTTAGTATACATGGATTTACATAAAGTTTGGATGTTAATAAGTGTATAGTCCATTTGAAAAGGACACAACATTTATTTAAATTCAATCCTATGTATCTCTATGTTAGAATTTAGATAGAACTTTAGCTTACATGCATAAATAATTAAATTGAATGAAATACAACTTTTGCATAATTTTTCCATTCTTGTAGTCATTTGTACATTCATGTGTATTTAAGAATAGTGGGTATATCTAGTTTGGACATTTCAGGGATGCGAGGCTTTAATTAGCCTCAAGGAGGTCTTTAGGTCACTCCCCTGGTTTAATAATGGTGAAGTATTTGCTTAAAACTTTTATATACTTGTATGTGCATTTAGCTAATGAATGAAAATCCAACTAGCTCAATGTAAAATAATTCAATTGAAATAAATACAACTTTTGCATGATTTTTTATTCTTATAATCATTTGTACATTCATGTGTATTCAAGAATAGTGGGTATATCTAGTCTAGACATTTAGGGATGCAAGGCTTTAACTATCCCCAATGAGGTTTTATCTCACTCCCCAGGTTAACAATGGTGAAGTACTCACTTAAAACTTTTATACACTTGAATGTGTACTTAGCAAATGAGTGAAAATCTCCTTTTTCCTACAAAATTCACATATGTATCTTTCATTTAAAGTGTGCTAAAAGAAATATATTGCATGTGTAGGTATGCTTAAGAGTTAATATCATATGCATGTTACATGATGGAAAGAAATGATTGAACATATGTCATGTGATAGTAATTCAATCAAATTAATCTTAAGATCCTTTCATATTGAATGGAATCATTTAAAACAAACCTAAATTTAGGATTAATTTAAAATGTTTAATAAGCCATTCACTAAAGAGAACTAAATTAAATTAACATGCTTTAGAAAGTGGCTTAGGGTTGGGAAGATAAAGAGCAATCCTCTTTTTCTCTCTTTACAACACTTAGTTGCTAAATGTATGTATGAAACCAAATAAAATATAAATTAAAATTCTCAAATCAATTAAACAACCTGAAGTAAAATCATCCTTTATGGTTAAATTGAATTCCTTTCACATTTAGAAATACATAACCTTAATGCCTAGTAAGACATACCACACAAGCTTTAACACACACATTAGAGCTAAGTCACCACTTATAGTCCTAATTTAAGATGGTCTTATTTGGTGTATATTTTGTTTTGTAATGTAATATTTTAGACTGGATGTTAGGGTGTATGTTATGGGTAGATTAGGCTAATCTTATTTTCTACAGGAGATTATGCTTACGAGGCCACTTAAAAATAAATATGAATGCTCTCTTGGCCCCTAAGCATAATCCATGTTAGGATAGGTGGGCTTGGTTACCCATGTGTAGGGTGTTAAGTCCAAATTATAAATATAACTACTCGGGTTGTATGTGTGTTTAGCTAACACTTGTCTTGTAGGTGTAGTTAGATTTATTTTTCTTATTTTTAATGTACTTTTGCATTAGGAATTAGGATTAGTGTTCTGGGGGATAAGTATAAACATTGGCTAAAAGGCTTTGTCCTGGGAGGCCATGTGATGCCTTTGAAGTGGAATAAACCAAATCAAATTGAGATTTAAAGATGAAGACATGAAGACTTGAAGACTTGACCTTTGAGGATCTCTTTTATGGTGGAAAACACCTCGTTCTCTCTGATTTAGCTCATAATCTCATTTCAACATGCATTTTAGCATAAGAAATCCAATGGCCTTTGTCAAAATGAAGAGTCAAAAGCTTAAATAAAAATTGAAAATATTTGCATTAGACTAAGTCATTACTCATACCACTCATACTCTAGTCTCTCAAGGAGTTGGCTTAAGGACTTTAGACTCTTTCTAAATAATAATAATACATAACTATCTATCAAAATCATATCAATTGACTACATGGATTTAAAGCGTAGAAGGAGTTAGGCCAACTCAAGGCGATTGTCAGCCCAATAGTCAGGTGGTTTATCCTCTCTTGTGGAGGCAAAGTATATGCCCATCTTCGCTTAGACTTAGGTTGTCTTTGGCTTATACCAAAGCTCTTTAGATTGAGGATCCAAGGTAGCTATTTCTTTCAAACTACTAGCATAAATCCTCACCTCTTAGGCATTTCAACAACTTTATGATGGTAGATTATAAGCCTTAGTAATCTAATGAAATTTCAACTCAAACAAAATAAATCTCTTCAATTTCAAACATATAAAGCCCGACCATATGATAGATTGGAATGCTCACTAGGTTTTCTAGTATCATGAGCGTTCCCTACTCATTTCCTTTGGCTTCAATAATAAGTCTTCACCTTGAGTTTTCCAACTTGATTTTCTAATATAACTAATCTTTTGATAATCTAGTCTTGAAATCTTTGGAGACTTTAATTTCTACTTTAATCGAGAGTATTCCTAAGGGATTCTCATTTCTTATGATGTAATTAACTATGGGAGCTTGCCTCCATAGGGAACTTAACGGACCTGGTTTAAAATAAATTATGCTTTACTTTTCCATATAAAGCAGGGAAAAAAATCTTAGATATATTTGAAGACCCATCATGCCATAAGAGTCCTTATTATGTGATTAGGTCCATTATAGGGTGATGATTTCTATCTTTGAGATAATACATCATTCCTTAATGTCATACTCGATCACTTCAATAAGTACCCCCTAAGATCAACATGGTGTCCCACATCTCAAAAATAAACACCATAGATTTTTCTCGCGACTCCACTTAGGAGAGTTCCTCTCTCCATCTCTAGTAGATAATTATTTTCTCCAAACATCAATAGTGGACTTATATTTTATATAAGCTCAAGACTCTCTTTCTTTTTGTTGGCACTTAGCTTATTTCATTCTTAAGCAAAGCTAGCCAACATCTTTTAAGTTTTAAGACCTCACTCCGTGTAGGTTTTAAAACCCATATTGAGTCCCCCAATAGATAAAAAAATTAAATAAACTAAAGGAGATGATTAAAAAATTGTTAGATCCTTTTCACCATCCTATTGGTGAGGTACAATTTATCCCATAATAAATCCTTTACAAAAATATTATTTTCAAAAAGTACTTTTCAAATTAATTAAAAGTCACATGACAAACGATTTGCATAAAATTTACAAAAAGATTTAAAGATAACTAAACCCCATTTAATAATGTCTACAATTTTACATGGAGAATCTTTTCAAAATAAAAATCAAATAATTTTAAAATCCCTTTTTTTAAAAGCACATATTTGAAAATAGCTATCTTTATTTCAACATACCTAGGTTTGTTGGATGAAGATCCTATTTTCAAATGAAATCATCACATAAAAGTGAAATTCCATTTAGCACATTCCACATGTGCTAAGTTGGAGTTTCCCCTTTCAAAAGCAATATCACACACACACGCAAAAAAATGTCATTTTTGAAAATCAATAAATATAATTGAATTCCATTTGACATACCCAAATTTGTCAAATGAGAATTCCCATTTTGCAAAAATCAAAGACAAATTGGACTTTACTTAACATACTCACATTTACTAAGTAGAGTTCCCTTTTTCAAAACAAAATCAAAATACATTTAAATTCCATTTGACATACCCAAATTTATCAAATGAGAATTCTCTTTTTCAAAAAAATTAAAACAAGTTGGACTCTACTTAACATATCCACATTTGCTAAGTAGAGTTCTCTTTTCAAAATCACAAAAAAAATCAAACACGTTTGTATTCCATTTGACATACCCAAATTTGTCAAATGAGAGCTCCATTTTTTCAAAATTGAAAACAAATTAGACTCTATTTAATATACCACATTTGTAAAATAGAAGTTTCCCTCTTTCAAGACAAAACAAAACAAATGACATCAAATCCACTTGAGCCTTACTTAACATACCTAAATTTATTAAGTAAAGGTCTCATTTTTTTAAAATCAAATCAAAAACATACATCAAACCCATTTAGTTCTTACTTAGCATACCTAAATTTGTGCTAAGTAAGGATCCCATTTTCAAATCAAATTCAACAAATTAAACACATGACACACATCATCAAAACAAGCAAAAAAAATGTTTTCAAAATTATTTTCAAACATACACTTGAATCTCATTTAGCATATCCAAATTTGCTAAGTGAGGACTCCAAACATCAAATCAAAATTTTCAAACAAAAGATAAACAAAACAATACATCTCCAAAGTCTTTCCAAAATGGAATGAACTTTATTCAACATACTCAAATTGTTGAATGAAGGTTTTAAATCAAAACAAAAATTCAATGGTGAAGACTCGCCTCAAATCTCTCCAATTCAATGAACCATACTTAGCATACTTAAATATTTTATGTGTGGGTTTAAAATTCTAAGTTAATATCGGAATCAATTTTTAAAGATAAATATCAAAGCAAAGGTTTGACTCAATTATATTTCAACAAATGCAGAGGTACCAGCACAGTCAGTTCCTTTCATTCTTCACTCAGTTAAGTTACTATGGTTCCCGACAAGTTTTCTTTCTCCTTCCCCCTTTGATGTAGATCTAGCCTTGGATCAGGACAATCTCACCTTGGTTGATACCACACATCTGATTTACTTCGGCCACAGTTTTGAAGGAGTCTGAGTCACTTGTGAGGGGACATCACAAATGTTAGTAAGGAGGAGGGTGGTTGGACAGAAGCTACTTCTCCATTTTGACATTAAATCCTACTCAAAGTTTCCCTCTTTGAAGAGGAAGGCTGTGGAGGTTCCCACAATGTCGTTCGACTTTAGCGGTGCTAATGGTTCCCTCCGCTGGTCATGTTGTTGTCCCCATCAGCCTCTATGAAGCTAGCACCTTCTCTTTGGTCCCCTCAAAGGGGAAAGTTATCTTGGTATCTAAGATAGTTTCTTCTACCTTTGAGGTAGGTTCTTGCAATGCCCTGCTCTCCCGTACCCAATGCCGCAATAAGAATAGAAAGATTAAGCAGCGCCATGAGAGAGCGGCTAGGGAGATTGATGTTGTCTATCACATTATCGAGGAGGGCTCTTCATGTGAGGTTTCCCTTTCTTAGGTGGTGGAAAATTCCACCCCCTCTCCAATTCAAATAGAGAAGAGGATGTTAGGAGGATTGCATCACTACCTTCAGCACCAGCTCAGTACGAGGAACCAACTAGGGAGCGCAAAAAACCCTATGCCGATTTCAGGAGAGTTTTTTTGCCACGTTGGCAGAGCTTACGGATGCTCAGAGTTCGATGCACTATTTGATTTGAGGTCTGTGATCCCTCGGAGTGTCAGTAGATGGATATGTAGGGAGAAGGCCACCGGGCCAATCATACTGATAACATAGTTTTGATTGGCACTGTCAGCTGCAGGGAGAGAGTTTCAGTGGGAGGGCAGCCGGTGTCATCCCCGTCACACCGCTCCACTCCTCATCCACTATCACCTATTCAAGTTCCCCCTTCCATAGTTCCCACCAAGGTCTAAAATTCTGCATCTGAGGAGAGGAGATCCCCATTAGATCCTGGCTATGTCCTAAGGATCCCACTCCATCTCTCCAATTAGCTGAAGTAAGGTTGAGCTCCCCTCTTTGACCTTCCACTTTAGTTGTGGCAAAGAGGGAGTGGCAACCCAAAAGCATCGTCATTGTACAACCACCACAATTGCCAATAGCCATAGAGGAAGGAGGGAACCACGAAATAGTTCCCATGGCAGTGGATCCTCCTAGTGAGAGCACCCATTCAGTAGCCACTATCAAATGCATAGAGTCAAACGAGCACAGCCTTACAGTCAGTAGTTAGTGGGTGTTTGTGTCAGTCCAACTCGGTAGAGTAAAAGACCATTCTTTAGACGACATCATAGAAGCTACTTTTCCAAAAAGAAAAAACTTATTCGGAGCAATCATTCATATTAGGAAGAGGGTAGGTAGCCTCTGACTCATGAGGATGATCTATTTGAGGACTCAGTAGAAGTCCATATGTTCGACACTATGGATCCCTTCTTAGAGACCATCATAGTCAGGAAGGTATTATGGTTAAAGAGGATGACACCGCTCATTCAACCCAACACCTTGTCCAATAGCTCAAGCAGAAGGACAAGAAAGTTAGTAGAATGGAGAGGAGGATCAAAAAACTATTGGCAGTAATTCTTGCAGTACAGAACCAAGCCCTGATTTTATAGCCCATTCTTATGGATGCTAATCGGCTTAAGCTCCTACATGGTTTAAATCCTCCCAAGAGTGCATCTCCCATAGATCAGGATAGTGGAAGCCTGTATAGGAAGGTCATAGATAGTACCTCTGTGCATGAGAAGGACATTAAACAAATGGTGGCACAACATGTGAGGGATGCATTGGTGCAAGCCTGGGGTACTTCATCCATTCCAAAGAGTAGACCCTACCTCAAGAAATTTGACACAGTCTAGTATCCCAAAGAGTTTGTGCCACCTTCTTTCAAGATTTTTGATGGCAGTGGAAACCCTAGGCAACATATAGAGCACTTTAGAGCAGGATGTTATAACATAAGAGGCAATGATGCACTACTTTTCTGTCTCTTCATCAGTAGCCTAATAGGGATTGCATTTGATTGGTACACAAAATTGACCAATGGTTCAGTGAAAATATTTGCTGAGTTAGAGCAACTTTTTATCAAGAGGTTTGTTGGAGCTCAACAAAGGGTAACTGTGGGCGATCTCATTATGGTACAACAAAATCCTAATGAGTCCCTCATTGATTATATTCTTAGGTGGTGAAACTTGAGTATGAAATATGAATCCCAGGTGTCCGTACAGCATGCCATAGAAATTCTTCTTAAGAATATTCATGGCCTGGTTACTTTCATGCTCAAGGGATTAACTATCAAAACCTTTGAGAAACTAATCAACAAGGTGGCTAGTTTGCAAGGGAAGTCAAATAATTATCATTTCCAGACCAATCTTCCAAGTCCAAGCCATAGAAAGCTTTTGTGGTCTCCACTCTTTCTTCACCATTGTTGGAATGGAAGGTCAAATAGCGGAGCTCGACCTTACCTCAATGGATGGAGTAGATGGAATGGGATCCTTGGGCCATAGCTGGATCACCGGAGGAGATGCTCTGTCTCCATAGGGGCACTTATGAAACTTGGTAGAGATTATAGATGGTGGAACCTGGACTGGTGAAGATGGACGATGAGTGGAGTGGTGTGATGATAGACACACCGACTGCCTCTCTGCAGAGATCTCCTCTTGTGACTGGTGGTACCGATAAAGATAATACTAGAATGATTAGCCTTAACAGCTTGTCGATCAGGGAAATCCATCAAAGCGGAGGTCATCAGTTGCCTGGTGAACCTTCTCCTCTCTCTCTCTTGCCCTCTTGTGTGGTAGCCCTGGCCTCAGTGGCCCTCTCTCATCTATCTGATCCCTAACACTCCTAGGGAGCAGGCACCTCAAATTATGCAATACCAGACTCCGAAAGTCTGTAAGCTCTACCAACTTTGCAAAGAATGGATTGTAGACCGGCATAGGGCTTCCTATTGTTCTTAGCCGGTGTCTCAAACTCTGTAGGTGGTGGGAGAAATGAAGCAATCCGACAGTAGTCCTCCTCTCCCATTGAAGTTGAGAGGGGTGAAAACTACTACCACCCAAAAATGGAGAGGTCTCACGAGGGGAACCCTCCTCAGTAATATGGGAGGCTTCATTTATCTGCCTTACCTCACGCTCGTATTACCACTTGTTCTTGTGGTTCTTATTGCGACGCTGAGTCTTAGTGAGTAGGGTGAAACAAGAGCTAGAACCTACCTCGAAGGTAGGGGAGACTATCTTAGAAGCCAAGATAGCCTTCCCCTTTAGAGCAAGGGGAACCAACAAGGAGGTAGCCCGTGCTGAAACTGTAACAGCAGCAACAAATTGAACTGGCCCTGATGCTGGCACTAGTACTACCATAACTGGCAATGATAGGGGAACCTCAATATCCTTCCTCTTTAGAGAGGGAAACTCAGTATTAGATTGTAGATCAAATCAGAGAAGTGGCTTATTTCCTGCCACCTCCTCTCTGCTGACAGTGGTGAGGGCTGGGCCCTCACATGTGACTTTGAGGTTCTTAAAGCCATGTTCGAATTGAATCATAGGGCATCGATGAGTATGGCCTAATCTAATGCCAAATCTACACCAGATGCAAAGGAGAAAATCAACTTGTCGGAAGACATGGCGATGAACTAAATGATGGAAAGAGAAGAACTGGCTGGTATCTCTGCATTATTGAACAATAAAGAACTGAATCAGACCTTTGCCTTGATATTTCTCTTGAATTATTTGATTTTGATTTGACTTTTGAATTTGAACCCACACTTAACAAATTTAGGCATGTTAAGTGGGGTTCCATATATTAGAGAGATTTGAGAATTTGGAGGAGAGACTTTTCCATGAATTGTATGTTTGAATTTGATTTTAAAGTTGATTTTGATTTTGGAACCCACATTCAACAAATTTGGGTATGTTGAGTGGGGTTCAATTGTTTGGAGAGACTTTTTGGAAATGTGTTCATTGTTTTTCTTTTATTGAAGATTGAGTTTAGAACTTTCATGTAGCAAATTTAGGTATATTAAATGAGGTTCAAATGTATGTTTGAAAAATTTTGAAAGCCTTTATTTTGTTTGTATTTTTTTATGTTGATGTGTTTATTTGATTTTGATTTTGAAAATAGAACTTTAACAAATTTAGGTAAGTTAGGTGGAGTTTAAATGTATGTTTGATTTTTATTGTTGATTTGATTTTTTTTTGAAAAGGGAACTCTCATTTAACAAATTTGGATATGTTAAATGGAGTTCAATTGTATGTTGGTTGTTTGTTTGTTGATGTTTAATTTTATTTTGATTTTTGAAAATGAAACTCTCATTTAATAAATTTGGGTATATTAAATGAATTTAGATTGTATGTTTGACATTGATTGTTGTGTGTTGATATGTGGCTTTGCTTTGATTTTTGAAAAGAAAACTCTCATTTAATAAATTTGGGTATGTTAAATGGAGTTAGTTTTGTTTGAGAATATTTTTTGAAATTTTGTTTTGGAGAATGTCTTGACAAAAGAAATTTTTGTTGTTTCGACATTAATTTTAAAATAGAACTCACATTTAACATATTTGTGTATGTTAAATGGGGTTGGTTAATTTTGTTTGAAAAAGAGTTTGATATTTATTTTTGAAAAAGAGGATTATTGTTGATGCTTGATTTAATTTTGATTTTGAAAAAGGAACCCTCACTTAACAAATTTAGGAATGCTAAATGGGGTTCAACTAATTGTATTTTGAAATGATTTTGGTTCCTTGGTTTTGTTCATTTAATTCTAACTTTAAAAGAGAACCCTCACTTAGCAAATTTTATTATGTTAAGTGGGTTCAAATGATTTTTTTTCATTTTAAAAGAATTTTGAAAAATTTTGTAAGAGATGTTTATATATTACTTTAGATTTTATTGAAATTTTGTTAAGCATGGGATGAACCTTGCTTCACCAAGCTACTCGTAAGAGGTTCTTAATTTTGATTACTTTTCTCTCTTTAGTTAAATTCATTTTTACCTATTGGGGGATCCAATAGGAGTTCTAAGACCTACACGGAGTGAGGTCCTAAAGCCAAAAGGATGTTAGCTAGCTTTATTTAAGGATTAAATCAACAAAGTGCCAACAAAAAAAAAAGAAGAAGAAGATAGTATTGGGCTTATATAAAAAATAACTCCAATATCGATGCTTGGAGATAATAATTGTCTACTAGATATGGAGAGGGGAACTCTACCCAGCAAAGTTTCCAGAAAAATTTGTGGTGTTTTAATTTAGATGTAAGAACACCACATAGATCTTAAGGAGTACTTATTAAAGTGAACGAGTACAACATTAAAGTATGATGTACTATCTCAAAAGATAGAAACATTTCGTTATAATGGACCTAATCACTAAAGACTCCTAAGGAATGATAGGTTTTTGAATTTACCAGAGTTCTTTCCCCTACTTTACAATAAGAAGTAAAGCAGATAGTTAATTACATCCAAAGGAATAAGATTTTCCAAGAATACTCTTGATTAAAGTAATAAATTATTATCTCTAAAGATTTCAAGGTTGATATTATCAAAGGATTGGTTATTTTGGAAAATCAATTGGGAAAGTTCAATTAGAAAGACTTATTTTGGAATCTAAAGGAAGATGAGTAAAGAATGAGCACACTAACCTATTCGATGGTTGGGCTTTATATATTTGAAAGTTAAGATACTTATCTATTTGAGTTAAATTTTATTGATTGCTAGGGCTTATAATCCATCAACATAAGATTATGGAAATGCCAAAGAGGTGAGAATTTATGCTTGTAGCCCAAAAGAAACTAGCAACCTCAGATTCTGAATCTAGTGAGCTTTAGCATAAGCTAAAGGCATAACCTAAATCTAAGTGAAAGGGGGAATAAGAGTTTATCTCCACAAGAGAGAATAAATTTATTCGACTTCTAGTATTGTAGTCACTTGGAAGTGGTCACTAGCTAATACCTCATATGATTCAAAATCATGTAGTCCGATCTTATGGAATTGCAAGATGGCTAGGCTTATTTTTTAAATTAGAAAGAGATTAAAATATTAACCAACTCCCTAAGATACTAGAGCATGAGTGGTATGAGCATATGACTTAGTTTAAAAAAAATCCAAATCTTATAAATTCTTATATCCTTCTAACACAATCATTTGGACAAAGGCTTTGGGATTTCTTATGCTTAAATGCATAATGAAATGGGGTTATTGGCTTAATCAATGAGAAGAGGGAGTTCTCCACCACAAGGGATGCCCTCATAGATCAAGCATTCCCCTATCATGTAAAGATGGAGATCCCCCATATTCAAGGAAGAAGGAATATGACATTCATGATAAGAGATATACAACCATACATCTAAGGGATTGCTAAATCTTTTAGTTATCTTGATTAGAGCCTAAGCATTATGGTGAGATTATGAATTATTTAAATTTTTAGTTATGAGTTATTAGTTAAAGTAGAAAAATTAATTTATTCTAAGAGCCTACAACATCTAGGCCACACATTTAAACATCAAACATCAAGAAACAAGAAAAAGAATGTTATTTCTAATGCATAATCTAAACAAAATATCAAACATTTTATAGACTACCGTAAAAGAATAAGAGGTCGGTGCGATCAGGCACCACCGTATAGCCCAAAAAATAGAAAAGTGGGTAGCCAAGCTCTACCCTTATACAATCTAGAATATAAAAGAATAGTTATAATTATAATTTGAATACATGCTATGAGGGTCTTCATTTCTTTGTGTCTTCATGCCTCTCATCTTTCTCCTTTGATTTGATTTGCTCCAAGGCAACACAGAGCATCTCAAGACTAAGCTTTCAAGCCATTGCTCATCTTAATCTCCCATAGCACTAATCTTAATTCCTATTAAAAAAATACATTTATATAAGAAAAGTAAATCTAACTACACCTGTAACATAGAAGTTAGTTAAATATACATACAATCCCAAGTAGCTATATTCATAATTTGGACTTAGGACCCTGCACGTGGGTAACCAAGCCCACCTATCCTAACTTGGATTATGCTTAGGGGGTTAAGAAACATGCAAGCAAAGCATTTATATTATTTTTTAAGCAATCCCTTAAGCATAATCCCGTGTAGAAAATATGATTAGGCTAATAACAACCTAACATTCAGTCTATAAAATATACACCCTAACATCCAGTCTAAAATATTGCATCACAAAATAAAATATACACCATACATACACCGTCTTAACTTAGGACTAGAAATGATGACTTAATTTTAATGTGTGTGCTAAGGCTTTGTGTGGTATGTCTTACTAAGCATTTGGGTTATGATTTTCTAAATTTGGAATTATTTAATTTAATCATGAAGTTTAGTTTCATTTCAAGTTGTTTAACTCATTAGCAAGTTGTATTTGTATTTTGTTTGGTTTCATTTTATTTACACTTAGATCAAAGTGTCATAAAGAGAGGAAAGAAGATTACCCAATTTCATCAAACCATTTTCTAAAGCACATTTTTATGATTTAGTTCTCTTTAATGACTGGCTTATTAAATATTTTTATTAATCCTAAGTTTGGGTTAACCTTAAATGATTCTATTTAACTTGAAAGGCATCTTAAGATTAATATAATTAGACTACTACTACATGAGATACATTAAGTCATTCCTTTTCATCACATGTAACATGCACATGACTTAATACTTAGTGTATCTATACATACAACACATTTTACATACTTGAATGCTAATGGATGAATACATACTTAATGGAAAAAAGATTCTTTCATTCATTAATCAAATACACATGCATATGTATGAAAGATGTAAACAAGTATGTGTCGTTGTTAAACTAGAAAAGTGAGGTAATCAAATCACCTCCTTAGGCTTACTTAAAGTCTCGTGTTCCCAAGATGTCTAGACTATATACTTATTATCTTAAATACATATAAATATATATATACAACTGTAAAGATGAAAGTCATGCAAGTGATTGTACTTTTTCTAATTGAATTATTTATACATGTTAATTAAAGCTCTATCCAAATTCTAATACAAATATACATAAGAATGAAATCAAATGAGTATGTGTCATTGTTAAATCAAGAAAGTGAGGTAATCAAATGACCTCCATGGGGCTACGTAAAGCCTCATATTCTCGGGATGTTCAGACTATATACCCATTATTGTTCAAACATATGTAGGTCTATATACATGAACATAAAAACAAAGCTTTACATTCACATGCTACACATTTTGATGACTTAAACTATTATGAATATATGTATTTTTAATAGAAAAAGTGAATTTTTCATTTTTAATCACACACACACACACACACACACACACACACACACACACATATATATATATATATATATATATATATATATACATGTATAAAGATATAAGCAAGTACGTGTCATTGTTAAACTAAGGAAGTCAGATAATCAAATGACCTTCATGTATACATAAGTTAAAGGAATGAAAACCTTGCAAGGATTGTATTTTCATTGATTGAATTATTTATGCATATGAATTAAAGCTCTATCCAAATTATAAATGCATAAAATAAAAGAATGAAATCAAATAAGTATATATTCCTTTGTTAAACTAGGGGCGAGGTAATCAAATGACCTCCTTGGGGTTACTTAGATTCTGGATGTCCGGACTATATACCATTATTATTCAAACATATATGTAGATCTATATACATGAACATAGGAAAGAAAGCTATACATTCACATGCTACACATTTTGATGACTTAAACAATTATGAATGTATGTATTTTTAATAGAAAAGAGAATTTTCATTCTTTAATCACATATATATACACATATATCAAGATATAAGCATGTACGTACCATTGTTATACACATAAGTTAGATAATCAAAAGGCCTCCTTGGGGCCACTTAAAGTCTCATATTCTCAGGATGTCCAAACTATATACTTGTTATCCCAAATACATATGCATGTATACATAAGTTAGAGGAATGAAAACTATGCAAGGATTTTATTTTTTTTAATTGAATTATTTAGGAATATGAATTAAAGCTCTATCCAAATTCTCATACCAAAATACATAATGAGATCAAATAAGAATGTGCCTTTGATAAACATAAGTGAGGTAATCAAATGACCTCATTGGGGCTACTTAAGCTCTCGTATTCGAGATGCCAAACTATATACTTTTTAACATTCAAACTCATGTAAATCTATATATGAATTCAAGAGAGTGAGCTTCACATTCATATATTTAAGATATAAGCACATGCAACTCCTATGTGTCTTAATAACTATCATCACTGCACATATTATTATCAATTTATAAACTTTGAAAATATATTTGAATTTATTAGTCATAATAGCCACACATATAATTAAGTTAAATCAACACATGCAAGCTTACATAAATAACTTTCATTTGATTCACTTAAATTTGAAAGAATGAATGCATGAAATCATATGACATACCATATTTAAAGTAATTGGAAAGGAATAACTAAATATAAACACATGGTTCATTCAAATATATTAATTCCTAAGGACAATCACTTAAAGGAAACCAAAGCTTTTATTTAAGTTGATTTTGGATTTAAGTGGAGCTTAAAGAGAACTTATCATTTGTTGTTTTAATCACATTCCCATGTTGGTAATCTTAATTAGTTTAAAAAAAGATAATTAAATAGATTTTATAAATTGATTAAGTTAAACCATTAAGCAAATCATTTAATTATCCTTTCCCATGCTTCTTTAATTTGATTAACCATTTAATTATGAGCCATAAATGATATGAACATGTGAGAAAATAAAATTGCATTGCTCCTAAATAACCTAATGCAATTGGCTCAAAATTAAAGATTAATTAAGTTAATAATCTAATTAAGAACTTTTATAATTTTCCCACACTTATGAGATAATCATAATTTCCTTAAAGGACTTTATGTTATTAAACACATAAAGAGGAACCCTTAATTTCATTATTAATTATATTATGTGGTTTGCATTTCAATTTAATTTAATTTAACCATTAATTGATTAATTAAGCACTTAAATAATTTCCATATTAATTAACTCTCTTTAATGAAATGAATTTTGGGAAAATAATTAGGAAAGATGTCCTAATCACTCTCCCTCATCATCTCACTATTAATCAATGATTAATGAGATTAAGTTAATTAATTTTTACTATTTAAATCATTAATTAATCATTAAACTAATTAAAGGGGTAATTAACATTTGAAACATCAATTTCCCTGATTACTTAAGCAATAAATTTCAAGAAAATTATGGGAGGTAGAGGTCATCCCATTAAATAAATCAATTTCTCAAGTTTGATATTAATTATCTAACTAATTAAGTATTAATTAAGATAATTAGCTATGCATTCAAAATCTAATTAAGCCTTAATTATTGTTCAAAGTTAATTGGAATTATTTTTATTAAAATATCCTTGATTTTACCTTTAAAATAAGTATTTATTTGCATTTTTCTTTTATTTGTCTATAATTAGTTATAAATTTTAAAGTTTAGTTATTAAAATGAGTAATTAACCCTTAATTAAGCTAGATCTCATCGACACCATGCGGATCGCTGACGTGGCCTGCTTTCCATATAGCGCCATGGGATTGGTTATTCAAAAACATATGAGTCAGCGCTAACGAGTCTGAGGTGGATGAGCTTTCATCCCTGTCATCTGATCTTAGATCTAACGATGATGATTAATCTCGCAATTAGTAAGGGATAAATTAGATTAAATCAAATCACAAGATCACGCTGTTTCAATCATGCAGAGTGGACGATGGACGATCTATAGTCTCTCGCCCAATGGAAGATGGACACCGTCCGCCTTCCTCTGTCCAATTCAAACTCATCAGGGCTTGGATTGGCTTGGGATTGATCCCACACTTTCACATGGGGAATCTTAGGGGATCTAATGGTTGGATTCATGTAACATCAACAATTTCTTTCAAAAATTCAAGAAATTTTAAGATATCTTAGTTTAATGGAATAGTACCTCACCGAAGCTCAAGATCGGTGATTGAGGCGCGCTTGAGGCAAAAGCCTATTAAGAAGATGGTGATGCCTCCCTGTTCAGGACAAAATGTCACCAGAATGCTCACTAGGGTTGGTCTAGGAGGTACTTCCGGTGCTCAAATCACTTGGGGTGAGTTCATTTCACCTTGCCAGAGCTTGGTGAACATGTGAGAAAAGTTAATTGAATTGGGGTTGAGTTTTGGTGGAGATGATTAGAGCTAAGCCTCGATTTGGCTTGGTTTCATTATCATCGATGATGGGGAAGCTTGGGGAACTTAGGAGAATGCTCTATGGGGCTCATTTGAGTGTACTAGGGCTCTTAGTGAGTTCAATTGCTAAGTTTAAATTGAAATGAGGGGGGTATACCCCCTCCTCCCTTGGATTGGATGAACAAGATTAGTTTGGCTTCTAATGGCCATCTAGCCTCCTCAAACGATCATGGGTGGCAGGGAGGTGCTGAGTTGGCTCATTTTGAGTGTGAGTGAGGGAAGGTGGCGGCCATGGGAGGAGAGGGTGTCCTTGGGTTGCCAAGTATGCCAATGGATTTAGAGAGGTGAACTCACCTCCACTTGGCTCATGGATGACCTAATCACCTTTGGGTCAGGTGAGCCAGTGTCCCTCCTACTTAGGTGGAGGTTTAGGAGGCAGCCATGTGGAGGGGAAATGGATTTAACCATTCAAATGGAGGTATTTGTCCCATTTGGCAAGCTTTACCCATTGGGTTTAAGAAAATTCTAGTCAAGCATGGGTTGGGTTGGGTTAGATGTGAGCTGATGGGTTTTTGGGCTTGGTTTGAATGGGTTTGGCTCAATTTGACCTAGGTAGGTCAAATTTGGCTAGGATGGGTCAAGTTGACCAATTGGTCAACTTGGGTCAAACCAAGGCTTGGGCCAAGTTCAAATGAGTATTTAGAATGTTTTGGTGCAATTGGTTCAATTTGGCTTGGATTTGGATTTGACCCATTTGAGTTCATAGTCAAATAGATTGACCAATTTGACCAAATTGGTCAAATAGGCTTGGGTTAGGCATTGGTTCATGTTCAATTGGTCAATTAAAGATTATTCTAGGCTTTATTTTGAGTCAATTTAGATTTGGGAATGATTTAGGCCAAATTGACCTTTTAGATTAATTTGTGCTAAATAGGTCAATTGGGTTCAATAGGTCAAATTGGGTTCAATTGGTCAAATTGTGTTCAATCAAGGATTTGATCATATTCAATGACCAATTTGGAATGAACTTGAGTCATTGGTTGTCATCAATTTGGGTTAGATTTTGATTTGACCCAATTTATTCTTTAGGTCAAATTTGGTCAACTTAGGTCAAAGGGCCAATTGGGTTTGATTTGTGTCAATTAATAATCAAGTCATGTTCAATGATTGATTATGTTGGTATGAATCAATGGTTTCAATTAATTTGGCATAAGATGAGATTTGGCTAATTTGGCTTATGTAGGTTAAGTGGCTTGATTTGCTTAAATGACCAACTTGACTTGGTTTGACCCAATTGATGGCAATTAATCATTCAAAGATGATCAATAATCATCATAGGAGATTTTGGATGGTTTGGTTCAATCTAATTTGAGTCGGAATAAGATTTAGTTTAAATTGGTCAAAGTGGTCACTTTGGGTCAAATGGACCAATTGGGTTAATTGATTTGATTTTAGGTGGAATTGAATTGAGTTGAGTTTAAATATTTGATTTGGGATTGGTTTATAGCTTTGGTTGCAATTAATTTAAGTTCAAATGGATTTTGGCCCATTTGAACATTTCAAGTCAAATGGGTTAGATTAGGTTTGATTGAATTGATTTTGGCTTAATTGATTTGATTGTAAATTTTGGTATGACTTGGCATGATGATTGAAGGATTGAATTAATTTGATAAAATTATTTAAATTTGATTTGGATTAATGGAATTTTAGCTAAGTCCATAAGATTGAATCATTGGGCTTAAAAAAGGTTGATTTGATTTTTAATTTTGGTTTGGAGGCTTGAATTTGATTGTAGATTTAATTCAATTTGAATGAACTGAATTTGAGATTTGGTTTGGGCTAGAGAGGGTGGAATGGAATGGATATTTTTAGGCTATATACTAAGTAAATTTCCGGTCCTAAAGTGTAGCCTAATCTTATGGTTAATCTTTCTAAGTCTCTAAGCTTATGTTACATGTTCACTTAGTCACTAGATGTGTCTTATGACTAAAGAGCTCTTAGTGTCTAGAAGACTCCTAGATCTAAGATGGAAATATTGAATCTCACTCCAAAAGTGAGGTCAACAAAAGGACCTCAATAGGTGTGGTGTAACTGAAGGGGACACTACACATATTAATATTGATCGAGATGATCAACAATGTTCAAATGATTGTAAGCACTAATGAAAATGATCTATACCTAAACCCAAGAGATAGATAGAATCACAATCTTAGTGCAATGCAACTCATCTCATGCCAAGTGCATAAGAGGGCCAAGAAGATTTGGTTTGATAGAATTTATGCCAAAGACATGAAGAGAGATCTGCTGTGGAATCACACATAAATTAGGTTGGATTTATGCCAGGGGCATAAAAGGGAAAATTCGCTACGGATTGAGATTTGATTTGATATATTTGATTCATTGGGAGGAATCCATGGGGATACAAACCTGTAATCTGCTAGGGATTAAGATCAAATTTTCTTTAATTTGTTTAATTTATAAGATGGAGATCTATTAGGGATATAATTTTGATTTTGTTTGTTTTATTTGTATTTTATTTGAGGGCATATCCATTAGGGATATAAACTTGAATCTACTGGAGATCAAGATCGAATTTATTTTGATTTGATTTGTTATGGCTCCACTAGGGAGGTTGGTTTTGAATTTGATTTATTTATTTGATTTATTTGTTAATTTGGGCTCCACTAGGGAGAGGATGTAATTTAACTCCATTGGGAGATTAAATTGGATTTGAATTGGTTTTTCTTGAGGGCATACATGTGGGGGATATGAGCTTGGTGGAATTTATTTGATTTAATTTTGATGTGATTTATGGACCCTATCAGTTTGCGATGGATCCACTAAAAAAGAGCCATGGGGGCCTTGGCCTAGCTTAGATTTACCAGTCTAAAGGGATAGTCTACTAGCTACAGGGTAGAACTATCCAACATAAGGGTTGCCTTATGATGTGCAATGGTTATGCTAGGAAGAAAGCATAGGAGACTTACATCTTCGAAAGCAAAAATAACTACTGGGATGACTTGTTGGATGCATAACAAAATGAACTCAACTTAGAGAGACTACTAAGTGAGTGCTGCTGGGGATCTTACATCAACTCAAAAGTTAGTCAAAATTAATTTCATTTCATTTGATGGACCCTATCCATGTATGTTCTATAATGTTTTCATACTTTTTGGGCTTATATTTTACGTTTAATTAAAATTTTGATTCTCTTTGAGCTCAATTGCATTAAATTATTTTTAAATTATATTTAAATAATAAAAATAATTTATTTAACTTTTAAATCACTTTATGAATAAAGGGTATTTATGGGATAATATTAGAGTGTTTGATCTCCTCAAATAAGTTCAATCCATTTTAATTAAACTATTTTACACAGAAAACCTAATTAGGTTTAAATGGTATTATGCTTAAGTGATTTCCCTTAGAAATAATAGCCTAAGTGAATAACCTTATGACACTTAGTTATTTCTTTTATTAGCTTCAATATATACATGCTTGATCAACATTTATTTACATTCATATTTAAAATTTCAATTGTTAAGCTCATGTCATCAATGTTATTATCATTAATAAACCCCATTAAATTATTTTATTTATACATGAATTGCATGTGTGAGTTTGAATTGAATAATTAAAGTTAAAAAAAATATGTCAATCTTGTGTATGATTACTGCTTTCTTAAGGTATATAGTTTGGAAACTCGAGATCGATAAAGGCCCGATGGAGGATTTGACCTCATATTTCTAATTTAATAATGACACGTACCTATAAAAATATAAAGAAAATATGTGTAAATTAAAGTTAATTTTAAATTTGCATCATCATTAAGAATTAATTAATCAATAATCTCATTTACATATCAACATATACATACATGTGCATATAGCTAGTAAGTATATAATCTAAACACTAGAGATCACATGGCTACTAGTCCAAAGGAGGTTTTAACCACACATTCATATGGTTTAAAATAGAACATACTGGCAAATGCTAAAGTGTTTGTGTATGTATATATGTATGTGTATTGGTATAAATAACTCATTCTTTTGGTATAAAATACATGCATCTTCATTTTTATTTATCTACTTCCTTTATTAACATGAAGAGGTAAAATATGCATGTACATGTGTATGAGTGGTATGCTTTATCCATTAAGTAAAATTATTTATTTGAACAATTTTAAAATCAAATTAGATATTTTCCCAAATTACAAGGTTATAAAGATAATATTAAAGTGATAAAGTGAGTTGGATAAGTGTCATAGCATACATCATAATTTTTGCTCTTAATCCTAAGATGTCTTTCAAATGATCATAATTAAACAATTATCATATGTAGATCCTCTTTACTTTCTCTACACATCTCCATCAAACATCCTAACAAATGTATAGCATCCATAGTAGATCTACCTGGCATGAAACCAACTAATTATGAGAAACTTTTGTATTACATAGTTACCTATGCTCAATTACTCTTTCCATAATTTTAATGTATGGAACATTAAATTAATTCCTCTATAATTTTCACACTCTTGTGCATTGCCTTTATTCTTAAATATAGGAACCAACAAACTCTTTCTCCATTGATATGGCATCTTTTTAGTCTTTAAAATAATATTAAAAAAAATTTTAAGCTAAGAAATTCCTTGATCTCCTAAACATTTCCACACTTCTATTGGAATATCATCAGGTCCTACTATTTTTCTACATTTAATTTTTTTTAAAGCTTCTCTAACTTCAAATTTATTAATATAATGATAAAAACAAATTTCTCTATTTTTATTTAGGGTATTAAGGTTGCTAAAGCCAATTGTATTTTCAAATCCTTCATTGAAAAGTTTATCAAAATACCTAATCCACCTATTTTTAATATCATTTTCTAAGAAAAACACTTTATGATTTTCATCCTTAATACACCTCACTTCAACTAGATCTTTACTTCTCCTATTTCTTTAGTTGGTTAACTTAATGTGAAGAAAATTTCTATATAGGGTGAGTCACCTTTCAAATATGTGGTGAGAAAGGAAAGGCAGACAAGCCTATAGAAATTCATCTTTTTAAATGCCACAGATCCACAAATATGATTATTCAGGTGATCGGGTACGTCATCAAAGAATAGTGTACTAACTCAAAAGATAGAAGTCATTACCCTTTAATAGACTTAATCACCTCAATAAGGACTCCTAAGGATGATGGGTATGCATATGTACTAAAGATTCTTTCCCTACTTTACATGGAAAAGTAAAGCATAGTTTATTTTAAATCATGTTCATTAAGTTCCCTACAGGGGAAAGCCCCCATAGTTAATTACATCTTAAGGAATGGGGATTCCTTAGGAAAACTCTCGATTAAGGTAAATGATCGTTGTCTTTGAATATTTCAATAGGAAGGGACTATCGATCGATTAGTTTATTTTTGAAAGATCAAATGGGATTGATCAAAAGAGGGAGTTATTATCGAAGCCAAAATGAAAGATAAGTAGGAGATGCCCACGATGCTAGGAAACCTAGTGAGCATCTTAAACTATCATGTGATTGGGCTTTACATTTTTAAATTAATTTGTTTGAGTTGTATTTTCATTAAAAATTTAGGACTTATGATGCCTTAACACAAGATCAAGGAAATGCCTAAGAGGTGAGAATTATCCTTATGGTCCACAAAGGAGAGAAGCAACCTCAAAACCTAAATCTAGGGAGCTTTGGCGAGAGCCGAAAGAACAACCTAAATCTAAGGTGAAAATTGGGTATTTGGTTTATCTCCATAAGAGAGGACAAATCACCCGACAGCTTGGACTAACAACACTGGGGGTGGCCTCCAACTAACTCCTCCTACGATTTTAAATACATGCAGGAAAGTCTTTATGCTTATGCAAGATAACTAGGCTATTGTTTACTTAGAAAGAGATTAAGTCCTTAAACTCACTCCCTAAAGAGACTAAATCATGTAAAAGAGCATGCTTCAAATGACCTAAATCTAATGCAATTCAAATTTTATTTTATTTTAATTTTTTGACAATTATTTTGACTCAGGATAATATGATTCATATGATAAATTCATGAGAAATTAAGTTATTGGCCAAAGTCAGCGAGAAGGGAGGACGTGTGTTCCTTACCATGGCTCTCAAAGGTCAAGCCAAGATTCTCTGGCAAGGTGGAAAGCCCTCTAATCAAGAGTGAAATAAGATGTTGTTGTGCATGATATTACAAAATAAATGCTCATCCAACTAAGGGGTTGCTAATTCTTTTATCTTGATTTTAAACTTAAGCTTTAGATGAGGTTATGAGTTCTTTATTTTTAATTTGAGTTGTTAAGTTTGGAAAAAGATTTATTTTTTTAAAGAGTCTAATCCAAATCCAGAACATACATAAAGCAAGAAAGAAACTAGGAAAAGAATGTCACTTAATGCAAAAGCTAAACAAATCATCAATCAATTTATAAAGCTAAATCACAAAAATAATAAAAGGTCATTGTGGTCGGGCACCACTGCACATACCTGAAAATAAATAAATGTGGGTAGCCAAGCTCTACCCTTATACAACCCGAATTACAAATGAATTAAAATATAATTAAGCAAATTAATTGTTATTAGGGTCTCAAGCTTTATTTCTTCTTTCTTCTTTCTTCTTCTTTTCTTCTTTCTTTCTTTTTTTTTGGTTCTTTCTTTCTTCTTTCGTTCCTCCTTTTGGATGGTTGGAAGGTCGATGCTCCAAGGCTTCACATGGTACATAAGATAGAATCTTATGGCCAATATTCATCCTAATCCCATAATAATTATTTCAAAATCCTAATTGCACAAATTTACATGAAAAGGAAAAGTGAAAAATCTAACTAACACCTATAAAACAAAGGTTAGCTAAAACAAACCACACAAATCCCAAGCATGTATATTGGACTTATCACCCCACACATGGGTGACTAAGTCCACTTGGCCTATGGATTATGCTTAGGGTGATAAAGCACCTGCAAGCAAACGCATTTATATTTTTATTTATGATAGCGCCTCTTAAGCATAATTCCCTGCAGAAAAGAATATGTAGACTAAGAGCATCCTACCATTTATTCTACGAGCATACACCCTAACATCCATTCTAAAACATATATCATAAAATAAAACAAAATATCAAACCATGCACCGCCTAAACCTAAAGTGGTGACTTAATGTGTGTGCTTTGAAGGTTTGTGTAGTATGCTTAGCTATGGCTTTAGGTTCAAATTTTCTAAGTGTGAAAACATGTTCAACTTAGAGGAGGGTTTTATTTAAGTTGTTTAATTATTTTGGGTTGATTTTATTCATATTTTTATTATATTCAAGTGAATCCTACAATTAATTACTAAGTTATAAGAGAGGAAAGAGAAGAGAACTTCTCTTTCCTTCCCTAACCTAAGTAATTTCTAAAGTAGATTCACATTTTGGTTTTATTTAGAGAATATTTTGATTAAATCTTTTAATCAATTTAGATAAACTCTAAACAAACCTATTCAAAAAGAAAGGCATTTTAAGATTAAATAAAATGAACCAAATTCACAAAACACGCATTACTTCATTTCTTTTCCAACATGTATAACATGCATATGAATGAAACTTAAGAATATCTATACACACAAATGAGTATATTTAACATACTTTATAATGCATGCTAAGTAATCCATTTAAAAAAATTTAGAAGTTGAATATGCATGATTTTTCTTAAGTAGAAAAGGGTTTCTTTATCCAAATTTTTGCATACACACATGAAAGTAAGAAAGGCATAAGTGAGTACAACGCCATTGTTAACAAGAGGTGTAAGGTACAAGACCTACTTAGGGCTACTTAAAGCCTTGCAACCTCGGGATTGTCCAGACTAATATACCACTTTCCTTAATTACAAACATATGTATAAAAGAAATGAAATGGAAAAGAAGAATGTAAAAGTTGTATTAATGGATTTATTTTGTTTATGCAATTTATGTAGGAAAGCATAGGTAACCCTCCCTAAGTGGTAGCATAGGAATGAATAGGATGTAGAATTAGGTAAGTGTTAGGTTCTTTTCAAATGAACCATATAAATTACCAACACCTATTCAAAACTATGTTAACATAAAAGAGAAGAGAAACATATGCTAAGCACATCCATATATCCTTCACATGCAAGCTCATAATTAGAATATAAGTAGCATACTTTCAGATTTGATATTTGATTTATATGTTTTGAAAATAATTTGAATTTAGTAGTGATAATAGCCGCTCATATTTCTACTTTAGCTAACACATGCAAATTTGACATAAAGTAAACAATTTCATTTTTTTTAATTTGAATTTGAAAAATATGAATGCATGAAACCACATCACATACAAATTTAACATGTTGGGGAAAGAATCAAAGCAATGCAAGTATGTAAATACATTCACTTCAATTAAATCCTAAAGACATTCTTATGGAATAAGAAAGTTTAAAATAAATCAAAGTGAATTAATGTGATTTTTGTTTGAGTTTGAGTTTAATTTAATTTTGAAAAGGTGAGTTGAGTTTGCTGTTCCTAAATCATTCCCACATGTGTTCAATATTTTGGTTTATTTTTTAGATGATTAGATCCATATTTATGCATTAATTAGGTTAAAATATGAATTAAGTAACTTAATTAACCCTTACCTACACCACCTTAGAATAACAAACTGAATAATTATGAGCCAATGAGATGACATAAAAACTCACAAGAAATTTAAATTTGTAATGCACCCAATAACAAAAAGGCCTAATGTAATTTTGCTCATAATTAAAGGTTAATTAAGCTAAGGGGTTTAGCTTAAGTAATTTCAAAACACCCTTTCACACCTATGAATTGGGTTTTGATTTCCTTAATTGAACTTAGGTTATTAAACACCTAAGCATCTATGCAAAGTAGGTTAATTAAGTTATGGAACTTTTTAGAATTTTTAGAAATTAATTAAGGGGACCATTAATGAATTAACCCTTAATTAAGAAGAGATTAAGGAGAGAAAAAGGGGGTTTAGGGAATAGCTTAAGGAAAATGCCCCAAAATTATTTTCTAAACCTCCTATCCACTAGATCTGACCTTAATCAACCCTAATCATTAATTAAAACTACTAATCATATTCTAATTATCCTGAATTAGATTAAGGGAGTAATTAAGAAATTCATATATAATTCCCCTAATCAAGCCTTCAACAAATGCCAAGAAAATTAGGAGAGGTAGAGGTCATCCCCTAAAACATACCCAAGAATTAATTAGAGGCTTAATTAAAAGGTAATTAGCAAAATGAATTTTCCAATAAAAGATAAAATCAGAGAAAACCATAATTCAAAACCCAATGAAATTAATTTTAAAATATTTTAGGTTGAATTATCTTTCCATAGAAATTTATTTCATATTTTTCTGAATTTAATAGAGAGAGTTATGGATTTTAGAAGATCCCTAGATTAATTAGAATTAATTAAAACATTTTAACTAATCTTATATCTCACGGCGCGATGTGTGGCGGTGGCGATTAGCGCATTTTACACATGTCACACCGTGAGAGATTCACTTAAATGCCAAATCCCCAAAGGAGGCTGGCGGCGGATGCGCTTTGATCTTGGCCGTCCAATCAAAGATTGAATGGCCAGAGATCTCCCCATGATTTTAAAATGGATAAGGGATTTCTAAACGTGGTAAATTATCTCGACCGCCTATCCAAAATGTGCGGATGGACGGCTAAGATCTCCCAAGTTCTTCCCCCTTGATCAACAGAGGTCATCCATGATCTAGGGGAAGATTTGAGCTCGATTGAGCTCGGATTCAAACCAAACTTAACCCACACCATCTAAAGGAAATGAGAGGCACATCCAACGGTCAAAACTCCATTGAATTAAAATTCCTTTCAAAAATATCCACACCACATTGAGTTCTTGGTCAAAAAATATTATACCTCGCTAGAGGTGATCACCGGCACTCAAAATCGATGAGGTAGCTTCGTCTGGTGGAGACAAACCCCTGTTGAATTTCTTAGGCCTTAGGATTAAGTGGCTTTCTCTATGGACCAACACCACTTGAAGATCCTTGTGGCCTTGATCCAATTGCTTCTCTCCTTGCTATGGGAACTCCAATGGAAGCTTCAGTGAGCTCGGATTGGTCCATAGAAGAAGTGTGTAGGAGGAATTGGGATGATTTTTAGTGTGGAAAAAGTTAGGAGTTCAAGTGAGCTCCCTTATTTTCACTGTTCAAAAAACTGAGAAATGGGGAAATGGAAAGAGCTCTAGGAGGCTAGGGATCACTCTCTGATGGCTCCTAACACTCTCCCTTACTCAATCGACAATGAGGCTATTGAATTCAAATTAAATTAGGGGGAGTATATCTCCCCTTGAAGGATCAAATGGACGCCCATCCTCTTGCCATTTTTGATCAATGGAGCTTAGTCAGTGGGTCGTTTGAGCTATTAGGAGTGTGCACATGATTGGTTTGAGCCAAGGAGTGGATTGTCAACCTCCCATGTGCTTGAATTTGAGTGGGAGAGGGAGTTTGAATTTGGAGTTTTGACCCATGGGGCTGGGTTTATTCTAGGGGCCAAGTAGGCTGACCCAAACCCATTGGGTTGGGTGCACCACTTTCATTAGGTCCCCTTGAGCTTTTAGGAAAGCCTCAAGTTGATATGAAGAGGGTATGACCAAATTACCCATGGATTAAGCCAAAATTTGTTTTATGGCCTAGGGGTAGGATGGTCATTTTGTTAAATTTTTAACTTAGATATGTTGGGTATGTGGATAAACTAGGTTTGGCCAAGTTTCATGAGATTTGGAATTCATTTGATAAGGTTTGGCTCATGTTGACCCATTTAAGTCAAAATGGGTCAACTTGGGTCAAGTTGACCAATTGGTCAAATTAGGTCAAACCAAAGGTTGGGTCAAGTTCGTATGATTATTTAAAATATTTTGGTGGCTTTGATTTGATTCAATTTAGTATAGTTTTGAATTTGGCTCATATGACTTTATTTCGGACAAATGGTTCAAGTTGACCTATTTGACCCATTTGACCTATTTAAGGTAGGTCAAGTGTAGGTTTAGGTTTGGCTAGTCATATGGAGTGGATTGGTATCTCTGTTTTCAATCAATTTAGGCTCAACATGATCCCTTTAGGTCAAGTTAGGTCTAAGGTCAACTGGGTTAGGTTAGGTCTAGTTGGCCAATTGAAGCTTTGGTCAAGTTTCACAAGTGATTTGGAATTAACTTGACCTATTGGTTTGGATCAATTTGGCTTAGATCAAGTTTTGACATATTTTGACCCTTTGGGTCAAGTTGGGTCAACTTGGGTCAAGTGGCCAATTGGGCTAGGTTAGGCTCAAATGTTGGCTTGGTCAAGTTCAAACATAGGTCATGAGTGAACTTAAATCAAAGGTTTCAATCAATTTTGCCTATGATGGAATTTGGCTATGTTAGATTTCATTTTGGCTAAGTGGTAACTTGGTCAACCTATAGGTTTGACTTGGTTTGACACAATTGATTAATTAATCATTCCATGATGATTGTTGATCATGATGAGAGGCATAAATGAGTTTTGTTCAATTCAATTTGGTTAGGATTAGAATTTAGCTCATAAGGGTACTTAAGGTCACTTTGGGTCAAGTGAGCCTAGGTGAGTCAAATGGCTTGGTTAAAGCTTGATTTAAATTTGATTGATCTTGTATATGGACTTATGATTGAAATATAAATCTATTTGCAAGTAATTTGAAGTCAAATGGGTTTTGATTCATTTGACAAATTCATATTCAAATGGAGAATATGAAAGGATTTTGGTCTTGATTGGAACTAGGTTTTGATTGTTTGATTGAAGTTTGTTTCTATATATGGACTCATGATTGTAGGTTTGATTGAATTATGTGAGAAAATCAAGAGTTTGGCTTGATTTGAAACTGATTTGGCTAAGTTTAAGATTTTGACTTGAAAAGCTAAGGTTGAATTTTGAGTGGATTTGAGTTTGATTTTTTGGAATTAGTTTTGATTGTTTGAATTTATATTTCATTTATATATGTGAATATAAATAAG
Organism: Cymbidium sinense; assembly: GCA_021442155.1. Classification (NCBI taxonomy): domain Eukaryota; kingdom Viridiplantae; phylum Streptophyta; class Magnoliopsida; order Asparagales; family Orchidaceae; genus Cymbidium; species Cymbidium sinense. The sequence goes on along the minus strand of CM038224.1, from coordinate 72,346,294 downwards.
AATAAAAATTGATCGTGAGAAAATTTTAAGGATTTGAAGTGGTTTAATCATGATTTAGGTTAAGTCTACTAAAAGAGAATTTAAAGGACTTAGGAAATTTTTATAGTTTGGGGTTTAAATATTTGAATTTGGTTTGATTGGTTTATATTTATATTTCATTTATATATGTGAATATAAATAAGTATATAAATGAATTATGAGAAAATCCCATGACTTTGAGTTGATTTGATCAAGATTTAGGCTAAGCGATTAATCGAGAACTAATTACTTAAGAAAGATTTTAAATTGGGAAGTTAATTTGTGGATTTGATTTGATTGATTCATGTTTAGATTTCATTTATATATGTGAATATAAATGAGAATATAACTGAGTTTTGAAAAAAAAACCCTTGAATTTGAATTGATTTGATCATGATTTAGGCTAAGTCCATTAAAAGGAATATTTAAAAGACTTAGGCAATTTCATGAATTAATTTGGAATTTTGAGTTTAGTTTGATTGATTTGAATTTATGTTTCATTTATATATGTAAATATAAATGAGCATATAAATGAGTCATGAGAAAATCTCAAAGATTTGAATTGGTTTTGATCATGATGAGGCTAAGTCTTTAAGGGAGAACTTAAAGAACTTAAGAAAATTTCATGAATTGATTTGGAATTTTGAGTTTGATTTGATGGGTTTGTATTTATATTTCATTTATATATGTGAATATAAATGAGAATATAAATAGATCATGTGAAAATCTCAAAGATTTGATTTTGTTTTGATCATGATTTTGGCTAAGTCCTTAAGAGAGGACTAAGGACTTAGGAATTTTGATGGATTTTGATCATGGCTTTTAACCATAGATTTCAATCAAGGATTTTAATCATGGAATTAATTTGAGTTTGGAGAAAATCAAATAGAATTGATTTGGAGTTTGACTTGAATGAAGGAAAGTGAGGAATGGTTTAAGCAAAGGGTAGGAAAATTTTCCTAACATCCCTAAGGCATGACTTATTCCTACAGAAACTCTTCTAAGTCTCTGGGGCTAGGTTGAGTGTCCGCCTAATCACTAGATGTGTCTTAAGACTAAGAAACTCTTAAAGTCTAAGAGGATTCATATGTCTAAGATGGAGGAGTTGAGAACTCATTCTAAAAATGAGGTCAACACTTACATATACATCTTTCGCCTTCTTTGGTATCCAAACTATTGCATAAATCACATAGAGCTAAATTTTTTGCATCATATATTGCTTTCTTAAAATCTCTACCGGCCACTTTATATCTTTCCTAATTCTCTGAGTTTTTACATCTAAACCAAGTTTTATAACAATGCTTCTTATTTTTTTATCTTTTCATGCACATTCTAATTCTACCACCAACTATTTTATTAAAAGAAGTTTTTTCATTTTAATTCTCCAAACACATTTTTTGCAACTTGCTTAATTTCACTTGCTATTTTTTTTCATATAACATTAGCTTCTTTATGAACATCCCAAATTCTAATCTTTTGTGGCTTGCTCTTAAAAATATATTTATTAGTATTTTTTAACTGCCCCCATATAATCCTAGGATAATAATTTGATTTATTTTTAATCTTCTAATCTTTCATCTTAAAATCTAAAACTAATAATCGATGTCGGTGCTTAAACTTTCACTCGGAATGACCTTATAATTTACACGATCTATTTTTCTAATCAAAAAATAATCAATCTATGTTTTACTATATCCACTTTTATAAGTAATAATATGCACATCTCTTTTCTTAAATAAAGTATTAGAAACTACAAAATCATAGGCTAAAGTAAAATCTAATATAATCCTACCTTCTTCATTAGTCACTCCAAATCTATAGCCACCATGAATACTTTTAAAATCTTCTACTACTCTACCAACATGTCCATTTAAATCTCCTCCAATAAATTTTTTTTATTTAAGAGGTATCTTTTGCATTAATACCTCTAATTCATTACAAAAATTTTCTTTTGATCCTACATCCAAACTTATTGAGGAGCATAAACACATATAACATTAATAATCTTAGTATCAACAATAATATTTAAACTATAATTCTATCTCCAAATATATTAATATTTATAGCATTATCCTTCAAATTTTTATCTATAATCACACCTACGTCATTTCTAATTTCACTTCTACTTCAATACCAAAGTTTGAAACCTAAACTATCAATCTCTTTGGCCTTCTCCCCCAACCCATTTAGTTTTGGAATACATAAAATATTTATCTTCCTATGAACCATATTATTTATTAATTCCATTAATTCACCTATAATAGTACTTATATTCCAAGTTCCTAACCTAATTCCAATCTCATGGACTAACTTCTTTGCCCACACTTACTTATTTAACACTACACCTGGCGATGCAGTGACCCTAAAACCTAAACCTGTTTGAATCCTATAGGGCTAAAATTCAATTCAACTTGATTTATGCCAATTTGAATCAATCCAAGTGTCATGATCAATCTAACATTAAATTGAACAATCTCATTCATCCCAATCAATCCAATTCCACCAATTTATTTAATTAATCCAATTTGACTCATTTGATATAAAGGGCTTAAACGAGCCAAAATCAAATCTAACCCAAATTGATTGTTGTAACCAAAACTATCAATCAATTTTAAATTCACTATTAAGCATCTCTTGATATTCAATTGATCTCAATTTGACCCAATTAAGTCAATTGCCTCACTTGACCCAATTTGACCTAAAAGCCAAATTGAGTCAAATCATAATTCAACTCGAATTGGATCAAACCAACCAATTTAATCACTTCTAAAATGATAATTGATAATGATTCATTTCTTAATTACAATCAATTGATCCCATTTGACCCAATTTGGCTATTTGACCCAAATTGATCGAAGTTGACCCAATATCACTTAAAGAGCTAAATTGAGCTAAAACTCATTCTAAATTAAATTAAATTGAACTAATGCCTCCAATCAATCATAAACTAACTATTGAATACTCTTCAATCACTAATTGAAGTCAATTTGGTCAAGCCAGCCTAATTAATAGATTTAGCCAATTTGGTCAAGCCAACCAAATTTGGTCAAGCCAATTTGGCCTAAAAGACCAAATTGAACCAAAACATATTCTAAACCAAATCAATTCAAATCAAAGCCTCCAACCACTTTTACCAAACACAACTCAGCCCCTCATCCAACCCAATTTGACCAAATTGTTCAACTTAACCCATTTAACCCAAATGAGCCCATATGAGCTAAATTCAAATACACTTAAAATCAAATCAAATTGATTGCACCAATATATTCCAAATGATCATTTGAACATAATTCAATAACTTTTTTGGCATATGAGACAATTGATCAACTTAACTCATTTTAACCCTAATTGACCTATATGGGTCAAATTGAGTCAAGCTCAACCAAATCAAACTTGGCATGAGTCACCCTTAAGCCTCCGTTGACCTGCCTAAGTGAACTCAACCCATGGTGAACATGGCTTGACCAAAAACAAAGAAAACCATGGGTTCCAAATAAGATAAAATCCCTATTTGGAATACCTACCCACTCCCTTAGCCGATAGTAGCCACCTTTGGCTCTCTTTGGACACAAGAACACTAATTCAACCTAATCCAAAGCTGTTGGGTTCAGTCCTTGACCAAGGGGAGGACCTCTTCCTCTTGGTTGGCCATTGATTCACCACTAGGGAGGTGTACACTCCATGGAAGACCACCAAATCTTCCAACCACTAAAGCACCTCCACCTCAATAGTCCCCTGCCATTTTTGGCCACCTATATCGATCGAACGAATGCCAAAGGCTAAACTAATCTCATGGCTTGGTTCACTTTGGAATGAGTCTATATCCTTTTTCTTGCATTCAAACTTCACATAGACCTTCTTTAGAGCCATTGAGTAAGTCCCTACGCACCCCAAGAGCTCCCCATGCACTCAGCCACTAGTGAGATTGAGCCCCATGTTAACTTGAGTGTCTCTCACACCCAACTCCTTCAAACCCTCACCAAACTCTAATTAACATTCCCAACACCTTCCTCACACTCCAACAAATCAAAACAAATCGAGAAACACTTGATTTGAGCACCAAAAACCACTACTAGAATAACTCCAACAAGCTTCGTAACAACACTTAGTCTAATGGACAATCGGCAAGGAGGCAGCTCGTGATCTTCATATAAGGGCTTTTTCTATTCAAGGCGAAGCTACCTCACTCATTGGGATGTTGGTATATAGCTCTAGCAAGGTAAATTCCAACAAATTTTAGAAAATCATAGGATTCTTGATCTTTTGTGAAAGAAATTGTGTTTTGGTGCAAATCAAGTTGTAGGATCCCCATTAGATTCCATCTCTGATCATTTTGCATTCATTTCCATTATCAAAAGAGCTTCCAGCTCAAATCGAGTGAAGAAATGGGAACAGTGTATGCCACTTATCCTAAGTTGACAACAGATCATCAACCATCTATTCCACATGATTGAAATAGACATTTGTGATTAACTACACCAGAAATCTCAATTTAAATGATGAGATTAATCTCCACGATCCCCGCAGCTGAGTCAACAGCCACACGGGATGATTTAAGTGACCTATCCTAAGACGCTATGTGGAAAGCGCTATCGCATCAATGTCGATGCGGCACTGACTGTGTAAAATGGATTAATTAGGGATTAAAATATAATTTAATTACCAAAACTTTAAAAATTATAACTAATTATAGGAAATTTTAAAAAATATAAATAAACTTATTTTGGAAAGTTTAAATAGAGGAGAATTTAGGAAGAATAGAAGCCATGATTATTGTTGAGTGAATAGATAAATTAGGGGTTGAACTTTTACTTAATTAACTTAATTAAGCCTTAATTACTTCAATAATTGACTAGACATTTGGTGTGATTGTTCACCGGGATAACCACTGCCTCCCATAATTTTCTCAAGATAATTTGCCAAGTTATTTAGGAAATATTGATTTTCAAACATTAATTAATCATTTCATACATTTAATAATTATTTATAATTAAAAATTATGAAATTGATTATGAAAACCTAATTAAATATTAAAGCAAAAAGGGTGACCAGAGAAATTAAATAGGATCCTTTATTCTAATTATTTCCCAAAATCACTTTAAAAGGTATTTATTTAATTAACTAGATCATTAATTAACCTAGAACTTAAGGAAAATCATAGTGATTAGTGTATATCATTAAAAATCCTGACTAAGCCAACTTTGTGCTTAACAAACAAAGAGATTTTCGATGAAATCAAAATGTCCATTTGGTTTAGGGTATTTTAAGTGTAATTGATAATTTTGAATTTTTTTCATTTATTTAGTTAACCCTTAATTATATGCCTAATTGCATTAGAATTTTTAGGGCATGTTTACTTTATATTTATGCATTGTTAATAATTTTCTCATAATTTTTTGGCTTATATTCAAGGCTTAATTAAATTCATGGGCCTTTTAGGCTTAATTTGATTAACCATTTAATTATCCCTAATTTAAATCATAAAAATTACTTAAATTATTCTTAAACCACTTAATGAAAAGAAGTTAATTTTAATTATTTTCTCTCTTCTTTAGGATCAAATAATTCAAATTCCAAAATTAATCTTTAATGAATTTGATTATGCTTAAGAGTGTTTATTTAATGTGAATATCCTTAGGAATTGATGAAGCCAAATATATTATATAATGATATATGATTGTTTTGCTTTAATTATTCATAAATTTGTGTTCCATTTGTTTCTAAATTCATGTTTAGAAGATAAAAGTGAAAGGTTGCATTTAATTGTATGGCTTTGGATTAAATAGTGTGGCTATTATTACTAATAAATCTCAAATTATTTTCTTGATTAATCAAAAGATACCTAATATAATTTGATATAAATAATTAAAAGCTAAATTTAATTTCTATATGTATAAACCATAATTTGAAAGGAATATAGCTTGGAAACCCAAAATCGAGGGCTACTAGTCTGAAGGAGGTCTTAATACCTAGTAACTTTGGTATAACACGACATGTATCTTGAAATCTATGGTGAAATATATATTAAGGTTAAATTATTTTTACACATATGTATTTGAAATATGTCAAATATTTTACAATCTCATCCTTATGCTATATATATATATATATATATATATATATATATGTATGTATGTATGTATGTATATATGAATTAACAAGTACATAGTTTGGACATCTAGGGAGCACAAAACTTTAAGTAGTTCTAAACCGATCTCTGATTATCACACTTTCTTAGTTCAACAATGGCACATACTTGTGTAAATTCAATATACTCATGTATATGTATATGAATAAGGTATGGTTAAATTAAATTCTTCTACAAAATTCATGTATCATACTATGTGTGGTAACTAATATGAACTATATGTATAAATCCATTCATGCACCAAGTGTGGGATGACCTTTTCATGTATATGTATAAATCCATTATTTAAATTTTGGTTCATTAATCCTAAGATGCCCTCTTCATGTTTGAATAAAATCTCTTAAGTCAAATCCAAACATATGATTTAATAAAATTTATAAATCTCTCATTAAGAAAATTAAAAATTATAAAACTCAATTCTTAGAGTTAACTTGAGGGTATGGATTAAGAAAAATTTATTCCTCCTTCTTCTCTTTACAACTTCATATTTAAAAAAAATGAAAAGTGAGATAAAATTAAAACTTAAGTCCAAAAATCATTTTAAATGAATAACCACAAAAAGTATAAACATCCTTACTAAGGAATTTAAACATTCACTATTAGTTCAAGTGTATTTCTCTATAACTTTTTCAATTAAGCTGCATATATGAAGAGCTTGACTACTTTTCTTTTACAATGATGTACAACATAACCTATTATTCTAAAATTATACTTATTTATTATACCTAGATGCTTTAATAATTTTTTAATGATGTTTTATTTATTTCGAAGCCATTAATAAATGCTAGAATCTCTAAAAAAATAATTTTACAAAATTAATCAAAAATTTGTAAACAACCTAGACATTAATAATAAGAAAATCAAATTAATAAAAAAAGGATTTATTACTAAATGGTTCTTATGAAAACTTTTTAATTAAATTTAACAAAACACTTTTGTCATTATAAGAATACATAGGTCACATATGTTGCCTTTTATTCCTTTCATAAGGGATACTTAATTTTCAATATTAATCCATGGATGAGTTGCAGAAGCAAAGTATGGTAGCTAAACTTTCACATTAAGGATAAATAATTTTGCATCAATAATTTTTTTTGTCAATTGTACTTAACTTTTATATATCTACCCAAGCTTCATGATTTTAATTTGCTTAGGTAGTGATCTAAAATGATATAATATATAATTAGTGTTTAATCTAGGTAGAACTATAAAGCTAGTCCAAGTAGATTGAATCTTAAGGTTGAAGTATCATTAACTTTCTTTATAAGCAGTTTCTTATAATCTGAGAGAAATAAGCCTCATAACTCTTTGTGAAGGTATTGGCATACCAAAACTAGGGGTGATTTAGTGTAATTATAATAATAATAATAAATATTATTATTATTATTATTATTATTATTATTATTATTATTATTATTATTATTATTATTATTATTATTATTATAACGATGATGATAATAATAATAAATTGTTATTATTATTATAAATATATTGTGGCATAATGAAAATTGTAAAACAAAGATGCATAGAATTTAAAGGACACAAGTTAAACTTTATCTTGGTCAACCACCTGCCTACATTCATACCTAGATAAGCCCATGGACTAGGATTCTATACCAAAAAAATCTCTTTCACACGAAGCATATATGGAGAAACCCTTGCAATGAAAATCTACAATTCATTAGTTTTTTAAGTATACTTTCAAAGTAAAAAAAATAAAAATAAAAGTACAATTTTGGTAACACTAGATCTAAAAATATAGCAAATCAAATTTTTAAAAGATAACAAAAATTATTGTATAAGATAGTGTCAATCTTTGGAGAACACTTTATTGTTTGCGAACGATTGGCTCAAGGCTTCAAGAAATTTTGAACAACCATTGAAACTTTACTCTTGATGAGAATGAAGGAGAGCAAGATTTATGCCAAAAAAAAAAAAATTCAAAATTTTCATTAGCCTCTATGGCTAATATTTATAACTTACTTTGATATTAATTAAAATTTTAAGAAAATATTTTATAATTAACTTTATAATAAAAATATATAATTTAGTCATCCATAAAAATATCTGCAACATTTTGTTACAATTCATACAACCATTGATGTAACTTTTATAATATTTTAATATGATTACAATAGCTTTAAATTTAAAGTTATGTAATATCTAAAAATAAATTTCTAAAATATCTCAATACATCACTTGCATAATGGCATAAGCTAAAGTTAAATATCATTATGGTAGAAGTTATAGATTTTTAAAAAATACTACAAAGAGAAATGGCATTTTAATAAAAATTGAATGCATGCTTCTAATCTAATGCATGAATGTACTCAAGAAAATGTGTGCATGCATAGTGTTCTACTATTTTTGCTTTGAATGATCCCTGGCATATTGATAGGAAATTTGGATTATATAAGTAATGATATCAAAAGGGAGTGTTGTTGGATTTCAGGATTATGTAATACTTTTGAAATAACCTTTAATTTGATTAATAATCTCTTTTGCTTCCCTTTTATTTGATTCATATATCCTAATAATTATGACATATCGCATATTTTAATGTTAAATATGGTTACGTATATCAAATAGATTTCAATAAACTAAATCATGTTACTAATGTCAAATTACATATCATTTAAATGTGGGTTCCCTTAGAGATAAAATAGTAATTAATCATTATTAAGGTTTTCTTTATTGGAATAATGATTTTGATGTCACAAAAATTATGAAAATTTCTTGAAATTTACTAAATTACCAAGAACTAAACATAATTTTCTAAACTTAATTTTTATGAACAATTTTAAATATTATTTAGTAATTTATAAAATTCAAAAATGGCCAAATTTTCTTTTTAAAATTTATTTAGCTAACCTATGAGCATTAGAAGATCATGAAAATTTTCATAGTAGCTTCCATTTATCTCAACAATAGTACTCCAAATATTTTTATGAGTTTTAGATATTATTAAATAATTTTGAAATGCAAAAAACAATCAAAAAAATTTTATTAATTTGATAGATTAAATATTAAAAATTTCTTTAAAATTTTATATTAATATGAAAGTACATTAGGAGTATTCCCTAAAATTCTTAGAATTTATAAAAATATGATTTAATTATTATTGTTAAATAGTGAGGAATCATTTTAGAAATTTCATAACTTATACCCTATAAATCAAATGGTCAAAATGTTTACAAGTTCTTGATACTATTCAAGATCTCTCCCAGTGATACGAGAATTTTTCAAATAGATTTAGTGATTTATCTAATTGAAATAAAAAAAAGAAATTAATTTTTAAAATAATAAATTATATGAATTTTATAGTTTTATATTTTTTTTCTAAAATCCTCGTGCTTAAAAATATCTATGATAGAAATTTCTAGTTAATTGGGTTGATAGATTATCTAGAAAATTTTAAAAAATATCTAAAAAGAATTATGGGTTGAACCATCATGCGAACGAGCTCAATTTAGACCACCATATTCTATTTAAATTAAATTCAATAGTTATGAGATCATTCTCTTCTTCTCAATAGGCCATGCTATTAGATTTGGGTTGGTTTCAGGTTAACACAACCTAAGCCTAACTCATTAAGTTTGCTCCTTTTACAAGCCTCCCCAAGCGAAATCCTTTATATGGAAACTTTAAGAAGGTATAAGGAGTAGAGAGCTTGATTAAATATGCCATACCATAGACTAGATCATTGGTAAGACCAATCATATAGAGAATGGGATGGTTCGATGGTGTTACCTATGCAATGCAAAAATTAGGGATTGAATGATTTGGAAGTCTCTTTAGCTAAAATGTATGTCAGACTCCACTAGAATTGGATTAACATAGGATGAATTAACAATTCAATTAGCCTCTTACCATTTTTGGTCTAAGCTTGGTGGTTGAACTGACTCTATGGGCTAAATATGTTAAGGAATGGTTAGGTGAGGTTCTCTGAGCTCAAGGAAGGTGTTTGTATTCTCTACATTCCATGAGGAGGTTTTTCTAAGATAATGCCATTAAACCCGAGATTATATATGGGTGTCCATGGTTAAGCTCAAGATATATGATAGCTCCATGCCAGGTGGTGCCATGAAGAAGGAAATAAAGAGTTGAGGATGTGGCTGTCAAAAAAGCTCGTTGTTCATGAACAGCTTATGTTCGGCACATTCGTTAAGCAAGCAAGCGTGCTGAACATGAACAATACTTCGATCACGTTCTACTCGATTTAGCTTGAAATCTTTTATATATATATATATATATATATATATATATATATATATATATATATATATATATATATATATATATATATATATATATATATATATATATAATAGCATGGCTTAGTGATTGAGCTTTTTAAAAGATTTGAGTTCAAATTACCATAAGGATTGGAGTTTTTTCCATACAAAAGATTTGTCTAGGTTCAAATCCTACCACTAACATATTTTTTAGATTATTGTTTTTCGAGCCAATTTGAGCTTATACGAGCCATTTCAAACAATTCGAGCTGAACACAAACACTAAAATTTCAAGCCATTTTGAACACTAGCTAAACACGAATAGAGTAATTTTCAAACGAGCCTAACACGAACAAAGGTTTGACTCGCTCAAACTTGGCTTGTTTGCACCCCTAGTTGAGGAGCACTACATATGGTTCGAAATGGGCTTAAAATAGCTAAATATAATTGAATCAAATGTTTTCTTATCAATCTCTATTAAATGATCTTCATGCTATGTTAACCTCTATATTAAGCTAGGGAATTAGGATGTAGTACTATTCATTATTGTGATTTATCTAATTAAAAAAAATAATTAATTATTAAAATTATAAATTATATGAATTTTATAGTTTAATTTTTTTTCTAAAATCCTCATGTTTAAAAATATATATTATATAAATTTCTAGTTAATTGGGTTGATAGATCATCTAGAAAATTTTAAAAAATCTCTAAAAATAATTATGAGTTGAACCATCATGCGGTCGAGCTCAATTTAGACCACTATATTCTATTTAAAATAAATTCAATGGTTATGAGATCATTTTCTTCTTCTCAATAGGCCATACTGTTAGATTTGGGTTGGTCTCGGGTTAACACAACCTAAGCTTAACTCATTAAGATTGCTCCTTTAACAAGCCTACCCAAGTGAAATCCTTTACATGGAAGCTTTAAGAAGGTATAAGGAGTATAGAGCATGACTAAATATGCCATACCATAGATTGGATCATTGGTAAGACCAATCATATAGAGAATGGGATGGTTCTATGGTGTTACCTATGGAGTGCAAAAATTGGGGATTGAATGATTTGGTAAGTCTCTTTAGCTAAAATGTATGTTAGACTCCATTGGAATCGGATTAAGATAGGATGAATCAACAACTCGATCAACCTCTAACCATTTTTGGTCTAAGCTTGGTGGTTGAACTCACTCTATGGGCTAAATATGCTAAGGAATGGTTAGATGAGCTTATTTGAGCTCAAGGATGGTGTTTATATTCTCCGCATTCCATGAGGAGGTTTCTAAGATAATGTCATTAATCCCAAGCTTATATATATGTGTCCATGGTTAAGCTCAGGAAATCTGATAGCTCCATGCCAGGTGGTTCCATGAAGAAAGCAATAAAGAGTTGAAGAAATGGCTATCAAAAAAGCTCATTGTTCATGAACAACTTATGTTCGGCTCATTCGTTTAGCAAGTGAGCTGAACATGAATAAATATTTCGAGCATGATTTATAAACAAGCTGAACATGAACAATACTTTGGTCGTGTTCTGCTCGATTTAGCTCAAAATTAAAAATTATAAAAAATTGTGATATATTATATTATATTATATATATGGCTTAGTGACTCGAGCTTTTGCCATATAAAGGATTAAAGTTCAAATCCTACCTCTTACAAATTTTTCAGATTATTGCCTTCGAGCTATTTTGAGCCAATTTGAGTTTATACGAGCCATTTCAAATAATTCGAGCTGAACACAAACACTAAAATTTTAAGCCATTTCGAACACTAATATGAGGAGTAAAATTTTAACACGAACAAAGGTTTGACTCGCTCAAGCTCGGCTTGTTTACACCCCTAGTTGAAGAGCACTACATATGGATCGAAATAGGCTTAAAATGGCTAAATGTAATTGAACCTAATGATTTCTCATCAATCTTTATTAAATTATCTTCATGTTATGTTAACCTCTATATGAAGCTAGGGAATTAGGATGTAGTACTATTCATTGTTGTGGATAATCATGGGTTTTAAATTTTTTGGAAAATCCTATGGGTTCAGGTGATATGGGCTTAATTTCTCTTAAATGACCCAAAAATTGACCCATTGTCTCATTTTGCCAAATCAATCACCTTAGAGGGTCAAAATCATGGGTTGAATATAACATTTGTCAATGTTATTCTTAGATATAATAATGCTTAAGTATTTGATTATAATTTATGATTAGCATGATTAAATTAACCACCAAAGGTGGGTATTGGCTTTAATGAATGTAAATATGGCCAATCAAGCTTAGGCTATGGGATAATTGGACTAATTAATGTTTGACTCATGTTTGGAACACATGTTGGAGTTCACATGTCCAATTAATTTTATAAATTCAAAGTTTAATGCTAATTTGGTCAATTTGGGTACATGTGTTAGCTTGTATCTTGTTAGCTTAAATGATTGACCTAATGTTCTCATCAAAATATTTTTTATCACATGAGCACTCTTTGACCAATTTTAAATGGTCAATGAGAAGTCCATAGAATTTGGGTTCAATTTAAATATAAAGTTAGTCTAGGTTGTACTAACCTTGACTTTCTTGGTCCACAATCAACCAGACATGTATCAAGGGGTTCTTGTGTTTAATTGGCTACTTTAGATGAGTATTTAAGGTGATTGACTAGTTTGGTTAAGTAGAACAGACAATTATGTTTAGACTTAAATGGGGTTAGAATAGGTGAGCACCTTTAACTCATCCATGGGTCAAATATCCTAAAGTGAGTTTGAGAGTGGTCAAGTTAATCCTCATAGTATTATGATCAATTACATAAATAATTGAATCAATAAAATGGATCGATTGCTTTAAATTAACAATTAAATCCATGAGGGAAAATGTTGAATATAAGTAATGAATGAGATATACTTTATGGTTGGTTAGATTCGATCTTATAATGTAAGAAAAATTTACAAGTGAGCATATTACATGAGTTCTTCCTAAGGGTTCATTATAGCCAACCTAATAGGTTAGATTAGGTTGAAGCTTTTAATACTTAATGAGGATATATATTAAGTCCCATTGACAATTTTGATGTCATCAAAGAACCCCTAGCATTTATGGGATATTAGTGAGATATGCTTGGAAAGATGTTTTAATTTTGGAATTTTGAGTTTTGATGGTTGGACTCAACTAGTAGGTTCATAATTAGGAACCTTTTAGTTATAGAATGGAAGTTTGTTTATACTTGGACTCCTCCAATGGATTCAAATCTAGGAATTTGCCAGTAATTAGTATATAGCTTAGTTAAATGATTGCCTAACATAAGGTTAAGTGTCCTAGCGACCATTAGCCCAAAGACCAATGCTCCAAATCCCAACTTATAACAGCTCAATATTTCATCTTATATAAGATAATCTCTAAAAGATGAGGTTTGATCACCAAATCCTCTTGGTAGAGTCTACAGGTGTGTTAGACCAAAAAATGTTTTAATGACTGCACTAAACTAGAAGATGATTATTACACTTCACTTTTACTTATTAACAGCAAATGAGGTAGAAAAGAGTAGCTTAAGCATGCAAGCATTTCTTGAAGAAAGGGTTATGCTTGAACTTTCTAAACTCAACATGACATAACTAACTTGATTTATTAGAACATTCTAGGAGACTCCTTTAGAGTATATGGGAGAACCCTGCCACTTCTATCTCTTAATAAGTAGACCTTTGTGAGAGCTTAAAAGGATTATTCTGAACTTAGTTCATGGAATAACTAATTAAACTTGTCACTTTATCATTTTAAGGGCATCCATTTAAGTAAGGATTGCTAGCTCAACTTTATGAACTTTTGTGAATATAGTCAATCATATTTAGAGAGACTAAAGAGAGTCTTTATATACAAAAATCTCAATCAAACAAGAATAATTGGCTCATTAATAATCTATCCCATAATTTGACATGTAACTCTTTAGCCTAGGTTTCCATTTCTGCCTCTTTGATAAAGGTGATGGAGACTTTTAGTTGAACCTCGATAATCATATGTGTTTGCTAAAGTTAAGGTTGAAATCTATATCTAATATGCCTCTAAACCATTTATTTATATGATCATAGGGCTATATTTGTGGCTACAAAAAACTTAATATTGTGAATGAATAAGGCATTGACATGTGTACATTTTCATGGTGTAGTTGAGATGAGGTCTTTGAGTGATGTGGCTCCTTCATTAATAAACTCACCTAGATTAGAAGGTGGGACGAGTTGTCGAATTGAGTCCCTGCTAGTTAATGATGTGGGCGAATGGCTCGTGAGTTGTTCCTTTAGGGTTGCCCACCTGATATGTTGGGTGAGTCCATTAGGTGAGTATAATGGATCACTTGCATGAATGACTAGCCTCTTGCTGGATCTAGTCCTATGATGTATCCTTTGGTTACTGAGTTGATGACAAGCTAACAAATTGTCGACCTCTAAGTTGGCCTGTCGTCTTATATGGATGTACTCTTTAGGAGAGTTCATCTTACCCATGCTTTATCCTAATTTAAAGTTCTTATCCTCCTTGGGAGAGCTTCTTTTGCCTGTAGTATAACTTAGGTATACATTTCAATTATTTACAGTTAGCCATTACATGAATAGAAAATAAAATAAAATGAAATAAATAGTCACAAATCTAAATAAAAGAAATCTTATTCGTCAATTTTAGTTGTTCCACATGCTGAATTGATAAGTTCATGTTATCCTTGTATTGAATTTGATTCTTTTATGTAGCAATTTGTCGAGTTGATTTAGTCAAATCATTCGTATATGGAGCTTGGTATGTTGACTTTAGAATTTGGTCTCTCAAAATATTTGATTATGAGTATTTTTTGTTGATCTAGAACTTTGTGATATTTGATTATACGACTAGATGTAGCGGTGTCAAAAATTGATCCGATACGATAACCTGACTCGAAAATTCTGAGTTCAAGTTGACCCAAATTAGTTTTTGGGATGGATTCGGGTCCAAGAAATTGACTCATTTTATTATTCGGGTCGAGTTCGGGTTGACCCATTAATTCGAAAATTGACTCGTCAACTAAAATTTGACTCATTTTTATCCACAAATCTCGAAATTGATCGAATTTTTACTTGTGAATCCTAATTTGACTTGATTTTGATCCGATTTTAGCCTAATGCTTGTATAAATATATCATTCGAGTCTTGTTCAAGTCAATCTGGTTGAAAGCGGGTCGAGTTAGGGTTCAGATTTTTGACCCGTTTAATATTTTAGTTTGAGTCGCCTATTCTGTGTTAATTTGGGACTGAACAAACAATCCATGAATGGACACCCCTAACTAGATGTAATGATTGACAAAAAAAATATTCAAAACATAAGAGATTATATAAATAATGCAAAAATTTTAGTAGCTCATATCGGATCTATGCCTCATGCATCTAAAGATATTTTTATAAGAAATAATTTTAGGAAATGTTTTCTGAATAAACATAAAATATATTTGTTTAAATATCATTATTGTCAAGGATATACAATTAAAATTTCCTTAAAAAACTTCTGAATCCCATTTTTCTTAAATGCCAACTTATTCCCCTCCGCTCTGGCGGGAAACTGCAATATGTTGGGTGGGAATCCTACCCTCGATCTTGTATCGATCTTGTATCGATGATATATATTTCTTAAACAAGCACCCAAACAAAAACCCTAGCACTCCTTTGAAAACCCCAAAAATGGAGCCAATTGCCGAGTTCTCTCCGGTGAATCAACCATCGAGCGATGCGGAAGACTCTGGCGAGCCAGAATCTGCCACCTGCGTGCTGACCCCTTCGTTTCATACTGGGAGGGTGAAGAGGATAATGAGGCTGGACAGAGACATTAAGAAGGCGAGCTCCGAGGCTGTTTTTATGATCTCCCTTTCCACGGAGCTCTTCATCAAATTCCTCGCCGGAAGAGCGGGGAATGCGGCTGCTGTAAAGCGGCGGAAGACCATCAGGCTCGACGATCTGAGAATCGCCATCACCGGCCACTCCCCGACCTCAGACTTCCTCCTCGACTGCCTCCCTCAGATGTCGAAGCAGCCGCCTCCGCCGTCTGGTAAAAAAGGCAACACGGAGAAGCCGCCGCCAGCTGGTGTGCGTCGGATAGATGCGTTCTTCTCCAAACCAGCGGAGATCGCTCAGTAGATCCACCGATTTCTGTATTCTTCTATGGTCCTGTTCTGGTAGTGGATTCGACCTGGATGTGTGACTCTATTTTTGGTTGCTTGCAAATAGAGTGTATGTTTTAAAAGTTAGTGATTTTGTTTTCACTCATTTTATATGCGCGAAAGAAAATCATCACATTGCACGTCCTGCAGAGATAAAAATCAATATTGATGTGTAACTAAATGATGGAGCTTGGTAAATTGTATCATTTTCAAAAGATATATTTTTCTTTTCCTTAGCAACGAAATGAGCCCTTATTAGGAAGTGCATTAAGAAAGGATAAAAAATTGTCACCTCTAGCTCATTGAGTTGGGAAGCCGTATCTCACATCTCCGCAATCTTATGAATACAGCCTTGTGTGGTGTTACTTCCTGGGACAGAGCTTGTTCATCTATGTGCTCATATCTTTTATTGAAACTCATGCAGAGCTGCTCAACTTCCTCTAGACCATCCTTGCTGCCTTTACATTTGTAAACAAGGCTATGCAGCCTAAATTTTTGTGTCGAAGTTCAATCCAACTTTCTTGCTTATAAGAAGTGCATCTATTTTTCCTCAAGATTACCATACAGTCATTCCCTGAGGACCAAAAATAGTTTATTTTTATAAATTGGAATTTATATATTCTTCCTGATTGGTGTCTTCATCAGCATGCAATTCAGTCAATTATAGTGCTACCATTTTTCAACATAAAGAATTTGTTTTAACTTGTTCTTATCTGTAAGAAGAGCAGTCTGTTCTTCTTTTATTACCTTATTTAAATCCTGGAACTTTAAAGTAGTAATGCCAGTATGTTGCACTTTGGCATTGGGAGATTTCAACTATTTATTAGTTTTGTGCCTCAGATTTAGGTTCTCCATATTAAGAACAAATTCTCTGTAACATCATAAGGCCTCTTTTTGTAGTGGAGTTGTTTTTCATTAAGTTTATTCAAGATATGAAAACCTTCTGCGAGATAGATTGACACCACATTGAGATCTTTCAATCTGGATAGTTCTTATCAATTTGGCATATATTTCTTGATAAACTCAATGTACCATCACAACTGGTCCTTGGGGCAGAGTTATGGTTATAGCTGATATAATCCATAATGCTTGTTAAACGGAATTTTATGTCAGACACCTATGACATTATAACTCCTTGTTATCATGCAATTCCAAACAAATGTTGGAAAATCGGCAGCTTGGTATCCTGTTGGAGTGAGTTTTCCAAATTATATCACACATGTCTATCATTATTATAAAATTTAAATATTTTTTGTACAACCAAAGCAACTAAATACTATCTTTCATGTTGTTTTGTCCACCAAAGCAAAATAAAATATATAGAGGTGTAAAAGAACCCAAGTGTTTTATGGTTCTTAGCACATAGGTCTAAGCATTGTTCTTAGCACCTTTTGAGATTTAATTATGGTTCCTTTGTTCGGTTTCCATTCTTCAATATCATTGCTTGTTTGATGACATCACAAATTTACCTTTAAATTTGATCATGTAATACTACACATAATATTTTTGAAACATTGAATGTATTCTAAAGACAATGCTACCCCTCCTCTTTATATGGGATATTTAGATATAGGCAATGGGGTATTCACTAGAGGCTTGTTGGAATTTCCTCGTAGAAATGTTTTCTAGCATGGGAAAAGGGAAGTTTTCGGAGGGATCTAAGTTGGTGGACATTGATGACATTTTCCTTATGGATCAAGCCATTGATTTTATTTACATAAGTGAAGAAGAGGAATAATATTAAGGGTTGGAATGGGATTTCTATTACCTTTTTTCATTTTATGGAGCATGAATTAGTAGAGAGCAAAAGAATGGGGTTTTTGGTAGAAGATGGTGCGAGATTGTTGTAGATCACTAATGAGTAGGGTTGTGAGGTTAACTCAAACGTCCAAGATTGATTGATGATTGAATTGAATTTTAGCATGAATAGACATTCACGATTTTCTATGTGGCCAAGCTTGAGTTAGATTGAATTTGAATCGAGTTGAGCTTGCATTCAATAGAGAGGAATAACTGCATTTAGGAGATTTATAGGTGAATAATTGTTATAATCACACATGCTAGAAGAAGTATAATTTTGGAACCTCAAATCAATAAGCTTTTCTTCACTAGAAGGAAACTATAAATTCCTACTCATACCCAAAACTTAAAGCAACTCCCCTTATATAGAAGTGGAGGGTGGAAGTTTGGAAGTGAGGGGTTTCAAGTAGATGAGGAACTACCTTCGTTGAAGATAAAAGATGCATATATGCATTAATGAGAGACAAAGGTATGCCACATTAAAATATGCATGCAATTTTTATCAAGGAGATAGTGCAAAATACTAAAGGTCATATAATGAAATACAATAAAACAGGTTTCTACAGATCTTTTGATTGTGGGTCCCCATTCTAAGTGAATGTGTGGAAAGATGGTTTATCCTTATTCTTGATTGTATCACTTAGTTGATGATGTAGCCAACACATTGTCCTTTTGTAACTTTTCTCTTTTTCCATTCTTGGTGAGAAGAAGAATGTGTTAACCATTTAATTTTTTTATAAGAACTACTTGAGTTATATATCCCAATGAAATATAAAAATGTTTTTTGATTTTGAGCAAGTTGTGTGCCTTGTTCTTTTTTCATTAGGAGGATTGTGTGTTCATGTTTTTTTCTCCAAAATTTTTTGTATAAGAGGTTTTGTTATTCTTATTTTGAAAGATCCTTTAGTTCTTAGAGAGTGTTACATCTTCCCTTAACAAGTTTTTTATGTTTCTTACCTCTCTTTTCAAGAGAAAGGGAAGGACTATTACCATCCTTTTTGTCGGTCAAAGAAAGTGTGGCAAGCAAGTGCCTTTGTCACTCCATCTCTTTGTGTTGAATGTATCCACTCTAATTTACAATGTATTTTTTCTATTATGGATAAGTTAATATTGTTGGACCCTCTTGAAGAAATTATATTTTAGTCCTTAAGAAAAAGGGCTATTGAAGATGACTTGATATATTCTGAGTGTGGCAACTGCACACTTATTATATATATTCTTAAATGATAGAAAACTGAAGTTCACTTTATTGATCAATCATTGTCTCCATATCCTTGTGGATTCCATTATTAGTGTAATTGTGAGGGATTGCAGTGTTTTTTGAACCAATTCATTGAATGACACTTTCGAAGATTTTGATTCTTTTGACTCCACATATCAATTGTCGCATTTTTTTATACATTTTTTTGGCTTATATATGCAAGGTGAAAAATTCCTCATGCATATTGGTGATGGATAATAGACCCTTGTTTTTCACTTCAGACCTTTTCATCAAGGTGAGAGTCCAAACATAAAATTGGGTCTATTATTTCACTTCTATCAAGTGGTCATCTTTTCACTTCACTTCATTATTAAACTTATTTGGGAAAATTTTCTTGATAAATTAATTAATGTTGTTCTTAATTATTACTCTTTATATTGTAGAGGCCATAATGAATGTTGGATCTACAAGAGGACAATTAAGATTACTTTCAAGGGCTATTTGGTTACCTGAAAAAAAAATGCAGTGTAAAAGAAATAGAATGTATTTTGAATACTTAGGGTTGTTTTGTTGTCTATAAAGTAAATATATGGAAATTTTTTTTGTTTGGTTGGGTGTATGAGTAAGGTAAAACTAGTATATAGCTTTTGGAAGGTTAGTTGAAGATGAGAGAATAATCATAAATTAGGAATTCTTTTTATATTATCGTATTAGTGATCAATTCATATAGTGTCTTGATGTCTTACCATGGTTTAATTTCTTAAGTGGGAATTACTTGATATATTTGTATCTTTCCTGTAACAAATCCAACAATCTCTACAAGCTCCCAACTTTGGGTATCAAATCCAAAACTGATTTAACATTTTGATTTTGCCTCTAATACTAACCATAAAGCTTCCTTTAGATAGCCATCCTCTTTACCATTACATCCCAAACCTTAATCCAACTTTATGAACCCCCATTCAAGACTTGAAGTATATCTTAGCCAAGGCTTAGCCTCCCCCCTTCATAAACACTAAACCCTCTTAGCCTATTTTAAAAACCCCATTAACCCATACTCTCACCAATATTCATTCCATGCCAATAAGACATAAAACAAATATCATTATTGTGGGTTCCAAAAATTCGCCAACAACCTCTCAATTAAAAGAGTTTGAATTACGTCAGTCAAATTTTTAGAAGGCAGATGAAACAATAGATAAGACACTACCTAGAGATTTTGCCCTCATTTTGTCAGGTCTTTAGATATGATTTCAGGTTTCTTATTGTTTGCATCTAAAAATGATGATGAAAATGAAATAAATTGGACATCTCGGCTTGGGGCGCCGCGACACTGTCTCCGTCTTATAGAATTTAGAAGTTCAACTCACTCCCAACAGTTGCCTACTTAAACGTCATAGTGTCGCGGCGCTGTGATGCCAACTCCAAGATGCTGTCACGACGATCTTTAGTTTTAAAGTCAAGAAAAGCCACCGTTCCCGCCCTAGCAACAATAACTGCTTAGGGGAGTCGGGGGAATGTTTATAAAGCATAAAATTGCCCCCATAGGGGGAAATTCACTATAAAAAGGGGAGAGCAACTCCTCTCTAGTTTCTTCTTCCTTCCTCCTTGACTCTCACTCTAACGCTTTTCACTATTTTTGCTCTCGGTCATCTGCGCTCTCAATAACATGCTTCCTGTTGCTACAAGAGTGATCTGCCCATGCAAGAAACAAGATCGAGGCTTACTCTCATCGATTCTAGGTAAAATACCTCTGAAAATATTTTCTTTACATGTTTTTCTTTCCAAAAAAATAAGTTTAACAAGATTTTCACCGTCGATCTTAGATCCAATGAGAAATAAAAAGGTTTATCTTCATCGATCGTGGATTCAGAATAAAAAAGAAAGCTTCTGACCTAAAATTTTCAGAATCTTGAAATTTAAACATTGCTGATGTTGAATTTGGTTCTGGCGTGAGAAGAAAAACTCTCCCTCCATCGATCTTGGATTCGGAAAAAGGGAGAAGAGTGCATTTGCACTAAATAAGTAAGAATCTAGCACTGTTAAGGCATTATATCATTGAATTTGCATAAAAAATTATAAGATTTCTCAAGAATTTAGTTAGAAACGGGGTTCCCACGACCAAGCACTGAGGCGTTGTAGTCTAGGGAATGACTCTTGGTGCTCCGTCCCATAGTGCTGAGGTGCCAAATATATGTCGCGGTGCTAAGCTCTCAGGTTTGTGCACACTTTTTGCAGCGTCATGGCGCTGTAATACACATCGCAATGTTGGTTTTTTGGGTTCCTTATTTTTGAAGCGGTGTCGAAGCGCCATTTTTCTAGCCCCATTGTGTTGTACATTCCATCGTCGAACTTGGCTCTAGTGTGAAATGAAATCCTCGCTCGTTGGTCTTGGATTCGAAATAAAGGAGAAGGGTGTTAATGCATTAAAAAAATTGGGAAATCTAGCACTGCTAAAATATTATGTTACTGAAATTTCAATTTTTTTCAAAACTCTTAAATTTTAGGCATTGACGAGATAGTACTTTGGCGCTATGAGTCTAGCGCCGAGACGTTGAACTCTCGAGTTGTATGGGAAAAGTCCTCTCCTAACGCCGTGATGCTGTACTTCAAGCGCTGCAGCGTTGGATTAATTTTACAATTTTGAACACTTGGAATACTAACTTTGATAAATTCTAAGTCCAAGCTTTATCTACCTAACCTTATAGCGTTGTATATCAAGCGCCACAATGCTCATCCCTCAGGTAGAAGCGACAAAATGGCTATTTTAGGAGCGTCGTAGTGCCGTAGCGTTGATCCTACGGTAGAAATGACAAAAATGACTATCTTAGAAGCGCCGCAGTGTCGCAGCACCGCATAAGAGCGCTACAGTGTTAAACTCTCCGATTTTAAGCTTGTCTTGTAAGCTAGCAGTGCCTAGGTGCTGCATTCTCAATGTCTAGGTGCTGCATTCTCAATGTCGAGGTGCTACTACTGCAATGTCATTTTTAAGTTAGAAAATTTTATTTTTTTAAATTCTAGAGCTTTCAAATCCCAAATGGAAAGACATACAAAAATACACAAAAGCATTAAAATAAAATATCTTTATTAATACAAAAAAATTATTACTAGAAATTCTACAATAATACAAAGAAAGAAGAAAATATAAAAGTAAAAGAAGGGGAAACTAATAGTATTTATCGTCCTCCTCTTTTTCTTCTGCCTCTGATGCCAGCGGGGTGCTCACATAAGACGGATATTGAGGCGTAATAGGAAAAGAAGCTTGATCCGGACTCGCAAAATCACAATTTTCAAACATATGAACTAAGGCTAAATTAAATTGGGCCATGTAAGAAATCTATTTTTGTTGCTGATCCATATGATAATCAATTTTTTTTTTCTAAGGCTTCTTACTTATGGCTACTCTCACTAACTTATTTCTTCAAATTCGAGACTTCTTCAATTTGTTGGAGTTGCTCATTTAAGGTTTTGAAAAACTGTTAGCGAGGTTGTGAAGCACGGGCAGCACGTGAGCTTTCCTCCACCTCAAACCTCGAACTACATCCCCCAATTATCCTCTCTGTTAGAGGAGCCTTCTGAATAAGAACTTCATCAGGCTCTCCTAATGCACTCGGTGCAGTACATAAATCATAAATAAGAGAGAGATGATCGTATCCTACATTAGTACTACCTCTAAGCATATTACAAATGAAATTATAAATAATCTATCCTATATCAATTGTAAAGTTCTTTTGAATAGTAAAATTCAAAATGGTCCCATCCTTAGTCACCTCATTGATGTTACTAGTAGGCATTAGTTTGACAGAAATAAAGTAGTGTCAAGC
Organism: Cymbidium sinense; assembly: GCA_021442155.1. Taxonomy (NCBI): domain Eukaryota; kingdom Viridiplantae; phylum Streptophyta; class Magnoliopsida; order Asparagales; family Orchidaceae; genus Cymbidium; species Cymbidium sinense. The sequence continues at coordinate 72,322,913 of CM038224.1, read as the reverse complement.
CATAGGTTCAGCCGTTAGGCCGACTGCAGGAAAGTTGATAATATTTTCCTCCTGTTGTTTCCACTGAATATTGAAATTTCTGTCAGTGAAAAAATCAAGGACGTCATCAAAATCAGAATGATTATTATAATAGAAAAATATTGATTGTTTATTACATTTTGCAGATCGTAATATGCATTAATGGAGGTATTATTAAAACTCACTAGTTTTCCTCGAACAAAACTCTATTGCCTTGGTGCTCTTTCATGTTGGTGAAGAACTCCCGCACCGCAGGAACGATGCAGGGGCTGCTTTCACAAGCTAATTTTTTTCTAGCCTTGCTCGATGACGATCCTCTCCATGCTCCCACCTTGGTTGTTATGAAAACTCTTCTCTGGAATGAAGTGCTTGTAGATGAGGGCATGTTGATGCCTCTCCTCTGCTTCCACGCTAACAAATCTGTTAGCGTCGCTTGAAGTTTCCCTCCTCTTGCTAGCGAGCTTCTTGAGTGATAAGATTATCTTGTTAGTGTGAGAGAAAGCTGTGGGAAAGAAAAATCTAAGAATTCCTATAACATGGAAACAACATAATGAAAGTCTACAGTCCAAGGGGGCTTATTTATAAACCAGGCCTTGAGCTGTGACACTATTTTCTAGGGTGCTGGAACAAGTAATTCGTGTTGTAGCTCTATAATAGCAATGCAGAGGTGCTATCCTCTCGGGTTCTGAAATATGGAACCAACATCACAATGCATGCCTAGGCGACAATCAGTTGGTCAAAATGGTAATTGTGCCGTTAAAAAGAGCATTTATTATCATTTATTTCATAATCGATCGAAACTGAAAAGCTTGACAAAAATTGATGTGGCATTGTAGCGCTTTGAATTAGCGACGTAGCATTGGTCAAAAAGTTTGTCCCATTCGATAAATGCGTCTGCCAACATGTTAGTCAGTTTGAATGATTTTTTCACTGGCGTCGCGACGCTACATAGTCAGCGCTAAGGTGCTAGTCAATCTACTTTCAAACATTCTTGTAGCACCTATAGCTCCGACTTCCCATCGCTGAGGCGGCATCTTATTAATGCCCAATCCTCGAAATTTACAATGTTAAGGCATTACCTTTCATAGCGCCTAGGCACCATACGTCCAACATCGAGGAGCCATTCCCCAAAAAGCCCCATATCTGTTCGCCATGCGAACAACTTATAATTCATTTACCATGCGAACAATTATATAAATTTGATATTCTAAAGAGATATAAGTTCAATCATCTATTCCTTTGCCACGTAAACAATCCTAAAACGTATAATTCGTTCACTATGTGAACACTTATATAATTCTTGCATTCCAAAGGGATGTAAGTCCAATCTTCTATCTGTTCGTCATGCTAACACCCTTTAATTCGTCCACCATGTGAACGCTCCTATAATTTTGACATTCCAGAGGGATGTAAGTCCAACTCATATGTTCGTCATGTGAACACTCTAATGACTTTTTAATCAATGCTAGCCCGACTTATGCTTGCAATGCAAGCACAACAACAAACCCTATAAACCCGGCAGTACAATGTGATATAAGTCCAATTTATTCGTTCATCATGTGAACACTAATGGCATTCCAAGGGATGTAAGTCCAACACATACGTTCGTTATGTGAATACCCCTACATTAAACTTCTGGTCTACTCAGGATATCTGAGATGAAGCAACCCATGATTACTAATCAGACTCTCTGAACATTAGAGTTAGCTCTCTAATGTTGGTAGATTAAAATAATAGTCTCGGGATGATGGAACTATGAGATCTTAATTGGGATTATTCTTCTATTTCTCTTAGACAATCATCTATGCCATACCACACGCACCACTAGACACCAATTCATATCAAGAAATTATGTTTCCAACCTTAATCGAGAGTGCTCTCTTACTGCGGTAAGAGGGGTAATTAATTATGAAGGCTTGCGTTCATGAGATGTAGAACCCAGATCTAAAAAAACCCTAATATAATGTTTGGGAAAATCTGGCTTCATATATATATATATATATATATATATATATATATATATATATATATATATATCAATTTTCCTTATGAGAAGACTTAAAGGTGGAAAAGAGTATCCTCAAAGGTGTTTGTGCAAGCACCTATAGTTAATTACCCCTCCTAATGTTGAGAGAAAACTTTTAATTAAGGCTAGTCGTTAGATTGTTAATTGCTTAGCGTATAGTAGTAGCATGTGGAGTTTAAATATTTATGAAATTTATCATTCTTAATTTAAAGCAGATGGTTGGGGAAATAGTGACGCGCCTGATTAAGATCTCATGGTTCAGTAAATTGTGAATGTCTTACTTACAGTGGAGGAGGTAGTCAACCCAACCTGACTGAAGGATTCTTGTCAACAGTCATGGGTTGTGTCGTCCAAGTAGACTTTGTAGACTTGGAGTGTTGTTTGCTTAAGGAGATATTTTTAAGTCCATTTTAGCTGACATAGGGTTTTTTTTTAAAAAGTGCACCCTATGATTCACAACTCAAGGTACAGAGCAATTGGGGAACATATAGACTATAGTTGTGATTGTAATAAAATTGTGTCATTTGGCGGTAAATCACCCGAATAGAGGATTCTGGTCATAATCACATCATATGTGGAGCCTACTGTCTAAATCATGTGAACAGACAGGTGTGTCTTTACTAGCATGAGATTGATTGTGAGTGAACATAGTAATATACTTAATTTGATATTTATTTTTTTGTGAGCTAGAGTTTTCTTAATTTATCACCTATGACAAAAAGTTATGGATGGGTGGATGGATTTTGGCTTTAAGTTATTAGTTTTTGAATTTCATTTAGGCACTTAAATTTGATTTTTTTTTTGTATTTTTTATATTCTTATGGAAGTTGAATTTATCTTGATTTATTATTGAATTTTGGATGCACACCTTCAGTTGAGATCTATAATTAACACGATCATTATTGGGGTGTGAATTATTTAATCGTTCACACTTTAATTTTAGAAAATTATTTTTAAATTGAACCCCTCTGGTTGAGATCATCTTTCAACACGGCCATCATTGAGGTATGAATAATTTAAATATTTATGTAATGATTTGATATTTTTTTTCGGATTGGAGCCCTCCAGTTGATTTATTCAATCAAAATAGTCATCAATTGGGTATATAAGCCTACTTGTTCTAGATCCTGTCAACTATATCAATTTAACAATAGAGGGATTGAATTATATTTGCATTTTGAGAACTTAAAATTGAGATGATTGGATGTTAATATTTTAAATACTTTGATAATGATGATTCATTTGGTTGAAATTTATAATCAATATAACCTTCATTGAGGTAGATCTTGCCAACTTTATTTATTTGCTAGCAGGGGATCGAGTCTTTGATTTTGCATTATAAATGTTTAAATTCGAAGTGGTTTAGCAATAACATTTTTTAAAAAAGAATTTTAATATTGATAATCTCCTTTGATTGACATCTACGATCATTGCAACCATCATTAGGGACATAAACCATGTCAACTCTGCTTACTTATCAGTAGAGGATCAGACCTATGAATAGTTAAAATATGTAATTGCATTTATCATCTTGAAATAGAGAGTTTATAATTTTGAATATGAAGTTTCTTTATTAAAACCTTTGATGGTTGTATGTAAATATATAAATCAAATCTTCTTCTTAGTGATCGAAGATTTAACTTGTAACCAATCATATCAACTCCAGTCCTTATAAAGAAGAGGATCAGATTGGTTAAATAGAGCCTGCAACTTTGTCTTATAGGCAAAGCTACTCAACCAAAAATGTATATGATCAATAAATTTAGATCTTACTTTAAAAATAGATGTTTATTGTTCGTTCAAATATATGTGGTCTGGTTTAGATTGATTTTGGTTTTAACCTGCGGAGCATTCTTGGACCATGTGGTTAGACATTTAACGTACTAGACGAAACACATGACAGTTATTCAAATTTGCCTTATGTTAACTCGGACAACATCTTCGGATATTATATTCATGCATTCAACATAGTGTCTGGGCTTATGCGGGTGTACTAAGAACGCTTGCATATTTTTGAGGCATTGAATTTGAATTTTAATCATGTCTGGTAATACGTGCAAAGCCCATCCCATTTGGCTATTTAAATGAATCTTGATATTATAAATTTGAGTGTGAGATTGACTTGTGAAGCGTGAATTATTTATCTCATCTAAAAATCTATGATCATTTGAGCATATTTTGATGAGATGAATTCAAATGTGAGGTCTCTTTAAAATGTTTTATTAACTCCTTCTGTTTGTTTGTACGATGCATTGTAAATCTAGTGGGGTTAGGCATTTTGACACTTATTTTAATTCAAAGCGGTGTATCATTGATTGCATTTGTTTCTTTGTTTATTGAGCTTGAAATATTCAACAAATCTCATCAATATTTGTTGATTAGCTTATAAGCTCATTATATCTGCTTTAGATTCTTTTGGCTATCTTTAATTTATCAGATACATGACAATCTAAATATTTAGTAAATGGTTCTATTCTACTCATTAGTGGGTTATTTTGTCTCATTCATATATACTTGCAAGCAAGTTTTTAAGTAATGTTCTTGCTCATGGATGAGTTATCAAACCCCCATATACTAAATTTATCTCTTGGTCTTACAAATTCAGTAGTGATGTATGTTGAATGATACCGATGTTTATCCCCTATTATATTTTATCAAATGTTAGTATCGATTGATGACTCTACCTTGCCCAAGAGGAACTAATTTTCATAATTTTATTGCATGCATTACAAAATTTGATTAGCCCGTATGCTCTTATCAATAAGATTAATAGAAATTGAAGGAAAAAAATTGATAGTATCGTAGCAAATTCAATTTAGTTAATTATTTTTAACGAACTAATTAATCAATTAATATATAATCCCTAAGTTTAAAAGTCTAGCCCACTTATATTTTCTCTTATAGTATTGATGATATTAGTTTACTAATTATTAATAAATTTGTCAATAATATTAATTTAATTAAGTTGATACTTTCAGTAATTAGATTATTTAAAAAAATTCATCATCGTAAAATAAAGAATTTGCTACACACTGCCTCGTAAAATTTATATTTCTGAATAAGACGTTGCTATGCTGTATGTTCGTTAGTTTATTGGTCTATTTTATACACCATATAATTCAGTTGAAAGTAGGTTTTAAGAAGCATGATTTTGACAGACAGAAACTAATTTCAGACATTTAAAAAATTCTAGCACATTTTTAAAGAACATAATTTTCTTTATTAAAGAGTTAAGTTTAATAATCTTACTCACTTATATTAAGTTCACATGTTAAGTGGTTAATATTGCTTCTCCTTTATACTTTCAGATTGTAGCATTATGAATGTGATTCAGTATAATGGTTTATTACTAGTATCCGATTTGACATACTAAGTATCATTCCATCGTAATTTTTAGATATTACATAATAAAAATTACTGTAATTATTAATTTTTAGATAATGTAAATTTTAACTTCACTTTTTTAGTTGATCTGAATTTAAATTATGATATAATTTGAATGTCAAAATTAATTAATCCAATTAGGAAAATATTTAAGAAATTCATGACATGTATTTTACATATGTGTTATAATTAGGAGCAGAATGAAAAAACTACTGATTTAAAGACTATTAAGGTATTTAATTTTTTCAGAATGATAATTAAAATGATCTTCAACTTTTAATTCTGGTTGAACATATATTTTAAACTGTTTTTAATTTGTTTAGTATGTTTTCACCTAAAAAGTAAAGAAATCATAATAAAAAACATAAACAATATTATATGAATTGCCTATGGTGAGAAGAAATCGAGAGTACATGAGTAAGAGAGAATATGAGAATACAGTCTGATTCTGAGTACAAAAGTCTGAGAGTATAGAGTACAGTACACCATACTGAAAATGTTACTATTAAGGATCCGCACAAGCTGTAATGGAATCTACTTAATATATTAATGACAGACATGCCAGAATAGCTCATAAAAAAAGCAACCTAGGAGCCTCCAAACTGCTTTAAGGTTATAGTAAACATTTCCTCTCCGACCTACAAGAAAAAAATGGAAAAAATAGGCAACCTCCAAGCTACCTGCAATGGAATATAGAGTACGGATAGTATAAAGAGTACAGAGAGTACAGAGAGTTGTGAGAGTACAAATGAAACACATCTCAATTAAGCAGTCCAGCATCAACGAAATTGTTGCAGATGGGTTCTTGATAAACATATTTTATCCAAACTGCCCAGAAAAATTGAAAAAAAATAGAAGAAATATTTTGTACTCTCGGGAGAGTACAAAGAGTATAAATGAAACACATCTCACTAAAACAGCCCAGCATCAACCAAATTGTTGCAGATGATCTCTGTTAAACATATTTTATCCAAACTATCTAGGAAAATTGAAAAAAAATAGAAGAAATACTCTGTACTCTCAGAAGAGTACAGAGAGTACAGATGAAACACATCTCACTAAAGCAACCCAACATTAACCAAATTGCTGTAGATGATCTCTGCTAAACATATTTTATCCAAACTGCTCAGGAAAATTGAAAAAATAGAAGACATATTATATACTCTCGAGAAGAGAATCTGGATGCAAAACAGAAGGCTAACATTAAGGTTCCTGACAACCCAGCTAATTGAAGAGAGCTTAGATAGACAACCTAGTAGCCAACAAATTATTTTAAATGGTATTTACACAAGATATTCTATCCAAACTGTCTTGAATAAATGAAAAAAATAAGGAAACTTAATGTTAGCTGGAGTACAGAGAGTACACCTGCAAAGTTGGAGAACATGAATAGATTGTGCACATGCTATCTCTAGAAAATGTTTAAAATAATAAATAATAGCTTGTAAAATAGGTAATTTCAAAATATCAAACTTCAAAAGTACAGTTCTCAGCTTGAATTTTTCATTCCCAAACAAAAGATAGCGTAAACGAACTCAGCCCTAAAATAATTCATCTTCTTGGGCCAATCATGGTGGTCATACTAGTTCACTGGGGGTTTGTTGATTGTTGCCTCCATATACTTGCAGACAAACATCCTGCAGTCGACACTGTTATCTTGGACTGGCAGTCCACTCATCATTTCGATTGACCATTTTATGGGATCGCTCACAAAAGACTGGCCACCATCTTCAACAAGTAATTTGATCTGAATAGCAAGAAGTATAGTCAATAAGTTGGCTCCCAAAAAAAAGCAATTTAGGGAAACCTAATTGAAAACAGGTCTTACAATCTCAGGAAGAATGGTCTTATGGGTTGGGTTTGACAATGAATCATAAAAATACCAGGCCCTTGGCTTAGTATGCCCAACCAGGAGTGTCCAGTCCTGATTATTTATAATAGGCAGTAAGAGTAGCTCGACTTGATACCGTATCGATGACATCTTTGGATGAACATTTTACTTTCTTTGTGTAGGTCATATTGCGCATAACTCTGCAAGAAGGGGAGATAATGTTTATAAATTCTAGTTTCTATCTATATAATTTAGGATTGAATCGTAATACCCTGCATTTCTGTGGGATAACTTACCCAGTGGAAGCATGATATGTACAAATAGGGGACATACATCCCCGGACAGAGCGAATACTTCTCAACTAGTAAAATGGCGAAGGCATCGACGTGTGCATCTGACAGATATTGATCTGTCAGCGAGCTTAATTAAACGAATATGTTATTTTATGTATGAAGGAGTTGAATGAAGAATGACTTACTTGTCCTTGAATCGAGAACGTGTCAATAAAAAGAGCGCAGCAAGACATTTCTGGATGAGAAGCAACAAAATGATATGCCTTTGCTGGCTGCAAGGAAATTATTGACGGTGAAAGTTAGTGATGAAGAGCTAGATTCACTGTGAATTAAGGATCGATCTGTTGAGATGATGCATACCTTCGACTGATGCTCCTTCACCACAACGATAACAGTCTGTGATTCATCTACTTTTATTGGCTCATCTTTGCAAACCTATAAAAAAATTTAGTGAAATCTGTTTCTATTATCTCAAATTTAAAAGAAAATAGCGTAATACCTCTGCTGCCGGTTGCTCATCCTGAGTGGAGGCCACCATAGCACTTACGCCTCAGGACTTCACAGTGTGTGTGAAGGGGAAAGAAATAGCTTTCCTCTTCCTCATCTTGACTTCACACACTCAATCTTTGTCAGATGCTTCTCTTTTCATGGCTTCTGGTGGACTCCAGGGCTTCCCAGTGGAGGCTACCACAAGGTCTTCCCAAGTGGAAGTATCTACAGGGGTAGCAGCTGTAGTTGCCTCCATAGGAGACTCCCCTGTGGTAGCCTCCCAGCTCATGGTAGCCTCCATAGGTCAGCCCCGCCTCCTCAAGAGTTTCCCCTGGTCATCTCCACGAGAGCTTCTCCACACTAGGGATGGACCCCCCCAGAAGAACCTCCTCGATACAAGAACTCATGGTCATCCATATATTCTCTCTATTATTGTTGCTTGAAAAGACGATACTGTATCTTTCAAGTCCTTGAAACTTGCAAGTATCCTCTCCACCGCAGAGCCTTCTGTGGGAGTAGTAGTAGAGGGCAGGCTAGATACACTGGACGGGAGAGAATATCGAGGAGAGACATAGAGATTCAGTGGAGACTACACTCAGTGGACTTAGAATGAGACTGCTATCGAGCTCGACATATGTTGTATGTTGGGCATGGGATAATGATTCAAGGAGCCAGGTCTCCTCTTCTAATATGTCCTCGAATGAAAGACAGACCTGTGTTAAATCGATAAGAAAATATGATGACTTACAGCATAAATAAATACATTCTTATATGAACTAAGTGATATTATTATGTGCACTTGGTGTCCTCCCAAACCAGTGAAAGTATCATCTGGAAACTTTATTTTTGGCCATCACAGCATACGTGGCTTTGCAGATGGAAATGGCGGTCTTATGATGCTTATCTGCTCAGCCGCCTAGATCTACAATGAATATTTATATAAGTTAACTTCATTGTATCAAATAATACATAACTGAAGATATATAACATACCATAAGAAGAGTGATAAAGCTACTCATGTACCCGAGTGTCTTATAGGTCTGAATCTTTGATGTAATACCATCAAATTGTGAAACTAGAAATGCTCAAATGGCCTCTGCCCAGTTGTATTCAACAAATTTATTTATGTCATCGGCGTAGGCAATCAATTCTGATGCCACCCTATAATTGTGATATATAAAAAAAGATTTGACAGCAGAAAACGTATACTATGTGCCAGCAACGAAGTATCAGAATGCACAAGTTTATTCTTATAGTCCACTGAACTGAATTGCGACAACGGAGATTTCTGTCATAAGATCTTCTCCCCTCTATTTGACATCCGCAATTCTTCACTTCATTGGGGTGAAAGGAATGCTTGCCCACCGGAAAGAAAGTTTGCTTCTCTATAGAGAGATTGAGGTAATGATTGAGTCTTCAATTCCATAGAGTCTAATGAATTAATGCAAATGAAGCCTCTTTAAAATGTCAATGACTTCATCGATGCGTCGCAATATTATCGAACCGCTTCTACGATGGTAGACGCATCTCAAAGTTATCCTTTTCCCAGACATGGTAAATTTTAAAATGAAAAGTCAGTTAATGAGAGTACAGATGTAAATCACCCATAAAAATCAACCAATCACCTTCCAAATTGCTCATAATGTAATGTAATGAACATATTTTCTCCAAACAGGCTAAAGAAATTAGAAAAAAAAAGCAAAATTCTCTGTACAGTATAGATGCAAAAATCTCCCAAAAATCATCTAAATAGTCTCCAAATTGCTTCTAATAGAATGTAATGAACATAATCTCAACAAGGTGAAAACTACAATAATAATTCTGTACTCTCAAGAGTACAGTCTGATCTGAAATAATAATAAAAAATCAACCAAACAGCCTCCAAATTATTCCTAATGGATTTTTAATGAACATATTTCTTCCAAACAGGCCAAAAAAAGTGAAAAAATATTAGCGAAATACTCTGTACTCTCATGAGAGTACAGAGAGGATAGAGAGTACAGATGTAAAAATCTCTCAAAAACCATCCAAACAGCCTCCAAATTGCTTCTAATGGAATGTAATGAACATAATCTCAACAACCAGATCAAATAAACTGAAAAAAATGACTAAAATCATTTGTACTCTTAAGAGAGAATAGATCTTTCTTAAAAGCCCAAATTTTCAAATTATTCTTAATGGATTGTAATGAATATATTTCCTCCAAATAAATTTAGAAAAAATACCCAAAATCATCAGTATTCTGAGAGTACGTGAGTACATATGGAAATCTCCCATAAAAATTAACCAAACAGCCACAAAATTACTTCTAATGAAATGTAATGATCATATTCTCTCCATACAGACAAAATAAACTGAAAAAATATCAGAAAATATTTTGTACAGATACAAAAATTCTCCAAAAATCATCCAAATAGTCTCCAAATTGCTTCTAATGGAATGTAATGAACATAATCTCAACAACTAGGCTAAAGAAACTGAAAAAAATGACTAAAATTATCTGTACTCTCAAGAGAATACAGAGAGTACAGATGCAAAACTCCCATAAAAATTAAGCAATCAGTCTCTAAATTATTCCTAATGGATTGTAATGAACATATATCCTCCAAATAGGCTAAAGAAATTAGAAAAAATGCCCAAAATCATCTATACACTCATGAGAATATAGAGAGTACAGATGCAAAAAAACTCCTAAAAATCAAACAATTAGCTTTCAATCTGCTTTTAAAGCCATGTATTGAGCATATTGTATCCAAACAGGGACAGAAATATTTTAAAAAAATGTCAAAATGAGCTGTACTCTCTTAAGAGTACAAAGAGTATACATGCAAAACTGAAGCAAATAATCATAAATCAACCTACAAATAAATTCTAATGCCATCGACCGAACATACTATCCCTAAATAGACCACAAAATTCATAATGAAACATCACCAAATATCCTACCATGTGATATACTAAACATTTCACAAGCTTCAAAATTTGAAAATAACTATCGTTATGACATTCTGACATACATAGGCTCAAAATTTAAAAAAATCGAAAATATGATACAAAAATTCTCCAAAAATCATTCAAATAGCCTCCAAATTACTTCCAATGGAATGTAATGAACATAATCTCAACAACTAGGCTAAATAAATTGAAAAAAATGACTAAAATTATCCGTACTCTCGAGAATCTGAAATACAGATGCAAACTCCATAAAATTAAGCAATCGGTCTAAATTGTTCTAATTGATTGTAATGAACATATATATATCCTCCAAAGAAATTGGAAAAAATGCCCAAAATCATCTATACACTCATGAGAATATAGAGAGTACAGATGCAAAAAAACTCCTTAAAATCAAACAATTAGCTTTCAATCTACTTCTAAAGCCATGTATTGAGCATATTGTATCAACGAGGAGAGTATTTTAAAAAAAAAAAATGCAACGTACTCTCTTAAAATCTGAAGAGTATACATGCTGGCGAAGCAAACAATGTATCAATCACAAATAAATTCTAATGCCATGTTGAACATACTATCCCTAAATAGGCCACAAAATTCATCATGAAACACCAAATATCCTACCATGTGATATACTAAACATTTCACAATAAGCAGTTCAAAAATTTGAAAATAACGACGTGTCATCATCAGTGTAGAAGCACTGAAAACATCTTCAAAAACTATTAAAACACGTCTTGTTCATTTAAAAGAATCAAATGTTCCAAAATGTTTTATGAGCGGTGAAGAACAGAAAATCCTAAATTCATTAAAGTTCGAATGCATGTGAATACCTTAATATATGGACGTGTGCTGTTGGAAGCGAGCTGAGAAAAATTCCTTCATCGAAAGAAAAAAGCGTTACGTGGCGTGGAATGTCAACGACGCCGCTCCTTTTCTTCTCCCATTGTTTGAGCAGGCGGGCGGGTGGTAGGGTAAATATGTAATGCGCATGTCCATTTACAACGTCCGCCAATCTTTACGTTAAGTGCTAAAATGGGAAATAAAATGCGCGAGGAAGTCGTGATTAAGTGCATTACTACGTCGAACTCTGGACATAATATTTTCTCTTTGAGATGAGATGGGTTATTGGAAAAAGGTCAAGTGGCTGTTTTAACGTATATGCATAATATTACTATATATTAATAACAGTTATGAATTTTGTATATTAGCGTAATATCTAATTAATATAAATTCATTCTTATTTTTTTTTAGTTTACTTTGAATTTTCATTAGATTATATATAATGATGTTAATAATAGTGAAACAAATTAGCATAATTTTATATTTTAAAATTATATATATATATAATCAATTTTCATTCATTTTTTATTTTACTCATCATCATTTTTGTGTTTTCTCAAATTACATATCATAAATTCTAGTGAACTTCATCACGCAAAAATCTTAAGCAACATATGTATCTTTCTTAATAATTATTATGTTTCGATAATCTATTTTGTGAATGAAATTCATTTGGGTGATTTTAACGTCGATCGAAGTGATTTTTACTCGAATTGCGTAATAACGGATCAATTCGCTCGACGCTTGTACAGATTAATCTGAATCTTTTGTTAACAACCTCATTTAATAGAGTTTGATATTTCTGCGAGGTCTCGGAGGAGGTGAAGTCGGTGTCGGAAGACGAGCAAGCCTTGAGGAATTGATGGTGCGGCAATCGTTGCCTTCTTATGTGGGTAGAAGAGAAAAATGAAGGACACAGGTAGTGTTTTGGATGAGGAATAATGTTCAAATCAATAAGTGGGAGGCTACTCATTGGCAGAACTGTATTTCTAAGTCGTTTGCCTCATCCCCACCTTCCCTCTTTGTTTTAGGCCTCCTATCCCATTTCCCGAGGCTTTGACAGATAACGATACCCATGTAAAGCAAAATTAGCGGCAAAGTACCTCAGGTAAGCAAATGTGCTAGGGATGCAAGGGCTGCCAAATAGCGAGGTGTTCTCCACAATCACAAGCTCTAGGGAGCTCTAGGGCAAATGTTGATTTCCAAAATCGTGACATTCAGTGGTGAGAAGCAGGCGAACGACTCTTCTTCACGGCCTCGACAAATCACGACATCTTCGAAATCGTGGCTGACTTGCGAGAACAAGCAAAGGTAGTTCACAATCTCTCTGAAATCGTGAGCTCTATCAAGCAAGTGAGAATGAGCGAGGGGCTGCCTTTTTTGTGAAATGGCGGAGTCGCGGTGCTTGGAACGATAGTGTATTTCTTTTCCGCTTGATTTTGACAAATTTTGAATACATCTCAAATATCTTATTCGGAGAATTCAGAATACTCCAAAGTTTTACTTTACTTTTGCTTTACCTCTTAACCAAATAGCTAAAATATTAATTCCATGCATTTTGATTACTTTACATCCTATAAATTTCAAAACAAACAGCCCCTTAGTGGACGCCTTATTGATTATCTTTTTCTTTGATGTGTTTTGAAGAAATTTCGTGCTCATGGGTCTTGTTCTTTTCTTTTTTCAATGGCTAAGGAGAGATTACTTGGCTTGTATTTTAGATGAGGAAGAGCTGGAGCTAGTAGAGATGTTAAGCCCAAAAGTATATTTCATAAACGTTGGCTTCTCCTTTATTGTAATCCTAACTTGAGATATTATGATGTATGATAATTGGGGTTTCTTAATGGGACTAGAATGATGCAATAAATATTTACTACATTAAGAAAATTATGATTTACATATCAAAGACCACCAATTATAAAAAAAATTGCATTTTGTAGGTTCAAGCTAAATATATGAGAATTGGAATCCAAGCAACTGGCATTTGTGAAATTTTTACTATAATTAGAAATTTAATTGTGATCCATAGATCATCGTTTCTCTATTTTCTTATTCTTTATTTTCCTTTACATTGTAATAGTGGGGTTGCACCAATTGACAAAAAGGAGAAGTAGAGTGATAGTAGCCAACAATTTGCGGGGCAATGGTTTCAACCAACATCACTAAGGTAGCTACATTGAGCAAGGAAATCAATATGCAATGACAACATTGCAACACCAGGAGGCCAATAAATTAAGGGGAGAATAGCAATGAGAAAAGGAGCCTCTCCTTTGATAATGTATTACAATACTTGGGGGATAGTAGATTATTGGGCAGTAAGGGTTGTGTCCTTTGGTTACTACTACATGAACTAAAATTGTAGCCTTACGGTTTGGATAATTACCATTGTTTTAAAAATTGGACCATACTGGCGGGTTCAGCCGGTTTAATCGTGAACCGGTCATAGGGCCGGTTCGGTTAACTATAAAAACCCATTTTGCATCGAATTGGTGAGAACCGAACCGCAGAAGCTGTTGTTGATTCAAGTGAACCTCCGATTATATAAAATCGGTCGGTTCAAATGAATCTCATTTAATTTATTTTAATTTTTTAATAAAATGACTAAAATTTTTAACTAATAATTAAAATAACATTTTAATTAAATATTTTTAAAATAAATTTAATACATCTTAAAAGCTTTATTATTATTAATATGCATTTAACTAAATTAATTTATAATATAAATATCAAGTTATCATGTCAAGAAATCACTTAGGTGAGTCCAAAATTTTACTTGGAAAGCTCTTTTCTTTTATATAAAGAGTATAACACTAACTTCTTTTATGATGCGGTACAAAAAATTTTAGAAACATGTTGAAGTTTGAGTTGAACTATAGGAATAAAGAATTAAACTAAAGAATTGAGATTTTAAAATATTAAATTGGCTTTTAAATCTAAAAATAAAAAATAACATTTTAACTTTTAATTTTGTACTCTTATTATAAATTTTTTTATAATATAAATAAATTATTTTAGGAATATAAAATTTATAATAATATATTATAAATATTTTACATATTATATATTATATTATTATTTATATTTTATAAAATTTAAAATAATTTTTTTTTTAAAACTTAATATTTTTATTATAAATTATATTAATATTTATAAATCTATATAAAATTTTTCTTAATTTTTAAACATATTTAATATACATATATTTAGATATATAATAGATGTATAATTATATCTTAATAAATTTTAATTTGATTTTTAAATTTATAATTATTAAAAATATTGCTTACATATTATTTATTTTAGTTTATGTTTATCATAGATTTATATTATTTCATCATTTAGATTATTTTTAATAATTTAAATATTTATTATGTCATTCGGTTCAACTCCTATTGAACAATCAAACATTGAACCTCTCATTCCAATTCTATGTGTGGTTCAGTTTTCATAACTTTGATAATTACATCAATTGGGAAAGGAAAAATTAATTTGGAAGCATTTTGATTCTTTTTAATTTTCTTTTAGAATTTCAAGCTTATTTATAGGTGATTTAGGTTAGTTTAGATTTTGTAGCCTTGATCTCTCATTTATGTTGCTTGATTATAATTTAATTTGGCTCATGAACTCTTCAAGACATCGTCTTTAATTTCGATATTATGATTAGAGAATCATCACCATTAACAATTTCTCGACGAAATCGAAATATTACTTATAATTGAACATAATTTCATTGATTTTTCTTTTCAAGTCAAGGTAGATCAAAAATGGGAAAGAACTAAGTGTCACACTTTTTATTGTGTAACAAATCAAATTTACTTGCTTACAATATGTAAATTAACTTTTAATTTTTATATGTGAAAGGTTCTAAATGCTTACTTATAATCTATTCTTGTCAGAACTTTGTGGTATTGATGAGATGTTGAATGACTCAATATCGGAGTAGCTATAATCTTTTAATTTTAATCAGTGTTGTTTTAGACCCAAAAAAATAAATGAAGATAATAAACTTTATTTTTAACTCCATATATATTGAAGATATTGTTTGGATGCATATCAATGATATGCGTAAAAATTTATATGAACTTTATAATGAACATATAGAAGACTATAAAATCACAAATGTAGATAGGCTTATTTTAGATGGTGAATTAAATAATAATTAAAAAAAGTTGTTTTTCTACTTTTTTTTAAAAGAAGCCAATGTATGAAAAAGCATATTAAACATTAATTAAAATATATTATACTAATGATAGCATTAAATTTGCGGTGCATGTTTATTTGGATGATGACATCTTCATTGAGGATGAGAATTCAACTATTCATTTTTTGTTGCTTGAACAAGAGGAAAACAAACAGTTTAAAATATTGTATTTTATCAAGTATAGCTTATGATATTCTTTCTATTCCAATAACAACTGCCCTCAAAAGCTAATTTTAGTGTTAGTGATAGAGTGATTGATCAGTATCGCTTTTCTTTGGGGATTGAGAGATGCAATTTTTGCTATGTGGGAGCGATTGGAACTATCATTTCTATGGAATATAGAGAAATACCAAGTAAGACTTCATTTTATTTGCAATATCTTATTTAATGTGCTATATTTTGAAGACTAAGGTGGAGATAAAAAAAATCATGTTAACTTGAAATACCATAGTTTCAGAAGCTTTGAACTTTTGTGATGTTGATTTAATTTTGTGTTGTTTCAATATTTATTTTGTTAAACTTTTGTAATATTGATCTAGTTATATAGTTAGAAATTTTGTAATGATTTATATTTTAACTTCCGAATATTGAACTTTGTTACCTCGGAATGAAAAAAATTAATTGTCATTGCGGTTGTGGTCAGAAAATCTTTTAATGGTTATGAGTGGTCAAAAGTCAAAATTAGTTATGTTGTTGGAATTGTCTCCTCTTCATCACAACAGTTAGACTTATGCTTTATGCTTTCACATCAAAATGAAATAATCATTTGGAAAATGATCAACAAAAAATAAATGCTACAGTTTTTGGTATGTAGTCTAAACTTTTTTTTGAGTTAGCTTGGTCTTGGATGAGAATTGTTTACCTCTAAATAGTTTGTTCCTGGAATGGAAAAATAAGGTTTATTGTTTATTAATCTACTATCAGAAGTTTCTTTTATATGCTCTATCTACCCAAGCTCTTTTAATGCTCTCTCTCACTCTCTCCCTTAAGGTCCCTTTACTAAAGATGCATGAATACATTCACAAGAATAAATAACAATTTCACTTTAGAAAAATGTATTAATGTAAGTCTTTGTAAAGTAGATAGTAGAGAATGATAATGATCATCACATAATGAAATGCATAAATAAAATTAGCTTTCATATGTCTTCGGACTATTATTGGTTGATTATGAAGCTATATCCTTTGATTTGAGTATTTAAACCTTTTTCTTATCATTTATGTTTACTGAAATTCACAGCATTTAGACAACTAAAGAGGTATATTAAAATCTATCAATTGCATGAAAAGCTATAATGATTGTGCCCCTTTGTTGAAGTAGCAAATGCTTTGGTGAAACCCAGCTTGAGCATGGTTTAGTATTGAGCTTTTTGTTACTATAATCTACAATAAGATTCTTAACCAACATCATTGGAAAATGCCTAGGAATTGTTTATGTATCATGACATGGTATTATCATACTTATGACATCTTACTGGAAGCGCTATAAGCCTTTTTATATTGCAGTGTAATGCTATGGAATGATGGTGGCTCTTCTCAAATATGAATGGAAAGCATTTGATTTATTCCTCAATAAAAAAACTATTTAATTCTGGCAGATTGAGCTAAATCTTCGTGAAGTCTATCCCAATCTGTCCATCTTGCTATGATAATTGAAGGTTTTCTTGATGGATTGACGCATGTGATGATTTTATTTGTCAAAATTATTGATTGAGCGCTAGAAATTCATGTAGCTTAGTGCCATAAAAATGTGTTCATACAATGTCATGAGGTGATTTGTTTGTTGATCTAGCACATTAATTCTAAAAAAGTCATGTAGCACCATGTGGCCCTCTAATGATTGGTCGAGCATGCGACTTCGTAGGCAACACATTCAAAGGGTATTTTATTTCAACCAAATGTAAAAGGAGCCACTACTTGCACTCTTACTAGAATTGCCTCACTAATATACAAAGCTTGTTTTGAAAAGTGCTAATGTATCATTTTAGAGTTTGATCTATAATGTTTCCTATGTCATGAGGAAGATCTCAATTTTCTGATAGATACCATCTCTTGTGTGAGTTATCATTAGCAGAATACCAGAATTTCTTGAAGGCTTGAATGATTGCAGCTTATCTATTTTGTTGCTATAGTTTATTCGAGGAATATTTTTTGGAGGTTTTCTTTTTTCCAAGCCTTTGAATCATCAATGACTTGTTATTATTCTTCATGCATGTGAATCTCTAGATGGAAATATGCTATTGCATTGCTATACGATTGCCTTATCAAATGCTTGCAATTTTATTTTGGAAATACTTTCATAAATAGCACGTGCATATTATTTGATTATTTGGATCTGCCTTTGTTTCATGCTTTAATAGGTTTAGGGATAAAAAATGGGCCATCTAGGAAAGTATTCTTCAAATGTGAACTTATATTTTGATAGAAAGAATTTTAATTAGTGTCTTGTGTTTGAATGTCCTTGAAGAGGACTTGTTAGTTTCTCTTCAAGTCTGCCAAGCCTTTCGGGGGTAAAAGCTACTCAACTAGATTGTTAAGCTTCTGCCAAGCTGTCTTCCACTGGATGACATAAGAGTTTATTTGGGATGGTTACTTTTAAGAAAAATAAGTTTTTTGAATATTCTTTTCGAGTATTATAAACGTTTTTCTTTTGAGAAAAACTAGATATCAAACTTTTTTATACTCACCATAATCTAACATATTTGGTTATAAACTATTGTAGTTAAATAGATTTGTGGTTACTTTTTGGAAAATAAAGTTGTGACAAGCGAACTCTTAGTGCAGAACTTGAGAAATCATCAAAATAAATGTTAAAAAAATTAGCAATAGGATGCCTTAGCACCAACAGAAGAAGCAAGCTGTTCAGATTTAGAGCATTGGTTTCAGCAGTACATATTGTGTACTTAAATTCTGATCCTGACTTATCCCACCCTATTTCTCATCCGTTGCCCAAGAAACTGAAGAAAATAATTCACTCCTAGAAGCAGTTTGTTGCCCTGCCCAAGTTGGAATTCACTTTTGATGCGTAATCCGAGCCTTGTAATTCTACTAAGTATGGTGAGCGCAGTAGCTGATTTATTTATTTATTTTTTTGGAATGAGTATCCACCCAACACCTCACCTATCTTGTGGGTGGGGATAATCATGACTAATCCACACGCTCGTCACATTCATCATGCGGTCTCCACTGACTTCCCACCAATTTGCAGTAGCGCCAGAGAATCAAACGCTGTGCAGGTTCAGCCGCCCACACCAAGCTAAGAGACGGGGGGTAGTAGCTGATTTTAAGTAGGGATTCTCTTTGCTGTCAAATCCAGTAAATAATTTATCATGCGTGTTTTAAGATTGCACGTGAAATATAATACTCAAATCCATCCAGAAAACAAGTCTTCTATTGCCCTATGTCTCCTCTTTGGATAACATGTGGCATGCATGCGCCTTGTGTGTTCTTGTCGATAACCTCGCAATGTTCTGGGTTGAGCTATCCCTGTCAGATTACACATTAACTCCATATTTTTGTTCTGGGCCATGCACATGAATCATTCATGCAAGTATCATTCAGTTTCAATGAGTTCTTTCTTTCAGAGTATGAACACATGTGAACCAAGTTGGGATCTAACAGGCACAGCTCAATGTTGTAAGTTTTGAATAACTTATTAAGGTGTTAACTAAGGCATACTGTGGTTCACCTATTAAACTTGAACGATCCATTTGACTCATTTTCATGTTGTTTAGGTCTCACCATGAAAGCTGTGCTTCGCAAACCTGTGGTGCCAACGTGGCTGTTGATGTCGGAGTCTCAAATCAGCTTTGGTTTCCAACTCCAGCAATATTGTCTTTGTCGACCAAGGTGATGATTTGGCCTTTTTATTTGTCAGCCATTTTTATCTTTTTTCTTTCTTGCATCATATCACACAGATGGTTTTGGGGCTTTAATGTGTTGGGTAAATAGCGTTGTTCTACCACAAATGTGTAATGTCGCGAATTTTTTTTTTTTTTTTATGATTTTATAAATTGTTATTACTCAACTCAATTTACAAATGGAATATAAATTTTCCTTATTAAAAAATTTACTTATATCTGCATTTATATAAAATATTTTGCTAAAAATTGTTTTTATTGCTATTTTTTTAATACTTTCTCATCTTGTTAAAGTTACTCAATTGAGTGTGTTAAAGCTTCCAAACTAAGAAATTGATATTGCTAAAATGTAGGGCACTTGGATTGAAAACCTAGATTTTTCTCCTCAAAATTTTGCTTGAAAGGGAGGGAAGAACAATTTGAGAGAAGTTGTTTGATTGAGTGTGTTGAAGCTTCTAAACTAAGACATTGATATTTCTAAAATGTAGAGCACTTGGACTGAAAACTTAGATTTTTCTCATTAATAGAGATTTCCAAGAAAAAATAGGTGGCAAAAAAAAAAAAAGAACAATTAAAGAAGAATTAGAGAAAAAAAATAAATAAACTCAAGAACTTTGAGAGAAGTAGCTCAATTGAGTGAGTTGAAGTTCCCAAACTAAGAAATTAATATTGCTAAAATGTAGAGCACTTGGATTGAAAATCTAGTTTTTTCTCCTGAAAATTTTGCTTGAAAAGAAAGGAAGGAGAGAGTTTTTGTTAGAGTTCTAGCTTAACAACAACCTTTATATGAAAAAAATGAGGGTTATTTATTAGCAAAATGTAATTCTAATTAATTTTAAATAAAAGTAGGGGGATATATATATATATATATATCTCACACATTTCTTTTATATTTATATATCTAACATTTGAACTTTAATATTTATATAAATACAATTTAAATATTTAATATTATATTAAAAATAGTATCATTATTAACTTTTAAAGTGAAATGTATAATTTCATGTATAAGAAAATTATTATATTTGTAAATATCAAAATTTTATTGTTAGATATGTAAATGCATTATTACGTGTTTTGTATGTAATCTTTCATAAAAGTAACCGTCTAAAAATTATTTATCACATAATAATATAATATTTAGAAGAGTAATTGAATAATGTTTAATGAAATATTAGATCTAAGTGGTTATGCAATGACTAGTTAAAGGGGAAAGTCAAAAGTAAGTTCAAATAGTGTCAAATAAGTAGGGGTGTGCGTTTGGTTGATTTGGATGGATTGGATGATAAATTTATAAAATCGATTAGTTTTGGATTCCTAAAAATATTGAAACAAATCGATCAAATAAAATATAAAATCAAACAAACCAAATAATAATTTGGTTCGGTTATTTTGGTTTGGTTTTGGATAAATCGAAGTTGATTACATTTAAAAATTATTTACATAATATTTTATTATATAATGGACAAGCAATAAGAAAAATAATATAAATATAATAAAAAAAATGCAATTAACTACTTCATGCGTTAAAAAAATATTTAAAATTAATTTTTACTTACTTAAATGATATTTGAACTTAGAAGTTGATAAAATCATATTACCATATTATGAGATCAAAATATTTTGAAAAAAATTGGATAATGGTGTCCAAAAAGTATACCAAGTATTCAAAATAAATAATAATAAGTGTATAATAGATAAGCTATTATACATAAATTAATAATCATTATATATAATTACATTGGTTTATTTGGTTCCGTCCATAATTTTATTTAACAAACCAATCCAAAAATCGAAAACCAAGTTTTCATTAATTAAATCCAAAATTCAAATTACTAAGTTGAAAACCGAACCAAATTACTCAAAAACTTTGGTTCGATTTGATTTTTTGATTAAAACCAAATAATGTACACCCCTACAAATAAGTATCTCATGTATAGCTAACATAAAATATTAAAAGCACATAATTTTTTAAAAATCATAGTAAATTTAATTTTAATCAAAAGTAGGTCATATAATCTATCAAATCATATTTAAAAATTAGTAAATTTAATTAAATAAAAATTATGCTGAAATACTATTTTTATATATTTATAGAAAATTTAAGTATATTAAATAACATTAAAAAAGTATAACAATAATTTGATTTAAAACACAAATATGTTAATAATTTACTATACAAATTATAAATCAAAATAAAACTTTATGTATAATAAATAAAATTCCAAGAATATAAATTTATTACTTTTAATTATCATAATTAATTATCTTTATATTAGTTTTGGTAAATATGATGTTTTGTACGTAGGGTTTTAAATTATCAAGTTTATTAACATAAAATTAAATAAATTAAGAAAAAATTATTGATATATAACTTGGGCTTACTATCTTTAATTCATAGCATATAAAGTAAATTAATGAAGTATATTTTATTGTGCATAAAACAAACCATTCAAATAAACTTAACAATATTTTAATCAAATAATTAATAAAAGATAGTTCTTTTTTGTGTAATCTTCATTATTCATATTATTTTTTTAAAATATAATAAAATGAGAAACTTATCATACTCATTTAAAAATTATGTATGTATATAAAAAAAAAAATCTTAAAATAATATTTTTGATCTAATCTTATCTTTAAAATATTTATAATAATCTCATATCACAACTAAATTAATTTGATGAAAATAATTATGTATAATAAGATAAACATCATAAGCAGAAAAATTGAAAGAGTATCAATTAAGCTAACTTATGAAAAATTAATAAGCTTAACAATATTTTACCTATCAAAATTTTGGTGATTGAAGAAGAAATCCTCAATTAGTGCAATATTATGAGAAATTCTATTAAAAGCTTCTTCTCTTTAACTATTCTTCTTTTATTTCTTTTCCCTCCCAACAATATTAATTTCTCTTCTCTCCTTATTTCACCACTAAATTTATCTCACAAAATATTTCTTACATGAAAGAGCCATATTTCCTGTCATATTTATAGTTGAAAATGAGTATGTGCATGATAAACACTTGGTTTGGATGATGAAGAAGTGATAATGGAAATGAATAAGTGTATAATCTTTTTATGATTCAAATTTTAGAAGTATTTGCATGTATTACATGCATGAAGACATATATTTGCGATGATGACCGGTGGTGGTGATCGACAATGGTCGATGTGAATACGAGGCGATTAATGATGGCGAGGATCGATGGCGGTTGATGGCCAGGATTGGTTGGCAACCAATGTGGAAATGTCGTCGAGTGGTAACGATTGTGCTTAGAGGATTTTCAAGCTTTAAAGCTCTCTCTCTTTAGCTTAGCTTATCTCATGAAAGAATGAGGCTATTTATAGATTAGAGTGTTTTATAAATACATGCAAAACCATGCGACTCACTCCATTGGGCGGCTCAAAATGATTCCTTTGATCATTTGATGTATTTTAAGTATTTGAATGCTCAAATGAAGTCAAAATTATGAGATCTTGGCTTGTTAGGTTACTCATTTGAGACTCGATTGTTATAAATACTCCATGTTTAAGAGCTATTTAGGGATTTAATTGATATCCCAAAGTTTCCAATGATATTTTAAGTGATTAATCTCGACCAGTTTCAACTTAGGATTAACTTGCTTTTGACATTAAGATTCGTACTTCGACTATTGATATTTTAAGTGCCATATCAGTTGCCCCCTATTTTTGGATGACATTATCTCAATCGTCCAAAAATATATACGCCAAATACTTGAAAATAACAAATTCTTCAATGAAATTTGCGGGTCCATTAGCCATACATTTTGAAAGAATAGATCTTCATGAGAGCACAAGATTAAGATCATGAAAGTAGGTGGACCCGGATGTAGTCGCGGGTAAGATTCGTGGTTATGAACCCATTCAGGCAGTTACGGCGCCCGTAGCATCGTAGGTTCTGTCTTCCGTCATGCATGGCCCGCTGCGACCGCTGGGGTTCGCCAGTTCGCGGTCGGTTGCGGGTTGGTTCAGTGCACGACCCACGCGTGGGAGAGACACGCAGGACAACGCGGGCGGGCACCTGGCGACGCTGCAGGCGGATTAGCGACTAGCGCCCGTACATATGTCCACTATTTTCGATGGTTTTCGAAGGTTTTCGGGTTTTCAGATTTTGATTTTGACCTTTTGCTCCTATGGGGTCTATAAAACCCCTAGGCGAGGAGATGGCACACCTCATATGCTCTGGTGTTCCTCTTTTTCTTAGGAGAAAGTCGTTCGGAGGAGATCAAGGTCCGCGATACATACATCGTGGTTCCGGTTTTCCCTCGAGCAAATCTCCTCGTCGGGGTTTGGAGGCAATCAGGCCCGCATACATCGTGGCTCCGTTTTCCATCGAAAGAGCGTCAACCTCGTCGGACCAACCGGGTTTGGGCGATCAATGCCGTGATACACCGAAGGTCGCATTTTCCTCGAAGAGGTGTTAATCCGTCGACCGACCGGTTAGATCAAGGCTGTGGTACATCGCGAGGCCAGTTTTCCTCGAAGAAAGAGCGTCCGTCACCGGACCCGAGTTTGGAAGCGATCAAGGCGTAGTTCATACGACGAGGCTCCGCTTTCCCTCGAAGAGGCGTCAACGCCTCGGACCGGTTCATACTTCTTCTTGTGGAAAATTGGATTTCTTGAAACTCCAATGGATGGTTTAACGATTGATAACCGCCAAGATGGCGAGAAAGCGTTAATTAGGAACCATCATTCGAACGACTCAGAAAGATTGGCAAGTAATTTCAGGGTATCATTCTCCATGATATTACTTGATGTCGTTACCTTGCATGAAAGGGGTATAATTGAATCCACTGAGGATTTTTGATCCATCCGAGGTTGTTTGTCAAAGTGTTACTTGATGACATTAACCTGCATATAAGAGGTCGCATCAAATCTGCTGAGGATTTTTGACCTATTCGAGGCTGTTTGTCAGAGTGTTACTCGTTGACGTTAACCTGTGTGGAAGAGGTTGAATTGAATCCCGAGGATTTTGATCTATCGAGGTTGTTTGTCGAATGCCCCGATGGCTTAACATGTATGGAAGAGGTCGAATTGAATCCACTGAGAATTTTTGACCTATCCGAGGTTGTTTGTTAGAGTGTTACTCGATGACGTTAACCTGTATGGAAGAGGTCAGATCAAATCCCCTTGGGATTGATCATATCTCGTCTGAGACACAATATGAGTTGTGCATTTCTTAAGTAGGAAGATTGAAATGAAGAAGAACATTTATGTTCAACAAGCTTATAATAAAAAGTCATAAATTCATTATTTTGATAATATCGATGATACAATATTGTCATAAGATAACTTAACAAGAGGAAGGAGATAAATTTTTAGAGAGAGTTAACAAAAGACAAGAGGTGGAGAGGAAAATATAAATGAGGTAAATTAAAGGCTACAATATTTATGCACCAAAGATTACATATAATACTTTTTAGAGACCCTCAATGTTCCAAGTTTTAGGGAAGATTGTTTCCTCTGGATCTTTGGTCATCGCTTGACGGTTGGTCATCTGATAATAAAGTGGGGAGCAAGTCTTTTACAGGAAAAGCCCTCTGAGATACTTATTTATCTTGAAGATTAAAATTCTCGATGATGAAGGTCACCGAAGGGCGTGATTGAGCTTGTCTGAGGTAACATGATTGTGTTATTTATTGATTTCCATAGACCACTCCAACTCCAATGGGAGTTTGAAATTTCATCTTAAGATGAGGTACCGAGATAAGACCCAAGATTGATTGGAGGGTCTTCCAAAGATAGCTTTGTATCTTTGATGACTTGACCACTATGAATTGAAAGGAGTGACTTGTTGAGGAAATTCTCCGAGAACAACGGAAGGGTGATTGTCCTCTCCACTGCAGCAATTATCAAACCCTCTTGTCATGTGGGTTGAAGTTTTTCTTTATCCAGGCCAATGCTAAGAAAGATGGAGTAAAATAAAACATCAACGAAACTCTCATTATCAATCAAAATTCTCTTAACAACGTAACAGGGGTCACCAATCCCCGCAGTGATGACAAGAGGATCTTGATGCGAAACTTGGACTCATTCCAAGTCTGAGTCATTAAAAGTGATGTGATGATTAATACAAGATTTTTTTAACTCTGGCTCTTCAAAGGTGGCGATGAAGACTTGATTAGATAGTAGTGACCCACTTGCAATCGTTTCAATTTCTCCAACTATTTGACTTGTGTTGTTTATTGTTGTTCTGTTGAGTTGGTTGGTTTTGCAAATTAGATATATCTCTCATCTCAATCTCTTTAAGTTATTTACGCCGCTTACGATGGAAGTGACAATATTACTCCTGATTTCCTGAAGTTGGTTTTAGTGGATGTGACCACTTAATGGTCTCTTCATCTCGAATGACCATCAAGACGTTAACAAGAGATGTGTTTAGTGGTGTGTATTCCTTTTCTGGTCGTGGTTCATGTTATTGATGTGAGGGTCGTGGAGGGAGATCACGACTGCTTTGTTGCTTCTTTTGATGGGACTGTCGGTCCGGATTCCCTAGGGCGCTCTTATGTTTTCTTGTAGATTGTTCAAATTGTTTACGATGAGCATTAATAGGCTCATCGATAGAAATTTGTGCTTCCACACGATGAACCAAGTCGGCATATGAGCGGACTATATCTCACATTAGTGATGAGTAAAAAGATCCAGGATGGAGCCCTCCAAGGAAAACTCCTCTTAGTAATTCAGGGTCTACCCCAAGTATTTGGTGAGCTTCTAAGGAGAACTTCTGGAAGTATTCCTTAATTGATTCACCCTCATTTTGATGAATGCCAGAGAGATGGGAGGAATCTTTAATAATCCTCCGATTTGCAATGAACTGTTCCACAAAGATCTTGGCGAGTTCGTCAAAGGTATGGATGGATCCCCTTGGAAGGGAGTAGAACCAAGTACAAGCTTGCCCCTTGAGGGTAACGGGAAAGACCTGACAAAATAGTGTGTCAGGAGCTCGTTAGATATGCATGATGGTTCTGTAATGGTCGATGTGTTCATGTGGGTCAGTTGCCCCATCATAGGAATCAATGCTCGGAAGCTTGAAACCTACGTGAATAGGATGTCGAAGAATAACTTTAGCTAAAGACTCCTCATAGCCACAGTGAGGGGGAGGATGATTTCTGTCTCTAAGGTAAAATTTGTCTTGCATTAAGCATCGTAACTTTGTACGTATAACATGAAGAGTAGGGTCAGGGGAGAACGCGTGCTACCAATAATTGGTGGATTAGCGGTCGGTTGAGCTGCACGTGATGGATGAGTAGAACTAGCAATGTCAAGGAGATCAGCATCACGGTCTGGAAGCGGAGGAACTTCATTGTCAAGGAGATTAGCATTTTGACCTCCCGCGATTAATGATTGATCTTGGGGGAGATGTGTTTGTCGTGGTAGTGGCAGTCGTGTTCCTCATAAAAGTCAGATCATCTCATTTTGAGACTCTTCCATTCGGCCTCATCTTTTAAAGAGATTCACATTGCGCCTTCCGTAAGTCACGTCTATCAGGAGGAAGTGAGACAGAAGCTTAGCGTCCTTGGTTCAAGTTGATTTAAAGTGATGGGAGTTGGGCGGGAGGCTTAGTTATTCTACAGTAATGCGCTATTAGCCATGATGCAGGTGTTCATGAAAATTGTGATTGAGAGATTTTTCTTTCCAGAGACGGCGCCAAACTGTTGCGTGCTAGAAAACCAGTTGCGGTAGAATAAAAGTTTATGCCTTAGTTTTGTTGTGGAATCCAGCACACACACAGATGTTCGAATAATTAATAAGAGAACTCCAAAATTTTTATGTGGAAAAACCTCGAAAAGAGGGAAAAATCATGGGGCCTAGCCCAGTAAAAATCTTCCACTATGTATCTATTTCAGAGTATAAAATCTTCTCGATAACGGGATTACAAAATTGTATATGAGAAGGGCTGACAATGAGAATCCTAGAATTAGACAACAACAGCTATATAGTCACGTTTAGGTTGTAACAGTTGTTAGTAGATGATGGAGAATAAGCGAGGATTGAAGATGAAGTCGTCATGATGGTAGCCCACAGAGATGGCAATGATGGTATGATGAAGCAAACGATAATGAATCAGCAGCGGTAGCCGTCAGTGGTCAGCGATGATGGTAGCGGCGATAGTTGGCGATAGCCGGAACCAGCAAATGGTAGTCAGCGATGGCGATAAGAAATTAAGCAGTGAGATTGGCGGTAGTGCGGCGGGTGGCGTGATTAGCGAAAATAGTCAGCGGCAGTGGTCAATGATAGCCGGCGGCAGTTCTGCGGTACGATGTTAGCGGTAGCAACCGGTGGCGATTAATGACAGCGGTCGACGTGGCAGTACGGCCGGCAGTGGTGGTTGGCAACCAAGCAGTGGTGTGACCGTCAGTGGTAACCGATGTGCTTAAAGGATTTTCAAGCTTTAGAGCTCTCTCTTCTCTTTAGCTTAGGCTCTTCTCATGTGAAGAATGAGGGGATATTTATAGATTAGATGAGTGACGTTTTTATAAATACATGCAAAACCCGTACCACTCCACTCCATCGGACGGCTCAAAATGATTCCTTTGATCATTTGATGTATTTTAAGTATTTGAATGCCCAAATGAAGTCGATTGAGATCTTGGGCTTGTTAGATCCATCGTCGAGGCCTTCGATTTATTATAAACACTCCATGTTTAAGAGCTATTTAGGGATTTAATTGATATCTCAAAGTTTCCGATGATATTTTAAGTCTTGATCTAGGTTTAACTTAGGATTAACTAAGACATCAAGATTGCTTTGACTAGTTGTATTTTAAGTGTCATATCGGTTTATATATTTTAAAATATTTATATGAATTTACATGCACAAAGACACATATTTTGGAGGGAATTTGTGTATTTTAAAAATATTTGCATCATATATTAAATTTTCTAAAATTTTATATTATGGATTTATGACATTTAAATGACAAAATAAAGATAAATTAATTTTATCATTTGCTCAGAAATTGTGTTAATTTAAAGAAATTAAAATTCTTTCATATTCAAATAACTTTTAATCATGAAGTTTTAATTTATATTTTTTATTTAATAATTATAACTTAATCTTAATATTTTATACATAAACTCTTTTTTATTTAATAATAAATATATACTCTTTAAGATATAATTATAAAGTTTGTATCTTGATTTTTTTAATAAATAAATCCACTTTATATTTTAATTTATATATTCAAGAGAGAAAAAAATTTACTATTACATTCTCCTCACCTTATTAAAATTTGGTCCCCAAATTATATTCAAATAAAGATGGATATTTGCTCCTCACCTTCTTCTGTCTTAGAGTTTCTCTATAAAACTTTTACGATGGGAATGCTGCGCTTTCTAATTACTTGTTCTTGTCTATCCAAACTTTGAATTGGTTTTTCTTCAAAAGTTAGATCTGGCTGTATCTCGAGAGTTTCAAACTTGATAACATGTGATGGATTTGAGATATATTTTCTTAAAGATGAGACGTGAAATGTATTGTAAACTTCAGTTAGTTGAGGAGTCAAGGCAAGGCTGTATGCATTAATCCCTATTTTCTTTAATATTTCAAATGGTCCAATATACCGTGGTTTTACTATACCTCAAACTCCAAATCTTTGAATACCTTTTACTGGAAGGACTTTCAAGAACACATGATCTCCTTCATTAAATTTAACATCTATTCTTTTAAGATCTGCATAATTTTTTTGTCTACTTTGAGCAATAAGAAGCTGATTTCGAATTTGTTTGATCTTTTCTGTAGTGACAGTAATAATTTCAAGTCCAAAAATTTTCATTTCTCCAATATCTTCCCAACAATTTGGTGTTCAACATTTTTTTCATATAAAGCTTCATAGGGTGTCATTCCTAAACTTGAGTGGTGACTATTATTGTATGCAAATTCAGCATGAGATAAATAATCATCCCAACTTCCACTAAAGTTTAATACACACGCTCTTAAAATATATTCAAGTGTTTGAATAGTACATTCCGATTGCCCATCTGTTTGAGAGTGAAGGGTAATACTAAAATGAAGTTTAGTTCCTGAAGCATCTTGTAGTTTATTCCAAAATCTTGAAGTGAATCTTGGATCTCTATCTAAAATGATAGATATAGGCACTCTATATAATTTTATAATTTCATCTAAGTACAATTTTGCCAACTTATCCAATGAATATGTCATTTTGATTGGAAGAAAGTGCATAGTTTTAGTTAATCTATCTACTATTACCCAAACTGCATCAAAATTTCTATGTGTTTTAGGTACACCACAAACAAAATTCATAGTTATATGATCCCATTTTATTCTGGTATTTGCAATGGTTGAAGATATCCTCCAATCTTTGGTGCTTTGCCTTGATTCTTTGGCATGTTAAATACTTAGCCACAAACTTAGCTATATCTTTCTTCATTCTTGGCCACCAAAATCTTTGTTTGGTGAATACTGTATCCTGCTATATGAGCTTCCTTGAGAAGTTTTTTTTTTTAAATTTCATCATCATTAGGGGCGCACCATCTATCTTTAAATTTTAATATTCCATTATTATTGGTCTCAAATTCCATTAACTTTCCTCCTTATAATATTCTATACGGTAAGGTCCTTTGTTTGAGCATCTTTGATTCTGTTAGGTAATATAGATTCTATGATCAAGAGATTGCATCTTGATATAGATTCAAGTCTTAAATTATCCATATATCTGAGAAGATCTTTATGTATAGTTAGTGAACATAAAGATGACTTTTTACTAAGAGCATTAGCCACAACATTTGCTTTTCCAGGATGATATTGTGTATTTATGTCATAGTCCTTCATAAGCTCTAACCATCTTCTTTGCCGTAAGTTTAATTCTTTTTGAGTAAAAATAAATTTTAAACTTTTCTAATATGTGAAAATATTGCACTTCACTCCATATAAAGAGTGATGCAAAATTTTTAAAGCAAAAATCACAGTGGCCAACTCTAGGTCAAGTGTAGGATAATTTTGTTCATGCTTCTTAAGTTGTCTTGATCCGTAAGTAATGACTTTACCTTGTTGCATAAGTACACAACCTAAATCTTTCTCGAAGCATCACTATATATCATAAAATCCTTTGTTCCTTTAGCGAATGTGGTGTTTACTTTTGAGATGTATGAGTGACACCATGCAGATCTGAGGGGGTACTTATTGAAGTGATCGAGTACGACATTGACGTATAATATATTATTTCGAAAGATAAAGATATCACCCTTCAATGGACCTAATCACCTAATAAAGACTCCTAAGGCATGATGGGTCTTTGAATGTACTAGAGATTTTTCCCCTACTTTACATGGATGAATAAAACAGAGTTTATATTAAACTGGGTTCTAAAGTTCCCTATGCGGGCAAGCTCCCATAGTTAATTACATCCTAAGAAAGGTGAGTTTTTCAGGAATACTCTCGATTAAAATAGACAATTATCGTCTCGAAAGATTTCAAAGATACTATCAATAAATTAGTTATATTTGGAAAATCAACTAGGATAGATCAAATGGAGAGACTTATTTTGGAAGCCAAAGGAGATGAGTAGAGAATACTCGTGAAATTAGGAAACCTAGTAAGCATTTTAATCTATCATATAATTGGGCTTTATATGTTTGAAATTGAAGAGAATTATTTGTTTGAGTTGAATTTTCATTAGATAGTTAGGGCTTATAATTTATCAATACAAGGTTATGAAAAAGCCTAAGAGTTGAGGATTTATGCTTGTAGCTCGAAGGAAATAACAACCTTAGATCCTAAATCTAGGGAGCTTTTCGCAAGAGCTAAAAGCGTGACCTAAATTTAAGTGAATATGTGTATATGGTTTACCTTCATAAGAGCGAGTAAACCACCCGATATAACCGCCTGGAGTGGTAGCCAGCTAACGCCTTTTACATTTTAAATCCATGTGGTCAAGTTTTTTGATTTTGCAAAATAATTGGGATGTTATTAATTTAGAAAGAGACTAAAGTCATTAAACTCACTCCCTAAGATACTAGAGCATGAGTGGTATGAGTAATGATTTAATCTACAAATATACATTTTTTTAATTTTTATTTGATTTTTGACTCTTCATTTTGACAAAGGATTTAGAATTTTGGTATGCCTAAATGCATGATGAAAGCATTTGTCAAAATGAAGAGTCAAAAATCAAATAAAATTTTTTGTATGAGAAGGCTACATATGTATATCCCACTACTTTTATTGTGTGCTACATATGTATATGAGAACAATGAAAGCCTTTGATAAATATAAAAGAAACACCTCTTCAATTTTTATGGGCCAAATCAGCAGGAAAGAGGTGTTTTTCACGACAGAGGAGACTCTCAAAGGTCAAGTCTCCCCCTATCGTGTAAGGATGGAAACTCTCTCTTAACAAAAGTGAGACAATATGAATGCATGATGTTAAACATACAACATTCAGCTAAGGTTGCTAAATCTTTTAATTATCCTGATTATGTCCTAGGCTTTATGTAAGGTTATGAATTATTTAAAACTTTAGTTATGAGTTATAGTTGGGTAAAAGATTTATGTTTTCCTAAGAGCCTAATCGTATGCATGCCACATATTAAAACACCATTCATTTAAGAAACTATAAATGGCATGCCATTTCTATTGCCCAATTTAAACATAACATCAATCGATTTTTATAAATCTAATGCAAAAGAATAAGAAGGTCGGTCAAGCTGCATACAACTCGAAGAGAAAATGGGTTGCCGAAGTTCTTATACAACCCATTATGAAAGAATAGTTACAATTTACAAACGATAAATGCTAGGTCTTCAAGTCTTCATTCTTCATGTTTTCTTCATTTTTTCATGCCTCCTTTTGATTTAGTAGGCTACAAGGCATCACATGGCACCTCAGGACTAAGCCTTTTAGCCAATGTTCATCATTATCCCCTTATAACACTAATCTTAATTCTTAATACAAAATTATATTAAAAATAGAAAAAATAAAACTAACTACACCTGTAAAATAAGTGTTAGCTAGACACACATACAACCCAAACAGTTATATGTATAATTTGACTTAGCACCCTGCACATGGGTAACCAAGCTCACCTGTCCTAATTTAGATTATGCTTAAGGGTTTGAGCTACCTGAAAAAGAGAACATTTGTATTTATTTTAAGCACCCCTTAAGCACAATCCCTTGTATAAAGCATGATTAGGCTAATCATCTTCTATCACAAAACATACATCTATCTAGTCTAAAATAATACATCATAAAATAAAATATGCATTATACCATGCACTGCCCTAACATAAAGCTAGAAGTGCTGACTTAGTTCTAATGTGTGTATTAAGGCTTGTGTGGTATGCCTTAACTAAGCATTATTATGATTTTCTAAGTATGAAAGGATGTTTAATCATAAGAGATTGATTTCACTTTAAGAGATTTAATTGATTTAAGAATTTTACTTAGTATTTTTTTATTTCATTTGACTTACACTTAGCAAGTGTTTAAAGAAAAGAAAAAGAGATGATTACTCTCTTTCATCCATACCTTAAGTTACTTCTAAAACATGTTAATTTGATTTAGTTCTCTTTAGTGAATGACTCATTACACATTTTTAAATTAATCTTAAGTTTAGGTTCACTTTAAATAATTATATTTAATATGAAAGATATCTTAAGATTAATTTAATTGAATTACTATCACATGACATGTTCAAGCATTCCTTTCCATCACATGTAACATGCATGTGATTAAGTTTTAAGTATACCACACATATAATTTATTTTAGCACACTTGAATGATGGATGTGAACGTGTACATTTGAAGTTTTTTATATATATTTTTGATTGAATTATTTTATTATATTAATTTAAAGCTCTATCTAAATTCTTATACAAAAATACATAGGGATCAAATTAAGCAGGTACGTGTCATTATTAACTAGGGAAGTGAGGTAATTAAATGACCTCCTTAGGTCTAGCTAAAGCCTCATATTCTCGGAATGTTCAGACTATATACCACTACATTCAACCATATGCAAATTTGCATACATGAACATAAGAAAGAAAGCTCCAAATCACATGATCAATTAATTCAATCACTTGAGCAATTACAAATGCATGTATTTTTAATAAAAATAGATTACATTCTCTAATTAAATACACACAGACATGTATAAAAGACATAAGCAAGTACATGCCTTTGTTAAACCAAGGAAGTGAGGTAATCAAATGACCTCCTTAGGGCTAACTAAAGCCTCATATTCCCGAAATATTCAGACTATATACCGCTTTTCTTAAATACATATACATGCATTTATAATTAGGAGAATGAAATTTATGCAAAAAATGATATTTAATTTGATTAAATCATTTATGTATATGAATAAGCCTTATCCAAATTCTAGTATTGAAATGCATAAGAGTGAAATCAAATGGAGTATGTGCCGTCATTAAACCAGGAAAGTGAGGTAATCAAATGACCTCCTTGGGGCTAGCTAAAATCTCATATTCCCAGGATGTCTAAGTTATATACCCATTAACATTCATACTTACATAAATCAATACATGAATAAAAGGAAGGAAGCTTCACTTTATACACTTAAGCTATAATCACATACATCTCCTATGTATTCATAACTAGCATTCATAACATATGTAATCATTCATTAATAAGCTTTGAAAAATACATTTAGATTTAATAGTGATAATAGCCACACATATATTAAATTAAATCAACACATGTAAGCTTGACATAAAGAAAACCATTTGATTTAGTTACTTTTGCAAAAGATGAATGCATGAATCAAATGAGATACAATATTTAATATGATTGGAGAGGAATAAATAAACATAAACATATGATTTCTAAAGTAATTATCAAAATAATTATGAGCTAATGTGATATGCAAGTGAAATGAAAAGTAAATTAGTAATGATCCTATGAAATGAAAGTGCATAATGCAATTAGCTCACAATTATGGGTTAATTAGATTAAGAAACTTAATTACTTTTATGATTTTCTCACACATATGGATAAATCATAATTTCATTAACTTTCTTTAGGTTATTAAACACCTAAAGATCTACTCATGAATCAATTAAAAAAAATCAGATATGAATGCATTTTAATTTGATTAATTAATCAATTTCTCTTACTTAATTTGCCAATTTTAATTAATTATCTTTTAAATGAGATGGACTTAAGGGGAAAAGGTTGGGAACCATGAGTCCTCTCATTCAATTAAATAAGATTTGATGTGATTTGAACTTTAATTTAACTAATTAAGTCATTAATTAGTTAATTGATCTTTAATTATCATTTCTTAAAGAAAATGAGAGGGGTTTAGGGAAAAGAGATTGGAAAGAGTTCCAACCCAACTCCCATTGTTAGGCAGTGATTAAGAAACCCAATTAATTAATTGATTACTATTCATATACTTAATTAATACTTAATTAAGTTAAGAAGATAATTAGGGCTTAATCAATCAATTTCTCCAATTAATCAACCAATAAATCTCAAGAAAAATAGAAGAGACTAATTAGTGTGAGGCTAATTAGTTAATTAATTAGAGAGTAATTAGGCTAATTGATTTTTCAATTAAACACTAATTAAGCTCTGATTATTATTCAAAATTAATTAAGGATAATTTCAATGGATCCCTTTTAGAAATATCTTTAAAATGAGCTTTTGTTTGTATTTTTTTGGATTTTTCTATAATTTGTTATGAATTTATGAAGTTTTAGCCTTAAAAATGAATTAATTAACCTTAATTAAGCCTAATCCCGTCAGTGCCATGTCGCGCGTTGATGCTACGTACTTTTCACGTGGCATCGCGGAATTAGCTATTTAAGTTGTCACATCTTGCAGCTGAGTCAGCTGGCGGCTGGATGCGCTATTGATCTCCGCCATTCCATCTCAGATCGGAAGGCACAGATCAATCCCATGGTTAATTACGGCTTGAATCAGATGGATCTAGCGTGATCTAATCATGGCCATCCGTTCAAATCATGTGAAACGGACGACGCATGATCTATCAGTTCATGAATGATGAACGACGGAGCCTGTCCACCATTGATCGTTCGATCCGAGCTCACTCGAGCTCGGATTGGCTCCAAATGGAACCCAACCCATCGTGCGCGGGATCCATGAAGATCCAACGGCTAAGATCGACTCACATGCACATTGTCTTCATAAAAGACCAACACTTTTTTGCCTAAATCTCGGTTTTCATGAAATTACCTCACCGGAGCTAAGGCCAACGGCTCGCACGCTTGAGGTAGAATCGTCTAGTTGAGATGAAGTCCTATTGAGTGGCAATTGAGTTGATTTCATGCGGATTGTTTGGAAGGCCAAGAATGGTCCTTTGGAGCTTCGGCTTTGATCGAAATCCTAGCTTCGACGATCGGGAAGCCGGGAAGGTTCACTTGGCTTCAACGACGTGTAGGGAAGGTGTGTGCAAGAGCAATTTGACTTTGGTTGAGGAATGGAGAAGTTGGGATCGAAGGATTAATGCTTTATTTCGAGTTCGCTCGGGAAAGAGGAAATCCGAAGAGAGAAGCTTTGGAATCATTCGAGAGCTCATAAAGGGATTCGAAAATGCCTTAGGAAGCTTGGATGATGCGAATGGTGTGCTTTCCTGCAAATTGAGTGGGTATATCCCTCAATTGGCTGTGGTAGATGGATAGGATCAATCCCCCATTTTTGGCCGGCCAGTCGCCGCCAGAGCGCCGAAGTTGTCCCCATCAAGTCCACGTGGCTTAGTTTGAGTGGAGGAGGGCTTGGGAGGTGGCTTAAGGCAAGATATGGCTGGTTGCATCTCCTTAGAACCTTTGGGTTCTTGGCTTGTAAAGGAGGTGAGTTAACTCACCTCCTTTTGGTCCATGGCAAACCTAGCCCACTTAGGATGGGCTAGGTGGCTAGGTCAGACCCCAAAATGGGTGAGTGAGGGCTGCCAAGTGATGAGAGAGTGGACTTTGCCAAAAAAAGTGGAATCCTATGTGAAGAGGCTTAGCCAATGGGTAATAACCTTGTATTGGACTCATTTGGATTTTGGACTGATTTTAGGCTAACCTAGGATGGATTTGGGTCAGGTTTGATCGGTATCAAGATCCCATGAGTTGGTTTCAAGGATTTTGGCTCAATTTGGATCATTTAGGTCAATTTAGATTATGTTGAGTTAGGTTGACCAATTGGTCAAATTGGGTCAAACTAATGCTTGAGTTGTTAAGTTCAAATGATGATTTGAAGTGTTTGGTTCAAGTGGTTTCAATCAATTTAGCCTAGGTTTAATTTTGGCTTATTTGAAATCAAATGGGACAAGTTGACCAATTTGACCAAATTGGTCAAATTGGGTTGGGTTAGGTGTTGGTTCAAGTTCAATTGGTTAATTGAAATTGATTGCAGGCTTTGGTTTGCATCAATTTGGATTTTGGCTAATTTGACCCTTTAGGTCAATTTGGGCTAAGTTGGGTTAGATTGACTAATTAGTCAAATTGGGCTCAATTATGACATTGGTCAAGTTCAATAATCAATTTGAATTAAACTTGAACTATTGGTTGTAATCAATTTGGGTTGGATCATGATTTGACTTATTTTGACCTTTTAGGCCAATTTGGGTCAACTTGGGTCAAATGGCCAATTGGATTTGGTTTGGCTCAATTGAGGGTCAAGTCATGTTCAATCATTGATTATGGGTTGATGTGAATCAATGGTTTCAATTGATTTGGTGTATCATGAGTTTTGGCTAATTTGGGTTTCATATGGGCTAAGGGTTGACTTGGTCAAATGACCAAGTGACTTAGTTTAACCCAATTCAAGACAATCAATCATCCTAGGTGATCAATGATCATGGTATGAGGTTTGAATGAGCTTGGTTCAATCCAATTTGGGTTGGATTAGAACTTGGTCCATATGGGTTCTTTAGGTCACTTTGGGTCAAGTGGACCTAAATGGATTAATTGGCTTGATTTTAGTTTGGCTAATGTTTAGTTGAACTTATATATGAGTTTAGGACTAAAAAATAAATCCAATAATCAATTTGGGCTATGATGGGTTTTGGTTCATTTGGAATTTTCAAGTCAAAAGGGCTAAGTTGGGTTTGACTTGGGTTGATTTTAATTTGGCTAGATGATTATAAGTTTCATTTATATTTGGATAGATGATTGAAGAAATGATTGATTCAAGAGAAAATACATTAATTTTGGCTCGATTTAGGTTAAGATTTGGTTAAGCTCATGGAGGTTGGTCCATATGGCTTAGGAAGGGTCTTGACTTGACTTGATTTAGTTTGATTTGGTTTTGATCATTTGAATATGAATTTCATTTATATTTAGGAAGATGATTGATGGAATAATTGATTTATAAAGAAATCAATTGAGTTTGATTTGATTTGAAGGGGATTTTGGCTGAGCTTATGAAAGTGTATCTTAAGGCTTAGGAAGGGATTTCGAACTTGGATTTGGTATTGGGTTTCAATCATTTGGAGTCAAATTTGGATTTGGATTTGATAAATGATCGAGGGATTGAATTGATCTTTGAGAAAATCAATTGAATTGGAATTGAATTGGATTTGGCTAAGGTTAAGGTCATGGAATTCAATCATAAGGCTTATGAAGGATTTGGAAATTTGATTTGATCATGAGATTGATTGTGAATTTTGGAAATTTGATTTGAATTTGAATTTGGGGTTTGGTTTGAGAAGGAGAATATGGATCGGGGCTATAGGGTAGGTAAGTCTCCTTAAGTCCGTAAGACATAACCTACTTCTATGACTAACCCTTCTAGGTCTCTAGGCTTAGGTTAAGTGTTCACCTAATCACTAGAAGTGTATTAAGACTAAGGAGCTCTTAGTATCTATAAGAGTCCTAGATCTATGATGGGGAGGTTGAGAACTCACTCTAAAAATGAGGTCAACAGGAAACATAAAATTGGTGTAGATGTTAGTCTTTGTTTAAGTTTTTTAAAACTTTTTTCACATTCTGGACTCCATACAAATTTTGTTGTCTTCTTTGTTAAATTAGTTAAAGACAAAGCTAAACGAGAAAATCTTTCAACAAATCTTCGATAATATCTAGCTAAACTGAAAAAATTTCTTATTTTAGTAATTTTGGTGGGGATTGGCCAACTCACTATTGCTTCAATCTTTTGAGGATTTATAGATATTCCATCTTTACTTATTATATGACTAAGAAAAGCCACTTCCTCAAGAAAAAATGCACACTTTTTAAATTTTGCATATAACTGATGATCTTCAAGTGTTTGAAAAATAATTCTAAGAAGTTGTTCATGAGCTTTTAGACTAGGAGAGTAAATCATGATATCATTAACAAAGGCTATCATAAATCGATCTAGAAATTGATGAAGTATCCTACACATGAGATTCATAAATATTGCTGGTGCATTGATTAATCCAAATGGCATATTCTAAATGTGTCTTGAAAATATCATCTCAAATTCTTAATTGATGATAACTTGAATGGAGAGCTATTTTTGAAAATATTTTTGCACTTTGTAATTGATTAAATAAATCATCGATACTTAGTAATGGGCACTTATTTTTATAGTCACTTGATTCAAAGCACGATAATCTATACATAATCAAAAAGATTCATATTTGTTCTTTACAAATAGTATAGGGGCACCCCAAGGTGAAACACTTGGTTTGATAAATCCCAAATCCATTAATTCTTGAAGTTGCATTTTAATTCTTGGAGTTCTAGGGTTGATATTCAATTAGAAATTGGTGAAGTTTCTAGTATCAAATCAACAGTAAAATCTCTCTCTTTTGGGTGGCAAACTACATAATTTTTTGAGAAATATTTCAAGAAATTTTTTTACTATATGTATTTCTTCAATGGATAAGGTGACAAAATTCATCATAGAAGTTGCATCTCATTGAAAGAAAAATGTTTGATGATCTATAGAATAAAAATATACTTGCTTCTTAAAACAATTAATATTGGCCTTTCAAGTTGACAATCAATCAATTCCCAAGAATATGTCAAAATCTTTAATTGGGAGAGGGAGTTGAGTGCATAATCATGCAAATAAATTAACTCATAATTCTATTATATGCATGGTCAACTTAAGTATGTTTTTGAGGAGTTGATTCATATTAATTAATGTTAAGCTTCTGTCTTACACCCAAATGGTAATATATTTTTCTTAAGCTAGTTGCACGCAAAATCAAAAAAAGATTAATTATTAAATTTGTTTAGTGTAGAATTAATAATGCTATTGTATTTAAAAGTTATTTTTATTACAGATGTAAAGATAACTCTAATAATAATCCAATTACTGTCCACTTAATTGTGAATCAAAGTCACCAAAATTTATCAATCAAGTTTAGATAATTTAATCATAATGATTGTCATCTATCTTGTGATTTGATCATCTCTAGATATGACTCAACAACCAATTAAATTGATGATTATATATTCTAGCAAGAGCTAATGTTAGTTCTTTAATTTGATTTTGTTGGCCCTAAAAGAGAAATGCCTTCTAAAATCCTTATCTTTTCTTATTTGTGCCCTTACCTTATTCTTTTTTTCTTCATGGAGGTTTAGATAGAGGGTTGAAGGGAGAGAGTTTGGAGACGAAAGAAGATGCTCTAAATAGTGATGGGGATCTATGTGAGAACAACTTTCATAAAGCTTCGACTTATAACAAGGTTTAGCCTTAAGGACAAACTATATTCACGCACCCGGCATGCGCTTAAGCCCGTGTCTTCACTTGGGAGCTTCGCTCCTATCCGAGGGGACGCCATATCTCGCACATGATGGATGTACTTGTCATATGTGATTTACAGACGATTTTATACTTCCACTTGACCTACTGACAAGTTCTCTTTTACATAAAATTATAAACTGTAAACTTTTGTTAGTTTCAAGGACTGGTGAAGAGCACGTGAATTAAGTAATAGATATGAAAATGATATGGTTTAATATTTTGATATAAAATATTATCTTTACACTCAAATTCTATATACTTCCATATGAATTGCATGTTCTCTATTCAGAAAACTATAAATTAAAAGCATGCATATCATTTTTCTTTTCATGTATTTTATTATGTGATAAATTTTGTATGATCTACACAGTGATCGGGGGGGTTTCTTCTCATCATCGTGTCCTGCATTCGAAGCGAACTGTATGTGTGAGTTTACCTTAAATGACTCGAACAGTCCCAGAAAAAAAAAAAGAAGACATTATGATAGATATGAAGATGACATTATATTTTGATTAAAAATTTTATTTTGTTATTACAATTCATTGGTGCATTTTGAAGTTAGCAAAAATGAACATGATAATATAAGAATATTTTTTGATTGTAAACATTATAAGTGTCATAAATAAAAAGCTTATATTTCCTATTCATTATTTGTTGTAAACTATTTATTTTAGTGGTTTTATGTATATGTGGCTGCTATTTTGATGAATTATAATGATCAATATTTTAAGATTAAAGATGAAAATGTGAATCATCACATTAAAAGATTGAATTATCGTACAATCCTCCTAAAGTAATGTTTTACAGGGAGATTTCCATACATAATACACTATTCTTATGCATTTAGATATCTAATACTTAAAATTTACCGTAGTAAGTGCAGCACTGAGGGGTTCTTGTCTGTAGGTGTACCGAAGCAGTAGGACATATAAGCATAAGATATTGCATAAAATATGCATCTGGAAACTATTTTTCATAGTGGTATGGTATGGTTGTTTTGTAGCATTTCTTCAGCTTTGCTAGAATATCAAACCACCATACAATCAGGAAGAAAGGTGGACGAACCAAGCTGCTGCTATTCATGTATTAAGGATTCTAGTTTTCATAAGCTATCAAATATACCAAGTTGTTAAGGACATATAATCAAATATATGTTCTTCATTATGACATTTTTTTGTGTGGATATTTGAGTGAATTTACTCACAAACTCAAATATGCATGTGTAAAAATTGAACCCAAGACATCTTGATTAATAACTGAAGCTCTTAATCACTAGACTAAAGTTTCTTGCGCATTATCACATAGTATTAAACAATCTCAATTATCTAGGGCTGGGTTTCTTAAATTCTTAGCCAGTAACAGGAAAAAAAAACTGAATTGGACAAGAATTTGTACAATTATTAAGGGAAACCAAGAAGCAAATATAGATAACTTTCAAGACATGACAACATGACACAAAAAATGACTATATACATACAAAAAAAGAAAGAGAAGCTAATGGAAATTTGGCAGACTGAGAGAATTCCAGTTGGAATGGGCAAAGAAATGTTACTAGAGAGGATTTAGACTACCGAGTCCAAATTTGAGCTGGAATCGAGGTAGGGAGAGCTAATTGTTAGAATGAAGCTGGAATAGTAATTTGTATGCTGCTGAATTCTCAGCTTCTTCAACCTAGATTTTGGGTCTCCATAAGCAAATAATGTTTCATTATTTGCAACAACTTTAACTGAGCATAAGAATCTTGCATCATGAGCAGGTCCTTCCTTTTCTTCAAGACTGCAAAAGCCAAGAATCATAACTGATAAGAGACTATTATAAATAAGGAGCATAAAGCAACGAAGCCATAGAAAATATTCATAGTTACGTAGATAATCAAGAAACTAACTAATTATGCTCATGTGATTGCGGATATTCATGTTGACTGGCATGTTAAGTGTATTATTGTTATTTATTATGAAACTGAGGAAAAATATAAAAGAAATGTGAATTAAAGTTGAATGGATGAACACTAAACCTAATCTCTCACATAATAATATAAAAAACTAACATAAATACAAGATTGTGCAACTCACAACATGCCGACCAATTTATGGCCTAACTAATCATTTGATGAGAAAAATATCCGGGTTAAATAAAGTAATGCATAGATAGAAAAATCATATTGATAAGAAATGTCCTCACAAATAAAAGATGATTTTGTACAGCTTTGTTCAGATATGTTAAAGAGATTTTGGGTTTAAATCCTCTCTCATTGTTTTTTGTTTTAACCATCTAAATTTCATCATGCATGGTACAAGTGGCACCAAATTGCAATGAGAAAAATCACAAATTTGGGTAAAAATCTTTATGCAAGTATACAGCAGATTAAATTAGTAACAGGTTCAAAATAAATATAAATCCATGTGATAATGTTTGATCTTCATATCGAAATCATAGAAATTAATATTACAGCCAAAAAAACATATAATTCTTGCCCATAAAACTGCTCATAGAATACAATAATCTATTTTGGCTCTAGATCTTGGAAAGCTGGTTATATGTATTTTTTATAGAGAATGACAGAATTTCATCAACTCATTGTCAGCTCCAAATATTAATTGAACTACTACTACAGGAGAGCTACTCTCAAACTATTATTTTCTATCAAAAACACCATCCCAAAAAATATTAAGCTCTCTCTCTCTCTGTCTCTCTTGTCTCTTCAACTAAAGTGAGCAAGTATCAGTTAGTATCACACATAATGGACCATTGTGTATAACAAGAGAGGGAGATGAAAGAGTATGACTAAGAAATGCATATTCTCTCTCTCTCTCTCTCTCTCTCTCTCTCTCTTGTTCAAGTAAAAACTATTGAATACTTTTCCTACTAAAGGTAAGAAATTCAGTAGTACCATTAGTGTGGATTGGAACCCTCGAACTGTTACTAGTAGGACCACACTGCTAGAAACATTGGAAGTTTATGGTATTTTGAAGTGTACAGCCTTTTCCACGACTCAGACTAGCATGATCACTAAGGCCTTTCCAGCCAATCAGGTTTGCACCAAGTGTTGGATTTATTTTCAAAATAAAGCAGCTTACCAACAAAAAGTTTTCTAGAAACCAATGCTCACATAAATTTGCATTACATGCAGATGTTGCTATTCATTAACCTTATCCTAATTATTTGTAATCAACTTCATGAATCCTCATTTAGAATATCAGCAAACTAATCATCAATAACCTTAGCCTAACCTTGTAGGACCAATTTTACAACTTCACAATTCCCCAATGGTTCCTAGTAGTCTAAAATGAAGGAAGCTAAGCCCTGAAGCTAAGGAAGCAAAGGTACCTCCTCTGAGGCTCTCTAGTAAACTAAGGGTGAAAGAAAAGAGAGACGTTTGAAGGAATTTCATTGGTTCTCATTGCTTCAATTCAAAAGATAAATGCCCCATTTAGATGATAGAAAACAAAATTTTAAAAAATAAAAAAACAAGACATTGAGAATCAAGAAAATATCAGCTCAACGTTTTAGTCTATTTATGAAAACACTATATTATATGAGAGATTTTGTGAGATATCACTAGGATATCTTATGAAGATCTCTTCCTTTCATGAGGAGCAGCAAAGCAATTCCCAAGCATTCATACAACATCAAAATTAGCCTTTCTTTCATTTGATCCTCTTATGTGACCCTTAGCGGAGCAGCAATTTAATTCTAGTGTTGTCTAATGCATCCAACTACTAACTACCCAGAAAATATTATGCATAACTCATGAGATCTAAAAGTCCTTGATAACATCCAAATCACTACTTCCCTGGGAAGTGTGATCACTTATGTGCTAAACAAGAGTAAGAGATTGTGTCAAGTTATCGGACACCATCCCTATCCCAAACTCTAGGAAAGCCTCCTA
The DNA here is from genome assembly GCA_021442155.1 of Cymbidium sinense. Classification (NCBI taxonomy): domain Eukaryota; kingdom Viridiplantae; phylum Streptophyta; class Magnoliopsida; order Asparagales; family Orchidaceae; genus Cymbidium; species Cymbidium sinense. Next base: position 72,278,433 of record CM038224.1, on the reverse strand, counting down.
GATCTTCAAATTTATTTATTATGCCATTTATCATAAGATTATCCAATACAGTATTTGATTAACTGAGCATAAGCTATGAACTATGATATGATTCTTATTCTTATTAAATAAAATATCATGAAACCTTGGCAAACTTATATATTAATTTAACACTATATACTTGGTCACTTATCTAAGCTACTAAATTCAATTATCCACTATCTAATTTTCAATAGATGTCTAATATAAAACAACCTGTTATTGTCCCTCTAAATAATCATTCCTCAATCCATCCTTCCTAATTTTACAATACATACAACCTCACATTCACATTTCTATCATGCTCAATTTGATTATCAATGACATTACTATTGTTCAATGCTCCAATCCACAACAATGTCCACTAAATTATGATTTTATAAAAATTAGATTTAAGCTCCATGATATTTTCTAATCACAAAATACTCCTATGACACATTTTCATTTTAATCAAAGTTTAAGATTGCACAATTAGATATTGAGACATTTTTTGTTCATGAGGCAAGGCATAAACCTCGAGGTGTTTTGAGACATAAGCTTTAGAATCAATAAACTGCACAAAGTAAGAAGTATTATACAGACATTAAAGTATAAAATAAGAAGTAATATATTACAATACTAAAATTAAATCTTGATGAAGTATCATACAAATATTACTGAATGTAATATGCCAAAATAAGTTCAACACAATAAGTTTCTCTCAATCATTCCCAAAATAAAGTAAGAACATAACATATAAATATTCACAAAATAAGAAACCTTTACACAAAACAATGCAATATTTTAGGTATAGAAATAAATAAAAAATACTTATTATTATCGGTAAGAAGAGAAGATGTAGTGGAGAAAGAGAAGATGTTGTGATTCTTATGAAGGAAAGAGCCTTGGCAAGGAGGCAGTAGTGATGACAACACTTTGAAACATGAGACCAAACAGATACGGTTGGGTAGTAAAGGAGAGGTATGAGCAAAATACAGAAGAAAAAAAATAATGAAAGTGATATTTTAGTTAATATATCTTATTTATATTTACTATTTATTTTTTAAAAAGTAACTTAACCTCTAGATGTAAGGCGCACGCCTCTTCATTTCTAAGGCGAGGTGTGCCTCACACACAATGAGGCCCATGCTTTAGATAAAGAATTCAAGGCATAAGCCTTATGTCAAAAAATATTCTAAAAGGCATCAAGCTTGGTGGGTTTTGAGGTGCGCCTGAAATTGCATAATTTTGAACAAAGATTTTAACCGAACAATGTTAATTTTAGATATTACATCATCATTAATATCCTTAATTTTATATATAATAGATTCAAAATACTTAAACGTATTGCATCTAAGTATCACTTATCTTGTAGTAACATTGACTTTGAGAATACAACTACTATAATTATATTCCATTTGGTCAACCTTCATTCTAGTAATTCTAAGGTTTTTATTTTATAAATATTTTCTCTAATGTTCCATCTTTTCACTTATTTAAGCATGACACTCCAATTAAAATTATGTCATATGCAAAAAGCATACAACGATGAGCATCACTTTGAATATTCCTTGGAAGCAACTCCATAAACATTTCTACTATTTCTCGAAAACCAACAATCACTCCACTACTTTTCAAGGCTCCATCATAAATATCTTTAATAACTTCAACATCTACTTAATATGTATCTTTTTATTAAGATGCAACAAATCAATTTCTTGATGCTCAAATATAGGCCTTCTCATGATCGATCAAAACCATGTGAAAACCCTATTTTATATCTCTACATTTTCCATTAATTACCATAGGGAAAAAATCATGTATGTATTAGATCTTCCTTACATGAAACCAATATAAATGCTACAATTTGGAATATCTTTGCTCATAAATTACACTTATTTGCCTTAGCACAAAAAAATAAAAAATTATGTTCATTACTCTCCTATAACTTTCATTTTACAACTAAAAAGTAAAAATCACTAATTACTACAATTTTGAATTAAACCAAAGTATTTTCTCTCTAACCATTTGATCTTTTAGTCATGAAAGTTTCAGTAAAAGTATTATTAACATAATCATTGTATCACCCATAACTCTTCAAATATTAATATGTACCCCATCTAAATCTAAAATTGCACTTTTCTGCACTTCTTTAAAGATCATTTGACATTTTCTAGATCAATCTATAATATATCTCATTATTTTATTTAATACTGTTATAAAATAATTTTCACTCTCATTTAATAATTTTTCAAACTAGAATCTTTCATCTTTCATTGGCATTTTCAGCTTGAATGAAGATCTTGTTATTATCATTTCTAATGCATCTAATTGCACACTATGAAAATCAAGGTTATTGATGTCTAGCAAATCTTTTTTATATCAAATTCCTGCGTTATCAACTAACACAATGTAGAAACAATGGTGGGCAGTTTGTTAGAAATTTCTTGATATCATATTAACATCAAATTGGCATAGTGTGAAATCAAGGTGAGTAAAGTACTGTTATTCTTCTTGATGTAGTACAAAAACTAAATTGATTGAAAGTAGGCAAGTAGGCTGTACAAACAATGAAATATAGTAGATTTTTTTGTTTAGAAGATATTTTATCATTTCAATAAAAACCTATTTCTATAAAGAATGCCCAAGTCTTGCATTTTCATAGAGTCGAAGGTGCATAACTTGAAAATTTTTCTTTTGCCTTCTCCTATGGGGATTGATTCTTCCTTTTAGGAATTTTCATATTCCTGTTTCCTCTTTACCTCCTATCTCCCCTCACTTAGAGGGTTTTCTCATCTAAAGTTTAAAATTATATTCTTCAAATTATCTCCTAGGTTATTCCACTATATCAAATTCTTCCCTTCCCATAATCAAAAATTGAAAAATACATCATAATTTTCCATTTCTGCAGCATGCTCATCATCATTCCCTTTCTGCACTAGGAAAAAGGAATACAAGTGCAACCAACGATTAAACAATGCTAGTCAAGCAAAGCTGCAAGGTTACTAAGAAGTGTAAAAAAGAGAACCACTTACCTGTAAACTGGCTTTTGCCAACGCTTCTTGGAACAAAGTTCATGAAGCCTCTGCTTTGAACCATCGACTTCCTCTCCTCCATTTGCATGAGCCTTGCTCATGGCGTGCCCACCATTTTTCTGTCTGGATGCTGGCGTGTCTTCCCATGTTTTACTGATATGTGAAGAGCACTTAGCAATCTCCATGTGGTCAACATCATCATGGCACAATTTCTGCAGTGCATCTCTCGCAGCATTGAGCTTTGCAATAGGCCTCTGCTCAGAGGACCCAACACCAAGAAGCTCCCCATCAACGTAAACATTAGTTATGTTCACGTTATCTTTCTTCCAATTCTTAAACTCGATACTCAACCCTTGTTTTTGACATAGCTCATAGATGTGTGACACAGGTTGCAGATTTGGAGTTTCCACAGTAATGATTGGCTCTAAAATTCCCCTAAAAACCTATCGATGTAATCATAAAAAAGCAAATTTCAAGCTCAGTAGCACTAAATAAGTGAATATGATTTTTTTTAGAATCATGAGTTTAAAAAAAAAAAAAAAAAAGGAAAATTTACCTTCCAGAAATAACCACAAAAGGCAGGAAAATGGAAACATATGGGAAATTTGAACGAGAGAAAATCAATAAAAATATCCAGAAAGATGGTAAAAATCTACCTTCCAGAACTCCACGAGATTGAAGCTACAATCTATGTAGATGGCGGCAGCAATAGCCTCAACAATATCCGCCAATACCTTAGGAGCTTTTACCATGCTTCCCCCATATGAAATTCCAGCATAGTCCTCCTCTCTTTCTTTGCTAACTGCTTCAGTGAATTCATGCACCTTAAAAACCAAAATCGAAAATTAAAAACTATTGGAAAGAAATACAGAAACAAAAAATCGTAATATTGAGATGGAACGATCAATTGACACCATTGCATCAAGCGTGGGAGAGTGTCGACGGAGATAGCGGTAAAAATCATGACGAATTGCAACGCGAGCAAGTTTCTCCGTGGAGATATTGGCGGCTCGAAGGAGCGATAGAGAACCAGGACCGACTTCAGGGTTAGTAAGGAAGACAAAATTGGTGAATGCAAGGTTAAGCACGGCATCTCCGACAAACTCAAGCCGCTGGTAAGAAATGCGGCTGGGGTGGGAGGAGTGGCTTAGGGCCTCCTCCAGGAGCGACAAATTATTGAATGAGTATCCAATGATGAATTGCACTTGCTCCAATGCTTCCTTCATTTCCTCATCGACGACGGGCGTCTCTTCCTGCGCAGGAGTCGACGGAGGGGAAGGAAACCAGGAGGGCGTGACATCAACCGGCGACGCCGCTGATGTGAATCGGAGGGCGGACGTGGGCCTTATCGATGTCATGCCCAAGTAGATCTCTTCCATACTAGGCTTTCTTATTCTCCCTTGATCTCAAGATCTCAATCTGTTGAGAGTCTAGCTCTTGAAGGGAATGAAGAGGAAGGGGATGGCCGGGCCGGGATTTAAAGAGGATCAGCGATGACGAGGGCGATGCGCCGACGATGGCTTTTAATTCTGCGCCTCAGCAGTGAATACTTTCTTGTTGGGAAAGAATATATCGACAATAATATAATACGACGTGGGTCGACAATGGTGGGGCATCACTGAATTTTTCACTGGATCTTTTTAGTTTTAAAGCGCCTTGATTACATGTCAAAAAAAGGTTTTTTTTTTATGAGCTTAAATAAATGATTACTCTAATGATTTTTGAATCATCCGAAAATTGGAATTAAAATTTTTAGTTTTGATTTTTAGTTGAACTTTTGAGCTAATTAATTAATTTATAAAATTATTTGCAGTCACTCATCATAATTTCATATAATATTTAAATTATATTTTATAAAAAAACAAAATATAAAATATTCTAAATATTAACATATAAATATGCATATATAAATGTTAGTTTTTTTATATTATTTACTTATATATATATATATATATATATATATATATATATATATATAAAATTTTCGATGAGATTACTTTAATTGAACTTCTTTTGAATAAGACATTTATCAATCAAGTCATAATTTTCATTTTATTTTAATATAAATTTTAAATATTATTATGAGCTATAATTATCACATCACATTTTAAAAAATTTAATAAAAAATTTAAGATTTAATTATTATTATAAAATATTCGATATTTCATTCTAAAATAGCCCTCTAAGACTTTATTATATGGATAGAATACCAATCTCTCATTTTAAAGAAAATTTTGACTATATAAGTCTTATAATAGCAAATATTAATGAAATATGCCTAACATTTATTTTCTTACAAATTATGCCCAAAAGTTCATTTTGAATCAAAATATCTTCGATTTGTTTTTCAAATAGGGTTGATACCTTTGTTGAAATGTTATGCAACCTTCTAAACATATTAGTTCCTCAATCCTTCTACTTTTCAACTCCTCCGTTTCTAGCAATTATAGAGTTTGGGCTACAACAAAGTTCATATTGATGCTCTTCACATTCACCATATGTGAAGTTTATTGATATTATATGTTTAATTACTTAATTTTGAAAGTTAGATTTGCACTTTAAACCTTTAACCCAAACATCAAATTACTTGCTATAAAGATGTTAAAATCATCTTTGAACCACTTTTATCTTCAAATTATGATTAAGTCATAATATAATACATTGAATAAATTTTGAACTATATTTGAATAATCATCAAAAAAATGATAAAACTGTTATCAAATTATCTTTGAATCATCTTCAATCATGATTTGAACAGCCTTCAAATCATGATCAAACAATCTTTTATCCTTGATCAAACTATGCTTAACACATCTTGAAATCATGATTATTTTTAAATCATGTTTAACCTTTTAAGTAATATTCAAACAAGATTTACTCTAAGTTTGATTATGGTTTAAAAAAGATTTAAATAGCTTTAATAATAATCTTATCATGTTTAAAAAAAATTAAAGATGTTTTGATCATGTTTTGTAGATGATTAGATTGTTCAATCATGATGCAATGAATTATTGAATCACGATAAAAATGATTCAATCATGGTCTAAGGATGGTACAATTATAGTTTAAAGATATTTCATGCATAGTGTTGACATTAAAAAGGTCAAGTTTTTATGGTTTGTACCTAGTTTGATTTGTGGCCTTAGTTTCACTTATGATCAAACCAAAATCAAATGTCTCAATAAGTCATAGGGTTCTTTAGAGCATATGGTGACTCAAAACACTTTGGCATGAAGCTTGATGCTAACACAAAATGTGTCAAACCATGACCCCATAAAATAGGGCAATTAAGACAAATGGGTTAACATGATTTTTTAAAATAATTTGGAATTAGGTGAAGCTAAACTTATCTAAATGACTAAATTATATCAGACCATTGAGATTAAGTCATATTTGAGATATAAAGACTTCATTCAATTGGGTTTAAGGCTATCAATTTGTTAGATTGGTTACAATAAGTTAGCTGGGTCAAGTTGACCCATTAAGTAATTACAGCCATTTTAATTGAACTTACTTCACTTAAATAGACAAATTGACAAAATATTTGAGTCCAAAAACTTGATTAAGATGTTTGAAACACAGCTTAACTTAAACGAATTACTTTAGCCCATTTGATTAATGACATTTGGATAAATAGCTTAGCATGACCCATTTGGATCAAATAAAATTAAAAATGATTAAACATTCATTTAACAATATAATTAGTTGAGGAACTTATTATACTTAATCTTGAAGCCTTATAATTACTTCCCCAACTCAATTAACCCAAAAATCCATTAATTACCATAGTTTAGCCTAAGGTAAAAGCTAAGCTTAAGTATGGTTAAGTTTAAGTATATTTGGCCTATCAAGTGGGTCTAGCATCACACCAACCATTAGATTTAATTATTCAAGATACGTAAATCTTAATCACCATGAATATTTTGGCTAAAGACTCAATTGTGGGGAATTATGTAAGTGAGATGCATGAGAGCCCCCCACTCTCACACTTCTTAACTAAGTTGAGAGAGATCATCCAAAGCTATTGATGCATGCTTAATTCATCTAGGTGACCACAATTTCCATTAAAAGCTTCAATCAAGCTTAAGCCTTAGGATCTTTTTAAGGCAAGCTATAATTTGAAAATGCAGTGGTGGAGCTACTATTTAAAAAGTTGTGGTGGTATTATCATTTTTTATTTTTAAAAAGTCAAACCATAACTTTATGGCAGCTATCATACTCTATTAGGTCAGATTAAAAAAATACAACTTTTTCATCATATATTCTCGTAAATATGGCCATAATGCAGTGTGTTTTTGCACCATCATTGTTGTGCCAAACACACCCTTAGTATTCCTTATAATTCAAGTTGCCTCACTCTAATTTTAAAGAAGGTTTATTGATTCTCACTTTACTAGTAGTGGGAGGATCTACACTTATTAGCTCACACAATTAAATTTGAGAACTTTAAAAAACTAATGGGACTCTAGTCTATAAAAGAGTTTAAATCACAACATGGTGAGTGAAACCCATTTTTGTGTAGCACTTGAACTCCTCAACCTTCAAGTAAATGAATTTTTCTGCAAGGCATTCTGTTGAGAGAAATCAAGATAAATTGCTCTCAAGTTAGGAGACCCGAGCCCAAACAATCCTCTAATTTTGATCCAAGCAAAAGATGAAGATAATATGTAAACCATTGATCTTTTTTAAATAAGATTCAAAGATTCAAATTGAGCTGGATGGTTGATTGATTTGATAATGAGGAATTTTAAGTTACTTTTAGTGGGCTTCTTTTTTTTTTTGTTATGATTAATATCAAATTATATGAAATTTTGACCATAAAACTATTTAACCATGTAAAATTTAGAAAAAAAATGCATACATGCCATAATTTCTTATTTTTTAGTTAAAAAATAATTAGCATTTATTTTAATTATTAAATTCATTAAATAGATGTCAAAAATCTCAAATTCTCTTAAGAGATTATTGACGCTCCATCAAACCTCTTATCAAAAGTCCAATGGCATGATAAAGTATATATGCAATTGCAATTAAACTAATTTTTAAACATTTATTTTACTGTTCAACAATTTTTAATGGTTAGAATTTTAATTTTAAAAATAAAAATAGGATGTTTTGCATGTAAAAGTATTATTATAATTTGTTCTAAAATTTTTAAAAATTATTTAATGTGTTCAACACTACCATTGAGTCCCAATGCAAAAGTGGAGGTGCGTTATAGTAAACGACCGATGAAAAAATGTCTTTGCAAATGTGTTGGCCGGTGCAATGTTAAATAAGCAAGGGTTCCCACATTATGGACGGATGCGGGCAAAGAAGTTAGTCCATAAAACTAGAATTAGGTTAGGATCTTGGAATATAGGTACTCTTACAGGTAAATTAATGGAATTAATAGATATTATGGTTCATAGAAAGATAAATATTTTATGTGTTCAAGAAACTAAATGGGTTGGGGAGAAGGCTAGGAGATTGATAGTTTAGGTTTTAAACTTTGGTATTCCAGGTAAAAGTCGAACTAGAAATGGTGTAGGTGTGATTATAGATAAAAGTTTGAAGGATAATGTTATAAGTATTAATAGATGTGGAGATAGAATTATAGCTTTAAAGATTATTGTTGATACTAAGATTATCAATGTTATAAGTGTTTATGCTCCTCAAGTAGGTTTGGAGATAAGTTCAAAAGAAAAATTTTGGAATGAATTAGAGGGATTAATACAAAAGATACCTCTTGAAGAAAAGTATTTATTGGAGATTTAAATGGACATGTTGGTAGAGTGGTAGAAGATTTTAAAAGTATTCATGGTGGTTATGGATTTGGAGTGACTAATGAAGAAAGTAGGACTATATTAGATTTTGCCTTAGCTTATGATTTTGTAGTTGTTAATATTTTATTTAAGAAAAGAGATGAACATATTATTACTTATAAAAATGGATCTAGTAAAATACAGATTGATTATTTTTTGATAAGGAAAATAGATCGTTTAGATTGTAAAGGTTGTAAGGTCATTCCAAGTGAAATTTTAAGTACCAACATTATTAGTTTTAGATTTTAAGATGAAAGGTTGTAAGAGAAAAAATAAACTTAATTATTGTCCTAGGATTAGATGGGGACACTTAAAGAACACAAATAAAAATATTTTTAAGAGCAAGCTACAAGAAATTAAAGTTTGGGATGTTCATAAGGAAGCTAACGTTATGTGGGAAAAAGTATCAAGTGCTATTAAACAAGTTGCTAAAAATGTGCTTGGCGAATCAAAAGGAAAAGCTTCTTTTAATAAGAATAGTTGGTGGTGGAGTCAGAGTGTGCAAGAAAAGATAAGAAATAAGAAGCATTGTTATAAAACTTGGTTTAGATGTAAAAACCCGGAGAATTGGGAAAGATATAAAATGGCCTGTAGAGATTCTAAGAAAGCAATATATGATGCAAAAATTTAGCTTTTAGTGATTTATACAATAGATTAGATACCAAAGAAGGTGAAAGATGTATGTATAAGTTAGCCAACCAAAGAGATAGGAGAAGTAAAGACATAGTTCAAGTGAGAGTATTAAGGATGAAAATAATAAAGTGCTTTTCTTAGAAAAAGATATTGAAAATAGGTGGATGAGGTATTTTAATAAACTTTTCAATGAAGGATCTGAAAGTACGATTGATTTTAGCAACCTTAATACCCTAAACAAAAATAGAGAATTTCATTTTTATCGTCGTATTAGTAAATATGAAGTTAGTGAAGCTTTAAAGAAAATGAAATGTGGAAAAGCAGTAGGACCGGATAATATTCCAATAGAAGTGTGGAAATGTTTAGGAGATCAAGGAATTTCTTGGCTTACAAATCTTTTTAATGTTATTTTAAAGACTAAAAGATGCCAGATGAGTGGAGAAAGAGTTTGTTGGTTCCTATATTTAAGAATAAAGGTGATACACAAGATTGTGCAAATTATAGAGGAATTAAGTTAATGTGCCATACATTAAAATTATGGGAGAGAGTAATTGAGCATAGATTACGATGTGATAAAGTTTCTCTGTCAGTTTGGTTTCATGCAGTAGATCTACTATGGATGCTATACATTTGTTAAGAGGTTTGATGGAAGCATAGAAAATAAAAGGATCTACATATGATATTTATTGATTTAGAGAAAGCTTATGATAAAGTCTCAAGAGATGTTCTTTGGAGAGTTCTAGAACAAAAGAAGTTAATATTGGTTATATTCAAGTCATTAAGGATATGTATACTAGAGGCTGTCACTTGTGTCCAAACACAAGGAGGATTGACAAACTATTTTCCTATTTGGTTGGATTACATCAAGGATCAACATTAAGCCCTTATCTTTTTACTTTAGTTATGGATGTTCTTACGAGGCATTTACAAGAAGATGTACCTTGGTGTATGCTTTTCTTGATGACATTCTTCTTGTTGATAAGACTAGAGAGGAGTCCAAAGAAACTTGAATTATGGAGGTCAACTTTAGAGTCTAAAGGTTTTTTAGTTTAAGCGGATCTAAAAGCGAATATATGGAGTGTAATTTTAGTTGTAGAAATTTTAGTAGTAGTGTTGTGACTTTAGGTGATCAAGTCATTAATAAGAGTGAGCGATTCAGATATTTAGGCTCTATTGTTCAAAATGATGGTGAAATAGATGGAGATGTATTATTAGTAGAATTCAAGTTGGATGGTTGAAGTGGAGGAATGCATCGGCCTATTATGTGATAGAAAAGTTCCACTTAAACTTAAGGAAAATTTTATAAGATGGTGGTAAGACACATTGACTTATGGTGCAGAATGTTGGCCAATAAAAGAAACATAAGAGTAAGTTAAGTGTTACGAGAGATGAGGATGCTGGATGAGTGGCTTTACCCTTAGAGATAGAATGCAAAATGAGTATGTTCGGGAAAAAGTTGGAGTAGCTCCAGTGATAGATAAGATTAGGGAGAGTCGCCTTAGATGGTTTGGCCACATAAAGCGTCGGTATCGATGACATTAGGAGAGTAGATGCATTAGATTTTCCTTATGTTAAGAAAGGTAGAGGTAGACCTAAAAGACTTGGTTAAGATGTATAAAAATGATCTTAGTATACTTGAATTAAATGAGAATTTGACACATAATAGGACACAATGGAGACAAGGATTCATGTATTACTAGTGGGATTAAGGCTTGTTGTTGTTGTTGTGTTAGAAGATTCTATTTTAAATTAATTAACTTATTTAAATAATTCTTAAAATTCAAATAAAATTTAGTTGTGTTCCTCAACCCAACATACAAATCTCTAAATCTTTGCAAGGTTGGTTTGATTAGTTGCCAAATTACCATTTTACTCTTTGGTGAGTCAAGGATATTGGTAACTTTTCACGAACCTAGATTGCTAGTGCGACTTAATTTATTAGAATTTATTTAAAATAATTTTTATAATTAACATATTATACATTTTAATTATTTAATTAAAGAAGAACCTTAAGTAATCTTAAAATTTTTGAGATTATTTAAGCATGCTATTTAAATCCTCTTAGTGCATGCATACACTTTGCCAAGATCATTTTGTTCAAATTTTAAATATTAAATTTTTAAATATTTTTAAATTGTTGCTATTTTAATAATAATTTTTAAAAAATTAGATAATTTAAAAATCTAGAATTAATTGGATATGCTCATCCCATGTGCATGAGTGTATATCTAAAATTTTATAAGAACTAAATATATGCTTCCCATGATATCAATTTTCAATTATCACTTTTATATTAATAAAATCATTAATTTAATGAAACTAAGTTTTCAAGGGTTAATTTAGTTTCTTCAAAGTCATTCTAAATGGTGAATGTTACAAAATATTTTACAAAATTTATCTAAATTATTTATTCTTTTCATGATTTATCACTATTTTATGATAAATGTACATATATTAAAAAAATTCAAAATATCTATAATATTTGAGAATAGCATTTAATTTGATTCAAGAAATTAAGAAAACTAGTTAACTTGATTTAACCTCAATTTGACTACTTTTTATCAATCACTTCTTATATTCCTAAATTATTTAAGGAATAAATGTTTTGAATTTGACCTTGACCTCCACTTGAGTTTAGAATTTACAAAAGAGCCTCTTTTAATAAATCAATTCAAATATCTACTTATAATTTTAACTTAAAATATTGCTACTATTTATTTAAATACTTCAAATTATTAAATAATTTTGAAATCTCAAAGAAATTTTCAATTTTATTTGGATATTGAAAATATTTAAATCAAAGATTTTATTTATTTAATTTGGTGAGGATCAATGACAAGAATCTTTCTAGAATATTGGAGACACATCTCCATGGTGTTTTGGCCAAATTAAGGTCTCTTAATCATGTTCATTTTATACTTTATATATATATATATATATATATATATGCATAATATATCAAACTAAAGATTATATGGTTAGTGCACCTGCACCATAGATTCTTAAAAAGACTGATTTGATCTCAATGATGTGAACTACAATCGATTTTAATTGATGTGAGTATCCCTTCGCTTGTAGTATCAGCATGCACTCCATTAGAGTGATTTATATATTGGCTTGACTTGATGAGCATGGTTGTACACTTTAGTTAGGTTTTTTAATTTTGAAACTTAGCCAACCCATTTAATATAGTTATGTGCTTTTGACTGTATTTTTCATTCGCATCAATCATACTCTTTTTGATTAAAAAATTTCTTAAACTAGTCATGCTCTTTTAACTTAATCATTTTTTATAGCAACCATACCAATGTTGATTGTAGTGCTTGTCTTTCTACTTATTACAAGATAATCATGATTAATCATACTCTTTTGACTAAATTTATTCTGAATGTACTCATGCTTTTTTGACTATATCATTTAGTTTCAAATGCACTCTATAGTGAATTTTCATATGGTCAACCCTTTTGACTAATTAGTGATCTTATTTTCAAAAAGCCTATTGAGTTTAGTCATATCATATTTTTTTGAATTCCATCTCAATTTGGTTGCACCCTTGACTTGGATATTCTATTTATTAATCATACCTTGTAGTTGAATCCTTTGGTTCTGAGATACACTTGTATTTAAACCATTTCTTCCTTTTAGGGTAATCCTATGCTTTAAATAATTTGAGTTTATTTAATATCCATAAACATTATATCTTTGTAGTATTTGAATCCTAATCAAATACTTAACATAAATAGCTAAACATTTTAGTTACTCTTTTTACATATCATTTCATTGGCATATGCTTGATTTCAATAACTATGAAATAGGTGAGTATGATCTCTTTTAATTTATAATAAATTAATTTTTATTATTAAATGATAATTTAACTAATAATAAAAAATATCTTATTTTGACTAGATCTTATATGATTGTTCAAAGAATATAAACAACCTAAAGTGCGCTACCTTTTTCAACATTAACTTATAATGTGATAAGATGATAGGCTTTAGTTTGATTACATCATTTAAGATAAGCTAATTTGGTAGCTTATCACAATTATATGAGTTGACCATTTTTATATCAAAACTTTTGCACACACATAAGTGTTGTGTAGGTCACAACTTCTTAGGCATTTAGCATAGGCTAGGGAATAGTTAAATAAAAATTTTATTAGAGGATCCTTTTGGTGCACAACTTATACTTTTGTGTACTAGTTTAGGATAGCTGATTGTTGTACATTTATTATTATTATTATTTTTATTATAAAAGAGATATTTTTTTAAAAGTGTCCAATATATATTTAGTGATTATTTTACATTTAAATAAATAGGAATTATGCATTAAAAAATTGAAATGCTAATTCAAATATTATTTGCTAAATAATTATGTATAAATAATATGGTATTTAATTTTTAATCTTATTTTTATTGTGTTATGATATCCTTATTTAATACATTACTTCTATTATACTTTTAGACTAAGAAAATATTGTACATATTATAAGGTATAAGCAAAATCTCCAAACCAAGTGCATACTTAGATCTATGAGTACCCACCAATTAGCAAGCACACAAGTATTCATTCAAACTAGATAAGGGCCATACAAGAAGAGTCAATCTCTTATCTTATTAATTATTTTATTTTTTATATATAATTAAAATTTTTGAGCATGTATATGTAGTGGTCAATTTCTTTGTTTATCTCCTTTTATACATAAATATGTAAAATATCTAACTGTATCGACATATTACTTATACTTTTATTGCCATCAAAACACATTATTTGATTTGATTTTATTTTTAGTTTTATCTGATGCTTATTTACTTTGTTTTTTGTTGTGTTTCTTTCAACTATAAATGGCCTTTGTGAGGAGATCTTAACATAAAATTTTTGTATTAATTTTAATAAATTAAAAATCAAATAAAAATAGATTAAAGATATTTTTTAAAACTAAGGCTCTATTCAGCCTCTTTTTAAATAATTTTTTTTCTTTTATACCTTTAGATAATGTATAATAAAGAAATTACCGATGAACAAAATCCTCAAACATTGGTACACATTCATGACATAGGTAAATTACATATATAAAGAAGTCTTCCTTACTTAGGGATATATAATTTGCATCACTATCATAATCCTAAAGATAGATCTTTTCATATAAACATGAATTTTAATATGCTTAAAGGTCTTAGCGTGCAAGTTTGTGTCAAGCCTAACCAAGATAGAGTTTTATATCAAATTTAAGTAACTTTAATTGCATTTAACTTAGCATTATATCAAGACATATATTTGCACATTTAAGCATTATCATCTTAATTCATGCCTTAATGTTTTCCTAATAACATGAAGGGTAGTCCATGTCATTTGTATATAGAAGGTCACCATTATATTAGCTTTAAAGCAGCCCAACTTTTATCTTTGACATAACTATCATATATCTCAGATACATCATATGAAAATTATTTCACATTGCTTGAAATCATTTATCCATAATTAAAAATCCCCTTGGCCCATTACATGCATAGCCACTTAAGGTGTTTGATCATGGTCCAACCCTTTAGATCTTCTATGATCAAGAAAGCCATTCTTGCTTAGGAAACCCCATAACTTAGAATGAGAACTTTTCTTAAATCATCATTATCCTTTTAGCTATGCATGCTTGTTTAAGATAAATATTTTTCTTGTTATAGCTTTGGGTCATATCTACATAAACATCTATCTATCTTATTCATCTTCACTAGGATATTTATGATTGTTTGGGTTCCTACTAGACTCTATGCATTAGATTACATATACTTACATAAGTGAATCATTTTAATTTAACAATATCTAGTTAGTATACATATTTTTATTCATGTTGATCATCAAACAACTTATATAGATCATATCTTATTTGAATGTCCTTTTAATATTATAGAAGAAGTCTACTTAGATCATGTCCATCCACTCTTAGTGAACCATTATTCATTATGAACCTTTCTATCATTATAGACAACACCAAATTCGACTACCTCTATCCTTATTGAGTACATTAGACCCTTATCCATTAAGAAAATTTTCATCATTTTAGATAATGCCTACTTTTATCACTTTCATCCTTCTTTAATTGTCCATTATCTAGTAGAACTTTTTTTTTTCTTATAGATCATATTTACTTAAACCATGTCCATCCCTTTTAGAGGACAACTATACTTAGAAACTTTTCCATCATCTTAAATAATGTCAACATTGATCATGTTCATCTCTTCTTAACAATGCCTTGCCTATTATGATCTTTTTTATTATTATGAATAGTGTTTACTTTAGGCCATGCCCATTCTTACATAATTTTAGCTAAGAATACTTGGCTTTTGCAAGTTATCTTTGTCCAAGCAAACTTTTTTTTATCCCTTTGCATGTCTAAGCATTTGGATTCCTTAAATAACATGAATCATTTCCTACACATCTAGACTCTATCCAAATGTCTATGTCAGGTTGAATGATTTATTAAATTCCCATCTTCTTCTAATAATTTGGTCTTCATATTGATTAAGATATATTTGCATTAGTAGTCATGCGTCAATACATAAATCGGTTGGCTAGATGTAGCTTTTGACTTGTGGTTATGATACATTACCCATCATAATCATTATGTATATTTTTTTTATAAGGAGGACCAATATACAATACCTAAATTTCATATAATTAATCTAAATCTACTATTGTAGGATGAGACATACTAAGTATTTATGCCATATATAAGGTCAAAGCATTTTAAAACATCATTTCATTTCAAATAAATCTAAAAAATCTACCTATAATTAAGTATAAATAATTTTCAAAAAAAAAAAAAAATACAAAATACCAATATAAATTAAGATTATTTTTTAAATATAATCAAATTTTAAATTTAAAAGTATTTTAAATTATAAATTATTTTCAAATTTAAAAACATTTTTATTAATAAATTTTTAATTTATATTTTAAATTTAAATGATATATTTTGTTTAATTATATTCTTATGATAAGACCACACTATGGGATTTTTTTTTTGTATCATATGAGTTAAACCCTATTGACCTTATTTTCGGATGAGGTTAACATCATTTCTAAAATTAATAATTATGACACCTAATCTTAAACTAGGAGCCTCTTAATTAAGTGCTTAGGGCACTACATCTAGTGACTTAGTACATCTTCCTTGGGTTGGAATTAATCTAATGGGCTTAGGTAGACTCAACCTAAATTTCAAACTTGAATTAAATTAAATCAAATTTAAATAAATCAAAATAAAATCAAATTAAATTAAATATACGAATGCAAATCAAAGTCAAATCTAGTCAACTTATTTTAAATAGGTTTGACTTAGGTGGGTCCCATTAAGTCAAAGGTAAATCCACCAAAATTTGACTAAACAAAATCATTCCAAAAAATCCAAATAATAAAGTAAACATATTTAATCACGAATCTAAAGAAATTTAAATTTATTTAGGCCTTATTTAGATTAAATTAAACCACTTAGTCTAAATAAACATAAATAGATCTTATTGTGTTCAAACCCAAATCAAATTGAAATCAACTCAATTTGATTACTCAAAATCATTTAGAAATGATAATAAAACATAATCCAACCCATCATTGGGTCCAATTTGGTCAAATTGGTTATTTGATCTAAATGAACCCAAGCTTAACCTATTGAGCCCACTTTGGGTTCAAATGGGTTCAAATTGAAATAAAATGAAATCAACTACTCCAAATCATCTCACATATGTGATAAAGCATGATTGGAGTCCAAACAAAATTCAATTAAGTCAAATAGGTCATTTGAACACAATTGAAATCACATTCAACCCATTAAAGCCTAAATGAGTTGAAATAAAATGAAATCCAAAATTAATTCAAATCATAAATGAATTAATCAAATCAAAACATAATACATCATCAATTAAAGATGATTGAATCCAAAATTCAATGAATTAAATCAAAACCAAAATACATTGAATCCAAATGCTTGAATTGGGTTCAAATTTCCAATCCAATTCAAATGGATTTGGATTTAACCTCAAAATCACATTGAGTCTGATTTAGGCAGCAACACACCAGCCTAAAAGTTATGATGGTGTTGTTCAAAGCCATAAATGAAACCAAAGGGGAGAAGAGTTCAAGTTTTGACCAAGTAATGATGTTTGGTGGATTCCTCTTCCTCCCTTCATCCAAACTTCTTGGATTTTATCCAAGTGACCTTTGACTACCTCTTGGAGGATGGTTCCTAGGCTAAAAATCAATTGATCATCCTTCAACCAAATAGAGAATTGGCTTATTCAAAGAGAGAAAGAAAGAAGGAGCAAAGGAAATTCCATAGAGGCTAGCTCTTGGCCAAAGGAGGAATGGGGAAGGAGATGACTTCCTTCCAATTTATTATCCCAAGATACTCATAAGACCAAGGGGCATAAAATCCACCATTTGGCCTACCCTCTACCACTGGTGGCTGGAATCCAGCCAACCTAGAAGGTTGATTACATGGCTCTCGGCTATGTATGAAAAGAGAGAGGGAGGTCCTTTCCTCTCTCTCTCTTTTCATCCCAAAATACTCACAAAGGGAGGAGAAGAAGAAAGGAAGCATTCCCTCGACCGCTCACCACTGACAAACCAAAATTTAGTCAAATTTGGCCACCATTGTTGGGTCTCTAATGGAAAAACATTAAGGGGAATGTTTCACCTCAAATTGAATATTCCAACATGTTTAGAGGTTGAGGCGACCTCAAACAAATCCTCACCGAGGCTTGCCACCACCTGCAAGCCGAAGAATGATCAAACCTAATGGAAAATGGCTACAAGTTGATCTCCAAGGTGTTTGGCGGGGAGGCAAGCCACCAAATCATGTCCACAACTTCATCCCATAAAGGCGAAGGTGTTCAAGTCAATCCCATCGCTAGAGATCGTCAAAGTTGAGGTATGCCTCACAACCAACCTATATAGCATTTGATTTTGGTCCTTTGTGAAAGGAATTCAATCCTTATGAGGATTAAACAAGATATATATATATATATATATATATATATATATATATATATATATATATATATATATATATATATATATATATATATATATATATATATATATATATATATATATATATATATATATTACAAATCATTCTTTGATCATTTTTGCAATCAACATCATGTTGAAATGGCCTTGGATCGCGGGAAATCCATTGAATTCGATGGACGACATCAGCCTCTCACTGGAGATGCTCAAGGAATGATCTTCTCCGTTTGTTCCTTCTATTTGGAATGAACGACCAAGATCTAGCCGCACAATCTGATTAAACCCCTTAAGAAAACCACGAAATGAATCGGGACTGTCTAATCTTGGATCGATGGTCAGGATTCATCTCGCATGGCGTGACTTTTGACATGGCCGCCACGTGAATTTTGCGTGGCCCAGTGGCACCACGTCATTTGGCAAAGGTACCACGTTGGAGCCATTTAAAAATGATAAATCCCATTTTAATTAATTAAATAATCATTAAAAATTGCTTGAAACTTTAAAAAATCATAGAAAATTAAATATTATTCTACAAAATGCAAATGAGAGATATATGGATTCATCTAAATGAGTACAATTCATTAAACCCAAAATTTTCAATTAAGTTTAGATAAATTTGGCTTTTTTTTACCTTTAAATGAAATTAATTAAATTCAAATTAATTATAAACCATAAATATAATTGAAATGAAACTTTGGAGAACTAAAATTGAGGTTAAAACACACCTTAAGAAAAAATTATGAATTATTATAATGTAATTCAAGAAATATCAAATTTCCAACTCTAAACTTTAATTTTAATTAAATAAAATAAGTCATAAAAATGAATCAAATCACTTAAAATTGACATAATACATTAATGAACTTAAATATTTAACCACAAAATGCCCTAATTTGGTAATTAATTGAATTAATTAATTTAAATAGTTAACCAGAACTTAGGAAAATCATAAAAAATCAACCAAAATTTTAAATTTTAAGGATGAACCCTCTATGGAAGCATCTTTTAGGGAGGAATAAAAGAAAAATAGAATCCTCAACTAATCTCATTAAATTAGCTTAATTTGAGTTTTAATAAAAAACTTTAATTACACCTTAATTATGCATCTGATTAAAATGAAATTTTAAAAATATGAAATTGGCAAGGAAGCTCACTTGCCATAAAAATTTCAGGCCCAACTGACCTTTAGTTGGGATTTGTTGAATTTTGAAATCTCTAGGTCAATATAAATCAAATAATGAATTAAAAAGTTCACAAAATCATAAAATTCATAAAGTAACTTGAAATAATCCTCATTAAAATCAAAACACTCAAAAATAATTCTCCAACATTCTAAATCTGTGAAGTTTGATCACTTTCGTACTTAAGGGTTAATGAAATTAATAATACATATTAAGTTTAATTAAACTTAAGGTTAATGAACTCATAAATAAACCAATCAATACAATCCTAATCCACAATCAATGTAACCTAAGAATTGGATTAAAACATTAACCTATGAGTCTTAGGTTAACATAAATCAAACCAAATGAAAACATAAACATAATTCAAATAAAACATTAATGAAAACAAATGTTAAATCAATCCAAATCAAATTAAACAAATCAAACCAAATTGAAAATAAACCAAACCAAGAATGAAAAATAAATCAAATCAAAGAAATAAAATGAAGAATTAAATTTTAAAAAGAATTGGAATATAAAACCAAATTGAACTCAAAACCCAAATCATTTAAATGAATCTAAAAGGATTAATTAATATGCTTAAGGATCTTAGTTAAGTCTTTAGGATAGATCTTCATCTTAAGATGAAAGTTTTATTCCATTAAGGGTTAGGATGTTTAATAGAATAAGTTCCACCCAGAAGTGAAATCTATTCTACTCTTCAGTCTTGAAAACCTAAACTTCACTTTAACAAAATAAAAGAACTTGAAAATAAAAATCATTAAATTATTTGAATTGAAACCATCCAAAGGTGAATCAAATAAACTCAAACTCCAAATTGAAACTAGAACTAAAAAGGCCTAGCAAAGTCTTGCCACACAAGCCAATTCCTTTCACACACTAGATCATTAAGTCAAGGACATTAGACTTAGGTTAGGTCATTCTATGATACTCTATGATACTTTGTGTTGTGTTGTGATGTGCTTTCATGTCTTTATGGTGTACTATTTTAGACTGCATGTCTAGGATTGTTTGCCCGTTAGGTTGGATGATAAGACGTTCTTTTTAGAACTAATATTATCTTTTGTAGGGGATATGCTAGAAAGGACTACTATCATAAATAAATTAAAATGCTATTTTCTTGCAGGTATTCTTAAGTACTTAAGCATGGCCCAATATGATAGGTGGGCTTAGTAAGCAACTAATGCTAAGCTCATATATTTGTGAGATATAACTATTATGTGATGTTTGTATTTTCTTGACATTTATTTTACATGTCTTAGGATTTATTTTGAATTTGAAATGTAAATTTGTGCTTAAAATTATGTTAGGATTTATATAGTCTAGGGTTAATAGGAGCTGGCCCTACCAAAAGATAGGTGTAGTAGTCCCCTGTGAAACTCAATGGAGGTCCTTAAAGAAGGAGATGATCCTAGAAAGAAGACCTATAGATCTAAACTATAGTTGTAGGCTAGGTTGTATAAGGGCAGAACTCGACTACTCATTTTCTTTTTCTTTCGTGGTGTACAACAGTACTTGCCCGCATCAGCCTTTCTTTTAATTAAATTAGCTTGATTTATTTTGGATGCACAATATAATCAACCTATTTTTTAAGTTTTTTTTCTATGTTGTGTTTTCTATGATGAATGCCTGGATGTAGGCTCATAGGAAAAACTAAATTTTCTACCTAACTTAAATCTTATAAATTAAAAAAAAGAAAAAAACTTGAAACTTCATATAATTAAAGCCTTAAGCCAAAACTTAAAATCAATTAGAAATAACTAGCTTTTGAAAATTGTGCAATCATATTGCTCTGAATTCTTGAATTGGACACTCCACCCATTACACATAAGAGGCATCAAATCTGAGGATGACCGCTTTCTTTGGGAAGTCTGCCTTCTTCTTATTGATTTGTCCATAATCATTTCTAATTGCATGACATTTAGGCATACAAATGCATACCCAAGACCTGAAAATAATCTTGAGTTAAAACATATAAAAATCTGAAAAATATGCATTAGTTAGATGCATTTCATACCCTACATTATTCTAGGGATTAGGGAGTGATTTTAGAATTCTTAGATTCCTTTTCTAAAAGACAACAGCTTTGCCAACTTGCATACATAAGACTTGGTGTCATGAATTTAAAATGTGCTTAGGTGGTGCTAGCTAGTAGCCCTTCTAGGTGGGTTGTATGTCCAGAAGAATGAAGAATAGGTTTATTCCCTCAAGTGAGAGGAATGGCTGATAATTTCAAAAATAAAACTAGGTTGAGCATCTAACTTGTGTCAGAAGCATATATAGACTTAGGTTTTGAAGCATCCTCCTTGGAGTAAGTCTTCAAACCTAAACATTTCTAGTCTTGTGCTGCTAGAATCTAAGCTCTAGATTTCTAAAAAAATATCAACTCAAAATTTAAATTAAATTCTAAATTTTAAAGCCTAATGGTAGGATAGTTAAAATGGCTACTAGGAATCCCAATATCAATAGGTATTTCCTACTTCATTTCGTTTGGCCTCCCAAAAGAACTATTTCCACTTTGGATCATTCCCAATTGAAATTTCAAATATCATTCCTTTGAAAACCAACCTAGAATTCCTTAGAAATTATAACTTTTATCTTTAATCAAGACTATTTTTAAGAAGAGATTGTTGACTTCATGAGCCCCATCTCATATGAGATTGATTTTGATGATAACAAACACATATTCAAATGCTACTAATCAAGTTAAATTCAAGTGTGCAGGAAAAATTCTTCATCTCCTGATTTTTCAGTTATATTAATTTGCTAAAGCTACTAGAAATGGGCTGGGTGAGAATTTTTTTAAGAATTATTATATTAAGGCAAATGAAAAGCTCACTAAATTAAAATAAATGATTCATTCATTTTTAGATTCATAATTCTAAAATTATTTATATATTTTTTATATTATAACTATTCATTATGTTATTCATTTTGAATTGTATGAACTAAATGCATGACATAAGTTCCATTAAATGTGTGTTCAAGAAAGATAAATTATGTTTAAACTTTATTAAATTATTTCCATGCCATTCATAACATTTATTCATGGTTTTAGTGCATGAAAATTGAATTATCCTAAAATTATCTTTTTGTTTCTCTTATTCTCTCTCCTATTATTCTTTCTTCTCTCTCATATTAGCATTTTCATCTCAACATTGTTTTGGCCGAATTTTTTAATGCATTTTGAGTAAAAAACATGTGTGAAGTACATTAAAAATATTTCCATATTATATTCCCACAATTTTCCTATTTTAAAAATTCATTTATTTGAATTTTTGAATTTGAATTATTCTTTAATTCGAACTTCTTTATGCATGACATATACTTACTAAATAAAATCAAATTCTTTTTATGGAATATGTTGAAAACATGATTAATTATGATTATTTAAAGCCTAATTAAATTATTACAATTTTTAATTTGATTTATTTTAGGAAAGTTTTAGAGGGCCGACCACTTTGCATTAAATTTAATAAATTTATATATTATTTAAACATTTAATAAGTATATAATACAATAAGCCTTAATCTAAATTGATTCATGCATTATTTTGAGAATTTCCTATTTTAGGAAACCCCTTTGGGCAGAAATCCTTGAATGAATTTTTCATGAATTTATTTTATTCAAAACTCCCTCCTTCATGTTTAAATCTCCTTGGCTGAATTTTGTATTGGAATTTCTCTATCCTTAGCCATGAATCACTTAGCAAGCATTCCTTATTGGGTTTAAATAAATTTGTGAAAAAATCTTATGGAAGATCTGTTTGGCTGATCTCTTCTCCTTTGAATTTAAAATTCAAATTGGTGCCAAATCAGTTTCCCTCTCATTGGATCATTTTTTGGCCAACCCTAAACTCCTCCCTCATCTATTTAAGAAGCTTGTTTCAACTTGAAAAGGTTCCAAAAAGTGAAAACTCTTTCTTGCTCTCTTGCTCATCCTCGGTCGATCCTTACTAGTTACTAAAGCAAATATTTGAGATTTTTGGTGATTCAAGTGCAAGAATTTCTCATCATTTTACTCTTTCCCTTGAAAATTTATTTGGCCTGAAGATTAATTGGAAAAAGTGAAGGTTTGGTGTTTCCTCTCTTGGCTGAAAACATCAAATCCTTGGTGTTGAATTTCTAAGGTGTTAAGTTCTTAAACTTCTTTTATTTCTTCTTGGCTTTTGAAGTTTACAAGGTTATGTAAAATTTAGTGTGTTCATTCATGACATAATATTTATATTTTATTTGACCAAGAACAAACATAATAAGATCAACTTGTGTGGACTTAACTACTTGATAATCTTTTGATTTCTTGTTTGACCTATAGCTAACATAAGGAAACCAATTTATTTTATGCTTAATCATTAAATATTCCTTTTGTTTCTTATTTGGCTGAAGTCTCTTTTAAAGGTTTTTAATTTCCTAGTGCTTAATAATTTGAATATCCATTTTTTATCTTTTTGGCTTAAAGTTTTATATCTTAACTTTGATTTCCTAGGTTGGTTAAATTTGATTGTGCTTAACATATTATTTCATCTCTTTCTCCATTTAGCTAACCACATCACATCTTGCATAAATTATTTTGTGCTTGTTGATTACCTATTTAGTTTATGCATATGTTATGTGATTGGTTCCATGTGATATAATTCAAATCCTTATTCAAGTGATTGTTGAGTTATTCCAATTGTAAGGGAAAAAGATAGGGGAGCAATGGTTGTTTTGGATTTGTTCTCCCATAATCTTTAACTTACATTTAATGGAATTTAAGCTTTGTTAACATAACTAATACTCTAAGGGATTAATGAAGAGTACTATTAGCAACTATGGATAATCATCCATTTTTTGAATTGGAAAAATTCCATCAATTTTGGTGATATGGGCTCACTTCATTCCAATTGGCCTAAATTGCATACATTGGACCAATGGGTCTAGTTGACTCATTTAAAGTGGACAAACCAATTTAGGTTAAACTAAGAAAATGTTCCCAAGACCCATTTTAAGGGTTTAAAATGATTCATCCATTTTATGACTATAATACCATCATGAACATGAGTATTTTCATTTGGCCCAAAATGGACCATATTGGCCCATTTAGTCAAATTGACCACTTTAAGGGGTCAAATCAATATAGATTGAATTGAATATTTTTATATGGCATTCTTAACTATAATCACTCTTAAAACTTTGATTAAATATTATGATTTCTTAATCCATTCAACCACCAAATAAAGACAAAAGATTTTAAATGTTGTATTTGTCCAACTAAGCTTGGGCCAAAAGGAAATTGGACCAAGTGACACGTAGAGTATATTTAAAACATTAATAAGAGCTTATGTATATAGTTGCTCTTATCAATTTGAAGGTTTTGGATATTTTGAGCATATTCACCCAATTGGATCCATTTAGATTAAATGGGCCAACCTATATTCATTTGCCCCAATTGATGTACCAAATATTTTTATTAGAGTACTTCATAATATGGACACATTTATTTGTCAAATTAGAATAGTTAATAAGAGTCCATAAAATTTTATTTTAATCTAGGCCTAAGATAATCCCAAGTTAGGCTAGTATTGACTTTCTTAGACTTTTGGTCAATTAAGCTTGAGCCTAGGGTTTCTAGTGGTTATTTGCCTCATAACCATCCTAGGAACATCTTAGTGTTGATTATCTAGGATGATTGAATAATTTAATTTAGTGGGGTAGTAACTTGATTAGAGACCTAATCAGGGTAAGGATAAGTGGAAACCTTTAACTCAAGTATGAGTTAAATCCCCAAATTTATTTTTAGGATGCTCATGTCAATCCTAAGAGTCCTATTATGAATTATATAAATGTTGAATCAATGATATAGACATCCACTAATGTTTGATTTAAGTAGTGAAAGAGGTTTACCTTGGGCTATCTACGGTCAAACTTATGATATTGGAAAAGCAAATGATCTTCCTACATGGGTTTCTCCTAGGAGTTTACTAAGACCAACCTAATGGGTTAGATTAAGGTAAAGCTTTAAATGTTCAATGAGGATATAAAATTTTATCCTATTAACATTTTTATGCCTACACCTTCATCATTCCTTATAAGAGCATGGAAATTCTAATAAACATAAATTCAACTTATCTTTAATGACATACATTATTCTTACAAATCAATTCATGTGGCTACGGTGTTTATTTTTGGTTATGAGGGGATACCACATAGATCGTAGGGGGTACTTATTGAAGTGATCGAGTACGACATTGAGGTATGATGTACTATCTCAAAAGATAGAGACATCACCCTACAATGGACATAATCACCTAATAAGAACTCCTAAGACATGTTAGGTCTTCGAATGTATTGAAGATTTTTGCCTTACTTTACATGGATGAATAAAGCAAGGTTTATATTAAGCCAAATTATTAAATTCCCTATGAAGGCAAGACTCTATAATTAATTACATCTTAGGAAATAAAATTCTCTAAGAATACTCTTGATTAAAGTAGGCAATTATTATCTCCAAAGATTTCAAGGTTAGACCATCAATGGATTAGTTATATTTGGAAAGTCAATTAGGAAGGTTCAAGGAGAAGACTTATTTTTGGAATCTAAAGAAATAAGTAGGGAATGCTCATGATACTAGGAGACCTAGTGAGCATTATAATCTATCCAATGATTGGGGTTTATATATTTGAAAGTGAAGAGATTTATTTATTTGAGTTAAATTTTCATTAGATTGTTAGGGTTTATAATCCGCTAACACAAGATTATGGAAATGCCTAAGAGGTGAGGATTTATGCTTGTAGTTGAAGAAAATAGCTATCTTGGATCCTAAATTTAGGAGCTTTAGCACAAGATAAAGCACAACCTAGATCAGAGCGAAAGGTGGACATAAAGGATTATCTCCACTAAGAGAATAAACCCATCCGACTTACGGACTTACTTTGGAGTGGTGCCTAACACCTCCTATGATTTAAAACCTATGTAGTCCGATCTTATGAATTGAAAGATAGCTAGGGTAGTTATTTAATTTGGAAGAGGCTAAAGTCCTAAACCCACTCCTTGAGAGACTAGAGCATGAGTTGTATGAGCATATCTAAGTGCAAAATATTTTCAAATTTATTTCATTTTGGCACACTATTTTAGACAAAGGTCTTAGGATTTTTTTATGCTTAAATGTATGATGAAATAGATTATTGGCTAAATCAAAAGAGAGAGAAGCTTTGTTGTTGGGCGTTGGTCTCATAGGTCAAACAATCCCTATTGTAAGGATGAAGGCTCTCATTTTAGCACTAGTGATAGAAGATACACGCATGATGTGAGAATAGAACATATAGCTAAGGGGTTGCTAAATATTTTTATTTATCTTGATTAGAGCTTAAGCTTTATGGTGAGGTTATGAGTTATTTAAAACTTTAATTATGAGTGATTAATTGGATAAAAAAATTATTTTTATCCTAAGAGCTTACCATATCCAGGCCACACATTAAAGTATCAAATATAAAGAAACTATGAAAAGGATGCAATCCTGATGAACAATATAAAAGAATCATCAATCAATTTTATAAATATCGTAAAAGAATAATAGGTTGGTGTGGTCAGGTGCCTCCGTACAACCCAAAAAAGAAAAGATGGGTAGTCAAGCTCTACCCTTATACAACTCGGTATATGAAAGAATAATTATAATTAAAAATGAATACATGCTATGGGGGTTTTCACTCTTCATTTCTTCATTTCATTCACTTCTGATTTGATTATGCTTCAAAGGCATCACAAGGCCTCCAGGACAAAGCCTTCTAGCTACTGCTCATCTTAATCTCCCATAACACTAATCCTAATTCCTATTACAAAATTACATTTATATAGAAAAAAGTAAATATAATTATATCTACAAAATAAATATTAGCTAAACATTCATACAATCCTAAGTAGTTATATGTATAATTGGGACTTAATATCCTACATATGGGTAACCAAGCCCACCTGTCTTAACTTGGATTATGCTTAGGGGCTTATACAACCTGCAAAGAAAGCATTTCTATTTATTTTTAAGCATCCCCTTAAGAACAATCCCCTGCAGAAGACATGACTAGGCTAAAAGCCGCCTAACACCCAGTCTACGAAGCATACACCCTAATATTTAGTCTAAGATATTACATCACAAAACAAAACATACATCACCTCATATACCATCCTAACTTAGGACTAGAAGTGGTGACTTAATTATAATGTGTGCTAAGGCTTTATGTGGAATGTCTTAACTAAGCATTAGAGTTGTATTTTTCTAAGTTAGGAAGTTGTTCAATTTAACATAATGGTGGGTTTCATTTAAAGTTGTTTAATTGATTTGTGAATTTTAATTTATATTTCATTTTATTTCATGTGATTTACACTTAGAAACTAAGTGTTATGAAGAGAGGGAAAAGAATTACCCTCTTTCATCCCTGTCTTAAGTCACTTTCTAAAGTATATTAATTCAATTTAGTTCTCTTTAATGAATGGCCTTATTAAATGATTTTTAATTAATCCTAAGTTTAGGTTAACTTTAAATGACCTTATCCAATATGAAAGGCTTCTTATGATTAATATAATTGAATTACTATCACATGAAGTATACTAAGTAATTCCTTTCCATCACATGTAAAATGCATATGATTTAATACTTAGCATATCTATATATGCAATATGTTTTTGCACACATAAATGATGATGAGTGTGTATGTTTAGAATTTATATTTTCATTTTGATTGAATTATTTATTATATGTAAATTATAGCTTTATCCAAATTCTTATATAAAAATACATAAGAATGAAAATAAATAAGTACGTGTCATTGTTAACCACGGAAGTGAGGTAATCAAATGATCTCCTTAGGGCTACTTAAAGCCTCGTATTCCCAGGATGTCCAAACTATATACTTATTAACATTCAAGCCTATGTAAATGTATATATGAATCATAAGAAAGAGAACATTATCTTTACATATTGAATTATTTATTATATGTAAATTAAATCTCTATCCAAATACATAAGAATGAAATCAAATAAGTACGTGCTATTATTAGCTAGGAAAGTGAGGTAATCAAATGACCTCCTTGGGGCTACTTAAAGCCTTGTATTCCGGGGATGTCCAGACTATACACTTTTTAACATTCAAGCCTATGTAAATGTATATATGAATCATAAGACAGAGAAAATTATCTTTACATATTAAATTATTTATTATATGTAAATTAAAGCTCTATCCAAATTCTTGTATTAAAATACATAAGAATGAAATCAAATAAGTACATGTCATTGTCAACTAAGGAAGTGAGGTAATCAAATGACCTCCTTGGAGCTACTTAAAGCCTTGTATTCTTGGAATGTCTAGACTATATACTTATTAACATTGTCTTTACATATAATATAATTCGATGACTTAGATGATTTTGGATGCATGATTCTTTAATAACAAAAGGGGATTTTCATCTTTTAATTAAGCACACATACACATGTGTAAAAGATGTAAGCAAGTACGTGCCATTGTTAACCATGGAAGTGAGGTAATCAAATGACCTCCTTGGGGATACTTAAAGGCTCGTATTCTTGTGATGTCCAAACTAAACACTTGCTATCTTAAATACATATGAATGTATACACAACTGTAAAGATGAAAACCATGCAAAGATTATATTTTCTTTAGTTGAATTATTTATGCATATGAATTAAAGCTCTATCCAACTTCTAATACCAAAATACATATAAATGAAACCAAATGAGTATGTGCCATTATTTAAACTAGGGAAGTGAGGTAATTAAATGAACTCCTTGGGGATACTTAAAGCCTCTGGGGATACTTAAAGCCTCGTATTCCTGGGATGTCCAGACTATATACCCATTATTGTTCAAACTTATGTAAATTTATATATGAATTATAATAAAGAGAGCTTCATTTAACACGCTTAAGCTATAAATACATACAAATCCTATATGTATTCATAACTACTATCACTCCACATGTTATTATTAATTTATAGACTTTGGAAAAATATATTTGGATTTAATAGTGATAATAGCTACACATGTATTAAGTTAATCAAACACATGCAATCTTACATAGAGAAAAATCATTTGATTGGTTTAGAGTTGAAAACATGAATGTATGAAGTCAAATGACATACAACATTTAAAGTGATTGGAAAGGAATAATTAAATATAAACATATGGTTCATTCAATTAAACTAATTCCTAAGGACAATCACATTAAATAAACTCATTTAAAGCAAACCAAAGTTCATTATCAATTTATGATTTAGGATTTTGATTAATTTCAAAGAGGAGAACTAATCATTTGATGTTTTAATCTAATTCCCACATTAGTAATTTGATTTGGTTTAAGAAAAGGTAATTAAGTGGATTTTATGAATTAATTAAGTTGGATTCTTAGTTAAATCAATTAATCACCCTTACCTATGCTTCTTTAATTTGATTAACCACTTAATTTATGAGCCAAAAATGAAATGAACATGCGAGGAAATAAAATTACAATGATGCTAAAGGACTTAATGCAAATGGCTTATAATTAAAGGTTAATTAAGTTAAAGAACTTAATTAAGTACTTTTATGATTTTTTCACACTTATGGGCTAGTCATAATTTCATTAAGGGTTTTTATGCTATTAAACACATAAAGAGGATCATTGTTAATTTTCTTATGTGATTCATGATTTTAATTTAATTAATTAAGCCATTTAATTAACTAATTAATCCTTAATTAATCTTCATATTAATTAACTTTCTTTCAAAATGAAGTGGACTTAGGAAAAGAAGATATGAAAGAGGTCCTAACCCCACTCCCTTTGTCCATTCACTATTAGACATTGATTAGTGAGCTTAATTAATTAATTTGTTACAATTTAGAATGTTAATTAGCTAATAAGTGGATTAAGAGAGTAATTAGGGCTTAAATAATCAAGTTTCATAATTAATCAAATAATAAATCCCAAGAAAATTATGGGAGATAGGTCATCCCATTAAACTAACACATAATATTTGGGATTAATTACTTAGTAATTAGGCTTAATTAAGCTAATTAAATTTTTATTTAAACTTTAATTAAGCCTTAATCATTATTCAAAATTAATTGGAATTAATTTTAATTAAATCTCCTCTATTTTACCTTTAAAATGAGTTATTATTTTTATTTTTTGGATTTTTTCCACAATTTGTTATGAATTTTTGAAGATTCAGCCATTAAAATAGGTTAATTAAGCCTAATCCTGTTGGCTCCACACAGACCACTGATATGGTGTGCTTATCACGTGGTGCTGTGGGATTGGTTACTTAAATGCATCCAAGTCCACACTTAAGTGACTGGCGGCGGTCGTAATTTCATCCCCACCGTTCGATCTAGGATCGGACAATGAAGATTAAACTACGATTGTTATAGGATAAAATGAGATCAGATTTAATGGATTAATCATGACCATCCATTTTGATCATTCAGAACGGATGGTGCGTGATCCATCATCCCTCGAGCGACAAGAGACGGACACCGTCCACCTTTCTTCGCTCGATTAGAGCTCACCTGAGCTCGGATGACCACAAAATCGATCCCACACCTTTACAAGGAAGATCCGAAGGGATCCGATGGTCAAAATCGCTTAACATAAAAATTTACTTCGAAAAGGCCCAAAAATTTTTCATCAAAGCTTAGTTTAATAGAAATTACCTTGTCAGAGCTCAAGACCAACATTGTAATGCTTGAGGAAGCTTCGCCTGGATGAGGTGAGGCCCTGCTGAGTAGCACGTGTGATGTTTCCT
Source organism: Cymbidium sinense (assembly GCA_021442155.1). NCBI lineage: Eukaryota > Viridiplantae > Streptophyta > Magnoliopsida > Asparagales > Orchidaceae > Cymbidium > Cymbidium sinense. The sequence continues at coordinate 72,246,988 of CM038224.1, read as the reverse complement.
TGCCATTGGTATGTGGTCCATGAACCGATGATTTACACATCGATGTTGATCGAAGTAGCACCTTTAGTGGTCATGGAGCTCGAAAGAAGTTTCATTCTCACTCGGCGGAGGTAGGGGAAGGTGTGGGTGATGTTAATTAGAATTTGGTTGAGGTTTGAGGGAGTTGGGTCGAATGGTGCCTTGCCCTATTTCGGGTTGAGGGATTCCAACAATGGGAAGGCTTGGGGAGCTTGGAAATTGCTCTAAGGATTTTGAAATGAATATAGGATGCTTTCTGAGAGTGTGTGTCTATGATTTAGGTCAAAATGAGGGGGGTATTCCCCTCTCTTGAATCAGACAACTTGCATTGAATCCTTGATTTCAACTAGTCAGCCACCATAGGTGGTTGGAGGGGACAGGTGTAGGCTTAGGTGGCTCAGTTTGGTTGACCAAGAAGCTTGGTTGGTGGCTCAAGGCAGCCTCCATCTTCTTTGGATCCAATGGGTTCGACTAAGGTGGGGAGGTGAGTTAACTCACTTCCTTTTGGTCCATGGCCAACCTAACCCACTTGGGTTGGGCTAGGCATTTAGGTTAGGTCCTACTTTGGGTGTGAGGTGGCTTCCAAGTGGACAAAAGAGAGTTGACTTGCCAATTTAGGGTATAATCCCATGTGGGGAGGTTTAGCAATGGATAATACCTTGGATTGGGTTCAATTCTGGTTGGGCTGGTTTGGGGCTAACCCAAGGTGAGTCTAGGATGGGTTGGGTTAGATTTCAATGAGTTTGGACTTGGTTCTAGTGGGTTTGGTTCAATTTGACCTATGTAGGTCAAATTTGGCTAGGTTGCATTAAGTTGACCAATTAGACAAATTGGGTCAAACCAGGGCTTGGGTTAAGTTCAAATGAGTATTTGAAGTGTCTTATGACTAAGGAAGTCTTAGTGTCTAGAAGACTCCTAAATCTAAGAAGAGGAGATAGAGTCATCACTCCAAAAGTGAGGTCAGTGGCTTATGGGTTGGACAACTAGAACTTTTAGATCTTCCAAAGAAGGCTATAAAGAAGACTTAGGCCTTAGTGGACCTTAGTGGAGTGAAATAACATGAGGAATTAGGGTTAGAGTCATCAATAGTTAGCCAACATAATATCCCAAAACCTAAACGATCCTAACTCTAATCTAAGAGTTTTAGAGTGATAATACTACTAGTCCATTAGGCTTGAGACTTTAGAAGATGTTAATTCATATTATTTAGAAGTCTTATGAAGAAATTTATAATTTTTGAGATAATTTTTATATTTTAAAGAAAATTTTAAGACTAGGTTAGAGAATATCTCATTTGGCCAACATCACTAAACTTAAAAATAAACTTTTGAAAAGGAGGTTTATAATTTAATAATGAAGATAAAACTCTAAAAAATGTAGATTATGGTTTATATGTGTGATTTAAAAAATCTTTACTTAATTTCAATATGATTAAGCCCACCTTCTGACTGCTTACATGAAAACTAGGTCTTGTTATTAAGAAATCCTAAGTTGACTTCTTTCTTACTTAGAATAGAATTTTGTTATTGGTTAAATTCATCCTCTATAATCTCCTTGTGCCACATCATTAACCTTTTAATGTTGTCAATGAAATATTCTGAATCATGTATATCATTTTATAAATACAAAATTCTTCTTATTTATGATCACATAATCTAAGCCTTGGTGACATAAATGAATTTATTTTAACATTTGTGTATCTTGATCTAGACCTCACTGCATACCCTATGAATCATTACTCAGGCTCGTTCTATTAAACCAATTTTTAGATTTTGTTTCATCATAATGAAACTATTCATCTCCATGACATGTATCATCTTATACTTCTATATGGAGTGATTAATAAAGATTTGATTGAATATGTATGAGATTTATTGCTTTTGAGGATAGAAGAAAAAATATTAGCTTAGTGAAGAGTAACTATAAAAAAAATTATATTATAATATAATGAAGATGATGATGACTAATTAGTGTAGTTTGTTTTATCATTTATAAGAGTACTCAATATAAACTCTTATGATAGTTGTTATTTGTACTATTATATTAAAGCCCCCATATTGTTGCACCAAATGAAAATATATCATTTGCACTTATGTGTGTTATGCAATTTCATGTACGACACTCTATCTAGTTCCCTAATCAATTTCATTGCCTTTACTTCTCATACTATACATTAATTTTTTGTGTAGAATTTTTTTCATGCACATGCATATTTTTGTGAGTCATATGTAGCTTCAAATATTGATGATGATAAATAAGATGAAGAATGTGGTTGACAGTTTTATCTGAGATGTGTAGGTTAATAGGTTTTACCATCTATACACTAAATCAGAATATAAAGATTGAATTAGGAAGTATGTGTTGTTTTATAGTGTTATGTATTACACTTTATTTGGTTCAAATAAGTGAAAGTTTTAATGAATTATCATGTACTCTTAAGTCAAAAGAATGTTTTTATAAATTTTTTTATAATTTTAAGTGTTTATGATATAAAATTTCTTATTAGAACAAGAAAAGAAGAATATATAAAAACATAGTGCAATACCAACACGCTATACTTGTAGTGTTGAAGTGATAGTATTAGGCAAAAATGTTGTACATAAACAAAGAAAATAGTGCCATGGAACCAAATTTACAGTGATATAGCACCAGACTTAGCACTACAACACTACATTGTAGCATCGAGGTGCCAAAAATCGATATTTCAAGATACAAATTAGAGAGTATAACATTGTCGCACTATAGATCCAGCTCAGAGCCACTACGGACTAATGTAGTTTCAACAGTTAGTTTTAGCAATTTTAAGAATAATTTTGGAGGTTATTTGAAAGTACATGGGGACAACTACCATGAGTGGTCAACAAATATAAATTAAGCCATGCATGGAGAAAATATTTTGCAAGTGTGTATGTGTGTGTCATAGTGTGTGTGAGTCTAGTATCACTTGGAGAGTGACACTCCTATGGAGAAAATTTAGTAGAATTTAGGAATTTCTTATTTAGATGATCAAATAAACCATTAAGGAATAAGCATATCATCTTGAAAGATAAACATGTTTTTCTATAATGGATTCGATCATTTAAAAAGAGACTCATAAGGCTAATGGGTCTTTCGTGTACCAGAGATTTTTCTGCTAAACTACATGGGAAAGCAAAATAGGGTTCATTTTAAACTAGGTTCATAGTTCCCTATAGAGGTAATCCCCTATAGTTAATTACATCTTAAGAAAGGTCTCTTCTTAAGAATATTCTTGGTTAAAGAAAAAGTTATTATTTCTAAAGATTTATAAGGTGGTTTTCAAAGGATTGATTTTTAGAATTTCAATTGGGAACGATCCAAATTGGAGAGAGTTATTTTGGAAGTCAATGGGGATGAAGTAGGAAATGCCTATTGATATTGGGATGCCCAATAAACATTTCAAATATCTTATAATTGGGCTTTAAATTTTAAATTTAATTTAGATTTCTAGTTGACATTTTCTTAAAAGTCTAGGACTTAGATTCTAACAGCACAAGACTGCATAAATATCTAGGGTTGAGGACTTATTCCTGAAAAGGATGCATCAGAACTTAGTCTAGGTGCTTCTGACACATGTCAGATGTTACACCTAGTTCTATCTTGGGAATTATCAGTCATTCCTCTCACTTGAGGGAACTAACTTATCCCTGACTCTTCTGGACTTATAACCCGCCTGAAGTGGGCTGCCAGCTAATGCCACCTAAGCATACTTTAAATTAATGACACCAAGTCTTATGAGAGATGGCGGGGCTGTTGTATTTTTAAGAAAAGAATCTATGAACTTAGACTCACTCCCTAATCCCTAGAATCATGTAGGGTATGAAGATAAATCTAACTAATGCATATATTTAAGATTTTTATAAATTTTGATTCAAGATTTTTTTTAGACCATGGGTATGCATTTTATGCCTAATCCCATGCAATTTGAAATGGTTATGGAAAATCAATAATAGAAGGCAGGCTTCCCCAAGAATGTGGTCATCCTCACATGACAGATGCCCTTATGTGCAATGGGTGAAGTTGCCAAATTCAAGAAATGAAAATAATGGGTGAAGTTGTATTTATTTTTATGTTTCAATTGGTTAAGTTTAATTGGGTAGAAAATTTAGTTTTCTCTGATGATCCTAATCGTCTAGGCATTCATTCACATGAAAGCACAACATAGAAAGAAACCTAGAAAAGTAGGTTAATTCTATTGCGCACCCAAAATAAATCAAGCCAATTTAATTTAAAAAAAGGACAATGTGGCTGGGTACCATTGTACACCATGGAAGAAAGAAAAATGGGCAGCCGAGCTCTATCCTTATACATCCTGGCCTAGAACTACAAGTCTAGATCTATTGGTCTTCTTTCCAGAAAAGTCTCATTCTTTAGGGACATCTATTGGGCTCCACAGCGGACCACTGCACCATCTCCTGGTAGGGTCAGCTTCTACTAATCCTAGACCCCATTGATCCTAACTTAATTTTAAACTCAAATTTACATTTTAAAATTCAAAAGAAATCCTAAGTCCTGCAAAACATATGTTAGGAAATATAAACAACACACAATAATTATATTTTATAAATATGCGGGCTTAGCATTAATTGCTTGCCAAGCCCACCTTTCTATGGACTATGTTAAGGGATTTTTCAACACATATAAGCAAACAATAATTTTATAATTTTATTTATTTATTTATGACAACAATACCTTTAACATAGTCTCCTACAAAAAAATAGAGTTAATTCTAGAAAGAATGCCCTACCATCAGTCTAAAGCAATACACCACACAGACATGTGAAGCACATATACAACACATTATAGAAAACTATAAATGAATCACATAATGATCTAACCTAAATCTAGTGTCCGTGACCTAAATGATCTAATGTGTGTAGAAGATAGGCTTGTGTTGTAGGTCTTTACTAAGCCTATTTTATTCAAGTTTCAATTTGGAGTTATTTGAATTTTACCTTTGGGTGGTTTCAATTCAAATGATTTAGTTATTTATTTTCATTTTTATTTCCACTTTATTTGATTAAAGTGATGTTTAGGTTTTGAAGAATGAAGAATAGAATGGATTTTATTTTTTGGATGGAACTCACCCTATTTAACATCCCAGCTTCTAGTAGAATGAAATCTTCATCCTTAGATGAGGATTCATCATAAAGATCTAACTAAGATCCTTAAGTATCTTAATTAATCCTTTTGATTTCATTTAGTTTGTTTGGATTTGGATTCATTTTGATGTTTCATTTGATTTAGTTTGATTTAATTCATTTGATTTGTTACATTTTGGATGTAATTGTTTCTTTCATTTTCATTGAAATTTAGTTTGATTCTATTTTCATTTTTGGTTTGATTTAATTATTTCATTTCATTTGATTTAAGTTGAATTGATTATTTGATTTAATTTATTTCAATTGGTTATGTTTGGATTAGTTTATTTGGTTTACATTAATCTTTGGGATTAAATCATGTTGATTTCATTTAGTTTAGTTTAGGTTAACCTAAAGCACTTAGGTTAAGGTTTGCATTCATTTTATTTGATTCATTGGAAATGTAAGGATTCATTGAGTGTTTACATTAATCAAGTTAACTTAAGGTTTAATTACTCTTATTATGATTTATTAATTTCATTAATCCTAAAGTATGAAACTAGTTAAATTCTTTGGCTTAGGATGTTTGGAGAATTACCCTAAGTGTTTTTGATATTTGATTGAGATTAGTTTAAGTTATTTCATGATTTAATGGATTAATGAATTTTATTTATTAATTATTGGATTAATATTGATCTAGGAATTTGGAAATTCATCAATTCCCAATCCAAGGATCAATTTGTTTTGAAATTTTTCTGACAAGTGGGGTTACATGCCAATTTCATGTCTCCAAAGTTTCATTTTGATTAAATTCATAATCAAGATGTAATTAAGGTTTTAATTATTTCATTAAAACCTAAATTATGCCTAATTTAATGAAATTCATTTAAGGGTTTTATTTTTTGTTGATTATGCACTAAAATATGTTTCTAATGCAGGTTCATGCATAATGTTTGGACATTTGGTTAATTTATTATGATTTAATTAAGTTTTGGTTAATTATTTGAATTAATTAATTTAATTAATTACTTAATTAAGTCAAATTATGATTTATTAAGTTTAAATGAGTTCCCTTAATGTTTTAATGTTCATTAGGGTTCATTAGATTAATTTAAAGTTTTTTGATTCATTTTTATTAATTATTTCATTTTGAATTAATTTATTTAAATAAATTTGAGGTTTAGGGTTTAAATTTTTATTTCTCATAAAATAAATTGAAATAAATTATGGAAAATTTACATAAGATGTCCTTTAACCCCAATTTCATTTCCCAAAAATTTCAAATTAATTGGATTTGTGGTTTAAGAGTAATTAAGGTTTAATAATTTTCAATTAAACCCAATCAAAGCTAAAATATCCAAAATAAATTGCATATTTTAATTTTTATGGATTCCTCCCTTCAAGACGAATCCATAGAGCCTTTATTTGCAATTTCATAATTTATATTTATTTTTCTATGATTTTTAGAAGTTCTGAGTAATATAGCAATTTTTTAAATTCAAAAATCTCGAATTTTCTCTTTAAACCAATCTGCGCTGACGTGGCAAGCCATGCTGCGTTTCACACACGGATTGGTCCATGCAGGATTCACGTGGATCCCGCTTAAAAAGGCGGTGGGATGCGATTTCGAGTAGGACCGTCCAATCAAAGATCGGACGATCCATAGTCGATCTGCGGGTCTTAAAGGATTCAAATCGAGCAGTCCGCCTAGATCATGACTGTCCGTTCATTTTAAAAGGAACGAATGGTCTGGATTGTATCTCCCTTCCCAGAGGGTGTAACTTGAGAACCATCCATTAGTTAATCTTAATTTTTGGCGATTGATAGTGAATTAAGCACTGATTTCGATCACAAATCCATCATGGGAAATCCTATAGATATATATGGTTTGATCTCACTTGAGATCATGTTTCCTTCACAAAGGGCTAAAACCAAAAGCTTGGAAAGAGGGGGGGGGGGCGTTATCGAACCTTTGGTCGATCTCACGGTGGGGTCATTTCAAAAGCTTCAAAATGATGAGAAACTTGTACACCAAAAGAATTGAGATATCTCCTCCAGATTGGTCCCTAGACCGAGCTATCTTGAGGGAAGTGGGGGAAGCTTCGTTTCCACTTCATTTTGGCTTGTGAAGGTGATGGGAGAGTTAGTTGGGTTTGTGGGAGGGTGTTGGTGCGAAATCCCTTTCTGGCCGTGAGCCTCTTCCTGTTTCTCCTTCTCCTTGATTGGCTAGGCTGATAGGAATGCTTAGAAGCTAGAAACCATGCCTACTAACCTTATTACACCTGTCTAAGGTGAAGAGGTGGAGAGGGATTGAGCTTAGGCAAATTGAATTTTGCTTATGGAGCCATTGACTTGCCTTAGCTTACCTTCCTTTGACTTATGCAAAAGTCATTTAAATGACTTGATTAAGGCTGAAAATTATCACTAATAATGTCTAGGAGTGTTTCATTATCATTCCATGTGAATTGGTTTAGGATGGGCTTTCAAATTTTTGGAGATTAATGCATTCGATTGACTCATGTTTTGATTGTATTTATGTTGACTTGGAATAAATCTAACTAAACCCATTAAGTTAGATTAATTCAAGGAAAGTACACTAGATCATTAAATGTAATGACCTAAGTATTTAGTTTAGAAAGGCATTTAATTTTAGGATTAAGTGTCTTGATAAATGCCTTTGGAAAGAGAATAAATCTCATCCAAAAATGAGGTAAACAACTCCAAGTGTGTGTAAAGGAGATTGATTGCACACAAGAGATCAAGAAAAACAAGACAACAACTCTATGTGAGCAATTTTCTACTTTACTTTTTTCTTTGTATTTTTTGATAACCCTTGCACATATTTATGTATTGTGTAACTAAGTGTTTAAACTATGAATTTATGGTAAATCTATACCTATCCTATGAATCTTTGAGTTGATATTGAAGTAGTTTTTGTGCTTCTAATGGTTTGTTGTTTAGCTTTTCTCTAAGCTTCATTTAGTTGTGAACTAATCAATCATAATATTAAAACCTAGTGTAATTTATGGATATCAGAAGAGTCATAGAGAATAGATAAAGAAAAGTAAATAAGTCTTTCAAATATACATAGACATATGATATTTAAGGATTTGTTATTGTATAGGAATATGGTAATAATGCAATTATTTAGTTTAATTACCATTATGATATACCTATTTAAATTAAAATGATTAGATCTTTTAAATTTATAGATGGAAAAATAATACTTCGTCAGGTTAAGAAAAAAACTTTAAATAAAAATTATTAACACAAAATTTTCAGGAGTTGGTTTGGAGGATCCATAGATTTAGAGTACTTTTTAATATTACATCTAGAACTAAAAGCATGTTAGTAGTTTTCTACAAAGCATAATTTTCTTAATTTTGAATTGTTGGATTAAAACTTAGGTGAACAATAGATCAGTACTTAACTTATTAAAATTTTGTCAATAGAACATCAAGAGAATGATACTCTACTCATTATTATATTACTTGAGTTGCACATTCACTTACTCACATTCTTTTTCATGTCCATTTTTTGGCACCATTAGTAGAGATCTAGAAAATTTTTAATTAAGTTAATATTAAACTCATTAGATTTTTTTCTAATTAAATTTATATGTGTTAGTTTTGTTTAGTAATAATATGTTTAAAAAAGGTGTCATTGTGTTATGTTGTTTTCATAAATAAAATTTAGTATTTTCATGTTGTGCTTTCAAATTTATTGTGTTTTACTATTTTGTATGTGTAGTGATAATTGTGTAGAATTTTTGCCATTAAATCTTGAGATTGAAAGAGCATGTAAAAAACTTTGTATAAAAAAGGAAAATCAACTAAAATTTTGAAAATGGTTGACCAATCAAGAGAAATAGAACATCTTAGATCATTTAAAATTTATGCTACACTTTTAGTAGAAGGAGTACAACAAAGTATAAATAGACCTTAAATTCAAGATTATAATTTTGAGCTAAAACTTTCAATAATTCAAATGATTCAAATTCTCAGTTTAAGGATTCTCCTATTAAAGTTCCTAACATGCATATAACAAACTTCTTAGAAATATGTGAGGCATTTTAATATAATGGAGTTAGTGATGATTTCAATTTCACTTAGAGTTAAAGCTGAAATATGGTTGAATTCATTGCCCCAAAAATGTATAAGTACTTTGAATGATTTACTTCATAAATCTCTAGCCAAGTATTATTGAGTAAATGGTAACATCACTTCATTTATTTAAAGTATATGACCGCCAAGCTTAGAATGACATCACTTCATTTATTTAAATGATAACAAATCAATTTATGAGGCATGAAAGAGATATAAAGATTTATTGAGTAAATAACCACATCATTCATTGCCTAATTGGTTAATTATTCAATCAATTTATTATAACTTAATAAAATCATTTAGAACCATTATAGATGCATCAGCTGGGGGTAGTCTTATGTCTAAACTTTTAGAGGAAGCTTATGTTTTAGTTGAATAAATGACTAATAACTTTCATTGACCATTTGATAGACTAAACCTTAAGAAAGTAGTTAGTGTGCATAACTCTAATGTAATTTTCATGTTAGCTTCACTGGTAGTAGCATTGTCTAAAAAAATCTGATAATTTGGGGGTTAGCCAAAATTTTGGTCCTATGCATCTTATTGGTGAGAGTAGTGATGCATTCATCTTAGAAGAGTCTAATAAAAAAGGTATAACAATGCTCAATTATGTAGCCAATAGACCCATTGATCCTTTCTCAAATTCTTATAAACCTAGCTAGAGAAATCACTTTAATTTTTCATTGAATAAACACTTTAATTTAAATTAAAATGGAAATAATGAAATTGGAATAATAATAATTTCAATAATCAAAATTATAGACCTATCTTTACACCTAGATATTCTCCTCAAAACCAACATAAAAAAGAAACCTTTATTATAACATTTAGTATTACAGATGAGGACCCAATTACAAAGTCAAGATGCCATTACTAGAAATATGGAAAATTAGTTAGGGAAATTGGCTATGAACTTAATTAATAGACATCATAATAGTCCATCTAGTAACACTAAAATAAATCCAAAACAAAAGCAAAATAAGCAATGAAAAGCAATAAAATTGAGAAGTTAAAAAGAGCTAGAAGTAAAAATAGATAAAAATAAATTGGAAGATAAAATGAAAGATTTAGAGAATTTAGTAGAAGAAATAAAGGAAAACAAATTTGGAAGTGAAAAAGAGAAAGCTGAGAGAGAAGCATTTAGGAAAATGAGAGAGACCACCACCATCATTCCCTCAAAGATTCTAAAAATACAATTTTGATAAGCAATTCTCTAGATTTTAAGATGTGTTCAAGAAAGTATTAATTATTATTTCATTTGTAGAAGTCCTTCGACAAATGCCAACCTGTGCTAAATTCATAAACGAAATACTTTATAAAACAATTATGAGAAAATGAGACTATGGCATTTATTTATTAATATAGTGTAATGATTCATAAAAAATTACCTAAATAACTTAAAGATCTAAGTAGATTTATTATACCATGTACTATAGGAGACAAATTCCTTGAGAAGCATTATGTAAACTTGGAGATAGTATAAACTTGATGTCATTATCTATATTTAAGAAATTAGGATAAGGAGAAGTCTAACCCATTAGTGTGTGATAGATGTTTGACATATCCTAAGGGGATTATAGATGACATTTTGATTATAATAGATAAACTCTTATTCCTTGTAGATTTTATTATGTTAGATATGGAGAAAGATAAGGAGATTTCTATTGTCTTTAAAAGGCCTTACTTAGTGAAATGAGGAGTATGATAGATGTGAAAAGGAGAATTGATAATGAGAGTTCAAGATCAGAAAATCACTTTTAATGTTCTTAGATCAATATGATTCCTTGCTGATTTGGCGGAGAATGTTTAAGGGTTGATTTGGTGGATGGAAGTATGCAAGATAGAATATCTAAAAATCATTTTTTAGCATAATTATCGAGACTCTTGGTTGAAGAAACACCTACTTTAAGTTAAAAGCATTAACATTACCTAACCATCATATGTATACATTTTAGGTAAATCATCAACTTTTTTAATTATAACTTTTAAGAATTTGAAATGAAAATCTTAAGAATCATTAGAAAATCTTTTGAATGGATTATTGTTGCCATAACATATTTATCAATTTGGTTTATCTAAAATTAGAAAAACTTGACATAGTTGTGCTAAGGGCTATAAACTAAGCGTTGATTAGGAGGCAACCCAATGTTGGTTTCATTTGTTGTGCAGTTTTGTGATTTGTAGTTGTATGTTATTATTGCATTTAGTATGGAAGTCTAAAATTATTGAAAAATTATGTTGTGATGATGGAAATGCATATGACTCTAAATATTCATTAGAAAGAGGTTAAAGATGAAAATAAGGAAGAATCAAATGATGAAGAAAAATGAATTGAGAGTTTATGTATTTTATTTTATTTGTGTTCCTTGTATTTGACACTATAAGAAAATCAACTATTACTGGCAGAATTTTTGATGGTTTTTTGGTCATAAAAATTTTGACTAAGATTCTTATGAAAAAACATTATAATGAACTTATCTTGACTTCAGTGGATTTTCTATTAGAAAACCAAAAGAAAAATTGGCCAAAAACTTTTATTAAAGGGGGGATCGATGAAACTAAGACATTTTGCATTTTTCTCTTCAGCTTCCTCGTGGGCGATGAAGAAAGAGGGCTAAGGCATGTTAGATCTCTCCCAAAACATGGATTTTTTTGTCTAATTTCTCTAAATAGAAGGAAAATCACATTCTTTTTCTTGTATAGTTATTTACTTGTGATTTCATTCGTTCATTCTTGTGAAATGTGGATTTAATATTATTTGAAAATATTTTTAATTTTTAGCTTAAATTTTCTTCAAATTTATTTGAAAATCATGTATCTTACACTAACTTATCTATTTGAAGTTAGATCTTATATATATATATATATATATAGACACACACACACACACACACGATGGCTGTATCGATGATCACAATGTTTCGAACAATATCTTTTGTTAAATATTGAAATAATGTAAATTTTGATTCACTTTCAATGTAACCCCAAATTAGTAGCTAAATTACATTCCTAGCTAATCCTTCTCTTCTCAAGGCACACATTATTCACTCTTTTTGTCCGAGTTCTCTCCCCCCCAATTCTCTCACCAACCTTTCTTAGGCTATGTTGATCAACACTAATAAAGAATCCCAAGTAGTTTAAGAGCTATGAAAAATTTAATTATGGCCTTCTTGTAGAAGATTTGATCCTTAAATGAGAGATATTTATAATCTTCATACATTATATCAAATATTCATAAGCTACAAAATTATGCACTTAAGCGCTTATGTTATATTGAACCTTGATTATGTAGTCATTCTTAATTTTATAATTTATATGAAACATGAATGTATTACTCAAACTTCTTACTTTATACAGTATATGAATATCTATAATGAACGATCATGGATGTACAATAAGTTGCATTCTAAATAAAAAAGATTAACTAATAAATTTTTAAATGATATTGAGCACTTTGTGTACATGGCATCTCAAGTTCCTATTTATCTTTAAGAAAAGAGTTTCAATATCCATGTGTGAGGCATAAGAATCAAGTCTACTTAACATCAGATGAAGTTAAATTAAACTTGTATTGCAAGGGTTTCATTCAAATTATTGGTTCTAGACTTCACATTGTGAGTATAAGCCATATATTAATGCTGACATTAGTGCCTCGAGTTATGTACCTTCAACTAAATATAATTCTAGATGATATGGATAAATGATCTTTGATGTAGCAAGAGCTAAGTTTGTAGAAGTAATAAAGGAGGAACCACAAATCAAAGAAGCTCAAAAGTTCTACGATCCATGACTATTGTGATAAAATTACATAAATCACTGTGTGCTATCTATGGCTATAAGAATGACAAGCATAAAAAATGAATATAAAATACTGTGTGAATATTTTAACCAATTTACAAATCTACTTAAAGAGATTAACCCATAAGAGAACTTAGTTCCAAAGGACTAATACAAAAAAAATTGTGTAAAAATTAGGTTTGAGCTAAAAAAAATTAATTATTGTGTCAATAGGTGTATGTTGTATTACAAAAAGATGTAATGGACTTTAAATGTTATTTTTGTAGAGCACCTAGATTTAAGCTATAAAGTAAAAAAAACAACAAAAATAGAAAGATGTCTCATATGAGTGATTATTTTACTTGTCACTTATTCCACATCTTCAAAGGCTATACATATCTATGTGTTTAGCTATGCATATAAGATATCCCCATGCAAGAGTAAGTGAATCAAACATCATGAGCCATCCATCAGAAGGAGAAGCATTGAAACTATTCCACAATACTTATCCTAAATTTATAGCTAAGCCATGCAGTGCTAGACTTGGTTTATATGCTGATGGTTTCATATAGTATATTCAATTAACCTCAACTTATTTATATTAGTCAGTGATAGTTACACCTTATAATTTATCTCTAGATAACTGCATGACCCCACCATTCATGCTTCTTACTCTAATTATTCCTAGACCATATATCTCTAAAAGAAAAAAAAAACTAATGTTTTCATGCAACATTTGATTGATGAGTTGAAATTTTTTTGGGATAGTGATGTACTCACATATGATATTACTTCTGTGGTGTTTTAATTTGGATGGGGGGGGGACACCAGATCATAGGGGGTATTTATTAAAGTGATTGGATACAACATTGAGGTATGATGTGCTATCTAGAAAGATAGAGGCATCACCCAACAATGAACCAAATCACCTAATAAGGACTCCTAAAGCATGATGGGCCTTCAAATGTACCAGAGATTTTTCCCCTACTTTATATGGATAAATAAAGCAAGGTTTATATTAAATTAGGTTCTTAAGTTTCCTATGGAAATAAGCCTCCATAGTTAATTACATCTTAGGAAATGAAATTCTCTAAGAATACTCTTGATTAAAGTTGATAATTATTATCTCCAAAGATTTCAAGGTTAAACTATCAAAGGATTAGTTATATTTGGAAAGTAAATTGGGAAAGTTCAAGGAGAAGACTTACTTTTAGAATTTAAAGGGAATCAGTAGGAAATGCCCATGATACTAGGAAGCCTAATTGGCATTCCAATCTATCCTATGATTGGGCTTTATATATTTGAAAGTGAAGATTTATTTGAGTTGCATTTTTATTAGATTCCTAGAGCTTATAATTCTCCAACACAAGGTTGTGGAAATGCTTAAGAGGTGATGATTTATGCTTGTAGCTTGAAGGAAATAGCTACTTTGGATCCCAAATCTAGGGAGCTTTAGTATAAGCTAAAACACAACCTAAATCTAAGCGATAGGCGGACACAAGGGTTTATCTCCATAAGAGAGAGTAAACCTGTCTTACTTTTGGACTTAAAATTGCCTGGAGTGGCCACTAGCTAGCTCCTCCTATGATTTTAAAACTGTGTAGTCCAGTCTTATGAGTTGTAAGATAGCTAGGGTAGTTATTTATTTGAAAGAGATTAAAGTCTTAAACTCACTCCCTAAAAAGCTAGAGCATGAGTGGTATGAGCATATGACTTAATCTACAAATGAAAAATCTTTTCAAATTTTATTTGAAAGAGATTAAAGTAGTAAACCCACTCTCTAGCTTGATCTAAGCTCAATTGAGTTTGGATGACAAAATGATCCCACACCATTACAAGGAAGATTTGAAGGGATCCTATGTTCAAAATCATATGACATACAAATTTCATTCGAAAAGGCCCAATTTTTTTAGATTTCTTAATTTTAATGGAAATTACCTTGCTAGAGTTTAAGACTGATGGTGCAATGCTTGAGAAAGCTTCTCCTGGATGAGGCAAGGCCCTGCTGAGCAGCACACACACAAATTCCATGCAATTGGCTCTGTGGACCACAAATATTTCTTTGCACATCAGCTTTGATCGAAGTCACACCTCCGGTGATTGTAAAGCTTAAGAGAAGTTTTTTTCATGCTCGACAGAGTGTGGGAAGTGTGTGGGTGAAATTAATTTGAGTTTGGTTAAGTATTAGTGGAGTTGGGTTGAGTGGAGGGTTGCCCTATTTCGACATTGTGATTTCCAGCAATGGGAGGCTCGGGAGGCTTGGAGAGGGCTATAAGGATTTCATTTTGGTCTCTAGAAGCTCTATGAGGGTGTGTGGTGTTTATTTCTCAAATTCTTAGGGGAATTTAAAAAACAAAATTTTATGTTGTATGTATGTTGGGACACCACATAGATCCACAGATGTACTCATTAGGGTGATCGAGTACGGCATTGAGGAATGATGTACTATCTCAAGAGATGAAAGTTACCATCCTACAATGGACCTAATCACCTAATGAGAACTCCTAAGGATAATGGGTCTTCAAATATTCCAGAGATTCTTCTCCTACTTTACATGAAAAAGAAAAGCAGGATTTATTTTAAACCGGGTTCATTAGGTTCCTTATGGAGGCAAGCCCCCATAGTTATTTACATCTTAAAGAATGAGATTCCTTAAGAATACTCTCGATTAAGGTAAATGATCATTGTCTCCAAAGATTTCAAAGATAGAACTATCAACAAATTGGTTATTTTTTTGGAAGATCAAGTAAGATTGATCAAGAGGAGGGAGTTATTATCGAAACTAAAGGGAGATGAGTAGGGGATGCTCATGATGCTAGGAAACCTAGCGAGCATCCCAAACTATCCTATGGTTGGGCTTTATATTTTTAAAATTTGAGAGGAATTATGTGTTTGAGTTGAATATTTATTAGAAATCTTGGGCTTACAATTTCCACAACACAAGATCGTGGAAATGCCTAAGAGGTGAGAATTTATGCTTGTAGCCTGCAAAGGGAAACAATAATCTCAAAACCTAAATCTATGAAGCTTTGGTGAGGGCCAAGGCATGACCTAAATCTAAGGTGAAAATGGGTATATGGTTTACCTCCATAAGAGAGAATAAATCTCCCGACTATTGGACTTACAACCACATAGGGTGGTTGCTAACTAACCCTTCCTACAATTTTAAATACATGTAAGAAAGTCTTATGCTTTGCAAGATAGCTAGGCTGTTATTTATTTAGAAAAAAAACTAAGTCCTTAAACACACTCCCTAAGAGACTAGATCATGAAGGGCATGAATAAATGACTTAATTTAATGCAAAGTTTGTTAAGTTCTTTTTATTTTTTGGACAATTTATTTGACACAGGCTATGGGATTTCATATGCCTAATGCATGAGAAATTGGTTATGGGCCAAAATCAGCAAGAAGGAGGTGTGTTTTCACCATGGCTTTCAAATGTCAAGCCATTTTCTCTAGCAAAGGTGGAAGCCCTCCATTAGCAAGAGTGAAGCAAGATGATTTTATGCATGATGTGAGACATACAACATCTAGCTAAGGGGTTACTAAATCTTTTATTATCTTTATTTATGTCCTAGGCTTTAGGTGAGGTTATGAGTTATTAATTTTAATTTTGAGTTGATTAATTGGATAGAAAATTTTATTTTTTCCTAAGATCCTAATCACATCCAGACCATTCATCAATCAATGAAGAAACTAGGAAAATTATGCCATCTTAATGCACAAGCTAAACAAACATCAAATAATTTTATAAAGCTAGCACAAAAGAATAAGAGGCTAATGTGGTCGGGTACCATTGAATAAACATGAAAATAAAAATGGGTAGCCGAGCTCTACCCTTATACAACCCGAATTACAAATGAATAATTACAATTTAGAAAGAATTCATGTTATGGGAGTCTTCATTCTTCATTCTTCATTTCTTCCTTCTTCATTTAGACTTAGGATGTAGTTTTCTCCAAGGCTTCACATGGTACATAAGACATGGTCTTGTGACCAATGTTCACTTTAATTCCCCCATAACATTCATTTCCAAATCATAATTACAAAAATTACATCAAAATGGGAAAGATAAATCTAACTAAACTTGTGAAATAGAGATTAGCTAAACATACCACACAACCTAAGTAGTTATTTGAATAATTTGGACTTGGCACCTCACACATGGGTAACCAAGTCCACCTTACAATTCCATGTAGAAGACATGATTAGATAAGATCATCTTACCATCTAGTCTACGCACATGCACCCTAACATCCAGTCTAAAAATATTACATCACAAAACAAAATTAGGCATTAATCCATGCACCACTAACATAAAGCTAGAAATGGTGACTTAGCCTAATGTGTGTGCCATTTAAGGCTTGTGTGACATGTCTTAGCTAGGCTTTAAGGTTAAAATTTTCTAAGTGTGAGGGATTCAACTTAGAGGGTGGTTTTATTTTAAGTGATTTAGTTGATTTGTCAATTTTATTTGATGATTTGATTTGGTTTGAATGAACCTACACTTAATTACTAAATGTTGTAAGGAGAAGAAAAGGGAAGAGAACTTCTCTTTCATCCCTACCCTAAGTAATTTCTAAGGTAGATTCATTAATGATTTTTATTGAATATTTTATTATGTGTTTTAATTAACCCTAAGTTAAATTTTATCTAAATAAACCTATTCAATAAGAAAGACATCTTAAATTAGTTAAGGTGAATTACTATCACATGACACAACTATTTATTTCTTTCCACCAGTATACCATGCATATGAATAATCCTAAGCAAATCTATACATGCAATACAAATGTTAGCACACCTTAATGATGAATGCAAGGAGATGTTGTTTAAGAAAATTTGGATATTTCATGAATCCATGTTTTTATTAAGTATAAAAGAGGGACTCTTTTATCCATTTATCAAATGCACATCCACATGTATAAAAGACATAAGTGAGTATGATGCCATTATTTTCTACATCAGGGGTGTAAGGTACAAGACCTAGTTGGGGCTACTTAAAGCCTCGCAACCCCGAGATGTCTAGACTAATATACAACTTTTCTTACATACATGTGAATGTACAAAAAAAAAACCAAATGGATGAAGAATCATGCAAAATATTTATGTTTGAATTTGGTTATATAATTTACATGTGTAATGTGAGGATCCTTCTTAAGTCATAACATGGGAGTCTATAGGAATAGATTTAAGCAAGTGCTATGTTCTTTTCAAATGAACTATACACTTTGCAAATCTTATTCAAATCCATGTTAAGATAAGAGAAGAAAATCACATAACACATCTTATGCTATAATCACATACAAGCTTATAAGTACTTATAAGTAGCATCACTTCATTTATAATCTTTGATTTATAGGTTTTGAAAATAATTTTTGATTTAATAGTGAATAGCCACTCATATTCTTATTTTAGCCAAAACATGAAATTTGACATAAAGAAAATATTTTATTTAACTGATTTTTCAAAAGAAATGAATGCATGATTTCATATGGCAAATAACATTTAACATGCTTGGAAAGAAATAAAGAGATGTAAGCATGTAACTTCATTCACCCTAATTATTTCCTGAGGACAATCCTATAAGATAAGATTATTCAAAGTGAATCAAAATTCTTTAAAAGATTTTTATTTTTGTTTTGAATTTGATTTGACTTAGGAAATGTGAAAAGCGTTTGCTAATCCTAAACCATTTCCCCCATGTGTGAAGGCTTAGTTTAATTTTAGCACAACTAGATTGATTTTATGTTTTATTTAGGTTAAGGTATGAATTAAATCCATTAATTACCCCTTACATAGAAAACTTTAACATAATTAAATAAATAATTTTATGTAACATATGATATGCAAACACATGGAATTTAAATCAGCAATGCACCTAAGAAATAAAGGGGCCTAATGCAATTGACTCACAATTATTGATTAATTAAGCTAAAGGGTTTTCATTAAGTACTTTCATAACCTTCCCACACATGTGAGTTGGATATGATTTTTCAAACTTACCTTAGGCTTTTGAACACCTAAGGATCTACCCAACAAGAGATTTATTAATTTCATATTAGTTTTGAAACTTTGATTAGACTAATTAAGTAGATCATTAGTGGCTTAATCCTTAATTATGTTTAGATTAAGGAAGAAAGGGGGTTTAGGGAATAACATAGGGAAAATATCCCAAACCCATTCCATAAACCTCCTCCTTACTTAAATAATGTTTGATTATCTCAATTAAGTGATTAAACCACTTTTCATATGCTTAATTACTCTTAAATATATTAAGGGGGTGATTAGGGGTTCATTAATTAATTTCCTTAATTAACTCATTAATAAATTCCAAGAAAATTAGGGGAGGTAGAAGTCATCCAACTAAACATGTTCAAAAATTTTAGAATTAATTAATGAAGTAATTAGGTAGTAATTAAGATAATTCAATTTTAATTAAACCCTAATTCAAAAAAATTCACTATTTAAAATTAGTTAGGAATAGTTTTATTGGATTCCCCTATGAATTACCTTTAAAATGAGCCCATATTTATATTTTTTTTGAATTTTTTACATTTAATTATGATTTTATGAAATTTCTATGATTAATGGGTAATTAAAATAGCCTAATTAATTAACTAATCCCGTTGGCGCCACGTGGACTACTGACGCGACGCGCTTTCCATGTGGCGCGATGGGATTAGTCATTTAAGTTGTCACATTATGCGCCGTATCAGCTGACGACACAATGCGCTTTCCCCTGGGCCATCCGAACAAGGATCAGATGGCCAGGGTTAATCCCTTGGTTCTAAAGGATTTTAATCAGAGATCTAATCGAGTTAATCAGTGCCGTCCATCCAAAACATGCGAGATGGATGGCTCATGATTCATCCTTGCCTAAGCTGTGGGAGACGGAGGCCATTCATTCTCCATGGCTTGATCTGAGCTCACCTTAGCTCGATTAGGCTGAGATTCATCCTACACCATCAAGAGGTATAGGGAAGAATATCCAATGGCTAGGATCTAATGGGATTACAATTCCCTTCATAGAGGACAAAACATTTTTCAAATGAGGATCGATTTTGAACAATACCTCATTGAAGGCTATCACCGGTTCTTCCAGTGGAGGAGGTAGCTTCATCTGGTGGAGATGAAGCCCTGTTGAAGGTTTCAAGTCTTGATTTGAAGTGGGTTGCTCAATTGGCCAAGCTCTCCTTCAATGGTTTATGACTTCAATTGAAATCCCCATTCCTATGGCTTGGAGACTTGAGAAACACTTTGGGTGAGCTCACCCAACTCCCTTGTTGGTGCTTGCAAAGTGAATTTAGGTTTGGTGGAGAATTGAGTAAGTTGGAAAATCCCCTCACTTCCCTAATTTAGGCTTTGAAGAAAATCGAGAAGGAGAAATTTGGGAAGCTTTGAAATGACCTTGGGAAGCTTGTGGATGCTTGCTTTTGATCAGTCTAGCTTAATCGAATGCAATGAACCTTGTTTGAGTTGGAATGAGAGGGAGTATATCTCCCCCTACTTGGATCAGATGACCAAGGCTTGCTTTGCCATTTTTAATCAATTGAGAAATTGATTGGGTTGTTTAGGCTGTTAGGGACTCCAAGTCATTTAGTTTTAGTAGAGGAGTGGAGGAGAGGAAGTGCACATGTGCTAGGTGAGTGTATGGAGTGATCCAAGTGAAGAATTCTCATTGGAGGGGTCGATTTGGCTTTGGGTTGGGTCATGGCTAACCCAAACCCATTAGGTCATGTGGACCACTAAGAGGATGCCAAGTGGCCATGAGAAAGAATTGACCAAATTCCAAGTGGATTTGGCCAAAGGTTACCCTTTGACCCAGGGGTAAAATGGTCATTCAACCTTGATTTTAATTTGGGTAGATTTGAAATGATTCAAAAGTTGGTTGGGCCAAATTTCAAGTGATTTGGAGTTCATTTAGTTTGAATTGGTTCAATTTGACCCATTTAGGTCAAAATGGGTCAAGTTGACCAATTGGTCAAATTGGGTCAAACCATGAGTTAGGTCAAGTTCAAATGATCATTTGGAGCCTATGGGTATCATAAGTTTGGTTTAATTTGATTTATATTTAGTTTTGGTTCATTTAGGTTCATTTAGGTCAAATGGGTCAAGTTGACCAATTTGACCCATTTAACCTAATTGGGTTAGGCCATGGGTTGGTTTAGGCTTGGTTGATCATTTGAAATATTTTGCAAACTTTAGTTTCAATCAATTTTGGTTTGGTTTGATTTCAAGTTGATTTGACCTTTTAGGTCAAATTGGGTTCATGGTCAATTGGCTAGGTTGGGCCAAGTTGGCCAATTGAGGCATTGGTCAAGTTCAACAAGTGATTTAGAATGAATTTGATCCATTGGTTGTAATCAATTTGACTTAGATCAAGATTTGACCCATTTTAACTTTTTAGGTCAACTTGGGTTAACTTGGGTTAACTTAGGTCAAGTGGCCAATTTGGCTTAGTTTGGCTCAATTGATGGCTTAGTCAAGTTCAATCTTTATTTATGAATTGGTTTAGATCAATGGTTTCAACAAATTTAGCTTATAGTGGATTTTGGCTAGTTTAGGTTTTATTTGGGCTAAGTGTTGACTTGGTCAAAGGCTAGGTTTGACTTGGTTTGACCTAATATAGTGATTGATCATCCTATGATGATTGTTGCTCATAATGAGAGGCATAGATGGGCTTAGTTCAATCCAATTTGGGTTGGATTAGAATTTGGCTCAAAAAGGTGCTTTAGGTTACTTTAGTCAAGTGAGCCTAAGTGGGTCAATTGGCTTGATCAAGGCTTGATTCAAGCTTGGTTGAACTCACATATGGACTTATGATTGAAATATAAATCCAATTGCAAGTGATTTGGAGTCAAATGGGTTTTGATTCATTGAACAATTTCAAGTCAAAAGGGTGAACATGGGTTTGACCTGGGTTAGTTTGATTTTGATTTGATGATTTAAGTTATGTTTATATTGGTTTGTGATTGAAGAAATGATTGTTTGAAGAAAAAATCCAAGGTTTGGATTGATTTGAGAATGATTTGGTTAGGTTCAAGAATTTAACTTGAAAGGGTATAGATTGGATTTAGGTTAGATTTGGATTTGAGTTTTAAGTTTAGTTTTGGTTATTTGAATTTATATTTCATTTATATTTGTGAATATAAATGAGAATATAAATGAGTTATGAGAAAATCTTTTGAATTTGGAGTGATTTGAATTTGATTTTGTTAAGTTCAAGGATTTGTCTTGAAAGAGTTTAGGTTGGATTTTGGTTTTGGATTTGAGTTTTGAATTTGGTTTTGGTTAATTAAATTTATATTTCATTTATATTTGTGAATATAAATGAAGATATAAATGGGTTATGAGAAAATCTTTTGAGTTTGGAGTGATTTAGATTTGATTTGGGCTAAGTCCATAAGATGAAATCAAAATGACTTAGAAAGGTTTTGGATTTGAAGTTGATTTGAATTTGAAATTGGTTTGAATTTGAAGTTGATTTGAATTTAATATGGGTTTGAATTTGAAATTGATTTGAATTTGAAGTTGGTTTGAATTTAATGTTGAATTGAATTTGAAGTTGATTTGAATTTTATTTTTGACTTGTAAGAAGGAAGTTAGGATTTGGTTCAAGCTATAGGGTAGGCAAGTTTTCCTAATACCCCTAAGGCATAATGTATTCCTATAGCTAACTCTTCTAAGTCTAGGGTTGGTTAAGTGTTCACCTAATCACTAGAAGTGTCTTAAGACTAAGGAACTCTTAGTGACTAGAGAAGTCCTATGTCTAAGATGAAGAAGTCACTCCAAAAGTGAAGTCAATAGGGTGTAAGTGTTCAAATTAGGTCAAAATGAGGGGTGGGGGGTATATCCCTTCTCCCTTGGATCGAATGGCTTGAATCAACTCCTGATTTTGGCAGTCAGTTGTCGTCTGGGCACCAGATAGGTCGATGTCAAGCTGAGGTGGCTCGATTTGGTTGGTGGGATGCTTGGTGGGTGGCTCAAGGCAGCTGCCCTCCTCTTTAGAACCATTGGGTTTATCTAGCTATCCCCTTGGTCCACAGCTGACCTAGCCCACTTAGGTTAGGTTAGCCACCTAGGTTATGCTCTATTTTGGGTGTAAAGTGGCTACCATCTGAAAGAGAGAGGGTTAACTTGCCAAAAATGGGTTTGATCCCTTATGGAGAGCTTAATCCATTGGTCTATGGCTTGGATTAGGTCCCAATGGGATTAGACTAGTTTGGGGCTGATCCAAGGTGAGTTTAGGATGGGTTGGGTTAGGTCTCAATGGGTTTAGACTTGGTTTGAGTGGGTTTGACTCAATTTGACCCATATAGGTCAAATTGGGATAAGTTAGGTTAGATTAACCAATTGGTCAAATTAGATCAAACCAAGGGTTGAGACATGTTCAAATGAGTATTTGGGATGTTTTGGTTTAATTAGTTTGAGTCAATTTGGCTTGAATTTGATTTGACTCATTTGAATTCATATTGGTCAAATGGGTCAATTTGACCAAATTGGCCAAATTGGCTTGGGTTATGAGTTTATTCATGTTCAATTAGTTAATTGAAGATGATTGTAGGCTTTGGTTTGAATTAATTTGGATTTGATTTGGATTTAGGCAAATTTGACCATTTAGGTCAATTTGGGCTAAATGGGTCAATTGGGTTCAATTGGGTTCAATTGGCTAAATTAGGTTCAATTATGGCTTTAGTCAAGTTCAACAATCAATTTGGAATGAACTTGAGCCATTGAATACAATTCATTTGGGTTAGATCTTGATTTGACCCCATTTGGTCTTTTAGGTCAAATTGGGTCAACTTGGGTTAAAGGGTCAATTGGGTTAGGTTTGGCTCAATTGATGGTCAAGTCATGTTCAATCATTGATCATAAGTTGATGTGGATCATTGATTTCAATTAATTTGTCTTAGGATGAGATTTGGCTAGTTTGATTCATGTAGGTTAGGTGGGTTGACTTGGTCAAGTGACCAAGTTGACTTAATCAAGTGACCAAGTTGACTTGGTTTGACCCAATTGATGACAATTGATTAATCAAGCATGATTGATGATCATCATAGGTGGTTTTGGTAGGCTTGGTTCAATCCAATTGGGTTGGATTGGAATTTGGCTCAAATAGGTCCTTTAGGTCACTTTGGGTCAAGTGAGCTTAAGTGGGTTAATTGGCTTAATTTTGGGTTGAATTGAGTTTAGTTGGATTTATATAGAGATTTAGGATCGATTTATAGCTTTGGTTGCTATTGATTTGGGTTTGAATGGATTTTGGTTCATTTGGGTATTTCAAGTCAAATGGGTTAGGTTAGGTTTAATTGAATTGATTTTGGGTTTGGTTCAATTGATTGTAAATTTGATTTATATTTGGGATGATGATTGGGAAAATAAATGATCCATGAGAAAATCAATTTAGTTTGACTTGGGTTGGAGGCAATTTTGGTTAAGTCCATGAGGTCGAATCATATGGCTTAGGATTGGTTTGATTTGGTTGGGTTTTGGTTATAGGTTTTAATCATTTGGTTTGGAATTTGAATTGTATTTGGAATGGGTTGATTGCAGAGCTGAATTGACTTTGAGAAAATCAATTGACCTTGGATTGGTCTTAGCTAAGTCCATAAGATTGAATCAAGGGCTTAGGATAGGTTTGATTTGGATTTGATTATAGGTTTCAATTATTTGATTTGGAATTAGATTTGAATTTGGTATTTGAATTTGGATGAATTGAATTTGAGGTTTGGTTTAGGTCAAAGAGGAAGGCATAAATTGGGTTTGGGCTATAGGGTAGGTAAGTCTCCCTAAGTCCTAAGGCATAGCCTAATCCTATGATTAACCCTTCTAAGTATCTAGGCTTAGGTTAAGTGTTCACCTAATTACTAGAAGTATTTTATGACTAAGGAAGAATCTAGTGTCTAGAAGACTCCTAAATCTAAGAAGAGGAGATTGAATCCTCACTCCAAAAGTGAGGTCAACAAAAGGACCCCTAATAGGTGTGGTGTAACTGAAGGGCACATCACACGTATTGGCATTGATCGAGGTGATCAATAATGTCCAGAGAATTGCAAGCGCTAATGAAAAAGATTTATACTTAAACATGAGAGATAAATAGAATCGATCTTAGTGCAATGCAACATGTCTCATGCCAAGGGCATACGAAAGCTAGAAGGATATGATGAGCATTTCATGTCAAGGACATGAAGGGAGGATCTACTAAGGAATCACACATGAATTGGATATGAGCTAAACTTATGCCGGGGCTAAGGAAGAAATCTGCTAGGGATTGAGACATGAGTGGATTTGATTTATGGAAGGGATCGGGGATATGGGCCTGAATCTAGTGGGGATCAAGATCGGTTTAATTTGTTATGTCTTGTTATGACTCCATTGGGGAGGTTGGCTTTGAATTTGATTTGTTTGTTTGATTGGTTTATATGATTTAGGCTCCACTGGGGAGAAGGGTGTGACTTAACTCCACTGGGGGGAATCAAGTTGGATTTAATTTGGCTTGGTTTGAGGGCATAGCCACCAAGGTTATGAGCTTGATGAATTTGATTGATTTTAATTTTATTTTAATTTATGGACCATGTCGGTGTGCGATGGACCCACTAAGAAGGAGCCACGGGGGGCCTTGGTCTATCTTATATTTACAAATCCAAAGGGATAGTCTACGACAATGGGGTATAACTAACTAACATAAATGCTACTTTTTGGTGTGCAACGACTGTGCTAGGAAGAAAGCATAGCAAATTTACATCTTCTGAAGTAGAAACAGCCGTCGGGGTGACCTATTGGATGCACAACAAATTGAACCTAACCTAGGGTGACTACTGAGTGAGTGCCACTAGGGATCTTACCTCGACTCAAGCATAGTCAGAATTAATTCCATTTTAATTTCACTTGATTTGATTCGATTGATCGAACATGTTTTTGCTTAATTTAATTTATGGACCCTATCAGTGTGTGATGAATCCACTGAGAAGGGGCTATGTCGGCCTTGACCTATCTCAGGTTTACCAATCTAAAAGGGTAGTCCACCGACTACGGGTATAACTAACCAACCTAAAGTTTGTATTTCGGTGTGCAACAACCATGCTAGGGAGAAAGCATAGCAGAGTTACATCTTCCAAAGCAAAATAATCACTGGGGTGACCTGTTGGATGCACAACAAATCGAACCTAACCTAGGGTGACTACTAAGTGAGTGCCACTAGGGACTTATGTCAACTCAAGAGTAGTCAGCCGATTTTATAGGGAGCTTTGCTAACACTTCCCTAAAGATAAGATGCCTTTTTGGGAAAAGATACCACTGGCGGGTGTCCTCTTGATCCATAAGTGGATATATATTTTATATATTTATGGACCTATTAGAGGGACCACCGAAAAAAGTATATCGGCCTTGGCCTATCAGTTTATTGGACCAAGGAGAATATATTCTCATCACTTCTCCACATGGGAGGTTACTAGGAAAGGTGAACTATTCAATCTGATAGTAACCTAGGTAGTGTCTAGATGGGGTCACAAAGGACATGATCCAAATAGAGTGTCCACAAGGGATGCGCCATTAGCGTTATCTTAATCCCTAAAAAGAAAGCCTATAGGTGTACGGTGACCAACTCAAGGAGAAAGCATAGAAAACTTACATCTATCGTGAGTGGTGTATCCATCGGGTGGGTCGCTGTCAGCATAGTAAACACCAACCAACCTAAGATGCCCATTGATGTTCCATGATCAATCTAAAAAGAAAGCATATGAGACTTACATCTTCAGAGATGGAAATGATCATCGGGATAGTCTGTCATTGACGGGACAGATGTTATCCGATCTAGGGAGACTACTGAGCGGGGAGTCCCGAGTGAGGATTGAACCCAGACTTGAAGTAGTCAGGAGGAAAAGGGCCACCGTGGGGCTTATCTTAAACCTCAAATATACGCAACCCAATCAGTGCATGATGGCTAGTTCAAGAAGAAAGTATAGCAGACATACATATTCTTGAATGAAGCCAACACGATGGTAGCTTATTGGTCGCGCTATAAGGCTTACCAAACTAACAAGGCCATCATTGGTGTGCAGCAGTTAAGCTAGGAAGAAAGTCTAGTAGATTTACATACTCCAAAGTAGAAAGACCACTGGGATGACACACTAGTTGAGTAGCGAATCAACCCGACCTAGAGCAGCTACTGGTGAGGGTGCTAGGGGCATTATCTCAACTCAAAGTGGCTCGAGATAAAAGATATGTGTTTATTTTATGGTTTTATGTGTAATTTGTGTTTGTGTTATATTGATGAAGGATAGATGCAGCTTGGGTGCTCTTACACCTACCCTAAACATGTCATGGAAGATTCATGGACATAAATGCTTTCAATTTGAAGAGATTGAATTTAAAATAAAATTCTCATGGATGGTAATTGCTTTCAAACATGATATTACTAATAATATTTCTTTAGCTAGATCCTGTTGATTGGAAGCATTGGATGTTCTCCCTTATAATTGATCAATTGATATGATCCTTCTTTGTAGGCTATCTTTAAAACAAAAGGGCCTTCCCAAGTGGGTTCAAACTTTCTTCCCATCTTGTGATGGACAATAATTGGTCTCCTTAGAACTAAAATAAACTTTCCTACTTGAAAAGCTCTACGGTGGACCAACTTGTTATGATCATGAATCATTTTGGCTTTATATAACTTGAGATTTTGGCATGCCCGTAGGTGTCTCCCCTCTAAACCTTCGAGCTCTTCTAACCTCAACTTGGCATTCTGCTCCATTATGGTCTTGCTACCCACTATCATAGTGATGGGAGTTGGACTCTAATGGCGAGAAATACACTCAAGAATAAGGAGTAGACTGAGTTGGAGTTCTGTAGGTGGTGCAGTAGACCCACAAAGCTTCAACTAACTGCTCATGCCACTATCGTTTGTTGTCTTCGAGTGTCTTCTTGAATATTTGGATGAGAGTTTTATTGAAGGATTCTGCTAAGCCATTTTTTTTTGGATAATAGATGGTGGAGTATCTCCAATCTATGCTATGTCTAACCAAAGATGTTGATTTTGGTGCTCTTGAATGCAGTACCATTATCGGATTTAATTCAGCGAGGCACCCCAAATCTATATACGATATGGTTTCTAAAAAATTGGAGCACATGCTGAGCTGTGACCTCTCTGACCAGGATCGCCTCCGCCCATTTAGAAAAGTAGTCAATAGCAACTATGATAATCTAATGACCCTTGAAAGATAGAGGATCAATCGGACCCATTATGTCAGTACCTCAACACTCGAATGGCCACGAGGCCAATGTTGGATGTAGACTGTTGGGTGGTTGATGTAGGACCACACCATGTAGTTGACACTGATGGCATTGCCTAGCTACATCCATGCAATCTGTGATCATTGACAGCCAATAGTATCCGAGTCTCTTGATTTTGGCTTTCATCTTGAGACCAGATTGGCGAGCTCTGCATAATCCTGAGTGCACATCGATCATGATCTTATGGGCTTTGTGCTTGTCCAAACAACGTAACCACATATGATCGAAGAACCATATAAAACACCATCCACGAGGGAAAAGTTCCTTTTGCTTCATCTGACATGATTGTGACTTCTCTTGAGATAATTTGTCTTTATTTGGGTAATCCATGAATGGTTGCCTCCAATCCAGCTCCTCATCATTTTTGGTAATGGCAACCTCCCTTCAATAGAGTACCTTCAATAGAGTACTTTTTCTATGAGTTCAATATCAATAAAGATAAGACTTGTCTCTTTCGGACCTCTATTAATATGGACTCATCTTTCAGACATGCTAATTCCTTAGCAAGTTTGACTAATGCATTTGCTATGGCATTTTCTTCTCGAGGGATCTTATAGATGGTAACCTTTGGGTGGATTAAAGCTAGGTAATGCATCTCAATGAGTGGATAGTTTGCCTCAACAGGGATCTGATGATAGTTGGGATAGTAGAGCACATTCTCTTTCTCTTCGTCATTGGCTTGGGCCAACAAATCACTAAGGGAGTCATCTACTGCAATAGTGTAGAGTATCAAAGGCTTATCAGGATAGGGGCTGTTAAAACTGGTGATGTCATCAGATATTGCTTGACATCTTCAAAGGCACCTAGTCATCCCACTTGAACTTAGTGTCCTTCTTGACAAGTACTGAGAATGGCTGGCGTCTTCTTGATAGGTTGGATATGAAGCATCTTAAATATGCCAACCACCCTTGGAATGATCTGAGTAGAGTTAAAATTTTAGAGGGTGGCATTTCTAATATCACTTTGATCTTCTCGAATCAATCTCTATTCCATGGTATAACAAACCCAAGGAATTTTCCTGAAGCTACTCAATGCACACTTCAGGGGGTTCATTTTGAGGTTAGATTATTGTGGTGAAAATATTCCCACCTTCATCTATCCTTTTTGAAGAGGATAAATGAAAACATAAATATTTTCCTGTTGGTTGGGACACCAGGTGGATCTGCATATATTCTTATTCAGGTGATCGGGTATGACATCAAGGAATAGTGTACTATCTCGAGTAGAAGTCACTACCCTTTAATGGACCTAATCACTTCAATAAGGACTCCTAAGAATAATGGGTCTACATATGTACTAGAGATTCTTCCCTTACTTTATATGGAAAAGTAAAGTAGAGTTTATTTTAAACTGGGTTCATTAAGTTTCCTACAAGAGTAATCCCCTATAGTTAATTACATCCTAAGGGACATGATCTATTAGGAATACTCTCGATTAAAGAAAATGATCATTTTCTTCAAAGATTTCAATAAGAAAACTATCAATCGATTGGTTCAATTTTGAAGATCAAATGAGATTGATCAAAGAAAGAGTTATTATTGAAGCTAAAAGAAAGATAAGCAGGAGATGCTCATGATGCTAGGAAACCTATCAAGCATCTCAACTATCCTATGATTGGGCATTTCATTTTTGAAATTGATTTAATTTGTTAGAGTTAAATTTTTTATTAGAAATTTAGGACTTATGATTCCACAACACAAGATTATGGAAATGCCTAAGAGGTGAGAAATTATGCTTATGGCCCGAAAAAGGGAGAAGCAACCTCAAAACCTAAATCTAGGGAGCTTTGGTGAGGGCTGAAAGCACAACCAAAATCTAAGGCAAAAATGGGTATTTGGTTTGCCTCCACAAGAGAGGATAAACCACCCGACTGCTTGGACTTATAATCGCCTAGGGGTGGCTGACAACTAACTCCTCCTACGATTTTAAATTTATGTAGGCAAGTCATATGCTTATGCAAGATAGCTAGCTATTATTTATTTAGAAAGAGATTAATTCCTTAAACTCATTCCCTAAAGAGACTAGATCATATAAAGAAAATGCTTCAAATGACCTAAATGTAATGCAATTCAGGTTTCAATTTATTTTCATTTTTGGACAATTATTTTGACTCAGGTTAATAGGATTCATATGCCTAATGCATGAGAAATAAAGTTATTGGCTAAAATCAGTGAGAAGAGACTAGGTATGTTTCCACCATGGCTCTCAAAGATCAAGCTAAGTTTCTCTGGAAAAGGTGGAAACCCTCCAATCAAGAGTGAAATAATGTGCATTTGTGCATGATGTTATAAAATAAGTACTCATCCAACTAAAGGGTTGCTAATTATTTTATCTTGATTTTAAACCTAAGCTTTAGGAGAGATTATGAGTTCTTTATTTTTAGTTTTGAGTTGTTAAGTTTGGTAAAAGATTTATTTTTCCCTAAGAGCCTAATCCACATCCAAGCCATTCATGAAGAAAGGAAGAAACTAGGAAAAAGATGCCACTTAATGCAAAGCTAAATAAATCATCAATCAATTTTTAAAGCTAATCGCAAAAAGAATAAGAGGCCATTATGGTCGGGTACCACCGTGCAAACCCAAAAACAAACTGGCTCTACCCTTATACAACCCAGATTACAAATGAATTAAATATAATTAAGCAAGGAATTCATTATTATGGAGGTCTTCAAGCTTCATTTCTTCATTCTTCTTTTCTTCTTTATTCTTCTTTCTTCTTTGGTTCCTTCTTTTGGATGGTTGAAGGTGGGTACTCCAAAGGCTTCACATGGTGCATAAGATGAGATCTTATGACCAATGTTCATCTTAATCCTCATAACAGTCATTCTAAAATCTTAATTGCAAAATTTACATGGAAAGGAAAAGTAAATCTAGTAAACACCTGCAAAACAAAGGTTAGCTGAACAAACCACCAAATCTCAAGCATGCATATTGGACTTATCACCCCACACATGGGTGACTAAGTCCACTGGACTATTGGATTATGCTTAAGGGTATAAGCACCTGCATAGCAAAAATATTTATATTTTTATTTCCCCTTAAGCATAATCCCCTGTAGAAAATAATGTTTAGACTAAGATCGCCTACCATTCATTCTATGTACATACATCCTAACATCCAATCTAAAACATATATCAAAAAATAAAAGCAAGCATCAAACCATGCACCGTCATAACCTAAAGCTAGAAGTGGTGAGTTAGCCTAATGTGTGGGCTTTAGAGGTTTGTGTGGTATGCTTAGCTATGGCTTTAAGTTACAATTTTCTAGGTGTGAAGCATGTTCAACTTAGAGGAGGGTTTCATTTAAGTGATTTAATTATTTTGGGTTGATTTTATTTCATTTTTTGATTAAGTTCAAGTGAATTCAACAATTAATTCCTAAGTTATAAAGAGAGGGAAAGAGAAGAGAACTTCTCTTTCCTTCCCTAACCTAAGTAATTTCTAAAGTAGATTCATGTATTGGTTTTGTTTAGTGAATGTTTTGATTAAGTATTTTAATTAATCCTAAGTTTAGATGAGCTCTAAACAAACCTATTCAAAAATAAATGTATTTTAAGATTAAATAAAATGAACCAAATTCACAAAACATACATCACTTCATTTCTTTCTCAACATGTATGACATGCATATGAATGAGTCCTAAGCATATCTATGCACACAAATGAGAATATTTAACACATTTTATGATACATGCTAAGTGATTCATTTAAGGAAATTTGAAAGTTCATGATGCATGATTTTCATTAAGTAGAAAATGGACTTCTTATCCAATTTTCACATGCACACATGAAAGTAAGAAAGACATAAGTGAGTACAACGCCATTGTTAACCAGAGGTGTAAGGTATAAAACCTACTTAGGGCTACTTAAGGCCTCACAACCTCAGGGTTTTCTAGACTAATATACCACTTTCCTTAAATACAAACATGTGTATAAAAGAAATGAAATGGAAAAGAAGGAATGCAAAAATTTATATTAGCTGATTTATTTTTGTTTATGCAATTTATATGTGCAAGCATGGTACCCTTCTTAAGTGATAGTATTGGGATGAATATGATTTGGAATTAGGCATGTGTTAGGTTCTTTTCAAATGAACCATAAATCTTACCAAATCCTATTCAAAACTATACTAAAAGAGAAGAGAAGGAAAATCTATACTAAGCACATCCTTATATCTTACTCACATGCAAGCTTAAAATTAAAATATAAGTAACACACTTTCAATTTTGATAATTGACTCATATATTTTGAAAATAATTTGAATTTAATAGTGATAATAGCCACTCATATTATTACTTTAGCCAACACATGCAAATTTGACATAAAGTAAATATTTTCATTTTAAATTTGAATTTTGAAATGTATGAATGCATGAAACCACATGAACTACATATTTAGCATGTTGGGAAAGAACTAAAGCAATGAAATCATGTAAACACATTCACTTTAATTAAATCCTAAAGATAATATTATGAAATAAGAAAAAACTTAAAGTAAATCAAAGTTTATTTAATATGATTTTTGTTTGATCTTGAGTTTGATTTAATTTTGAAAATGTGAGTTGAGTTTACTATTCCTAACCCATTCCCACATGTGTTTGACATTTTTTTTAATTTTTAGATGATTAGATTCATTTTATATTTTTGGTTTGGTTAAGATATGAATTAAATAAATTAATTAACCCTTACCTAAACCACCTTAGTATAATTAACCAAATAATTATGAGCCAATGAGATGACATAAAATCTCACAAGGAATTTAAATTTGTAATGTACCTAGGAAGGAAAGGGCCTAATGTAATTTGGCTCATGATTAATGGTTAATTAAGCTAAGGGGTTTAACTTAAGTAATTTAAAAACACCCCTCACATATATGAGTTGAGTTTTGATTTTCTTAAACTTGAAGGCTCTTGAACACCTAAGCATCTACCCAAGTAGATTAATAAGTTCGGAAGGTTTTAGAAATTTTCAAATTAATTAAGAGGGTAATTAATGAATTAGCCCTTAATTAGAGAGGATTAAGGAGAAAAGGGTTAGGAATAGTTTGGGGAAATGCCTTAAAATTATTCCCTAAAGCTCTTATTTACCGGATCAAACCTTAATCACCCTTAATAAGGGATTAAATCACTAAGCACACCCTTAATTATGCTTAATTACATTAAGGGATTAATTAGGAAATGCATTTGCAATTCTCCAAATTAAGCCTTCAATAAATCCCAAGAAAATTAGGGGAGGTAGAAGTCATCCCCCAAAACACACCTAAAAAGTTTGCGATTAATCAAAGGATTAATTAAGGAGTAATTAACAAATTAGGATTTCCATTAAAAGGTAACATTAGAGAAATATAAAATTCAAAATTTATTAAAACCAATTTTATAATATTATAGATTGAATTATCATTCAGTAGAAATTTATCTCATATTTTTCTGATTTTTATTTAGAAAGATATGAATTTTTAAAGCTTAGAGGATTAATTAGAATTAATAAAACCTAATTAAATCCCTTAGCCCACAGTTCGACACGCGGCGGTGGCGGTCGGCACGCTTTACACGCATCACGTGGAGAGAAGCCACTTAAAAGTCACTTCACAACAGACGTGTGGTGGTACGTGTTTAGCCTCAGCCGTCCGATCAAGGATGGGACGACTGAGATTAAAGCCGCCATTCCAAAAGGATTAAATAGGATCTAAGCATGTGTTTAATCTCAGCCATCCATCCAAAATGTGTGGATGGATGGCGAGATTATCCTTATTCTTCCTTGAGGATTAATGGAGACCATCCATGATCCAAGCCTTGATCTGAGCTTGATTAAGTTCGGATTAAGATAAAATCTTGCACACACCATCATACACTACTGGAAATCCTATCCAACAGTTGAATTTTCATGCCATGATATTTTCTTTCACAAAGGACCACCACCTCTTAAATTTAATTGGTCGAAGAATGCCATACCTCATCAGAGGTGATCATTGGTGCTCGATTCCCTTGGAGGAGCTTCGTCTGGTTGAGACAAGTGGTGAAAGAATTAGCTCCTGAGGTTGGGTAGTTTGCTCTATGGACCAACTCCCCTTGCTATCCTTTGCAACTTTGATCAAATTGAACTACTCTTTACCTTTGGAACTTGAGGGAGAGCTTAGGCAAGCTCGATTTGGTCCCCTGAGGAAGTGTGGAAAGGCAATTGAAGTGAGTTGGAGTATAGAGGAAAATTGGAAATGAGTGAAGTTCCCCTATTTTCTCTTGAAGAAAATCGAGAAAGGTGTTGACCTCATTTTAGAATGAGCTCTCAACCCCTCCATTTTAGACATAGGACTTCTCTTAGAATTTAAGAGTTCCTTAGTCTTAAGACACATCTAGTGATTAGGTGAACACTCAACCTAGCCCAGAGACTTAGAAGAGTTAGCCATAGGAATAGGTCAAGCCTTAGGGGTGTTAGGAAAATTTGCCTACCCTTAGCTTGAACCATTTCTCACCTTCCTTCCTTCAAGTCAAACTCCAAATCAATCTTATTTGATTTTCTCTAACTCAAATCAACTCCATGTGATTGAAATCCATGATTAAAATCCATGATTGAAATCCATGAATGAAATTCCTAAGTCCTTAATCTTCTTTTAAGGACTTAGCCTAAATCATGATCTAAACCAAATAAAATCCTTGAGATTCTCTCATAACTCATTTATATTCACATATATAAATGAAATATAAATTCAAACCAATCAAACTAAACTCAAGATTTAAAATCAATTCATAAAATTTTCTAAGTCCTTTAAATTTTCCTTAAAAGACATAGCTTAAATCATGATCTAAACCAAATAAAACCCTTGAGATTTTCTCATAACTCATTTATATTTCCATTTATATTCACATATATAAATGAAATATAAATTCAAACCAATCAAACTAAACTCAAAATTCAAAATCAATTCATAAAATTTTCTAAGTCTTTAAATTTTCCTTAAAAGACTTAGCCTAAATCATGATCTAAACCAAATCAAATCCTTGAGATTTTATCATAACTCATTTATATTCTCATTTATATTCACATATATAAATTGAAATATAAATACAAATCAATCAAATCAAATCCAAAAATTAAATTTCAAATTTAAAATCCCACTTAAGTCCTTAATTTCCTTCTTAAGGACTTAGCCTAAATCATGATCAAATCAATTCAAATTCATGGGATTTTCTCATAACTAATTTATATTCTTTTTATATTCACATATATAAATGAAATATAAATATAAATCAATCAAACTAAATTCAAAATTCAAGCCCAAAACTCCAAAATTTCCTAAGTCCTTTAAAATTCCCTTTTAATGGACTTAGCTTAGATCATGATCAAATCACTTCAAATCTTTGAAATTTTCTCATGACTCATTTATATTCTCATTTATATTCACATATATAAAAGAAATATAAATTCAAACAGTCAAAACTAATTCTAAAAATCAAACTCAAATCCACTCAAAATCTAACCTAAGCCTTTCAAGTCAAAATCTTGAACTTAGCCAAATCAACTTCAAATCAAGCCAAACTCCTGATTTTCCTTCATGATTCAATCAACCCTACAATTATGAATCCAAATATAAATATAAACTTCAATCACAAATCAAAAATCCAATTCAAAAATCAAACCCCAAATCCATTCATATTCTTGCTTTGAATATGAAATTGCCCAATGAATCAAAACCCATTTGACTTCAAACCACTTGCAAATGGATTTATATTTCAATCATAAGTCCATATACAATTTCAATCAAACTCAAATCAAGCATTGACCAAGCCATTTGACCCACTTAGGCTCAGTTGACCCAAAATGACATAAAGTACCCTTATGAGCCAAATTCTAATCCTAACCAAATTGGATTGAATCAAACTCACCTATGCCTCTCATTATGATTGTTAATCATCATGGGATGATCAATCAATAAAATTGGGTCAAACCAAGTGAAACCTAAGGGTTGACCAATTCAACACTTAGCCAAAATGAAACATAACATAAAAAAAATCCATCATAGGCTAAATTGATTGAAACCATTGATCTAAGTTCATTCATGACCTATGTTTGAACTTGGCCAAGTCAACTTTTGAGCCTAACCTAGCTCAATTGGCCACTTGACCCAAGTTGACCCAACTTGACCTAAAGGGTTAAAATATGTAAAAACTTGATATAAGCCAAATTGATCACCAATGGGTCAAGTTCATTCCAAATCACTTGTTGAACTTGACCAAAGTCTCAATTGGCCAACTAGACCTAACCTAGCCCAATTGACCTTGAACCTAACTTGACCTAGAGGGGTCATGTTGAGCCAAATTCAAACTTAACTATACCAAAGATACCAATCCACTCCATATGAATAATTATACCAAAACCTACCCATGACCTAGCTCAAATTGGTCAACTTGACCCATTTGACCTTATTGAAGTCATATGAGACAAACTCAAAACTAAACCAAATTGAATCAAACCAAAGCCACCAAAACATTTCAAATGGTCATATGAACTTGGCCCAACCCTTGGTTTGACCCAATTTGACCAATTGGTCAACATGACCCATTTTAACCTAAATGGGTCAACATGAGCCCAACCATATCAAATGAACTCCAAAGCCAATGAAACTTGACCAAACCTATTTTCTCAACATACCTAACATATTCAAATTCAAAAATCAGCCAAATGACCATTCTACTCCTAGGCCATAGAAAAAATTTTGTTCAAATCCATGGGGAATTTGGTCAAGCCCTCTTCATATCAACTTAATACCTTCCTAATAGGTCAAGTGAACCACCCTATGGAGGGTGGTGCACCCAACCCAATGGGTTTGGGTCAACCCAAATGGACACAAGGCCAAAATCAACCCCTAGCTCAAATTGGACAATTTGAAAACCTTCCTCCACTTGATTTGGAGCACATTGGAGGTTAAAAATCTACTCCTTGGCTCAAACCGACCATGTGCCAAATAGCCCAAACAACCCTTTCCATATGGTCAATTGGATCAAAATGGCAGCCATAGCTTCGACCGTTCGATTGCCATAGGGGGAGATATACTCCCCTAATTCAATTTAATTCACACATCCTCATTATCGATTGAGTGCTAGAGAGTGTTAGGAGCCATCAGAGAGAAATCTTAAGCTTTCTAAGAGGGATTTGAAAAGAGCATTTGTTAGTTTTCTTCCTTTGAAAATAAGGGAGCTCTACTCATTTCTAAACTTCTTCCATGCTCCAATCCAGTGCAATTCTCTTTGCCCATTCCATTGGGGCAAAGTCGAGTGCACCCAAGCCTTCATACAAGTTCCCAAAGCAAGGAGGAGTTCAATTTGATCTAAGCTACAAAGGAGAGCAAGGGGAGTTGGTCCATAGCACAAACTACCCAACCTTAAGAGCTAATTCTTTCACCACGACTTCGTCTCAACCAGATGAAGTTCCTCCAAGGGAATTGAGCACCTGATCACCTCCAGCGAGATATGACATTTTTGACCACTAGGCTTAAGAGGTGTTGGTCCTTCATGAAAGAAAGTGTCATGGAATGAGATTTTGACTGTTGGATAGGCTTATAATTAGGGTTAGATGGTGTGTGCAAGTTTTCATTTCAATATGAGCTCGGATCTTCACTTAGATCCTGGATGGTCTCCATTGATCCTCAGGGAAGAACAAGGGTAATCCCGGCCATCCATCTGTGTGTTTTGAATGGACAGCCGAGATTAAATGCCCATTTTATAAATCTTTTATCCTTTTAAAACCATTGGGTGATCCCTAGCTATTTGATCCTTGATTGAACGACATGTATCAAATCGTGTCTGCTTTGGAGATGGATGTTTAAGTGACCTCACCAAAAAATGACCACCATCGCCGCATGTTGAGCTATGGGCTAAGGGGATTGATTAAGGTTTTAATTAATTCTAATTAATCCCTTAAGCTTTAGAAATTCATATCACCTTAAATAAAAATCAAAAACATATGAGGCAAATTTCTACTGAAAGATAATTCAATCTAGAATATTCTAAAATTGATTATGGTGAAAAATTTCTATTAGGACATCACATAGATTCACAGTTGTAGAAAAAGAAAGAGGAGACCTATAGAAATTCATATTTTTAGGATGTCACATAGATTCACAGTTGTACTTATTTAATTGATTGAGTACGTCATCAAGGAATAGTGTACTATCTCAAAAGACAGAAGCCATTACCCTTTAATGGACCTAATCACCTCAATAAGGACTCCTAAGGATGTTGGGACTTCGAAGTGTACCAGAGATTCTTCCCCTACTTTACATGGAAAAGTAAAGCAAAATTTATTTTAAGCTAGGTTCGTTAAGTTCCCTACAGGAGCAAGCCCCATAGTTAATTACATCCTAAGGAATGGGGACTCCTTAGGAAAACTCTCAATTAAGATAAATGATCGTTGTCTCTAAAGATTTCAATAAGGAATGACTATCAATCATTTGGTTTATTTTTGAAGATCAAATGCAATTGATCAAAGAGAGATTTATTATCGAAGCCAAATGGGAATAAGTAGGAGATGCTCATGATGCTAGGAAACCTAGTGAGCATCTCAAACTATCCTATGATTGGGCTTTACATTTTTGAAATTGACTTAGTTTATTTGAGTTACATTTTTCATTAGAAATTTAGGACTTATGATTCCTTAACACAAGATTAAGGAAATGCCTAAGAGGTGAGGAATTAAACTTATGGCCCACAAAGGGGAAAAGAAACCTCTAAATCTAGGGAGCTTTGAGGCAGCACTAAATCTAATGCAAAAATGGGTAATTGGTTTGCTTTCACAAGAAAGACAAACCACCTAATAGCTTGGGCTTACAACCATCAGGGTGTGGTTGCCAACAAACTCCTCCTATGATTTTAAATTCATGTAGACAAGTCTTTATGCTTATGCAAGATAGCCAGTCTATTTTATTTAGAAAGAGACTAAGTCCTTAAACTCACTTCTTAAAGAGATTAGATCATGTAAAGGTATGCTTCAAATGACCTAAATCTAATGCAATTTAAATTTCATTTTATTTTCCTTTTGGATAATTATTTTGACTCAGGCTAATAGGATTCATATGCCTAATGCATGAGAAATGAGATTATGGGCCAAAATCGTGAGAAGGGAGGAGGTGAGTTTCCACCTCTCAAAGGTCAATGAGTTTCTCCGCAGTGGAAGCCCTCCAATCAAGAGAGTGAAATAAGATGCATTTGTGCATGATATTACAAAATAAATGCTCATCCAGCTAAGGGGTTGCTAATTCTTTTATCTTGATTTTAAACCTAAGCTTTAAGTGAGGTTATGAGATATTTAATTTTAATTTTGAGTTGTTAAGTTGGGTAAAAGATTTATTTTTCCAAAGAGCCTAATCCATGTCCGTCATACATAAAGCAAGGAAGAAACTAGGAAAAGCATGCCACTTAATGCACAAGCTAAATAAATTATCAATCAATTTATAAAGCTAAGCGCAAAAAGAATAAAAGCCATTGTGGTCAAGCACCACCGCACAAACCAAAAAAATATCAAATATGGGTAGCTAAATTCTACCCTTATACAACCCATATTACAAATGAATTAAATTACAATTAAGTAAAGGAAGTCATTATTATGGGGGTCTTCAAGCTTTCTTTCATCTTTCTTCTTTCTTCTTTCTTCTTCTTTTCTTCTTTCTTCTTTTGGTTCTTTCTTTTGGTTCCTTCTTTTGGATGGTTGAAGGTGGATACTCTTAGGCTTCACATGGTGCATAAGATAAGATCTTATGACCAATGCTCATCCTAATCCCCATAATAATCATTCCAAAATCCTAATTATACAAATTTTTACATGAAAAGGAAAAATGGAAATCTAATTAACACCTGGAAAATAAAGGTTAGCTAAAACAAATCACACAAATTCCCAAGCATGTATATTGGACTTATCACCCCACACATGGGTGACTAAGTCCACCTAGCCTATGGATTATGCTTTAGGGGTATAAAGCACCTACAGGCAAAAGCATTTATATTTTTATTTATGATAGCGCCCCTTATGCACAATCCCCTGCAGAAAAGAATAGTTAGACTAAGAATCCTACCATTCATTCTATGAGCATACACCATAACATCTAGTCTAAAACATACATCATAAAATAAAACAAACATCAAATCATGCACCGACCTAACCTAAGGCAAGAAGTGGTGACTTAGGCTAATGTGTGTGCTTTGAAGGCTTGTGTGGTATGCTTAGCTATGTCTTTAGGTTCAAACTTTCTAAGTGTGAAAGCATGTTCAACTTAGAGGAGGGTTTCATTTAAGTTATTTTAATTATTTTGGGTTGATTTTATTTCATGTTTTGATTTAGTTTAAGTGGACCATACAATTAATTACTAAGTTATGAAGAGAGGGAAAGAGAAGAGACCTTCTCTTTCCTTCTCTAACCAAAGTAATTTCTAAAGTAGATTCATATTTTAGTTTCATTTAGGTGAATGTTTTGATTAAATCTTTTAATTAATCCTAAGTTTAGATGAACTCTAAACAAACCTATTCAAAAAGAAGGCATTTTAAGGTTAAATAAAATGAATCAAAATTCACATAACACACATTACTTCATTTCTTTCCCAACATATATAACATGCATATGGATGGATCCTAAGCATATCTATACATGGAAATGAGAATATTTAACACACTTTATGATGCATGCTAAGTAATTCATTTAAGGAAAATCTAGGAGATTAATATGCATGATTTTTCTTAAGTAGAAAGGGTTTTCCTTATCCAAAATTTCACATACACACATGAAAGTAAGAAAGGCATAAGTGAGTAAAATGCCATTGTTAACTAGAGGTGTAAGGTATATAACCTACTTATGGCTACTTAAAGCCTGCAACCTTAGGGTTGTCCAGACTAATACACCACTTTCCTTAAATACAAACACATATATAAAACAAATGAAATGGAAAAGAAGAATGCAAAAAATGTTTAATGGATTCATTTTTGTTTATGCAATTTATGTATGCAAGTATAGGCAACCCTTCTTAGGTGATAGCATAGGGATGAATAGGGTATGGAATTAAGTAAGTGTTGGGTTCTTTTCAAATGAACCCTACATCTTACTAACTCTTATTCAAAACTAGGCAAACATAAGAAAGAAAGGAAACCTGTGCTAAACATACTTTCATATTCTTTCACATGCAAAATTATAACTAAAATATAAGTAGCATACTTTTAGATTTGATATTTGATTTAATGTTTTGAAAAAAGTTTTGATTTAGTTGTGATAATAGCCACTCATATTTTTTACTTTAGCCAACACATACAAATTTGACATAAACTAAATAATTTCATTTTAAAATTTGAATTTCAAAACTATGAATGCATGAAATCACATGACATACAACTCAACATGTTGGGGAAAGATTCAAAGTAATGAAAGCATGTAAACAAATTACTTCACTTAAGCCCTAAAGTCATCCTTATAGAATAAGAAAATTTAGAATAAATCAAAGTGAATTTCAAAGTGATTTTTGTTTAATTTTGAAAAGGTGAGATGAGTTTGCTATTCCTAACCCATTCCCACATGTGTTTGATATTTTTTTTAATTTTTAGGTAATTAGATCCATTTTAAAGCATTGATTAGGTTAAGGTATGAATTAAGTAACTTAATTAACCCTTACCTATACCACCTTAGAAGAATTAACTAAATAATTATGAGCCAATGAGATGACATAAAACTCATAAGAAATTTAAATTTGCAATGCACCTAATAAGGAAAAGGCCTAATACAATTTGGCTCACAATTAAAAGTTAATTAAGCTAAGGGGTTTAGCTTAAGTAATTTCAAAACACCCTTTCACACATGTGAATTAGGTTTTGATTTCCTTAATGGAACTTAGGCTATTAAACACCTAAGCATCTACCCAAAGTAGATTAATTAAGTTATGGACCTTTTTAGGATTTTTAGAAATTGATTAAGGGGATAATTAATGAATTAACCCTTAATTAAGAGGAGATTAAGGGGAGAAAAGGGGGTTTAGGGAATTGCTTAGGGAAAATGCCCCAAAAATATTCCATAAACCTCCCATTTATAGGATTAGACCTTAATCAATCCTAATCATAGGGTAAAACCACTAATCATTACCTAATTATGCTTAATTATATGAGGAGGGTAA
The DNA here is from genome assembly GCA_021442155.1 of Cymbidium sinense. Taxonomy (NCBI): domain Eukaryota; kingdom Viridiplantae; phylum Streptophyta; class Magnoliopsida; order Asparagales; family Orchidaceae; genus Cymbidium; species Cymbidium sinense. Next base: position 72,204,560 of record CM038224.1, on the reverse strand, counting down.
TTAAGGAACCATATGCAATTACTCCAATCCCAAGAAAATTAGGCAAAAAAATCCCAAGAAAATTAGACAAGTTAGAAGTAATCCCCTAAAACTTACCCAAGAAATTTGGGATTAAATGAGGCCTAATTAAAGAGTAATTAACAAAATACACTTTCCAATAAAACCCAAATTCAAAGATAAACATAACTCAAAACTAATCAAAATTAATTTTAAAATGTTCTAGCTTTAATTATCTATCCATAGTATTTTATTTCATAATTTTCTAAATTTTCTAGGAAGAGTTATGAATTTTTGAAGTTCTCTAAGTGAATTATGAATTAATTAATGCATTTTATTAATCCCTAACAAATCCCTAACTCATGGTGCGACGCATGGCGGTGGTGGTAAGCACACTTTACATGCATTGCACTATGAGTAGATAACTTAAGTTGTCATGTCACAGGGGTGGCTGGCGTCGTACACACTTTAATCTGCCACCGTCTGATCAAAGATCGGACGGCTAAGGATTCCCTCACATTTTAAAAAGGGCAAATAGATTTCTAAATATGCTGAATGATCTTAGCCATCCATCTAAAATGTGCGGATGGATGGCTAAGATGATACAAGTTCTTACCCTTGATCAATAGAGACCATCCATGTTCAAGGGGAAGATCCAAGCTCGATCTAGCATGGAATCAAACCAAATTCAACCCACACCATCTAAAGATAGAGAGCGGCAAATCCAATGGTAAGGTAAAAATTTCTTTCACAAAGCTCCACACCACATTGAGTTTAGTGATGAAAAATCCCATACCTCACTGGAGGTGATCACCGGTCGATTCTCTTGGAGAAGCTTTGTTTGGTTGAGAAGAAGCCTTTGTGAAGTTTGGAGCACTTGAGGTGGAGCAGATTAATGTATGGACCAAGTCCTCCTTGCTTGAGCTTCGACTTTGATTGAATTGGATCCTTCCTTGCTATGCGAACTAGTAGAAGCTTAGGTGCACTCTGCTTAGCTCCTAGGTGAAGTGTGCAAGAGCAATTGGAAGGAGATCAAGTGTGGAAGAAGTTAGCTAATGGATTGAGCTCCCCTATTTTTTCACTATGCAAAACCAAGAAATGGGAAATTCTAATCCTCTCTAAGAAGCTTGAGAGTGATCTCTGATGATTTCTCTGAGTTCCTTAGCTTCAATCGACAGAGGGCCAGTGAGAATTGAATTGAATTAGAGGGAGTATATCTCCCCCTTGAAGGATCAAATGGTCGACAATGCTCTTGCCATTTTGATCATATTGGGAGGGCTGTTTGATCTATTTTAAGTGTGCATATGGTCAGTTTGATCCAAGGAGTGGATTGCCAACCTCCCATGTGCCTTAATTTAAGTTTAAGAGCGAGTTTAAAATTTCATTTTTGAGCTAGGGGTCGAGTTTCATCTAGGGACCAAATGGGCTGACCTAAACCCATTGGGTTGGGTGAACTACTCGTCACTAAGTCCCCTTGAGGTTTTAGAAAAGCCTCAAGTGAATGTGAAGAGGGTATGACCAAATTACCCATGGGTTAAACCAAAATTTGTTCTATGGACTAGGGTAGGATGGTTATTTTGCTATTTTTCCACTTTGGACATGTTGGGTATGTGGAGAAACTAGGTTTGGCCAAGTTTCAATGGATTTGGAATCCATTTGATAGGGTTTGGCTCAATTAGGTTTGTGTCAAGTTAACCAATAGGTCAAATTGGGTCAAACCAAGGGTTGGGTCAAGTTCATATGACCATTTGAAATGTTTTTGTGCCTTTATTTTGGTTCAATTTGGTATATTTTTTGATTTGGCTCATATGACTTCATTTAGGTCAAATGGGTCAAGTTGACCTATTTGAGGTAAGTCAAGGGTAGGTTTAGGTTAGTTAGTCATATGGAGTGGATTGATATCTTTGTTTCCAATCAATTTTGGTTAAGTTCAAATTTGGCTCAACATGACTCCTTTAAATCAAGTTGGGTCTAAGGTCAATTGGGTAGGTCTAGTTGGCCAGTGAGGCTTTGGTCAAGTTCCACAAGTGATTTGGAATGAACTTGTTGATGGTTTTGGCTTAGATGAAGTTTTGACACATTTTGGCCCTTTAGGTCAAAATGGGTCAACTTAATCAAGTCCAATTGGGCTAGAGGCTCAAATGTTGCTTGGTCAAGTTCATTCATAAGTCATGACTGAACTTAGATCAATGGTTTCAATCAATTTGGCCTACAGTGGAATTGGGCTATGTAAGGTTTCATTTTAGGTTAAGTGTTGACTTGGGTCAACTCTTAGGTTTGACTTGGTTTGACCCAATTTGATTGACTGATCATCCCATGATGAGAGGCAAATATGAGTTTGGTTCAATCCAAATTGGTTAGGATCAAAATTTGGCTCACAAGGGTACTTTAGGTCACTTCGGGTCAAGTGAGCCAAAGTGGGTTAAGTGGCCTGGTCAAAGCTTTATTTGAAGTTGGTTGATCTTGTTTATAGACTTATGATTGAAATATAAATCCATTTACAAGTGGTTTGAAGTCAAATAGGTTTAGATCCATTTGGCAATTTCATATTCAAAGGAAGAATATGAAGGGATTTTGGCTTTGATTTTGAATTGGGTTTTGATTGTTTTGAATTTAGTTTTGGTTTGATGATTGAAGTTTATGTTTATATTTGGATTCATGATTCAAGGATTGACTGAATCATGAAGAAAAATCAAAGGTTTGAATTGATTTGAGGTTAATTTAGCTAAGTTCAAGAATTTGACTTGAAAGGCTTAGGTTGAATTTTGGTTGAATTTGGATTTGAGTTTTAAATTGATTTTGGGTATTTGAATTTATATTTCATTTATATTTGTGAATATAAATGAGAATATAAATGTCTTAAAGAATATAATTTAACTTTGAGGTGATTTGAATTTGATTTGAGCTAAGTCCATAAGATGGAATCAAAGGGCTTAGGAAAGATTTTTAGGATTTGGAATTTAATCATGGATTTCAATCATTTGGAATTGATTCATGATTTGAGAAAATCCATTGGAAGCAATTTAAGGTTTGAGAAAATCAACTAAGTATTGATTGATTTGAGTTTTGATTTGGAATTGGTTTGAGTTTGAAGTTGGTTTGAATTTGGAGTTTATCAAATAAGTTTGAATTGATTTGAGTTTGAAGTTAGTTTGAATTTGAAGTTTTGAAATTTGACTTGAAAAGGAAGTGAGGATTTGGTTCAAGCTATAGGGTAGGCAATTTTTCCTAACACCCCTAAGGCATGACCTATTCCTATGGCTAACTCTGCTAAGCCTCTAGGGTTAGGTTGAGTGTTCACCTAATCACTCGAAGTGTCTTAAGACTAAGAAAATTCTTAGTGTCTAAGAGGAGTCCTATGTCTAAGATGGAAAGGTTGAGAGCTCATTCTAAAATGAGGTCAACACCTTCGAGCTCTTCTAACCTCAACTTGGCATTGTGATCTATTATGATCTTGCTACCCACAACTATCCTTAGTGATGGGAGTTGGACTTCTAATAGTAGAATGGCTTAACATACACTTGGAAAAGGAGGCGAGTTGTTAAGGTGGAAGTAGACCCACTTCAACTAATTGCTCATGCCACTATCATTTTGTTATCGTGTCTTCTTGAGTATTTGGATGAGAGTTTTATTGAAGACTTCTACTAAGCCATTTTCTCTCCGATAATAGATGGTGGAGTATCTCCAATCTATGTTATGTCTCTAGGAAAAGATGTTGATTTTGGTGCTCTTGAATGCAGTACCATTATCAGATTTAATTTAGCGAGGTACCCTAAATCTATATACGATATGGTTTTCTAGAGCACATCGTGACCTCTCGGTCTCTCGCCATTTGGAAAAGTAGTTCAATAGCAACTATGATAAATTGATGACCCTTGAAAGAAGGAGGATCGATCGGACCCACTATGTCAGTACCCCAATCTAATGGCCATGAGGCCAATGTTGGATGTAAAATGTTGGGTGGTTGATGTAGGACCACTCCATGTATTTGACACTGATGGCATCTCCTAGCTACATCCATGCAATATGTGATCATCGATGGCCAATAATATCCGAGTCTCTTGAGTTTGGCTTTCATCTTGGGATCAGATTGGTGATCTCTGCATAATCCAGAGTGCACCTTGATCAAGATCTTATAAGCTTTGTGCTTTTCCAAACAATATAACCACATATGATCGAAGGACCGCCGATATAAGACACCATCCACGAGGGCGTAGGAAAGTGCCTTTTGCTTCATCTGATGTGTTCATTACTTCTCTTGAAGTAATTTGCCTTTATTTAGGTAATCCATGAATGGTTGCCTCTAATCGAGCTCCTCATCATTTTTGGCAATGGAAACCTCCCCTTTAAGTGAGTACTTTTCTATGAGTTCAATATCAAAAAGATAAGACTTGCCTATTTGAACCTCTATCGATATGGACTCATCTTCTAAACATGCTAACTCCATGACAAGTTTGGCTAAGGCATTTGCTGTTGCATTTTCTTCTCGAGGGATCTTATAGATGGTAACCTCAGTGGGTGGATTAAAGTTAGGTAATGCTTCTCAATGGGTGGATAGTTTACCTCAATAGGGATAGATGACAGCTGAGATAGTAGAGTGCATTCTCTTTCCTTTCATCATTGGCTTGGGTCAACAAAACACCAAGGGAGTCATCTAATGCAGTAGTGTAGAGTATCAAAGGCTTACCGGGATAGGGGTTGCTAGAACGGCATCATCAGATATTGCTTGACATCTTCAAATGTATGCTGGCACTTGCCATCCCACTTGAACTTAGTGTCCTTTTTGATAAGTTGAGAATGGCTGGTATCTTCCTGATAGCTTGGAACAAAGCATCTTAGATATGCCAACTACCCTTGGAATGATCCGAGTAGAGTTAAACTTTTAGACAGTGACATTTCTAATATTGCTTTGATCTTCTCCAGATCAATCTCTATTCTACGATGTCGAACAATAAACCCAAGAAGTTTCTCTGAAGCTACTTCGAATGCACACTTCAGGGGGTTCATTTTGAGGCTAAATTATCTTAACCATTCAAAAACTACTCTTAAGTCAAAGAGATGGTCTTCCTTTTCTTTTCTTTTGATCACGAGATCATCGATGTAGCACTTGACTTGATGATGAATGAGTTCATCAAAGATTCAAGTCATGGCCTGCTAGTATATGGCACCAGCATTTTTAAGGCTGAAAGGCATGACCTTATAGCAATAGATTCCAATCAGGGTTATAAAGGCAATGTTCCTTTCATGTTTAGGGATCATCTTTATTTGATTATATCCAGATGACCCATCCATGAAAGAGAAGACTACATCAGATGACACAATATCCACCATTAGCTCTGGCATTGGTAGAGAAAATTCATCTCTTAGACATGCCTTATTTAGATCCTAAAATTGCATAGTGAATTTAGTCATTATTTTTCTTAATTGGGAATAATACTGGCCAACTAGGTGGGTTATTTCTCCTAGATGAAGCCAACATTGATCATTTTTTTGACTTTAGAAATGACCTGTTCTTCAATATATTATCGCATCTATGAACTTTCTTAGTATGGTTAGCATCAAGCTATATTGCTAGTTTATGGATCGTTACGTTAGGAGCTAATCCAAGCATCTCTTTATAACTCCATGCAAAGTAGTCCTTACACTCAATGAGTAACATAATTAAGTCATTGGTTTCAATTTCATTCAGCAAGGAACTGATGTATATTGGATGTGGATTTTTTTTCAATTCCCAAGTTGATTTCTTTGAGCTCGTCGATCGTTGACTTGATCTCTTCTTTGAACTCTAGTAGTGCATCTTTGACTTGAAAATCATCTGGGTCATTTGAAGTTTCTGAGGACACCTCCTCATATGAGTTAATGTGATTTGAAATAAACTTATCAAATTATAAATGATTGGTGATGACTAAGCAGCAATCATAATCATGATTAGACTATCTTGCTGAAGCCTATTCCTGGTCTTGATCTAGAATTCTTGCATTTGTTGTTCCATATCCTTTCGAAGTAATCCGATCTATGTTTGGACCAAGTATGTGGGATTAACCCTTTCTTTTCTAAATTATGAACAAAATGTGAGTACCAATCAAAAGGTAATTTTATTAAATCTTTGTATGAGTCATCCTCAAGTTCTACATCAACCTCTTAACTTGAGGATGATGCTCCAAGAAAGAACCTCTGAGCCTCCACATCTATGGATAATTTAGGGGCTTCCTTGACAACCAAACCCTTAACTTTTTATGAGGAAAGTGGGGTTAGAGCTAAGGTTCCCAACTGATGCCTAATAGTTTCACATAAGACTTGGATACACTTATGCTTTGCTTGGGAATTCAATCTTTATCACTATCTGGCTTGAGTGTCACCTCCATCGGGATCTGCTGTCGAGAAGAGCTAGGTGTGCTAACCATATAAGACTCATCCTATGAACTAGATTCTAAGTCTATATGGATAGTTGGTGTGCTCTTGGTAGCTGGGACATATCTCCTATTGGGTGGCCAATAAGGAGGTCTTCTGCCTCTGGAACTGCCTGTGGACTGGCCTCTTCCCCATCCTAGTGGAGGTCGGGTTATCCCCCACTTATTTGAATGGAGTGACGAACTGTGGTTGGAATCTATTCTCAGGCTCTACACCTCCCCTGAGTCTGCTTTTGCTCCCTTTTCTTTTCTTTTTCTTTTCTTTTTTCTTTTCTTTTTTATTTTCTTTTTCCTTTTCTTCTTTCTTTTTGTCCTACATGAGGATTTTGGCTAAGTTTGCAAGAATATACTTTTTGGTTTTGTGGGAGGTTGTAGGTTGCATCCTCATATATCCCGACCTTATGAACTATAAATGGTTTGAGATCTCCTTTGACAAAGTATTCGATCCCACCTCTCACGAACTTCATGCACTAATATAAAGAGCATGGGACCATGTTGTTCTCATGTATCCATAATCTCCTAAGCAAAGCATTGAAAGATGTATCCGAGTCTATTATGTGAAACTTGGCTTCAGTCTTCCAATCATCTATCTCCAGTGGAAACACTATAAAGCCTAAGGACCTCTCACCTTATTCATTGAACCCTTTTAACATCATCCTCTCCTTTTAAAATTAAGAGATGTCAATCCTCAAATAGTCAAGGGTTCTTAGACTCATAATATTGGTTGATGCATTGGGGTCAACCAGAACTCTAGATAGCCTATATCTGCCAACATCCATTGTAATATAAAGAAAATGGTTGTGCTTGATCATCCCTAAAAGTAAGTCTTCATCACTGAATGTAACTCCTAAGATGTCCTTCAAGTAGTTTGTCTCCTTTCAATAGTAGTCAACTGAGCTGAGCATATATCTAGATCGAGTAAGGCATTGATTAGAGATTCCCTCATCTCTTTGGATAAGAAGGGTGTCATATATACTAAACTTAGCTAGAAACTTTATAAGATGGGCTAGGATGTTATAATCAACTCTGGGTTGGTCCTCCACAAGCATATTTATAGGTGGAGCATCTTATAGAGGGCCTATTTGCTCAATAAAACTAATGACCTATTTACCCTTATCTTAAGGTGCTATCATAGGAGGTAGAACTTTGCTACTACATAGGTTGACTTCAATGACTTCTTGGAATGATGAGTTTACAAAAAGTTTTACCTAATAATTGGGTATACCTACGGCTTCTCCTAAAGGATCCTCAGAGTCGAATGACTCTAAGTCAATCTTAAGAGATGAACCCGAGTGGTTCAGAAGAGGAAAATCCACTTCTGAATCAGATAAGAATTGATCAAAAATATTTAAGTTATTAGTGCTTTGACTTGAAGAGTTTTCTATAGGAATAAACTCAATAGGAGAATCAGAAGTAGAGAAGATGTAAGTGGAATCAAGTTTCTTCATTGATTTCTTTAACTTGGGTGGAGGTACATGATAGAAATTAAGTAAAGTAAATTGAGTAAGGGGTTTGGTGCCCTTATCCACTGATATAATGCTCCTACTGGAGGTGGAAGTGCTAGTTGAAGTAGTATTAGCTACAATGATAGAAGAAATGCTAGACTCAGATGGTGGTTGCAACTGATCTATCCCGAGCAAGTGAGGTAGGCTGCTGCTACTAGGCTTCCACCCTCCCCGAGTTATCCTTTGTAGGAAACTTTCCTTGGTGTTGGTGGTTCGAGCTATTTTAGGCACCTGCAAAGAAAGTTTCTTGATCATAGAGGTTCAGGATAGGAAAATATGCCATCTTTTTTAGACTTAAGAGGATCAGAAGTATCTCCAAGGATTACTCTAATAGAACCAGATGGTTGTTCTAATAAGTATTCCTTAGGGATAACTATAGCTCTTAACTTGTAGCTATGCTCAAGCCAGTCCTTGAAAGTAATGCAGCCCTCTAAGACATGACCTAACATGCGGTGGTAGGGGCTATAGCTAGGATCATCGCTCTAGCCCACTTCCTCCGGCCTCTTAAGCTCAGGTAGTTAAAAATTAGGTTTCTTCAAGAGATTCTTGAAGATTTTCCTGACTACCTCCCTCTTGAATGAGTATGGCTTGCTTAGTCTCTCAACAAGAGTAGGTAGAAAATAACTACCTGGTGGTGGATATGAACACTGCTACTAGCAGGCTGCTATGGCGGCGGCGGTGGCTGTTGTGGTGGCTGGTATAGCGGTTGAGGTGGTGGAAGAGGAGGTGACAAATTAGCCTGCTAAGCTCGTGGCCTCTCATATTGCACTATAACTAGTTGCTTCCCTATTTCCACTAACACAACTATCCTGGGCTTCTTCTCAAACACCTTCTGTGGCTTGGGCCTAGATGATTGGTATGAGAAGGGTAACTGTTTGCCTTCCTCTTGCAAGCTAGTCGCCTTGTTGATTAATTTCTCAAATATTTTAATTGTGAAGCCCTTACGCATGAAGGTGATCCGACCATGGATATTTTTGAGTAAAATCTTAATGGCATGTTGCTCAGATAGCTGTGGTTCCCATTTTATATTCATGTTGCTCCATCTAAGAATATAATCAACAAGGGACTCGTTGGGCTTTTGTTTCTCTATAATGAGGTCACCTACAGTTACCCTTTGTTGAGCTCTTGCAAATCTCTTGACAAAGAGATGCTCTAACTCAGTGAAGTTCTTCACCGAACTGTTGGATAGTTTGGCATACCAATCAAATGCAACCCATACTAACAAAAGTCCGAGCAGAGTGATTCATTGCCACCAAGATTTGCAAGTCAAATATGCAATGTGCTACCATGGGTTCCCACTACCATTAAAGATCTTGAAGGATGGTGGCACAAAACCTTTGTTATTGAACTAAATCAAATTCCTTTGGGTAGGGTCTACCCTTTGGAATGGATGAGCTCCCCTGAGCTTGTGCCAATGCTTCCTTCATCTGCTACTCCACCATCTGTTTGATATCCTTCTCATGCATGAAGGTGCTATCCATGACCTTCCTAAGCAAAATACCAGCATCGTCATCCAAGGGAGTGCACTTAGGACAATCTAAGGTATGTGCCAACTTTGGCCGGTCAACTATCATAAGAGAAAGCTGTGAGACAGGGGTTGGGTTCTGCAATGCTAAGACCACTGCCATGAACTCTTCTTCTCTTCTCCATCCTATCTATGTGGTCATCCTTCTGCTTGAGTTGGTAAAGGAGGTGTTGAGTTGAGGGAGAGGTATAACCCTTCTCAACCACAGCACCTTCCTGGCTATGTTGTTCCCTCTTCAAGGATCCTCGGGTGTCGACCATGTGGACTTCGGCTAAGTCATCCAACATGTCATCCTCATCAGGGTTGAAGTCAACTCTACCCTCTTTCTGATCAGAATGACTACTCCTGACTATCTGCTTAATAGCTACATGATAGTATATTATGATGTCATCAAAGAATGATCATCTACTACTTCTATTGAAACATAGGAGTGGATGACCTCTCCAAATTTGAGACTTTTATAAACCAAACTGCGGTAGGGTGCGTCTAGGCTCAACTATCATGGGGACTATGTCAGTGTCCATTATCCTCTCTTCCTCCAACTGCTGCGAAGGTGGAGTGACCATAATGTTCTTGGGTTGTCACTCCATCTTTACCATAGTTGAAGTGGAAGGTCAAGTAGGGGAGCTTGAACTCACCTCAATAGGTGGAATAGATAGAGTGGTATCCTTAAGCTATAGTTGGATCATCAATGGAGATGGTATCTCTCTAGACTGAGGCTTGTGCAACTTGGCGGGGACTATGGATACTAGAACTTGGACTGGTGAAGGTGGATGGTGAGTGGGCGGTGTGATGGTGGAACCACCGGTTGCCTCTTTGTCAAAGATCTCCTACTACGACTGACGGTGCCAATGAGAACTATGCGATAATAATGATTGGCTTAGTAGATCATTGATTAGGAAAGTCTATCAAAGCAGAGGTCACCGACTGCCTGACGTACCTCCTCCTTTCTTGCCTACTTGGGAAATGACTCTAGCTTTAGTGGCTCTCTCTCTCTCTCTCTCTGTATCTAACCCCTAGTGTTCCTAAGGATCAAATTGCTCAAGTCATGAAGCATGTCAGACTCTGAGTGTCTGTAAACTTTGCTTACTCTGTGAAGAATAGACCATAGGCCAGCATAGCTTCCTCCTATCCCTAACCGATGTCTCAAACTCTGTGGGTGGTGGGGGTGATGCAGTAATCCTATAGTAATCCTCCTCTCCTTCTAAAGTTGAGAGGGGGTGAAATGTATTACCATCTAGGATTGGAGAGGTCTCACAAGGGGAATCCTCCTCAGCAACATAGGAGGCTCCATCTATCTTTCTGGCCTCGTTCATACTGCAACTTGATCTTACTATTCTTGTTATGTCACTTAGTCTTGGTGAGCAGGGCAGAAAAGGAACTAGTGCCAACCTCAAAGGTGGAAGAGACTATCTCAGAAGCTAGGATATCCTTCCCCTTCAGAGAAGGGAAAACAATAGAGGTGGTCTAGCCTCTGGAACAGAGGCAACAAATTATCTCGAACTCACATTGCAGTGTCCATAGGTCTACCTCTTTAGTTAGGGAAACTCAAAACCACTTTGCACATCAAAAAAAGAAGTGGCTTCTTGCTTGCCACCTCCTCCTTGTAGACAATGGTGAGGGATGGCCCCTCACATGTGACTCTGACGCTCTCAAAGCCACATCCAAACTGGATCACATGTGTAGTAGTGATGAGTATGGCCTGATCCAAGGCCAAATCCACACCAGATGAAAATGAGAAGATCACCTTACCGGAATACATGGTGGAAGATTGATCATAGGAAGGAGAAAAGAACTGGGCTGGTATCTCTGCATTTGTTGAAACAAATTTGGGTATGTTAAGTGAAGTCTAATTATGTGTTGCTTTTTTAGATTTTAATTTCAATTTTAAAAAGTGGGACTCACATTTTAACAAATTTATGTATGTTAAATGGAGATAGTTTTAATTTTTGAAAGTGGGTTTAAATGTGTTTATTTTGAAATAGATGTTTATTATTTGATTTGATTTTGAGAAAAGGAACACTCACTTAGCAATTTTAGGTATGCTAAGTCAGGTTCAATTAATTTTATTTGATAAAAGAGTTTGAAAGACCCTTGTTTTATTTTACTTGATTTTAAAAGAGAACATTCACTTGGCCAATTTTATTATCTTAATTGAAGTTTACATGATTTTTGTTTTGAATAGACTTTTGAAAATTTTACAAAAGATTTTACTTATTTTACTTTAGATTTTATTGAAGTTTTATCAAATATGGAATGAACCTTGCCTTACCAAGCTAGTGGTAAGATGTTCTAAATCCTATTTGATTTATATTTTGTCACCTCCTTTCTTTAATTATCATATTATTGCATATTGGAGGGCCCAGTATGAGTCGTAGGACCTACACGAGAGTGAGGTCCTAAAACCTAAAGGATGTTGGCTACCTTTGCTTAAGGGTGAAATGAGCAAAGGACTGGCGAAAAAAAAAAGATAGTCTTGGGCTTATAAAATATGAGTCCACTATCGATGCTTGGAGATGATAATTGTCTATTAGAGATAGAGAGATGAACTATCCCCAGGGGAGTCGCCAGAAAAATCTATGGTGTTTTAATTTGGATATGGAGGGGGGGGGGACATCATGTAGATCGTATGGGGTACTTATTAAAGTGATCAGGTATGATATTGAGGTATGATGTGCAATCTCAAAAGATAGAGGCATCACCCTACAATAAACCTAATCACCTAATAAGGACTCGTAAGGCATGATGGGTCTTTGAATGTACATAGATTTTTCTCCTACTTTGCATGGATGAATAAACCAAGGTTTATATTAAATCAAGTTCTTAAGTTTTCTATGGAGGCAAGCCTCCATAGTTAATTACATCTTAGGAAATGAAATTCTCTAAGAATACTCTCGATTAAAGTAGGAAATTATTATCTCCAAAGATTTCAAGGTTAGACTATCAAAGGATTAATTATATTTGAAAAGTAAATTGGGAAAGTTCAAGAAGACTTATTTTTGGAATCCAATGGGAATCAGTAGGAAATGCCCATGATATTAGGAAGCCTAGTGGGCATTCCAATTTAGCCTATGATTGGCCTTTATATATTTGAAAGTGATTAGATTTTTTTTAGTTGAATTTTCATTAGATTGTGGAGCTTATAATCTGACAACACAAGGTTGTGAAAATGCTTAAGAGGTGAGAATTTATGCTTATAGCCTGAAGGACACAGCTGCCTCAGATTCTAAATCTATGGAACTTTAGTATAAGCTAAAGTGCAACCTAAATCTAAGTGACAGTGGACATAAGGGTTTATCTCCATAAGAGAGTAAACCTATCTGACTTCTAGACATACTATCACCTAGAGTGGCCACTAGCTAACTCCTCCTATGATTTTAAAACCATGTAGTCTGGTATTATCAATCAATAGATAGCTAAGGTAGTTATTTATTTGAATGAGACTAAAGTCTTAAACCCACTCCCTCAAAGACTAGAGCATGAGTGGTATGAGTATATGACTTAATCTATAAATGCAAAATCTTTTCAAATTTTATTTTATTTTTGACACATCATTTAAACAAAAGCTTTGGGATTTTTTTATGTCTAATTACATGATGAAAGTTGATTATTGGCCAAATCAAAAGAGAAACAGGGTGAAGCTCCATTGTGGGGTTGCTCTCATAGGTCAAGTGGTTCCTATTATATAAGTACGGAGGCCATCATTTTTAGCAGAGTGATAGAAGATGCATGCAAGATGTGAGACATACAACATACAACTAAGGGGTTACTAAATCTTTTAGTTATCTTGATCATATCCTAAGCTTTATGTTGAGGTTATGAGTTATTTAAAACTTTAATTATGAGTGATTTGTTGGGCAGAAAAATTTATTTTTTATCTAAGAGCCTACCGCATTCAGGCCAAACATTAAAGCATCAAAAATAAAAAAATTATGAAAAAGATGCCATCCTAATGCACAGTTCAAACAAATCATCAATCAATTTTATAAACTATCTTAAAAGAATAAGAGGCTAGTGATGTCGGGTGTTGCCATACAACACAAAAAAAGAAAAGATGGTAGTCGAGCTCTACCCTTATACAACCCGATATATGAAAGAATAATTACAATTAGAAATGAATACATGTTATGGGGGTCTTCATTCCTCATATCCTCTTGTCCTCCTTATCTTCCTCCTTCAATTTAGTTTGTGCTTCAAGGGCATCACAGGGCCTCCCAAGACTAAGCCTTCTAGCCATTGCTCATCATAATCCCCCATAGCATTAATCCTAATTTTTATTATAAAATTACAATTATATAGGGAAAAGTAAATCTAACTACACCTATAAAATAGATGTTAGCTAAACATACATACAATCCCAAGAAATTATATGTATAATTTGGACTTAGCACCTGCACATGGGTAACCAAGCCCACCTATTCTAACTTGGATTATGCTTAGGGGTTGAAGCAACCTGCAAACAGTGAGCATTTATATTTATTTTAAGCATTCCCTTAAGCACAACCCCTTACAAAAGACATGATTAGGCTAGGAGCGGCATAACATCTAGTCCATAAAGCATACACCTGAACATCCAGTCTAAAACATTTCATCACAAAACAAAATATACATCACATCATACATTATCCTAACATAGAGCTAGAAGTGGTGACTTTATTCTAATGTGTGTGTGTTAAGGCTTCATGTGGTATGTCTCAACAAAGCATCAGAGTTGTATTTTTCTAAGTTTAAAAAAAAGTTCAAATTAGCATGATGGTTAGTTTCATTTGAAGTTATTTAATTGATTTGTGAATTTTAATTTATATTTTGTTTTGTTTCATGTGATTTACACTTAACAACTATGTGTTATAAAGAGAAGGAAGAGGATTACCCTCTTCCATCCCTACTTTAAGCCACTTTCTAAATCTTATTGATTTGATTTAGTTCTCTTTAGTGAATGTCTTATCAAAAAATTTTAATTAATCCTAAGTTTAGGTTAACTTTCAATGATATTATCTAATGTGAAAGGCTTCTTAAGATTAATCTAGTTGAATTATTTTCACATGACATATATTGAATCATTCCTTTCCATCACATTTAACATGCATATGACCCAATACTTAGCATATCTATACATGCAATATGTTTTATCACACTTAAATGATGATGATGTGTATTTTTGGAATTTATATTTTTATTTTGGTTAAGTTATATAAACATATAAATTAAAGCTCTATCCAAATTCTAATACCAAAATACATAATGATGGAATCACATGAGTACATGTCATTGTTAACCTGGGAAGTGAAGTATTCAAATGACCCCCTTGGGGCTAATTAAAGTCTTGTATTCCCAGGATGACCAGACTATATACTTATTAATATTCCAAACCTATGTAAATCTATACATGAATGAGGAAAAGAGAGCACTAATTTATATATAATATGTGCTAACAACTTAGGTGAGTATAGATGCATGCATTCTTAATAATAAAAGGGGATCCCAATCAAATGTATAGAAGATGAAAGCAAGTACATGCCATTGTTAACCAGGGAAGTGAGGTAATCAAATGACCACCTTGGTGCTAGCTAAAGTCTCATATTCGAGATGTCCAGACTAAACACTTGCTATCTTGAATACATATGAATGTATACATAACTATATGGATGAAAACCATGCAAAGATTGTATTTTCTTTAATTAAATCATTTAGGCATATGAATTAAAGCTCTATCCAAATTCTAATATAAAAATACATAAGAATGAAACCAAATGAGTATGTGTCATTGTTAAACCAGGGAAGTGAGGTAATCAAATGACCTCCTTGGGGCTAACTAAAGCCTCATATTCTCGGGATGTCTAGACTATATACCCATTATTATTCAAACTTATGTAAATCTATATATGAATCATAAGAAAGATAGCTTTATTTAATATTCTTAAGCTATAAACACATGAAAATCCTATGTATATTGATAACTATCAACACTCTAAATATTATAATTGATTTATAAACTCTTGGAAAGTAGATTTGAATTTATTAGTGATAATAGCCACACATATATTAAATTAAGCCAACACATGCAAGCTTACATAAACCAAATTCATTTGAATCATTTATACTTGAAAACATGAATGCATGAAATCAATTAACATACATCATTTAAAATGATTAGGAAGGAATGATTAAATATAAACCCATGCTTCATTCAATTAAACTAATTCATAAGGACAATCACATTAAATAAACCCATTTAAATAAAACTGAAGTTTCTTTATTAATTTATGACTTAAGATTTTGATTAAACTTACAGAGGAGAAGAATTATTTTTTGTTTTAATCCCAATCCCATATTAGTGAACTTAATTAGTTTAAGAAGAGGTAATTAAGTAGATTTTATGAATTAATTAAATTGAATCCTTAATTAAGTCTTCACCCTTACCTATGCTTCTTTAATTTGATTAACCACTTAATTATGATCCACAAATGACATGAACATGTGAGAAAATAAAAATTATAATGCTTCTACAAGGACCTAATGCAAATGGCTCATAATTAAAAGTTAATTAAGTACTTTTATGATTTTCTCATACTTATGGGCTAATCATAATTTCCATAAGGGTCTTTATATTATTAAACACGTGAAGAGGAACCCTTAATTTCATTGTTAATTATCTGGTGTGATTATGATTTCAATTTGATTAATTAAACCACTTAATTAACTAATTAAACTATTAATTAATCTCATTTTAATCAACTTTCTTTTAAAAATGAAATGGACTTAGGAAGAGAATCTAGGAAAGAGGTCTTAACCCCATTCTCCTTGCCCATTCACTATTAAACAATGATTAATGAGCTTAATTTAATCAATTTTGACTATTTAGGGTGTTAATTAACAATTAAGTAGATTAAGAGAGTAATTAAGGCATAAATGATCAATTCCCTTAATTAACTAAGCTATAAGTCCAAAGAAAATTAAAATGTAGGTCATCCCTCTAGACTAACACACCAAGTTTGGGATTAATTGCTCAAGTAATTATGGGTTAATTAAGCTAATTAATTTTGAAATTAAACTTTAATTAAGCCTTAATTATTATTCAAAATTTATTGGAATTAATTTTAAATAATTCTCCAATGTTTTACCTTTAAAATGAGTATTTATTTGTATTTTTGGGATTTTTCTACAATTTGTTATGTATTTTAAAAGATTTAGCCATTAAAACTAATCAATTAAGCCTATTCTATCTCGGCCATCGTAACCACTAACGTGGCGCACTTTCCATGTGGCACCATGGGATTGGCTACTTAAACCAATCTGACTCAGCCTATGTGGGTGGTGATAGACACAGTTTCATCCTCATCGTTCGATCTAAGATCGTACGGCTGAGATTAAGCCCATGGTTCTTAAGGGACAAAACAGATTAAATCTAATGGATTAATCACGGTCGTCTATTCCAATCACATAGAATGGATGACATGTGATCTATCATTCCCTAAGTGATGAGAGATAGACTTCGCCTGCCTTTCCTCCCTCGATCTAAGCTCACCAAGTTCGGATGACTACGAAAATGATCCCACACCTTCATAAGGAAGATCTGAAGGGATCCAACGGTCAATATCATATGACATACAAATGTCCTTTGAAAAGGCCCAAACTTTTTTAAGATTTCTCATTTTTAAATGAAATTAACTCATCAGAGCTCAAGACTAGCAACACAACACTTAAGGAAAATTCTCCTGGATGAGACGAGCCCCTGTTGAGTAACACACATGCTAATTCCTTGCAGTTGGCTCTATGGACCACAATCTATCTCTTTGCACATTGGTGTTGATCAAAGTCACATCTCTGGTGGTCGTGGAGCTCGGGAGAAGTTTTCTTCATGCTATAGGGAGTGTGGGGAGTGTGTGGGTGAAATTAATTTGACTTTCATTGAGTATTGGTGGAGTTGGGTCGAGTGGAGGGTTGTCATATTTCGGCATTGTGAGTTCCAGCAATGGGGAGGCTCGTGAACCTTGGAGAGGGCTCTGGGATTTCATTTTGGTCTCTAGAAGCTCTCTAAGGATGTAAGTGTTTGAATTAGGTCAAAATGAGGGGGTATATCCCCTCCCTCAGATTGAATGGCTTGGATCGTCTCCTCAATTTTGACTGATCAGCCACTATCCAAGTGTCAAAGAGCTCGATGTCAAGCTGAGGTGGCTTGGTTTGGTGGGTGGGATACTTGGTGGGTGGCTCAAGGTAGCTGCCCTCCTCATTTGATCCATTGGGTTTGGCCAGGTGTGGGGAGGTGAGTTAATTCACCTCCCCTTGGTCCATAGGCAACCTAGCCAACTTGGGCTGGGTTAGCCACCAAGGTTAGGTTCTATTTTGGGTGTGAAGTGGCTACCATGTGAAAAAGGGAGGGTTGACTTGCCAAAAAAGGATTTGGCCCAATTTGACCCATATAGGTCAAATTGGGCTAGGTTGAGTTAGGTTGACCAATTGGTCAAATTGGGTCAAACCAAGGGTTGGGTCATGTTCAAATGAGTATTTAGGATGTTTTGATTTAATTGGTTTGAGTCAAATTAGCTTGGACTTGATTTTGGCTCATTTGAATTCATATGAGTCAAATGGGTCAAGTTGACCAAGTTGACCAAATTGGCCAAATTTGCTTGGGTTATGGGTTGATTCATGTGCAATTGGTTAATTGAAGATGATTATAGAATTTGGTTTGAATTAATTTGGATTTGATTTAGATTTAGGCCAATTTGACCCTTTAGATAAATTTGGGCTAAATGGGTCAATTGGGTTCAATTATGGCTTTGGTCAAGTTCAACAATCAATTTGGAATGAACTTGAGCCATTAGTTGCAATTAATTTGGGTTAGATCATGATTTGACTTTATTTGGACTTTTAGGGCAAATAGGGTCAACTTGGGTCAAACGGTCAATTGGGTTACGTCTGGCTTAATTGATGGCCAAGTCATGTTCAATCATTGATTGTAGGTTGATGTGGATCATTGGTTTCAATTAATTTAGCTTAGGATGAGATTTGGCTAGCTTGATTCATGTAGGTTAAGTGGGTTGACTTGGTCAAGTGACTAAGTTGACTTGGTTTGATCCAATTGATGACAATTGATCAATCAATGATGGTTGATGACCATCATAGGAGGTTTTGGTAGGCTTGGTTCAATCGAATTTGGGTTGGATTAGAATTTGGCTCAAATACATCCTTTAGGTCACTTTGGGTCAAGTGAGCCTAAGTGGGTCAATTGGCTTGATTTTGGGTTGAATTGAGTTTAGTTGAATTTATATATGGATTTAGGATCAATTTATAGCTTTGGTGAAATTGATTTGGGTTTAAATGGATTTTGGTTCATTTGGGTATTTTAAGTCAAATGGGCTAGGTTAGGTTTGATTGAATTAATTTTGGGTTTGGTTCAATTGATTATAGATTTCATTTATATTTAGAATGATGATTGGGGAAATAATTGATCCATGAGAAAATTAATTGAGTTTGACTTGGGTTGGAGGCAATTTTGGTTAAGTCCATGAGGTCGAATCATATGGCTTAGGATAGATTTGATTTGCTTTGGTTTTGGCTATAGGTTTCAATTATTTGGTTTGGAATTTGAATTGCATATTTGGTATGGGTTGATTGTTGAGTTTAATTGACTTTGAGAAAATCAATTGAGTTTGGATTGATTTGGATTGCTCTTGGCTAAGTCCATAAGATTGAATCATGGGCTTAGGATAGGTTTGATTTGGATTTGATTATGGGTTTTAATCATTTAGTTTGGAATTAGATTTGAATTTGGATGAATTGAATTTGAGGTTTGATTTATGTCAAAGAGGTAGGCATAGATTGGGTTTGGGCTATAGGGTAGGTAAGTCTCCCTAAGTCTTAAGGCATAGCCTAACCCTATGATTAACCCTTCTAAGTTTCTAGGCTTAGGTTAAGTGTTCACCTAATTGATATATGTGTCTTATGACTAAGGAAGAATCTAGTGTCTAGAAGACTCCTAAATCTAAGAAGAGGATATTGAATCCTCACTCTAAAACTGAGGTCAACAACTACAAAGTAAAACTTTCAAATGAAGGCAATGCTTATGTGGACTATCAATAACTTTTCTGTGTATAGAATTTTATCTAGATGGTGCATTGGTGGAAAGTTGACATATCCATATTGCATGAATTTATCAAAGACATTTACTCTAAAACATTATAGAAAAAAATTATTAATTGATTGTCATCTTATGTAACTACATGTTGATAACCCATTTAGAAGAAATAAGGATGTATTCATCAAAAATAGAGTTGAAATGTCAAAGTCTCAACTAAGATTAACTAGAGATGACTTATGGAAAATCATTAGTTCAATTCCAACAATAATTGATTCCTCAATGTTATCTAACACTCATATTTCAAGTTATGGTGTAAATCATAACTAGACCAAAAAGAAGTTTTTTTTTTGGGATCTATAGTATTGGAGAATTAATATGATTAGGCATAATCTTGATGTCATGCATATAGAGAAAAATTTTATTACAATACATTTAATAATGTGATAGATGTTAAGGGAAAAGTGAGGATAATGTGAATGCAAGAGTAGACTTAAAAGAATATTGTAAAGAAGAGAGTTAGAGCTAAAGAACATTTTAGGTGGGAACATTTTGAAACATACAAGCACTACCTCACCTTAAATTAGTGAAGAACAGTTTATGAGTTGATACAATCACTAAAGTTGCTAAATAGGAATGCATCTAATTTGAGTAGATGTGTTGATTTGAGGTCAAGAAAAAATATTTGGAATGAAAAATCATTACTATCATATTTTCTTATAGTGCTTATTTCTAGCAGTATTGAGCTTAGTCTATACTTCAAACAAGTTTGTTTAGCTTGATTAAATATGGATGCTCTAAATAAATAGAAAACCAACATTTTGCACATACTATGCAAGTTTAAGAGGATATTCCCCCTACTTTTTATGACTCTATAAAGCACTTATCTATACAACAATCATATGAAGCTTGGGTTGGAGGTCTTGTGTAGTATCATTAGATGTACCATTTTGAGATATACTCATATCTTATGCTCATTAATATTAATCCACTATCTTTGCAATCACACTTATTTCTTGAAACTACTATAGATTTTTGAATAAACCAAGAGAAATGTGAAAAATAGAACATGCTTTCTCAATATGTGAAATTTATTTGGCTCAAAAGACTATAAATTTTTACTCTTGCTACTTTGAGCCACATGGGTGAAGGATGACATCGAACATTATGAAGCTTCACAAAATGTGCTTTTTATATTCAAATAGCTTTAAAAATCATAAGGCAGAAGGATTTCAAGATATTTGAATAGTAATGATCTTATAGCGATAGTCAGTATATTTCTCAATTATGATGAAGTTCAACCTTTTCTTGAGATTATTTTGGGTAATATATGATGTTTATCTGATCATGTTAATTACAATATGAAGTTCAAGTTATTGGTGAACTCCTTGCAAATGGACAATGCTACTATTGTTAGTAAAATAGTTAAAGATGAACACCCTGCATGATTTAGATTACATGTAAAGGATTCTAATTATGGTCAAGATTTATGTTAAACTCATGGGACACACTTTCTAATATATTTCCACTTAATAGGTTCATGATTGGAGTAATGAAGTAAAGAACCTAGACTTTCGTGACCAAACTTAGGGACCCATGCAAGTTGTGAATATATGGCCAATTTTGTTATGAATGGCTATAGATTTTACACTAGTTCTTGGTTATAAGAAAGAAAATATATAAATATGGTATGTGCATTATAGGTAACACATGTTTAGATGATAAGACAAATTACTATAGAGTTTTATAAGAGATTATGCAGTTGTAGTATCCTAGATCAAATAAGAGAATTGTGTTTATATTCAATTATGTTTGGTTTGATCCTTTTTCTAATAGAATCACAAGGACACATAAGTCATATAGAATTATAGAAGTGAAATTGAGCAAAACATATGTTATATTTGATCCATTCATCCTCATGCATCACACATAAGTCATATGACAATATAGAAGTGAAATATAGTAGAAAATATGCTAGATTTGATCCATTCTTCCTAGCACATCAAGCTACTCATGTCTATTACTTTAAATATTTGAATAATAAAAGAAAAAATAGTTTGGAAAATGGTAATTAAGGTTAAAACTAGAGCAAGAGTTGAAGTTTAGAATATTATTAATTTTACTCATCAAGAAGAGTAGATGATATGTTTTAGACTTTTGGTGATGATATTGAGCCAATAATGAACTTATAAGATATTAGTGTTAATTATGAGGAAGTTATTCAATCTAGAGATTAACACAGAGAGGATGATAAAGATCAAGAGACTTTAAATTTAACTTCTAGTGATTTATTAGAGGAAACTACTTAACATGTATGTTAAAGGTAGAAAAAAAAATTTCTTACAAATTATTAAACTATGCTTTAGCTCTTATTTGTAAAATATGTAGGATGCCCTTTTCTGTACCTTTTCATATGTTGTATTTGCACACTGATTTTTTTAAATTTTATACCTATAATGTGTTTTTTTACCTTTTATAAACATTGTATTTATGTATAGTCCTTTTAAAGTTTACTACTCAGATTTTGCTTTTTAAGTTCTTCTAGGCTCAAAAATTATTTACTATCTTTTTTAAGTTTAATGCTTGAAGTAACTTTTTTCTATCTTATCTAATAATTATAATTATAATTTTGTTATAGATGACATATGTTGGTTGTTGTGACGTTTCCCATAGATTGATCATAAGTACACATTCAAGTGGAAGAAAATTATTTTCAGGATTAGTTTTTAAATAACTACCACTATCATCATCATGACCTTCATTTAAATCTCACCACCCCATACTACTAGACATATATGTACACATGTATACCACTCTTTAGAGGTTACAAACACCACCCTATTTTATCCATTTCTAATGCATATAGGACATAGGGAACCCATCTATGAGTAGCTAGCACCACCACCATCATATCAGACTAATTCATCTAAGCCTATTAAGCATAACACAGTTGAGACACTTAAGGCATGCACTTTTATTGAGCTTGAGGAAAATATATAAGTTTTTATGCATTAATTTTAGTTTTTAAATTTTTATTGTGCTAACTTCTATTTCTTTTACAGATTCAATCCATCAAAACTAGCAATACACAATATAAGAGATATAATAAGGAGCAAACTTAATGCTTTATATGTATCATGGAAGATGGTACCAATAGAGATGTTTAGCTTTTGGTTCAGAGAAATTTGAGATATAAACTAAGCTCTTTACATTTATACAATGCAATAGATTATGCTCAAGGTGTATTAAATCTTATTACTATTTTTATAATAGAAAGAATTTTGGTGGTTGCCAGAACATAATCAAAACATCAAGAAGAATTTTAAGTTAAGAGGTGTTGCCTATTTACGAGATATGTTCACGAATGTTTTTAAGTTTGGACAGAGACCTCTTTGAATTAGAGAAAGTATAGGTAGTGCTGTGTAGTTTAGGGGCCTCTCTAGATTATATTTGTAAAAAAAAAGAGCAAGTTAAACAATGATAGTCATCAAATTATGAGGCCATGGGCAGCTCTCTACATACTAGAGGATCAATTTGTCACACTGAGTATAGAAGAAGACCAGTAAGCCATTGACTACTTCTATTAATTAAAGTTATAAGCATTGTTTACTAAGTCCATTGATATGTTTATAAAAATAAGTACTTAGAAGTGAGCCTATAACCGTAGAATTATATAATAGAACACATATGCACTAAGTGAACTAATAGTGGTTAATGTCAGTTCAAATAGAGCTTACATAAGTAAAATTTTTATTTTAAAATTATAATTTCATTAAAAATATATTAGGCTTAAATATCATCATAATTTTTTCTAGGATGATTGCATGAAGCTCAAGGAGGTGTAGAGTTAAATTCTAATAGTGCAAGAAGTTCAATTGGCCAATCTGAGTAGTCAAAGTTTGACATATGGAGAGAAGATATACGAAGGAAGAAAATGGGAAGAATATAGCCTAGGTAGGTAGGTGTTGACTTATGATGCAAGACATTCTTTCTCTAGATCGAGCACTAATTTGATTGATGAGGTGGCTATAAGACATGTTGTTGTAATGGCTAAGGACATGGAGGTTGGATGAATGCTTAGATGGAAGCTTGAATGGATACCATGGAACCAAGAATGGAGATGTGTCGAGACGAATGCAAAAGAAAAGAGGCAATGTGGATGAGCAGAAGGAGGATGATGATGAGATGTATGATGAGTAGTTATTTATAAGATTTTTAGTTTTCAATTAGTTTCATGTTATTTATATATAAAACTTTAGTTAATGAACAATTCTGTGTAATGTTAATGTTTTTAAAATACAAGATAAAATGTTTTAAACTTTTTTTCTTACATTATTATATTCTTTGTATAGTTATTGTGATCCCGTGATAGTCAATTATGTGTTGTTATTAAAAATACATCTATTATTCACCATTATTTCGGTGTAAAAATAGAAATAAATGTGAAGCTCTTTTTATTGTTTTACAATTCTGTACATATTTCCAACAAATTTATGTTGAATTTTTCATCGCATTTGCTTGATATGATATGTCGCACAAAATTCAAATGGAGGGAAATTTTGACAAAATCTAATGATCTTCCAACAAAAATTCTACCAAAAATCTTTACCTAATTTTTTCTATTAGAATTTCATCCTCTAATAGATTTTAGACAGCTATATCTGTCGATTAATGTTTATTGGTTCACAAAAATTTCATCAAAGATCCATCAAAAATCATTTTCAATGACTTTTCTCTCATCAGAATGCATTTCTAACCAAGGTTTTATCAATGGAAAATATTTCATCGAAAATCCAGTAGAAACCCATATTTCTGATGAAAAATGTGTGATTTTCGATGTTGTTTTCTATTAGAAATCAACTATTTTTCTGTAGTGTGAGTTCGGGGGAGTTGGAGAAATGTTTTTCTAGTTATTTTAGAATACGAGTATATAATGCCAAAGCATTGAATTTTTTAGTATTAAGGAATTGTAGGGTTTAAATTGTCATAATTATTTTATTTCATCTTGAAAACTTATAATTTTTTGGCTTAGTATAATACAAAGAATGAGTTTGGGGAATAGTTAAAATATTTTGTTTAATCTTGTTGTCTTCTTGTTGTTGTAGTTTGTTTATAATTTTTCTCATTTAAGTAAAATCTAAATTTTATTAATACATATTTTTATTAACTATGTCATTTTTGAATCATGAATATATATGTTGTTAAGGAAAACTTTGGAATTAAAATTATTTAAATGATATTTCAATTTAAAAATTTTCATCAAAGTTATTAAATAATAAATTATTATTTAAACTATTAATAACTAAATTTTTTTATAAAAATTAGTAATTTTTAATGAGTTGGGATTTTTTATAACACACACAGACATTAAAGATTCTTTATGTATTAAATTGGTTGATATGCTATAAATTTATTATCATTTTTATTTTATAACATAATTATGACTAGTATCAATTAGTGCTTGGCATATTTAATGAAAGTTAATAATTCATTTGAATTGACATTAACATAGAAGGAGAATCGGAAAGTATGAAAATCAACATTATAGAGATACTTGACCAATAAGGTGATCTTCTAAATATATATATAAAAGAAAAAAAGAGACTAGTTGAGCTTAAGTATTATATAATAATAGTTCTTGAAATTAGCCTAAAATCTAAGTAAATTGATGAATTTATTAAATTAAAACT
This sequence comes from Cymbidium sinense, assembly GCA_021442155.1. Taxonomy (NCBI): domain Eukaryota; kingdom Viridiplantae; phylum Streptophyta; class Magnoliopsida; order Asparagales; family Orchidaceae; genus Cymbidium; species Cymbidium sinense. The sequence goes on along the minus strand of CM038224.1, from coordinate 72,179,358 downwards.
AAATGAGTTGGATTCAAAAGAAACAAAATCATATTGTGATTATCCAAATAATAATTGATAACTATTTATAGCAATTAATTAGTTAAAATTTATAGGGATCAACTAAGATAGACTTAAAGAAATATTAGTTTAAGAATTTAGGCTATAATAGTTTAGTTATTTTTCATGTTCAATAATGAAATATACAAAACATTTAAATAAAATAAAAATAAAATTATTATTTAATAATTCTAAATTTTAAAAGTTTTGCTGCCAAATAAATTTAAGGATTCATGAAAATACAATAGATTACTTGAGGACAAGTAATGATTTGAGTTTGCGGTATTTAATACGAGATAAATTTAGTAGAAGTACCATGTGTTTCTAAGGTAAAGAATTTTATTTTATAATTTATTTTTAAAATTTTTAGTATTTATGATAGAAAATTTCTTTTTAGAGAAAGAAAGAAGGAAAATGCAAAATTAAGTGTAGAACTATGGCGCTAGTATAAGAAGAAATTAGTGTGCAAAAAAAATAGAAAATAATGCTAGATTTGCAGTCTGATGTGCCAAAACTAAATATTAAAGCACAAAATCAAATAACACAACATCATGGTGCTAGAGATCCAGAGTCAAGGTGCTACTACCCGATAAGTGCATGTTCAACAATCAATTTTGGGAGTTTCAAGGGTACTTTTGAAAGTTATTTGAGAGGAGGTGGGGACAACTACTAAGAGGGGGCAAGCCTTAAAATGCATTGAGAAAAGATTTTGATAAGTGTGGGTGCATATGCTTAGTGTCACTTGAAGTGTGACACTCTAAGTGTGTGAGTGTGTGTGTGTTTGCAAAAATGATTACACTCTGGATATCAAGGAGAAGGAGACAACAACTCTAGGAGAGCAATTTTCTAGTGTTCTCTCTCTCTCTCTCTCTCTCTCTACTTTTTTTTTCTTTTTCTAGTAACTCTTATCTATATTTATGTATTATATTTGTGTTTCATTTCACACAATTAAACTAAGGCTTTAAACTTTGAATTTATGGTCAATATATACTTATCTTTTGAATCTTTGTGTTCATATTAGAGTAATTTTTGTACTTTTAATGAGTTGCTGTTTTGTTTTTGTTTATGCTGTTGACCTTACTTTTGGAGTGAGGATTGTTCATTCCAATCCTAGGTCTAAGGATTCTTCTAGACACTTAGGTTTCCTTAGTGCTAGGACACTTCTAGTCACTCGGGGAACACTAAATCCAGGCCTAGAGACTTATGGGGAATAAACCGTTATGCATAAAACTTACCTTAGGATGAGTAGGCTCTGTTTACCCTAAGGCTTGAACCAACACTCCATCATTCACTTTAAATCTAAGCCAAATGATTGAAACTTTAACTCATCAAATGACCATGATTGAATTTGATTTCCAATCCAAGCTCCAAGCCAAATTAATTTGAACCTTAACTCAAGCTAACCCACCTCAAATCCTATAATTCCATTCAAACCAACCCAAGCAAACCAAACTCAATTTAATTCTCTCAATTTTTATAATTATTTAATGGATAATTTTAAACTATTCCAACATTTGCAATCAAGCCAACTAAATCAATTAGGCTTAAGTGACCCAAGTTAGCATATTTGACCTAAAAGGTTCAAATGAGTCAAAACACAGTCGAACTCAAATCAATTGTAGTCAAAGCCACCAATCAATTTCAAATTCATCATTAAATGTACTCCAATCATCTATAACCTCAATTGTCCAAATTGAATTGACTAAACCACTTAACCCAAAGTGACCTAAAAGGTCCAATTAGACCAAACTTCAATCAAACCCCCCATTGGATCAAATCAAGCTATCCAGTCTCTTCATTAACGATTGTAGGTCATTATTGGACACTCCATTACAGTCAAATAAACCTAACCAAGCCAATTTCACCCCTTAACCCAAGTTGACCCAAAGTGACCTAAAAGGCCAAATTTGACCAAATCATGTTCTAAGCCAAATTAATTGCAATCAATGACTCCCACCAACCTCAAATTGAATGTTAAACACAACTCAACCACCAATTGAACCTAACCAAGCCAATTTGGCCTCTTGACCCAGTTGACCCAATTTAACCTAAAGCCAATTTAAGTCAAATCAAATATTAAACCAAATTAGTTGAAACCAATGCTTTTAACTAATCACCAATTGAATATTGAACATAATTCAACCTTCAATTAGATCCAATTTGGTCAACCCAACCAAATTGGACTACTTAGCCTAATTTGATCTAAAGGGTCAAATTGAACTAAATCACTCAATAATTCAAATAAACTCTTTCCAATCAATCACCAATGACCAATTGAACATAGACCTAACCCATGCTCAAGCCAATTTGGTAAAATTGATCAACATGACCTATTTGACCCAAATTGAATCATATGAACCAAATCAAAATCTAACTCAAATTGAACCAAACAATTGCACTGATTAATTCAAAATGACCAATTGAACTTAATCAAACTCCCATTTTAACCCAATTTGGTCAAAATGGTCAACTTAGCCCAATTGAACCCATTTGACCTATATGAGTCAAATTGAGCTAAACCAAACTAAGTCAAACCCAACCAAACTTAGCATGGCTTACCCTTGGGTCACCATGGTCCTGCCCAAGTGGGCCCAACCAATGGTGAACCTAGGTTGAGTCAAACCCAATGAACCAAACCCTCCAAATGGGACAAAATCTCCATTTGGGTGGGTTCTCCAACTCCCCACCCCTTGGCAGCCACTTTTGGCCATTCTTAGACAACAGACCATAGACCCAACCTAAAGATTGATGGGTTGAACCTTTGGCCAAAAGAGGGTGAGCTCACCCATGGGCAACCATTGGTCCACCTAAGGAGGAGAATACACTCCATGGAAGTCCATTATTCTCCCTTAGCCTCTCACACACATCCATGTCAGTAGTCCCCTACCACCTCTAGCCACCAACTCTGACCAGACGACTGCTAAAGGTTGAGCCAATATCAACCTTTGGTTCAAGTGGGGAGGAGAGTATACTACTCCCCATCCATTCAAACTTATCATAGACCTTCCTTAGAGCATTCTGAGTAGTCCTAAAGCATTCTCTCGAGCTCCTCGTGCACCCCATTACCAGAGAGATCAAGCTCCCTCCATGTATGAGAGCTTCATTCATCCAACCTCACCAAACTTCCACCAAAATAAAATTATCTTTCCTCACACCTTCACCACACTCTGGTGACCCAAAACTAATCAATCCTCGATCAATTCGACCATCAGAAGGCATTCTTAGACCAATTTCAATGACTTATGCGTAGCATTTGGTCCATAGATCGATCGGTGAGGAGGCAGCTCGAGATCTTCTCAACTAGGCTTCATCTCTTTAAATGAAGCTACCTCTGTCGATGGACCACTAGTCTTTAGCTCCGATGAGATAAAAATCTGGCAATCGTAGATTTGGCCCCTAGGTGTTGGTCTTTTTTGAAATGAATTGTGTTTTCATACAATTTCCAACATAGGATCTCCCTAGATTTCTTCCCTAATCATTTCAGAGTTGATTTTGTAGTCAAACAAGCTCTGGAGAGCTTGGATCAAGCGGTGAAAGATGGACAGTGTCTGTCTTTTGATGCTCATGGGATTATGGATCACCGACCATCTATTTTGCAGGATTAGAATGGACGGCCATAAATAATCATGCTAAAATCTCAATTTAATTCTTTCGTAATCACATGATTAATCTCGACCATCTAATCCAAGATCAGACAATGTGGATGAAACCACTTCTACTGCCGTTGAGTCATTAGCTATGTCGGATGTTTTAAATAGACAATGTTGTTGTACCACATAGAAAGCATTGCTGTGTCAGGGTCCACATGGCGATCACGGTTTAAAATGAATAATTAGGCTTAAAAATTTAATTTAAGTGGCTAGAACTTCAAAATCATAAATAATTATAAAAAATTCAAAAATACAAATAAACCCATTTTCCAAAACTTAGATAGAGGAGAATTTTATAAAAATAATATCCCCAATTAACATCTAATGAACAATGCTTAATTAAGGTTTGAAGCGTTGGCTAATTACCTTAATTAAGGCCAAATTACTTAGCTATTTAATTTCAAATTTGGCATGTTGAATATATGGGATGTCCTTTGCCTCTTATATTTTTCTTGGAATTATTTTCCATATAATTTGGGAAATCCTTAATTTTTAATCCTAATAACCCCTTTTAAGTGATTTAATAATTAGTAAGATTAATGAAAGTTAAAATTGAGTAATTATAGATAATTAATCAATGAAAACAATAAGGATAACATGAGAATTAAATATGACTCTCTCTCCTAAGTAATTCCAAATGCATTCCCTTAATGAATTTAATTAACATATTTTATAATTAAGGATAAATTAAGGAAATTCATAATTAAATTCAAATGAAATCAACTTAAATAATTCAAGTGCCAACCCATTAGCCCCTTTTTGTGTTTAATAACATAAAGCCATTAAAAAAATTATGATTTCCCCACTGGTGTGGAGAAATCATAAGAGTATTTAGCTTAAATATTTTTCATCCTTAATTGAATTAACCCTTAAGCATGAGCCTAATTGCATTAGATCTCCTTAAGTGCATTTCTCACTTTACTTTCTTAAATCATATCATTGAATGCTCATGATTAAGCATTTAATTAAATTAAAGAAGCATGGGAAGGGTAATCAAATTGGTGTAATTAATGGAATGAACCTAATCAACTCATAAAATATATTTAATTTATTTCCTTCAACATATTAAATAACCAATATGGGATGGAGTGAATCCTAAGTATCATTTCTCCTCTTTAGTTTTAATAGCTTGAACATTAAAATTAGACTTTAAAGAAGCTTTGATTAGGCTTAATGGATGTTCATTTAACTTGACTGTTCTTAGGGTGTGATGAAACCAAGTATGTTATGTAATTATATTTAATTACATCATTTCAATTATCATAAATGTGTATGTCATGTGCTTCATATCTTCATGTTTTAAAATTAAAAGAATATAATTGCATCCAAATTGCATGAATTGAATAAATGCCATTATATAGTGTGGCTATTATCACGAGTTTTTCTCAAACTATTTTAAAACTATATGTTAATTATAAATCAAATGATTTGAAACTTAAATCAATGCCTATTATAAATAATTAATTATGTGAAGATGACATGTCCATTTATTTGTAATCAAAAGATGTAAATTAAAAATTTTATTCTTATATTCTATTTATATTTTTACATGCATTTGAATTAGAAATTATATAGTCTGGACATCTCGAGAATACGAGACTTTAAGTAACCCAAAGGAGGTCTTAGATAATCTCACTTCCCTGGTTTAACAATGACACATACTTCCTTAATTTCATTTATGTGTATGTGTATGCTAGAATATAAAATAAAACCACTCTCTTTATGCCATTAAATTTTACATAAATAAAAGTATTTTTATACATAGCCTTTGCATATTTTATCTCTATGCTTATGTAGATGTTTGTGTGTATTTGAATTGACAAGTATATAGTCTAGACATCCCGGGAACATGAGGCTTTAAGTAGCCCTAAGAAAGTCTTAGATACACTTACTTTCTTGTTTAACAACATCACGTACTTACTTAAATTCCTAATACATACTTGCATATGCTTAGCTATAAGATCATATCTCCATTTTTTATTAAATTCACGCATCAATATTCATTAAGTATGCAAAATATGGGTGTATTTCATGTATATATATATACCAAATAAAATATTAGAGAAATTAAAAATGAAAGAATGTGGATATTATTGATAATGAATGGGAGTGGTGGAGTACTACTCATATGATAGTGACTTAATTTCATTAGTCTTAAAATCCCTTTCATGTTTGAATAAAATTCATTAAGGCTAATCTAAACTGAAGCTAAACAAATTCAGAAGTGGTTTATTAGGAGAATTAAAGCCATAATAATCTATCTTTAGAATATAATTTTGGCTAAGGATGAAAGAGTCAAGCCTCTTTCTTCTCTTTAAAATGATTAAATTTTAAGTAAATAGTAAATAAAAAATAAAAACCATAAGTTAAAACCCAATCAAATGACTAAAAGACTTAAAGTGAAACCATCCTTAATGAATAATTTAAACAATCTCAAGACTTTAGACAATCATAATTCTAAAGATTAATCAAGACATATCACACTAAGCTTTAGCACACACATTAAAATACTAAATCACTAACCTTAGTATTAGGTTTGGCTGGTGTATATTATGGTGATATGTTATATTTTGTGGTGTAATATTTTAGACTATATGGTAAGATTGTTTGTGTGTAGACTGGATTTTAGGTCATTATTAGCCTAATGATATTTTATATAGAGGATTGTGCTTGAGAGGCCACTGTAAGAATAAATGAATATAAATGTTCTTGCTTACAAGTGTTGCTTATGCCCCTAAGTATAATCTAATTAGAATAAGTGGGCTTGGTTACCTAGTACAGGGTGCTAAGTCAAAATATGTGAAATATAATTGATTGACTTGTATATTTATTTAGATAACAACCATTTTATAGGTGTAGTTAGATTTCATTTTTATGAAGATATAATTTTTGTAATAAGTATTAGGATTAGTGATAGAGTTTAGGATGAGTAGTGGCTAGAAAAAAAATACTTGGGAGACCCTGTGAAGACTAGAGCAAACTAATCCAAAGATGGAAAGATAAACAAAGATTGTAGAACCCCATAGCATTTATTTCAGTTATTTCATTTGTAAAAATTAAATTATAATCATGGTTGTATAAGGGTAGAACTCGGCTACCCAATTTCTTCTCATTTCCAGGGTGCACGGTGGTACTTGGCCACACCAACTTTTATTATTTTATGAAATTCAAATGTGTGATTATTGTGTTTAGTTTGTGTAATATAAATGGCATACTTTTCATAAGTTTCTTAAAGTTTGAAGATTTGATTTGTGGCTTGGATGAGGTTGGCTCTTTAGGACAAAATTAAATTTTTTTACTCTCACTAAATAACTCATAACTAAATTATAATGTAACTCACAAACTCACTTTAAAGCTAGGATATTAATCAAGATAATAAAAGATTTAGAAACCCCTTAATTTGATGATTATATGTTATAACAACATGCACGTCATATTATTTTTCTCTTGAATAGAGAGGATCTCCATTCTTGCATGATAGGGGACATGCTTGACCTTTGAGAGTAGTCCCTTGTAGTGAAGAATACCTCTTCTAGCTGATTTCGCCCATAATTTATTTTTGTCATGCATGTAGGAATAATTATCCTAAGCTTTTGTCCAAAATAAATGTGTCAAAGAGATCTTACAAATTTGTAAATTTTCAACATTAGTTTAAGTCATGTTTGCATACCAAACATTATCTAGTCTCTTAGGAGTGAGTTTAAGATTCCTACTTCCTTTCTAATTAAATAACAGCCTAGCTATCTTACATCTACATGATTTTAAAGCGTAGGAGGTGTTAGCTGGCAGCCACTCTAGATGGTTATAAGTCTAGAAGAGTTTGGATGTGTTCACTCTCTCTTATGGAGGTGAACCATTATATCCCATTTTTCTCGAGTAGAATTAGGCTGAGCTCTTAGCTTGTGCCAGAACACTCTAGATTTAGGTTACGAGGTGTCTGGTTTCTCTCTTGCTACAAGTATAAGACCTCACCTCTTAAGCTTTCCTACAATCTTGTGTTGTTGGAACATAAGTCCTAACATTCTAATAAAATTTCAACTTAAACAAGATAAATTCTCTCTTTCAAAAATATATAAAGCCTCATTATATGATAAATTGGAGAATTCATTAGGCTCCCTAATATTATAGATACTCCTTACTTATCCTCTTATGGAATCCATAAATAAATCTTTGTATTTGAACTCTTCCCACTTGATTTCCAAAAATAACCAATCATTTGATAGTCTAGCCTTGAAATCTTTGGAGAGCACTTATTGACTACTTTAATCGAGAGTATTATTAGAAAAATCTCATTGCTTCTAATGGAACTAAAGAACTCGACATAAAATAAATCCTACCTTACTTATCCATGTAAGGCAGAGGAATGATCTCTAATATATACGTAGACCCATTTGCCTTAAGAATCTTTATTAGGTGATTAAGTCCATTGTAGGGTGATATTTCTATCTTTCAAGATAGAATATCATACCTTATTGTCACACATGATTACTTCAATAAGTACTCCATAAGATCTACTTGGTGTTCCTATGATTCCAAATTAAAATATCACAGATTTTTCTAGCAACTCAGTTGGGTGTATTTCCTCTCTTCATCTTTACTAGTCAATCATTATCTCCAATCATTGATAGTGGACTTATGTTTTTCATGTAAATCCAAGACTATCATTCTTTTCATTGGGCACCTTGCCTATTTCATCCTTAGACAAGTGTGGTCAACATCATTTAGGTTTTAGAACCTCACTCTCGTAGGTTCTAAAACCTCTATTAGATCTTCAATATGCAAGAAGAATTAATCAAAGAAATTGCTCAATTAAATTAAACAAACTTAATTCAAAACATTCAAGAACCCCTTGCCACAAGCATGCAAAAGTAAGGTTCATCCACCATCTCAAATTTAGAGCTCACTCTTAGTGAAGTTCAAATTAAACAAAACATCCACCCTTAGAATTATAAATCTCTTCAAAATATTTAAACCACTTATAACATAACCAAATTTGTTAGATGAAGGTTTCAATTTAAAGTCAAGTCAAAGAAAACAACAGATAAAGCAAAGTCTAATCCTATGCCTTTTCTTCTCCAACAAAGAAGAGAAAGCCCGAGTCCTTCTTCCTTTCAAGCAGTCAGTCATCATGTCTTATGGAAAGCTTATATTTTCCTTTGCTTTGGGTGTGGATTTGACCATGGATTAAGCCATAATCACCTCTACCCTATTCATCAAATTTGGTCTTGGATTTGAATCAAAGATTTTATATAATGGTCCTGCCCTCAATACAGTGAGTAGGGAGGAGGTGATCGATAAGAAGCCACTTCTACAAATTGATTTGTTGTCAGATACTGAGTTCCTATTACTGAAGAGGAAAGCTTTAGAGGCTCCATTTCCATGAGCACCACTTGTGCCTGCCACAGCCTCCGTCAAAACTACTACTACCTCTACCGTAGCCCCAATATTTCAGGGAAAATCTGTCCAACATCAGAGGTTTTTCCACCCCTTTTAGCTATAGAGGGAGAGGAGGATGTGAGAAAGATAGTCGAATATGAGATGTCAGATAGGGAGAGGAGAAGATCCTATACTGGCTTTAGGTTTGAGCTCAGGTGAGTCGAGAGAGCACATGGATGATTTGAGTCTGTCAACTTGCATGATTTGAGATGGGTCCTTTGGATTATTATGGATCTAATCTAAAGAAAGAGGGCTACAGAGGCTAGGATTGCTACCCATGTGAGCAAAAGATAGTAGGAGGTTCACGAGGCACTCAATGGCCTCAACATTGATTGACCACTGTTCAACGAGCTGATAGAATCGATCATTTAGATCGGATAGTCTTTACTAGTTCTAGCCATAGGAGGAGATCTTCAGTGGAGAGGAAGCCTGTGTCATCATCACCACACCACTTCACTCACCGACCACCATCGCCAGTTCATGTATCACCATCTAAGATTCCCACCAAGTACCATAAAAGACATTTCGAAAGAAGTCATCCCCTTTGGTGATACGACTATGACACATGGACCACACTCCATCCACCTTGCCAGTTAATGCAAGGCTGAGCTTTCTCACTCAACCATTTGCCTTAATAGTAGAGAGGAAGGAGTGGTGGCCCAAGAGTGTGGTAGTTGCTCCACCATTCTGGTAAGAGAACTAGAAAGAAAGGAGTCCCAAGTTAGCTTCTATGATTATTGAACCGGTCATAGTTAGTACCTATGTCGTCCAATACATACAGTGCATCACCTCCTTAGAGCACGGTCCATCAATGAGTCATCACCCAACATATGACCTAGTAGTCCCAGTAGAGTAGATGACCGATCTTTGGAGAAGATATTTGAAGATTATCATGTCATGATGAGGCAGATAGTTGGAGATGACCACTTCGATCAAGAGGAGGACATGGTAGACTTCAATGATGATGAGGATGACCTCCTAGATAATGTAACAAAGGTCTACATGGTTGATACTCGGGGGTCCTTGCATACAGAGTAGTCTAGCTAAGAGGCTCAGGGCGTTATAGTAGAGGAAGGTGAGGCATCAGACTCAACTCAATGCCTTCTCCAATAAATTAAACTCAAGGATGATAATATTAATAGAATGGAGAGGAGAGTAAAGGAGTTGATGATAGTAGTGTTGGCATTGCAAAATCAAACATCTGTCCCCCAACCCACTCCCATGGAAGCCGATAGACTTGAATTGGTACACATCTTAGACAATCTTAAGAGCACCACTCAAATGGATGAAGATACTAGTAGCCTACATAGGAAGACATCTAATAGCACCTCTATTCATGAGAAGAATATCAAGCACATGGTAGAGTAGCAAGTGAAGGAAGCAATGGCGCAAGCCTAAGGAGCTTATCAGTTCTAAAGGGTAGATCTTACCTAGAAGAATTTGATGTATTTCAATACCCCAAGGATTTTGTGCCAACAACCTTCAAGTTATTTGATGGTAGTGGGAACCCTAGGCAGCATATATCACATTTTAAAGCCAATTATTACAATACTAATTGCAGTAATGCTCTACTCTTCAAGTAGTTTGTCAGTAGCCTTTCTGGAGTTGCTTTTCATTGGTATGCTAAAATGCCTAATGGGTTGGTGAAGTCTTTTATGAAGTTAGAATAGTTTTTTATTAAGAGATTCGTAGGAGCTCAGCAGAGAGTAACTATAGGGGACCTTGTTATAGAAAAATAAAAACCTAACGTGTCCCTTGTTGGTTATATTCTTAGATGGCAAAACTTTAGTATGAAATGCAAACCACAATTGCAAGAACAACATGCCATTGAAATTCTTTTTAAGAATATTCATGGCCTAGTTGTTTTCATGCTTAAGGGCTTCACTATTAAGACATTTGAGAAATTAATAGCAAGATAGTCAATCTATAAGAGGAATCCAAGCAATAATCCTTCTCAGACCAATCATTCAAATCAAAGGCTCAAAAGTTTATTTGAGAAGAAGCCAAGGCATCAGATAAGGGGAAGCTGCTAGTGAGAGCTTAGTTTGAGATCCCTAGAGTTCAACAGCCTCAACTTCCACCTCCTCTTCCACCACCTCGGCTACTATGTAAGCCACCTCAACAGCCTACAATAGTACGAGTATCTACCACCAAGTAGCTACTATCCACATACTATTGTTGATAAGTTCAATAAGTCATATTCATACAAGAGGGAGGTAGTCTGAAATATCTTCAAAAATCTTCTTAAAAAGTCTGACTTTCAGCTACCCAAGCATAGAAAGCCGAAAGAAGCGGGTAGTAGTGATGATCATAACTATTACCCCTACCACTACTTGTTAGGCCATTATTGACCTCACTTTTGGAGTGAGGACTTAATCTCCTCTACTTAGATTTAAGAGTCTTCTAGATACTAGATTCTCCTTAGTCATAAAAAACTTCTAGCAATTAAGTGAACACTCAACCTAAGTCTAGAAACTTAAAAGAGTTAATCATAAGATTAGGGTATGCCTTAGGGTTAGGGAAATTTAATTTTCTATAGCCAAAATCCATTCTTAAGCTAAACCGAACCTCAAATCCAATTCATCCAAATTCAAATACCTAATTCTAATTCAAACTCCAAACCAAGTGATTGAAACCTATGGCTAAATACATAATCAAATCAACCTTTCCTAAGCAATAAGATTAATCCTATGGACTTAGCCAAAAAAATTCAAGCTGAATCAAACTCAATTGATTTTCTTATAGTAAATTCAACTCTTCAATCAACCCATACCAAATATACAATCAATTTCAAATCAAACCAAAAGCCATATGATTTGATCCCATGGACTTAACCAAAATTGCATTCAATCCAAGTCAAACTCAATTGATTTTCTCATGAATCAATTATTTTCTCAATCATCATCCCAAATATAAATGAAATTTACAATCAAATCACCTAAGCCAAAATCAATTCAGTCAAATCTATCTAACCCATTTGTCTTGAAATATTCAAATAATCCAAAACCCATTTAAACCCAAATCAAATGCAATCAAAGCTATAAATCAATTCTAAATCCATATATAAATCAAAATAAACTCAATTCAACCCAAAATCAATTCAATTAGCCTAATTGGTCTACTTGACCCAAAGTGACCAATTTGACCAATTTGAATCAAATTTTAATCTAACCCAAATTAGATTGAATCAAACCTACCAAAACCTCCTATGATGATTGTCAATCACCCTTGATTGATCAATTGTCATCAATTGGGTCAAGCTAAGCCAACTCGATCATTTGACCGAGTCAACCCACCTAACCTACATAAATCAAACTAGCCAAATATCAACCCAATCCAAATTGATTGAAACCTATGATTCACACTAACATAAGATCAATCTTTGAACATGACTTGCTCATCAATGGAGCCAAACCTATCCAAATTGCTTTGACCCAAGTTGACCCAATTTGACCTAAAAGGTCAAATTAAGTCAAATCAAGATCTAACCCAAATTTATTATAACCAATGGCTCAAGTTCATTCCAAATTGATTGTTAAACTTGACCAAAGCCTTAATTGAATCCAATTTGACCAATTGACCCACTTAGCCCAAATTGTCCTAAAGGGTCAAATTGGCCAAAATCAAATACAAATTTAAATTAATTAAAATTAAAGCCTACAATCATCTTCAATTGATCAATCAAACCTAAATCAACCCCTAACCCAAGATAATTTGGCCAATTTGGTGACCCATTTGACCTATATGAATTCAAATGAGTCAAAATCAAATCCAAGCCAAATTGACTCAAACCAATTGAACCAAAACACCTCAAATCATCATTTGAAGTTGACCCTTGTTTGACCTAGTTTGACCAATTAGTCAACTTGAACCAACCTAGCCCAAATTGACCTACATAGGTAAAATTATGCCAAACCCACTCAAACAAAGCCCAAACCCAATAAAATTTGACCCAACCCATCCTAGACTCACCTTCCCAAAACCAACCCAACCCAAAATGAGCCTAATTTAACCTATTATCCAATGGCTAAAGCTTCCCCACATGGGATTATACCCAAATTGGCAAGTCAACTCCCCCTATTTCTAGTTGGCAGCCACCCCATACCCAAAATGACACTCTACCTACAAGGCTAACCCAACCTAGATGGACTAGGTAAGCCATGGACCAAAGGGATGTGATTTAACTCACCTCCCCACATTGGCCGAACCCAATGGTCACAAAGAAGGAGGGAGCTTCCTTGAGCCAACCTCTTGGCCAACCAACAGCCACCCAACCTCTTGGCCACCAAATGAGCCACCTCGCCTACACCATCCCCTATGGTGGTTGATTGTGAAATAAAGGCTTCAATTCAAGCCATCCGATCCAAGGGTGGGGGGGATATATCCCCCTCATTTCAACCTAATTCACACACACACACCCTTAGAGAGCTTCAAAGACCTCTTGAAATCCCTAGACCACTCTTCAAGCCTTCCTGACACCGGACTCCCTCAACTCAAAGTACGACAAGGCATCACTCGACCCAACTTCTTCAAACCGCTAACCAAAATCCAATTAACTTCACCCACACCTTCCCCTACCTCTGCCATGTGGGAACGAAACTTCTCTCGAGCTCCCCGACCACCGGAGGTGATACTTGATCAACATCCCTCTGCAAATCAATAGAAGTTGGTCCATAGAGCAAGGGGCAAGGAGTTATCACATGAGTTGCTCAACAATGCTTCGCCTCATCCGAGCAAAGCTACCTCAAGCATTGGACTACCGATCTTGAGCAGACAAAGTAATTTCTATTAAACTGAGCTTTGGTGAAAAATAATTGGTCCTTTTCAATGAAAAGTTATATGTCACGTAAATTTGATCGTAGATCCCTTGCGATCCTCATCGTGAAGATATGAGATTGATTTCATGGTTATCCAAACTCTGGTGAGCTCGGATCGAGCGAAGGAATATGGACAGTGTCCGTCTCTCATTGCTCAGGGGTGATAGATCACACACCATCTGTTCTGTTTGATTGAAACAAATGGTTGTGATTAATCCATTAGATTAATTTGATTTTATCCCTTAAGAACTGCGGGTTAAATCTCTGTCGTCCCATCTTAGATCGGATGGTTGGGATGAAATCGCATCCACTGCCAGCCACATCAGCATTGACTCGAACGCATTTAAATAACCAATCTTGTGGTGCATGCCACAAGAACGCTTTGCATGGTGCCAAAGGGATTAGGCTTAATTATGGCTTAATTAATAGTTTTAATCACTAAAACTTTGAAAAATCATAATAAATTATAGAAAATTCAAAAATTAATACAAATAAATACTCATTTTAAAGGTAAAATAGAGGAGAATAAATTAAAATTAATTCCAATTAAATTTGAATAGTAATTAAGGCTTAATTTGGGTTTAAGTGTAAACTTAATTAGCTAAATTAAATTTTAATTACTTGAGTAATTAATTCTAAACTTTCCCTATTGATTTTATGGGATGATCTCCGACTCCCATGATTTTCTTAGAATTTATTGCTTGGTTAATTAGGAAAATTGATCATTTAAGCCTTAATTAATCTCTTAATCAATTCAATAGTTAATTAACACTTTAAAATCAATAAATTAATTAATTAAACTTACTAATCACTATTTTATAGTGAATGGTTGAGGGAAAATGGTTAGGCTTCTTTCTTAATCACTCTGCCAAGCTCATTCAATTAAGAAAATTAATTTAAGATTTAATTAAAAGGTTAATTAATCAAATAATCAATGAATTAATCAAATTGAAACATAATCACATCAGATAATTAATAATGAGATTAAGGGTTCCTCTTTATATCATTAACATAAAGACTTTTAAAGAAATTATGATTAGCCCATAAGTATGGGATAATCATAAAATGAATCATGTGTTTATATTTAGTTATTCCTTTCCAATCACTTTAAATGTTGTATGGCATATGGTTTCATGCATTAATGTTTTCAAATCTAAATGAATCAAATGAATTTTCTTTATGTAAGCTTGCATGCGTTGGCTTAACTTAATATATGTGTGGCTATTATCACTATTAAATCCAAATATATATTCTCAAAGTCCAAAAATTGATAATAACATGTGGAGTGATAGTAGTTATGAATACATATAGGATTTGCATGTGTTTATTCGCTTAAGCATGTTAAATGAAACTCTCTTTCTTATGATTCATATAAAGATTTATATAAGTTTGAATAATAATGGGTATATAGTCTGGACATCCCTGGAATACAAGGCATTAAGTTGCCCCAAGGAGGTCATTTGATTACCTCATTTACCTAGTTTAACAATGGCACGTACTCATTTAGTTTCATTCCTATGTATCTTGGTATTAGAATTTGGATAGGGTTTTAATTCATATGCCTAAATCATTCAACTAAAAAAAGTACAATCTTTGCATAGTTTTTATCCTTATAGTTGTGTATACATTCATATGTATTTAAGATAGGAACTGTTTAGTCTAGACATTCAGGAATACAAAGCTTTATGTAGCCCCAAGGAGGTCATTTGATTACCTCACTTCCCTAGTTAACAATGACACATACTTGCTTACATATTTTATATATGTGTATGTGTGTTTAATTAAAAGATGAAAAATCCCCTTTTTATTATTAAAGAATAGATTCATTCATAATCACTTAAGTCATTAGCATACATTAAATGTAAGTTAGTGCTCTCTTTCTTATGATTCATATATAGATTTATATAAGCTTGAATGTTAATAAGTATATAGTTTGGACATCCTAGGAATACGAGACTTTAAGTAGCCCCAAGGAGGTCATTTGATTACCTCACTTCCCTGGTTAATAATAACACGTACTTATTTGATTTCATTCTTATGTATTTTTGTATAAGAATTTGGATAGAGCTTTAATTTACATATGATAAATAATTCAATCAAATAAAATATAAATTCCAAAACAAATGTGTTCATCACCATTTAAGTATGCCAAAAATACATGGTATGTATAGAGATGTTAAGTATTAAAGTTATATGCATGTTATGTGTGATGGAAAGGAATGATCTAATATATGTCATTTGGTAGTAATTCAATTATATTAATCCTAAGATGCCTTTCACGTTGAACATGATCATTTAAAGTTAACCTAAACTTAGGATTAATAAAAATGTATAATAATCCATTCACTAAAGAGAATCAAGTCATAAAATGTGCTTTAGAAAGTGGTTTAAGGTAGGGATGAAAGAGGGTAATCCCCTTTCCTTTCTTTGTAACACTTAGATGCTAAGTGTGAATCAAATGAAATAAAATAAAACATAAAATAAAAAATTCACAAATCACTTAAACAACTTGAAATGAAATCAACCTTTATGAAAAATTAAATTATTATACTATTAGAAAAGCATAACTCTAATGCTTAGTTAAGACACACAACACAAAGCCTTAACACACGCATTAGAATTAAGCCACCACTTCTAGTCCTAAGTTAGGATGGTGTATGCATGATGTATGTTTATTTTGTGATGTAATGCTTTACACTGGATGTTAGGGTGTGGGCTTCATAAATTGGATGTTAGGCTGCTCTTAGCCTAATTATATTTTTTTTGGGGGTTGTGCTTAAGGAGCTGCTTAAAAATAATTATAAATGCTCTCTTTACATTGCTTAAACCCCTAAGCATTAGCTAAGTCAATACACATGGGCTTGGTTATCCATGTGCAGGGTGCTAAGTCCAAACTATATATATAGTTATTTGAGATTGTATGTATGTTTAGCTAACCTCCATTTTGTAGGTGTAGTTACATTTACTTTTTCTACATAAATATAAATTTTGTAATAAGAATTATTAGTGTTATGGGGGATTAAGATAAGTAGTGGCTAGAAGGCTTAGTCCTGGGGTGCCCTGTGATGCCTTGGAGCAAACTAAATCAAATCAAAGGAAAGAAGTGAAGGAAATGAAGACATAAAGAATAAAGAGCCCCTATAGCATTTAATTTAATTATAATTCCAATTATTCTTTCATATTTTAGGTTATATAAGAGTATAGCTCGGCTACCTATATTTTCTCTTTTTCGAGGTGTATGACGATACCCGATGCACCAACCGCCGATCACACTGACATGTTATTCTTTTATGATTAGTTTATAAAATTGATTGATGATTTATTTAGATTACACATCGATTACATCTTTTTCATAGTTTCTTTATGATTGATGCTTTAATGTGTGGCCTGGTTGCGGTAGGCTCTTAGGATAAAACAATTTTTCTATCTAACTAATCACTCATAATTAAAGTTTTAAACAACTCATAACCTCACCATAAAGCCTAGGCTATAAACAAGATAATTAAATGATTTAGTAACCCCTTAGTTGTATGTTGTATGGCTCACATCATGCATGCATCTTCTACCAATCTTGCTAAAATGATGGTATCCATCCTTACACAATAGAAACCACTTGACCCATGAGAGTAGCCCCTGATGATGGAGCTTCACCCTATCTTTTGATTTAGCCAATAATCTTTTTCATCGTGCATTTAGGCATAAATAAATCTTAAAGCCCCTTTGTCTAAAATATCATGTCAAATTGAAATAAAATTTGAAAAGATTTTGCACTTGTAGACTAAGTCATATGCTCATACCACTCATGCTCTAGTCTCTTAGGGAGTGGGTTTAGAACTTTAGTCTCTTTCAAATTAAATAACTACCCTAGCTATCTTGCAATTCATAAAACTAGATGATATAGATTTAAAAGTGTAGGAGGTGTTAGCTGGCAGCCACTCCAGGTGATTGTAAGTCCAGAAGTTGGACGAGTTTACTCTCTCTTATGGAGATAAACCCTTATGTCCACCTATCGCTTAGATTTAGGTTGTGCTTTAGCTTGTACTAAAATACCCTAGATTTAGAATCTGAGGTAGCTGTCTTCTTTGGGATATAAACATAAATCCTCACCTCTTAGGCATTTCCACAACCTTGTGTTGGCAGATTATAAGCCCTAGCAATCTAATAAAAATTTAACTCAAATGAATAAAATCTCTTCACTTTCAAATATATAAAGCCCAACCATAGATATGTTGGAATGCTACTAGACTTCCTAGTATCACGAGCATTCCCTACTCATCTCCTTTGAATCCCAATAATAAGTCTTCTCCTTGAACTTTCCCAATTGACTCTACAAACATAACTAATCCTTTGATAGTCTACCCTTGAAATCTTTGGAGATAATAATTATCTACTTTAATTGTGAGTATTCCTAGGAAGATTTATTCCCTAGGATATAATTAACTATGGAGGCTTTCCTCTATAGGGAACTTAAAAACCTGGCTTAATATAAACCCTGCTTTATTCATTCATGTAAAGTAGGGGAGAAATCTCCAGTGTATTCAAAGCCCCATCATGCCTTAGGAGTCCCTATTAGGTGATTAGGTCCATTGTAGGGTGATGCCTCTATCTTTTGAGATAGTACATCATACCTCAATATCATACCCGATCACTTCAATAAGTATCTCATATGATTTGTGTGGTGTCCCCCCTCCCCATTCAAAAATAAACACCACAGCCATGTCTTAGAGGATTGCTTTATATTTAAGGATTAGCTTGAGTGTAGCTACAAATCATGAGCCATAGTGATTCCTAAGGAATACCTAGTGGAACAACCTTCTGATTCCATTAAAGTAATCTTTCTCTTAAGACAAAAAATGTTGGGATATCTCTTTATCCCATACCTCTAAAATGATCATCTTTAAAATCAAGAAACTTTCTCTACAAGTGCCTGATTCAACTCAAACCTCCAATACCAAGGAAGGACTGCTAGTTATGATGGACAACTTAAGGAGGGTAGAAGCCAAGTAGCAGCATAAACCACCACATGCCCGGGATAGTTTCATACTACCACCACCATCTGAGTCCAACATTCTCTCTTTCATTATTATAGCTACCACATCTACTAGCTTCGCCGCCACCAACAGGAGTGTTGTATCCATAGATGAGGGCACTCAGCCATCCAAGCCACTTATGTTGCTTAACTTTTATCATGTAACTTCCAAATTGAAGAAATCAATGAAGATGATTAATTTCTCTTACATCTTATCTAGTTTTGATGGCCTCAGTGATTTCATTTCTATTGATAACTCTCCAAGTCACAATAATAACAATTTAAATGATTCCAATCAATTTCACTCATATTAATAAATAAATTACCCTTTTTTAAATTAATGCTGATGCGCCATATGGAAAGTGCTGCCGTGTTAGCATCCACATGGTGCCGAGGGTTTAAAATGAATAATTAAGCTTAAAAACTCAATTTAAGTGATAAAAACTTCAAAAAATTATAACTAATTGTAGAAAAAAAATCAAAAAATATAAATAAATTTATTTTGGAAAGCTTAGATATAGGAGAATTTAATAGAAATAAAATCCTCAATTAATGTCTAATGAATATTGCTTAATCAAAGTTTGAAGCTTAAGCTAATTATCCTAATTAAGGCACAATTACTTAGCTAATTAATTTCAAATTTGGCATGTTAATTCTACGGAATGTCTTTTACCTCCCATATTTTCTTGGAATTTTTGCCATATAATTTGGGAAATATCAAATTTTTAATCTCACTTCTCTGATTTAATAACCTCGTACTTGATTAAATTTCAAATACATACTTGCATATGCTTAGCTTACCTATGAGATAAAATCTCCCTTTTTTTATTAAATTCATGCATCAATATTCATTAAGTATGCAAAAATATGGGTGTATTGCATGTATATGTATATACCAAATCAAATATTAGAGAAATTAAAATTGAAAGAGTGTGGATATTATTGATAATGAATGAGAGTGGTGGAGTATTACTCATATGATAGTGACTTAATTTCTTTAGTCTTAAGATGCCTTTCTTGTTTGAATGAAATTCATTAAGGCTAATCTAAATTTAGGCAAAAAAAATTCATAAGTGGTTCATTAAGAGAATTAAACCATAATAATCTATCTTTAGAAAATAACTTAGTCTAGGGTTGAAAGAGTCAATCCTCTTTCTTCTCTTTATAATGATTAAATCTTAAGTAAATAGTGAACAAAAAAATAAAAACACATAAGTTAAAATCCAATCAAACTACTAAAAGTATTAAAGTGAAATCATCCTTAATGAATAATTTAAATAATCCCAAGATTTTAGGCAATCATAATTCTAAAACTTAATCAATGCATACCACACTAAGCCTTAGCACACACATTAAAATACAAAGTCACGGACTTTTGTATTAGGTTAAGCTGGTGTATGTTGTGACGATATATGTTATTTTGTTCTGTAATATTTTAGACTAGATGGTAGGATTATTTGTGTAGGCTAGATGTTAGGTCGTTCTTAGCCTAATGACATTTTATATAAGGGATTATGCTTGAGGGGTCGTTGTAATAATAAATGAATATAAATATTCTTGCTTGCAAGTAGTGCTTATTCCCCTAAGCATAATCCAATTAGGACAGGTGACCTGGTTACCCAAGTGCAGGATGTTAAGTCTAAATATGTGAAATATAATTGCTTGGCTTGTATGTTTGTTTGGCTAACATCCATTTTGTAGGTATAGTTAGATTTCTTTTTTTATAAATATATAATTTTTGTAGTAAGGATTTGGATTAGCGTGATGAGGTTTAGGATGAGTAGTGGCTAGAAGAAAATACCTGGTAGGCCCTGTGAAGCTTGGAGTAAACTAATTCAAAGAAGGAAAGAAGAACCAAGATTGAAGAACCCCATAGCAATTATTTCATTTGTAAAAAATTAATTATACCCCGGGCTGTATAAGGATGGTGCTCGGCTACCCAATTTCTTCTCACTTTCGGGGTGTATGGCAATACCTGGTCGCACCAGCCTTTTATTATTTTATGAAATTCAAATATTTGATTGTTGTGTTTAATTTGCATAGTAGAAATGACATACATTTTATAAGTTTCTTAAAGTTTGATGATTTGATATGTGCCCTCGATGCGGTAGGCTCTTTAGAACAAAATTTAATTTTCTACCCTCACTAAATAACTCATAATAAAATTCTAATGTAACTCAAAACCTCACTTTAAAGCCTAGGCTTTTAATTAAGATAATAAAAAATTTAGCAATCTCTTAGTTGGATGATTGTATGTTATAACAACATGCATGTTATATTGTTTTCCTCTTGAATAAAGAAGTTCTCCATTCTTGCATGATATGTGACATGCTTAATCTTTGAGAGCTATCCCTTATAGTAGAGAACTCCTCTTCAGTTGATTTAGCTTATAACTTAATTCATCATGCATGCATGTAGGCATAATTGTCCTAAGCCTTGGTTCCAAAATAAATGTGTTAAAGAGATCTTAAAAATTTGTAAATTTTCAACATTAGTCCAAGTCATGTTTGCATACGAAACATTATCTAGTCTCTTGGAGAGTGAGTTTAAGAATCTATCTTGCATCTACATGAGACCGCATTATAAACACACACTTATCTCAAATGTTTTTAAGTTTGGCAACATATTATTTTCAATGTACATGAGTTACATCATTTTGGCTTGGACCATTCCATAACATGCACTAAGTTGATTGATTGGTCAATATCCATCTCATTATGAAATCTTATCATAATTACATCTTCATTTGATTGTGCATACTTCATTGTTAAAATGATCTTTGCTCTATCATATCTATTTCATTGCAATCATAATCTCCATTTAATCATATGCACCTTATCGTGATTATAATCTCTATTTGCTCACATGCATCCTTCTAAAATCACATCCTGTTCTATTTAGTCCAATTTTATTTAGATTAACAAATTTTTACATGATCATCACTTTAGAAATTCATTGGTATTCAATAATTAATGAGCACAAAAATGATTGCATTGATCATTAACAAATGATCTGACCTAAATTAGCTCAAATAATTAGTATAATCTTCCAATTATAACTTATCATTTATCTTAAATTCAAATGATATTTAAAATAATGTAGAATTCAATTAACAGTTGTCTTAAGTTTTTAATTTTTTCGGCTTTTTTGAATCTAAATTTTAAAATAAAAGTAGTTATGCTATTTAAACTTTTAACGCTACATCGATGACTACATGAGAGCAAGCTCTCTATCGTTGAGGCACGTCCGACTTCCATTATCTTAAGACAGCAAAGCACCCCTATACGATTAAATTCACTAAACATTAAAAAAAGGCTCAATTAAAATCAGTGTTTTAAAATCCGATCGATCGTTTCGACTAATTTGATTGTAAGTATTGAACAGATTAAAATCAGAGTTAATCACCTCAAACTAATTCCAATTTTTTTTAAAAAAAAAAATCAGTCTATTCAATTAATAATTATATCATATTATTTAAATACATTAAATAATTATAATTTAATATTAAACTTAACAAATTATGAAATTTAAATATTTTATAAGAAACCTTATATATTTTAAAACTTTTTTTTATTGCTTTATAATTATATTTAATTATTTAAATAAATTAAATAATTATATTTAAATATTAAAGCTAACAAAACATGTGATTTAAATATTTTTATAAGGAATCTTATAATTTTTAAAACTATTGAGGCTGAACTAAATTAATCATAACTAATCCACTAAATCATAATCTAATTATGTTACAAATTTAAGATTTTGATGCTCTACTTCTAAATATAAAGAGTGTAATACTAAGTCTCTTTATGATATGAGATTAAAAAAATTACATATGATAAAACTTATTGAGTTAGGCTTTCGAATTGAGATATTTGAATTATTTGAAACAAACTTTAACAATTTCAAATGGGCATATCCCAACCTATAGCCCCTCATGCAACCAACAGAGCATCCGAATGGCCAAATTGTTCTCACACAGCTTATAACCTATACTACCTAAGCCATGTAATGCCCTCATCAATCACCGTCCCTACATCATTGCTTACTGCAGGTACCCTTTCGGATAGCTGCAAAACCTATTAGATCCAGCTGACAACTCTACCAGCAAGTCTACAGGCCCTCTCTTCTTTTTTTTTTTCTTTTTTTTTTTTTTTTTTTTTAATGAAATTTAAAGGCCAGACCTATTTCCTATAAAAAGATATTTTACTTGTATGGAAAAATACTAAAGATGTGAAAGAAAAAATATACATAAAATATAAAAGAATAAACCGTCTTTCCCGGAAAAAAGAAAAATGGGAGAAGAAAGGTCTTGGGATTCAGAGTGCAAAATCTTTCATAGAACCATCACATTAAATGTAACCTGAAAATATCACATCAAAATAGGGCTTGACTGTAGGCTATGATTACCGAAGGCATCTAAGTGGGAGAGAAGACCAAGAAACAAAGCTTAACCACAAAATAAGTGATGCAGCTTCTTTTCTTCATCCTACAACTGGAAATAGCTGACAACAAAATAGAGAATGAAAACAAATGCTGTAACAGAATTGATATTATATTGATAATCAAGATAAAAAAAATCACCTCCTCGCTATAGATATAACTACCTTAAATATGCGGTCCCCTAACAAAAAAATATGGTATATTTGTAAAAGTGTAAAATGCAAATATAAGATGTTAGTGCGCAACATAGTATTAAAATTGGAGCTTTTAGCTCGTAAAGATTTGGTTGACCCAATCATATATGAGTAAGTGGCCTGTGTGACTCGTTAGCTGCATCAGTGGCCTCTCCTTCCCCAATAAAATTCAACTCAAGTTCGATTTGTTGACTATGTGCTTGATCAAGTGGATAGCATGGGAAAATGTTGAAGACTTTAAAGGTAGAAGATAAATCATGTGGTAAGTCGATAATGTAACCATTATCATTTACTACTTTAGAAATAGAAAATGGACCCATCTTCTTTGATTTTTGTTTGGAATGTCCTTGTGGCAGTCATTCTTTTCAAATTTTAACCATTGCTAATTCTCCCTATTTAAATAATCTTTGCTTACGCTTGGAGTCAACAAATTGCTTATATTATTGGTTAGACTACTGGAGTTGTGTTATGATGTATTCAATCATGTCAAGGAAATATGTAATGACTTGAGAGACTGCTGTGTTTTTCATTTTAGGTAATATTGCCTCATCTATAGTATGGTTAGGCTCTTTGGTTTAAAAGATGCTGAAGAGAGTTCAACCAATGGAACGGTTGGCTGTGGAGTTATAAACAAATTCCACTTGCAAAATACATCTCAAGATTATTGTTTGTCCACGATCACACACTGTAGCATATTACTGAGAGTGTGGTTTACAAGTTCGGATTGTCCATCAATTTGGGGGTGATAAGCAGAGCTTAGTTTGATGTCAATTTTTAATCATTTCCATAGTTCCCACCAAAATACTATTGAATTTGGTGTCCCATTCCAAGGAATGTTGCAAGGATGTCCATGAAATTTGACATTTTTGTGAAAGAATAATTTAGGAATATTATTGGCATCAAACCTCTTACGACAAGGAATGAAATGTTAGACGATTGACCACCACCATAATAGAATCAGCTTCCCGTTTAGTGCGGGGTAACCCCAACACAAAATCAGTACTTAGATCCTCCCATGCTGAATATGGAATAGGTAACACACATATAACCCAGTATTTTGGGAATTGCCTTTACAAGTTTGGCAAACCGAATAGTGTTTAATAAATTGATCACGTCTTTCTGCATTCATGGCTAGTAGAATCATTGTTGTTGCTATTGGATGATCTTATCTCCACCCAAATGAGCTGAAAGTCCACCTATATGTAATTCATGAATCAGTTGTTGCCTAACAGAGGATTCTGGGATGAACAACTAGTTGCCATAAAACAAGAAACCTTTCTAAAGGAAAAACTCTCTTATCGGGCTCTTGTTTTGGCAACAACTCCAAGCTTCAGTGAAATTAGTGTCTTCAGAGTAAAGATCCTTAAGAGCTTGGAATCCGGTCACTTCAATTTATAGGTGAATGAGCAAATGACGCTTTCACCTCAAAGCATCT
This sequence comes from Cymbidium sinense, assembly GCA_021442155.1. Lineage (NCBI taxonomy): Eukaryota > Viridiplantae > Streptophyta > Magnoliopsida > Asparagales > Orchidaceae > Cymbidium > Cymbidium sinense. Next base: position 72,154,315 of record CM038224.1, on the reverse strand, counting down.
ACAACTCTATTGCTCTTTCCTACTTTATGCTTAATTATGACCAATTGACTCATCCAACCCAACCTAGCTTAATTTGATCCAACTGAGCTAGAAGTTAATTCAACCCAAGCCAAACCAAATCAATCCCTATAATAACTTTCAAATGCACATATGTCAACTCCCAATTAAAGCCAAATAGCCATTTGGTCAATTGATCCATTTAACCCCATTAATCCAATTTGACATAAAGTCTCAAATTAAACCAAATCTTGATCTAATTCAAATTAAATTAAAGCAACACTTTCATTTAGCCCTAAATTGATTATTGAACACTTTTCAATAATCAAGTGATGCTAATTTGATCAATCTAACATAATTGATCAATTTAGCCCAAATTGATCTAAAGTGTCAAATTGAACCAAAACATATTTTAATCTAAATTAAATCAAATAATAATATATGATAGATCTCAAATGAATAATCAAACATAACTCAACCTTCAATTGCACCCAATTTGACCATTTTAACTAAATTGGTCAACTTGAACTATTTGGCCTATATGAATCATATGAGTCAAATTTAAATTCACTCAAAGTTAAATCAAACTAATTTAATTAATGTGCTCCAAATCATCAATTGAACATGACCTAATAGCTCCTTGGGTCCAAGTCAACCTAACCTAATTAAACTAAAATTGATTTAAATAGGTCATCATGAGCCAACCCAACCAAACTTGGCATGACTTATCCTCACATGCCCCTTGACCTACCCAAGTAGACCTAACCCTTAGAGAACTCAATTCAACCCAATCCAAGTGAACCAAGCCACTCATAAAAGATAAAATCCCAAAATAGCATAGTCTAACCTCCTTTAGCCAAGACAACACCTTTAGCATGCTTTTGAGCACTCTCCAACTGACCCAAAGCTGACTTGCTCAACCATTGGCCAAGGTGAAGTCCCCTTCACCTTGGACATCCTTTAGTTCACCAACCATGGGCTATCCACTTCACCACTGGCAACCAAACTCATGACTTATCCTCACCTCCTAGTAGACCATAGAGAATCAATCCCAATACAAGTGAACCAAACTCAACCCAAAATAGCTCATAGCCAAGACAACACCTTTAGCATGCTTTTGCACTTCAAACCCTGACTTATCAACCATTGAAGGTGAAATCCCTTCATTTCCTTTCACCAACCATTATCTGTTCACCATTCAAACTCCTCACATTTCACCATCAATCCCATCTTAAACCAAAACAAGAGTCCACTTTGATCTCATATGAGCTCCTCACCCTCATCACACATCTTTCCAACCATACTTTGATCGAGCTCAAACATCTCATGACCAAATCTCTATGAAAACACTCAATATCACCAAACTCATCCCTTGAGCTTCTTCACACCTTCCTCACACTCAAGCAAGTCAAAATAAATTGAGATTCACTCAATTCAAGCATGGGAAAGTTATTCTAGACCAACTCTGGCAAGCTTGTGGTATGATGCTGGCTCTAAAGTAAATGGCAAAGAGGCAAAGGTGGGCATCAATAGCTTAACTAGACAAAGCTACTCACATTCCAGATCATTGGTCTTTAGCTCTAGGAAGGTAATTCCTCCACAACCCATAGATCAACCTACAGGTGTTGGTCTTTTGTGAAGTGTTTGTGTGATTTGGTTCGTTCAAGCTATATGAATCATTAGAATTTCATCACTTGATCATTTTGGAATCATTTCTCTTTGAATAAGCCTTGGTTGGCTCAAATCAAGCAATGAGAGGTGGACGTCACTCTCACTAAAGGTTGAAGATAAATTATAAGTTGTCCATCTCGCATGATTAGAATGGACGGCCATAAAATCATGCTTAGAATTTTTGATTTAATCTTTTAAAACTATGGTTTAATCTAGACCATTCCATTTTTGATCGAATTACCCATAATGAAATTGTGTTCGCCATCACTAAGTTCACAGCCACTCGGGATTCTTTAAAAAACCAATCTCATAGCGTCGCACGTAAAGCCCTGACTTAGTGCTAATTATGTAATCTAACTTAAATAGATTTTAAAATGTAATTAATGAGGCAAAAATTTGATAAATCACAACTAATTGTAAAAAAATATAAATAATATAAATAAATTCCCTTCAGAAACCTTATATAAGAAAATATAGGAAAAATAAAAGCATTATTTTTTATTAAGTGTATAAAGACTAATTATGATTTGAATATTTTCATTAAAGTTAAAATTAAACCATAATTACTTAGCCAAATGACTTTAAATTTTAATTTAACATTCTATGGGATAACCTCTATCTCCCATAATTATTTCAAGTCAATGGGGTGAATATATTAAAAGATTCAAATTTTCAAACTATAATTAGCCATTTTTGGCTATGTAATAACTTTTTTAATTAAAAAGCATTATAAAAATCATTATGGATGGCTAAATGTGTATTATGAGCTTAATGATGACCAAATAAATTTATTAGGAATTTTGATCTTATTTATTTCTCAAAATCACCATTAAGAGCCTTTTATTAATTAAATAATTCATTTGTTAACCTAGGGCTTAAGAAATTCATAACTAATAATACAAATCTCTAAAAATTGCAAATGAACCCTCTTTGTGCTCAGCTAATAAAGAGTTAATCAATGAAATTTAAATCCTCAAATGATTTTTGGTGTTTTAAGAGTAATTTCTTAATTGAGATTTTTCTTAATTAATGAATTATTTACAAAATATTAGTATAAATGACTTTGAACTTTCACCATTCATTGCTCTTGTTATTTTGCATGTTCACTTTTTATATATAGTTTTTGGGCTTATGCACTATGATTTCTTAATTTTTAAGGGCTTTTGAGCATTAATTAGATCAAATAATTATTAAATTCAATTGATTCATAAAAATCACAATTCCCCTTTTAAATTTCATTAATAATCAGAGCTTATGTATAGGATAATTTTATTATTTGGTCTTTCCTCAATAAGTCAAATCAATTGTAATTTGAATGTATTAACTAAAGAATTTTAATTAAGCTTAAGTAATGACATTTTCATATGAGTAGCCTTAAGATTTAATAGCGTAAGTAGGTTGCTTTAGGATATCCATTTGACATTCTTCTTTTACTTATAAATGTGTGATTAGTTCATAGTTTATTCACATTCATATTTAAAATTAAAATCCTTAAATGCATGATATATGAATAGTGTGGCTATTATCACTAATAAATCTTAGAAAAATATTTTCTCATATAAATTAAAATATATGAACACATTAATGAACCTAAGTTGATAAAGATGAGTAAAATTTATATATATAATTCATGTGTATAATATACACTCCTTGAAGGTATATAGTCTGGACACCTGGGAGATCAGTGCTACTGATCTAAAAATGGTTTTAAATATCTCGTCTCTGATTTAACAAAGACACATACATGAAAAGTTGTGTAGAAAATACATGCGAGTTTAAATTATTTTAAACCCATTATTATAAAATTTTCAAAGACTCATTCCATACATGCTCATACTTATGTTAATATATACAAATTATAAATTACATATACACACATGAATGAAAGTCCACTATTTTCTTAATGAGAAATATCTATGTAATCATTTTCAAATGAATTATTAAAGTGATGAAAAAGTTGAAGAATATCACTAAGTAAATCATAATTTATTTATATTATTCTTAAAGTGTCTTTCATGTGATTATAATTATATTTAAGCTTATTCCAAACTTAAAAATTAATGAAGACCCTAACGCTCCATCAAGAAGGCTTAAAAGTTATAAAATATATCTTTAGATCAAACCTTAAGGTAGAGTGTTAAAAAGGAATAGGTTTCACCTTGAAATCTATAAATTTTCACACCTTTTAGAATACTAAGTCTCACTTAAATAAAAATTGAATTTTAATTTAAATTTTACTTATTAAATCACTAATCACTTGAACCAAAATCACCCTTTGGTTAACTATTTAAACTTATCATTTTTCAAATTATAATTCAAACATTAAAGTTTAGCTTTGTCATACCATCCTAGCCTCTGCACATACATTAGGCTGATAGGCCACTGATCTTATGATTAGGTTAGGCCGGTGTTTGATTGTGATATATTGATTTTTTTGTGATGATTTATTTTAGATTGGATGTTAGGATTGTTTATGCATAGTCTAAATTGTAGGGCTATATTTATTAAACTAATGTTGTTTTCTGTAAGGGACTATGCTTAATAAAAGGGGCCACTAAAAAGATTTTATTAAATGTTTCTACTTGTAGATGCTATTTATCCCTCTTAGAATAGCCATTAGGAAAGTAGGTTTGGCACCCATTGGTGCTAAGTCCAATTGTATGATATACAACTATTTGGCATGTATGCTATGACTTACCTTTATTCTGCAAGTTTAGTTAGAACTTTATTTTTGAAATATTCATATATAAATTTTTAATGGAATAAGATTAGAAGCCATTGGGTTTAAAATGAGCAAAGGATAGAAGGCATAAACTTGGAAGGCCATGTGATACCTTGAAGATCCATGAAGATCAAGAGAATATGAAAACCCCCATTTCCTATTTCATTTTATATAACATTTATTATAATATGTGTTATATAAGGGTTGATCTCGACAACACAAAATTTTCTTTTTCTAGTATAACTGACCGAATTGGCCTCTTCATTAGATCACTCCCCTGAAGGTGTGGGATCGATCCTGAGCCTCCCGAGCTCAGGCGAGCTCAATTTGGGCGGAGGAAGGCAGACAATGCCCATCTTCCATCGCTCGAGGGACGATAGATCATCTGACGTCCATTCCGCATGATTGAAATGGATGGCCATGATCTCCATTAGATTTAATCATATTTTATCCTAAGAGAACCACAAGATTAACCTCAATCTGACGGTGGGGATGAAAGCGCGTCCGCCGCCACCACATTAGCGCTGACTCGGATGATTTTAAGCAACCAATCCTGAGGCACCACATGGAAAGCATGCCACATCAGTGATTCGCGTGACACCAATGGGATTAGGCTTAATTATATCTTTTTTTAATCATTGAAACTTAAAAAAATCATAACTAATTGTAGAAAAATTCAAAAAATATAAATAAATACTCATTTTAAAGGTAAAATAGAGGAGATTTAATTAAAAATAATCCCATTTGATTTTGAATAGTAATTAAGGCTTAATTAAGATTTGAATGCATACTTAATTCACTTAATTAAACCCTAATTGCTTGAGTAATTAATTCCAAACTTGGGTAATTGATTTAATGGGATGACCACTGCCTCCCATGATTTTCTTTGAATTTATTGCCTAGGTAATTAGGGAAATTGATATTTCAAATTTTAATTACCCATTTTAATTAATTTAATGATTAATTAACATTCAAAATAATCAAAATAAATTAATTAAAACTTATTGATCACTGTTTAATAGTGAATGGATGAGGAAGTGGGATTAGGACCTCTTTCCTAATCTCTTTCTAAGTCCATTTCATTTTAAGATAATTAATTAATATGGGGATTAATTAAGTGCTTAATTAATCAATTAAGTGGTTAAATTAAATCAAATTGAAATTGCAAATCACATCAGATAATTAGCAATGAAATTAAGGGTTCTTCTTTATGTGTTTAATAACATAAAGACCTTTAAAAAATTATGATTAGCCCATAAGTGTGGAAAAATCATAAGAGAACTTAATTAAGTTCTTTAACTTAATTAATATTTAATCATGAGCCATTGCATTAGGTTCTTTAGGAGCATTGCAATTTTATTTCTTCACATGTTCATATCATTTATGGCTCATGATTAAATGATTAATCAAACTAAAGAAGCATAGGGAAGGGTAATTAAATGGTTTGCTTAATGATCTAACTAAATTAATTCATAAAATCTACTTAATTATCTTTCCTTAAATTAATTAAAATGACCAATATGTGAATGGGAGTAAACAACAGATAATTTCTCTTCTCTTTAAATCAACTCAAACCCAAAATCAAATTAATAATCAACTTTGGTTTTCTTTAAATAATTTTATTTGGTGTGATTGTCCTTAAGAGTTAATTAAGTTGAATGAATCACATGTTTATGTTTGGTTATTCTTTTCCAATCACCTTAATTATTGTATGTCATGTGGTTTCATGCATTCATTCTTTCAAATTCAATTGAATCAAATAAAATTTATTTATGTAAGCTTGCATGTGTTGGATTAACTTAATTATATGTGTGGCTATTATCACTAATAAATTCAAATATATTTTTCAAAGTTTACAAATTAATAATAACATGTGGAGTGATGATAGTTATATGTAGGAGTTGCATATGCTTATAGCCTAAGTATGTGAAGTGAAGCTCTCTTTCTTGAATTCATATATAGATTTACATAGGTTTGAATGTTAATAAGTATATAATATAGGCATCTCAAGAATATGAGACTTTAAGTAGCCCCAAGGAGGTCTTTTGATTTGATTTAACAAAAACGTACTTATTTGATTTCATTCCTATGTATTTTTATATTAGAATTTGGATAGAGCTTTAATTCATATGCATAAATAATTCAATTAATAAAAATATGATTTTTACATGGTTTTCATTCCTCTAATTATGTATACATATATATGTGTTTAAGATAACAAGTATATAGTTTGGACATCCCTAGGAATACGAGGCCTTAAGTAGCCCCAAGGATGTCATTTGATTACCTCACTTCCCTTGTTTAACAATAACATGTACTTGCTTATATCTTTATACATGTGTATGTATTTGTGATTAAAGAATGAAGGTCCCCTTTTCTAAAAAAAATACATGCATCCATAATTGTTCAAGTCATCAAAATGTATAACATGTAAATGTAAAGCTTTCTCTCCAATGTTCATGAATATAGATCTACATATGTTTGAATGATTGGTATATAGTATGGACATCTCGGGAATATGAGGCTTTAAGTAGCCCCAAGGAGGTCATTTGATTACCTCACTTCTTTGGTTTAACAATGGCACATACTCATTTGATTTGTTCTTATGTATGTTTGTATTAGAATTTGGATAAAGCTTTAATTTACATGTATAAACAATTCAATTAGATAAAATACAATCTCTTACATGACTTTCATCTTCATGGTTGTGTATACATTTATATGTATTTAAGATAACAAGTATATAGTCTGGACATCCTGGCAATACGAGGCTTTAAGAAGCACCAAGGAGGTCATTTGATTACCTCACTTCCCTAATTTAACATGTATTTGTTTACATCTTTCATACATATGTATGTGTATTTGATTAATGAATGAAAGTCTCTTTTTCCATTAAGTATGTATGCATCCATTAGCATTTAATGTGCCAAAATATATTGTATGTATATATATGCTAAGTGTTAAAGTCATATGCATGTTACATGTGATGGAAAGGAATGGTTTGATATATACCATGTGATAGTAATTCAATTACATTAATCTTAAGATGCCTTTCACATTGAATAGGATTATTTAAAGTTAACCTAAACTTAGGGTTAATAAATTTATTTAATTAGCCATTCAATAAAGAAAACTAAGTCATAAAAATATGCTTTAGAAAATGGCTTAAGGTAGGGATGAAAGAGGGTAATCCTCTTTCTTCTCTTTATAACACTTAGATGTTAAGTGTAAATAAAATGAAACTAAACAAAATATGAAAGTAAAATTTGCAAACCACTTAAACAACTTGGAATGAAACCAATCTTCGTGATTAAATTAAACCTTCTCAAATTTAGAAAACTATAACTCAAGTGCTTAACAAGACATACCACACAAAGCCTTAACACACACATTAGAATTACTCCACTACTTCTAGTCCTAAGTAGGATGGTGTATGTGTGGTGTATGTTTTTTTGTGATGTAATTTTTAGACTGGATGTTAGGGTGTATATTTCGTAGGCTAAATATTAGGTTGTTATTAGCCTAATCATATTTTCTATAGGGGATTATGCTCAAGGGGTCACTTAAAAATAAATATAAATATTTTTCTTGCAGGTTGCTTAAGCCCCTAAGCATATTCTGAGTTAGGACAGGTGGGCTTGGTTATCCATGTGTAGGGTGCTAAGTCCAAATTATAAAGATAACTTGCTTGGGATTGTATGTATGTTTAGCTAACCTCATTTTGCGGGTATAGTTAGATTTAGTTTTTCTATATAAATGTAATTTTTATAATAGGAATTAGGATTAGTGCTATGAGGGATTAGGATGAGTAGTGATTAGAAGGCTTAGACTTGGGGTGCCCTGTGTTGCCTTTTGAGAAAATCAAAACTATAGAAGGGGAAAGAAGAATATATGAAGAAGTGAAGAAAAGAAGACCTCCATAGCATCTAATTTCATTTCTAATTGTAATTATTCTTTTATATTATGGGATATATAAAGCTAGAGCTTGCTACCCATCTTATCTCTTTTGGGGTTGTACCTTCTTGTGCAGACCTCTTATTCTTTTACGATAATTTATGAAAATGATTGTTGTTATTTTAGCTTGTGCTTTAGGATTGCATCTTTTTCATAGTTTCTTTATGATTGATGTTTTAATGTGTGGCATGGATGTGGTAGGCCCTTAGATAAAGTTAATTTTTCTACCCCAACTAACAACTCATAACCAAGTTTTAAAATAATTCATAACCTCACCATAAAGCTTAGGATTTAATAAGATAATTAAAAGATTTAGCAACCCCTTAGCTATATGGTTATATGTCTCACATCATGCATGTCATATTCTTTCTTCCTTAAATATATGGGATCTCCATTCTTACATGATAGAGGAATGCTTGACTTGTGAGGGCATCCCTTATGGTGGAGAACACCCTCTTCTTACTGATTTAGCCAACAACCAATTTTATCATGCATTTAGGCATAAGAAATCCTAAAGCCTTTGTCCAAAATGATGTACCAAAATGAAATAAAATTTATAAAGATTTGTATTTTTAGACTAAGACATGCTCTAGTGTCTTAGGTTGTGGGTTTAGGACTTTAGTCTCTTTGCAATTAAATAATAAGCCTAACTATCTTGTAATTTCATAAGACCGGACCACATGGTTTTGAATCATAGGAGGTGTTAGCTGGTGGCCACTCTAGGTGATTATAAGTCTAGAAAAATGAGATGGTTTACTCTCTCTTATGGAAGTAAACCATTATGTCCCCTTTCACTTAAATTTAGGTTATGTTTTAACTTGTGTTAAATCTTCCAAGATTTAGGATCCGAGGTTGCTAGTTTCTTTTAAGCTATAAGATAAATCCTCACCTCTTAGCATTTCCATAATCTTGTGTTGATGGATTATAAGCCCTAGCAATCTAAAATTTCAACTCAAATAATTAAATCCTCTCACTTTCAAACACATAAAGCCTCACCATAGGATAACTTGGAGTGTTCACTAGGCTTCCTAGTGTCATGAACACTTCCTAGTCATTTTCCTTTGGATTCCAAAATAAGTCTTTCCAATTGAGCTATTATCAATTGATTTTCTAAAATAACCAATTCTTTGATAGTTTAACCTTGAAATCCTTGGAGATAATAATTATCTACTTTAATCAAAAGTATTCTTAGAAAATCTCATTTTCTATGATGTAATTAACTATGGAGGCTTGCCTCATAGGAAACTTAAGAACCCAACTTAAAATAAACCCTACTTTACTTTTCCATGTAAAGTAGGGGAAAATCTATGGTATATATGAAGACCCATCATGCCTTAGGAGTCCTTATTAGGTGATTAGGTCCATTGTAGAGTGATATATCTATCTTTTGAGATAGTACATCATACTTTAATGTCATACATGAGCACTTCAATAAGTACCCTCTACAATATACATGGTGTCCACCCACTTCCAAAAATAAACACCTATTCATAAAAGAATAAGAGGCCAGTGTGGCCAGGTATAGTCGTACACCCCTGAAAAGAGAAATGATGGGTAACCGAGCTCTACCCTTATGCAACCCAAATATAAAAGAATAATTATAATTAGAAATGAAATTAAACATGAGACATTGCATTAGGTTCTTTAAGAGCATTGCAATTTTATTTTCTCACATGTTCATATCATTTATGGCTCATGATTAAATGATTAACTAAACTAAAGAAGCATAGGGAAGGGTAATTAAATGATTTTCTTAATGATCTAACTTAATTAATTCATAAAATCTACTACAAGATCCTACGGTTGGATTTGTATGACAATTCACATTTTTTGAAAAGGCCTAAAAAATTAGAAAATCTCAGTTTAACGGAATAGAACCTTGTCAGAGCTCAAGATCGTGGTGAACCGATCGAGGTAGCTTCGCTTGGATGAGGCAAAGCCCTTGAGAAGATGGCATCTTGATTCCTTGTTAGTGGCTCTGTGGATCAAATGTCACCAGAATCCTTGCCAGAGTTATACTATGAGGTACTTTCGGTGCTCGAATTGCTCGGGGGAGAGTTCATTTCGACTCGCCGGAGTTCAGTGAATGAGTTAGATGAGGGATTTGATTTAAAGTTAAGTCAAAGAAAATAACATATAAAGCAAAGTCTAATCATACCTTTTCTTCTTCAACAATTAAGAGAAAGCCCCAATCCTTCTTCCTTTCAAGCAGTCAATCATCATGTCGTATGGAAAGCTCATCTTTTCCTTTGCTTGGGTGTGGATTTGGCCATGGATCAGGCCATACTTACCTCTACCATCAAGTTTGGTCTTGGATTTGAATACTTTAAGATTACCTATGAGATCCTGCCCTCAATACAATGAGTAGGGAGGAGGTGGCCAACAAGAAACCACTTATATAGTTTGATTTGTAGTCAGATGCTGAGTTCCCATTGCTAAAGAGGGAAGCTTTAGAGGTTCCCTTATCATGAGCACCACTTGTGCCTGCCATAGCTTTTGTCAAGACTAATACTGCCTCTATCACCAATCTTTAAGGGAAAGTCTATCTTAGCATCTGAGGTTGTTTCCCCACCTTCAAGGTTGGTACTAGCTCTCACCATGTGCCTTTGACTAAAACTTAGTGTCGTATTAAGAACAGAAAGATCAAGAGGCATTATGAGTGCATAGCCAAAGATGTCGAGGAACCCTCCCATGCAGCTAAAGAGGGATTCATTCATGAGACCTCTACCCTTTTTGGTGGTAACAGGTTCCACTCCCTTTTAGTTGTAGAGGGAGAGGAAGATGTGAGAATGATAGCTGCATCTCCCACTTAACCTGCCAAGTATGAGACATCAGATAGGGAGAGGAGAAGATCCTATGCTGGCCTTAGGTCTATGCACATGCGAGTTAAGAGAGAACATGGACGATCTGAGTTTGCCACCTTACATGATTTAAGATGAGTCTTCCCTAGGAGTGTTAAGGATCATATCCAAAGAAAGATGGCCATAGAGGTCAGGATTGCTGCCCAAGTGGGCAAAAGAGATAGGAGGAGGTTCGCCAAGAATTCGGCGGCCTTAGCATTGATTGACAACCATGAACGGTGAGCTAATAGAGCTGATTATTTAGACTGGATAGTCTTTACTAGTTCTAGTTGCAAGAGGAGACCTTGGTGAGAGGAAGCTGGTATCATCATCACCACACTGCTCCACTTGCCCACCATCGCTAGTTCATGTCTCACCATTTGAGATTCCCACCAAGTACTACAAGATAATATATGAAAAGAAGTCATCCCCTTTGGTGATATGACTATGTCCCAAGGACCACACTCCATCCACCTTGCTAGTTGATGCATGGCCAAGCTCTCTCACTTGACTTTCTACCTCAACAGTGGAGAGGAAGGAGTGGAGGCCCAAGAGTGTCATAGTTGTTCGCCATCTTAGCAGGAGAACGAGGAAGAAGGGAGTACCAAGTTAGATCCTATGATTGTTGAGCTGGTCATAGCTAGTACCCCTCCCATCCAGGACATATGCATCACCTCCTTGGAGCATAGCCCAAAAGTGAGTCATCACCCAACATATGTCCTAATAGTCCCGGTGAGTAGATGACCAATCTTTGGAGGAGATATTGGAGGATTATCATGTCATAGTGAGGCAGATAGTTGGAGATGACCACTCTGATCAAGAGAGGACATGGTAAACTTCATGATGATGAGGATGACCTCCTAGATGATGTAGCAAAGATTCACATGGTTGATGCCTAGGGTCCTTGCATAGAGAGCAGCCTAGCCAAGAGGCTCAGGGTGGTATAGTTGAGAAAGGTGAAGCATCGGACTCAACTAAACAACTTCTCCAATAAATTAAACTCAAGGATGATTAGATTGATAGAATGGAGAGGTGAGTATAGGAGTTGATGGAATAGTGCTAGAATTACAAAATCAAATGTCTGTCCCCCAACCCACTCCTATAGAAGGCGATAACTGAATTGGTGCACATCTTAGATGGTCCTAAGAGCACCACTCTAATGGATGAGGATACCAGTAGCCTACATAGAAATACTACTGATAGCACCTCCATTCACGAGAAGGATATCATGTGCATAGTAAAGCAGTAAGGGAAGGAAGCATTGGTGCATGCCCAAGGGAGCTCATCGGTTCCAAAGGGTATACCTTACCCAGAGGAATTCAATATAGTTCAATACCCCAAGGCTTTGTGCCACCATCCTTCAAGGTATTTGATGACAATGGGAATTGTAGGTAGCACATAGCATATTTCAGGGCCAGTTGTTGTAACGCTGGTGGTAGTGTTGCCCTACTCTTCAAGCAGTTTGTCAATAGCCTTTTAGGACTTGCTTTGATAGGTGCCAAACTACCCAATGATTCAGTGAAGTCTTTTATGAAGTTACAATAGCTTTTTATTAAGAGATTTGTAGGAGCTCAACAGAGAGTAACTATAGGGGACCTTATTGTAGAAAAATAAAACCCATGAGTCCCTTGTTGATTATATTCTCAAATGGTGAAACCTGAGTATGAAATGTGAACCATAATTACAAGAATAACATGCCATCTTAAGAATATTCATGACCTGATTGCTTTCATGCTTAAGGGTTTCACTATTAAGATATTTGAGAAGCTAATTAGCAAGACGGCCAATCTATAAGAGGAAGCCAAGCAATTACCCTTCTCAAACCAATTATTCAAGTCCAAGCCTCAGAAGGTATTTGAGAAGAAACCAAGAGCTATAGAGGCATTAGATAAAGGGAAGTAGTTAGTGAGCTTAGTTTGAGAATCCTAGAGTTCAACAGCCTCCAATTCTACCACCTCGGCTACCATAAAGGCCACCTCAGCAGCCTACACATTGCAATACCAATATCTTCCACCAGGTAGCTACTATTCACCTACTCTTGCTGACAAGTTCAACAATCCATATTCATTCAAGAGAGGTATTCAGAGAAATCTTCAAAAATATTTTTAAAAAGCCTAACTTTTAGCTACTCGAGCCTAGAAAGCGAGAGGAAGTGGGTAGGTGTGATGATCTTAATTATTGCCCCTACCACCACATGCTAGACCATGTATTAGAGGATTGCTTTACATTTAAGGATTGTCTTGAGGGTAGCTACAAGTCAGGAGCTATCGTGATTCCCAAAGAAGAACTAATGGAATAACCTTCTAGTTCCATTAAAGTAATCTTTGTGGAAGCATCTGACCCTCTTAAGAAAAAAAAGGTTTTGATATCTCTTTATCCCATACCTCTAAAAGATCATCTCTAAAATCAAGAAAATTTCTCTATAGGTGCTTGGTTCAGCTCATACCACCAACACCAAGGAAGATATGTTAGTTGTGAGGGACAACTCGAGGAGGGTAGAAGCCCAAAGTAGTAGTACCACATGATCGAGATAAATTCATACTACCACCACTGTCCGAGTCCAGAATTCTCTCTTTCACTATTATACCTACCACATCTACTAGATTTGCACCACCAACAAGAGTGTTGTATCCATGAATGAGGGCACTCAGCCACTCAAGCCGCTTACTTTGCTTGACTTTTATCATGTACCTCCCAAATTGAAGAAATAAATGAAGAAGATTAATTCTATTCACATCTTGTCTACTTCTGATGACCTCAATAATTTCATTCCTATTGATAGCTCTCCAAGTCTCAATAATAACAATTTAAATAATTCCAATCAATTTCACACAGATTCAAAATTGGATTGCCCTTTTTTGAATCTTTAGGATTCACCACTTGAGATAGATTTGGAGTCATCTGACTCTGATGATCTTTTAGGAGAAGCTATAGGTATGCCCAATGAGCAAGTAGAACTTTCCACAAGCTCCTCATCATAAGAAGTCATTGAAGTTAACCACCATAGTGGCAAAGTTCTACCTCCTAAGGCAGTAACTCAAGATAAGGGTAAATAGACCATTGGTTCCATTGAGCAGATAACTTCTCCACAGATGCTCCTCCCTTAGATATACTTGTGGAGGACCAACCCAAAGTTGACTACAACATCCTGGCACATCTTAGAAAGTTTCCAACTAAGCTAAGCATATCCAATGCCCTTATTTTGTCCAACAAAATGAGGCTAAGCACAACATTGCTTGATCAGATATGCTTAGCTCAGTTGGTCGCTACTGATCCAACATGAGAGGAGGCATGTTTTTCAAAAGCAGTCCTAGGAGTCACCTTCTCAAATGAAGACCTACTAATAGATAGAGCACAACTATCCCCTCTATCATTATAGTGGATGTTGGCAAGTTTAAGTTGTCTAGAGTGTTGGTTGATTTGGGTGTATCAGTTAACATTACAAGTCTAAGAACTCTTGCCTACTTGAGGATTGACATCTTTAAACTTCAATCTAAAAAGTTGATGTTGAAAGAATTCAATGAACAAGATGAGAGGGCCTTAGGCTCCATAATGTTATCATTGGAGGTAGATGATTAGAAGTCTGAGGCCAAATTTTATATAATATTCTTGGATACATCTTTCAATGCTTTGCTAAGGTGATTGTAGATTCACGAGAACAACATGGTTCCATTCTCCTTACATCAGTGCATCAAGTTCATCAGGGATGGGATTGAATATTATGTCAAAGGAGGTATCAAGTCATTTAGTACATGAGGTTGAGATTTATGAGGATGCTATTATCTCCATAAGAAAGAAAATACCTTCTCTCATAAACTTAATTAAAATGAGATAGAAAAAGAAAAGAAAAAAAATAAAGACAAGAAAAAGAAAATGAATGAAAAAGTAAAGAAAAGAAAAATGAACAAGAAGACATTAGGAAGGAAATAAAGCCTAAAATTAGATTTTACCTATAGTTCACCACTACATTTGAACAAATAGGTAGGATGACCCAACCTCCACCAAGATGAGGAAGAGGTAAGTCTAGAGGAAGTCCAGAGGTGGTAGACCTCCATACTTACCACCTATGAGGAGTTTTATTCCAGCATCTAGGAGTACACCTTCCATCTACATAGACTTGGAATCTAGTTCAGAGGATGAGTCTTATGTAGTCAGCACACTAGTTACCTCTCTACAGTAACAGACCTTGTTGGTGACACTAGAGCCCGACAATGATGAAGGTCGGGTCCCCAAGCAAAGCCTGAGTGTATTTGAGCCTTCTTTATGTTAAACTATTGAATAACATATGAGCACCTTAGATCTAACCCCACTTTACTCACAAGAAGTTGAGGGTTTGGTAGTTAAGGAAGTCCCTAAAACATATATAAATTAAGCCTCAGAGATTTTATCCAGGAGCAACATCATCAAGCAAAGAGGTTAATGTAGATCTTGAGGATGAATCATCCAAAGAATTAATAGAATTACCTTTTGATTGATACTTCCTTGTGTTTTAAATTTGGCAAAGAAATGTTTAATTACATATGCATGGTCTAAGCACAGGTTAGAATACTTTGAAAAGCTATAGGCCAACAATTGCAAAAACTCTCAATCAAGATCGGGCTACACTAATAGCATAATAGACCCAGTAGACGATGACAACTACTGCTTAGTCATTTCCAATCATCTAAAATCTAATAAGTTCTTCTCAAATCACTTTAACTCATATGAAGAGGTGTATATAAAAACTTTAGATCATTTTCAAGTCTAAGATGCACCCCCATAATTCAAAGAAGAAAGCAAATAGATCATTAACAAGCTCAAAAAAATCAACTTGGACATTGAAGAAAATCCACACCCAACGTACATCAGTTTCTTGTTAAATGTATTTGTGACTCAGTTAGACTACTCACTAAGTTTAAGGACTATTTTACATGGAGCTATGAAGAATTGCCTGGATTAGCTCCTAAAGTCATAGTTCATAAACTATCAATACAGCCTTATGTTAACCCCATCAAGCAAGCTCTTAAATCATGCGATTGGACACCTAAAGATGAAAAGAACACTACCTTTAGAACCCTAATAATCTATTATTATAAGGTCATGACTTTTAGCCTCAAAAATGTTAATGCCATATATCAGCAAGTCGTGACTTAATTCTTTGATGAACTCATCCACCATGAAGTCGAGTGTTACATCGATGATCTCATTATTAAAAGCAAAGAAAAGGAAGACCATCTCTTTGACTTGAGAGTAATTTTTGAGCGGTTGAGATAATATAACCTTAAAATGAACCCTTTGAAGTGTGCATTTGGGGTAACTTCAGGGAAGTTCTTGGGGTTCATTATCCGACATCATAGGATTGAGATTAATCTGGAGAAGATCAAAGTGACACTAGAAATAACACCTCCTAAAAGCATAACTCAACTCAGATCATTCCAAGAGGTTGTCATAGTTAAGTCATTTTGTCTCCAACCTATCAGTGTCAACCATTCTTAGAATTGGTCAAGAAAAACACCAAATTTAAGTGGGATGATAAATTCCAACATGACTTTGAAAGTATCAAGCGATATCTCATGATGTTACCACTCCTAGCCACCCCTATCTCGGGCAAACCCCTCATATTCTACACTACTACATTGCACAACTCCCTTGGAGCTTTGTTGGCCCAATCTAATGATGAAGATAAAAAGAACACACTCTATTATCTCACTCCTCTCATGATATCTACTGAGAAAAACTATCCACCCATCGAGAAGCATTTCTAGCCATCTTTGTAGCCCAAAATCTATGATATTATATGCTCTCTCATAAAGTAACTTGATTTCTAGAGTCAATCCACTATAATATATGTGGTATTTTTATTTTGAGTCGATGAGACACCACACAGATCTTATGCGGTACTTATTGAAGTGATCAAGTATGAAATTATGGTATGATGTACCATCTCAAAAGATGGAAACATCACCCTACAATGGACCTAATCACCTAATAAGGACTCCTAAGGTAGATGGGTCTTCGTATATATACTAGAGATCTTTCCTTTACTTTACATGGAGAAGTAAAGCAGGGTTTATTTTATGCTGGGTTCTTTAGTTCCCTATGGAAGCAAGCTTTTATAGTTAATTACATCCAGGAAATGGGAATTTTCTAAGAACACACTCGATTAAAGAAGTCAATATATATCTTCAAAGACTTCAACATTAGACTTTCAAAGAATTAGTTTGTTTTAAAAATTGAGTGGAAAAGTTCAATTTGGAAGACTTATTTTCGAATTTCAAAGTAAGATAAGTAGGGAGCACTCATGATGCTAGGAAGCCTAGTAAGTACTCCAATTTACCCTATATTAAGGTTTTATATATTTAAAAGAGAGAGTTTATTTTTATTTGAGTTGAAAATTTCATTAGAATGATAGGGCTTATAGTCCATCAACACAAGATTGTGGAAATGCCTAAGAGGCGAGGACTTATACTCATAGCCCAAAGGAAATAAGTAGCCTCAGATCCTAAATTTATGATGCTTTAGCATAACCTAAAAGCACCACTTAAGTTTAATCAAAAAATGGGATATAGTGGTTTACCACCACTAGAGAGGATAAACCCATCCCAACTCTTCTAGGCATACAACCGCTTAGAATGGCCAACTAACACCTCCTACACTTCAAAATCATGTAGGTTGGTCTTATGTAAATGCAAAGATGACTAAGCTATTATTTAATTAGAAAAAAACTAGAATTATAGACTCACTCTCTAAGAGACTAGATCATGACTAGCATGAAAGCATGACTTAGACTAATGCAAAATTTATAATCTTTTACACCATTTTAACACATTCACTTAGACAAATGCTTGGGACAATTATTCCTATATGTATAATGAAATAAGATTATGGGCTAAATCAGTGAGAGGAGGTATTCTCCGCTACAAGGGATGCCCTCGAAGGTCAAGCATTCTCTTATCGTACAAGAATGGAGACCCTCCCTATTCAAGACTGAAATAAGATGTTATACATAACTATTATAACATACATCATCCAGCTAAGGGGTTGCTAAATATTTTATTTACCTTGATTATAAACTAAGGCTTTAAAGTGAGGTTATGAGTTATTTCAAAATTTAGTAATGAGTTGTTTAATGGGGGTAGAAAAATTATTTTATCCTAAATAGCCTACTGCATCCAGGCCACACAACTAATCATCAAGCTTTAAGAAACCTATAAAATATATGCCATTTTTATTGCACAAGCAAAACATGACAATCAAACATTCATAAATTTTAGTAAAATAATAAAAGGACGGTGCAGCCGGGTACCGCTGTACACCCCAGAAAAGAAAGAAGTTGGTTAGCCGAGCTATACTCTTATACAACCTAGATTACAAAAGATTGTTACAATTATAATAACATAAATGCTATGGAGGCCTTCATTTCTCATCTTGCTTTCTTCCTTTTGATTTGGTTTGATTTACTTCAAGCTTCACAGGGCATCCCAAGTCTTTTCCTTCTAGCCACTGCTCATTTTAAATCTCATAACATTAATCCTAATCATATTTGCAAAATTACATATGTATGAAAAATAAAATCTAACTACACCTGTAAAATAGATGTTAGCTAAACAAACATACAAACCAAGTGATTATATTCCATGAATTTGGACTTAACACCTGCACATGGGTATCAAGCCCACTTGTCCTAATGTGGATTATGCTAAGGGGCATAAGCAACCTGCAAGTAGAAGTATTTACATTATTTATTATTTTTGTGACCCCTTTAGCACAATCCCCTACAAAAAGCAACATTAGGATAACAACAACCTAACATCTAGTCTACGCATAAACAATCCTAACATCCAATCTAAAACATTACAACAAAATAAAATATGACACCACAACATACACTAACCTAACCTAAGGCTATAATTGGTGACTTAGTTTTTAATGTATGTGCTAAGGTTTGGTGTGGTATGTCTTAGCTAGGCTTTAGAATTATGATTATCTATAAGTTTTTGGAATGTTTAAGTTACACCTTAAAGGAGGTTTCACTTCAAATTGTTAAAAGGATTAGTGAATTTTAATTTTAATTTTCTTTTGTTTCACTTGATATTTACTTAGCATATAATTGTTATAAATAGAGGAAAGAGGTTTGACCCTCTTCATCCCTACCCTAAGTTATTTTCTAAAGGCATGTTATTATGATTTAGCTCCTTTGAATTATTTATTAAATATTTTATTAATATATATATATATATATATATATATATATATATATATATATATATATATATATATATATATATATATATATATATATATATATATATATATATATATATATATATATATATATATATATATATTGTGTGTGTGTGTGTGTGTGTGCTTGAATGATTTAATGCATGTATTTTGGTAGAAAAGAAAGATTTCAATCCTTAGTTAGCATATGTACATGTATTAAAGATTAAGCGAATATGTGCCATTATTAAACTAGGAAAGTGAGGTAATCTAAGACATCCTTGGGGCTACTTAAAGCCTCATATTCTCAGGATGTCCAGACTATATACTTAATAACTTCAATACACATAAACATAAGAATGAAAATTATGCGAAAGATTATATATTAGCAAATGATTTACTCATGTAAAGTAAAGCTCTATCCAAATTCTAGCACATGTACACATATGAATGAAATTAAGTACGTGTCATTGTTAAACCAGGAAAGTGAGGTAATCTAAGCCCTCATTGGGGCTACTTAAAGTCTCATATTCCCAGAATCTCTAGACTATATACTTACTAACATTTAGACACATGTAAACATACATATGAATCAAGGAAGTAGAATAATCCTTTAACATGTTTAAACTATAAGTGAATATAAATCACTTAGAATATTCATAACCAACATCACTTTAAATTTTCATCTCATAACCAACATCACTTTAAATTTTTGTCATTAGCTTATAATTTTGAAAGTAATTTGAGATTTATTACTGATAATAGCCATGCCATATAATAGGATTAGCTCAACACATGCAACATATTCATATATAACCATATTCATTTGATTCTTTTGTTAAAAAACATGAATACATGATACAAATGATATACAAATTTATAATGATTGAAAAGGAATGACTAAACATTGAAAATGATACAATCACATTAATTCTTAAGGACAATCAAGTCAAATAAATATTATTTAAGATTAACCAAAGTTGTTATGAAGTTTGATTTTGTGTTTGCAAGTCACTAAGCAATTATTATAATTCCCTTTCCTAAGCTTCTTTAATTTAATTAGCCACTTAATCATGAGCCTCTAATGATAAATGAGGAATTAAAATTTTCAATGCACTTAGAGGGACTTAATGTTGTTTAGGCTCATGCTTAAGAGTTAATTAGATTAAAGAACAAAACTATGTTAAGTACTCTTATGATTTTTCTATTCCCATGGGTTAACCATAATTCCCTTAATGACTTTTATGTTATTAAACACATAAAGGGAAACCCATAAATTGAATTTGAATTATCTCAACCATTTATCATTTTAATTTGGATTAATTTCACCATTAATTACTTAATTAGCCTTTAATTAATAAATGCATTAATTAATGAACTTAGGAAAATAACTAGAAAGAGGCCTTAATTATTTTTCCTCATCATTCCCATTGTTAATAGAGATTAATCATCATTAACCATTTAATTTTTACTATTTAGTAATTTTAATAAACATAAAATTGATTAAAGAGGGTAATTAGAAATAGAATTTCTAACTCTTTAAATTATATGGCCAATAAATTCAAAAACTATGGGAGGCAGAGAACATCCCATAAAATCAACTTATCAAATTTGAGATCAATTGGTCAAGTAATTAAACCTTAATTGGGTTAATTAGCCTAAACTTCAAACCCTAATTAAGCAAAATTCACTAATCAAATATTATGGATATTATTTTTATTCAATTTTTCTCTATTTACCCTTTCCAAAATGAGTTTATTTATATTTTTCAATTTTTCTATAATTAGTTATGAATTTTCACAATTTTGGCTATTTAATGGCATTCCTAACATTTAACTAACCTCTAAAATTGGCACCGCAGGCGACACTTTCCACATGGCGAGGATAGGTTAAAAAATTGATTAAGTTGGTTGGCGGACTGGTTTCCCTCTGCTCGATCTCATATTGGATGATGGATATTAATCTTATGGTTTTGAATGGATTAAATCATATAATCTAGTAGATTAAATCATGGCCATTCATTCTAATCATGTTGAATATAGATGGCTAATGATTCATCATCTCCTAAGCACCAAAAGATAGACAACGTCCACCTTCTACCACTTGATCCGAGCTCATCAGAGCTTGTAGGATGATGGGATCGACTCCAAAACATGCAGGTAGGAGAGCTAAGAGGATCTTATAATGGAAAGTGCATTAAATAATGATTCAATTTACAAAAGACCAACACCTAAGGAAAATCTACAGTTTGCCAAATTTTATCTTAAATAAAGACTGACAGTCTATCGATTAAGGTAGCTTCATCTTGATGAGATGAAGCTCTGTTGAAGAAATCTCAAGCTGCCTCCCTGCCGATTCCTATTGACCAAGCATCACCTCTAAGCTCACCAGAGTTGGTTTTAGAGTCCCTTTTGATCAAATCAGGATCGATTTGTTTTGATTCGCTAGAGTGAGGAGAAGGTGTGGGAAGAGTTAATTTGGATTTGGTGAGGTTTTGGTTGTTGACCTCATTTTTTGATGAGGTTAATTCTCTTTCCAAAGGCATTTATTAAGACACTTAATCCTAAAATTAAATGCCTTTTGATTAAATACCTAAATCACTACATTTAATGATCTAGTGTACTTTCCTTGGATTAATTTAACTTAATGGGTTTAGTTAGATTTCATTCAAGTCCAACTCAAAAATCAAAATATTAAATTAAACATAACCAATGCATTTCATAATTTGGAAATTAATGATTTTCTTTTGCATAGAGAATTGTTAATGATAAAATGCATTCATATTTAGCACTAAATCAAAATAAACCAAGGGATTAAAATGTGTTAAATACAATTAAAATAAGAGCCAATCAAATGCATTGATCTCCAAAAATTTGAAAACCCATTTTCAACCAATCAATATGGAATGATAATAAAACACTCTTAGACTTCATTAGTGGTGATTTTCAACCTTATTCAAGTCACTTAAATGACTTTTGCATAAGTCCAAAGGAAGGGAAACTAAACCAAATGAAATGCACCACAAAGCAAAATGCCATTTTCTAGCTTCTTCCCCTCCACCTCTTCATTTGAAATAGGTGGAGGATGAGGAATGAGCATGGCAACAACCCTCCAAAGTTTGCTATCAGCCTAGCCAACCAAGGAGGAAAAAATATAAAGATGGAGCTTATGGCCAAATAGCAAAAAACACACACTCTTCCCTAAGGAGAATTGAAGTTCCCTTCACCTTCAACATCCAAATAGAAATAAAATGACCCCTTCTCCATATTCAAGTGGCAAAATAGTGAAAACCTCTAAAGCTTCAAAACTGAAAGCCTAGTTGGTCTAGGGAATAATCTGCAAGGAATTAACCCAATTCCTTTGGCAAGCAAGTTCGATTCAAGGTTTTGAAGCTCTAGGATCAATTCCGAAGCCAATTGACCAACGGATTGAGGTATGCCATTAACGAGTTTGAGTTTTTTCCTTAAGATTTTGGTTGTGGTTATTTTCAAAGAAAATGTGATCTCCAAAGAGATCAAACTGTATAGGATCCTAGGATTTTCTTCAGTGATCGTGTAGCAATTGAAATCGTGTGATTTCATTACCTAGATCAAATGATATTAACAAAATAAGATGGATGGTTCTCGGCTCCTACAAGAAATGAAGAAGATGAGCTCTTCACTGTCCGATCCATGTATTTGGATCGGATGGTCCAGATCTTGGCGGACCGAATGATTATCACCCTTGGAACACAAAATGATTTGTCCAATCTTTGATCGGCGGTCAAGATCATCCCGCGTGTCGAGCGGTGCGCGTGGGATCCACGTGGACCACTAACGTGGTGCCGACGTGCGATGGAACCACGCTGTGGACCCGCCACTTAAACACCGTTATTTAACTGTTTAAAATAATTAAAAATTACAAAAAATTCCAAAAATCATAGAAAATCAAAGAAAAATAAAAAAAAATTAAAAAAATGCAAATGATGGCTCTATGGATTCATCTTGATGAGAGAAATCTATAGAAATTAAAATCCCTAATTTTTATTAGGTATTTTTCCCTTAATTTAGGATTAATTAAAAGCATTAAACTTTAATTACTCTCAAATTAATAATCAATTAATTTGAAACTTTAGAAATGAAATTAAGCATGAAAAACATATTAAGTAATTTTTCAATTTAATTTATTGAATTTAATGGAAATTGTAATTTCACATTTAATATATTAATTAAATTAATTAATCCTTAATGAAATAATTAGGGAATTTTAATCCAACAACCTTAAATCACCCTAATGAACTTCACTGAACATTAAAACATAACTTAAACTTAATTTAACATAAAAAATCCTTAAATTGAATTAATTAAATAATTAAAAGAATTAAATAATTCAATTAAAAAACTTGAACTTAATTAAATCATAGCAAATCAACCAATAATCCAAAAAATTATGAATAAATTCTCATTGGAAAGATATTCCAGTAAAAAATTTATGAAAAATAAAACTCTTAAGTGAATTTCATTGAATTAGGCCTAATTTCAATTTTATTAAAATATTTAAAACCCTAATTACTCCCTAATTACAAATTTAATCAAGATAAAACTTTGAACATTTGAAATTGGCATGTAACCCCACTTTCCATAATTATCTTAAACCTAATCAATCTATAGATTTGGAATTCTTGATTTTCTAAATTTCTAGGTCAATGTGAATTAAATAATAATTAAGAAGAATCATTAATCCATTGAATCATCAAATAAATTGAACTAATCTAAAATAAATATAAGAAATACTTAGGTAAGTCATCAAAACTTCCTAAGTTAAAGAATCTAATCAAACTTAAAAATTAGTGAAATTAAAACATTAAGTAAATTAATTATTAAAATTAAAGAAAACAAATACTTAATGAAATTCAAACATAATTAAACAACTTAAGTTAAATTGAATGAAATCAAACTTTAATCTAAATACTTTAAACCAAATAAAAAAGAAACCAACATAGCTTAATTCAAAATGAAACAAATCAACTAAATCAAACTTTAACCTTACTTTAGGTTAACATAAATTAAATCAAAAATGAAATCAACATAATTTAATCCATAATATTAATATAAATCAAACAAAGGAAACCAAAGTCAAAATATCAAAATGAACTAAATCAACATAATTTAACATAAACCAAATCAAATGAAATAAATTGAATCATATTAAAAGAATAAATTAAATGAACCAAATCAAAATCAACCCAAAAGATTAATTAAGATACTTAAGGATCATAGTTAGACTTTTTGGAAACTTCACTAGGAATTAGGATGTTGAATGGAAAGAGCTCCATCCAAAAATGGAATCATTCCATTCTTCATTCTTGAAAACCTATACAGCTTTAACCAAAAAAAATGAACATAAAAATGGGAATTAAATCGATAAACCATTTGAACTGAAACCACCCAATGGTAAAAATTAAACAAAATCAAACTTTGAATCAAAATTTTAACTAAAAAGGCTTAGCAAAGACTTACTACACAAGCCCAATTTCTACACACACTAGATTACTTAGGTCACAGACTCTAGATCTAGGTTAGATCATTCTGTGATTTTCTTTTAATCTCATGTGATATGTTGTGTTGTGCTTCACATGTCTGTGTGGTTTATTGCTTTAGACTACATGCCTAGGATTTTTTGTTCATTAGACTGGATGGTAGGGCATTCTTTCTAGATTTAACACTATTTTCTATAGGGGATTGTGTTAAAGGGATTGCTATAATAAATAAATCATAAAATTCTTGTTTGCTTGCAGGTGTTGAAAATCCCTTAACATAGTCCATAGGATAGGTGGGCTTGACATGCAACTCATTCTAAGCCTATATGTTTGTGAAATATAATTGATGTGTGCTTTTGTATTTTCTAACATCTATTTTACAGGGCGCTTAGAATTTCTTTTGAATTTTAAATGTAAATTTGAGCTTAAAATTAGGTTAGGATCTATGGGGTCTAGAATTAGCAGGAGCTGACCCTATGAGGAGATGGTGCAGTGGTCCCCTATGGAGCCCGATGGATGTCTCTGAAGAAGGAGACTTTCCTAAAAAGAAGACCCATAAATCTAAACTTGTAGTTCTAGGCTGGGTTGTATAAGGGCAGAACTTGGATGCCCATTTTCTTTCTTCAGGTGTAATTTTTTGCATTGGCTTATTTTATTAATTTAATTTGGCTTGATTTATTTTGGGTGCATAATAAAAATAACATACTTTTTCTAGGTTTTTTTCTATGCTATGTTTGTGCTGTGATGAATGCCTGGACATAGGCTCATAGGATAAATTAAATTTTCTACCCAACTAAATCAATTGAAACATAAAAATAAATACAACTCATAATCTTCATATGAAAGCCTGGTTATTAAAGCAAAATAAAATATGTAGCAACCGCTTAGCTGGATGTTTTAACATCGTGCATAAATCATCTTGTTTCACTCTTGTTAAGGGAGGACTTCTATCTTTGCCAAAGAACTTGGGCTTGACCTTTGAGAGCTTATGATGGAAGAACACCTTCTTCTATTCTGATTTGGCCCATAACCTTTTTTTAATTGCACGCATTAGGCATAAATTGTATTTCTATAGCCTAAAATGAATCTTGAGCCAAAAATCATAAAAATTTGAAAAATATGCATGCATCTTCATACCCTACATGATCTTAGGGATTAGGGAGTGAGTCTAGGTTCATAGATTTCTTTCCTAAAAATGCAACAGCCTAGCCATCTTGCATTCATATGACCTGACTTCATAAATTTAAAATACGCTTAGGTGGTGTTTGGTAGCTTTTCTCTAGGCGGTTGTAAGTCCAAGAGTCGATAGGTTAGTTCTCTCAAGTGAGGAGAATGGACAATGATTCCCAAGAATATAACTAGTTTGAGCATCTATCATGTGTTAGAAGCACCTGTAGACTAGATTTTGAAGCATCTTTTTAAGAATAAGTCTTCAACTCTAGGAATTTCTGCAATCTTGTGCTGCTAGAATTTAAGCCCTAGATTTCTAAAAAAATGATAACTTAAGATCTAAAATTAAAATTTTAAATTTGAATCCCAATCATAGGATAGTTGAAATTCCAACTCAACATCCCAATATCAATAGGCATTTCTTACTTTTTCCCATTTGACTCTTGAAACTAACTCTCTCTCTAATTTGGACCTCTCCTAATTGAATTTCCAAAAATCAATCCTTTGAAAGCTACCTTAGTAGTTTAGGAATAATCACTTATTTCTTTAATCGATAGTATTCTTGACCCTTCCTAAGATGAATTAACTATAGATGCTTTCCTTTATGAGAACCATGATCCATAAAATAAATCATGTTCTACTTTCCATGTAGTTCAAGGGAAAATACTCCGATACATGAAAGATCCATTACCCTTAGGAGTCTTTCTATTTAGCCTGAATAAAATAAAATAAATAATAAAAAAATGAATCAAATAAAATGAAAAGGTAGAAAAATATTGATTATGGAAGGATGTTCATATTCATCCTAAAGTGTTGAGTCTTTAGGATATCATTCAGCTACTCCTAAATGACCTCACTAAATATTTGATTCCAATAGAAAATTTTGATTTTAGAAGTGTAAAGTTTTCAAGGAAATAATTATGCCAATCTTAAATAACTCACTCCACTAAATAATTTTGAATTCAAAAGTCTACATCCTTAGAAAGTCATTTTCACCAATCTTAAATGACTTTACTAAATTTGTTGTTCCATGAAAAGATGAAAAAGAAGTAGAAATGTTCAATCATATTATATGATCAATCAAGCAAAGACTTGAATCATATCAAAAAGTCAATCAATAAAATGTTGTATTTGGATAAAAAGTCAAATACATCAAATTTCCTAGAAAATCATTTAGTGGAGTCATTTCATAAAAAGTGAAATATTATGGAAATGAGTCAAATACATCCATCTTCTTAGTGAATCTTATAACTAGGAAAATTACCAAATGTAACATGTCATAAAGAAATGAAATCAGAATATTACCAAAAGAAAGAAAGAAGAAAGAAAAGGGATGGAAGGACTATATCCAAGAGCAAAAAGATGAAGTCAAAATTTCTAAGCATGTGGACATTTTTGACATTAAACTTCTCCACATCAAAATAAAGTGGCGGGGTTAGAAGTTAAAAATTGTCCCTAGCTAAAAAAAAATGATCAGATATCTCATGCTTTGTCATCTTAGCCTTTGTCATGATTGGGTGAGCTCGCTTGGCAGGTTAAATAAAAATATAACGGGTCTTCTTTTAGGAGTCCATATCTTTTGAATGGCAGAGATTCTATTGAGTATACTTTGATTCCATTTCAAATGAAGCAAAAATACCCAATGTAAATGGACATTTTAACTTCAAACTTCTCCACATAAAAATAAAGTGGTAGGATTAGAAGTCAAAAATTGTCCCTAGCTGAACAAAAATAAGAAGACATCTCATACTTTATCATTTTAGTCTTTGCCATGATTGGTGAGCTCACTTGGTAGGTTAAATGAAAAGATATTGGATCTTCTTTTCTAGAGGTCCATATACTTTGTATGGCAAAGGTCTCATTGAGTATACTCTGATTCCATTGCAGGTGGCCTATAACCATAAACAAGAAAAGTTATGGAATTATAGAGCCATTGCAAGTTAAAAATCTTAAGTAATTTGGGTCCTAACTTTCTTTTCAAAAGCACTCTAGCACATTGCATGAATGTTGTTTAGATGTGTGTAGAGATTTATATAGTCCTCAAGTTTGGGATGCACCCCTAAAATTTGAAGAATAATCTAATTCCACAATTGATAAAGTTGATATAAATGATCTAACTCTTTAATGAGTTAGCTATTAATGAGTTGATCAAGCTATCTTTTGGGTTTAAAGACTACTTTATCTTGAAATAAATTGAAATGATCTCCAGATGTAGCAGTTTATAAACTTAAGCTTGATGCCATTTCAATAAACTAAGTCATCCCTTGATGACTGTGGTCAAATTCTAAAAGAAAAGCAAAGTTTTTGCTAAATTAAAAGCTAGAAAATGATGGTTGTACATGAGAAGAAAATATTCTTCTTGGTTAGCTAACATCATTATATGACCCACATCTTGGGACTAGGTAGAATCTTTACTATAAAAATGGGTTCATACTACCCATACCTCATTTCAAAATAAAAAAGGGTGCTTTCATGCATAAGATTATCCTTCTTAAGGATAACTTAGCTAAAAATTGTCAGATCAAAATAATTTTAGAAAAGAAAAATTAAAAGCATATGATATGACATTCAGAATCCTTACAAGAATGTTTTATTATAGAGTCATATCATTCAATCTCAAAATATTTGGAGCAACAGGGTCATTATCAAGATTTCTTATAATCCCACTTTAGAGGGTTATATTGAAAATCTTGCCAAAGAAGAAAAGAAAAGAAAAGAAACTTCAATATGACTTGAAGAACAATCCTGTTACTACATATAGAGTCTTGAAATTTACTTTTGAAGTAATTTTGAAGGCCTTGTAGTAAAATGTAGAAGGATCAAAAATGTAAAAAATAAGAAATTAATCAAAGACAGTTATGAAATTTCATTTCATAAAACCTTCAAAAGAGTGATAAATCAATTAAAGAAATTCAATTTCAAACTTATCAAGAGAATCTTGATTTCTCTAAGTTAATCCTTTCAATTCCCTTATTGATTAGGAATTAAAATAAATTTGTGTCTCCATGAGAATCCAAAAGATTATCTTGATTCTCATTCACTTTAGAAAGCTTTAAAGGAATCTATTGATCTTTATTGAATTCAAGAGAAGGCCTTATAAGCAATTGATTTATGTCAACAAAGCAAAAATGGCATACATGTCCAAACTAAAAGAAAAAGAAATTCCATTTGAGAAGCACTGGTTGACTTTGGTTCTTACTGCCTAAAGAACTACACAGTCACGTGCAAGCTCAAAAAGATAGAATTCTCGGGTTAGTACCCTATGATGTCTTACCTTCTATGAATTAGACATCTAGCATGGTTCATTGTAACTTTGAGATAAAAAAAATTAAAATGAAAATAAAAATGATGAACTTCTATGTTCATGGCATAGTAAAGCATTAGGTCCAAAATATACTAGTCTTCCTTCAAAAATAACTGCCAACTCTTTGAAACCTTCTTCATTAAACTTCTACATGTGTAAGGTGTATTTGTAAAATCAAGAAATGGAAGCAAACCTTCCATTACCCTTTTATCAAGTTAGACTAATCAAGTAAGAATTAAGTCCATGAGCTCTTGCTTATTAGTCAAAACTTTTGGGGATTAGGAATAAGTCACTTTGGCCCCTTTTCCTCATCCATATCACCTATAAGTTGGGAGTAAGCCCTTTGTGGCACCTTTACTATACATGACTTGAGATGGGAGCAAGCCCTCTGTGGCACCTTTCTCATGTCCTTCTTGGTTTGGAGTAAGCCTTCATGCACCATTCCCATGAAAAATTATTTTTGTAGGTTTGGAGCAAGCCCTACGTAGCACCATTCCTACTTTCCATAGGTTTGGAGCAAGCCCTTCATGGCACCATTCCTATTGTGTACATGATTGGATCAAGTCATTATGACCCCTTTCATGTTACACTAGCAATTTAGATTGGTTCAAGTCTTTATGAGCCCTTTCTAATAGCCAGAAAGATGTAAGTCCCTTAGTCGACATTCTTTCTAAACATCTAGGACTAAGTCCCAAGTCGACATCCTACTTTTGTGTACATTATTGGATCAAGTCATTGTGATCCCTTTCATGCTACACGGGCGATTGCAATTGGATCAAGTCTTTATGACCCCTTTCTAATAGCCAGAAAGATGTAAGTCCCTTAGTAGGCATTCTTTTTAAACATCTAGAGTAAGTCCCCAATCGGCATCCTACTTTTGTGTACATGATTGGATCAAGTCAATTTGACCTCTTTTATGTTACACATGTAATTTAGATTTGATCAAGTCTTTATGACCCCTTTCTAATAGTCAGAAAGATGCAAGTCCCTTAGTCGACATTCTTTCTAAACATCTAGAAGTAAGTCCCCAATCGGCATCCTACTTTTGTGTACATGATTGGATTAAGTCATTGTGACCCCTTTCATGTTACACAGGTGATTTAGATTGGATCAAGTCTTTATGACCCCTTTCTAATAGTCAGAAAGAAGTAAGTCCCCAGTTGGCATTCTTTCTAATCAAAAAGATGTAAGTCCCTTAGTCAGCATTCATTTCAAACATTTAGGAGTAAGTCCCCCAGTCGGCATCCTACACAGGAGTAAGTCCCCCAGTTGGCTTCCTATTCAAAGAACTAAGAAATGGAATCAAGCCATTGAAGGCCCCATTTCATTAGACTACTCAAATAGGATTAAGTCCATATGACCCCTGTCTAGTAGTCAAAGTGTTGCGGATTATGATCAAGCAGTTCAAGACTCTTCTCCCCAGCATAGTTTTTGTGGATTGGATCATGTCTTTAAAGACCCCTCTCCTCTCCATAGCTAACTAGGATGGATCATGCCCTTAACAGCCCCATCTTATTAGCTAATCACATGGATCACCACTATTCTCAATTAAGAGTAAGTCCCTTGAAGGCATCTTCTTTAACTATAATGATTGCATTGGGAATTGATCATTCTTTGATTCCAATCCTAATGGAATTCCTATTCATCCTATAACTTAATGAAGTTAAGTTTCTAGGAATGAATCACACCTCCAAAGCAAAGATAGACATACATATACCTATCTTTCACAATCTCTCATCTCGCCCTTTTTTTGTCAACCCTAACTGTGCTTGGGCGATTTCCTTTTCCTCTGTGGTGACACATCTCATCCTGTGGTGTTCTTGGCTTCTCTTCCACCTCAACATCCTTCTTGGCTTTCATTATTTCTTAACATGTTCTTCTATTGATCATGGCTATGATCTATATTTCCCCATGGGGAAACTCGGTTACTTCTATTGTGACTGTGAAAGCTTCTGACCCCTCGAGTCCAACCCCTCGCTAAAACTTTCAAAGATGTTCTTGCGGGTAAGCTCAACTGCATGAGTGAGTCACTTGATCTTATCTCTACTTCCTTCTAGGGTGTCCCCACAATTATGTGTGTTGATTCGGAGGTGGAAAGGCTTACTAAACCCTTTGAATTTACATTGGTGGACAAATTTGTGTTGCCTCATCTCACTATGGAGAATATTAGATCTTTTTTTTCGTAGTTTGAAGCTCTCTGGTATTTTCTCTATTGGATTGATAGACTCTCGCCATGTTTTGATTCAGCTTTCAAAATACTTAGATTATTCTTGTATTTTCTCTAGACGATCACATTTTGTGTTCAACTGTCAAATGTGATTGTTGAAATGGATGCCTTTTTTTGATATTAAGGAGGAGTCTCCTATTGTTCCTGTCTGGATTTCTCTTCCCAATTTATGTGTTCATTTCTTTAATCATGAATTTCTCTTTGCCGTGGGTAAGTAGTTCAGTCAGCCTCTCCAAGTGGATCAGACGACTGCTTCAAACTCTAGGACATCTATAGCTCGGATACTAATTGAATCAAATATAACTAAA